>OY740717.1:20816344-22066344 GCA_963513945.1 Hydrotaea diabolus
CTTAGATACTTTGTTGGCTTTTAGCTAATTACATTTAAAACATTAAAGAGAAATTTTTTATTTTTTCTAAATTTGTTCGTGTCAAAAAAATATTTTTTTACATCATAGAAACGCAATGTAAAAAATCGAATAAATTAGTTTTATTTAATTCATGAAAGAAGACTGACCAATCAGCGCAGTCAAAAACGACATAAACAATTAAAAAAAAAAAAATAATATTCTGTAGTACAGTCGAACTCTATAACGTAGCAGTTGGGGACCTGCGAATAACTACGTTATAGAGAAAATTCGTTATAGGGAGACTTACAAAAAGAACCTTTTATTTTGATCTAAGTGAAAAAAAGTAGTGGTTGATGACATTAGGCAAAATATTATTGATCCAGTCATCTCGAGTATTGATATTTATTGCACCACCCTCTCCACAAACAACTTTCCCGACAATGTTATGCATTCGTTTAAATTTATCAAGCCATCCCACACTCGCTACAAAATCGGAACGACCTAATGATTCTGAAACTCCATTGCCTTTTCTCTGATTATTGGTCCGGAAAGTGGAATGTGTTTGTTCCTTGTTACTGTTGTCCACCTAATCATGGCTTCGTCAATATCTGGATACTCACATAGTCTAACCTTCTGAAATATACTGCATACAGCAGACGTGCTGGCTTTTTCGATAGTGTTTCTGTTTTTTAAAATTGTTGAGAGAGTTGTAGGCGAAATTCCAAATTCTGCAGCCACATCTTTCTTTTTTTTATTGCCTTCATTAAATTTGGATATAATACGACACTTTTGTTCTATGGATAGACATTTACGTTTTGCCATTTTGCAATCAATCGTCCGAGCACTACAAAAATTATTTGAAACTGATATTTTCTCTTCGTATACACATGTTTCTGTTTTCTTTTTTTTGCAGCTATCATAGTAAGCATTGAAAATGTAACGTTTTTCACAGATTTTTTTTTTTTGTGTGACTTCCGAGAAAATATCGACTGCTAAAAAAATTCGCTATAGGGGGATTATTTTGTGTGAGAATTTCTATTTGTGCATTATTAAAACCTTCGTTATAGAGAAAACTTCGGTATAGGGAAGTTCGTTATAAGGAGATTAAAATGTGTGAAACTGGCTTCAAAAAAGTTGTGTTTTCAAAATTTATTCGTTATAAAGAAAAATTCTTTATGGGGAAGTTCGCTATAGAGAAGTTCGACTGTAATAGTAATCGTAAATTACACATTTTGCCAAAAAGGCACTCGTTTAGAAAACAGTGCCTAATGCTCGTCTTCTTCAACATTATTTTTTAAGATACTCAATACTGTTGTCGTAAACGTCACTATATTTTCATTGCAAGATTTAATGGTTATTGTTTGGAAACTCAGTCAGATTTTAAACTTTTTACCAAAATTTTCAGACTTCATTTTAGCTTCCCATAACATCTCAATTTTTTCAGATTCACACACACGCAGAAAAAAAGTATGGTTGGGGTGACAATATTCGAAGAGGATCATACTATTGTTGGGTATATGGTTGTGACACAACAATATTATGATCCTCTCAATAATAGTATGCTTAACATATAACCATACTATGATCCCCACAACCATATTATGATCATCACAACCATAGTATGTTTCTCATACAACCATAGTATGATCCTCACAACCATAGTATGATTCACACACAACCATACTATGATCCCCACAACCATAGTATGATTTACACTCAACCATACTATGATCCCCAAAAGTATTTATTAGGATTGGTTATTCTTGTTATTCAAAAATAGACAGATTTGAGGCCATGTTTTTATTAAACATTTCATTCATTCAATATATATTCCAACGGTCAAAAATATTTTTAGTTGCCAGCAGGGGTGAATGCTAATTCACCATTCGTAGACACCAAGTAACGAGTGTGATTTTACCATGATCAATGGCTATATACTTAAGTGCAGGCAGATTTTAAATAAACGAGAACCAGTCGGTATTAGAGTATTTCACCGAACAAAGAAAACACAATAAAAATCCCTTGAACTACCTTCCGATTGTTGTTGTTTTTTTGTTGGACAGCAACCATTCACTGTATCGTGTGTATGTATTTTTTTTGTATATCAAAAAACATACGCACACACATCCATGTATGCTCTAAAAAACCTGTTTTGTTTTGTTCATAGTCGCAACCATACTGTATGATTGCCGTAATCATATTATTGTTAACGTAAATTTTAAACAATAATACTTTTGTTTCACCAACCATGTTTATATGGTTCCTACAACCATATTTTCATTTCTAAATTTGACAATAATACTATTGTTACATTTCAACAATAGTAATATTGTCGCAATCATACTGTTGTCAAAATTAAATTCAAAAAACAATACTATGGTTGCGGCGAACATGCTTTTATTGTAGAGAACATATTATTGTTGCGGTGACCATAGTGTAACCATATCTTTTCTCTGCGTGCAGTTACATTTCTGGTTTTTTACTCTTCTGTTTTTTTTCCTCTTATTTTTTACTCTTCTGAGGGCAACCGCATTCAGTTCTTGTTTGCTACGCCCTGCAGGTTTGTGTTATGGGCAGCAGACTTCTGTCGTTGTGGCATGGTCTGTCATTTTCATATTTATCATTACAAGATCTTATGGTTTTTGTTTGGAAACTCAGTCAGATTTGTAGCATTTTATAGAAATTTCGGACATAGCTTCACTGAACATTTACATTTCTTTCAGATGTAGGCAATTGTATATTAGGTTTCTACTCTTTTGGTCTCTTTCTCTTATTTTCTATTTTTCTGAGACCAGTCTCAGTAGTTCAGTTCTTGCTACGCCCTGCAGGTTTGTGTTATGGGCAGCAAACATTGTCTGTCGAACATTAAAAATTAGCTTTATATTTTTGATAGAATAGCAAATAATTTGTTATTATCAATTTAGAATTTGTATGTACACGTCGTTCTGATATTGCATATATTCATTGTTTAACTTTTGTGGTTTCTAGCACAGTGGAAGATTGAATGTCAATGACAGTGGCACCCATTTGTTTTTATTTTGAACTCATTCACATGTTAATAAATTTGGCCACTTTACACTTTATTCATTTGATATTCTTAAGCAGTTACTCTTATAGTTTTAATATCTTCTTTTGTGAAAGGAGAAAACGATTTAAACAAATTTGCATAATTCTAACGAATACTAAAAACAAACAAAAACCATGGTTGTGCTGGTGGTAGATAGTCATTTGTTAAGTTTCTACTTTAAATCTGTTTAAAATAACAGTTAAATAAAACATAAAAGTTGGTATTTGGTTTAAATGATTGTTGGGCCGTATGATAAATAAGGTTAATGTTCCTGTTTTTGTTGCATTTAATCTAAATCTCTTTACTACTTCTTTGCTACTGTAGTTTTTATAAGCCTTTACTCTTAATTATCAAATGCTCAACTCTTTATAATCTCCATCACATCTCCTGCCATTCGTTTGTCCATTTTTAGCTGTAATTATAGTACACTTCACAAATATTAACTATTCTTAAATAATCTTTGCTTCCTTTTTCACATTTGGAAAAATGAAGAGCTCTTGAAAGTACCCATGCCGATAAAATTTTTGATACAATGCGAAGGCTCTAAATGCCACATATTTTATCTAATTCTGATTAAATGCTTCATAGAATGTTTTAAGCGTCCAATAACTAATTCCGGTAAAGTTAGACCATATCTAATTTTTTTGTTCAACCCCCAAATAAAGGATTCTTTTGATTTAAGGAACCATCACTCCATAAAAAATTTTAAATTAAATTTCTTTTAAATATAGCAGGTTACGATACTTACGTGTATAACAAACTCTGGTAAAATTGGACCTTATTAGTCCATGTTTTTATTCTCGATTTAAGATCCTGCTACTCTTAAAGCCACAAATTGAATTCTATTTTGCTCAAATTAGGAACCAACAACCCTAGGTTCTTATTTGCCTAAGTATGTCCATATTGGTGCTTGTTTTTTTGTGCCTCATGCAAAGTTCCTGCATTTCTATATTCCGAAATTTATTTCAAATTGTACATGTAATCTTGCTCCAATTTTGTATACTGCTTAAAGGCTACTATACATGTTAAAATTGGGATTTGTAGGTCCGTGCTCCAATAAAGATTCTTCCTTACTTAAGGCCCCGCCACTCTAGAAGTCAAATTTTAAAGCATCTTGTTGAATTAAGCATAGAGCATAACGTGGATCTATAACCAACATTGGGGCTATATTGTTACATGCTTCAATAATAACTTAATATCCTCAACATTCCAGTAAGGAACAAACCGGAAAATACTTTCAAATTAGTGAGCTCTTATGGATATTATTTCTATACTCACTGACCAGGACCTACTGTTTAATGCCGGCTCGGAACGGGTTTATCATTTTATGGAGAAATACTTACAAATGAATGGCTTTGAGATAAATTTCTTGCAAGTAAAGTCGCCGGCATTTATAAGGCTCATCCCCAGGGGTAAACAATTGTTTACTTTTGCCCTGTTGTGCTTCTAATATTCAACTAAACAAATTTTATAATTTTTATAAAACAATTTTTTGTTTATTTTGAAATAAAACTATAAAAAAGTGCCATAAAAAATTTAAAACAATTTCATGAAAAATAAGTAACAATTCATATACTTATAAAATATGAAACTACTTCATAAAACGCATGAACTATATTATTAAAAAATATAAAAAAAAAATCTTTAAAAAAAATGAGAAAATATTTTATTTAGTTTTCAAAAATCACAAATTTTCATCAGAAAACCGATTTTGAAATTTTTGTACTTAGTTATGGTTTATGAAAGGAAGACAAATTTTGTAATTTATATAAAATATTTCGTGATTTTTAGGAACATCATTTTTTCAGTGTACCACGGTGATGTAGGAAATAATATGTTCAACCAACTAAAATTTATAATTCCTTTTATTTTATGTGTTGTTTTTATCACAAAAATTACTCTTTTCTTGAAATTACTTAACGGCAAGCTGCGAACAAAGCTCTAAAGGGACACAATTAGACTTTTTTCGGGTGCTGCTCACCACGAACTATTGATCGCAGACGCTATAAAGTATATATATTGTTGATCTTCGTAAAATTGTAAGACGATCTATTCATGTCCGTCCATCCGCGCGTCTGTTAAAAGCACGAAAGCGGCCAATAGAATAAATAGTCAATGGTTTGTGGTCATAAGATGTTTAGGATTGTAAATAGGCGAAGTCGGCCCAGGGTGTAAAAGTTGCACTTTAAGACACTAAAGGTACCTCGTAAAAAAGTACACTTTTTTATATTTGCTTTACAAATCATAAACTGTTGTGGACGAACAATTGTCAAAATAGGTACTGTTAGTTGGGACATTTTGTCTCATTTGGCCCAAAAAACATCCCGCATGGTCAAAACGGGCGATCAATAGCCAAAATTTGATAATACTCCAATTTAAGCAAATTTTGCTGCGAATCTAATTGTAGAGTAATTTTGAAGTTTTTTCTAAGATTAGGAACAGACGTCTCCAACCTTCTGTGCCTTTTTTAGTTAAGGGACGGTGAACTTTATATATAAGGTTCGGCCTGATCAAACTTAACGACGTTTTCACTTGTTTACAACTAATCTTGTTTCCATATTGCGAAGTGTAATATGAGAGATCTACAAGCAAATAAAATAAGACCTAATCGGTTCACGTTTCCGAATACTCGTATTCCACACAAACGGTACTCTTCCGATGTGATCTCCCGCCACTCCTTAAGCCACATTTTGTCACCAATCTTGCTTATTTATAACATTGTGTATTATGAGAGATCTATTACCAAGCTCGGTATAATTGGAGCATGTTTTCATATATCAGCCATTCAAAGGTCGCGGTCCAAGTCCTCTAGAGGGCACTCATTACGTTCGATTTTGCTCCAGTTATCACATCTGGTTTATTTGTGCCTTAGCGATCCACGTTTTTGAACAACACCTTACAAAGGATCTTCCTGACTTTAGGTCCCTCCATTCCGTAGGCCACATTTTACATCTGATCTTGGTCAAGTGTAATAATGTGGGTTATACGAGATCTATAACGAATCCAGGATAAATTGACCAGTAAACGTCCATGTTTTTGTATAGACCACGTACCATGTACGAGTAAGTCTCACCTCTTTAGAATCACAAATCGATCAAATTGTGCATGGTACATAATGAGCGACCAATAACTAACCCTGGTGAAATAAGGACCATAAAGGTCTTTGTTTTAGTATAGCCACCTTAGAAGCATCCTTCTCGATTTAAAGTCCCGCCACTACATAGGCCATACTTAACACCCGATCTTGGTTAAATTTGGTAAAGTAAACGATCTAAACTATTCTAAGAAAAATCGAATCACAAACATCCAAGTTATCATATCGCCCAAATAGATTTTAAGCTGCGCCACTTTAAAAGCTGAATTCAAGTTTGATTGTGCTCAATTTATTTTTTTGGGCGAGCTATCTTTGACCCTGGTGAAATTGGGACCATAAAGATCCATGTGTTTGTGTAGCCCCCAGACAAAGTTTATTTACGATTTGAGTGCCTCCACCTCTACAAGCTACATTTTTTATTCGATCTTGCTAAAACTTGGTAAAGTGGGTTATAAAAGATCTATGTTTTGATATAGTCACCACGGAAATGCCCCTCTTCTGCCACTCTTGAAGCCTCAAATTAAATTTAAGTTCGTATGGCAAACTTTGTGAAGTTGCACCATATTGACCGTGTTCTAATGGTAACGTGCTTTGGAGGTCGCTAACGCAAAAACTTTACTCCATTGTACTAAAATACCGGCTGCTTAATTCACGACTGGACAAATTTCACCAGCGTACTTCTTGGCTCAGTTCATAAAAAAATGTCCATCTATGACCATGCCCGAAAATGCAAACGGAAAAAATGGCAGCGGTTACAACATTTTCGTTTTGGTCGTCGGAGGGTACTAGGGTAACATTGCTAAGTTCTGAACCAGTAGTCGGCCCAGATAAGATATGGTGACGGCAACAATAGTATGTTCTCTGCAACCAAAGTAATTTCATTTTGACAATAGTATGATTGCGAAAATATTAATATTGCTGAAATGTAACAATAATTTTGTTGGCAGAATTTAAAAATTAAAATATGGTTGTAGCATCAATATAAATATGGTTGGTGCGACAAAGGTAGTGTTTTTTTGTTTTATGTCAACAATAATATGATTATGCCAATCATACCGGCTAAATCGTAATTTTTTAATCTGACAGCGACATTGCTATTGTTACGAATCTTACGCAATAATAGTACTGTTGAAATGTAAATTTTTTTTTTTTTCAAAACAAACTACTTTGGATTAGTAAAACTGAAATATTTTAAATAAATGATATTTGTCTACTGTTAAATAAATCACTACTATTATTAAGTGTTTAATGTATTTTAACATAATTTACTTAAATGAAATCTCTATTGTTGAATGAAAGCTAAACCAAATCCTTACAAAAATGTTGGGGATCATAGCATGGTTGTGCTATGGTTGTGAGGATCATAATATTGTTGTATGTTAAACTTACTATGGTTATGAGGATAATACTTATAATTTGATTGTGGATATTATACGAGGGCGGTTCGGAAACTTCTTAGCCTAGCACAAAAAGCGCGGTATAAACAGAAAAAAGTTAAGTGTTTTGGAAACTTCCATCTCTGCTATGAACACATGTTAAATTTTGTTTCGATCTGGCAACTCCTTCATATAGAAACAGGTGTTCACAAAAGACGCATCCGCGATTTTTTTTCAATGGAAAAATTAGAAATGCGTGGTGTCATTAAATATTTACATAAAAAAGGTTTATCGGGACAAGAAATTCATAATGATATGGTGAATGTGTTAGGTGAAAGTGCTCCTTCATATGCAACAGTAAAAAATTGGGTTGCTGAATTTAAACGTGGTCGTACAAGCATTGAAGATGAACCACGTAGTAGACGTCCAAAAACAGCAACAACAACAGAAATTGTAGCCAAAGTGCATGATATGGTATTAAATGATCGACGAATAAAAGTGCGTGAAATAGCTTATATCATGGGCATCTCAAATGATCGAGTCCATTTAATTTTGCATGAAGAACTACAGATGAAAAAGCTTTCTGCAAGATGGGTGCCGGACTTGTTAACAGTCGACCAAAAACGCATAAGAATGAACATTTCTCAAGCTTGTTTGGATAGTTTTCAGCGAAATAAAATGGATTTTAAGTGTCGTTTCATAACTGTTGATGAGACATGGATCCACCACTATACTCCAGAGACAAAAAAACAATCCAAACAATGGACTGAAGCTGAAGGAAGTGCCCTAAAGAAGGAAAAATGAATTCAATCGGCTGGTAAGGTTATGGCAACGGTTTTTGGGACTTCAAAGGTATTTTATTGATTGACTATCTGCGAAAGGGTAAAACAATAAATTCAGAGTACTATTGCAACCTTTTAGATCAATTAAATGTACAAATTCGAGAAAAACGTCCTGGCTTACAACACAAAAAAATAATTTTTCATCAAGACAACGCACCAGCGCACAAGAGTGTTTTAACAATGGCTAAAATCAACGAATTAAAATACGAGTTGCTTGACCTCCCACCTTATTCTCCTGATTTAGTTCCCAGTGACCAGTTACCTGTTCCCAAATCTAAAAAATTCCTTGCTGGCAAGCGTTTTACCTCAAATGAAGATGCAATTACAGTTGTAAACCACTATTTTGAAGACCTTGAGGAAAACTATTTTAATCAAGGTATAGAATTGCTGGATAAGCGTTGGACTAAGTGTATTGAAGTATCAGGAGATTATATTGAAAAATTAAAATATTTTTGAAAAACTAACTATTCCCTTTTATTGATAGGCTAAGAACTTTCCGAATCGCCCTCGTAGTACGGTTGAACGTGAATCATAATATGGTTGTGGAGATCATAGTATGGTTGTGTGTGAATAATTATATTGTTGTGAGGACCATAATATTATTGTGGGGATCATAGCATCGTTGTGTGTGAACCATACTATAGTTGTGATGATCATAATATTGTTGTGCCACAACCATATACCCAACAATAGTATGGTGCTCTTTCAGTATTGTTACCCCAACTTTACTTATTTTCTACTTCTATGCTAGTATGCTAGTTATGACTTTTTGACTGAATTGCAAAAATTCGTTTAACAAAAGAGTTCCAATAGAACACGCCTATTGATTCTTTTTTTAAGCGTCTCCTGCAAAGGCCCTACCCGATTTGAGAACACGCAGTTTTCCAGCCAAATTTTACTTCCAGAATTGCAAAAATTCGTTTAACAAAAGAGTTCCAATAGAACACGCCTATTGATTCTTTTTTTAAGCGTCTCCTGCAAAGGACCTACCCGATTTGAGAACACGCAGTTTTACACGCCAAATTTTACATTTAATCTTTCTTAAATTTGAAAAAGTTTTTCATGGAAGATTTCGTACACAACCTGGTGAAAATGTACCTATCGGTTCATGTTTTATTAGACCCCTATTTACAAGACTCTATAAATCACATTTTTAGTCAGATCTTTTTAAATTAAGCTTTTTCTAGAGATTCACTTTTATTGAAATTTTCAAACGCCAACGCTGTTTGTTTTTTCCACTGAAGAACTTTAATTTAAACTTTCCCCAAATATTTTTTTGCTCGGTAATTGTGCGTAATCTTCCAAAATTTGTCATTCGGTTGATGTCACTGTTGTTAATGGTTTTTATTTTTTTTTTAATTTTTTTTGTCACAAGTGAAAACACTCCAAATGAAGTTAAACAATTTTAATGAGACGGCGGCGAGGCTTTAGATTTAACGCAATTTTCCCAAAACTGGGCTATCATGATAGCTCTTCAAATTTTTCAACTGCATGTAAATATAAGTAAAAAAACGTATTATGTTTATCATGTACGTTCTGATTTAAATGTTGAAAACTTCAAAACAACAAAACAAAAACAAAAAACTTTCACCGGCAAGCAATGAGTGAATTTCATATGTTAAATTGAATAATGACAACAATTAAAAACAAATTTCAATTGTTCGAAGACAGCGAAGAAAAAAAAACGCTAAAACGAAAGTAAAAATGAAACAAAATAATGTTGGGTCAATTACACATACGAGTAGACACTCCAAACACAATAAAAAAAGTATAAAAGCCGCTCGATTTTCATTTGTTGATTTCCATTTGTTAAAGGCATAAAAAACACAACAGCAAAAATTCAACAATATGTGTTAAAAAGTTTTCCATTTTATTGTTTATTTTAAAAATGTGTACCGGCACCAAATTTCTAAATGATTTGCAAAATAACAAATCTGAACAAACAAATAAACCAGAAAGTGGAAATTATTTGTTTTGAGTTACAGACGAGTATTGCCTATTTTTTTTTTATTTTTTTTTTTTATTTTTTTTTTTTTTTATTTTTTTTTTATTATTGTTTTTTTTATTATTTTATTTTGTTTTTAATTTTTCTATGCAAAATCATTAAAAACGAACTTAGCGCCTTTAAATAACACTAGGTCACAAATAACAAAATTTTCTCTGTTATTTGTTTCTAGCATACTTTTCCCATTGATTTTGACCTACTAACCTTTTTAAGCCGCCAACATCAAAACTACTTACCCGATTTGAAAATTTTCTGAGAATGAGTTGTAGACGGCTCAATTTTCTTTAATTTCAGTAGTAGTAGGATCAAATAGGTCAAAGAAGACGAAAGATATGCTCAAAATTGTAAGTGTACCTCCAAAAATTTAAAAAAAAAGTTCAAAAATTTGTATCTCGAAAACCAATCGACAGAAAAATTTTTAAAACTCATTTTCGTGTTTAGTAGGTCAAAATCAATGAGAAAAATTATGCTAGAACCAAATAACAAAACGACTGTTGGCTAGTGTAATAAAACCGTTTCAGAGGCATTATCAGTTTTTGTTTTATTTTGCTTTTACGAGGGTTGCTATATATATTTCTGACATTTCATTGGAAAGTTTGACATTTTTTAGCATAAACTTACTCAGAACGTTTGACGTACAACCATCATTTGTGTTGTTTACAGTGACTTGAAAAAACCAATTTGGCAAAAAATGGAATTAACTCGTGAAAATGTTCGTGCTATCATTTTTTCGCAACTTTCGACGTGGATTATCACGACAAGAGTGCATCGATGAACTTAAATCTTTGTATGGCGATGAAGCACCATCCTATAGCACTGTGAAAAACTGTTTTAATGAACTCAATCGTGGCCGATGCTCGCTCAAGGACGAAGGTCATTCAAAAACGGCCGTTGTGCCAGAGAACATTGATGTCGTGCGTGAACTGATCATGCAAGATCGTCATGTGACATACCGTGAAATAGAGGCATCCTTGGGCATTTCTAACACCACTATACATTCGATATTGCATGAACACCTGGATCCCGCACAATTTGACAATCGCCCAAAAAAGGCTCGTGTCGATTGGTGCAAAGAAATTTTGAAAAAATACCATCGCGGTGCTTCAAAAGACGTTTAAAACATCGTCACAGGTGACGAATCATGAATCTATGCGTATGAGCCAGAATCAAAACAGCAATCGACCGTGTGGGTCTTTGAAGAGCCAATGAAAGTTGTTCGTGGAAGAAGCACTTCGAAGCAAATGGTCGAATGTTTCTTCGGCAAAACTGGTCATGTGGCGACTGTTACGCATGAGCAACATAGGAGGTCAATTTTGAGTGGTACACCACAATTTGTTTGCCTGAAGTCTTCGAAGAAATTCGAAAAACGAACTAGAGAAGGCGAATCATTGTGCACCATGACTCAAACCAGCGCCTCTTGAAACGTCGAATTGATGGGTCAAACGCTGTACAGTCCTGACTTGGCACCTAATGACTTCTTGTTATTCCGCAAATCAAGAAAAAAATGCGTGGTCAACGATTTTCGTCGCCAGAAGATGCAGTTAAGCGTTCAAAAACCATGTTTTGACCGGCCAAAACGTCGAATTGATGGGCCAAACGCCGTACAGTCCTGACTTGGCACCCAATGACTTCTTGTTATTCCCGCACATCAAGAAAAAAAATGCGTGGTCAACGATTTTCGTCGCCAGAAGATGCTGTTGAAGCGTTCAAAAACCATGTTTTGGAGGTGCCTCAAGCGGAGTGGAAAAAGTGCTTCAACAATTGGTTTGAGCGCATGCAAAAGTGTATAAATCATGCTGGAGAATACTTTGAAAAATAATAAACCATTTTTGATGATAAATATTCGCATTCATTATTAGGGCGGAAATATATATAGCAGCCCTCGTAAAGCGTTAATTACTGAATTGTGTGGTCTTTTTTATATGTTTGATTCAATCGGCGATTTTTTTCGTCTGCTTGTATTTTCTTCTTTTTTTTTGTTGGCAACCCATATGGCATCGCTTTGAATATTACTCGTATTTATTTGGAAGATTCTAAATGTTATCCCCTTTAATTTATGGCATTTGCTATCACCTCTTTTGTTGCCCTGTGTCTTTCGTTTACGCACAAGGTGCAAACGAATGAAACGAAAAGAAAAAAATCGCCTCGAAAAAAAATTTTCAAATAAAAATGAATAATTGTGATTTCCTATGCCCAGCTTGTTGGCGTCATAAAAAAACGAAGAGTAAAAAATAACAACAACAAATGCGAATAACAATTTTCCCGTTCCGGCCATATTTTCATATCCTTTCACACAGACGGTGCAAAAGATTAAAATTCAGTGATAAAACTAACGGCATTGCTGCGAGTTTCAACTAAGGGGAGGGAGGGAGTATTAAAACCACCAAAATAAAAGAAAAACTTATAAAGTTCGAACTTTACGAGGTGGGGAAAAGTTATGGATATTTCACTCGTAAAGTAAGCCCCTTTCCACTTTGTTGCTTTTTGTGATTGATGGCGACAGTCAAAAGTATGACTTATGACAAGATTTACAACTGTCTGATTTTTATTTTCTTGTTTCGCTTAATTTTTTTGAAAACGTTTTGCATGAATTATTTAACGAACATTTTCTTAAAAGCTCGAAATGAGCTAAATGTTAAACCTCTTAAAAAAACACAGTTTTGAAAACAAATACGACTTTTATTGTGTTAGTACCAAGGACAAATTGCCATACATTTACTTGTAGGAGTGCGACTCTAATTTTTGATTTTTTCTTTTTGGGACTATAAAAGAAAAATTCGTTATTTTGCACTTTAATATTTAGGAAATGGTTATATTTTCTTTTTTACTTATTTAAGACCTTAAACAAATTTTTCACTTTTTTTTGAAGGTTATAAATGAATAGTTGAGGTATTTTTATCTCTTAAAATTATTTTTAGACTTGGTTTTTTAAATTAAAAATATTATTACTTTTTTAAATATTTTTCAAAGCTTCTGAAAAAATTACTTTTCATTTTCTTTTGTTTAATTTAAACGAAAATAGGCATTTTAAATATTTTTGCTTTCTTTTTGTTTGTTTGCTTATTATCTAACAGTTGATTGCAAAAAAATAAATAAAAAAAGTAAAAATCTGACTATGAACTAAGCATAACTGTTTTTATAAAAAAAAAACAATACATAACTTAACGCAAAAATTATAACCTTTAAAAATTTTTTAAGAACATTTCTTTTAAATGTCAATTATAATTTTGTTTAAATACATTTTTTCCTTTTTTAATTTATAATTTTTTTTTTTTAAATAAAAAAAAACCTTTGTATTTTTATTTGTTTAAAAAAATATATTTTTAAACACTTCTGTAAACTGCTCCACGGAAAAAACTAAATATTTTTTTTTATTGTTTTTTAAAAAAGGGTAAATTGCTCTTAAATTTTCTTTAACATAAAAATTAAAATAAATTAATGCTTTATTTAGTATTTTGTCAAGGACTTTTAAACTTTATTATTTTTTTAATTCTTAAAAAACAACACATTTTAAGGGGCTCTAGGCCGCTTAAAATATGTTTGATATTTCAATATAAATTTATTTGTTATTTCAATATAAATTTGATATTTCAATAAAAATGTATATTTGATATTTCAATATAAATTGATAAAGATTGTTACCCTACCCTACATCACACTATTGTATAGGGTATTATGACTGATGGCTGATAATGCTTGTAGCACCTTCTCGTTGAAGGAGAAAGACCCCTTATTAGGTATACCAATCAATTCAGAATGACTATCTGACTAGCGATGTCCATCCATTTTTTTGTCTATGGATCAAGGACGAAATACTGAAATTGGCCCACATCAGCCAATATTTTGATCTCAATCAAAGGGTTTTCCCAACTTCAGAGCTTACAGCTGTTAAGTATGGCATATTTAAGGCAGTATTGTTATTTATGGCTTATGTTAAAGGCAGTTCTGTACTTTTTAGGATGATTTGCTTGCATTACTGCTCTTGCAATAAACAAAGCGACTAACATTTATCTTTGGTTCATGTTTTAAATAGTCACTATAAGGCTTTATCCCGGTGCGGGTGGGTAGATGCCACAAAGTTAAAACGACCACGCGTAAATTTTATTAGCGCGTTATTAGCGACTATGATTAACTGTGATGAAACTGGACCATATACTACGTTAATATTTTCATATAAGTATATCCCTTATACAAAGGTTCTTCCCGATTTCAAAAATGATTCCTACCATGTTTTTGAATAGCCCCCACACAAAGGCCCTCTCGATTTGAGATCCTGCCGCCCTAAAGCCCTTATCCAGTGTAGCTCAAATGAAAAGAAGTGCGTTTTGTGCTACCCATAGTTATTACTGCTGGAATAAGAGCGGTCTGTGTTTTATAAATCACCATGAAATATGTACATACGAGGGCGGTTCGGAGACTTCTTAGCCTAGCACAAAAAGCGCGGTATAAACAGAAAAAAGTTAAGTGTTTTGGAAACTTCCATCTCTGCTATGAACACATGTTAAATGTTTGTTTCGATCTGGCAACTCCTTCATATAAAAACAGGTGTTCACAAAAGACGCATCCGCGAAAATGGAAAAATTAGAAATGCGTGGTGTCATTAAATATTTACATAAAAAAGGTTTATCGGGACAAGAAATTCATAATGATATGGTGAATGTGTTAGGTGAAAGTGCTCCTCCATATGCAACGGTAAAAAATTGGGTTGCTGAATTTAAACGTGGTCGTACAAGCATTGAAGATGAACCACGTAGTGGACGTCCAAAAACAGCAACAACAACAGAAATTGTAGCCAAAGTGCATGATATGGTATTAAATGATCGACGAATAAAAGTGCGTGAAATAGCTAATATCATGGGCATCTCAAATGATCGAGTCCATTTAATTTTGCATGAAGAACTACAGATGAAAAAGCTTTTTGCAAGATGGGTGCCGGACTTGTTAACAGTCGACCAAAACGCATAAGAATGAACATTTCTCAAGCTTGTTGGGATCGTTTTCAGCGAAATAAAATGGATTTTAAGCGTCGTTTCATAACTGTTGATGAGACATGGATCCACCA
The DNA here is from genome assembly GCA_963513945.1 of Hydrotaea diabolus. Taxonomy (NCBI): domain Eukaryota; kingdom Metazoa; phylum Arthropoda; class Insecta; order Diptera; family Muscidae; genus Hydrotaea; species Hydrotaea diabolus. The sequence goes on from OY740717.1 coordinate 20,831,791, forward strand.
CTATACTCCAGAGACAAAAGAACAATCCAAACAATGGACTGAAGCTGGAGGAAGTGCCCCAAAGAAGGCAAAAACAATTCAATCGCCTGGTAAGGTTATGGCAACGGTTTTTTTGGGACTTCAAAGGTATTTTATTGATTGACTATCTGCAAAAGGGTAAAACAATAAATTCAGAGCACTATTGCAACCTTTTAGATCAATTAAATGTACAAATTCGAGAAAAACGTCCTGGCTTACAACACAAAAAACTAATTTTTCATCAAGACAACGCACCAGCGCACAAGAGTGTTTTAACAATGGCTAAAATCAACGAATTAAAGTACGAGTTGCTTGACCACCCACTTTATTCTCCTGATTTAGCTCCCAGTGACTTTTACCTGTTCCCAAATCTAAAAAAAATCCTTGCTGGCAAGCGTTTTACCTCAAATGAAGATGCAATTACAGTTGTAAACCACTATTTTGAAGACCTTGGGGAAAACTGTTTTAATCAAGGGATAGAATTGCTAGATAAGCGTTGGACTAAGTGTATTGAAGTTTCAGGAGATTATATTGAAAAATAAATATATTTTTGAAAAACTAACTACTCTCTTTCATTGATAGGCTAAGAACTTTCCGAACCGCCCTCGTATCTCCTTAGGTCAGTGACCCTAACCTTGAAAAAAATACTAGTGATGGTATATGTTACTAGGGACCGCAACAGGGCAGAGTATATAAGATTCAGCCTGCCCGAACATAATTTGTTCACTGAGCTTTTTTTTGTTAAATTAGAAAATAAGTTTAAATTTGAAAAAATAGTTTTCATGACACTTTTTTTTTAATTCAAGCTTTCTGAAGAGGGTTGTCACGGACCTGAAATCGCGAAAAAAGCAGTGTGCAGCCACGAAAATCAATGTCACTTTACCATTTTGTTAAAAACTTGTCTTCTATTTAAATATAGAGACACGATGTCTTAAGCAGGTTAATCCCTGTTCAATTCAATAAATATATTTTTTGTTACGAGGGCGACCGCAAAACTAACTGGCCTGACACATTTTCTGTTTTACTAGCAACTTTTTTTTTTTTTTTTAAAAGCAATCTTTTAGTATAAGCCATCTGTCAAAATTTCCGAAATATTTAATGATTATTTTCTTTGTTACAGGTGATTGAAGTAAACAAGTTTTTATAATTTTTAAAAAATGGAAAATAAAGATATTCGTGCGGTAATTAAACACTTTTGTGTGAAAGGTTATACGCCACAATTAATCAAAGATGAATTGGATTCTGTTCATGGTGATAATGCACCATCATACTCCACCGTGAAATCCTGGGTTCAACAATTTAAAATGGGTCGTTCAAGTACGGAAGATGAGCAACGCTCTGGAAGACCGAAAACTGCTACTACTATTAAAAACATAGGAAAATATTTAATGAAGTGACTAAAGATAGACGAATAAAGTTCAGAGAACTTGCTGATGTTGTTAAAATACACGAAAAACAAGTTTGGAGTATTTTACATGATGAACTCCACATGAAAAAGCTATCCGCAAGATATGTGCCGCGTTTGTTGACTTTGCCCCAAAAAATAGTCCGTTGGACCAATTTCGAGGAGCTTTTAGCGATGTATCAGCGTAATCCAATAGAGTTCTTGCGCCGATTCATAACTGTTGATGAAACATGGATCCATCACTACATCCCAAAATGCAAAGAACAGTTCAAACAATGGATAGAAGCCTTTAAAAGTGGTCCCAAGAAGGCGAAAACTGTTAAGTCAGCAGGAAAAGTAATGGCCACAGTATTTTGGGATGTAAGGGGTATAATATTTATTGATTACCTTGAGAAAGGAAAAACTATAAATAGCGAATATTATTGTGCATTATTGGATCGGTTAAGTGAAGAAATCAAGATAAAACGACCGCATTTAGAAAATAAACGTTCTTTTTCATCAAGATAATGCTCCTTCACAGTCAACAAAACCTGGCCGAATTACGATTTGAAATTGCTCCGCATCCACCATATAGTCCAGATTTAGCTCCTTCTGATTATTTCTTGTTTCCAAATTTAGAAAAAATTCTCGGTGGCAAAAAATGTTCGTCCAATAGCGAGGTTATTGCTGAAACTGAGGCATATTTTGAAGGTCTTGAAAAATCTTAAATTTCGGATGGAATTAAAAAAACGTGAAAAACGTTTGATGAAGTGTATTGAGTTGGAAGGAGATTATGTTGAAAAATAAATAATAATAATTCCAAAACAAACGGTTCTTTGTATGTTAGGCCAGTTACTTTTGCGGTCGCCCTCGTATATATTCTTCATTCTTTTCTTTTTCGGTTTAAAAACACAATTTTCTTAAGTTTTTTAATATATTTTTTTTTAATTTTTTCCAAAGATTTTTTTCAATTTCCAATAATGTTTTAAGCAATGAACAAATAATTAAACAATATAAGAGAAATGGTGAATGAACAAGGAAAAACCAAAGTGGTTTTAGAATGTTCAGGACTTAAAAGTGTTATTTTTACCCTTTTCAATATTTGTTTAATTTAAAAATGCAAATTTCTTAGTTGACATTCACCGATCTTTGTTTTTCCTACTGCATAAACAAAACCCAATTGTAACCACTTCCGCTACACACTTTATGTCCATCGTTTTCGCCCCCTCCTGTCATCATTTTTTACTCTTATTGAAAATGCGCTTAAATTAAAATGTGATTATTTTTCAAATACTTAATATTAATGATGCTCCCTCCCACACACACAGTGCCTCCGCATTACGAGAAACCTTTCAAATTTCCCAAATTGTTCACGGTTCCAACAGCAAAAGAAGCATGTAATTTCATTTGCTAGAAATTTTACAAACATTTGTTTCAAACGAAAGAAACACTCCATCCGTTGCACCAAAAAAAAATAAAAGGGTTGGAAAGACGGACGGACGGACAGATTTTCATATGTTTTGATACCGTAAAAATTGAACAGGAAAACCAAAAAGTTGAGAGAGCCGACCGACGGACGGGCCAACAAAGAACCGGTTGGTTGGTTGTCACATTTATCGTACATAAATGATGGTGAATGAACAAAAGTTGTAAAGTCTGTATGCCCGAACTCCGTTCGTTCGTTTGTCCGTCCGTCCATTGAACGCTCTGTCCCCCATTCGAGTTGAGTCGATTTGACTATTTAGCCGGTAAGTGCCGCCAACTCTTCTACAACTGGCACTAACAACATTAGCAAAAGAGCGTAGCCGTAGCCACACGTATGGCCACCCCTCCTCATGCCATGGTTGCTGCTTGGCAGTAGTTGCTGGTGTTGTTGTCTCCAGTTGTTGTTGTTATGTTGGCTGCTTTTGTTGTAAGTAATTGCAAGTAGTCGTCTTTGTAAGTGGTGGCTGCTGACAGATGGACGGCAGGGTTAGGAACGCTACGAAACGGGCTGACAGACTGGCTTTAAAGTCCCAGCCAGCAACCGGCGCACTGAATCGAAAGTTATTGACCGGAACTAATAACTTTTCATGATTTTTTTTGTATGCTCTTTTTTCTTTCTTTTTGTTTTTATTCAATTTTGAATTTGCTCTTTTCTCTCTTCCATCTTCTCTTTAACTGTTTCGTTTATGAAAGACTCTTCGTGGGTTTTTATGGCTTTTAAAATTTGTTCAAATCGCATCTATCCTATAAATGCGTGAAAATATGTATGTGGCCGAGACTTATTTAGTTTTTTTTCAATGTAAAATTTGTATTTTATAATGACAAAAGTAACAATGTTTTAAAGGAGAGAGTAGTGATAACATTAGAATATTTGACATTAATCATCAAAAATAAAAAGGTTAACAAATACTACAGAATTTTTTGTTCTGAATTTGCTTTTTTTTAAATCGTGTAAAAATCTACCTATTTGTAATAAAATCTTCGTTAATTATTTTTCAAGCTTAAGGAAAGATGTGTTTTTATTCTACTCTTTCTGTCTGTAAAAAAACTTCTTTCAATTTATTGAAAGATATAAATATGTGATAATCTTCGAGCGTTACTTTTAAAAGTTGTGTAATTAACAAAAAATAAATTTTAAAAATAGTTTTAAAGTAAAAAAACATTTTTTGTTAAAAATTTTGTTATTTTCTTTTTAATTTAAGCCGAAAAGAATGTAACTTTCATTTGTTGTTTTTTAAAGACCTTTTTCGTAAATGTCGATGAAATTTTGAATTCAATCAAGCTCGAGGTCAGAATTTTTTGTATATTTATTTATTTATTATTTTCGATATTTCGATCTCAACTAGATTGTCAGACGAAGAAGATAAAAGTTCAGCAGCAAAGTGTGTGTTATACAGGGTGTCCGTCGAAAACGTATACTACTTTATTTTGCCGCCATTTTGGTAAACATTAGTCTTGACAGTTCATACTTGGCAGTCGTGAAGTAGAGACGTGACAAATTTATTATGGAAAAATATTCGATAACTCGTTCTTTAAGATTTTGTCAAAATCAATCATCGAATACTGTGACGATGAGACAGTTACGTTAAATTTTTAGGAGAAACAACGTGCCAACAAAACGCACTATTTATCGTGTAGTGACTAATTTCGAAGAAAGAGGGTCTGTAGCTGAAAGGCCCAAGCATGTACCACAACGTACTGCAAGATCGGCTGAAAACATTACTGATGCTCAAGAAAGCGTTCAAAACAATCCATCAACCTTAATTGAACGCCGTTCTGAATGTAAGGCAAAATGTGCTTAAAAGGGCTCGCATTTGTGAGGCTAATAGAGGCGGACATTTATCTGATATTGTGTTCCATACATAATTGCCGACATTAAATAAAACATTTATCAATATAAGATCCATTTTCTTTCATTTAAGCAAACATTATCAACAAACAAAGTAGTATATCTTCCCGACGGTCACCCTGTATATATTGTTAGTTTGATTTCTCAAGATGATCTTCAATGAAGATCGAATATAATAAATAAATATACAAAACATACTGACCTCGAGCTTGAATTTAACATTTTATCGTAATGTAACTTGTATAAATATTTTCGTTACAAAAAATAACTTTTGTTAAGTAAAAAAATTAAAGTTCTCATTACAAAATCTGACTATGAACTAAGCATAAAAAAATATTTACAGTTAAAATTTAAGTTGTATCGTTTTATAAAGAGTAGTTTGAAAGAGAATATGAAAATTATAAATACTTTCCTTTTTGACACTTTTGTGTAGACAATATTATTTTATTGGAAAAAATTTATTTAAAAAAAAAAAACAATTGACAACATTTGTTCAATGTGTAAAAGCAACAGACCGAAATAAAACAAACGAGCTAAACAAACGAATATTATTTTAGCATTTTTGACCCTATTGTGCAAAAAATATTATTTTATTGGAAAAAAAATATTTAAAAAAAAAACTTTTATCAAAATTCTTAAATGATATTATTATTTATTTCCTTTTTATAACAAGCTGTTCCAGTCCAAACAATATGTTCTTTCGTAAACAAAATTGTTTTACCACAGGTTATTTTGTATTTTGATTCCGAAAGAAATATTCAAATAAGAAAATGTGCAGGCAAAAAATAACTCGCATATAGTTTTCAGTTCAAAAATTATGTTTTTTCCGTAAATAATATGGGTTTTCACAGTTTTTTTATATTTTGATTCCAAAAGAAAAAAAACTAAGTAAGAAAATGTGCAGGCAAAAAATTTCACGCATAAAACTGTATGTTTTTAAGAATTTTTCAGAAAGTGTGGAAAATTTAAGGAATTTACAATTTTTTTCTTCATTTCGAAGTAAGACAGATCAAAAGACAAATTTCTGTCGAATATATTTCTGCTGTAAATAAAATATTTTCTGCCAGCAATGATAGAAAAGTTGTATAGATGACAAGAATTAAGAATTATTTTGTGTTAGGAGGCAAACAATATTTAATCGTACTATCCTTCTTGTAAAAAACGTTATTTTCTGCAAACAATGTTAAAAAGGTTGTATTAATGGATGACAAGAATTAAGAATCATCTTAAATTAAGATTCCAACAATATTCAGGAATAAATTAAAAAAAAAATAGAGAACAAATCGCACAATCATTCTTGTAAAAAACGTTGTAATTCCGATCGAAACAATTGTAAAGTAAAAAAATATTTATATAGAATTTGTTTTTTTTAATTATTTTGCGAAATCTTTTTTAATATGAACACAAAATGGTCTTGACACTGGACATGATCTCTTTCTGTCCTTTATAAATGAAACTAGCCGAAAAAATTTTTTTTTAATATAACAAAATATTTTTTTTGACATTTAGTTTTAAATTTCTATTTTCAATTGAATATTTCAATTTACGTAAGTGTTTGTTTATATTCTGATATAAGACTATTCCGTTTACAGTAGATAACGGATATAAGAAACTAAAGTAATACCCCAAGATTCTTTCTTAAACCTTTTTAATTATTTGCTAAAACTATCCAGTACTTACTGTATCGGCTTCTTTTGTCAGATTTTTACCACTTGCATTAACATTTCTGTTTGGAGCTGGTTTCCTCGAGCTAGCGTGCAGTTTCTCTACCAAGGCCCAGGTTCTTCTTTGGCCTGTTAAACATTTCTTTGCTAAATATACGAATTGCTATTATTCTCGTTGCAGAGCACCTATTCTTTTATTATACAATTTTTGTTTGTTTGTATAACCATGTCTTACAATTTTATAATATAAACGTTTAGCCCAAAGTTATGGCTTAATGGCGTTTTATTGGTTTGCCATTGAGCTCCTCCAACTCTGTGCCTTCGCTCGCTAAACACGCTAGTGTGTATACACACGCTGGTTCAGTAGGATTTGCATATTTAAAAGCACAATTTAACATTTTCTTCATTTTCTTTCTCTTTGATTATTTTTATTGTTCCTACAATTGCCATTGCTATAAGTAATAGCCGGCTTTTTTGTATTTGCTAAATAACTATGTGGCTTTTTAGTTGGCGGGTTGTTTTCCGCTGTTGCTGGCTAGTCTTTGGCACGTGACTTTCTTACGTTTATATGGGGGATTTGTTTAAACGCTTTTAAGGCATGCCATAAGTAATGCAAAATGAAAACAAAACAAACACGATATTTTCTAAGATAATAATTGTATAGTTTAAATTGTTTGAGGTGTCTACTGCTAAATAAGTTAATGGCATATTTTTCAAATTTTAATCTGTTGCAATTGTGTTTTTAATTGCAAGTAAAATAAGTTATACATTTGTAAAATATAATAAATGCTGGAATATTGAAAATTCTTTTAACATTCTGAGTTTTTTTAATTTATATTTTCAATTATTTAAGTAGAAGCTAATTATTATCCAGTTTTTTCTAGCTCTAAATATCACCGTTAGAGTTGCTATAATTTTTATAGCAAGTTCTCAAAGTGCGTAATAATCGAAAAATTTTGTTGTATAACTTTATTTGTACATCTATAAATAGAAGTTTATTAAATAAAATGGATTTACTAACGTAATTATTAATAATATTTGAGAAATGTTGGAATTTCTTATAATTTTATATTATTTTCTTGAAAATTGTTACCGTTTTACAAACTCATTAATTTATCAAACATTACAATTGGTTTATCTCATAATTAGAGTACGAGTCACGAGCACAAATCACACGGTTCGAGTAGCTATAATTTTATACTAGAGAGTTCTTATTGTTTGACATTATTTGTATACTTTAAAATAGTAGTTTATTAAGAAAATCCTATTGTCGGGTGTAATTTTAAATAATATTTGAGAAATATTTTTATTTTTTATTTTTTTAAATTAAAGATTTTTTAAAAATTTAAGAATCTGAGAAACTGTTGTATTTTTTTACCATTCGAAATGATTTGCACCATATACAAGCTCTTGCAGCTCTTAATCACACTGTTTAGGATGCTGTAATTTTTACACTAAGTTAGGAAAGTGCATAACACAAAACATTTTTGCGGTTTAACATTATTAGTTTATCTCTACACATAATTTCATTGAGAAAATCAGATTTTTTAACCAAATTTCTAATATTTTTTTGGAAAATTAAAATTCTTGTTTTCTTTAAAGTTTTTAGAAATTTAAAAAATTATGTTTCTCAAACATTTGAGTTTTTCTTAACCCATGAACATAAGGGTGATGACTTTTATACAACCTCGTTTCCCTGTATGATATTTTGATGAGTTTTTTTAAAAAGTCATCACCCTAATGTACATATGTGTCTTATTTTAAGCAGTTTTTAGCAGCCCCAAATCTCACGGTTTCAGTTGCTATAATTATGATATTCCAAACTGTTTAAAATATAACAAATTTTGTTGTTTAATTATCATTTGGACGATTTTAAATAGTACTCGTAATGCATTAAGAAAATCCAATTTATGATAGAATAACCCTGTACTTTTGGTTATAAGTTGACAAAATATTCAAATTGTTTAAAAAACATTAAATTTTTTGGTCTAACTGAAGTTTCACAAAATTGTGTATTATTTTCAAACATTTTAATTATTTTCCAACTTATTTCAGCATTAGTTTTTTATTGGGCCGTTTCTTGTCATGGTTTAAGTTGCTATAATTTCTATAGCAATTTTTCCACGTTCTTTATGTTTAGCAATTTCTGTGGTTTAACATCATTACAAAATTTTAAACGAAAATCTTGTTTAAATTTAAATTAAAAACTCGATAAACGGCATTTTTAAAATATTGGAAAATATTTGAATAAAACGTTTGCAATTTGTTTGTACTTTTGCATTTCTTATATATTTTAGTTTAATTTTCTGACAACCAACGTATTATAGGCTGTTTCCACTATGGTCGCGTCCACGTCCGCGTCCAAAAATCAATGAACGCGCGTTCAAGCCAATACAAAAAACCTAGGCAGTTAGGTATGGGAAAAAGTCGCGTTCATATTGGACGCGTTTTCCGATAAGTCGCGTTTACTATAAATTCGATTATTTTTGCAATCGAAACCCACCCATACCTATTAATGGCAACACCGCAAATTGCACATCCCTATTAAAACAGCTGTTTATCAGCATAAACATAAGCAGCCACAGCTAAAATGCAAAAAATAGGAGGTATCTGATAGGAAGTCTGCTGGCAGATACTCAGGTTCTAACGGGTGATTTTTTAAGAGCTTGATAACTTTTTTTTTAAAAAAAACGCATAAAATTTGCAAAATCTCATCGGTTCTTTATTTGAAACGTTAGATTGGTCCATGACATTTACTTTTTGAAGATAATTTCATTTAAATGTTGACCGCGGCTGCGTCTTAGGTGGTCCACTCGGAAAGTCCAATTTTGGGCAACTTTTTCGAGCATTTCGGCCGGAATAGCCCGAATTTCTTCGGAAATGTTGTCTTCCAAAGCTGGAATAGTTGCTGGCTTATTTCTGTAGACTTTAGACTTGACGTAGCCCCACAAAAAATAGTCTAAAGGCGTCAAATCGCATGATCTTGGTGGCCAACTTACCGGTCCATTTCTTGAGATGAATTGTTCTCCGAAGTTTTCCCTCAAAATGGCCATAGAATCGCGAGCTGTGTGGCATGTAGCGCCATCTTGTTGAAACCACATGTCAACCAAGTTCAGTTCTTCCATTTTTGGCAACAAAAAGTTTGTTAGCATCGAACGATAGCGATCGCCATTCACCGTAACGTTGCGTCCAACAGCATCTTTGAAAAAATACGGTCCAATGATTTCACCAGCGTACAAACCACACCAAACAGTGCATTTTTCGGGATGCATGGGCAGTTCTTGAACGGCTTCTGGTTGCTCTTCACTCCAAATGCGGCAATTTTGTTTATTTACGTAGCCATTCAACCAGAAATGAGCCTCATCGCTGAACAAAATTTGTCGATAAACACATTTCGAACCGAACACTGATTTTGGTAATAAAATTCAATGATTTGCAAGCGTTGCTCGTTAGTAAGTCTATTCATGATGAAATGTCAAAGCATACTGAGCATCTTTCTCTTTGACACCATGTCTGAAATCCCACGTGATCTGTCAAATACTAATGCATGAAAATCCTAACCTCAAAAAAATCACTCTTTAGCTGGACGGTGACTTCATTTCAGAATTCATGCAGTATTTTGCACACCATCGATTTTGAAATAACAAATAGCCTTCCAACTGTTCGGTATTCCGCTGAGGAGAGTGTAAAGGGACACAGCGATCCGCTTTTCTAAAGGGATAGCGAGCCGAAACGAGGTGTCCTTCTTGGTCAGTGCAGGCAGGTGTATCAAAATGTTAAACACGCTTCTGTCTACACGTAAACTTTCTTAGTACATCTCGTCCGAAACCAGAGGCACGTATCTCTGCCAAAAGGTACTATAACGTTCCTATTAAACAAAAGTTAAGAAGATTAACTTGAATACTGAATATATTTTTCCTAACTTACAAATGACCAGACGCTTCGTGCATTGTACAAAAAATGTGCAGCGCTGCTGTTACTGCACATTTCCATAAGGCGCAATACCATTTGATCCTCATTTTCCACTGCGGTTAGCAAAATAAAATCGTTTAACTCCATGATAATGTCACAACACAAAAATATTAAACTTTTCGCACCGCAAAAAAAAACAAATAAACAACAGCTGTTTGAATGCAAACGTGGACGCAGAACACAATGGAAACACTATTACAAATTTTCGATAAATCGTTGACGCGGACGTGGACGCGACCGTAGTGGAAACAGCCTATTAGTTTCTTTAGAGGCTGAAAGCTCTACATCTTAAGACAAAAGTTGCTATAATTTTATAGCAAGTTGCAAAGTGTGCAATAGTCTGAAATTTCCGCAATTTGTCATCATTCAAATGATAAAAAAAAACTGCAAACCGTTCTTGAAATTCGCTTTATAAACTCAATAACTTAAAATTTTAAGTTATTGTTATAATTATTCAACTTCCTTGAAGCATTATTAAAGTTTTCCTTAAGATGCTTGGTTACTATTATTCTCAAAGATATTAGTAATTATCCCCTCAATTTATGTATCAGCTTGCTATTTTCCGGTTTCTTGTCGTTCCAAATATCATGTATTAAGATGCTATAATTTCTATAGCAAGTTCTCATAGTCTCAAATGCTTTGAAATTTGTTAATGTTTATCGACATTTGCATAGTGTTAAGAATTGACAAAAATGAATTTATTAAGTCAATGACTCGGAATTTTAATTAATCGTCAAATTTAACAGCATTATTTGGAATGATTTAATGTTTAAAATTTGCATATGCCAACAACAAAAGAACAGAGGAAGTGTTTTAAATGCATCGCAAAAATAAAAATTGTCACTTTTCACACATGATGATTAAAGCATCAAGTTTTTATAAAGCAATGTTAATTTTGTATAATTTTTATAGCAAGTCTTTATATTTGAAAAAGTTATATATTTTGTCCTTACTTACATATTTTGTAGTCAGCTTAATTTACTTAACAAAGTTATAGCATTTATAAACAATCAAGTTTTTATTGACTCGAATTCTTCCTAAAAAATAATTTTTTTTATCGCATTCTATATAATTTGATTGTACTTGCTATAATTTTTATAGCAAACTATTTAAATAGACAAATCTCCCAAAAATTGTACTATTTGGAACAAATTGCATAATTTTGAAGTTTATTTTGTATGACATTAAAAATGTCACATTCAATAAATTTTTTTATTAAATATTTAATTTCATTTCTTTGACGTTTGTGTATGTTTCCTGCTAAAAGATCATACGTCTGTTTCAGTCGTAGAACTAGGTCATATACAGGGTGGCCAAAGTTACCATAGGGTTAAAACTTTAATAACTTTTTCGTTTTTTTTTTATTTTTTTATCAGATAAAATCCGATAAAACTCGTATTCAAAATGGAAATTTTTTAACCCCCGCTTTCAGCGTTCGAATTTCTGCAACAATGTTCGCCTTGAGTTGAAGGATAATCTCGGGCTTGTTCACATATACTCGCTCACAAATCCCAAAGAAAATAAGCGTTTGCTGACAAATCTGGAATCTCTGGAAATTATTCGCTCTCCAAAAATTTGACTTAATAGTGCCATTGTGTCTTGGGCAGTGAGGGCAAGTCTGATTTCAAGAGCAGGATGTAAAAAATGTTCTATCAAAACCAATACCGCTCTCCATTTACGGTTACAGCACTTCCATCTTCATACTCGAAGAAGTAAGGCCCAATGATATTTGCTGATGCGATCCCACACCATACTGTACACCTAAAGGGGTGCAATTGGCGTAGATGAATGGCTCTTGGATTTTCAGAAACCCCAGAACCTACAGTTCTGCTTATTAACAAAGACATTCAAATGAAAAAGAGCTACATCACTCATGTGTTTGCGTTAAAATAATTGATCGGTGACTTAAATAATAAAATTCTATTGTTCTGGTTCTTTCTTGTTGATCTCTCCATTTTTTATTCTTTACTTTTTTGGACTATATTTGCTTTGATTTTACTTGCTATAATTTTTAATTTAAAGTACCTGTAAAAGAGTGATACGCAACCAACACTCCGCCGATGCTCGAGTGAAACAACAGAATTGGCCACCCTGCTATCTCCAACAAGCCTCAGCGCCCTCACTTGCACCCGGTCGAGAAACTCCAAAGAAGACCTTGAACCACCCGCCCACACGCAGAGAAAAGTATGGTTGTGATGACAATATTCGAAGAGGATAATACTCTTGTTGGGTATATGGTTGTGCTACAACAATATTATGGTCCTCACAACAATAGTATGACCATACTATGATCTATTAGTGAAGTACTATTATTGAATTAGATCCGTGCCAATAACATTTGTTCTAAAAAGTATATTTAAATGAACATAAAACGCAAACATAAACGTTAACATAAAACGCAAAACACAACACTTTTGTCGCACTAACCATATTTATATTGTTGCTATAACCATATTTTCATTTTTAAATTTTACAATAATACTATTGTTATATTTCAACAATATTAATATTGCAGCAATTATAATATTGTCAAAAATAAATTCAGTTAACAATGCTATGGTTGCGACAAACATACTTTTGTTGTGGTGAACATATTATTATATATGTAGATGTTGAGGAGGTCGGAGGAAGTGAAGTATTTCTTGCACCGCTTTAAAAAACCCAGACACTTGAATGCTTCTTTCGACACTTCAAAAATGAGTTTGTTCCAGCGAACATCACACTGAATTTTCATGCCCAGAACATCAAGAGCATCCGACTCCTTGACAACAGTCCCATTCATCAGTATTGCCGATGATGTTAAGCCCGTCGATCGTTTATGGCTCAACAGGCAGCAATGGGCTTTGCTAGCATTGAACTCGACCCTATTTGCAAAACCCCACTCTGAGACCCTGACGCGATCTTCGTTGAGTGTGTCAGTCATATTTTGCCTCATCGCCTCTGTATCTGCGAGGCCCGGTCTACGGTCGAACGAATATGAGTGACAGATGCTGCTGTCGTCAGCAAACGAGTAAATAGGGTTTGTTGTCAGATTCAGGAGGTCATTGAGAAATATGAGAAACAGAGAGGGAGAGAGAACAGAGCCTTGCGGTACCCCTGCACTTATAGCATACGAGTACTCATCGGACGAGACCCCGCCTATAACAACACGTATAGAGCGATCACTGAGAAAACTCGATATGAATCGAGAAAAATCAGTACCGACTCCAAAATCAATTTACTTTGATAGCCGTTTTCAATTTTATGCCGTTTTCAAAAAAAAATAAACATTTTTTTTTAATTTTTAAAAATAAGAAATGTTATACATCGGTTTTAAATATATAATTTAGTGTGAACAACCATTTGTGGCATGCATATTAATTGTAGTAACTATATATAGTGAACTCGTTTGAAAACACGTAAAACGATTTTACGATAATCCGAATTATGGTCGGATAAACGAGTTCTTAGTGTATTTTCAAATAATTTGAAATTTTTGTGCCTAATGATGTTGCTGAAGTGAATAAATTGAAACTTTGATGTCATTTTTTAACTTATTTAATGATATTTTTGAATTATCATTATTAATATTAATAATCAGCTCTTTCTGACTCTATATTCGTCGGCTAAACTTGCTATAATGTTGATTGCAAGTTCTCAAAATTTTTCGATTCCAAAAATGTTGATGGCTTATGTAAATGTCTAAGTCGTTTTCTCTATTAAATTATTTGTTGATACTGTTTGTGTCTTTTAGTTTTTTAAATTTTCAATTTTATATCTTAAGAGTTATAGAGGCGTTCTGTCTTAAACTTCTCAAATACTTGTCTTCTATTGTACTGACACGTAAAAACGATTTCATTTCGGCCTGCCTTTTGTCTTATTTTTTTTACGATTTTCAACGGTGAAAATAAATAGTTGTAAACAGAAATCACAATAATAAAATGTTAAGTTCTCTATTGTTATTATTTAACATTGTGTATTTTTCTTTTTTACTTCGCGTTTGCTCTGCTATAAAAAAACGTATTCTCGCGCTATATTGTTAAGCTATGGGCGGCATAATGCGAGCATTATTTGCCGTCGAGTGTTATGGATTTTATGGGCAGGCGCAACCATTTATGGGCCCTTATACACAGGGCCATTGAAGTGGATTTATTGTTCGTTATCTTTTCAACACAAACCATTCACGATGTGAAAAAAGCAGAGGAACGAAGACCAGTACGTGGTTTGCTACATTTTTTCCCATATGACTTTTGTTGTGGATTTGGAAAAGAACTGAAATTCTTGTTCTTAAGCGGGGAAAAAGGCATTTTTATTTTCTTTATCATCTTCGATTCTTAGCTTGCTGGCTTTGTGGCGCTTGACCCTTTTCGTGCCTTGGCTAAATGAGAACGAGTCGGTAGTAAACAATTCATTTCTCAAGTCATAAAACTGTCAAATGCTGTTAATTTTTAAATTTATCATTAGAAAGAGAGAGAGAGAGAGAGAGAGAGAGAGAGAGAGAGAGAGAGAGAGAGAGAGAGAGAGAGAGAGAGAGAGAGAGAGAGAGAGAGAGAGAGAAACAACAGTATGCAAGAAAGAGAATCATTAAAAGTCATAAATAATTGTATTTTAAATAAACAAAACCACCTCAACCATAGTTAATCTCTGATTTATTTTCTTTATTTCTTTGCAGATATTAAAATGTATCATTAGCCGTTTATAGCCTACCTTAGACCGCAGACATTTCGGACCGAACGACTGACAAACCGACAGACAGACTGGCATCAACACTTTTGGAAACCGCACACACTCCGCCCCCAAAATCATCTATGTATCTATTGGAGTGTTGAAACATTTTCCATTTCAAAAATTTTGAAACCACCACCCCCTCTGATAATGGCTGAGAAAATCCGTTCCTTAAATATGTCCTCATCTGTGGGTGGCGGCGTGTCAACCGCCATGATTGGCAACCCCACTTTAATCTCAAGCACTTTGAGCACCAATCATCAGCTAACACCCACGGTCGATTTGATGGCAACACGTGAATCATCATCGCCGACGGCTTTAAACTCCAGCACGCATAACAGTGACATGGAATCCTCGGCTGAATTTGCTCCGGGCACAATAACGGCTCAATTGAATTTCCAGCTATTGCCAGCTGCTGTGGTGGACACAAGTAGTGGCGGCGTTGCCATCATTGATTATAATTCAATTATGAACTCATCACAAATATCTGCCATTTCACATGATTCTCTGCAGCAGACGACACAGCAACAGCAGACTTCCAATGCAATCATTGGTGGCAATAATAGTATGGCTTTGGTTAAGGCTGGTGCTGGAAAGCCAGTGGTGGCCCAGAGTGTAGCAGGGGTAAGTTATAATGACTTATTTTATAAAAAAAATCAATATTTTCTTAAATTTGTTTTTAATCAGTCTAGTTACTTTTACCTAAATCTTTTTTCAAGTGTTTAAGAAAGCTAGTTTAAGATGCTATAATTTGTATAGCAAGCTAAAAATAAAATAAATAGGCAGTAGACAATTTATATACCCCTTAAATTAAAACAGTTTTGTTTGGAAAGGTGGCATAACTTTTGCTGTTTAGTCCTCATTTCTATAAAAGCTACTTTAAAAACCAAAATTAAAAAAAAAAATTTTGCGTCTCCCAGAAGTTTCAAAGCTAAAAATGTATCTACAAATCAAATACTAGGGATCCCAAAACAAAGTTCCAATATCCTATAATTGTTGCTAAAGTGAAGAATATATTTTTTAAGAAAAATTTAGATTATTATCAAGTTGAGAACTTGCTATAAAAATTATAGCATCCTAAACTAGGCTAGTAAGAGCTGTAAAAACGGATCTATATTAAAATAATGCCCTAACTCTATAGGTTTTATAATTTTAAAACAATAATTTCACCGTTGAAAATTTTTTCTTTAAAACCAAAAAAATAATTGTGACAACATTCTAAGCAAATTATTTCAAAAGAGTTTAATAACTATTTCTACACAAAAACTGTCTTAATTCCCGACTTGAGAACTTGCTATAAAAATTATAGCAACTTAAACTGAACTAGTAAGAGCTCTAAAAGCGGCGCTATATTAAAAAAAATGTCCTAACTCATCAGATTTTTTAATAAATTTATCACAATAATTTCACAGCTAAAAAAATTTTCCTCAAAAGCAAAAAAATATTTGTGCAAAATGTTTCCCCTTTTAAATATTTTTTTGCCTAAACATTTTAAGCAATTTGTTGTAAAAGTGTTCAATAATAATTGCTTAAACAAAAACTGCCATAATTCCTGACTTGAGAACTTGCTATAAAAATTATAGCAACTCAAACTAAACTAGTAAGAGCTGTAAAAACGGCTCTATATAAAAGAGTTGTCATAAATTTAATTACAATAATTTTATATATTAATATCTTTTTCTCCGAAAGCAAAAAAATATGAGGTAACACAATTTATACATGGTTTATTCGTTTGAACATTCTACGGCTATGGTTTCAAAAGCGATTAATACTTATTTCTTGAACAAAAAATTTCATTATTGCCAATTTGAAAACTTGCTATAAAATTATAGCATCTCAAACTAGTCTAGTTAGAGCTATTATAACGACATTATATTAAAGTGTCGCCATAACTTATAGTATTTCATAAATTTTATTACAGTAATTTCACAACTAAAACATTTTTTCTTATAAAGCAAAAAAAAAATTTGGCTCTATTTTTCCCCTTAAAATAGGTGTTGTTAGTTTAACATAGTAAGCAAATTGTTTTAAAAGTAATAAATAATTATTTCTTCAACAAAAACTTTCATCATTCCCGACTTGAGAACTTGCTATAAAAATTATAGCATCTCAAACTAGGCTAGAAATAACTGTTAATACTGAAAATTAATAGTTTTTTTTAACTTCATATGTAAATATGTCATAATTCAGCAGTTATTTTCTTCGAATACCAAAACAAAATGATAGCACAATATCTCTTTCTCTTATAGTGTTTTTGTCTCAACCTTTAGAGAAAATAGTTTTAATTTTGAGCAAATTGTTCCAATTTTTTTAATATCGTTTTTTTTTTTTACTTAAACATTGCAAGCAAATTGTAAAAAAAGTGATTATAAATTATTTCTTCAACAAAAACTGTCTTAGTTCCCGACTTGAGAACTTGCTATAAAAATTATAGCATCTCAAACTGGACTAGCCACAGCTGTAAAAACTGCGCTATATTAAATTAGTGCCGTAACTTAATGGTTTTTATACATTTAATTGTCAAAATAGCAAAACTCAAATAGGGTTTTGCTTCAAAAACAAAAAATAAAACAAGTAAAACCGTCGTTATGTTTGTCAGGCCTAGCCTTATATAACCTCCACCGTCCCTATGCAACTTAAAAGCAAAAAAAAATTACGTTTATTGGGTCCATGCTTCTGTCCCTAATATCAGCCAGAACTTTAAAAATACTCTATATTTGGACTCGTAGCAAAATTTGCTTAAATTTAAGTACACATATGTCCATATTAACTATTAATCTACTCTTCGGTCAAGGGTATAAAAATACGGATAGCACAATATCTCCATCGCATATAGAGTTTTCGCTTAAACATTTCGAGCAAATTGTTTCAATAAAAAATAACTCCCACAAGAAACATTTAGGAACTTGCTCTAGAAATTATAGCATCTTGGACCAAGCTAATAACAGCTGAAAAACTTTCAGTATATTAAAGTAAAGGCATAACAAAGAAAATCCTAAGAAAAACCAAAAAAGTTTTTTGTGTTTTACCAATTGATACAATAACGTCACTTTTTATAATTAAAAACAACAGTTGCAGGACTTCTCTTGTTGCCTTAAATAATTTAAATATTATGCGCAAAATCTTTAAAGGTTTCGAGTTTTTTGCTAGAACATTGGTTGCATTTTGTTTTAATGCCGATGAAGCTTTTTTATTGTAAAAAATGTTATCATTATTGCCAACATGAGATCTTGCTATAAAAATTATAGCATCTTTTACTATAAGAGTTAAAGCTGTAAAGTAAATGACATACTAAAGCAATGGCATTCCAAAACGTATACTTTATATTAATTTATAATCATTTTATAATTTCGCAATTTAAAAAAAAAGTTGCGCAAACGATCCTGTATTTTATTCATTAGATAAGGAATTGATAAAAAAAATTGCTTTGTAAATGTTAAGTATGCATTTCCTTAACATACTTGAAAAGAAATTTGTAGATATCTGCATTTTGAGAACTTGCTATAAAAATTATAGCATCTTAAACTACGCTTGATAGAGCAGTATAAGTGGCAGGAAATTTAAGTATAGACGTTGCTAAATGGTTTTATTATCTGTCACTGCATAATATCATACTTTTTTATACTATTTTTTAATAAGTGAATCCAATCTCGTGCCTCTCGATGTAATGTATTTTCTTGGTCCATTGGAAACAATTTTTTAAATTATTAAAAAAAAAAATTCACACATCAGAACTTCCTATACAAATTAAAGCACCTCCAAGTACATTAGTTGAAGCTATAACTGCTACAAATTGTTTGATGTAATTTATTTTCTTGCTTGAACCTTGTACAAAAATTGTTGCAGTGGTAACAAATTGTTATTTTATTAAAAAAAAATTGCATTATTCCCAACTTTAGAACTTGCTATAAAAATTATAGCATCTCCAACTACGCTAGTTAAAGCTTTAAAAATGGAGCCATACTGAAGTAATGGCTTTAAGCAATGGTTTTAAAATTTTATTTAATATTATTTTCTTTTTCTAATAAAACTTTAAATGACTTTTTTCCAAAAAAAAGTTAAATTTACAATTTGTAAGCTCTCTTTTTGTGTTCCTCTTATTTTTATTTCCCAAAACGGCACATAATTACAAATGATAATATTGTCACGTTCATTACAAGTCTTTGAAATTATAATTCGTGAAACATATAACATTTTTTGAAAAATTAGCGGGAAATTGCATAACACTTTGCCTAATAGTTCGCCGCCTATGCTCTTCTAATTATAGCTATCAACGATACAATATGGCTATTATAGCTTCCTAAAGTTTCACTAATACGGTTTTAGTTGTTGTTTTTGTAATACGAGTAAAATATACCCAATGAGAAATAAAACGAACAAAAACTCTAGATTAATTAACCAAAAGTGTCGATAATTTAAACGCACGATTTTTCCCCCAACATGTGCAGACGAGTACTCAGGCCACCAGATAGACCAAACTGACATGCGAGTATATAACATACGACGATTTACGTGATCATTAGACGGATTAGTCTTTTGAATGCACAAAAGACAAATCGCATATAAAAGTACACAGCAGACTAATCAAATAAAAGTCTCCACTAATATAAGACGAAGAAAGAAGTAAAAGTTTTCGAGGCAACTACGTGACCCTGCCAACAAATTGAAAGCTGGCTATCGCATACGAGTATACTCGAGTACACACACTCCAACCCCCAAATTGAAGTGGGCTTTTACTTTCCCCCGCATCGTCATCATCATCCTGCTCGCCTGAATACAAATGCTAGAGCAAACACTACAGTATATCTGTTTATAGGCTTACTCGCGTATCTAGCATACCAAATAGACGTCGAATATTCGTGCTGTCGCATATTGCAACCCTCGGCGGCTTGGACTGTACCGACAGCAAGGAGATAGCGAAAAGATAACGTCGCATCGCATTCATAGAAATCAGCCCTTTTCACTTTTTGTTGTTGTTCGTTTTTCTTGATTGCTAGACCAAATAAAAGTGTTTTTTGGTTCGTTTTCATTTCCGTTCAGTTGAGTTTTGAACAGAGTTTGTTACTTTCAGGCATAACGTTGTTGTTATGCAGTCTGCAGCGGTGGGGTAGTATAAAAAGTCGCATTTTCGCGAACATTTTTTATGGAACATATTTTTATTTTAGCAAAATAATATTTAAATTTGGTTTAAACTCATAACTTCAAGAATATACTTTATTATTATCATTTTGAGAACTTGCTATAAAAATTATAGCATCTTAAACTGTTAATGTTAGAGCTCTAAAAATGAATGCCCTTTAAAGTATAGACTTTACAGACAATTTTTCTGATATAATTTAATTTTTTATATAGTCTAGAACCCATTTCCGTTTAAAGTTTTAAAGTTATTGGTAGATTATTTATGGGCCTACAAACTTTTTCCCGACGAAGTAAGAACTTTGTGCTCTGTGTTATTTATTTCGTAGGTAATAAAGTGACTTTCACAAATTTTGTCACGATGAAAAGTCTTACTAACCCAGTTGAGACCATTACACGTGTGGCAAAATTCAACCATATGTGACGCGCAAAATAGAAAGGGACCTAAGGTTAAAAACCAGTTTTGTTCAGGAGAGCCATTTTAAAGAGTTGGCCCCTTTCTCTTTGCGCTTAGAATCGTGGATTACACTTTCATAAAACGCGCATATCTCTGGGTGGGAACACTTTTGGGGCATGGGTCGGTCTCGTTCGATGCTCAAATGTTGTCCACAGCAAAAAAAAAAGTGAAAAGTTGATGAAAACTTTTGTTCAGGAGAGCCATTTTAAAGATTAGGTCCCTTTCTATTTGCGCTTAGAATCGTCGACTTCACTTTCATAAAACGCGCATATCTCTGGGAGCATCATTTGATGCTCAGATGTTGTCCACATCAAAAAAAGAAAAAAAAATGAAAATTGATTTTTTTACCCTTAGGTCCCTTTCTCTATGTACTGTCACATAGGGCGTTAGCCTATTAGAGATGAAATCTAAGACCTACTAACTAATACTAATTTTTCATTAAGCAACGGACAGGGACTTTTCTCCAGGCATCTGTGCATCATTTTATTGTTATACGTACTCACTAAAGAAAACCTAATGCTTTACGCCAGTTCGGAAAGCAATAACATTTTTATAGAAAGGGTTTTAGAAATAAGTCTCGGTTAAATGTTCCTAAACGGATTTTAACCTTATTTGTGCAATGGTCGTAAACACTAACCACAGCGGCCCAGAACAGCTATCAAATAGCGTGCAATATGGCTGCCGCGAGCTAACTATAGACAATGACGTGGGTGATTTTAAAAGGCGAACAACATATCATGTTTTGGTTATACAACGAATTACGAACTAGTCAACTATCTATCTCTTATAACTGTACGAGGACATAAAAAGAAGTAGTTACTAGGATTATTAAACGTCAAGATGTTTGAAGCATAGCTTTATAGCTTATTTTGATTCTTTTTGGCAATGGGTAATATTTGCCATCGGATTTGTTGCTCTAGCATACATAGTTTAGGATGCTATAATTTTTATAGCAAGTTCTCAACTTGTAGATATTTTAAATTTTCTTCTGAATTATTAATATTTGATAACTTCACACCTAAAATAGATGTAAAAGGCAGGATTTGAATGAATATTTATTCAAATAACTATATCTTTTAATATTTTTTAAAGTTGTTAAAAATAAGTTTCATATTGTTTTTTTAAAATCCCTAACTGGCTTATTTTTTACAGTTAAACAAACCCTATGAAGGCTATTGTCTTGGGTTAACGAACATCAAATTTGTGTAATCATAGCTTTAGAACCATGCTTTAAGTTTTGTTTAATAAACTGTCCATAAAACCAAGGTATTCAAAAAACTGGCATTTCGGGATGTTTTTTCAAAACCGAGTTTTGAAAAAAACCGACGGGTTTTTTAAAAGTAATAAACCGGCATTATCCGACATTCATCTGGTCTCAGCTTTTTGCCCAAGAATGGAAATTATTTTCCAAATCAGAAGTATAGTAATAGTGTCCTGGAACAGCTCTAAATTTACCCAGATTATCAAAATACGCTATATTTGAATTTGTGTTTTTTGTACCTATATGTCAATATTTAAATTATTCAGATTTTCGGACATAGGACGGTCACTCAAATTTAGCCTAGTTGCAAAAAAAAATTTATTATTTATATACAACATTTAATTTTTATATACAAGTTTATATACTTATAGTTATTTTACATTTATTTTAAAGCGTTATTTCCATGTAGGTGGGAAGTCAAGTTTTGGGTCTGTAGACTTTTTTAAAAAAATAAGCCTATATGACCCAAATCTGTCCAAATTAGTTGTTTGTAAATGGATGATCTAAAGCGGTTGTATGTTATAATGGGAGAGATATTTTCAATGGGGCTATAGGTATATCAAAACGTTTGTCGTTATGACCCAATTTTATCTAAGCTGATTACAGATCGGCCGAAATGAACTGTATCCAATTTCATCAATATTAGATGTACTGGAGCTAGAGATATAAAATCGGTTAAGTATAAAGTATATGTGGGAGCTATATCTAAATTTTAACCGTAAGTCCTATAAACTTACCTTTGCAAATGTAATGAAGATCGGACAACAATTGAGACCTGTAGTTTGAATAAAAGCTTTAGGTGGATGGACGAACAGGCAGATATCGTAAAATCAAATCAATTGATGAGTTTGAGTCGAAGGGAAAACTTAAAGTTGGGTCTAGCTTTATTATTTTTGATATTTACGTATTTTGTACTTGTTTTTTCATACAAAAACCAAAAAAAACCGACAAAAATAACCGGGTAAACCAACATGTCAGGTTTTAGCTATTTTTGAGTAACCGACTGTCATTAGGATAATAAAAACCGGAAAGTTGGTTTTAGGTTTCGGTTTTGAACATTCTATTGTTTACACCAATTGCGAATTTCATAATATATGGTGACATCTTTCATTTGCCATTGAACCCATTGGAAAAAAAACGAAAAGACCAGAATGGCCAACAATATAAGTTAACATCCATAAGAGATTCTAAAGAAACACCCTTAATCTATCCATTTACTTTATATAAGTAAATATTTGGCAAACAAACAAAGATTTGATATAGAAGATTTTATTTTTAAAATGGCACCCAACGTGTGATAGACTGACAACCACTTGGGGTTTATAAAAAAATATCCCCAAATAAATCTGCAAAGTGACAGTAAAGATAAGGCAAACAACCAAAGATTTTAAACAGAGAAATATATAAAGTGGCGCCCAACGTAGGGTAAACTGACAGCCACTAGGGGTTAATAAAGAAATATTCTGGAATAAATCTGTTCAGTGACTTTATAACGATTTGGCAAAAAAGCAAAGGTTTTTAAAATGACCAACAGTAAAAGTGGCGCCCAACGTAGGGTTCACAATGAATAATTTAGCTACATTACAAAATATTCTCGCTAGGCCTCTTCAATTTTTAATAGCAAGTTCACAAACTAAATATATCTAAAAATGTTTTTCTGAAATGTGAATATTTTACAATTTCACACTTATTTATTTAAAAGACATGATTTTCTAATAAATAATTTTTATATTTTCACTATTGTTTATGACATTTGATAGAGTTTGAAACATGTTTAAAAAATTTTTCAATTTTTTTAAATCCCCAACTAGCATAGCTTTTAGCCGAAATTGTTACATTACAACTGTCAGTGACATACTGCAACTTGCGCCAATTGGCGAAGAGTGCAAAGGACTTTTAGCAATACAGCACATAGTAGTTGTTGTAGCGGCAAATATATGCCGGGGTGACAGCCCTTGGCCAAAGAATTGCTCTTTGGGTCAATCCGGTCCGTAGAACCGGCTGTCGTGGGATTGACATACAAAAAAAAATTGTCATTGTTGTTGTTGTCGCGACTCATAGTGTCAGGGTGACAGCCTTTTACCGAAGAATGCCTGCTTCGGGCGATCCGGTGCATAGAACAAGCTGTCGTGGGATCGACATGAAATTTTTTTCCTAGCTTTGCTTTAAAATAATACCATATTGCATGTTTAAATCGATTTTAAATTTTATACTGGTTATATAGTGTTATATCTTTAATTTTCCTTTCTTTCTGATGTTCTATTACATATAGTTTAGGATGCTATAATTTTTATAGCAAGTTCTCAAGTTCGTGATATCTTGAATATTTTTCTCAATTATGAATAAACAATAAGCATAAAGGCTAAATAAACATAATTGGCATGGTTTTTGTAAATACTTATCGAAATTTCGGTTAAAGTACTGAAAATTATATTTTGAAAGGATATTCTTTAACTTTTTTACTGGAGCGCACTGGTTTTAAACATGGGTATATTAATTTATTTTTTAATATATAATTATACAGGAGCGCACTGGTCTCAAACATGGGTATATTAATTTATTTTTTAATATACTTTTTTCATTTTACTAAATAATTATTATATCGAGATCGAGTTGTTATTTTTTTTATATTTTTCGCTTTTTTCGATATTTCGTTCCTCTAAACTAAATTAAACAAAATAACTCCGTAGCGAGTACCTCAGTTTCTTGTGGTTAAGAAATGTACAGTACATTTCTAACAAAAATAGTAACCTTGGCCTCGAGCTCTATATAATAATTATTTAGTAAAATTTAAAATAAAGGCCGAATACAAAAATTAAAAATTACTGCGTTATACTTTTTTTTATATATTATTTACTTGGAATTATATTCAAATTACGAAATTTCGTTCGTATGTACTTTCTTAACGAAAAACGTGTAAAAATTCCCCAAACTTTTCGCAGCACCCCTCTTAACAAGATATTGCAAAAAAAAGTTGTTGTCGCTGTTTAGATTCTTATGTTAAGTGGGGTGTTTTTTGTTGTTGTAGCTGCCGCTACTGCTAACGTTGTTGTGTTGTTTATAAAATGAATATGTTTAAATGACTGTCTGCAAGTTGTAATTTACATCACACTTCCTGTTTTGTTTTAAAATTTTTTTACGTTTACACTCATACACACACACAAAAGGAGTCAGTGTCAACTTTTGGTTAACAACCACAGACGGCTGTCTGCCAGGCAGGCAGGAAGGCAGACTCTGGCTGGCAGGCGATTTTAAAGCCAGCACCAACCACTTTATTGGGGTGGGTGGTGGTTGTTAACTGCTCGAGTAGGCTGGGAATGTATACTACAAGGACCTCACTCATTTCGTTTTCAACAAATAAAACAGTCGAGTTTACAAAATTACACCATTTCACTTTTATTTACAAACAGCTTCAACATGCTGCCTGGCTTTAAATTCGTATCATGAATTTTGAAAGAAATATACAACTTTAAAAAACAAATGAGGGTGGTTTCGGCCCAGCCATACTGTCACATGCTTGCATGCAAATTAAGTTGTAAAGCTTTTAAAACTGCCTTAAAGTGTGCTTTAACATGTTTTGTTCTTTTCGCTTTGTTCCTTTTTGATCATTTCCATAAGGCGTAAAGTTCAATGTTCTTTTTGGGCGAAGGGCGGGCAGCTATCGCTGGTGAAAATGTAATTTATGATGGCATGTATGTCACGTACGTGTTAAATTTGTGAAAACCATTGGCAGGACATGAAAATATTATTGGCATTCGAAATGGTTTAGAAAGAGGAAGAATAAGTTTAAATTGCCAAATATTTCAGAAGAACACAATAGATTAAATGTTTCAATGCTTGAAACCACATAAAATTTGCATTTATATGAAATGAAAAATGCCAATGGCAAACAACCCTTCATTTGAATAGAGAAAGCAGCCCAGAAGTGTTGCTATAATGTTTTCCTCAATCGTTCTAACAGTTTATACTTAGTAGGGTCATAAATAATGTTACATCGTTGAACACACCCATTTCAATAGTAGAACTGAACATGCCCCGTTAATGTCATATGGGCTTTGAAAGCTAACCTCAATAGCGTTAGTCTGTAACGGGATTTTAAAATTGTTTCAACTTTCCTCATGGAGTGGTCAGATAATGAGAACCGTATCGCTGTAATAGCGCTTTTCAAGTGTGAAATGAAAAAAGCGATATTTCCAAAACGCTCCGGCACTAGGGATTAGCCACAAGCTCGTCTACCGATGCATAAAACTGTTTGAGGAGACTGGAGATGTTAAAGACCGCCACGCTCTGCCGCCCACGCTCTGTTCGAACACCGCATGTCATCAAAGCCGTTAAATCAAGAATTCACAGAAATCCGCTCCGAAAACAGATAATCATGGCCCGTGAGATGAATATCACGCAAAAGTCCATAAGTGGAATCATTATAATAGACTTGGGACTTTCAAACGACGTACCGGACATTTATTGACTGCAGCTTTAAAAAAAAAATAGGATTGGATAATGCAAA
Organism: Hydrotaea diabolus; assembly: GCA_963513945.1. NCBI lineage: Eukaryota > Metazoa > Arthropoda > Insecta > Diptera > Muscidae > Hydrotaea > Hydrotaea diabolus. The sequence goes on from OY740717.1 coordinate 20,858,228, forward strand.
CGTCTTTTGGTGCAGCACGCTGATAACTTGCACAGAAATATTTTGTTCACCGATGAAAAAATTTTTACCGCTCAGGAAAAATTTAACAAGCAAAATGATAGTGTATGCGCGGTCATCTAAGGAAGCATCTGAATTGATCCCAAGGGTAGAAAAGGGTCATCACCCAGCTTCATTCATGGTTTGGTGGGGTGTCTCTTACGATGGGGTCACTGACCTGCATTTCTGCGAACAAGGAGTCAAAACATTGGCCAAAGTTTACCAAGAAACAGTTTTGGAAGCTGTTGTGAGCCTCTTATCAATTCCCTGTTCCAAAACCAGCCATGGACTTTCCAGCAGGATTCTGCGCCGGCCCATATGGCTAAAACGTCCCAGGCCTGGCTTCGAAACAATTTGCCAGCGTTCATTTCCTCTGAAGAATGACCCTCAGGCAGTCCAGATTTGAACCCATTGGATTACAAATTGTGGACGGTTTTAGAGGACAAGGTTTGTCACAAAAGATACCCCAACATTGGATCTCTTAAGACTGCTTTGGTTCGAGCTGTGGCCAATTTTCCAATGGACGAGGTTTGTGCAGCTAGTGCGACTTAAGGCGTGTGTAAAGGCAAAAGGCGGACATTTCGAATAAGTAGATTCTTTTTGGATACAATATACATCAATAAATATATTAAAAAATATTTGGTCCGAAAACATTCAGTACTTTTTATTTTACAGCATAAAATGTGTGTAACAGTATTTATGTCCCTACTAAGTATTGATTGCATAGGGTGTTAACTTGAATTTGTTAGTGGTTGTGAAGCTCTAGTATCTGTAGTTTAGGATGCTATAATTTTTATAGTAAGTTCTCAAGTTGGTAATATTTGAAAATTTTTTCTTAATAATGAATATTTTTTAACTTTACAATTAAAATGGATTCAAACGTCTTGATGTGAATCGATGGATTTTAAAAAAAAAACCTAAAAATATTTGCAAGCAACAACAAACATACCTTTATTTGATTAAAATTTTTTGCAAAAGTAGCCCAGAAGTATTGCTATAATGTTTTTCTAAATCGTTCTAACAGTTTATTTTGATTGCATAGGGGTTTAACTTGAATTTGCCAGCGGCTGTAAAGCTCTAGTATCTATAGTTTAGGATGCTATAATTTTTATAGCAAGTTCTCAAGTTGGTGTTATTTAAAAATTTCTTCTCAATAATGAATGTTTAATGACTATACTCCTAAACTAAATGCGAACGACTTGATTTTAATCAATGGATTTAAAAAAAATCCTTAAAAAAAGTTGAAAGTCTTGTTCTATATCTTACTGTAATGCATTTTTAAATTAGGTAGATATCTACCATCATCCTTGATTTTGTAGCTCTATCATATGTATATAGTTTTGTTTAATATAATTTGTATAGCAAGATCTGAAATTGATCTTATCTTAAACATGCGCTAATGAATATTTAAAAATCTTTTATTTAAAAAATGATTTGATTATTTTTTGTTTGTTTTAAGGTTAAAGGTAACAAACAGATGTTGATGTTTTTATAATTTATTTAATTTTCAATAACCCATTATTACGAACTGACTTCGTCGTTCATCATCAGGAGTAATCATATTTTCAGGAGTTTATTTCTGTCCTGATGAACTTGTAATATGAATTTGGTTTCTTGTTTACTCGGAGAAAGGAGCAGAGGAGCAGAGGAGCGAGAGAGGAAGAAAGAGTTATAGGGGGAATGAAGGAGATGGTATATTGGTCGATAGAGAGAAAGTTTAAGCAGTTTGTCCGGTTTTCTTAACTAGTATTCGAACTGGTGTGACCAGCTCTAAACCATCCCGAACTTTTAAAAATGTTTTAGCGTGCTTTGAGAGGCACATCTGCTAGGTCGGCCAGGTCATCGGCGAATCTACTGTCAATGAAGGCTTGTCTCTCTTCTTGCAGATCCGCACATACGCACAGTAAATGCTCTGCGCACTGATTTCTCTCCTACATCCTTGCCAGTTCCAATTTAGTTTCAGGTGTACAAATCAGTACACTAAAGCTTTTAATAGCCAGCATTTAAATTCCAGATACCAGGTGTGTACCATACATTAGAGCGCTGCCATTAACATTTACCTGCAGGTCACAACTTAAAGAAATCCAATCTAATATTAGCTCTCCTTTCATTTTGATTTAATACATGTTTCAAATGTTTTATTCTATGAACATTTAAATTAATTTACAGTCTCAGGTAATTGCATTATCTAATGTCTTTTGCTTGCCACCTATTTCAGATCTCTAACATCTGCAGTTTAGGATGCTATAATGTTTATAGCAAGTTCTCATGTCTGTTACCTAAATATTTGTTCATGTGGATGAACATTTAATACATTTGTCACTAAACTAAATATATTTTATAGTAATTTAATAAAGATTTCTAGGAGTGTCACTGCAATAACTATTTATTTTATAAAAAAATAAGTTCTGAAGTCTTCTTCTTTTAACGACCACATTACGCTTGATGTTATTAACAAGTTTCATCTTGTCATGGCTGTGTTAATTCAATAAAATTCCCTAAAGGTCTCCTTGACAGTATGAAATACGATAAAACGTGCAATTTTTCTTCCTATTCTAACAGAAACGGAAATTTAATTTGCTTGCAGACAAATTGATATATGAAAAATCGAATAAAGCCGTCAAACAGAAAATAAAAAGAAAAAAACAAGACAAAATGTTAAAAGGAAACGAAGCAGTCGGAAATGAGGAACATGAACATGAAACAAGAATATTTCTTTCAAGGTTTTTATTGGGTTTCTTTTATTTTTTGTTTGTAGCCTAAAATGTTGAAAGTTTAAAATTATTGTAAAGACAATCTAACAAAGTCATAGACTAACATGTGTGGACCCTTTTTCGATGTTGTAATTTGTATAACAAATTTTTACTTGGTTGCTAACAGGGGTATAACTCATGTTTCTAGCGATTTTAAAATTTGTATTTCTCATATAGGGTAGTATCTTATATTCTACACTTGTTTTATGTCTGTACAATCTACAGTTTAGGATGCTATAATTTTTATAGCAAGTTCTCAAGTTGATGTAAACTGAAATTTTCTTCTCATTTAAGAATATTTACTATATTTGCAACTTTAATAAATGTAGAAAATAACTTCTAAGTCATTATTTCGTACCAATTACCTATTTTATAAACATTTTGTTTAACGCATGGGTGAAACTAATGGTTTATTTTCAAAAGTCAATGTTGTGTAGCCAGACTGTGCGTTAATTGAAAAGTTTAAAATTGTTTGCACCGAAATGAGCAATACGAGGGCTGCTATATATATTTCTGGCCTAATAATGAAAATGCGAATATTTATCATCAAAAATGGTGTTATTATTTCAAAGTGTTCTCCAGCATGATTTATACACTTTTGCATGCGCTCAAACCAATTGTCGACGCCCTTTTTCCACTCCGATTGAGACACCTGCAAAACATGGTTTTTCAACGCTTCAACACCATATTCTGGCGACGAAAATCGTTGACCAAGATTTTTTTTTCTTTATGTGCGGGAATAAAAAAAAGTCATTGGGTGCCAGGTCAGGGCTGTACGGCGGATGGCCCATCAATTCGATGATTTGGCCGGTCAAAAAGGCGCTGGTTTGAGCCGATGTGTGAGAGCTCGCTTGTCATGGTAAACAATGATTCGTCTTCTCTTGTTCGTGTTTCGAATTATCCCGAAGACTTCAGGCATACAAATTGTGGTCTACCACTCAGAATTGAACGTCCTACGTTGCTAAAGCGGAACAGTCGCCACATGAGGAGTTTTGCCGAAGAAACAGGCAACCATTTGCTTCGAAGTGCTTCTTCCACGAACAACTTTCCTTGGATTTGGCTCGTCTACAGACCCACACGGTCGATTACTGTTTTGTTTCGGGCTCACACGCATAGATCCATGATTCGTCACCTGTGACGATCTTAGAAACATCTTTAGAAGCACCGCGATCGTATTTTTTCGAAATTTCTTTGCACCAATAGACACGAGCCTTTTTTTGAGCGATTGTCAAATTGTGCGGGATCGTTGGAGAACAAAACTTTTTTACGGCCAGGTGTTCATGCAATATCGAATGTATGCTGGCGAAAGAAATGCCCAAGGATGCCTCTATTTCACGGTATGTCACATGACGATCTTGCATTATCAGTTCACGCACGGCATCAATGTTCTCTGGCACAACGGCCGTTTTTGGACGACTTTCGTCTTTGAGCGAGCGCCGGCCACTATTGAATTCATTAAACCAGTTTTTTACAGTGCTATAGGATGGTGCTTCATCGCCATACAAAGATTTAAGTTCATTGATCCACTCTTGTCGTGATAATCCACGTCGAAAGTTGTAAAAAGTGATCGCACGAAAAGGTTCACGAGTTAATTCCATTTTTTTGCCAAATTGATTTTTTTCAAGACACTGTAAACAACGCCTGGTGTTGCCTAGGCCAGAAATATATATAGCAACCCTAGTATGATCAAAATCAGTTGGCCATAGCATAATTATGCTAATCTCTTACTTAAAATCTTCTTGCTGTTCACTCTTCTTTCCATTCCAATAGTTTTTTCATTTCCTGTGTCCATTCAATGAGTTGCTATAATTTTTATAGCAAGTTCTCAAGTTGCCTTTAGCTGGATTTTAACCACCAATTATGATTTGTCATAACTTTCTAAGTAAATACACTAACTAAGGAGGCTAGCATAAAGTTAAAAACTACATTATACCACAAAACTTATAACAACATCCATCATTTCTTTCTGCTTCTCTTATTCATTCTTCTACTTCTATGCTTTAGGAGTTACAATGCCATTTATAAGATTAATTTGCCTTATTACTGCAGTGACATATAATTGTACAATCTGTACTACAATCATTGGACAAATGAATGAACTTTCACATAAACTCATTACTCATTCTTATACCTCATCCATGGTCTTCGGCCTGATGGTGCCGTCCATTGCTTTTGTTACAATTGAAAATCAAGGATAATCATTTGTCAAGATTTTGTGCATAAAATCTGTGTGCATTAATCCCTATGCCATAAGGCGACATAATCACTTAAAGAGGCACACGAGGAGTTACTTTTCCAATGTGTGATGATATTATAGAAAAAGGTTTGAGTAAAGCGAGTGGCTTTTGGCATGCATACGAATGAAGGAATGGATGGATGTGTTGTGCTGATAAAGCCGGTTTTTCGGATTAATTAAAATTAAGTATTTGCCATGACACACACACATACGAGTATCCCCATAGTAGACGTCGTTAACCGTGGACTTTTCAACCGACACTTGTTCCTGTGAATTTTTTCTCTTGCCACCCCCTTTTTGTGGCTGGGCTTCATTTGCTCTAATGTGATGAGGTTATAAATTACACATTTCGCACCCTTATCTGCCGCAACAAAGCCGTTTTCTTTTCGATATCTTCACGTTCTGACATTCTCCACACAGAGTATCTCATTAATTGCTGTCGTCACACGACCGACCCGGTATCGGGAGTTTGGGTATGGCTCACCACCAGGATTCATTTGCTACAAAAATATCTGTCTCAAGTAAGGCTCGTATCTGTGATGGTTCTGTTTACATTCGTCTACGATTGTGTCTCAATATTTATGTATTTACATGCCGCACACACACGTAGAGATTACTTGCTGCTTCCATTGCCCAGAGTTCAATTTGGGGGCGTTTTCATCTTCAGTGCATTCTATCATATCCATCGCTTGCATCGTCTGATTTTGTCTTTTACGAGTATTTGTGCACACTGCAAACAATTTTATATGCTCCATTTCGTATATTTTTGGCATTGCTTGTCGTTGCAAATCTATATTGATAATCAGTTGAAAAAAAAGAAATGGGATAGATATGATTTTCAACATAGATTGTCTGTAGTTGAGGTCATAAATATGTATTGAAAGCATTTAAAGACTTAGACAAAATTTATTGAATTTTTAGAGTGAAAAGGGATTGCTTTGTTCTTCCCTCTTAGTTTCTAAAGATATAATTATTTTTTTTAATGTAAATATATTAAGAGAGCAGTAAATAACAATATTATTGGAGAAAGTTTAATCTGTTGGCAGTTTGAGAACTTGCTATAAAAATTATAGCAACTGAAACTAGGCTTAGTAGACGATCAAAATGAGTTAATTTGGAAAGGAAATATTTTTTTCAAGGCTTTTAATGTATCATATCGAGGGCATGTCAATAATTCCGTGACTTTTAAAATAAAACACAGTTTTTTTTTTGCAAAAAAGAAACTATTTTTCAACAAAATCTCCTTTTAGCTCAATACACTTACTTAGCTCAATACAACAACGTTTTTCCAATTTTTGGACAAATAAAATTTTTCCAGGTCCATAAAATATGGATTTGTTTGATCAATAATTTCATCGTTGGAGCTGAATCTCTTTCCACCGAACCATTTTTTTAGGTTTTGAAATAGGAAATAGTCACTGGGTGCTAAATCCGGATAGTATGGCGGATGAGGTACTATAACCCAATTCATGCAATTTTTCCATTGAGAGTGCACACGCGTACACTCGTGCATTATTTTGACGAAAAATAACTTTTTTCTTGCCCAGTTTTATCCTAGTTAAATCGGTTCAATAAGTTAGCATCATATTCGCCGTTTATTGTTTTGCGCTTTTGAAGGTAATCAATGTGGATTATTCCGCGTGCATCTCAAAACACATTTGCCATCACCTTATTGGCCGACAATGACAACTTGGCCTTCTTCGGAGCCTGTTCAGCCGGAGAAACCCATTGCTTAGAGTGCTGCTTGGTCTCCGAAGTGTTGTAATGAATCCATGTTTCATCCACAGTTACAAAACGCTTCAAAAACTCATTTGAATAGCGGGATAACAACTCCAAACAATCCTTTGAAGTTGTCTCACGTTTACGTTTATGGTCAATTGAGAGCAAACGCGGCAGACAGCTTTCTAAAACCCAACTGATCATGTAAAATCGAAACCACACCGCCATATGAAATGTGTATGGCATTAACAATCTCACGCACTTTTACTCTTCGATCGGCCAACACCATATCGTGGGTTTTTTCGATCTTTTTAGGTTGAAAATCCGGAACGTTCAGAGTCATTTGCACTTGTGCGACCAAAACGCAAGTCAGTCAACCACTTTTTTACCATTGTCGTCGATGGTGCAGAGTCCCTATAGTATTTAACCAAGCTTTACCTTGGTTTGATTGACGGTTTTTCCGCAAAAAATAATGTTTAATGAGCTTTCAAAATTCACCTTTTTCCATTTTTATCAAAATCCACGTAGTTGTATTTTTTGAACCGCTGTTAAACATGAACTTAATGACGGAACTCTCTCAAAATTTGACGGTAGTCTATTAATAGATGGTACTTAATGGGAGCAGTTTTGTATTTCATATAACTACGTGGAAAAGTCACGGAATTATTGATATGCCCTCGTATAGAAAATACTTATTGTTTTTTAGTTTTTCGTAGTTTCTCCTCTATTTACCTCTTATCCGGTATTTCTAACACTATAAATACGCGTAAAAAGTAGTAAGTAACATAACTCTAATGATAAAACATTAATTATTACAGTTTGAGAAGTTGCTATAAAAATTATAGCAACTCAAACTATGCATGGTAGGGAGAAAACAATAAATGCAGTCGATAGTTTATAATATTTCAGATACATAGCGGTGTTTTGTTAAACAAATCAACTAATAATATGAAAAATAAACAGTTTAAACATTTGGTTTCGATGCATAAAAGTTACGGGTGATCAATCTAAAGATATTTTTTCAATTAAAAAAAAAATCAAAAAATGAAATAAATGTGGAATATTTGTGGTTCTTCCGAAAGGGCATTTTACAAATCAACCAATAATATGAAAAATAAACAGTTTAAACATTTGGGTTCGAAGCATTTTTGTGAAATGTTTTTTAACTCTTTTTGAAAATTCAATTAACACAAACAAAGTATTTTCGTAATTTTTTAAATTTTGTTACTTATGTTAAAATAATTTATATCTACGTAATTTTTAAAATTTTGCTACTTATGTTAATGCACGGCAAGGCTAAATAGCTGGCAAAACCAACTAAACTCTTCTCACAACACACGTTGTAAAAGAGGATCTATAGATGGCTCTGAATGTGGAGTCTCTTTAGAGGTGGTGAAGAAAACTTGAAAAATGAGATTTTCAGCAGTAGTTCTCGTACGTTTGGTGAGAACCTGGTCTTAAAGAGTTTAGTTTTTCATTCAACATTTGCTGCGAAGCTTTCTGATGAAGGTCGTCACGAACTCGAAATCGCGATAAAAGCAATGTGCAACCACGAAAATCAATGTCACTTTGCAGTTTTGTAAAAAACTTGCCTTCTATTAAAATATAGATACAAAAGGTGTCGAGCCGGTTAATTCCAGTTAAATTTCATTAAGATGTGTAGTGAATAATAACAATCTAAAAAAAACTGATTGTTTGTTATAGTTAATATAATTTTTACAATTATGCATTTTTTTCTTGATGCTAGGGAATAAGAAGAAGTCATTGGGTGCCAAATCGCGACTGTACTGTGGATGGCCCATCAATTCGACATCTTGAGTGGTCAAATTGCTCATCGTTTCAGCTGATGTGTTAGAGCTCGCATTGTTGTGATGCAAAATGATCCTTCTTCTCTTATTATCTTTCCTTATTTCTTCGAACACTGTTGCCAAACAGATTGTTGTATACCTCTCAGAATTGACCGTCCGACGTTTCCCTAGAGGCACTGTGGCAACATGGCCGATTATACCGAAAAAATCATTTGCAATCATTTGCTTCGATGTACTTCTTCCACGAACTAATTTTGTTGGATTTGGCTCGTCATGAAAGACACAGACGGTCGATTGCAGTTTTGTTTCCGGTTCATATGCATAGATCCATGATTCGTCACCTGTGACAATGTTATAAACTGCCTTTGAGCAACCGCAGTTATACTTTTTCAACAACTCTCTGCACCAATCCATACCAGCCTTTTTTTGAGCATTCGTCAAATTATGTGGGGAAACAAATTTATTTCACGGCCAAATGGACATGCAATAACTTATTGATGGTTGTCATACTAATGCCCAAGGATGCCGCAATCTTACGGTATGTCACAAGACGGTTTAATAATTCACGCATAGTGTCTATGGTTTCTGGCCAAGTGACCGAAGTTGGACGTCCTTCCCGAAATTCGTCCTGAAGCGAACGGCGTCCAATACTGAACTCTTGTTACCAGCGAAGATCAAATTAAGAGAAAACCGGTAAAATACTTGAAATAAGCTCAACTGGAAAGAACTTTCTACATAAATTATAGCATCTTAAACGGTGTGTGCCAAAATACCATACAATATTTATAATTTGGTAACATTTTATAATTGGCAGCACTTTAAGACCTTGTCATAAAAATTATAGCATCTCAAACTACGAATGCTAGAGAACTAAATAAAGCTTGCAATTCAATGAACATCCATTAACTAATTAACATATTTTGAAAATATAAGAATAACGGGAATTTCAGAACTTGCTATAAAAATTTATAGCATCTTATACAATGACTGCCAGCACAGTAATTGTAAATGTAAACCACATATTAATCTGATAATAAAAGGAAATTTTTATAAGATCAACTTTTCGAATACACACCACTCTAAACCGAATATAAAGATGACTAAACCATTTACTAAATTTTAATTGCAATTATATACTTTCTTTCATTTACAATTTACTCAACTACCTCTAAACAAAGCCTCATCTTTCTGGAAACCTTCCACTGTCATTTATATAAGAAACGCGATATTAAAGTCAAAAATAATTTTAAAAAAATCATATCTTAACCTCATTCTGTATTTAAGTTATTTTTAGCCCTTTCTTAACATATTTTGCAATATGTCAATATTAACTATGGTTGTTAGTTCCCAAGCAAGCAACATGTAGTAGTTGGAAATAGAATGTGTGGTAATTGATTTAAAGAAAATAAAATCGAAAAAAACCAACTCACACTAAAGATGCGGAAGGGCGGAAAATGACAAGAACCTAGAAAAGAACAATTGTCTGGTGAATAAACCCTAAACAACACCCCACGTAGTACGTCATGACCATACACACCATAAAGACAGCCAGTCGTATCATATACAAGAACTTGGCCAAATGCCAGAATTATATATTCTCTGGTACTAGAGGTACTTAAACTACAATTCATGTACGAGAGCATGAATGTACATTATTTACCAGACAGACCGAATGGCCAAACGGCGGGAAATTGAGGAGGAGGGGGGCTTTTATTTATGGACACTATGTATGTAGGAAAAATATATCGTAATAATATTTTTTTTCTTAAGTTTTTCTTAACTATTTTTCCTTATTTGCAAATGCACAACTCGCATAAGAACTCAAAGAAAGAGGTCAGTTAAATCGAGACGTAAAGCTTGCCAACTTAAGCAGCAAATTTGTTAGGGATGACATCATTTTTAAAGTACTGGGTTTCGATAAAGAGTTAAATAAATATATCGAATGTCATAACTATCGTTTTATAAAATCGTATTTGTTTTTTCTTAAACTTTGGTAGTAGGAAATAAATTTATTTATAGTTAGAACAGGGAAGTAAGAAAGTATGGGGTGCCTAACCAGCAAATATGATAATGGTACTAGAGGGCAATAAGAGAATGGGATCTCTAACCGCAGCTCTATATATAACAGCTGATAAATATTTGCCTTAAATGGGTCATAACTTATTTCTGTTAATATAATTTTAATACAGAAAAAATATATATTTTTATATAAAAATTATAATCAGCTTAGTCGACTAGAAAATCCTACTATTCTATGTAGTTGACTATACAGTCGTATATATAGCAGACTTTATAGTCGACTATATAGTTGACTATTCAGTCGACTACATAGTTGACTATACAGTCGACTATATAGTTGAATATATAGTCGACTATATAGTGGACTATACAGTCGACTATATAGTTGACTATGCAGTCGACTATATAGTTGACTATACAGTCGACTATATAGTTGACTATACAGTCGACTATATAGTTGACTATACAGTCGACTATATAGTTGACTATACAGTGAACTATATAGTTAACTATACAGTCAACTATATATTTAACTATATAGTTGACTACGCAGTCGACTATATAGTTGACTATATCGTTGACTATACATTCGATTATATAGTTGACTATGTTGTTGACTATATTGTTGACTATTCATTCGACTATATAGTTGACTATACCGTCGACTATATAGTTTTTCTAGCTATCGTAGAACAACTTTAGAACTAAATCTCTTTACGAGGGTTGCTATTAATATGTCGGGTCCGGACAATACTAGTGTTCCCAGATGAAAACTGAAAATTCCATTGAAAACTTTGACATTTTTTAGCATAATTTCACTCGGAACGTTTGGTCATTTGTGGGCGAATTGTTTTGTTTACAGTGTGTTGAAAAATTCATCACAGTCAAAAAATGGAATTATCCCGTGAACATTTTCGTGCGAGGATTTTTTACGATTTTAGCCGTGGGTTGTCGAGACAAGAGTGTTTAAATCAACTTGTTTCGATTTTTGGCGATGAAGCACCATCAAAAACCACTGTTAATCGCTGATACCAAGAGTTCAGTCTCGGAGGCCGTTTGTTCCGGGATGAATTGCGTGAAGGACGTCTAACATCGGTCACTTTGTCAGAAACTATCGATGCTGTCCGTGAACTGATTAAGCAAGGCCGACATGTGACATACCGTGCGATTGAGGCACCATTGGGTATTAGTATGACAAGCCTTAATAAGATATGGCATGTTCATTTGGCCGTGAAACAAATTTGTTCTGGTTGAATCCCACATAATTTGACGAATGATCAAAAAAATGCTCGTATGGATTGGTGCAAAGAGATGTTGAAAAAGTATAACTGCGGTAGCTCAAAGGCAGTGTATAACATCCCTGCCGTCAAATGAGTAGCTAACTACAAAAAAAACCAACTTTAAGTTAGCTTGTATAGACTAACTTAAAGTCGTAAATATTCCCAACATTTCTGTTTTTCCTGTTGGTATTTATGTCGGCAAGAGTAAACCGCATGACATAACTAGTTTTCTGAGTGATTTTGTTACGGAATTAAGAGAATTAATTGATAATGGGTTGCATATTAATAATAAAATCATAACATTTGAAATGAGGGGGCTGATTTGTGATACTCCAGCTAAAGCTTTCGCTTGTGGAATAGTTGGTCACACTTCATCACAAGGTTGCTCGAAATGTACTCAAATCGCAAAAAAAATCGGGAATGTGCTCACTTACTCTTCAGTTTCAGGTGAACTTATATCTGATAGCGATTTTACATCAAGGAAATACCCCAAATATCACCAAAAAAAAATTTCGCTCAAATCACCGTTTGAAGAGCTTGGGCTTGGTATGATAACGCAAGTACCCCTTGACCCGATGCATCTGATGGATCTCGGTATTGTAAGGAAAATGTTAGTGCGATTATATACAGATAAAACTAACTTTAAAATCGGTAAACAAGTTAAAGAGGATATTTCTAATCACTTAAAGGCCTTAAAAAAATACACTCCAAAAGAATTTTCAAGATATCCGAGAGAATTGGAAGAGCTATGTAACTGGAAAGCCACTGAGTTCCGGCAATTTAAACATCTAACTAAACAACTAAACTAAACAACTAACTTTTCGTTGACTGAAATTTAACTAACTTATAGTTAGTTTAAAAAAAATGAACTTAAAGCTTGTTTAAATAAGTATGTTTATAGCTAGCTACAATAAGTTAACTTTAAGTTAATGGCTAGGTAACTAACTTTAAAGTTAATTGAAAGTAGTGCAGAGTCGGACAATTGACTACTTCCTAGGACATCGCTATGTTAAAATAGTTAGTTAATTGCATATAAAAGTAATCCAAGTGTCAACCACCACTACTTGAGAAATAGTTAGCTTTAATTTAGTTTAAAGTTAACTGAATGTACGACAGGGATTGTCACAGGTGACGAATCATGGACCTATGCATATGAACCCGAAACAAAACAGCAATCGACCTTATGAGTCTTTCAAGAAGAGCCAAATCCAACAAAATTTGTTCGTGGAAGAAGTACATCGAAGCAAATGATTGCGTTTTTTTTCGGTATAACCGGAAAGATAATAAGAGAAGACGGTTCATTTTGCATCACGACAATCCGAGCTCCAACATATCAGCTGAAACGATGAGCTATTTGTTCACTAAAGATGTCGAATTGATAAGCCATCCACCGTACAGCCTTGATTTGACACCCAAGGACTTCTTCTTATTCCTTAGCATTAAGAAAAAATGCATGGTCAACGTTTTTCATCGCCCGAAGCAGCTGTTGTAGCGTTCAAAAATCTTGTTTTGGAGGTGTCTCAATCGGAGTGGAAAAAGTGCTTCGAAAATTGGTTTGCGCCCATGCAAAAGTGCATTGATCTTAAAGGAGAATACTTTGAAAAACAATAAAACCATTTAAATGATAAATTATTGTGTTTTATTTCCGGATCCGAAATACAAATACTAACCCTCGTACCAAACTTGTACGGACTATTTACTTTGAGCGTTTCATAAACGACGAAGGGGGCAGTTATAATATTTGTTATAATTTTATTCAAATATTTTTTGCATTTCTCGCTTTGCAAATTATGCTTTACATACTCGAAACACATTCGTCGTTTTCCACAGTACTGCTTATATTATGTTTCAAATAGAATCTTAAGCAGTCATGCATAAAATTGAAAAGACATTTCTTACTTGCTGCCCTCGAGTGCATGGCTTCTTCGGTCGTTAGCAATGGCTTGCTTGCCAGTCTCAAATGTTTATTTTCCATTTTGAAATGTCAGAGGTAATGCAACAAAGCAAGGCATAAATGCAAAATATATAGCTAAACCTTCGTTGCCCCCCCCCCCCCCCTAGGGCAAATGGAAGATGGTTTTCCCTGTTTCACATGAATCACATTTTTGTATGCTACTTCTTTTCTACCTTTGTCGGAATGCATTTCAAAGTTTCTTAACAACAAAAAAAAAAAACAGAAAACCCCGTAGCCATAGAAAATGTGCAACAACCAGCCAAGAAAATACTCGTATGTTCTGGACAAATATTCAAATCTTTGAATCTACCACTCTACGGTAGCAACCCTTTTTCCCACTCGTTCTTTTCCATGGGTTGCATTATATGTACTTCTAGACGGCCGCAGACCTTCCTTCGCCTTCGGTTTGGTTGAGTTCAGTTCGGTTTGATTGTGATGAGTATAAATGTCATGCCGTGTAGTGCTTAAAATAATTTCATTTCATGTTGTAAAATTCTTTGAGAATAAAATACTTTTTTCAGTTTAAATTCTCGTAAACATTAGACAGCATGTGTAAATTTAGCTTTAAGAAACAAGTGAAAGAAGAATGCTCGTTTTTTGCTTTTAATTTTAACTAGGAAGAATAAAGAAAAACCCCAAACAGCCAAAGTGATTCACTCTTTACTACGGCATATGAGCTTTTGTTCCTCTTTATAGAATCGTGATATAAAGTCATTTTGCTATAAATTTATCACATGCGAGTGTAGCGCTTGAGATACGCTTCACAAGTTCCATCGTTAAAATAATTACAATCAGTGGTGGCGATAAAGTCTTTGAATTTAGATGGGAGTTGAACCTGAAAACGGGAATAATATAGTGAGAAAAGACGAAGGAACAAGAAATAAAATAAAGAAATACAGAAATTAAACAAATCAAATTGAAGAAGGTTTACAATTAAGAAAAGAAAATAAACGTTAGTTTCCATAAATACAATTTAAAAGTGCTGACTATTTTTCAAATGTGGGTAAAAAAATCACAAAAATTTAAAATTGTTAAAGAGATTATAAGAAAAAAAGTATTTGTTGCTTTTATTAAGCTCAGAAGAGTTAGAGGTATGTGGTAGAAAAAATAATTTGAACATATAACCAGTTTCAGAACTTGTTATAAAAATTATAGCAACTCCAACCAGAGTCTCTACGACCTTGAAAACTTAAAAATCATTTTTTCAAAAGCTCTTACAATATAACGATTTAAAAATACCTGCCTAAAATTAGTAGAAGTTGCAATTTTTTTTGATAGTGCTAAATTATTGTATTCGTTTTTAAGTTTAGCAAGATATTTTTCTTTCGTGTTTAAATAAAAAAAAATACAAAAATTTTTTTAAAAGATTTATAAATAACTTTTCTTTAGAATTCACATTGTTTCGGCTCAAGGTACTAGCTAAGTTTTTATGAAATATAATTATGTTCAGAACTTGCTATAAAAATTATAGTAAATAAAACTAGAGCTTCTGTGATATTGTAAACTTTGACAATTACGTGTCTAAATACTGAAAAACGTTCAGGTGTAAAAACATCTAACTTAAACCTGCTGTACTTGCAATATTTTTTTAAAATACTGCTTTATATACATTGGAAGTTGTTATAAAAAATGTTAAGAAAAATCTAAATTTGCTTTAATAATTTAATGCCAAATAAATCAATTTTATTTAATACTTACATAACGACACTCGGTGTACGTCACACGCTAAATTTTTGTAAAATATTGCCATTTTTAGAACTTGCTATAAATATTATAGCAACTAAAACCATAGCGTTTATAAAATTAAAAACTTGATAAATACATGTTGAAAGGCTTATATACAACATTTATGTGTACAATATTCGCCTAAAATCAAAAACAGCAGTACTTTTCAATTTAAAGCTGGTTTGTGGTTTTTGGATTATAATAAAAATTTTACAAGGCAAATAAAATTTGACCTACGAGGATTATTGACATAAGTCAATTTTTGTTGTACACATAGCAGGACTGCAAGCGGTACGTCCTAAGTACGAACTTTTTTTATATATAACCATTTTCGTAACCTGTTAAAAAATTATAGGAACTCAAACAATAGCCCCTGCGATATTAAAAACATGTTAATTATGAAAGTGAAATGCTTAAACAATATTTTTTTTATAAAAACATTTAAATAGAATCAGTTTAAGCTGAAGTAATTTTTAAAACTACCGATTTCTTTTTTTTCCCTTGGGGCCCATCTTTTGTTTTTTTAATTATACTCTCACATCAACGGAATTTTAGTACATTATGCCCGTGTACCAAAATGAATCGCTTGACGCTTGAACAACTAAAATAAATAATGTTTCTTTGCAAAGACAATCTTTGTAGCCCAAACAGACGCCTGCTATACGCAAGATAAGACAACACCAATTACGACTCACTCCTAGAACATCGATCCCCACAACAAAAGGTTTCACGCACCAACCGGATGAAAATTTGGCACAAAAAACTTCATATTTTCATCTGCAAGGTTATTTTGACTATTATAGCTTTTTAATTTGAACCATTCGTTATAGCTTTTTAATTTGAACCATTAAACGCCGATTGTACGAATATAACCAGTGAGCGCTAAATAGGCATGATAAACCTTTTTGGTGGCCTGATTATGACATGAAGTTTTAACCTATTTTTCAGCAGGATGGCTTTAGAAACTTGGTTTCCTACCACGCTGCTCTCACTGTTCAACTTTTGCATTCTGCGACAATGGCAGATCTTTCGAAGAAATTCTCTTTGCTTATTTAACACTGGGAGGGATTATCACTAATATTTTTGTTTAATGATTTCCACACGTTCGGCACGCCTGTACAAAGCAAAATGAAATGGCAAACCCTTGGGAATATTTTGTCAGCTATATGAGTACTATATAGTAACCCTTAAATATTTCAATTTCTATGTCATATCTCTTGAGTTTTGTGACTTATTTTGGCACTCAACTGGGATTGATTTTCAATAATGTTTTTTTTTAATGATAATTGGCATTAGAAACTTTGCCGACTTTTGAAATATACTTTAACAATTGGAACAACTTCCAGTACTATCGTATATGGCCACCTTTAAATATTTGAATTTCTCTTTTATATCTCATGATTCTTGTGACTTATTTTGACACCTCTACAACGGGGATGCAAAATACGATTTTCCATTATTTACTAAAATGTAATCCTCCGACACCTACGGTAGTAAAAAACAATCTATTCTGAAATGGAATTTATTGAAACCAGATGATTATTTATAGTTTTTGTTCTTCTCTTTAGGCTTATTTAACGTGCAGATAAATAAAAACATGGCCTGTCGCGAAAAACTATGTGGTGCCGAAAATATGTGTAAAGAAGACAATTAGGTTAAGTCTGTACATTTCTGCTGTTCCAATTAAAATTAAGGGAAAAAAAGGCCAACGTCAATTTGTGATGGAGAAATATTGAGGTAACCATCCTAAATATTCTGGGTAGTTTCAATATATTTAAGAAACCAACAAATTGCTCCCCAAGTAGAATCAAACAACAAGAGGTTTTATCAGCGAATTAACATCGGTTTCATGTGCACGAGATGCGGTTAAGTCAATATTCAAATAAAGTAAATTAGATACTTTAATACAATTTTACACATTTTTCAAATGCAAAAATGTAATCAATTAATATATTTCATTGAATATTTTATAAAATGTTTTTTGTCTGATTTGGACGAAACCGTCTAATCTCATGCACACGAGCTTAAATTCACAAATAAATCCACCTGTTGTTTGATTCTTAATGGTGCTCCTAACGTTCACAAAGGACCGCGATCCAGTAACCCATTGCGAGTCGGCACTCGATTTTGTGCTTTTAAAGCATGATTTTTTGAAAAAATTTCTCTCAAAATTTTATTATCTATCGACCTAAAGAAGTAAAAAATCGGAGCTATATTCATGAACTATATCTAAGCCCTTTCGATACAAAGGCAAAATAAAAGTGTGGACGTTTAGTTGACTTTGTCACCCAAAACAGTCAAAAAAAGTGATGACATGGAGTCACATGTCTCTAGGTTACCTTCAGGGATATAACATATGAGCATATTCATATGTATGTGGAAACGTATGTTTGTATGTATTGTATGTCACCTTGAAAAAAAAATATTGTTATTACCTACCAATAAAAACCTTCACAGTAAAAGGTGAGAAAAAATCAAAAAAATTTAAGTTCGGCGCCTCGAAAATGTTTTTTTTTTATGTCGTAGTGGAACATTTTTTCCCTCATGCAATAGCTATCGAAATATTAATTGCACAATATCGTTTGCTAAATCGACCCACTCTAACCAACATACTTGGTACGAGAAAAAAAAAATTGGTACGATCATCATGTTTTCATTGGTTTAAAATTTAACTAAACCACGATGGCACAAATAACTCTTTGATAACAATTCGTAAGATTTTTTGGTCCACATGAAATTACCGCCAAAGGCCAATATGCTTCGATAGGTCTTCATTAGCATTTACATTTTTTTAGAAACCGAAGATTTTCACTATGGACCATTAGCGCAGCTCAGTTAAGACTTATTGAACCAATCTTCCAGACTGAAGCCTGGTGCCAAGTACCTTCAAGTGAAAAATATTAATCGACTTAAAAAATTATTTACAAATTCGATTTTGTTGGAATTTTTGTTAGAAACCCTATGATTACGAGGGCGGTTCGGAAAGTTCTTAGCCTATCAATGAAAGAGAATAGTTAGTTTTTCAAAAACATTTTTATTTTTCAATATAATCTCCTGAAACTTCAATACACTTAGTCCAACGCTTATCTAGCAATTCTATCCCTTGATTAAAATAGTTTTCCTCAAGGTCTTCAAAGTAGTGGTTTACAACTGTAATTGCATCTTCATTTGAGGTAAAACGCTTGAAAGCAAGGAATTTTTTTAGATTTGGGAACAGGTAAAACTCACTGGGAGCTAAATCAGGAGAAAAGGGTGGGTGGTCAAGCAACTCGTACTTTAATTCGTTGATTTTAGCCATTGCTAAAACACTCTTGTGCGCTGGTGCGTTGTCTTGATGAAAAATTATTTTTTGTGTTGTAAGCCAGGACGTTTTTCTCGAATGTGTACATTTAATTGATCTAAAAGGTTGCAATAGTACTCTGAATTTATTGTTTTACCCTTTTGCAGATAGTCAATCAATAAAATACCTTTGAAGTCCCAAAAAACCGTTGCCATAACCTTACCAGCCGATTGAATTGTTTTTGCCTTCTTTGGGGCACTTCCTCCAGCTTCAGTCCATTGTTTGGATTGTTCTTTTGTCTCTGGAGTATAGTGGTGGATCCATGCCTCATCAACAGTTATGAAACGACGCTTAAAATCCATTTTATTTCGCTGAAAACGATCCAAACAAGCTTGAGAAATGTTCATTCTTATGCGTTTTGGGTCGACTGTTAACAAGTCCGGCACCCATCTTGCAGAAAGCTTTTTCATCTGTAGTTCTTCATGCAAAATTAAATGGACTCGATCATTTGAGATGCCCATGATATTAGCTATTTCACGCACTTTTATTCGTCGATCATTTAATACCATATCATGCACTTTGGCTACAATTTCTGTTGTTGTTGCTGTTTTTGGACGTCCACTACGTGGTTCATCTTCAATGCTTGTACGACCACGTTTAAATTCAGCAACCCAATTTTTTACTGTTGCATATGAAGGAGCACTTTCACCTAACACATTCACTATATCATTATGAATTTCTTGTCCCGATAAACCTTTTTTATGTAAATATTTAATGACACCACGCATTTCTAATTTTTCCATTGTAAAAAAATCGCGGATGCGTCTTTTGTGAACACCTGTTTCTATATGAAGGAGTTGCCAGATCGAAACAAAATTTAACATGTGTTCATAGCAGAGATGGAAGTTTCCAAAACACTTAACTTTTTTCTGTTTATACCGCGCTTTTTGTGCTAGGCTAAGAAGTTTCCGAACCGCCCTCGTACTGCAGGGTGGGCCATTTAAAATTTTAAATTTGAATCGGCCGTAAAATATGTTCTGATAACTTTGCAAATTTCTGGTTTTATTGTAAAAGGTTAAACTTTGTTATTTAATAATGGAACACAATATCATTCCCATGGCTACCACAACTGGCTCGGCAGTATCTCATTCGATCAACCTTGTTTTTCAGTCATTTTCGATTGTTTCGGGTCAAATCTCTTCAGTGGCTTCATGGCTTCATTTCACGTTTAAACGCTTCAATTGTCTCTGGATACTTTGCGTAACATTTATCCTTAATGGCTTCCCACAGAAAATAATCCAAAGGGCTCTAATCACAGCTCCGAGGCGGCCAATTGACATCAAAATATCGGCTGCTTATTCGATTTTCAAAAACAGTGCGTAAAATATCGATGGTTGCGTTGGCTGTGTGTCATTTGGCAATGTCATTCTGTTGTCTTGATAACTCTTACCGTTGACGGTTACGGCGTTTCCTTGCTCATTTTCGAAGAAAAATAGGCCAGTGATGCCGCGAGTCTAAAATCCACACCAAACAGAGACCCGTTGTGGATGCATTGGCTTCTCAATAGTCACGTGTGGGTTCTCTGAACCCCATATGCGACAATTTTACTATTGCCACCGTGATGAAAATGAGCTTTATCTGAAAACACGATTTTTCGGTAAAATTCTTCATCTCCTACCAAACGATCTTCAGCCTATTCGGCGAAGCAAAACGTATCGAATGGTCATGAGGCTTCAGTTCTTAGACCAATTGAACTTTTTAAGTCTTCATAATGAGGTCTTTATGCAAACTTCTTCTCAAGGAATTGCGAGAAATGTTCACTTCCTGAGAACGATGAACGATGAGTTGACCATGATGGATGGTCTTGGACATTCTCAGCCATATGTTTTCTATTGAACGCACTGGACTAGAACATACTCAGGTTGATTTGTCAAAACAACGATCCCCTTTTATGACCTCTCGTCACAAATTGGCGCACAAACTAAACTGAAGGCCGAACTCTTCTCGATTTTTTTTTTAAATTTTCTTCAGTTTGCGTTAAAGACTTAATACGTTGGAAGTAAGTTTTTAATATTTCCCAATTTTGTTTGAGCGCGTAGCGTCCCATTTTGCAAATGCCAAACAAAAATCTGGAAATAAAAATCAAAATAAATGTTATGTAATCGGTAATTCAAATTTTAACTGGTCCTTACTTTAAATGAGTAGCGTTGTGGTACTTTTTAAAACTAAAAATGTACTATAATAGTACAATTAATTGTACCAATTTTTACATGCCTGCTCTACAACTGTACCTTTTCCGCCTGTTAAAGTTGTTACAAAATGCTGCCGGACCAGGTTATTAACCTCAAAATGAATTTCCATTATTCAACACTTCAAAACGTATTTTTTTATTCAAAGTAAGTCAACCTTTCATTGAACACAAGAATTTTAATTCTGCCAGACCAGGTTTACGAGTATAACCCCCAATTGATTTTCCATTCGCTATTTTTTCAACATATTTTGAAGGATATTCCTTTCAAACTTATTTATTTCTTCAAAGGGTAGATAAGCCATCTTTCTATAAACACTACTTTATTTAATACTGACACTTTTGAAAGTTGCCATAAAAATTATGGCAACTCGTAATATAACATAAAACCGACAGCAAAATGTTTTAAATCACATGCTATACTAAAACTAACACATTTAGCAACATCATTATCATGATGCCGATCTAAATTTGTACGAATCGAGAAAGATTTCACATACATCGCACAACGCAAAAAAAACCCCAAATTGTCTTTCTCTCTCCAGCATTCTTTCAGCACATTTTGTGCCCCATGGATGAATGAGGGAAGTGGGTGAGGAAGTAATAATTTTATCTTCGACATGATTTTCAAAGAATTTTTCTAAACATTTTGCCAATTCTGCACAAAATAATAAATTCCTTCTTTTACACAGAATCAAAGAGATGGGGGGGGGGGAGGCAGAACTTTCTATAAAGAGGAGTTTTGGAAAAGAGCTGGTGGAGTGTGGTAGAAAGCAAAATATTTTGCGCATTTAGCTGTCAGCTTTTTTTTATTCATTCATCCATGTTTTTGTGTGTGGGTACACTTTCTTCGTCTTTTGTCGTAGGATCTTTTTTCCAACGAAAAACACACACATCCAAAAAAAACAAAATACTTACTCCGGGTCTTAAAAATTACACAGACTGACCCAATTCCTCCATTAATGGCAAGCAAAACAAAAAAAAAAACAGAACGACAAGAACTGCGTACAAAATTTGTATATGTACATCTTGTCATAGAATTGAGCCCAACCGGAGCTCACACCAGCCCAGGACAATGTGTGTGGGCTTCTTCTATGTACTTGTACGAGTGGGTAGATGGATGGTGGCGGAAAACGCAAAATCAGGAAGAAAATGGACAACAAGAGCAAACAGAAAAGCCTTTTTATTTCGTTCGCACTCGTAGTGGTTTTAGTTTAGAGGCAAAAACGTGCCACAATGAACTGGAGCAACAATTTGCGGAGGAAGTCAAAAAAAGGGAATGCTAGTTACTGCGAGTAAATGCTGGTTCGTATCTGTGTCCCTATGCTAGCTGAGCAGGAAACTATACAGTGGCGCAGTTTGTGGTGCCTTGTTGTCGTAAGGCCCGCCGCGAGTTCTAGAGAGCTGCTCGTCATCATCTCAGTTATGTAATATACTAACTTAAAACAAAAAAATACAAATTCTCGGCTTAAAAAAAATTTTTTTTAAGCGAACTATTTTGATGATATTCTAATCCCATTTTAGTAGACCTATACTAATATGATAATAGTAGTACTTAAATAGAACTAATAAACCTAAGAACGACCATGTCTATCCACATTTATGCAACTGCTAAAATTAGAGATATAGATTCGTCGTTTTCGGTGAACCTATTATAATAAACTGGGAACATTTTTTTATAACATTTAAATTCTCAAAACTCCCTCTACACACAGGGAAAAAACATGGTTGCTATATGGTCACGGCAATAATAATATGTTCTTCGCAATAAAAGTATGTGTGTCGCAACCATATTATTGTTTTATGAGTTTAATTTTGATAATAGTATGATTGCCGCAATATTAATATTTGCTGAAATGTAACAATATTATTGTTGGCAAATTTAAAAATGAAAATATTGTTGTAGCAACACTATAAATATGGTTGGTGCGACAAAAGTATTGTTTTTTGGGTTTTATGTTAACAATAATATGATAACGCCAATCATGCTGTATGATTGTAGTTTTTTCTCATTTAAAAATGCTTTTAGAACAATGTTAATGTTACGGATCTAATGCAATAATAGTATAGTAGTGAATTTAATGTAGTGAATTTAATGTATTTTTGAATAATTTTCATAACTCAAATCTATTGTTGGCAACTTACCCAATTCTAATAAATAATATTGGAGATCATAGTATATTTGTGTGTGATCATACTATGGTTGTAGGGATTGTGTGGATCACTATGGTTGCATGTGAAACATACTATGGTTGTGATAATCATAATTTGGTTGAGTGTGAAACATACTATGGTTGTGGTCATCATAGTATGATTATGTGTGAATCATACTATTGTTGTGAGGATCAAAGTATGTTTGTGAGGAGCATAATATTGTTGTACCACAACCATACAGCCAACAATAGTACTATCCTCTTCGAATATTGTCACCACAAGCATACTTTTTTTCTGCGTGTAAAATGTCCTTTTTCACTTTACTCGAATAAAGGGCGAAAATAACACGCCAAAATTAGAGACAAAATGTTAAAATGGGTGCAATCCCACGACATCCGGTTCTAAGAAGCAGATTGACCCGAACAGCAATTTTTCGGCCAAGGGCGGTCACCCCGGCACACAGTTGCCGCTACAACAACAGCAGGATGTTAATATGTTACACGAAAATAGTCTCCATACGATTTCAGTTTAGACTTCTCATATCAGCCTAGCCAACTTGAAACAAACTTTCTAGCAGTTGATTATACCCAAAACCACAGTAAAGTTTGGGCTTGACATGAAGCTACAAGTCAATCTAGTGTTATGACTTATACTCATAGTATGACATAGCATTAAGATGGTCCTCTAGGCCTTATCATAAGGGAGGCATATGCCCGAACAGCATAGCTCTTTTGGGTTAGCGCCAGGAAACCCAGAGGAACGTTGGTCAGTTCTAGGGAACACCATTATTGAAGTTATTGTGGCAAAAATCATGTTAAACTCAAAGATGATGTTAGTTTTAGGTTAAAAAAATAAGGCTCTTTTAGAGAATTCCCCACTAATCAAAGTTAACATAACTAAAGCGATTAATGGTCCTCCCGTTTACAGCATTTTCAAAATATTCTACGCATATCTAAATCTGACAGGAGATTAGTTAAACGTTTCCTTTCAAAATGTGCCTTTTAAAGTATCACCTGAACTATCCCATAATCATTCTTCAAGAAGCACTTTAAGCAAATATTCTCCTTGACCGATATCTCAAAGCTAATCTTTTCTTTACCTTCGTCTGACTTTTTAATAAATATAAGAATGAAAATTCTTTAAAAAGTCAGCCTTTAATTAAGAGATCTGAAGAAGAAGTTTGAAAAGCTTACAGATGTGCTAACTACACCTGTCTGAATACCGCAAGCTCAATGTCGAAGATCTATAATCCGTTTGACGTAGTATATCTGAGTAGCAACCGAAAGGTCGTTCAAAATATAAATAAAACTGAAAATTAACTAATTGAAAAATGATTTCTGTTAGAATTTTTTTAATATTTTTTCCATAATAACATTTTCTACAGCTCTTATAAAAGGCCTTCCAATGGAAAGGAGCGTGGAAGGCCTTATTTATTTAAATTAAGATTAGAATGCATCAAGCATGCCTCAAAGCTTCCTAAAAAGGACTCCTAGAAGTTCTTCCTTTTCAAACTCACGAGTTTATGATGTTCCTTTATCTATCTGCCTTCGGCTAAAATATCTTGTTTGTAAAGTTTAAACTGATTAAAATACATTGTTTAAATAGTTTAAAATTAATTGATTGAAAAGTTTAAAATGTTTAAAATTTATTGTTTAAAAAGTTTAAAATCGCCAATAAAAATCATTGTTTGCTTTACTACTTTTTATATTTATTTTTTTTTAAGTATCAACTTTTTTTAAATTTTTTGTCGCCGATTTTTTTTAAATTGTACCAAATTTTCTTATAAGTCCAACAAATCCAAAATAGCGCCACACGCTTTTTAATAAATTTTGATTGAAAATTGTACAACGCTCTTAAGTTTAAATATTAAAAATTAAACATCAATATTTACAAAGATATAGCCAAATCAATTGTATCGCAAACCTCCAGATGAATACGACAAAAAACCAAAAAAAAAACTCTTCTGTAAAATTTTCTTTTTGGCGCTTACTTCTTTTTCGTGGTTAGAGCTCCATATTTTTGGGTCCGCTATAGCTGTTGAAGAAGGCAAATAACTATGCGTTGATTGGCACCCGATGTTCATCTTGTAAAATATCGATTAAACAATTTCAATTAAGATGAAATAATGTAATACTCAAGCTCGAGGTTGTGGTTCTTTATTTATAAGTATAATCTTTATTTGTTTTGAAAAACATTTTTACGTGTTTTTATTTAGTGTTTATGTATTTTTATATATACTTATAGAATTCTTGAAGATGTCTCTCAAAGAGGGACGAAATATTAAATAAAATAGAGATTATAAAAACAAAACCACGACATTGAGCTTGAGTATTCAATAATTTCATGATATGTGACGCGCAAAATAAAAAGGGACCTAAGGGTAAAACCCTTGTTCAGAAGAGCCATTTAAAAGATTTAAATACGTGTATCTTTTTGTGTACCATCACTTTCATAAAACGCGCATATCTCTGGGAGGGAACACTTTTGGGGCATGGGATCGGTCTCATTCGATGCTCAGATGTTGTCCACCTCAAAAAAAGTGAAAATTGATTTTTTTTACCCTTAGATCCCTTTCTCTATGCGCTGTCACATATAGATTTAAAAGGTAGAGTATTCATTATTTATCTACAATTTCAATTAACCTAAATTTTGGTCTTCTGAAATATTTGCAGAAAATTTCAAAGCTTTTTGTTTAACGGTCTTCCCTCAACACTAAGAAGAAAATTATTAAAATAAGCTTAGAAGATTTTCGAGGCAACCTGTTAAAGCCTTCAAAAAGAGCACCCTTTCTCAACAATTCCACTTGATTACTCGAAACAAAAAATGACGACATTCAAAGGCCTTTCAGCTAGGCCATCACATGCCCTTAAACCGCTGAGCTGCAACTGCCATTGCTCAAGGATATCAAGTATTTGGGGCGTTGTCTGTTGGCGACGTCGACAGACAACGACGATGTCGTCGTTGATGTTGTTTCACTAAATGTGTTGTAATATTAACACAAATATGTCGGTTTCCTCTTCATTTTTCATCCCCGTTTTATTTTTTTTCTTTTGCTTTGGTTTTGTTTTTGCCAAACAGTGTAAATATGAAAAATGTTGTCATTTATATGGTACTGCCATAATAATATTTAATATCGCGTTCACACACCGAGTAATGTTTGCTTTGTAATGAAAGCAGAAATTAAAATTCACCGCATAACAGGATATAAATTACAAGGAGTGGTTTGGTGGCAGCGTTTTTTTTTTTAATTTTAACAAAGCATATTTATAGGGCGTTTACCACGAGTTTAAGTTTTCTTTCATTATTTTTCTTTACTCTCTTTTTGTACTAGAATTAATTACAAAACCCTGAGGGAAGGTCAAGATTGTATACATTTCAATTTATTTAATTTAAGTTCTTCCCTCGAACATATTTGTTTTTCTTTCTTTAGTTTTATAAATATTCTGTTGCCATTAACTTGGCAAGAATTTACGGTAAACCACCGTATTGTGACATTTATGAACGTACGTGATTTGTTTAAATAACGTAAAATGCCTAACTTTAAAGTTGCTCTGTTCATTAACTCACGTTTTAAAGGAATTGCTATTTTTATATTTATTTTTGTTGATGAGTTATGAATACAATTGAAACTCTTTTTCTTGATTGTAAATGTATACTTTTGAAAAGTGACAATTGTATGCGGATATTTTACTTGCAAAGTTTTTTTTTCATTGACGTCAATTCAATATAAGGATATAGAATACATGAAACCAAAACAAGTTGCAGCAATATGCGTGAATAATTTAAACACTTGACATAAGTTTGTTAAAAAGAAATTTTAAATTGTTTTAATTTTTAAATCAAACCGCTAAAACCAGTATTTTGAACTTATTTTAACCCGACAATACAAATTCTGGTTTAATACAGTCGATCCTGGATAAGTGAATTTATAGGGGACCGACTGTTTTTTTTCCCCCACTTAAAGAGGTTTCCTACTAATACAGTATTCCACTAAGAAAGGTAACTTGATTTTTATCCCACTTAATTAGAAAAATCAGGCTATTTTTTTTTTTTAAAAAATTCAGTTTTTTGTGATGTATTCCTTAATTCTGTTTATTGCCATTAAATTAAAAATACATATGTAGTTAAAAAGATTACAAACAGAAGAATATGCTGTTATAAACATAAAGTGTTCTTAGTTGGGTCATAAATACTGTTACCTCATTGAACACACCCATTTCACTAGTAGAACTGAACATACCCCGTTAATGTCATATGGGTTCTGAAAGCTAAACTCAATAGCATTAGTCTGTAACAGGTTTTTAAAATTGTTTCAACTTTCATCATGGAGTGGTCAGATAATGAGAACCGTATCGCTGTATTAGCGCTTTTCAAGTGTGAAATGAAAATAAATTAAATTTTCAAAACGCTCCGGCCACTAGGGATTAGCCGCATGTTCGTCTACCGATCCATAAAACTGTTTGAGGAGACTGGAGATGTAAAAGACCGCCACCGGTCGGGCCGCCCACGGTCTGTTCGTGAACGTGAGATGAATATCACGCAAATGTCCATGAGTCGAATCATTAAAAAATACTTGGGTCTTGGGGCTTTCAAACGACGTACCGGACATTTATTGACTGCAACTTTCAAAAAAAAATAGGATTGAAAAATGCAAACGTCTTTTGGTGAAGCACGCTGATAACTTGCTCAGAAAAATTTTGTTCACCGATGAAAAAAATGTTACCGTTCAGGAAAAATGTAACAAGCTAAATTGATAGAGTGTATGCGCGGTCATCTAAGGAAGCATCTAAACTGATCCCAAGGGTGGAAAAGTGTCAACAACCAGCTTCAGTCATGGTTTGGTGGGGTGTCTATTACGATGGGGTCACTAACCTGCATTTCTGCGATCAAGGATTCAAAACAATGACCAAAGTTTACCAAGAAACCGCTTTGGAAACTGTTGTGAAGCCTCTTAACAATTCCCTGTTCCTAAACCAGCCATGGACTTTCCAGCAGGATTCTGCGCCGGCCCATAAGGCTAAAACGTCCCAGGCCTGGCTTCGAAACAATTTGCCAGCGTTCATTTTCTCTGAAGAATGGCCCTCAGGCAGTCCAGATTTGAACACATTGGATTACAAATTGTGGACACAATATACATTAATAAATATATTAAAAAATATTTGGTCCAAAAACATTTAGTACTTTTTATTTTACAGCATAAAACTTCTGTAACAGTATTTTTGTCCCTACTAAGTAGTTTGGCTTCCTAAAATCTTTGCAAGTTCCAAAACGTATACAACAGCTTCAAATTAAGTCCCAACCATTGAATAGGAACTAAATTTAGACTTAATTTCCCTAAGACTAAATTTTTATTTCTGTATAGAAAACATACTGAAAAACGACTATTTTTTGACTAAATAGAGCCTGAAATATTCAGGTATTTTTTTATAAATAAAATAACGCTAAAGTTACTTTTATAAAATCCTGAAAAACTACTAGACTTATAACTACAAATGGTTTTTTTAATAAATATTTTTTTTATATAACTTCTTGTAATGTAAAAGGCTTTGTCTCTTGTACTTATAGTTTGAGTTGCTAAAACTTTTATAGCGAGATCCAAAACGTTTACAGTAGGTGCCTTGGAACATAACCTTGGTTTAAGTAGAAAAAAAGTATTTTTTTCAAATCTATGTATGTGACCCGGCGAATGAAAAGGTGGCTTATGACTCAAAAAAAAATTTTCCACTTTTTTTTGGTTTCGATAGTTTTTGAGACGCTCTAATCACTAGAATGTCCCTATTCACAAGCGACACACGTCCTGCTCGTTCAGCATTGCTTTTAAATCTGAGCACTCACACGATTTTTTTTCGGTCAGAAACTGGTTTGTGCTTTGCATTGAAAACATCGTTCTTTATATACACACACGAACTTATCTCATTTATGCTCTTTTGCATTTTTTGGTTGCCTTTTGGGCATGGCTGTTCATAATGCAAAAGAAAAACTACTAAGAAACTGAAGAAATGCATTGTTTATCTTTAACAGCTGTTTCTCGCAATTTCTTTTTTGAGTCATAAGCCAGATTTTCATGGGCCGGGTCACATATGTAGGAAAAATGTTTAAAATTGGCTCGTTTTGGCCGAATAGAGCCCGATGACCGTAACTAAGGCGTTTAAAGCCAAATTGGACTATCCCATTCAACGGCTAAATTTCAGCACGAAGCTCTCTATTACGTTTTCATTTGAATTTTATTACATTTTTTATTTTAAATATTTTTTTTTAATTTATATCCTAATGTTCAAAATTGTTTTCGAAGAAAGCCAAACTTTCTTCCTTCGAAAACACTTTCGTTTCCCACATCCACTGAAAGATACAAAAAAACATTTCGACTTAGTCTATTTTTAACAACAACTTTTTTTAAAGATGGCACGATCATCAGTAAATGACGCTGAGGGAATACACTGAACATACACATTCTCCATTAAGAATTCCAACCATAAAACAGTTATTTTTCTCAGATGTAACAAATATAAAGGATACTAAAAAAAGAAAATTATTTAAATAAAAATGAAGTTCTGTTGTTGGATAATTTGTGGAAAGCGAAGCAAAGAAAATGCTTATTCAAAAAGCAAATATGTATGTGTTCGCAAAATTCGGTATTTTACAAAACGTTTTAAGGTTTATTTCTTAATTTTGATAGCACAACTAGCTGAGGGGCTAGAGCATTATAAGTGTATACATAAGTAAAAAAAAAATATCCAAGAACGGTCACACAGTCCCATACAAGAAATCTTTTGGATACATATAACCGTGTATTTCTGACTACATTTTTCTGTAAATCTGTATTGATTATTTTAAACTAATTTTATTTCATAATATCGCCTTAACGTGCGTAAAATACGAACTGAAAGGTTTCCATAAACATTCCATTTAGAAATAACTCAAGCTTCTTCACAGACCTGGACTAACTGTTTTCTACATAGACGAACCTAGAAAACCGCTGCTAAAAATGTCAGCAAATTTCTCCCGTCTTTGCATATGTGCTTGTCTCTTTCCTTTTTTGGAAGTCAGAGCTGTGTGGTCCTCATTGTGTCGATATTTTGTTTGAATCTGATGAGTGCCAGACAAAGACCGATAGTTTTCTGGAAGGAAAAACATCACCAGGCCGATTTGTAAATTCTTCAATTACCTGGAAGTCTATATCTTTTCTACATCGTGGATGGACGTCACATTTTAGTGAATGTAAAAAGCCAAGGGGAAATTGCTGAGGCTTCCAAACAGTACCGGCAACTCACTTGCTGCCGGTGGTACAAGTCAACAAAGCACTACGAAGGCATAAGTTTACATTTCGTTTTATCAAATGTTCATCAGATAAAAAAAGAACAAATCAAAGAAGACATTTAGCGAAAGCAATATCCCGTCCAAATGTGGAGAGATATTTCGGTTGGCCTCTGGCAAAGCACTTTACGTTCTTTATATCCAACATTCTTTCAGCGCTATAAAATAAAACTGGTCAAGCGCATATTCGTATTGATATTTTTATTTTCGTTTGTACTTGATTTTTAAAAATCTAACCGTTTGTAACACTACGTATGGTGCTGGACCTACGGCTGGCCGTGTGAATTTTACTGTCTGTTCCAGCCTCATCTCGATTTTTAATCATAATCACAATCTAAGACTGCCAAAGCATCCAAAATAATACCATCCAAAGCCACCGGTTATACTTTAGAGTGCTGGGGAAAGGGTGATTGTGATTCACTGTTACCTTGAAATTTGAATTCTTGGAAAGGACTCAATTTAAAACTCATTATTACAGATTCCAAACATATTTCTGACTTCCCGTTTATTAAAATAGAGCCTATTTCTCTCTATTTCTCAGTTTATCACCAACTGTTGGTGTAATTTTAACCTTGATTTGAAATAACTTCTTTTAAACTATTCCCATATGGTCCTCCTTTTTGTGCTATTAAATAAAACAATGCAAACTGCTATAACAGATTATATTCCTTAAAATTCTTGACGATCGTAGATTTTGATTAAAAGTTACTAAAATTATTTTACCCCTAAAATATTCTTTTCCTCCTAAATATCACATATTTCTAACAAAGATCTCCCCTTTCTTACTCTTCTTGCAGAAAACCTGTCGCTTCCCCAAACTGGAAGAATGCGCCCACTTCCACTATGAACGCGTAACGTTGGGACCACTGTCAGTGCGTTTAGTCGATGATAAATCCGAACTCTTAAACAGTAGCATAGCGTCTCAATCTATTGGCGGCGATATAGCTGGCGCCAGCACCTCATCACAAGGCCCCTCGTCGTTGCGCCTCTTTACGCCTTCGTCCTGCTGGTTTATCATCAAAGTGTTCCCACATCGTTCGGATCCATTCCTGGTGAAGCGTTCGTTCGATAATATGCAAATGTTGGACGAAATGCTGCATCGTTGTGTCTATGATCGCAAAATAAGCGGTCTCAAGCATCTTTCCGAAATGGACTTTAAGAGTGAAGAAGATGTCGAGTATGCAGTTGCCAAGTATTTGGAAAGATTTTCCAAAATAGCCTCGGACTCGCTGACTTGTGGCACCATTCTGACATGGCTGCAATTAGACAATAAGGGTAGACGTTTACCTTTAGCTGATGACGATACAATGAGAACCATTAATACTCCGGCCGTGGGTGCCGCCTATGGTGTTAGGCGCTATCAGGCCCAGGCTTCAGATGAAATTTCCATAGAGGTGGGCGACATGATATCCGTCATTGACATGCCCTCGCCGGCCGAGTCCATATGGTGGCGGGGCAAAAAATCGCATTTACAAAAGTCCCACTACGAGGTGGGCTTCTTTCCACAGTCTTGTGTGGCCACAATAGGTGATAAGATACCGCGTCATTTCCCCATGCCCGCTCCCCTGGTGGGTCAGGTTGAGGTCTCGCCGACCAAGCCGGTTTTGCGCAAACACGGCAAACTGATAGCCTTCTTTAGGTCCTTCATACTCTCTCGACCCTCGCGCCGAAGACTCAAGCAAAGCGGCATTTATAGGGAACGTGTGTTTTCATGTGATCTCTCCGAGCATTTACTCAATAGTGGCCAAGAAATCCCCATGGTCTTGAAATGCTGTGCCGAATTCCTCGAAGAGCATGGCATTGTCGATGGCATTTATCGATTGTCGGGTATAACATCGAATATACAAAAGTTGCGTAGGGCTTTTGATGAGGAGCGGATACCAGACTTAGGTAATCCGGAAATGAAACAAGACATACATGCCGTGAGTTCATTGCTGAAAATGTATTTCCGTGAGCTGCCAAACCCATTGTGCACTTATCAGTTGTACGATAACTTCGTCGAGGCCATACAAGCGAAAAGTGAAAGCAACGAGAGATTGAGATTGATGAAGGAGACCGTGCTGAAATTGCCGCCTCCGCACTATAGGTAAGTTGTTGTTGAAATTATCCAGAATTATTGGCGCTTTTATTAATTTGTGTTTTCCTCTTTATGTTGCAGAACTTTGAAATACCTCTCGGAGCATTTGAATAAAATCTCCCAGCATGCTGATCGCACTGGAATGACTGACAAAAACTTGGCTATAGTATGGGCTCCCAATCTGCTGAGGTCGCCAGCCTTGGAGTCGGGCGGTGTGGCCGCCTTAAGGGGTGTCGGTGTACAGGCCGTAGTCACCGAGTATTTGATACGCAATTGCCATCTCATTTTCGATGCTCTGGAAGAGGCCACGGCTCGGCTCAGCTTTATAGGCACTCAAGGAGCCGTGCCACCACCAGTCGTGGACAATCGCATGGATTCTCTGACAGATTGTGAAAGTTTGTTAGTGGAACAACGAGAACACGACCAAAGTATTTCGTGTGCGGAGAGACCTAAAAGTCTTAGCGCCGGAGGACCAAAGCTTATAAGTTTGGAAGAGGCTCAAGAACGTCAGATGAGATACGACGGTTTTGATATGAAACACTCCATGCCTATCAATATGATTTCTAGCGTCAACTCTGGCCAGAATATAGGCTCCTACATTGAGGTAGGCGGCGGACCCTCCAGCTTGCCCGACAAATATCACACAGTCCTGTCAGTTCCTCGAAGCTGGCAAAAAAGAAAAACCCACTCCTGGAAATCACTATTCTCACGCAATCAACGACCGGTAAGCAATGGGGCAGCTCACGATCTGAAATCCTCCATAGTGGTGGCGTCACGCATCAATGATGACACGCATTCACCACCGCCACGACATAAAGAAACGCCACAAGTAACGTTTGCCGACGCTGATTCGATAATTGGTGTCAATGGTAAGCCATCGAAGAGTGCACTGATGAAGCGTGAGGAGAAACACAAATCCATTGAACTGTTCGAGACGTCACGCTCCTATTGCGGTGAACCAAGCAAACCAATTGAGGTGTGTGTGCGTTCCAATTCGATTGATAGCTTGCGCACCGCGGGGCATTCACGATCGGTATCGCATGATTCATACTTTGATTTGTTGCAATCACCGCAGAGAGGTCACATGACAACGTGTCCATCAAGGTAAGCAAATGCAATTAAGTAAAAAATGCAATAATAAAAATAATTAGACATTTATCTTCGTCTTACAGGGAACTATCGGAACTGGGCTTGAATTTCGATCGTGAGGAGCCCGAAATGCGTATATTCTCCGAAAGTGAATCCCTGGTGAGTTCTCCCCGGGTGGGCAAGGAGAATATACCTCCCTCGTCGGGATCCACTTCGCGTCGCATAATGCGAGCTCGGCCCGAAGAGTTCTCCAGTCAAACGAATAGCGTTAATCCCAGTCCCAAGAAACAACCACGTCTCAATTTACTGCTGTCACCCAGCGCGGCAGCTGCAGCTAGTCCTAGTAATTGGTCTCAACCCAGTGCCACCGGAGGCGAGTGCCACAGTGAAGCATGCCATGAACATAACAGCGACGAGAGCTGTTGCAAGCGTTACAAACTAGAAGATCAGCTCTCAGACATACAATACATCGATTGTGGCACACCGGAACATACGGTGGCTAATCCCCAGACCTTGTATGCCAGTGTACAAGTTCATGCCCCTCCCAAACCTTCCCTATCGAAATCACCTCTGTATGGTTCAACGGAAATTGCCACAACGAAGCAAAGACAACAAGTGCCGACGGACGCGAAGAAATCGACAAATTCCTCAAACAACCCAAATGCGAGGTACAGTTATCCATCGGTTCAATTGGGCTCAAAACGCAAAGATCAGGATGTCAACAATGCCACAGCGGCGGCAAACTCCAAAGAACGTTTTAGTTATCCAGGTACTGGAATTACCAACGAAAGGCGTTTGTCGGCCAAGGAGTCTTTTGCGAAAATGTTGGTGGAGGAAGTAGAAGCGGCGGCCATACAGAAAAAAGAAGACGAAGCACATCAAATGAAACCGAGGTAAGTCTACTGGCATACACATTGGCCTTTCATTTGTGGAGTCATGTTTGTCACAAGTTTAATCTGTACAATTTTCTATAGAACCGTTTCATTTAGCGCCAGCCCATCTTCAAACAATTCCTCAAACTCTTCACCCAAACCTTCTGCGCATCATTTGGCGGCCAAATCTTCAAATGATTTACTTAAAGTCAAGAATCGCAATAGTTATTGCTGTTCCAACGATGCCTCGCAACAACAACTGCTGCGCAGTTATTCGGGCGATATAACCAAAGATAATACGCACAAATCGATGATCAACGAAATGGAATTGTCCAAGCTGTCGGTAACACCTTCGTCGCCCATACAAAGTCCGCGATATTCATTGCTCGTTGGCGATACCAGTTCGGAGAATAGTTCAGCCGTCAATACGCCGCAACATGATTTGGATCCGTTGATGGTGTCCTCCGTCATGTCGGGCATATCAGCAATATCGGCAGCTTCATCCAATCAAATGCACCAGATGTTGTTGGGCGTGGAAGCCAGCAGCTATTTGGGTACTTCTCCTGAAAGTATAGGCTCAAATGTAAGTGTTTCGTTCTGTTCTATATGAAAAGATAAATGACAAAATACCTGCTCTAATTTCCAGATGATTGAAAAACGTGATATGCAAGCTTTGAAACGTGAATTGTCATTGGACTTGAACCCAGTGGGCTCGAAACTCTCGGCCGACACCAGCTCCAACCGTAATCATAACTTAATTTCGCCAAATTCTAATTTCACTGATAATACCAGTCAGTCGGTGACTCCAAGTGAATATGGCTATCAAAATCTCCACAGGCAATTGAGTATGCACTCTCTAATCGAAACGGAGGAGAATTCACCAGCCTACGAGGAATATGAAAACACTCCCAGTAATCTAAACTCACCCATGAAATCCTTAGCTAGTCCTATTAAATCTACCATTAGCATAACTTATAATTTAAAAAGTCCTACCAAGGAAGAGAAAACCAAACAAAAACCTTCCTTCCTTAGACACAAGGAGGAAAAGAAATCCAAACCGCAACGGGAGACACCATATGACGATAATGCCGTTTACGAACAAGTGAAGTTCTTTAGAAACTCCGTCATCGAGGTCAACCAAATGCTGAACGACGAACGAAAATATCCTCAAAAAGAATTGGAAAACCTAGCTGAAGTAGAAGAACTCAGTGAAAGTGAGAAGGATTCGGACAAAGAGACTCCTATCGAACAATTGGAAGATGTTCAAATGTCTGACGAAGAAAAGCTTTTGTATGAAAATGTGGAATTGAGAAAGCCCCAAAGTGTTTACCAAAACCTAATGGGTGAGGACATGAAGGCCCTTCTCAAAGATGAATCCAGCAATGCGGATAGTTATGAGGATCCCGAGGTAGAGCTTGACAGTTTGGATAGTATCAAGGACCAAGAGTCAGAAACAATTGAAATTGCCAATGCAGCTCGCAGATCGCCCTCTAATTTCAGTGTCAAAGAGTTGGCTACCAAGTTCGAAGCCTCGCCTATAGAACAAATGCCCGCCTTTGACTTTTCCACAAACAGAAATTCCATAAGGAAAACTCCCTCTATTAATACTTCCACCCATCCCGAGCGGTCAGCCAAAGTTAACCAGTCGTCGAATCTAAAACAAAAGCTAACAAAGACGCAGCAAATCACCAGATCGCTGGATGAGAATGCCTTCATACGGGAATTTGGCAATAAAAATCTCCATGAACTTTCGCTTAAAGGTTCACAGCAGCTGCCGGAACACGGTGAACAGGGAAATCGTAGAAAAAGCTTTGATTTCACGCGACCCAAAACATTGAATCCTCCCAAGAGACTACCCGGTATGCCCATAACCGAAGAGTATTGTACTGCCAAAATAAGCGATAAATCGTCCTTAAAAATTGATTTGCCCAAAGAGAAGAACTTTAACAATCTCACCACAGACTCTTCCTTGGAACATGACTACGAGAGCTCAGAGTTGAAAATAACTCCGACGACAGAGAATCGCATATCGCTGATACAAAACAATGTCCATCCTGAAAATACTGCCGATCTTAATAATTCGAACATTTCCGCAAACTCTTCCACGCCATCGTCAAATCTCAAGGTTTTGTCGGGCGTTAAATTAGACAGGGAGAGAATTGATCGCATCAAAGAGGAAAGAAGACAACAGCTTACCCAAAAGTATCATGCGGATTCATTCAAGTCGAAATCTAAAACCGATTTAAATCTTTCCAAAAACGAAGATGAGAAATTCTCACCAGACAACACCTCGCTAAGAGTCAAATCAAAATCACGAGCAGATATGCGCACGCTACAAAAGGATATGGACAATTTAAAAGAATTCGGTCGGAATCCTCCCTCATCGGCGGTATCGGAAACGACGCTCAATACTCAGCACCGAGTGCGCAGTATTTCCGATGAAAAGAATCAAAATAGCTACGATCAGACCAATGCCAATAACGGCGAGTTGAAGGATTCATTCACGAAACGTTCACAACATTCGCTGAATAAAGTGCATGTGCATGCAACGAAGGCAGCGGCGGCCGAACAAGAGGAATTTTCAGCTCGTGCAACGGTACAGAAATTCGAGCGTAAAAGTATGGATTTGGCAAATGGCGTTACAACAACGCCGATGACGGGAACTAGAGAGCGCTCCAGGCAGTCTCAGGAGCTGGGATCATCAGGACTGTCGCCAGCAGCACGGAATAGTATATCAAAGTGAGTAAAAATATTTAGATGTATCTAAACTCTTATAGATTGTTTTAAACCAAATTGTAACTTACAACCCACGGAAATAGGATCAAATATTTTCATGAAGTTGCTA
Source organism: Hydrotaea diabolus (assembly GCA_963513945.1). Taxonomy (NCBI): domain Eukaryota; kingdom Metazoa; phylum Arthropoda; class Insecta; order Diptera; family Muscidae; genus Hydrotaea; species Hydrotaea diabolus. The sequence goes on from OY740717.1 coordinate 20,895,637, forward strand.
CTACTGACTTCAATACAGTTTTTTTTTAGATAAAACGTTTCAATTTACCTACGTGGCTAATATGACTAAACGCATTGTATGAGTTTCAGACCAACTTTGTTAAGATCCCTTACGAAAAATTTCTCTTACATCAGTGAGCTGTGTGCGATATAATTCTAAGAAACACTGACCGGGTCCGACTTAAAAACCGACTAAAAAAGGATGGGCCATTTTACATAGCTTAGAGGTTTAATCTTTATATGCTATGTCGTGGACATTTTCCAGCTTTGTAACACGAATATAGTCATCGTAGAAAATCGTTGACCACGTATTTTTTTTGATGTGTGGTAATAAAAAGAAGTCATTGGGTGCCAAGTCAGGGTTGTACGGCGGATGACCCATCAATTCGACGTTTAGGCCGGCCAAAAAGGAACTGGTTTGAGCCGATGAGTGAGAGCTCGCATTGTCATGGTGCACAATGATTCGTCGAATTTCTCCAAAGACTTCAGGCAAACAAATTGTGGTGTACCACTCAGAATTGACCGTCCTACGTTGCTCAAACGAAACAGTCGCCACATGACCAGTTTTGCCGAAGAAACAGGCGACCATTTGCTTCGAAGTGCTTCTTCCACGAACAACTTTCGTTGGATTTGAGTCGTCTTCGAAGACCCACACGGTCGTTTGCTGTTTTGTTTAGGGCTCATACTCTTAGATCCATCATTCGTCACCTGTGACGATCTTATAAACGTCATTTGAAGCACCGCGATCGTATTTTTTTAAAATTTCATTGCCCCAATCGACACGAGTCTTTTTTGAGCGATTGTCAAATTGTGCGGGCTCCAACGAGAACAAATGTTTTTTACGGCCAGGTGTTTATGCAGTATCGAATGTATGCTGGTGTAAGAAATTCCTAAGGATGCCTCTATCTCACGGCATGTCAAATGACGATCTTGCATTATTAGTACACGCACTGAATCACTGTTCTCTGGCACAAGGGCCGTTTTTGGACGACCTTCACGACCTTCGTCTTTGAGCGAGCGTCGGCCACGATCGAATTAATTAAACCAGTTTTTCACAGTGCTATAGGATGGTGCTTCATCGCCATACAAATTTCGTGATAATCCACGTCGAAAGTTGTGAAAAATGATCTTACGAAAATGTTCACGAGTTAATTCCCTTTTTTGCCAAATTGATTTTTTCAAGTCGCTGTAAACAACACAAATGATGGTCGTACGTCAAAGCGTTCTGAGTACGTTTATGCTAAAAAAAATGTTAAACTTTCCAATGGAAATGCTAGATGGTGCCAGACAACACTTAGTTCTGCCTTGGCCTGAAATACATATAACACCCGATGCGCTTTTGCCTCTCCCAATGGGCTGAAGATTGTTTGGCAGGGAATGAAGAATTTTACCGAAAAATCGTGTTTTTAGATGAAGCTCATTTTCATATCGGTGGCTATGTCAATAAGCAAAATTGCAGCATATGGGGTTCACAGAACCCACACGTGACTATTGGGAAGCCAATGCATCCACAACGAGTCACCGTTTGGTGTGGATTTTGGCGCCAGGCAACACTTAGTTCTGTCTAGGCCAGAAATATATAGCAACCCTCGTATGAGTACTAAAAAAGGAAATTTCATCACGAATCTAAATGTTAATTTATTCTTAAAATCAACCTAAGCTTTTGATGATCTCATTTACCCATGGGTCCAAAAATTGCAGTCCTAATCGTAGTATCATATATAATAATCGACCTGGCCGAACCTTATGCCGATTTTACTTTTCAAAAATAGAACCATTTGTACCACAATGAACTGCTGGGGAGAAGCATTTAAACTGATAAATTGAGTAGCTCTTGTGATTGTTCCAAATCATTTCTATAAATTGCAGGGAAACACCATCTGGAAAGCAACCAGGTTTCGTCAAACTGCAAAGGCAACATGAAATTTACTCATTTTTTTAGAAGTTTTTTTGTATTATATTTATTTATCAATTAATATTATTTTCTAAACTCTTTCTTGCAGTCGTGAAAAAATCTCACCACAATTTTCCATACGCGATGTAACGGCTATGTTTGAATCTCGTTCACAAAATCAACAATAATTGAATGGAATTTCAACTACTTGACAATGGAATCTAGATCAATAAACAACTTAAATAAGATCGTACAACAAACGGTGAGATCTAATAAAATAATGAAAAGGGTAAGACAAATAGAATATGTCCCCCCACATTTGTTTCACCGCCTGGACGTCACACAATAATAAAGTTTAATGAATACAATTTTGTTTATACCTTAACTTAAAGAAAAACAAAATGATCCAAAAAAAATTATCATAAACAATTTTTTGTGAATTGAAAAAAAAATATGTTTTATATGATAAATAATAACCACTTTAATATTAATAATTGATAATAGTATTAAAACAAACATCACTTTATCTACTATTAACAAACAAGAAAAAACAAATGATTTAATATTAATACCAACCATATTTCTAATACAAAAAGAAAACCCCCTTGATATATTTCAAACAAGTTATATCATTAAAGCAAAAAGAAGAAAAACATTAAAGGAATTAAACTGAAATTTCCTTATAAGAAGCAAAAGAAGGATAAATTACAATTTGAAAAAATATGCAATCCAAAGATGTTTTAAGACAGACGCCCGCGCTAGCATTTGTGTTTTGTTTTTGAAGTTTTAAAAAGAAATGTAAACAAAATACTCAGTATCATTTTGTTTTTATTTTTGCGAAATATTGAACTAAATATTTTACATTTAATATTTAGGTTGTAAATTGTAAAAGAGTGAATTGCTCTCTGTTCTTTTTTCCTAACTTTTTTTTTATAAATATTTAATGGAAGACTTAAAACTTATGTTAAATTTTTAATGAATATAGTCTGCTTCTAAAAGATTTTTTTTAATATTTAAACAAACTTACCCCTTTACAAAATAAAACGTAAAACTGAATGCAATATTTTTTTTGTTAGATTTTTGAAAGAAAACAAAAAATATCATCGATTGATTTACAAGAGCTAGAAAAAAACTTTTTGGATTGACTTGATTTATCGAAAATTCTTTTTATTTCAGATTGTTATAATTTTTTTAGTTGTTTTTTAGTGTATAGTTATATTTAATTTATTTTGTTGTTTAAGCTGCATTTAAGGCAAGGTTAAGTTAACAAGTATCAATAGGAAAAGAAAAATATTAGATGATTGTTTTATTTTTTTTGCTAACTTATGTTTAAAGGTACATTTACGTTTATTAATTTTAGTTATTTAATAATTGTAAATTTGAAATTTATACATTATTATTATGATTTTTTTTATGTATATGACAACTGCAACAATATAAAAAAAGAAATAAAATTTTAATTTTTATGCAAACTTAAAAAAAGAAACAAAAGATTTTTTCGTTTGTTTAAGTTTAACATTTTCCCCGGTTTTAGATAAAACGCAAGCATTGACTGTGGCTTAGTGAAAACACTTACATTTTGAATTTGAAAGATTAAGAGTCCATGAAAAAGAAAATAGAGTTTTCCATTTGCTGAAACACAATATGTAATATAGGGTGATCCACCCATAGGGGTTGAGTTGCGTTAAACTTTATTTTTTTTCCTTTTCAGTATTGTTTGCCATTTTATCATAGAAAGACTAACACCGCAACAACGTCTCCAAATTGTTTAACTAATTTATGGAAATGAGAAACAAGAAGATCCGCTGTTTTCGAACAATTGTTTATTCAGTGATGAGGCTCCTTTCTGGCTCAACGGACTTCAATAAGTAAAATATCCGCATTTGGGCTGAAGAGCAACCAGAAGAGGCCATTAACTGCACCAAACCATGGGTTATTGGGCTGGAGGAATCATGGGTCCATATATTCTTAAAAATGATGGTGGAATGGCCGGAACGTAACCGTGAACGGTGCTTGCTATCGCGCCTTGATATCGGACTTTTTGCTGCCTGAAATTGAAGCCCGTAATCTTGACGGTAGTTGGTTTCAACAGAACGGTGCCACTTGCCATACAGCTGCTCAAAGAATGGATTTATTGAGAGGTCATTTCGAAGAGCAGCTAATTTCAACTATTTGACCGGTGAGTTGGCCGCCTAGATCGTGTGATATCACGAGTTTAGACTTTTTTCTTTGGGACCACGTAAAGTCCAAAGTCTACGCTGACAAACCAGCTTTGATTCAGGTTTCGAAGCCAACATTACGCGTGTCATGAACGCCATACCGGTCGAAATGCTCGAACGAGTCATCTAAAATTGGACCTTTCAAATGGACATGCTGAGAGTTAGTCGCGGTTAACATTTGAAGGAAATTATATTTAAAAAAGAAATGGCATAAAATGTTCTTTCGAATGAACCACAAAGATTCCACACTTGATTTGAATTTTTGTTTTGAAAAAAATACCTCTAGAGTAATCACCCGATACTAGACAAGCCAATATTTAAAGTCAGCTGTAAACAATTAATACATTTTATAAAAGCAATTTCACATGCCTTAAGTTTGTTAAGTTTGTTTCTAAAATTACAAGTAGGTCCACTCGGTTATCCATAGTTTTTTCATCGTTATTGCCCTTTGTCTATGATCAATTACGCTATAAGTTGAGCAGAAAGTTACCCTTGAACCGCGAAAGACCGATTAAAAAACACAGCACATATACTATAGGGTGGGGCATTTAAAATTGTAAATTTGAATTGGCGGTAAAAAAAAAAGTACTGATAATTTTTTACATTTATGGTTTAGTTGAAAATGTTGAATTTGTCATTTTATAATGGAATAACACTAGATGGGTTTTCGCTTCCCAATGGGCTGAAGATTGTTTGGCAGGAAATGAAGAATTTTACCGAAAAATCGTGTTTTCAGATGAAGCTCATTTTCATCTCGGATGTCAATAAGCAAAATTGCCGCAAATGGGATTCGTAGAACCCTAACGTGACTATTGGGAAGCCAATGCATTCACAACGAGTCGCTGTTTGGTGTGGATTTTGGACTGGTCGCATCATTGGAAATTTTTTTCGAAGATGAGCAAGGAACCGCCGTTACCGTCAACGGTGAGCGTTAAAGGCCCAATTAGACGGTGCACTTCTGCAACCTGCAGAATTGCACCGTCGTCAACCGTCCAACTGTAGTTATCTCCCTCTAACACATGCAAAATGCAACCCCTAACTGAAAAAGCTGATTGCCTACAGTCAACCGTCCACCGTCAAGACTAATTGGGCCTTAACGCGCCATACTCAAGGAATTTTTGTTTCAACAAATTCAAGAGAATGACATGGACATCATTTGGTTTTAACAAGACGGGGCCACATAACACACAGCCAACCATCGATATTTTATGCACTGTTTTTGACAATCGAATAATCAGCCGAAATTGTCATGTCAATTGGCCGCCTGAGAGCTGAGATTGAGCCTTTTGGATTATTTTCTGTGGGGAGCCACTAAGGATTAATGTTACACACAGCATCCAGAGACAATTGAAAGATGAGACATTTCGAAACAATCGAAAATGTACTGAAAAATTTTGTTGATCGGATAAAGTGCTGTCGAGCTAGTTGTGGTAGTCATATAAATGATATTGTGTTTCATTATTAAATGACAAAGTATAACCTTTCCAATAAAACGGGAAATTTGGAAAAATTATCAGTACTTTTAATTTACAGGCGATTCGAATGTATAATGTTATAACGCCCACCATGTATTTTGCAGGAGGGTAACTCTATTAGATCTTTAAGTACAGGCATGCTCCATCTTTTTTAGAGAGACTTACATCTACACAACAGGTGCTAACCACTCTCACCTGCCATTTCTTAGTATTTTCGCCCCTCTCGAAGCCCTGTTGGCCCATTGGTATACCCTATATCATGGGAATCTAAGAAGGGTCATATAGAAGAAGAAAATATATTTAAGGTTACGTAGAGGTAGCAGGCTGCACAAACTGTCATACTAAGACTATCAAGTCCATTGTGATAGCACTGAAACGGGCAGAGTCCCCTAGTCCCGCGTTTAAAAGCTCTTGACCCCTATAGAAGTACGCACAAAGTTTTGATCCCTATCTTATCGCCAAAGCAGGGCACGCACAGAGTAGGTGTTGAATGGATCATCATCTGTATAGCTTCTGAGTAGTGGTAAGACTACATAAGTACAAGACATTGTGATACCATGGAAACTGGCAGAAAAATCCCTAGACGTTCTTGAGTTGGCCAAGGCTGATATTAGCCATTTCAGCTAGATCCCTATAGAAGCAAGCACCAAATGCAGATCCCCATTTTATCGCAATAGGTAACAAAGCAAGGCAAAATTGGTGCTGAATGGATCATCATCCTCACACCTTCTGCAGTAGTGGCTAGTCGCGACTTTTAGTCTCTCCACATGTCTTCCAATCATACAGTGTCCCATCATGCCAGATACGACCAGTGAGAAGTCGGGTCTTTTGAACGCCGAAAGTGTGCAAGAGTGTTTCATGTCCATTCGGTACCAAATTTGTCTGTACTAACCAGCAGCCTGTGATGGAAGCCCACCTATTATTAGCTTCCCTATAGGTTCTTTTCTGCAAAATGAGTTTGCAGATGGCAAGGGCCATACCAACAGATTTAAGCACACCGAATCTTGCTAACTCATCTTTCCTGCAGTTCCCTTGTATGTTCCTGTGGCCCGGCACCCAAATAAGGTGAATATTAAACTGTTGAGACAACAAGTTAAGAGATTTGCGGTAGTTAAGGGTTGAGGTTGAGTTGAGGAAGACGGATTTCAGAGATTTTGCAGCCTGACTTAGGGAGAAAATATATACCGCCACTTTGGTGTGAATAGTATTTCTTTACCATTTAGCAATATATATGGGGTGATCCATTGAAGGTAATTATTTTAAATAAATAAACGCCAGAAAATGTCCTTTCAAATTACCAATAAAGATTTTTATTTTTTTTTGTTCTGAAAAAATACCTCTAGATGGACCACCCTATTCTTACATTAATATGAGCGAAGAAAAAAATGTTCGGGTGTTGAGAGTTATTTTCCTAACCAGTCTGCCTTCTCGATGAATCTGGAGAGTATTAGAAGAGGTACATTGGTAATATCAGCAAGGTCGTCCATAATTTGTTTTCTTAGATGGGATCCTCTAGATTCTGGGAATCTGGGGCAGACACCACATAGCAAGTGCTTGGTCGATGCTACTTCGTCTTTACCGAGGCGGCCAATGCAGTAGTCCACTCTTTAGGTGCCGATGCGCTTGGTCCTAAGGCCCATAATTCAGTTTCCTGTAAGGACTCCTGTAAGAGTCTGAAGCCTGAAGCTAATTTTTGCTCTTTAGACTAATCATATGCCATAAGTTTCGTGTGGATTTAAAACCGTTTATCGATTCCCTTCTTAAGCTTGTATTCGTGTTTGTCAGATTGTCTATAAAGATCAATTAATCAACGAGTAGCATGAACATGTCTGAGACCTCAGTTTCGGAACCTGTCCTAGCACACCGCCAGCTCGTTTGCCAGAAATGTTTGCTTGAATTCTCCTGTTGGATCTGGAAGATAAAATTAGGTAGTCAGAGACGTATCGTGAGTGTCTTTTCAATTCAAGGCCTTAAGCTTTGACAAGCTGTCGACATAGATCCTAATTTTAAAGGTAAAAGATTTCTTTCCAGGATCTGTCTAGCGGCTAAGTAAATGGCGTAGATCTCTGCCTAGATAGGTTTCTTGCCAGAATCTGTTGTTGTTGTAGCGGCAACGGTGTGCTGGTGTGACAGCCCTTGGGCAAAGAAATGCTGCTTCGGGTCAATCCGATCCACAGAACCGGCTATCGAGGGATTGTCTGTCTAGCAGCTTAGTGAATGGCGTAGATCTCTGCCTTAATAGATTTCTTTGTAGAATCTGTCTAGTAGCTTAGTAAATAGCGAAGATCTCTGACCTAAAGACAGTGCAACTCGTCGGTAATCTTTGTGAAATTGTATGGACCGAATCTATTGAAAATATCCCTGACTCTGTGCCAGACTCACATCTTGCTGAGATTTAAGATGTGGTCCGCCCATGCTAGGTAGCGTTATCTATAAATTTTTAAGTCGATTCAACTGTGGCATCAAATAGTCGGAGGGTTCTAAGCGTGCCATGTGGTCGGTCTCTCTCAACATTAAGAGCAGCAACTAGTCCAAGTTTCCTGCCACCGGGGATGAGTTGGGTCTTCCAAATAGTGCAGGCTACATAAGGCATACAACTTATCAGCTCGTTCTTCCTGCTAGTATTGTCTTCTTGCGTCTTGCTGTAATGCAGCTTATTACTGTTTTGACCTCTTCCTGGGTCGCAGTGGACTTTCAACCGCATCATCTGTAATTAGTTGTTGTAGCGACACACCGTTCCCCTTGGTTGAAGAATTGCTGCTGCTGGTCGATATGGTGCATAGAACCGGCTGCCGTGGGATCGATCTGTAATTAGTTGTTGTTCAAGCGGCCGAAGAATTACTTTGGGTCAACTTGGTGAATAGAACCGGCTGTCGTTCGATTGCTACTGCTTAGTAGCTACAGCTTCGATCGGAAAATCTTCAGCGGCTAAATTAATTAAAAAAAAATTCTTTTCAGATCCTCAGCTCACTCGACTTATTAATTACCAGACTACCATTTGTATGCATATCTACACATCGCAAATCCAGTAGTCGAGTTTTTTGTCGGGTGTTTTACCTATTGACTACTGCCGCATAACAAGATCTCCTCATGTTTTAGTTTATCGATTTATACCACAGACCCCAGTGGTGTAGCCAGTATCTCGTGCTTCTATCGCGGCTCTATACTCCACATTGTACCATTGGTTCCTTTTTTGTCCTTTGGGCAACCAATATCTTCTGTGGCCCTCAGGAGTGTTTCCAAGGAGCAGTTGGGATGGCTTCATGAAGTAGGCTTTTATTGTCCTGTCACTGGCACAATCGATGGCACAATATCGACAAATTTTAGTCCTTACAAATCGGTCCACCCTAATATTCATAGCAAATGTTCCACTGACTCCTCTTCTGTTGCGTCCTGGAAACTTCTGCACTAGTCTCTACATGGGATGACCATGCGCTCCGCCATAGTGCCAATTGAGTAGGGAGAACTCCTTTGAGGGTTGTCGTTGAACAGGTCCCTTATCCTTTTTCGGTCTTTTGCCCGGCCAGAGTAATGATGCAGTTATGAATTGGGTTTCATCTAGATACTGCCCCCTAGAAAGCCATTTCGGTCGATTGCATTCCTGAGTTCGACGAGCTCACTGCTGCAGCCATTCCTGGACATTTGTCCGCCATCTCGTTGCCAGGTATAATGCTGTGACCCAATATCCATTTCAGAGTAATAGCGTGATTTCGTATAAGTGATTCCATGTATCTTATGGAATCACTTATACTAGGAATCGCTAGCTAGCTAGCTCTGAAAACTCTGAATCGAGTTGGGATGCAATTAGGCCTTATCCTTTGGACGGGCAACATGCTAAAGGGCACAATTATAAACTCGTACCTAGGAGAAGGATTGGTAAGGAAACAAGTCTTGAGAGCACCGCCGCAAGGAAAAGTCATATCACCATTACTGTGAAACTAGTGAGACACGAAATCCAGCAGGATCCAACGGAGAAGGCACCAAACTGACAGCGTATACCGGTGATGTGGTGCTGCTGGTGCGAGGCAAATGTCTGGCAACGATTAGTGAGATTTTGTAAGGTGACTGAGGAAACTCTTACGGTGGACGAAGGACACCGGATTATGTGTCAATCCAAACAAGCTGATCAACTTCTTTTTACACGGAAATATAAGATCCCGAACTTTGAAATCTCAACATCAGACGGGTAACGCTGCAACGACAGCTGGTTCTATGGACCGGATTGACCCGAGGACTAGTTTTCGGCCAAGGGCTGTCACCCTGGCGCACAGATGCCGCTACAAAAACAACAACTATCTAAAGAAACAAATTTCCTGGGTGTAATCCTCGACTCCAAACTTTTCTGCACGCGAAATATGGAGAAACAAGGAAAGAAGGCTCTTTGTGCCTTTTATACTTACAAAAGGGTTTTTTACAAAGATATTTAGACAAATTCTAGCATTTGGAGCAGATTGGAAGATCAAATTCACTAGCCACACCAAGATCCAAAGACTGGCAACTGTGGACATAACTGAGACATTGAGATCCACACCACGAGGGGTGGATGGAAGCCATACTAAACATTTAATCCATAGACATCTACATGAAGAGGTGCAGCAAGGGTCGGATTAAAAGAATGGAACTATCATCTTTGATTTGCATTAAAGTTGGAAGTGACCTTGAAAGTCCATTTAGGAAAAAAGAAAAGCCAATAAAGCTAAAACAAATAGTTTAATAAATAATTAAAATAATAAAAAGTGTCGCCCTAAGTTTGAGGAAAAATTGTATGTTGAAACGCAGCACACATGGACAAGGGGCGATGCTAAGATCAGCCGAAAGGATGGGCAAGACTGGCGAAAAGTCGGACTATCTATTACCGGTGATAATCCAAAAGAAATCCCTCAGGACGGGATTTTCAACGAGAGAAGATTAGGCATCAGACGATGTAGTATTAAATGATGAAATCTTGACCTTCATGGTACGGATCTACCTTTCCGGAACGAAACATACTTCCGTCAATAATCCAAATTAATTGAACAGGGATTAACCGGCTCAAGACCTGTAGAACGAATTTATGTTGACAGCATCTGGCAGCCATAAAAGCGCTCGGCTATATAACATAGAGGTTTTAAATGTGTAATGAGATACATGGAATTACTCATACGAATATGAAGGCACAATATTACGCTGAAATGGGTACTGGGTCACAGCGATATATAAGCAACGAAATGGCGGACGAACGGCGTGAGCTCGTCTTAATCCAGGAATGCAATCGATGAAATTGCTGAATTGGAAGCAGTATTTAGATGAACTGAATTCTTACCGGCAGAATAGCCTCTTTACTCTGGCGAAAGACAAAAAAAGGACAAGGGGCCTGTTAGCATTCGGAAAGAGATCAACGACAACCCTCATAGGAGTTCTCCTTACTTAATTGGCACTATGACAGAGTACATGACCATCCAAAGTAGAGACTAGCGCAGAAGTTTCCAGGGCGCAGCAGAAGAGGATCCAATTGAACATTAGGGTGGGCGATTTGTTAGGACAAAAATTTGTTCCAAGAAAAATCAGAAAAAGCATTTTCGAGGCACTTACATGTAAATTTTTCTCAACTTTTATTTTAAGGTTTTCTTAATAGGTAATAAAAATATTTTTTTTAATATTACCTTTTCAAGAAGACATACAAATATACATTGCCAAACACATAACAATAAAATATATATGAGCGAGTGAGAATATCATATGTTATATTGTATTGTATGTGGCAATGTATATTTGTATGTCACCTTGGAGAGGTAATATTTAAAAAAAAATATTTTTTTCCTACCGACTAAAACTCTCTTAAAAAATTTGAGAACAAGTAAAAAAAAATTGAAATTTGGCGACCTAGAAAATGTTTTTTTTTTTGGTTTGTCGCAGTGGAACTTGTTTTTCCTCATATCAAAAGCTATCGAAAAATCGAAGACACGATATCGATTGCTAAATCAACTCGGCATAATGAACGGAATTTTAAGAACGCACACTTGCCTGCATAGGCAGTAGATGCTTTGATGACCTGGCCGAATTGGCGAATGTACCTCTTCAATCATTCGTAAATTTGTTGAAAGTTCGGGCTGGATCCGAATTGCTCGACCTGATAATCTATACCGGACAGATAGCCTAACAAATTGGAACTCTTCCTTTACATTTTTTCTTTCCTATTCCCCAGCATGTCCGTTTTCAGTGTATTTTCGTGTTTAATAAAATTCAATAGGAACTGGGAAAATTGGATTTTGGTCCAATTTTTTTATATACTTTTGTTGTTGCTGTATCTATCGTACATTTTTGTTATCATAATTTTTAGTTTTATTTTAAAGTTAAAAGCAAAACTTTTAACAAAACAATAATATAGATTAACTAAAATCCAGAGTTGTGCTACACTTTCATTCGCATAGAAATCAAAAACTACCGAGAAAATCCAAAACAAAATTTAACATTTTTTAAACTTCAAACGAAATAAAAATCTTTAATCTAAATCCGAAAGTGAGTGAATACAGATTCAATAATACAATCCCGCTAATTCTACAATAAACAAAAAATATAAAGAATCGAAAAGGAAAATCATTTTAAATAAACTAACCTATGGGAACCAAGTAAAACAAAAACAAAAGCTTAAGAGATTGACTTCTTCATAAACATTTAAGAAACACTCAGACATATTTAACTACATTTACATAATATTGCTATATAAAAAAATCAGCAAAACAAACAAAAAATAAAAATTCTTCTTTTTAGATGTATGAAAAAATAAAAAATATATACAAGAATTACATAAACAGGACTGCAGGATGTTGCCAAATTTTGTTTAGACAAAAAAATATGAAAGATTTAGAATAAAAATTAAATAAAACCACAAATAACAAAATTTTTTTTAAGATAACTAAATGCAAAACCAAAAAAAAACAAAGCTTTAAAGACAATTTATAATAATTAATATGAAAAATATATAATAATGCCAGAATATAATACAATTTACAAAAAATAAAATCTTAAAACTAATACAATTTTATATATTTGATAGTAAACCGGAAATTTAAACATGAAAGCATACCTTTTTCACTGTTCTAAAAGTCTAAAAAACAAGATTTACATAACATATTTTTATAAAACCTACACAAGTATGGGATGTTCTGTAAAACAGCGTCGTATTGAAAACGCAATAAAGTTTGACGTTTAAGGAATGTTAATCGTTTTCGTTGTAGAAATACGTCGAGTGTATTTTTTTGGAATTACGACAAAATTTACACTACTCGTGTTTGAAAATCACAACAGAATGTATTATGAAACATAATTAGCGATTAAATCCGGATTACAACCTTTTCACGGTCGAAAATGTATTACAGAACGAAACATAATTAGCGATTAAATCCGGATTACAACCTTTTCACGGTCGAAAATGTATTACAGAACACCACCACTTGAAAAATAAAAAGTTCAAGACATTTAGCTAAATTAAACCGAATAAAATCAGCTGTTTATCCATTACACCGCTAAAAGAAATGAGAAATGATTTCTCTCAAATTTTAAATGATGACCAAACCTTAGTATGCCTAGGAGAGACTTGCAACATTATACTTATACTGTAATTCATAATATTTCATTTTCATTCACACAATTTGATCCAAAAATTTTTATGAGAAGCAAAAAAGTTGGAAGAATTCAGAGGTACTAAAAATTTAAAATTCACAGTTAAACTAAATTTGAACGTATTTCCTTCAATTTGATTATCATACGCAATATATTGTACAAGTAATTTATACAATTTTATTTCCATTCACACAATTTGATCCAAAAAAGTTTATGACAAGCAAAAAAGTTGGGGAAAAATATTGTACGGGTAATTTATACTATTTTATATTCATTCACACAATTTAATCCAAAAATGTTTATGACAAGCAAAGAAGTATGAAAAATATAAATATAATCAGTTAGTAGATAAATAATAAAGATTCGACCTTCTATGTATATATGATGAAACAGTTTATTTCATATTTATTTCATCATATTTAATCAGATAATCTAACTCTGAACCGATTTACGTCAATTTCAATAACGTCCTTCCTTGGCCCATAAAACTTACTCGTACACCTTACTTGAAAGTAAGATGTGATTGTTTGATCTAAATTCTGCTTTATCGAAACTAACTCTTACTCATTGTTACTAAATTTTTAATTATGTGTATAAAAATTTGCCTTTTAATTTACAAAAAAAGTATCTGAAAATTCATAATTCCACTCCGTTTAAAAGCAGAATTAACTACTCAATGCGGTTTTCGCATTAATTAAATTCTACCGTAACCGATTGTAACCGATTTTTGGACGCAATAACGATGCGTAATTGTTGCTCAGATGTTGTCCACATCAAAAAAAGAAAAAAAATGAAAATTGATTTTTTTACCCTTAGGTCCCTTTCTCTATGCGCTGTCACATATGTTGTTATTTACAATATAAATGTATTTTCCAAAACTGATTCAAATTCGGGCTCTAACGCATCTTCTCGATCCTTTTAATCCAGTTTTAAATTATATTTTAAAAGCTTACAAAAGTAATCAATTTGATTTTCTTTAATATGTTACTACAAATCTAAATATAGGTTGGCCAAGCTAGGGGCACGAACACTCATAAATATGATAAATGTTTTATTTTGATTTCAATAGCGAATTTATGGTGAAGGGCTTCTAGATTTAACCTAAACGAACTTATCGTGATTCTTACTTTTCATTTATTTTTAGCATACATTAAAAATGGCAATTACAAAAGCCGCATAAGACACAATATCCACGGATTCGAAAAAAGTCGTCTTTGCCAAACTTTAGATCATAAGTTTTAAGAGCTATTGTTTTGATTCCTTTTTTATTATATAATGTGGTTTCATAACTTTTTTCTGACGTCTACATTTTGTGTGCTCCAAATATTTAGTGCGATCGATCTAGAGGTATTTTTTCAGAACAAAAAGAAATATAAAAATTCAAATCAAAGTGTGTATACTTTATTGGTAATTTGAAAAAACATTTTATGGCATTTATTTTTTGAAAATAATTACATTCAAATGTTGGCAACTGTATGGTGAGAAACGGGAAGGTCCGCTGTTTTTGACCAAAATTTTGTTCAGTGATGAGACCCATTTTTGGCTCAACGGCAAAGTCAATAAACAAAATTGCCGCATTTGGGCTGAAGAGCAACAAGAAGAGGTTCAAGAGGTGCCATTGTACCCAGAGAAATTATCCAGAGCATATTATGGGTGTGTTACTATTTTACAAAATACGTACGTATAGAAATTAAAATGAAATATGACTTTGATCAACACAACTTTTTTCCTTCAAGTCCTAATTAATTTTTATTAACTAATAGAAGGGCAAGATCAGATAAGTTTTTCCTTTTATAATTTGCACAAATATTTTTGGAGATATCGGCTTTTGAAAATGGACCTCACTTAAACATGGGTTTTCTCTTATATCACGAAAACGACTTATTTGATATAAACTATATAATGTTTAATTTGTTGCATAATAAACGTTTTTAAAAATGTTTGAAAATTCGAAAAAGAATTTGGACAAAAAATATTCAAAGGGGTAAACCCCAAAAAAATTGAATTAAAAAAATCTCAATTAATTTTTAATTATTGATAGAAGGGCAAAATCTGATAATAACAATTTTTTTCTTTTATAATTTGCACAAATATTTTTAGTTCTGAAACGTGAATTTCCCCTTTTCAAGAAAAAAAAAAACACTCAAATTAAAAAACACACAATAAAAAATTTAGGTTTTTAAAATCATTTTTTCCGAATAACTTTTTAGGATCAAATTGTTTAATTTTAAAGCAAAAAGTACTTTATTTAAACTTTCCAAACTACTACGACGAACACTCATCTACAAAAATGAAAAACAAATCAAACAGCATATACGAACAAACAACAACAAAACATTCAAAACATATAAAAATGGCTTTTTTATTAAATGATAATCTTAAATAAAAACAAAACCAAAATTATGACAACTTATTACACACTAATATACTTAAAAACAAATTATATTCCAAACGAGAAAAACAAAATACAAACATTACAAACAACAAAAACTTACATAAATATACTAAAAGCATACTTACATACATAAAAACAATTTAAAAAAGTTACCCTAACTTTTCCAAACATAAATGAAATGAAACAAATATAATTTATGTTAAATTACAAAAAAAAAAACATTAATTTCAAATAAGAAAACAAAATGATAAAACATTTAAAACCAAAACTTAGTAACCTTTTGTGTAGTTAAAATTTTTCTGTATGAATTATTTGTATATTCAACGTTTTGAATTGTTTGTAACTCAAAACACTAAAAACCACAACAAAAAGACAAACTAAACAAACAAAATTATTAATTTCATTGATTGATTAAAACACAATTAGTTTTTAGAAAACGAATTAAACTTTTTTTTCTGTATTTACATAATTCAACGTGAACAACAAAATACATGATTAACAATAAAATGATAATTACAAAAAAAAATATTAAAATAAATTTAGTGTGTATAAATTTAACTTCATTGCAGGGAAGGCCACTGCAAGTGTTTCAATTGCAATTCAGCAAATAGCAATGGAAAATATTCCTTTTCAAATTACGGTAACACCAATTGAAAATAAAATATTTTATTTGAAATGCATTCTGTTTCGTTGATAATTCGGAAATATTTGAGAAGAAATTTAGAAAACATCAAATAAAATTTAAAAGACAACAACTGAAATTCACTAAAGTCATCCATTAAAATTAAGAAAATATAAAATTCAAAAGACTGCATTTAAAATTCATATGATTCTATTATAAATACGGAAAATTTCAATTCAGTTTTAGAATAATCCATTTGAAATTCTTATTCCATTTGAATTGTTATTCAAAAGACACCAGTTGAAATTTAAAACTCATCGAATTTGTCAGAAGCAAATAATAAATATTCTATATGAAATGCATTCGGTTTCATTAATAATTCGGAAAATATTTCATAAGATATTTTGAAATACCAAGTAAAATTTAAAAGACAACTTAAATTCAATAACGGCATCCATTAAAATTCAGAAAATTTAATAAGCAAGACTTTAAAAGATTGAATTGATTGAATTAAGTAACTTCACTTAATTGTAAATAAAAGCAGAACGCGTTAATCGATTTCTATGATCTATGTCGCATTTTGTTTATAGGTTATGTGACTTTACGTGAAAGTTATAAGACTCTACACGTTTTTCCGTTTGGGATTTATATGTTTTAAAAAAAAAAATTTTTTTTTTGGCAAAATTTTCTTCATAAATTTATTTCTAATTGCAAAAATGTTGATTTGGTATAGAAACAGTATATTAATGGATTAAAGAAAATGTAATTATTAATTTTTCTCAATTTATTTCAGCAAAATCGAACTAGTCGTTCTCGAGTTATGTCAAACTACGTTTTTGCCAACATTTTACAACTAAGCGAAAAAACATCAAGATAAGGAAAAAATGTAAAAGGTCATAAAAAAAACTGGCACATACGAACGCAAAACCCTTTGAGGGTTTTAATATACTGACCTAGTACCATCAATCACCCTGACTTGGAATTTCTCACCCCCCAGACAATAACCCCAAAAATGTTCCACAGTGTAATAAGAGCAAAGATTATTTAAATTGATTAACAACGGTGTGAGGTACCAAATTTGTTCGTGACATTATTTTGAAGCTACATTTATGATAATCAGGGCTGTCATAGAAACCAATGTTGTCACTATTGGTTTTGAAAACGATAAGAAAAAATGCTTTGGTGTCATGAAAACCAATGTTATCGGTTTTATCAGCAACAGCTGATTCGAACATTGGTTTTATTTACATTCGAAATGGACAAAACCAACTTGGTTTAATGACACCAAATGTAAACAACATTGGTTTGCAAAAACGACAAGTATCAGAACCGACATGGTTCCTATGACAGCCCTGAATATCTTTGAAATATCATTACGCCTACTTTGTGATTAGTTTGTGTGCGTAAACTTAGTATGAACGTAGCCTAGAGTAAATATTCGTGTGGTATCAAGCCGCATGATCACGCGCCGTGGTCGTTGAGTCGCTTGTGTGACATCGTCCAACTAAAGGGTGGGCGATATAACATTTTAAGTTTGAATCGGCTGTAAAAAAAAGTACTGATAATTTTTCTTTAAATTTCTGTTTTTACGAGTATTGTAAAGGTTGAATTTTGTCATTTAATAATGGAACACCAATATGATGGGTTTTCGCTTCGCCCATTAGGCTGAAGATTGTTTAACAGAAGATGAAAAATTTTACCGAAAAATCGTGTTTTCAAAAAAAGCTCGTTTTCATCTCGGTGGCTATTATTGTCCTATCTACGTGACAATTGGCATACATCCACAACGAGTCACTGTTTGGTGTGGATTTTAGGCTGGCGGCATCATTGGGCCATTTTTCTTCAAAAATGAGCGAAAATGCTCATCAAATTTTTGTTTCCAAAAATTTAAGAGAATGACATGGCTGACATTTGTTTTAAACAAAATAGGTCCACATGACAAACAGCGAACGCAACCATCGATATTTTATGCACTGTTTTTGAAAATCGAATAATCAGCCGAAATGTTGATGTCAATAAACCACCTCGGATCTGTAATTTGAGCCCTTTGGATTATTTTCTGTGGGGAGCCATTAAGGTTAAATGTTACGCATCCAGAATCAATTGAAGCGTTGAAACATGAAATCGAAGTTGCCATTAAATACCAGAAACAATCGAAAATGTACAGAATAATTGGACTGGCTTGTCAAGTGTGGTAGTCATATGAATGATATTGTGTTCCATTATTAAATGGCAAAGTTCAACCTTTACAATAAAACCAGAAATTTGAAAAAATCAACAGTACTTTTTTACAGCCGATTCACCATGAACTCGAAGTTGCCATTCAAGAGATTTGACCAATAAAACCAGAAATTTGAAAAAAAATATCAGTACTTTTTTACAGCCGATTCATATTTAAAAAGTTGGATCGTCCTCACTGTTGTTGGTTTTTGGATCTAGTTCATATACAGGGCAAACATATTTACAAAACCGACCAAGTCCATGCGTTGACATAGCCCCCACACAAAAGTATGTCTTTTTTGCAGTGTAACTTTACACACAAGACAAACATCTTTAAAAATCGGTTTATAATACGAGGGCTGCTACATATATTTCTGAACTTACGTCTCAGATGGTCATAATAATAATGAAAATGCGAATATTTATCATCAAAAATGGTTTTATTGTTCTTCAAAATATTCTCCAGCATGATTTTTACACTTTTGCATGCGCTCAAACCAATTGTCGAAGCAATTTTTCCATCTCCAAAACATGGTTTTTGAACGCTTCAACGGCATGTTCTGGCGACGAAAATCGTTGACCACGCATATTTTTTTTTTGATGTGCGGGAACAAAAAAAAAATGTCATTGGGTACCAAGTCAGGCCTGTACGGCGGATGACCCATCAATTCGACGTTTTGGACGATCAAAAAGGCGCTGTGTGTGATAGCTTGCATTGTCATGGTGCACAATGATTCGCCTTCTCTTGTTCCTTTTTCGAATTTCTCCGAAGACTTCAGGCAAACAAATTGTGATGACCACTCAGAATTGACCGTCCTTCGTTGCTCAAGCGAAACAGTCGCCACATGACCAGTTTTGCCGAAGAAACCGGCGACCATTTGCTTCAAAGTGCTTCTTCCACGAACAACTTTGGTTGGTTTTGGCTCGTCTTAGAAGACCCACACGGTCGTTTGCTGTTTTGTTTCGGGCTTATACGCATAGATCCATAATTCGTCACTTGTGACAATCTTATAAGCGTCTATTGAAACACCGCGATCGTATTTTTTTCAAAATTTCTTTGCACCAATCGACAAGAGCCTTTTTTTAAACGATTGTCAAATTGTGTAGGATGTAACGAGAGCAAATCTTTTTTACGGACAGGTGTTTATGCAATATCTGATGGAAGAAATTTCCAAGAATGCCTCTATCTCACGGTATGTCACATGACGATCTTGCATTATCAGTTCACGCACGGCATCAATGTTCTCTGGCACAAGGGCCGTTTTTGGACGACCTTCGTCGTTGAGCGAGCGGTGGACACGATTTAATTCATTAACTAGTTTTTCACATTGCTATAGATGGTGCTTCATCGCCATACAAAGATTTAAGTTTATCGATGCTGTCTTGTCGTGATAATCCACGTCGAAAATTGTGAAAAATGATCGAACGAAAATTTTCACGAGGTAATTCCATTTTTTTGCCAAATTGATTTTTTCAAGTCACTGTAAACAGCACAAATGATGGTCGTACGTCAAAACGTTCTGAGTACGTTCATGCTAAAAATGCCGAACTTTCCAATGGAAATGTCAGATGGTGCCAGGCAACAGTTTGTGTTGCCGAGGCCTGAAATATATATAGCAACCCTCGTAGCCCCATACAAATGTTCCTCCCAATATGGGGTCGAATCTATGTATCCATCATACATAGATAACCCTTTTTGTTGTTGTCTAACCAACCTAAGTACGACAAATTTCACCGGGTTAAATTAAGTAAGCGTTGTAATTTTGCTGATAGAATAAACCTCTTCAAAAAGATACTGGACTACCTTGTATTAATATAGCTCCTGTTTAAATTACCGTCCCAATGTGGGGTATAATTGGCCTAAAAGCGTTCAACCTAATCCAATTTCTATGAACTCGGTCCACTGTGTAAGCCACTATTAAATTGCTCCTACCTTTTTTGGAAAATTTAATCTGATTTCAATTTGGATTCAGGAGTTTTAAACCTGTGACGATCTTACACTGATTTGTTTCCTTAGATAAGATAAGTAGGAAATTTCAAGATATTTCATTGGAGTTCTAGATCAAAGGCATATACTTGGATATTGGGGTCTTAAGAGTGGGCAACCAGAAAGGGTACCATTTAGCCAATTCCGATGAAGGAGCAGACTTCCATAGAGCAGCAACTCGGTTTTTATATTCGTTGGAGCTATAAATTCAAAAAATATTCTGGCGGTTGTTTAATTTATTGGGCAATATTACGAAATAAAAAAAATGTTAGACCCTTTTGAAAGATCGATGGAGCAACAAAATAAACATGAATAGTGGGTGGGTGTAAAAAAGATTCCGCATACTCAGCTTGACAATATAGGTCTAATGGGCTCAACCATGCGTAAAACACATTTTTGGAAGCGTAGGGTTACTACCTTTCATATAAGTTGGGTGATTGCGCGGTGTCATTTTTCGAAGCCACACCCCAACTATTCAGGAGGATTTTTGTGCACCTGCATCATTCTGTAAAAGGAGCCCTAAAACCAAATAAGTTCCCACATTTACTTAAGTTTGACTTTTCCAAGTTTTCATTGAAAAGCTAGTAGGGACATAAATAATGTTACAACATTAAACACACCCATTTCAATAGTAGAACTGATCATACGCCGTTAATGTCATATGGGAATGAAAACTAACCTCAATAGCGTTGGTCTGTAACGGGATTTTAAAATTGTTTCAACTTTCATCATGGAGTGGTCAGATAATGAGAACCATATCGCTGTAATAGCGCTTTTCTAGTGTGAAATGAAAAAGCGATATTTTCAAAACGCTCCGGCCACTAGGGATTAGACGCATTTTCGTCAACCGATGCATAAAACTGTTTGAGGAGACTGGAGATGTAAAAGACCGCCACCGGTCGGGCCGCCCACGCTCTGTTCGAACACCGCATGTCGTCAAAGCCGTTAAATCAAGAATTCACAGAAATCCGCTCCGAAAACAGAACATCATGGCCCGTGAGATGAATATCACGCAAAGTCCATGAGTCGAATCATTAAAAAAGACTTGGGACTTGGGGCTTTCAAACGACGTACCGGACATTTATTGACTGCAGCTTTAAAAAGAAATAGGATTGAAAAATTCAAACGTCTTTTGGTGAAGCACGCTGATAACTTGCACAGAAACATTTTGTTCACCGATGAAAAAATTTTTACCGTTCAGGAAAAATTTAACAAGCAAAATGATAGAGTGTATGCGCGGTCATCTAAGGAAGCATCTGAACTGATCCCAAGGGTAGAAAAGGGTCATCACCCAGCTTCAGTCATGGTTTGGTGGGGTGTATCTTACGATGTGGTAACTGACCTGCATTTCTGCGAACAAGGAGTCAAAAATCGGCCAAAGTTTACCAAGAAACCGTTTTGGAAGCTGTTGTGAAGCCTCTTAACAATTCCCTGTTCCAAAACCAGCCATCGAGTTTCCAGCAGGATTCTGCGCCAGCCCATAAGGCTGAAACCTCCCAGGCCTGGCCTCGAAACAATTTACAAGCGTTCATTTCCTCTGAAGAATGATCCTCAGGCAGTCCAGATTTGAACCCGTTGGATTACAAATTGTGGACGGTTTTAGAGGACAAGTTTTGTCACAAAAGGTACCCCAACATTGGATCTCTTAAGACTGCTTTGGTTCGAGCTGTGGCCAATTTTCCAATGGACGAGGTTTGTGCAGCTAAAGGCAGAAGGCGGACATTTCGAATAAGTAGATTATTTTTGGATACAATATACATCAATAAATAGATTAAAAAATATTTGGTCCAAAACATTCAGTACTTTTTATTTTACAGCATAAAACGTGTTTAACAGTATTTATGTCCCGTTTAAGTAATTACCTGTGCATCCACGATCCATGGTACAATGTGTTCCATATTTCACGTGTGCATCCACGGTCAAATGTGCTCCTTATTTTACTTATTGGGAAAAGTCACTGAACCAAAAGTAAAACAAAAACTTCTTCAGAAAGTCACAAAACAAGAGGTCTCATCGGCGAATTCGTAAGAGATCATGTGCACGAGATAAAGACGTGTGAACTAACTCAAACACACAGTGCAAAAATAATGTTACACATTTTTCCAATACAAAAGTATAAATTAATTAAGATGAAACTTTTTATTTCCTTCTTTCTTAAATTTTGATGTTTGTTGAGAGATGTGCATGGCGAATAAATTTATATTTTGTCTGATATTGATCCCGACGAGTCGTCCTAATCAAAGTTTAAGGCCGAATTGGCAGGAAATGGCGGCGTGCCAAAGCTTTTTTTTCGTACAGGGTTGATAATGTTGATACTTTGGTACTCTTTTTGACTTGAAAAAGTACCGTTCTACCCCCACAACTCATTGATACATTTTTCAGTTCCCCAAAAAAGTTATTTGTGCGCAATGGAATAGTTAATTTTTTACGTACTA
This sequence comes from Hydrotaea diabolus, assembly GCA_963513945.1. Taxonomy (NCBI): domain Eukaryota; kingdom Metazoa; phylum Arthropoda; class Insecta; order Diptera; family Muscidae; genus Hydrotaea; species Hydrotaea diabolus. The sequence goes on from OY740717.1 coordinate 20,918,485, forward strand.
AGTATTTCTTAATGCTTGAATAAATTCTTAAACCAACAAAAAAATAATTGAATAGAATTTAAATAAGAAGCACGTAAATGAAATTCGGCAAGAGATTTGGTCGAGCTTTGGTAGGTTTGGTTTAAGTTGCTTATAATGTGATCGGATATTAGTATATAGGATTAAAGACCGGTCCTCGGCATTAACCTATACATGGGGGCAACATGAAAACGTGAACCGATATTTTCCAATATTGCTAGGATTAATTATAGATCTTCCATATTTCGCTATACTAAATTTGACGAAGATCGAATGTAAAATGCGGCAGGATCTCAAATCTCGAAAGACCTTTCCATGGGTGCTTGCTACATTAGGTGATATGATCCAACGTACCAAGCGGACGTTTTACCGTCAGGACGGGATTCTAAAAGAACGTTTGAACAGGTCTATACTAAAACATGGACTATTAGGAACTCGTCGCCTTCTGTACAATATTTGGAAAATATATATGGCTTTTTCTGCTGCGGATTTTGAGATGAAACCGAAAATGTCTTAGTAAGCTATTAAAACATGAACCTACAGTGACCAATTTTAATAGGGTTCGCTAAATCGAATCAGATAGTGGATCTGTATCGATTCGAGACTATCTCCTTGTACTTTTGGGTTATAAACATCAGCTATACACCATAAAACCCCTTACCCCAGAGTGTTGTAGGGTATACAAATTTGGTACCTATCCGGCTTTAAAATACAGTTTTATTCCTTTTTTGTACCAATTCTCCAACCTCATTTATTAAAACGGCTGAAATATGCTTCGTGAAGCCGTCGTTGATGTTGACACATGACAACACATAACCGCAAAAGTTGGAACATTTAAAGTAGTTATTTTTATTGAGATGTTGGTTCATTTATTTGGAATATTGGTTGTAAAAATGTCAGTTAAACAAAATCTGAGCGCGAAACCACACCAACGGCGGTTGCTAAAAAGAGTATTGTCTTTATAATTGTCACTACGCCAACGTCATACGAACATTTTTCTTCTTTTTTGACAACCAATACTTATAATCAATGGTCTTTATACCAAGTAAACGCATGGTAAAGGATAAAATAGAAAAGTTGTAAAACAATTTTTTTGGTAGCCATTTTAGTACTTAGCCTGGAGTATAAGCCTGTAAACAGGCTAAGCACTAAAACGGCTACAACAAATAATTTATTTTTATAATTGACTATTGAAGTGGATATTTGATAGCATATTTTTGACATTTATTTCAATGGTTTTTGACTATCGGTAGTTAAAAAATACACAGAGTAAAAAGATTTGTTGTGTCCTAAACTTTATACATGATTTGTCGATGCGTACTTTGAAGGAATATAAAATAATATAAATATTCAAATCAATTGTGGAATCTTTATTGGTAAATTGAAAGGACATTTTATGGCATTTATTTTTTGAATATAATTTCCTTCAAATGTTGACCGCAACTACGCCTCAGGGTTTCCATTCTAAGGGTCCAATTTTGGATGACTCGTTCGGGCATTCCGACCGGTATGGCTTTAATGACACGCGAAGTGTTGGCTTCCAAACCCTGAATCGTAGCTGGTTTTTTCAGCATAGACTTTGGACTTTACGTAACCCCAAAAAACAAAATGTCTTAAGGTGTGATATCACTCGATCTAGGCGGCCATCTCACCGGTCCAAAAATGACCTCTCAATAGATTCATTGTTTGAGCAGATGTATGGCAAGTGGCACCGTCCTGTTGAAACCTAGTGTCGTCAAGATTACGGGCATCAATTTCAGGTAGCATTAAGATCGATATCATGGCGTAATAGCGAGCACCATTCACGGTTACGTTCCGGCCATCGTCATTTTTGAAAAAATATGCACCGATGATTCCACCAGTTTATAATCCGCACCAACCCGTGGTTTTCTCTGGGTATAATGGTACCTCTTCAACCTCTTCTTGTTGCTCTTCAGCCCAAATGTGGCAATTTTGTTTATTGACTTTGCCGTTGAGCCAGAAATGGGCCTCATCACTGAACAAAATTTTGGTCGAGAACAGCGGATCTTCCCGTTTCTCACCGAACGCTCTTTTCCATAATTCAGTTGCCAACATCTGAAAGAAATTATTTTCAAAAATGAAATGCCATAAAATGTCTTTTCAATTTGCCAATAAAGATTCCACACCTGATTTGCATTTTTATATTTTTTTCTTTTGAAAAAATACCTCTAGGTGGACCGCCCTATATTTAGGGGTAAAAACTTCAGCCCTACACCATAATAGTGTTGTAGGGAATACAAGTTTGGTACCTTTGCGGCTTAAAAAGTACCTTTTTATTCCTGTTTTGTACCAATTCGTCAAACTTATAAGTATTTATCATACCTGATCGCGTAGCCTAGCTGCCACCGACTCAAACGGCTAAAATATGCATCGTGAAGCCGCCGTTGATGTTTACTGAACCGTTGTTATAAATAGCAATATTATGTAAAATATGTTAAATATTGATTATTTCGTCTCGGAGCTAAAATTCGCGGTTTATATTGGAAAAAAGCAATAATTTAAACTTAATATAATATCCGACTCATTTTACTTATGTTTTAGCTCCTGATTTGAGGTAAATATTCGTGCTACAAAAGTTGCGCAAACTGCTAGCGTTGTGTTTTGTCCTTTAAAGACGCCACCTGCTGTCAAATACATAAGTTTGTTTTCTTCAATAACGGCAGAGTTGCCCATTATTGTTGAGTTGTATGTGTCTCCGGTAACAATGGCATTGCCAGATTCCAGCAATCAAAACTCAACTGGCAACATTCAAACTGGAAAATATACAGCAGTGACATCTGTGGGAAATTAAGGTATTTGTTTTATTAACCTACATTTTTTTGCAGCCGTTATTAATTTCCAAAAAAATGATTTTAACCATATATTTAAATACCCTCAAAAATAACTTCACAACATTTATCAATTTATTTTTTAGTAAATTTTAAAAATTCATTGGCCAAACAATAATTTTCGTTTGCAGATGGTGAGAAAAGTCAACACTGCTCTTATAATCATCCCTGTAGCAGTTGCAAATTCTGCCACCTTTTCTTTTCAGCTGAATACCTCCAAACGAAAATAGCTAAACATAATTTACCAATAGAAAATTTCGTTTGCTTTGCATCATGTGTTTCTTATGGGAGCGAGAATTTTGTTTTATGTAAATACTAGGTAGAAATGGCGATATGTTCAGCCGGACCGGATCTTATAAACCATTTCTATTCAAGTGGGAGAAAACACAATTATCATGTTTAAGCAAATTTTTACTGGATCGTGTTCGTTTACACAAAAAGTCCAGTAAAAGAGAGCCAGAGAGAGAGAGAGAGAACATTTTGACAGTTCGATGCTAGGGAGTTTGCAAATTTTGGTTGGAAAAAGTTTAGCCAAACAAAATTTGCAAGATAGAACAGATTTTAGAAATCAGCTGTTTTATGCAAACAAAAAAAAGAAAAATAAATTTACAACAGAATAGGTAAGTAAAAATTGGAATATTATTTTATTTAATTTATATGTTAATCACTGAAATTAGAAAGAAAAAAAAGTTTTCTTTTGATCATTTTTTTATTACAAATCTTAACACTTTAAAATTCAAAATAAAATGATATGTAATGCAAACAGTAAGCAAAATCAGCTGTTTCATTGCAAATTTTTACTGGAAGCTTTTCGTTTACTTTTCTTGCAAATTTTAATAAACTGACCTTACGCTCTCAAAGTAGAAACATACAAATTTTTACTGGGAAAGTAAACGAACACACTTATCATTGTAGTCAAAGCTTAAAAATAAATACAGTATTTATTAGAACTCTCTGTCTTAATAACAACCAGTTATTAATCTAAACAAACCAAAAGTCCAATTTAAAAGAAAAATATTTAATCGCAAATGTAGGTGGATCACGAAATAACGTTAAGTGGTTCTAACCAAAAAAAATTAAGCCTTCCATCTAATAGATTCGAATGCATTCAATAATTGAGACTAACGACCCCAACAAGCCGGACTCTAGGTCTAAAAACCCGGCCTATTCAATCAAACATGGACATATAACAATATTGAAGTGTTTTCTCTCAGATCCAATTATAGTAAACATTTTAAAATTTTGCAAAACGTAGAGCCCGGACCTTGAGCGCTATAGTCTCTTACATCAGTTATCTATACAACTGTACATATGGGTACCATATAATGAAATTATCTCACGAATACAAAATTTTAATAATTCTTACGATTTGACTTACTTTGGGTGTCTGGCTGTCCCTAGGGACTGACAACTTTGTGCATTCCCACGTGGACATATGGGTATCAAAAATCAAATCACAATATATAATTCAGTATAGGAGCCGAACATTAGGTATTTTCTAGTGTTTTATTTCGAATTGAAATAAAACACAAGAAAATCGGTTTAATGTCCATCAATTTGGCTTTATTGGAAGGATAATTTTATGCCATTAATGTTTAAATATGATTTCGGGCATGTGGCCGCCGCGGCTGGCTCGAATAAAGCCAATTCTACAGGTCCAATTTTCAACCACTTTTTCGAGCATATGGGGCCGTATGTTGGCAATAACGCCACGAATGTTGGCTTCCAAGTCCCCTAACGTTTCTGGTTTGTTGGCGTAGACGAGCGACTTCACATATCCCAAAGAAAATAATGCAATGGTGTCAAATCACACGATCTTGGTGGCCAATTGACAGGTCCATTCCGCGAAATTATGCGCTCACCGAATGTTTCCTTCAATAATTCGATTGTGACGTGCGCTGTGTGGCATGTAGCGCCGTCTTGTTGGAGCCACAACTCATCCACATTCATGCCATCCAATTCGGGAACAAAATAGTCGGTTATCATGGCTCTATACCGGTCTCCATTAACGGTAACTGACTCTCCAGCATTATTTCGGAAGAAGTGTGGCCCAATGACTCCACCAGCCCATAGAGCACACCAAACAGTCAGTTTTTGTGGATGTAATGGCGTCTCAAGGGTCTCATGTGGATTCTCTTCACTCCAAATGCGGCAATTTTGCTTGTTGACGTAGCCATTCAACCAAAAATGAGCCTCATCACTGAACAAAATTTTGTGATGAAAATCAGCATCGAGATGAATCTCATTTTCGGCCCATTTTGCAAGGTTGTTCTTTTGTCAACCTGTTCATGATGAAATGGCAAACCAAACTAAATATTAATCACTTGACAGCTGACAAAATGGCCGCCAGTTAAAAAAGTGATGCCAACTTAAAGTTCTATACCCCAATAAAAAACACCCTTTATAAGTATGTATGAATATGCAATAGTACCTCCATTTCTTCGCCCCTTTAACATGTCTGGACCCCGTGGCCTTAGGACCTAACCGCCATCTATAATTACTGGAATATGTGTACTGCAAATATATTTGATATCCTCAAGACTACAAAAATCAAGAACCTATAAAATACATTTCTTTAGTTGGCTTTTCTGTAAATTTAGTGGCGCAGTGAGTAAAATAGTCGGCCCCGCACTAATTTGCGCCCATATTTGTAATTCACATACATTTTGGTTAGACCCCGTGGCCTTAGGACCTAACCGCCATCTATTAGTACGGGAATACGTGTACCGCAAAGAAATTTAATATTCTCACAACTACTTAGTAGGGACATAAATACTGTTACACCCATTTCAATAGTAGAACTGAACGTACCCCGTTAGTGTCATATGGGTTTTGAAAGCTAATCTCAATAGCGTTAGTCTGTAACGGGATTTAAAATTGTTTCAATTGAGAACCGTATCGCTGTAATAGCGCTTTTCAAGTGTCAAATGAAAAAAACGATATTTTTAAAATGCTCCGGCCACTAGGGATTAGCCGCATGTTCGTCTACCGATGCATAAAACTGTTTGAGGAGACTGGAGATGTAAAAGACCGCCACCGGTAGGTCCGCCCACGCTCTGTTCGAACAAAGCATGTCTTCAAAGCCGTTAAATCAAGAATTCACAGAAATCCGCTCCGAAAACAGAAAATCATATCCTGTGAGATGAATATCACGCAAAAGTCCATGAGTCCAATTATTAAAACCGACTTGAGACTTGGGGCTTTCAAACGACGTACCGGACATTTATTGACTACAGCTTTAAAAAAAAGGATTGAAAAATGCAAACAAAGAATTTTTTTTTACCAATGAAAAAATTTTTACCGTTCAGGAAAAATTTAACAAGCAAAATGATAGAGTGTATGCGCGGTCATCTAAGAAAGCATCTGAACTGATCCCAAGGGTGGAAAAGGATCATCACCCAGCTTCAGTCATGGTTTGGTGGGGTGTCTCTTACGATGGGGTCACTGACCTGCATTTCTGCGAACAAGGAGTCAAAACATCGGCCAATATTTACCAAGAAACCGTTTTGGAAGCTGTTGTGAAGCCACTTAACAATTCCCTGTTCCAAAACCAGCCGTGGACTTTCCAGCAGGATTCTGCGCCGAACCATAAGGCTAAAACGTCCCAGGCCTGGCTTCGAAGCAATTTGCCAGCGTTCATTTCCTCTGATGAATGTCCCAAAGGCAGTCCTGATTTGAACCCATTGGATTACAAATTGTGGAGGTTTTAGAGGACAAGGTTTGTCACAAAAGATACCCCAACATTAGATCTCTTAAGACTGCTTTAATTCGAGCTGTGGCCATTTCCGCCATTTCTAGTATATTGGGTATCAAGAATAATATCCCTGCAAAATTTTTTTCAATCGGATGGAAACCGGCCAGTCCGTCACGACTTTTAGCCCTAAATATGGAGTAAAACTAGTTGCAAGCTTTGGTGTAATACACCTTCAGCATTTGTGTTGCAAATATACAGGCAAACATTTTTCTCTTACACAATTTTTGACCTAGCTTTGACCCCTCATGGTGTTTTTAGAGGTCAAACTTAAAATTTGAGTTCAAATGTAAATTAGTAATTTTATTTATAGACGTGGCGGATTAGCCGGTTTCCATCCGATTGAAAAAAATTTTGCACGGATATTATTTTTGATACCCAATATACTAGAAAATGAGCGGGGAGCGGAATGAACAACACTTTTTAATTTTTCTATGTATTTCATGGGCGCTCTAACCGGTATAGCATAGACTTTGTACTCTACGTAGCCCCAAAGAAAAAAGTCTAAAGGTGTGATATCACACGACCTAGGCGGCCAACTCACCGGTCCAAAACGTTTAATTAACTGCTCTTCGAAATGACCTCTCAATAGATCCATTGTTTGAGCAGCTGTATGCCAAGTGGCACCGTCGTGTTGATAACAAATGTCGTAAAGATTACAGGCTTTTAATTCAGGTACGAGGATAGCTCAATAATTCCGTGACTTTTATATGAAAAGCAACACATAAAGTTCCATCTGTTAATAGGCTACTGTCAAATTTTGAGAGAGTTCCGTCATTTAGTTTGTGTTTAACAGCTGTTCAAAACAAACAAACTAGTTAATTTTGTTAAAAATGGAAAAAGTGATACTATAAGTATATGTGACGCGCAAAATAGAAAGGGACCTAAGGTTAAAAACCAGGTCCCTTTCTATTTGAGCTTAGAATCGTCGACTTCACTTTCATAAAACGCGCATATCTCTGGGAGGGAACACTTTTGGGGCATGGGATCGGTCTCATTCGATGCGCAGATGCTGTCCACATCAACAAATTTATGAAATTTTGTTCCATTGAGACTGCAATCGTGTGCATCCGTGCTTTAATTTAATGAAAAATAACTTTTTTCTGGACATATGGGGTCGTTTCTTTTAAATCCTCGTTAAATCGGTCCAATAAGTTGTCGTAATACTCGCCGTTTATTGTTTTTCCCTTTTAAAGGTAGTCCATGTGGAGTATCCTGCGTGTATGCCAAAAAACTGTTGCCATCACCTTTATGGCCGACCTTGGTCTTTTTCCCATTGTTTAGATTTCTGCTTGGTTTCCAGTGCGTTCTAATGGATCCATGTTTCATCCAAAGCTACAAAGCGCATTCGAAATGCGTTTAAACAGCTCCAAACATTCCTTTGAAATTGTCACACGACTACGTTAATGGTCAATTGAGAGCAAACGCGGCACCCATCTTGCAGACAACTTTCTTAAACCAAATTAAAATGTAAAATCATGTAAAATCGAAACCACACTGCCATATGAAAAGAGTATGGCATCAAGAATCTCACGCAGTTTTACTTTTCGATCGGCCAACACCATTCGTGGATATCGGCTGTTGACCTCAATTGGCCGTCCAGAACGTTCAGCGTCATTTGTACTTGTGCGACGACAACGAAAGTCAGTAAACCACTTTTTTACCATCAAAATCGATGGTGCAGAGTCCATATAGTATTTATCAAGCTTTTCCTTGGCTTGATTAACTGTTTTTTCCGCAAAAAATAATAAATGGGCACTCAAAATCCACTTTTTTCATCCATTAGGTTTAATGTTTTGAACAGCTGTTAAAGACAAACTAAATGTCGGAACTCCCTCAAAATTTGACAGTAGTCGCTGAAGAGATGGTATTTGATTGGAGCAGTGTTGCATTTCATATAAGTACGAGAGATGTTGGAAAAGTCACGGATTATTATTGATTTGCCCTCGTATTTAAACAAATTGACTTGATATCACTATTTTTTCTCTCAAACAAAAAATGGACTTTTTGAAACAATAACTTTTCATGAAATGTTATGGATTTTATTTTGGAGTCTATAAGCTAAAGATATTTGTTAGAAATTGATCATTCTCTCATTCCACAGGATTTCGCACGTCACAGTCCGTATTATTTTGCTCATAACTGTGTATCAAAATATGTCCCATTTTCTAAAAAAAATTGCAATTCATAATTTTATTTTTAACAAAAACAAGTCACAATTTTGTATGCAGAAAAGTTACCAGGTTCTCTTAATTGCAGAATCGCATATTCACCCTAAACGCCCAGCGTCATTGCGACTAGTTAGCGGCTTTGTGCGAAACAATATCTGGGACACGTGTGTCTTGCCACAAATTCCAAGGAATCAATCAGTCAGCCAAAGGAGCAGTGATTGGCAGTGGATTCAAATTCGTATAATGGCATGCAGCCAGCTTCCGTTTTGGGAATTTTTTATCGGGGTTTTCTTTTAGTTGTGCGCTTAGTGCTGCACTCCAATTACTGCACTTTATGTCAGCTTAATATCACAGACACTCACGCAATCGGCGGTCGGTCGGTCGGTTGGTACGGCACAACCTCGCTTCTACGGGTTTTTTATGATGTTAAATTAAATATAATTCCCAGAAATCAAGAAACTAACACTTACGTGAGTAGGAGTGGATACAACAACTCGTCGTTCTCGTCCTCGTCCTGGGTAATAACAAAAGTGTGTCTAATATCGGGTTACACACCTCGCACAAGAAAGTCCTTTTCAAAATTAGCGCTCATACAAAGCGATTGAGTAGCTACACAGTGCACCGAGAGCAAGTGCGAGAGGAGTAGAGAGGGTGGCGTAGACTCTAAGAGAGAACCAGAGTAAAGCTCATTTAGTTTGATTCTGTGGAAAAATTAACTTATGTTATCCTGTTTAGCAACAATGGCGCAACAAAAAAAAAAGCACACAGAGAATTTCTTCCTGTTGAGGGTGATTTATGGGCCATTGTTGTTGTTCCTGCTGCCAGCCGCCGTTTCTCCTTTTTTCAATTCTTTGTTGCTAAAGGGAGAGGCATACAAAAAAGGTTGAGTTTGTTGTTGCTCTGCTTTATTTTTTTACAAAAGACATCCTTTGTTAAGGTAATTTTTGACATATTGTTGCTTGTTGTGTTCGAGTGCGAGGGTGTGTGCGTGTGTTTCAAATCCTTGGAAGTGGCATGCGAAGTAGAGACTTCCTTTCTGTCGCTCTCTCCTGCAATGAAAAAGGTCATAATTCAGTCTAAGAGTCTGAATTGTTTTCTTTTTTAAATCGTGTTAAGCATCCTTAGCGAGAGCATTACTTGAGACGTGAGGTGGTATCAAATGTTTGAAAGGACCAAAAGCCGCTTTAGAGGCCGATAGTAGTAGTGTGGCGGCGTTTTTTTTAAAGTTTTTATTCATTATGCGCTGAGTGCAATAATTTGAGTTCAAGTGGTTTTAATGGGAAATTGTAGTGCAGACAAAAAGGAGACGTGTACTGAAGACTTGCTACAAAAAAAGGAGGACGAACAACTACAAACGTCGTTAAGATCGACAAGGCGAACCTTATCAGCACTCCACCATCCACCGCTTTTATAATTCTGCTATATTTGCACAAATAAATCCATATTTGGATTTGTAGTAATTTTTTTTTTATTTTGAGTCCGTATATTTAATCAATTGCTTGTTTTGATCATAACGTTAATTTGTTGCCCCTAGATTCTCACAAACCAGTTTTCCAATTTGAGCCAGATCTACGAGTATATTTGGATTTGTACTCTAGGTTGGTCCAACCATAATGCATGATGTAAATTGTGAGTTACACCTTGGCGTCAAGTTTTTTTTTCAATATAATAAGGCCATTCTTTGTTTCAGTGTTTGACAAATTCAATTCAATCAGAGGTACACAATTGATCAGAGCGTTAAGATTGTTGAACCCTTTTACAAAAAATGGGCGTTCATATCAAAATGTGTTTCGTGCACTTTAAGATTTTTTTGGTCAGCACAATCGACCGTCTGGGTTGCTTGAATCGTGTCTGATTGTTGCTATAACTTCGGTCATTTAAAGGAATTTGCAGAGAAAAAGATTGATTAGCCGCCTTTGGGCCATTCATCCTATTGATTTAATATTGTTTTTCTCACTTTTTGATATTTCGCTCGTTTTGGCCCTGTTTTAGGACTTTTTCTCTTTTGCCGCTTGTTAGGCCTTTCTTTTCCTTTTTATTCCTGTTTTTATTTTCTTTGCCATCCTGTAGATTTAATATGATTTTTCTCACTTTTTGATTTATCGCTAGTTTTGGCCCCCTTTTTATCGATAGTATTGATGGTAACATGATTCCAGATATCATATATTGATTGCTACAACCATATGACGATAATCGCAACCAATACGAGGGTTGCTATATATATTTCTTGCCATCTGACATTTTCATTGGAAAGTTTGACAATTTTTAGCATAAACGTACTCAGAACGTTTTGACGTACGACCTCATTTGTGTTGTTTCACGCAGAGAAAAGATATGGTCACGGCAACAATAGTATGCTGCAATAAAAGTATGGTCGTCGCAACCATAGTATTGTTTTTTGAACTTCATTTTGATAATAGTATGATTGCGGCAATATTAATATTGTTGAAATGTAACAATAGAATTGTTGCCAAATTTTAAAATATAATTATGGTTGTAGCAACAATATAAATATGGTTGGTGCGACAAAACTATTGTTTTTTTGAGTTTTATTTTAACAATAATATGATTACGGCAAACTATATGTTTGTCGGTATGATTGATTTTTTTTTTAATTTAACAATGTTATTGTTACGAATCTTACGCAATAATAGTACATTTTATATGAAAACTAATTTTTTTTTTCAAAACAAACTACTTTGAATTCTTATCACTGAAATGTTTTTAATAAATAATTTTTTTCTACTGTTAAATAAATTACTCCTGTTAATATAAGTATAATACATTTTTTAATAATTTACTTAATACAAATCTCTATTGTTAAAAACCAACTAAGCCCAGTCCTTACAAATATTTTAAGGGTTCATAGTATGGTTACGTGTAAGTCAAACTATGGTTGTGAAGATCATTCTATGGTTGTATGAGAAATATTCTATGGTTGTGAGGATGATAATATGTTTGTGGGGATCATAGTATGGTGGAGTGAGAATAATAATATGATTGTGGGGATCATAGTATGGTTGTGTGTGAATAATTCTATTGCTATGAGGACCATAATATTGTTGTGGGGATCTTAGTATGGTTGTGTGTGAACCATACTATTGTTGTGATGAGCATAATATTGTCGATGAACTATCTACCCACCAATAGTATGATGCTCTTCGAATATTGTTATCCCAACCATACTTTTTTTCTGCGTGTTACAGTGACTTGAAAAAATCAATTTGGCAAAAAAATGGAATTAACTCGTGAACATTTTTGTGCACTCATTTTCAACAACTTTCGACGTATCAGGACAAGAGTGAATCGATGAACTTAAATATTTGTGTGGCGATGAAGCACCATCCTATAGCACTGTGAAAAATGGGTTTAATAAATTCAATCGTGGCAGACGCTCGCTCAAAGACGAAGGTCGTCCAAAAACGGCCGTTGTGTCAGAGAACTGATAATGCAAGATTGTCATGTGACATACCGTGAGATAAAGGCATCCTTGGGCATTTCTTCCACCAGCATACATTCGATATTGCATGAAGACCTGGCCGTAAAAAAGCTTTGTTCTCGTTAGATCCTGCACTCGTGTCGATTGGTGCAAAGAAATGTGGAAAAATTACGATCGCGGTGCTTCAAAGACGTTTATAAGATCGTTACAGGTGACGAATCATGGATCTATGCGTATGAGCCCGAAACAAAACAGCAATCGACCGTGTGGGTCTTCACAGACAAGCCAAATCCAACGAAAGTTGTTTGTGGAAGAAGCACTTCGAAGCAAATGGTCGGCTGTTTCTTCGGCAAAACTGATCATGTGGCGACTGTTCCGCTTGAGCAACGCAGGACGGTAAATTCTGAGTGGTATACCACAATTTGTTTGCTGAAGTCTTCGGAGAAATTCGAAAAACGAACAAGAGATAACGAATCATTGTGCACATTGTCACGAGCTCTCACACATCGGCTCAAACTGTCGAATTTATGGGTCATTCGCCGTACAGCCCTGACATTTGACACCCAATGAATTCTTTTTATTCCCGCACATCAAGAAAAAAATGCGTGGTCAACGATTTTCGTCACCAGAAGATGATGTTGAAGCGTTCAAAAACCATGTTTTGGAGGTGTCGGAATCTGAGTGGAAAAAGTGCTTCGAAAATTGGTTTGAGCGTACGCAAAAGTGTGTAAATCATGCTGGAGAATATTTTGAAAAACATTAAAACCATTTTTGATGATAAATATTCGCATTTTCATTATTAGGCCAGAAATATATATAGCAGTCCTCGTATTTAATTATTTTTAAGATAATGTATCACAGTAGTTGTTCAGCATAATCGTTTCAAAGTTGTAGTCAGGTGATGATGGCAATTGAAAAAAATGTCTCCATATAAGTTTTTTTAATATATTTTTTATTTAGGTCACCAAAATGCATCAGAAAATATTGTATTCAAGCCATAATCAGTGAGTCATTACATTTTCCCTTGAGGCCAGGTCAAGAGTGATGTACCTGGTAATGCGTAAGTAACCTGGTAACTCGTTAAATTTCAACGCCGTTTTATTGGTTTTTAATGTACCGGAAGTACAAAAATAAGCAGCGTAACAGGCCTTTAACTGAATTTCAAAACTTGAAACTACAAAGTAAAAATCGGAACTACAAAGGAATAGTTCATGTTGTGATTTCAATTTTAATTGATACTAATAAAAACAGCAATTGTTTTGTGATATTGGGAATGTGCTTCAAACACCCTCATGTATTAAGCAGCACCAGAGCTGTAGTTGCCCTCCAATTGAATTCTAACACGATGACAAGTTCATTATCCTTCCGCTGTAATACAATTACCTCTCAGACACCCCTTTAGATGGAGTCGTCGCACCACCCTTCTATAAGATTTTAGATAAATTATATTTATGAAAAGCCAAATTAATTGAAACGTTTAGTAGAAAGCGGAGCGTTGCCTGCAAACTCGGCAATGGGAATGAACAAAGCCTAAAACCGAAGTGTATCCTGTTTATTGCCGTTTAGGCTGGTGCGCTACGATGGAAATCTCATTACAAATCCCTTGACTTGCTGTGTTTTGTTGTTGTTTGGTGACATCCGCCGTTGTTTGTTTGGCTTGAACTTGTCATTCAGTCAGTCACCCGCTCCGCTCGCTCGCTTGGTTTGCCGGTTTACAGCAATTACTCGTGTACTGCTCTGATTTAAGGGATACATTTTGATACCAGAACAGAATGAATGAGTGTTCCCCCGTCCATAATTGTAGTGTAATTTAATATACGGCACGCGTCTCTATTTCATTTCTCCGTGATTATTTGCTGGCATTTCGTTACCAGTTGTTTGTTGCGCTGGGCTTGCGAGCTGCACTGAGCGTTTCAAATCAAAATTGGTTGGATGCAAAGCCATAATTATATTTAAAAGTATATAATTGTGGGGTGTTACGAGAAAAATTAAGAGCAATAAGTTGTTAATAATGCAATGGCAAAAAGATTACAAATTGGATAAAACTATTCGGAAGTATGGATGGGATGGTGTTACTTCCAGTATACCTGGCGACAGTTGCAACTTTGGAATGTGGACGTTTATGGCATGGCTTCTTCGAAAAAATTTGGTGCGGCATATGGGTGAATAAATATGAATTTTACCTGTGATCACCCAGTTTGGAGTTTCTTGACCGGGTGGAGGGATGGGCGCTAATGCTAATCGGTGATGACGGGCGAGATTTCACGCAGAGAAAAGATATGGTTATTATATGGTCACGGTAACAATTATATGTTTTCTGTTATAAAAGTATATTTGTCGCAACCATAGTAGTTTTTTTTTGGAATTTTAGTTTGACAATAGTATGATCGCGGCAATATTAATATTGTTGAAATGTAACAATAGTATTTGTGGCAAATTAAGAACTGAAAATATGATTGTTGCAACAATATAAATGTGGTTGGTGCGACAGTAGTATTATTTTTTGGGCTTTATGTTACCAATAATATGATTATGACAATGACAATCATACTGTATTGTTGTAATTTTCTTCATCTGAATATGCTTTTTAGAACAATGCAATAATAGTATAGGGTGATCTATCTAGAGGTATTTTTTCAGATCAAAAAAAAATATAACAATTCAAATCAAGCGTGGAAACTTGGCAACTGTAATATGGAAATGAGCGTTCGGTGAGATGCGGGAAGATCCGCTGTTTTCGACCAAAATTTTGTTAAGTGATAAGGCCTATTTCTGGCTCAATTTTGGCTGAAGAGCAACAAGAAAAGGTTTAAGAGGTGCCATCATACCCAGAGAAAACCACGTTTGGTGCAGTTTATAAGCTGGTGGAATCATCGGTGCATATTTTTTCAAAAATGATGATGGCCGAAACGTAACCGTGAACGGTGCAACATGAAATTGAAGCTCATAATCTTGACGATACTTGGCTTCAACATGAAGGTGTAACTTGCCATACAGCTGCTCAAATAATGGATCTATTGAGAGGTCATTTCGAAAAGCAGCGACATTTTACGTTTTGGACAGGTCGCATAGATCGAATGATATCACACCTTTAAACATTTTTCTTTGGAGTTACGTAAAGTCCAAAGCCTGCCATTAAAGCCATACCGGTCGAAATGCTCGAACGAGTCATCCAAAATTGGACCCTCTGAATGGAAACCCTGAGGCGTAGTTGCGGCCAACATTTAAAGAAAATTATATTCAAAAAATAAATGCCATAAAATGTCTTTTCAAATCACCAATAAATTTTCCAAGCTTGATTTGAATTTTATATTATTTTTTGTTCTGAAAAAATACCTCTAGATGGATCACCCAATATATACTTTTTATATGGAATTTAAATTTTTGCAAAAAACTGCTTTTTTAAACTGATTTTTTATACTGTTAAACAAATCAATCCTATTATTTTGAATTTAAAGTATTTTTAAATAATTTTTATAATTCAAATCAATTGTTGCCAACTTAATCCAATTGTAATTTTTAATTTTTGGGATCATAGTATAATTGTGTGAGATCATATAATGGGTAGGGATCACACTATGGTTGTACGTGAAACATACTATGGTTGGGATGATCATAATATGGTTGTGGAGATCATGGTATGGTTGAGTGTGATTCATACTATGGTTGTGGGGATCATAGTATCGTTATGTGTGAATCATACTATTGTTGTGAGGATCACAGTATGGTTGTGTGGATAATAGTATGGTTGTATGTGCATCATTCTATTGTTGTGAGGATCATTATAATGTTGTACCACAACCATGTACCCAACAAAAGTGTGATGCTCTTCGAATATGGTTATCCTAGCCATACTTTTTTTCTGCGTGTAGGCCCAAATTTGTGTTGTACTTTACTTGATTTAAATAATTTTTTTTAAAAAAGCTTTAATACAAAATTTGCCAACGGAAATTTAGGCAACGTCAAGCTAGATTCTGAGGCTAATAAAGGAAAACGAAAAACAATTTTAAATTTTATAAAAAGGAGATTAAATACAACTACGAGTATAAAAGGTTTTATATAAAAAAATTTTGTAAATTCGCCGAGTTTTGCAATTTTGTAATCTAAGAAAAACTCCACTTCCGCTTTTTGTCATGTCTACCTGCAGATATTTTTACTAACGTCTTTAAATCGTTGTAATCGATTGTTCTAATACAGGTTGGCAATTTAAATTTTTAAATTTAAATCAGCTGAAAAAAAGTACTGATAATATTTTCAAATTTCTGGTTTTTTTATAGAAAAGTTGAACTTTGAACACAATATTATTCATGTGACTACAACAACAGGCTCGGAAGTACCTCATCCGATCAACGTAATTTTTCAGTACATTTTCAATTGTTTCGGAATGAATCTCTTCCATGGCAACTTCGATGTCATGTTTCAACGCTTCAATTGACTCTGGATGCTTTGCGTAACATTTATTCTTAAAAGCTCTCCACAGAAAATAATCCAAAGGGCACAAATCACAACTCCGAGGTGGCCAATTGACATCACAATTTCGGCTGATTATTCAATTTGCAAAAACAGCGCGTAAAATATCCCGAACTTGTTGAAACCAAATTTCGTCCATGTCATTCTCTTGCATTTTTGAAAACAAAAGTTTGTTGAGCTTAGTTTGGTAATGTTATAAACCCCATATGCGCGATTCCGCTTATTGACATAGCCAGAGAGATAAAAATGAACTTAATCTGACAACACAATTTTTTGGTAAAATTCTTCATCTCCTGCCAAACTGTCTTTAGAGAAGCGAAAACGCATCGAATCCATTATTATTAAATGACAAAGTTCAAACTTTCCAATAAAACAATAAATTTGAAAAAATTATCAGCACTTTTGTAAAGACGATTCAAATTTAAAATTTTAAATGGCCCACCTTATATATCCTTTTACCCAGTGGGTAGGGTATGGACAATTATTCAGGTGAGTACTTTGAAACTAGTTTCGACGTTTACTTTGGAACGTACACCCTCTATGGTAGAGGAGGCTTACAATTCTACCCCTGAGATATTAACTTTGACTATTCGTGTTTGCAAATAGACAGGTTAATTTGATTGCACTTCCGTTTCTGCGCAACTTGCAGAAATGTCCACAAAAAACCGATCTCCAGCCGTGTCACCAACGTCACTATTACCTTTTAAGTGGCTGGGAATTAAGAGGATGGACATATGGTCCACAGGCTTTAGTCCCGGCCTGCTTAAATCAATACGAGTACGAGATCTACCCCACCAATATTCAATTTGAACAACAACAAATTAAGCGGAAAAATACGAAGCAGCAGCTACAACAAAAAGGAACAACAACAACATCAAAGTCACGTTAGAAGACTAATTTGATTAAAATTGCCACAGCAACACATGCGAGAAGGACTCAGCATGAGATCGATGTGCTAAAAAAGTTCTCATAAATGCCTTCTATCACCGATGATAGTCATCACCATCGATATGAATGAGTGGATGGCTGGCTGGCAGGCTGACTGTATGGATGGATTGTCAACAACGACGTGATACTTTTAATAAACTTTTCCCCGCCACTTTGGCCATTGTCTAAGTATTTTGAATAAAAGACTACAATAAAGATCTTTAATCAGTTTGTTTAACACAAAACGTTCGCACACGGCCTCCTTTTTGACGGCTGGTGAGGGGAGAGGAAAGTTGAGCCCAACACAACCTGGTAGCGGGCACGGGAGTTGAAATGCAACAAACAACCCTGCCTTATTTGCACAATAATAAAAATCATAAAAACTTCCTAATAACAGACAATCCACTCGACGCCATGCGGGTTAATGAATTTCCATCATCATCGTCATCGTCGTGCTTATTGTCGTCATCAACATATTTCGTCCTTCTTCCTTCACTGATGCTGCTGTGCAGCAGTGATGGAATATGTGGTACAATTTGCACTATTCATAGTACGATTGAAGATTTGATGGTACGCTGGTACACTTTTATCATTTTTGGTAGAAATAACAATCAATCATCACAATTTTCAAACTCAATATGATTCACGTTTAAAACTCAGTACGACTAGGAAGGAATCGAATTTTAACACAAGAACAAAAGTATTCCATTGGTACAACCAAATATTGTTTCGTGCACTGGAATTTTCTGTACATTGAATTTTAGATATTTAAGAAATTTATTTTAACAACACTTAAAGGAAATAATTGAGTCAAATCAAGAAAAAAAATGGAAAATATCAGCCTGTGGTATACTTCAGCGTTTGGTCTACTTTTGCAGATCTGCTTGACAGTTAGAGCAAGATATTTCAATAGCCTTGACCAATTAGGTATGTAGTAAAAATGAATAGGTAACCTTCAACAAATGAAAACAATTTTTAATACATTGAACAGGGATTAAACCGGCTCAAGACCTCTTGCTTCTATATTTAAATAGAAGACAAGTTTTTAACAAAATGTCTAAGGGACATTGATTTTCGTGGCTGCACACTACTTTTATCATGATTTCGGGTCCGTGACAACTCTCTTCAGAAAGCCTTGCTGCAATTGTTGAAAGTAAAACCGAACTCTATAAGGCCAGGCTCTTATAATTTGTTTTTTATATTCCTACACGAATATAGTTATAAGAACGAAATTATTTTTTGTCATCACCAACTGTTGGTACCAACTACCAATTCTAAGAAAAACTATTTGTTGCCACACTAGGCGGATCAGACAACCCATCATTTGCACTTCATTCCATTAGATCAACCGTATAGTTAGTTACCTCTACCATACTAATATTAATGCTACTTAGTAGGGACATAAATACTGTTACACACTTGTTATGCTGTAAAATAAAAAGGTTCTGAATGTTTTTGGACCAAATATTTTTTAATATATTTATTGATGAATATTGTATCCAAAAAGAAGCAACTTATTCGAAATGTCCGGCTTTTGCTTTTACACACGCCTTAAGTCGCACTGGTCAATCGTCAATAGCTACACGAACCTCGAACCCTCGCACGAAAGTCCATGGCTGGTTTTTGAACAGGGAATTGTTAAGAGCCTTCACAACTGCTTCCAAAACGGTTTCTTGGTAAACTTTGGCCGATGTTTTGACTCCTTGTTCGCAGAACTGCAGGTCAGTGACCCCATCGTAAGAGACACTCACACCAAACCAGCTGGGTGATGACCCTTTTCCACCCTTGGGATCAGTTCAAATGCTTCCTTAGATGACCGCGCATACACTCTATCATGTTTCTTGTTAAATTTTTCCTGTTTTCATCGGTGAACAAAATTTTTTGTGCAAGTTATCAGCGTGCTTCACCAAAAGACGTTTGCATTTTTCAATCCTATTTTTTTTCTTAAGCTGCAGTCAATAAATGTCCCGTACGTCGTTTTAAAGCGTCAAGTCCCAAGTCTTTTTTAATGATTCGACTCATGGACTTTTGCGTGATATTCATCTCACGGGCCATGATTTTCTGTTTTCGGAAAGGATTTCTGTGAATTCTTGATTTTACGGCTTTGTTGACATGCGGTGTTCGAACAGAGCGTGGGCGGCCCGACCGGTGACGGTTTTTTACATCTCCAGTCTCCTCAAACAGTTTTATGCATTGGTTGACGAACATGCGGCTAATCCCTAGTGGCCGAAGCGTTTTGATATATTGTTTTTTTTTCATTTCACACTTAAAAAGCGCTATTCCAGCGATACGGTTCTCATTATCTGACCACTCCATGATAAAAGTTGAATCAATTTAAAATCCCGTTACAGACTAACGCTATCCCGTTATGACATTAACGGGGCTATGTTCAGTTCTATTATTGAAATGGGTGTGTTCGATGTTGTAACAGTATTTATGTCCCTACTAAGAAATAATTAATATAGTTGTAGTCCGAACCGATTGCAAAACTACTATTTTCAGTTTGTACGCCAGACTATACTTGTAAAAGTGACGTAAAAACTCTCCTTTTGACCGGCTTAGCCTCTTAGTAAAATCCTGGTCGGCTCAGTTATTTAGACGGCGCCGATTACATATTTATCGCGCCGTTGTTATGGTTGGGCTCCGTCCTCTGATTGTGATACAAGTAAATCCAGGTTCGACTGTGGTTAAGAACATCTATCGATTTTTCGAGGTGGGCTTCCATTTCGTAAATACTAGCGTAAGAGATTTATATTAGAGTAAGAGATTTATCTCTTAGCCATGTAACGGCGTTAAACAGTAGGTTCTCGTCAGTGAGTACGAGTATAAGAATTATATCGTGATTGAGAAAAGTTTCCTTTGTTCCCGAATGGAATGATGTGGAAAATTAGTAAGTAGGGAAGATTCAAAATTTGAATTGGAAATTCTAAATAAAATAAAGTCCCATCACTGCTGAGTAGTATATGTACTTGTTCATGGACTCACACGAGAAGCGCCGAGTAAGAGCAAAAGAGTAAGAGAGAGAGGAGAGTGTACGTGAGTGTTTTATGTCAACAATGACACTTTGATTTTTATTCAAAATATCCTTATGGTAGTAATCATGTGAAATAATAATAATGATGTTAATAACTACAGCAGCAAAGGACGAAGACGACGACGTAATATTTGATTTTAAAATGTTCACATGCTGATAGGTCACGTGTTTACAATTAGTCGGGCACAAATATTTACCCATGACATCAATAGCAACAATCAGACAACGAACGATGGAACCATTCTGCCCCTGTAGTGCCCACCGAGCACGACTTGTTCTGCGTGCAGAGTTGCTAACGACACGAAGATGTCAAGTAGTGCTCGCTCCCCAGGACGGGTGGGGGCTTTTGTTCACGTTATTAAGAGTATCACACTTAGAACTGTCATTTGTCAGTTGGTATGCCTAATATGTGACAACCACGAAAGTGCGGAGGGATATACCCTTAATGGTTTTTAAAAGGATTCCCAGTTTAATTCAATGTACTTTTTTTGGGGATGAATGAATTAGGATAAAACGTTCGATGAAACAGAAGCAAGTGGACACTTTAAAGGTAGACATTTCTTTATATGCAATAACAGCAAATAAAAACGACAAACCACCGAAACCCAGAAATATGGAAAAAATAACAATTATCATTTTTTTTTGGTTTTTTGGAAACTTAAGTTCGAGCTGAATTTGACCAAATCCATTTAAACAACACGTAACAAAAATCAACAGTCAAACATGGCCTACTACATGGTTCCCTATTATACTGGGATACATAGAAGACTCGTTTCTATACGGAATTTACAATGATTTGATTTAAAATGTGACATCTATGTATGAACGGAGATTATTCGGCTCGAGACCTCTTGCATCTACATTTTGATAGAAGAGAAGTTTTTAACAAAATAAATCTGGAGGAACCTTGTACTACGACATAAATACTGTTACAACATTGAACACACCCATTTCAATAGTAGAACTGAACATACCCCTTTAATGTCATATGGGTTTTAAAAGCTAACCTCAAAAGCGGGATTTTAAAATTGTTTCAACTTTTTTACAACACACACACATGTTGTAAAATAAATCTATTGATGGCTCTCGATGTGGAGTCTCTTTAGAGATGGCAAGAGTGAGTTGTATTTTCGTGGGCAATTGTGTGAAGAAAACTTGAAAAGTAAGGTTTACAACAGTAGTTCTCATTCGTTTGGGGAGAGCCTGGCCTTAAAGAGTTCGGTTTTAATTTCAACAATTGTAGCAAGGCTTTCTGAAGAGGGCTGTCACGGACCCGAAATCATGATAAAAGTAGTGTGCAGACACGAAAATCAATGACACTTTGCCATTTTTGTTAAAAACTTGTCGTCTATTTAAATATAGAAGCAACAGGTCTTGAGCCGGTTTAATCCCTGTTCAATTGTTTCAACTTTCATCATGGAATGGTCGGATAATGAGAACCGTATCGCTGTAATAGCGCTTTTCAAGTGTAAAATGAAAAAAACGATATTTTCAAAGCGCTCCGGCCACTAGGGATTAGCCGCATGTTCGTCTACCGATGCATATAACTGTTTGAGGAGACTGGAGATGTAAAAGACCGCACCGGTCTGGCCACCCACGCTCTGTTCGAACACCGCATGTCATCAAAGCCGTTAAATCAAGAATTCACAGAAATCCGCTCCGACAACAGAAACTCATGGCCCGTGAGATGAATATCACGCAAAAGTCCATGAGTCGAATCATTAAAAAAGACTTGGGACTTGGGGCTTTCAAACGACGTACGGGACATTTATTAACTGCAGCTTTAAAAAAATAGGATTGAAAAATGCAAACGTCTTTTGGCTAAGCATGCTGATAACTTGCATAGAAAAATTTTGTTCACCGATGAAGAAATTTTTACCGTTCAGCAAAAAATTAACAAGGAAAA
The DNA here is from genome assembly GCA_963513945.1 of Hydrotaea diabolus. Taxonomy (NCBI): domain Eukaryota; kingdom Metazoa; phylum Arthropoda; class Insecta; order Diptera; family Muscidae; genus Hydrotaea; species Hydrotaea diabolus. The sequence continues at coordinate 20,941,050 of OY740717.1, forward strand.
AGATAGAGTGTATGCGCGGTCATCTAAGGAAGCAACTGAAGTGATCTCCAAGGGTGGAACCAAGGGTGACCTGCATTTCTGCGAACAAGGAGTCAAAACATTGGCCAAAGTTTGCCAAGAAACCGTTTTGGAAGCTATTGTGAACCCTCTTAACAATTCCCTGTTCCAAAACCAGACATGGACTTTCCAGCAGGATTCTGCTTCGGCCCATAAGGCTAAAACGTCCCAGGCCTGGCTTCAAAGCAATTTGCCAGCGTTCATTTCCTCTGAAGAATGACCCTCAGGCAGTCCAGATTTGAACCCATTCGATTACAAATTGTGAACGGTTTTAGAGGACAAGGTTTGTCACAAAAGATACCCCAACATTGGATCTCTTAAGACTGCTTTGGTTCGAGCTCTGGCCGATTTTCCAATGGACGAGGTTCGTGCAGCTAATGCGACTTAAGTCGTGTGTAAATACATTTGGAATAAGTAGATTCTTTTTGGATACAATATACATCAATAAATATATGTGACGCGTAAAATAGAAAGGGACCTAAGGCTAAAAACCAGTTTTGTTCAGGAGAGCCATTTTAAAGATTTAAATACGTGTATCTTCGGTGTACCATCACTGTCATAAAACGCGCATATCTCTGGGAGGGAATACTTTTGGGGCTTGGGATCGGTCTCTTTCGATGCTCAGATGTTGTCCACATCAAAAAAAAAGTGAAAATTGACCCTTTTTACCCTTAGGTCCCTTTCTCTATGCGCTGTCACATATTAAAAAATATTTGGTCCCAAAACATTCAGTACTTTTTATTTTACAGCATAAAACGTGTTTAACAGTATTTATGTCCCTATTAAGTATATGTACCCCATATGACCAAAATAAAATCTTTAGAAAAATTGGAGCAGGTTTTTGGAGCAGAATCATCTCAAGATGGGAGTGTCCATGCATGGGGACTCTCCTGCAGTCTGTAGACCATTATGGTTCAATCATGGTTGGTAACAGGTTGCTAGCAACGTACCGAGCGATTTTTATGCAAGATCACATTTAATTTGTGCCGTCTAGAGCAGCAAGTGTTCAGGGCTATTCATAGGTCTCTATGAACGCGCTATGCTAAATTTGAGCAAGATCGAATTTAAAATGTGGTTTGCAGAGCGACATTGCGTGAAATCGGTGGGAATGTACAAAAACATTGATCGATATTGTCCAACATCAGCAGTATTGGTACTCGTATAAATGATTCGTAGTTCTCTAAAAATGTGAGAAGTAGTGGCGGGATATTAAATCGAGAGTGTCCAGTTTCACACTGGAAACCATTCAAACTTTGAGCACACTTAGATTTAATTTGCGAATTCTAGAGATGCAGAATTTTCAGAGCGATCCTATTCGATTGTAGAAACAGATGTGCATACAACGTTTATTGCAAAACTTGACAGCAGGGCCTTAAATCGGGGAGCTTCTAAAGGATGGTCTAACCATAATGTACGATGTTAATCGTGAGTCACACCTTGACGTCAAGTTTTTGGCCCAACTTAATTTGACATTTCTTTGTTACAGTGCACGCAGAAAAAAAGTATGGTTGGGGTGATAAAATTCGAAGGGCATCATACTATTTTTGGGTATATGGTTGAGGCACAACAATATTATGATCCTCACAACATTAGTATGATTCATACACAACCATAGTATGATTCACACTCAACCATAATATGATCCTCACAACCACAGTATGATTCACAATCGACCATACTATGATCCCCACAACCATATTATGATCCTTACAACAATGGTATGTTTGACATGTAACCATAGTATGATCCTAACAACCATAGTATGATTCATACGCAACCATACTATGGTATTTAAAATTTTTTATTAGGATTGGGTTATGTTGTCAACAATAGAGGTTTTTATTAGTAAATAAATTAAAAATGCATTAAATTTAAAATAATAGGAGTGTTTATTAAACAGTAGAAAAATCAATTTAAAAAAACGTAAGCTTTTTTTTTTATTAAAAATCCAAAATCCAAAACCAAAGCATTTTTTATGGAAAATTTTAGTTCCCATTATTATTTCATAAGATTCGTAAAAATAACTTTGTTGTAAAACCCATATTCAAATTAAGCAAATTACAACCATACAGTATGATTGCTCTAATAATATTATTGTTAATAAATCCCAGAAAACAATACTTTTGTCGCACCAACCATATTTGTATTGTTGCTGCAACCATAGTTTCATTTTTAAATTTGGCAATAATACTATAGTTACATTTCAACAATGTTAATATTGTCGTAATCATACTATTGTCAAAATGAAATTCAAAAAACAATAGTATGGTTGCGACGAACATACTATTATAACAGAGAGCATATTATTGTTGCAGTGACCATATAGTAACCATATTTTTTCTTTGCGTGTGTTTGACAAATTAAACCACGGAGAGGTACAGAATTGAGCAGCGCCTTGAGTACTTCCGTCGTTCAAATCAAAATGCATTTCGTAGACTTCGTGATATTTTGATCAGCATAATCGACTAAATGAGTCCACAATCGGAAGAAATTTCAGCAAACCGGGTCTGAAAACACCTAAGCATGCACGCCTAGTTCGTTCTGCGGAAAACATTGATGTTGTTCGCGATAGTGTGGCAGAAGGGCCGTCAACCTCGACTCGTGAACAGTGTTTGCTATCGCGAGATGATAACGGACTTCCAGTGACCAGAAATTAAAGTTATGAACCTGGACGATATGTGGTTCCAACGAGATGGAGCCACTTGCAACACAGCCAACCAAACAATGGTTTCTGTTTCCACTACGGTCGCGTCCACGTCCGCGTCCAAAAATCAATGAACGCGCGTTACGCCTATACAAAAAACATAGGCAGTTAGGTATGGGAAAAAGTTGCGTTCATATTGGACGCGTTTATCGATAAGTCGCGTTTACTATAAATTCGATTATTTTTGCAGTCGAAACCCACCCATACCTATCAATGGCAATATCGCAAATTGCACATCCCTATGAAAACAGCTGTTAATCATTATAAATATAAACATCCAAAATGCAAAAAACAGGAGGTAAGTTAATATTTTTGCTTTTGTTTAAATAATATTAATTTTTTCAATTATTTTAGATTTCAAAAAGACGGAATGAACAGCAGTATCAACACTATATCTGTTGGAACTCTGGGAGGAAAATATTGATGGCCTGAGGGGTGCTCGCAAAAACACCCACATACACAAAGAGATGGGGGAGAAGCTGGGAGTGACTGGCGCGGAAGTGAAAAAAATTTTCCACTGCGGTTAGCAAAATAATATCATTTAACTCCATGATAATGTCACAACACAAAAATATTAAAATTTTTCGCACCCCTAAAAAAACAAATAAACACAAACAGCTGTTTGAACGCAAACGTGGACGCAAAACACAATGGAAACACCATTAAAAATGATCGATAAATCGTGGACGTGGACGCGACCGTAGTGGAAACAGCCTATTACAACGTCGCGATGTAAATTTACCATCGCGATCATGTGGGACTTTTAAATCAAAAAGTGTACGCCAATAAGCTAAGAACAATTTAAGAGCTAAAGGGTAAGATAAATCGGCACAATAACGACATTGAACCTCGTTTATATCTCGGAGTCATTGAAAATATGTACTATCGGATAGAGGTATGCCACCGAAGCAGTTGCGAGCATTTGGCCGATATCTTCACACATATTTGCCATATGTGCAATTCTGTCATAATTTAAAATATTAAGATAATTATCTGAAATTTTTTTGTTTTATTTACAATTAACATAGTGCGTTTTAGTTGGACCACCCTTTACAATTTTGTTATCACCTTACAGTAGATGGAAATTGCTGGGGTGATAACTAGCATCTATGTTGTTCTATATACATCCAAAATTGACTGAAATAATTATAGCCTCTAGAAATGGATGGGGAAGGAAAGAAATAGGTGAAGATGTCAATCATTATAGGACAACTCGCTGGATTATAAAAGCGAGTCCACCATCTTGGTTTCTATGCCCGTCACGCATTAGGATGTTATAATTCCCGGAGGACAAGAGGGAAAAATCACTGGTCAGCCGTATTTTCTGAAGCTCAGCTATGAGGATGTCGTTGTCCTGCATGAATTTTGTAATTTCAACCACCATTTTTCTTAAATCGTTACAATAAAATTGCAGAATTGAAATAAGGTAGATGAGTTATCACGATGCTGTAGCTGGCACTGATGGTATCTTTGCGGAAAGAGAGGATGAAAATACCTAGGGTAGGGTGCTATAAGTCGATTATTGTCTTGGAACAAGCGGTTGGAGAATACCCAGTAAAGGGTGCTATAAGTCGATTTTCGACTAACCGATTTATGGGTTTTAAAATATCAAAGACGGTAAGTCGACTTTTTGTTTTTGAAATGTCAAAAGTCGACTTTTTGTTTTTAAAATGTCAAAAGCCGACTTTTTGTTTTGAAAAAGTCTAAAGGTCGACTTTTTGATTTTAAAAAAGTCTAAAAGTCGACTTTTTTATGTTGTTTGAGAAATACATATAAATTTAATTTTATTGTAGCGGTAACGTATGCCGAGGTGAAAAACGTATGCCTTCAAAAATATTCCAGATTAATGCAGAGCAATTAGACAAGTCGGTATGTATACTAGCTCTGAAATTATATTTAGTTAAACAGTTTATTTTTATTGTTTTTTAAGGCGAACTGATAGCCACCGATATCCGAAATTCTCGAATAACTATTGACCCGATGTTGATGTGACTGAAGAGTTTGTGGGTGTTCAAGGCCAACGAAGAGAGTGTAACCACTTGGCGCGAAAAGGCCATAATGGTGTTGCTATCTGAACTATCTGAAGACATCGCCTGTTTGTCGTTAAACGAACCATAATCCAATACTTATATGTGACAGCGCATAGAGAAAGGGACCTTAGGGTAAACAAAATCAATTTTCACTTTTTTTTGATATGGACAACATCTGAGCATCGAATGAGACCGATCCCATGCCCCAAAAGTGTTCCCTCCCAGAGATATGCGAGTTTTATAAAAATGATGGTACACCAAAGATACACCTATTTAAATCTTTAAAATAGCTCTCCTGAACAAAACTGGTTTTTACCCTTAGGTCCCTTTCTATTTTGCGCGTTACATATGGAGAACAGTGGAAAGGGCGAGCAGCCATTTATTGCAAAAATAGCAAATAAAAACTATGCCAATCGTAGCCACTTCTGCCCCGTGTAAGAGATCATTTTCGGATGCAGGACTTATTGCTACTCAAATTCGGAGCCACAGCTCGAACCAAAGCAGTCTTAAGAGATATCACGCAAAAGTCCATGAGTCGAATCATTAAAAAAGACTTGGGACTTGGGGCTTTTAAACGACGTACCAGATATTTATTGACTGCAGCTTTAAAAAAAAATAGGATTAAAAATTGCAAACGTCTTTTGGTGAAGCACGCTGATAAATTGCACAGAAAAATTTTGTTCACCGATGAAAACATTTTTACCGTTCTGGAAAAATTTAACAAGCAAAATGATGGAGTGTATGCGCGGTCATCTAAGGAAGCATCTGAACTTATTCCAAGGTCAGAACGTTTTGACGTACGACCATCATTTGTGTGGTTTACAGTGACTTGAAAAATCTATTTGGCAAAAAATGGAATTAACTCGTGAACAGTTTCGTGCGATCATTTTTCAGAACTTTCAACGTGGATTATCACGACAAGAGTGAATCGATGAACTTAAATCTTTTGTATGGCGATGAAGCACCATCCTGTAACACTATAAAAAACTGGCTTAATAAATTCAATCGTGGCCGACACTCGCTCAAAGTCGAAGGTAGTCCAAAAACGACCGTTGGCCAGAGAACATTGATGCCGTGCGTGAACTGATAATGCAAGATCGTCATGTGATATACCGTAAGATAGAGGCATCCTTGGGCATTTCTTCCACTAGCCTACATTCGATATTGCATGAATACCTGGCCGTAAAAACGTTTGTTCTCGTTGGATACCGCACAATTTGACAATCGCTCAAAAAAAGGCTCGAGTCGATTGGTGCAAAGAAATTTTTAAAAAAATTCGACCGCGGTGCTTCAGAAGACGTTTATGAGATCATCACAGGTGACGAATCGTGGATCTATGCATATGAGCCCGAAACAAAATAGCAATCGACCGTGTGGGTCTTCGAAGACGAGCCAAATCCAACGAAAGTTGTTCGTGGAATTCGCTTGAGCAACATAGGACGGTCAATTTTAAGTGGTACACCAAAATTTGTTGGCCTGAAGTCTTCGGAGAAATTCGAAAAACGAACAAGAGAAAACGAATCATTGTGCACCAGGAAAATACGAGCTCTCACGCATTGGCTCAAACCTGCTCCTTTTTGACCGGCCAAAGCGTCGAATTGATGGGTCATCCGCCATACATCCCGGAATTGGCACCCAATGACTTCTTTTTATTACCGCACATCAAGAAAAAAATGCGTGGTCAACGATTTTCGTCGCCAGAAGACGCTGTTGAAGCGTTCGGAAACCATGTTTTGGAGCAGTCTCAATCGGAGTGAAAAAAGTGCTTCGACAATTGGTTTGCGCGCATGCAAAAGTGTAAAAAACATGCTGGATAATTCTTTGAAAAACCATAAAACCATTTTTGATGATAAATATTCGCATTTTCATTATTAGGCCAGAAATATACATATAGTAGCCCTCGTAAGTACATAACCCTAACCCAGAGATGTAGTAGTTGGTATAGAATGAAACACACCCTAATGGGAAAGTGGTTTGTGCCACGCCCCCGTAAAAACAATTTAATATTGTACCGGTATCAATAAAATAAAGCTTTGGCCGAGCTTTATTTTATTTTTTAATTAATTTTGTTATTTTATTTAGGCATATGTGACCCGGCCTATGAAAAGGTGGCTTATGACTCAAAAGAGAAATTGCGTGAAACAGCTGTTAATTTTTTAATTTAATTAATTTAATTTTTTAATTTTAATTAATTTTTTTTGAGTCATAAGCCACCTTTTTGTAAGCCGGGTCACATATGAGTATTGAAATTACAAGCCGTCAAAATAGATAAAATATTCCTAATCTGAATGGCTCATGTTGAGTTCACTCATATAGGAATTACCGGTAATTTTTATTTAGAATGGAACATAAAATGCAATGCGAAAAACGTCCGCTACCTTTATTGAGGACAGTAACATCGTAATTCCTATGGATCACCCTCTAGTAAGCACCCAATGTACTAGAGTATGGGTATGTACATCTGGATGTGCATACTGACAAAGGCATATTAAAAGAAAAATGATTTCAATTCAAGCAACACTTAAGACATTATAAAATTTATACCACTTTTGCACGTTCTAAATGTCAAGATGTTAGGAGTAAACGAAAAAGCTTAACACAAAAACAAAAGAATCGAAAAAATATAAAAGAAAAATTAAAAACAAGAACAAAAGGATCTCAAAAGGAAAATTGTCAAACGTATTTATAGGCATACCTACACACATACGAAACGTTCATATACCCATACACACACAAAAAATGTTAGTATGTACTGGAATATACTCGTATGTACCAGTACTCGTATATATGAACATTGCATCGAAAACACCTTGTTTTTCAACCTCATCATTCGTCCTTTGTATGCAGTAGTATGTCATTTAGTCCTGTATTCTTACACCCACAAATGAATCTGCCAGTATGTGTGTGTGTGTTTGTGTGTGAATGTGCTGAAAACCTAATGATGATAAAAACAAGTAAGTAAGTAAGTAAATTATTAAATGAACTAACAGTAACCACATAAAATGTTAATATCAAATATAAACGATATCATCGTCGTCATCAACGTGAGCGTAGGTTGGGGCTGTTTGGCCTGACAACTGTCAAGGACTATGTGTGGGTGGTAAGTAGGTAGGACCTCCACTGTGTGTCTCTGCTTACACCCACACATGTATGTAGGTGTATGTGTTTGTATGTATATATAGAATGAGTCCTTAATTGGATAGCATCACAGAAATGCTGAAATTGGCTTTGCGAGGGTGGCCGTGAAAGTTTGGGTGCAACTTTTGATGTAAACGGTTCCAAAATTGATTTCGTAGAATCTCAAACATAGGTCCTTACTCTAGCACTTTGAAATTCGTGTCGATATATATGAGAAGCATCTAGAGACTTTGTCATAGCATATCCTCAATTATAGTATCCAAAACGGTTAGCGGTTAACCTAGTTGATAGATCGATTTTTTTATATCAACAATTAATAGAAGAAAAGAAAGTCTGTAGTCGGACAGGACCTACTGTATGATACCCTCACCACTATTTTAGATCCCATTGTCTTAGTGTATGACTACGGTGACCAACCGTATTACAACTGCATTACTATGCTGTTAAGCCATATGCCTCCCTTATGATAAGGCCTAGATGGCCATCTTAATGTTATGTCATACTGTGAGTCATAACATGTGGGTGACCAGTCCCATGTTGTATGGAACAAAAACTGGGAGTAGCCTTTTGGTTACGAGGTAGTCAAGAGCCCCCAGAACTGTTGTTCTGGCCTGACTAGAAGGTGCGGCCCCTTGGGGAGTATCGTGGTGACTGTGGTTTAAACCCAAATCGCGGGGAGAGCTTCGGCTCGGTGTGGAGTTGCATTGCGACCGGGTGCTGTGATCCATAGAACAGCAGAGGTTTAGATAGTCCTCGACTCCTAACCAAGAGGGAAGTTGTGGCCCATATCTGTCATGCTTTAAATTGGTACCGGCGGGATTAACCCAATGGGGCGTTGGCCGTGGCATTGTAACGGCCCCAGTGTGATGGCACACCGTGGTTCAGGCCATAGTGACGATAACCACGTTAAATCCGACATAATCTGTGAGTCATAACGCCCAAATCGCGGCGAGAGCTTCGGCTCGGTGTGGAGTTGCATTGCAACCGGGTTCTGTGACCCATAGAACAGCAGAGGTGTTAGATAGGTTAGATAGGATGGGTATAAGGTTGCGGTACAACAATATTGTGGTCCTTACAACAGCAGCATGATTTACACTCGACCATACTATGATCCTGTCAACCCTATAATGATTCACAGACAACCATACTTTGATCCACGTCATAGCATGTTCTTAATACAACCATTGAATAATCCTTAAAACCATACTATGCTTAACATACAACCATTGCATGATCCTTACCAGTATAGTTTTTTCACATACAACCACAGTATGATCCTCACAACCAAGGTATTTTCGACATATAGCCATAGTATGATATTCACAACCATATTATGATTAACACGGAACCATGCTATGGTTCCTACAGCCATAGTACATAGATCCCACTCAACCATACTATGATCCCTAAAATTATTTATAAGGATAGGAGTTTGTTGTTTTTTTTAACAATAGAGATTTTTAATAAGGAAATTATTGAAAAATAAATTTTATTTAAAATAAAATAATAGTAGTGATTTATTTAACAACCCGCTGAAAACAACGTAATTGTTTCATTTATATAAAATATTTTAGTTATAAAGGTTTTGTATTAAGGACATAAAAATTTTATATTTTATATAAAATACAGAATATTTAAGATATAAAGTTCAAATTTATTCCAAATGTAGTGCAAATGTTACGTTTCAAGAATGAAAATCGATTTTAGTCATATGGCCACCACGAGCCCGAGTACAGCGATCTAATCTTCGGAGCCGATTTTCCCCCACTCTTGCACACATTTCGACCGGAACGTTAGCAATTTCATGTTGAATGTTGTCTCTGAGCTCGTCTAATGTTATTGGCTGGTTGGCTTATGGCCGGTGCTGTGTGGCTAGTGGCACTGTCTTGTTGATATCACATATCGGCGATGTCAAGCTCATCCAATTCTGGCCAAAAATAATTTTCTAACATGGCACGATAGCTTTCTCCATTGGCGGTAACAAGACGATTGTTTTCATCGACAAAAAAGTACGGCCCAATCACATCTTCGACATAAAAAACTACGCCACACAGTAAACTTTTGCGGATGCAATTGTGTTTTTTGAAGCACATGTGGGTTTGTTGCTGTTTAATAACGCATGTTTTGTTTATTGACAAAACCCCTCAGCCAGAAATGAGCTTTATCGCCGAAGATGATGAAAACTGGAGTAAACGCTCTTAAAGTTGCGACCACCAACTCAGAATATCAGAAGTAGTTTTTAATGATTTCCAAACGTTGCTCGTAAGTGGACATTACCATGATGAAAATGTTGACTTCGACTAACGTTTTCGCACTGAATGATCATTAAAAATGTTTAAGTGTGAGTTGACATAAAGATACAAAATTAATATGTCCCTATTGGAAAACCTGTTACAAAACCAAAGAAGCTTGTTTTGAGTTTTAATTGAGTAAGATTCGTAACAGTAACATTGTTCTAACAACCATATTGAAATTTATGAAAATTACAATCATACGGTATGATTGGCGTAACATTGTTATTATTAACATAAAGCCCAAGAAACAATACTTTTGACGCTCCAACCATATTTATTTTGTTGTTACAACCATATTTGCATTTATAAATTTGCCACAATCATGCTTTGACATAATTAAATTCAAAAACAATGCTATGGTTGCGACGAGCATTCTTTTATATTAGAGAACATATCATTGTTGCCGTGACCATACTAGTATAGCAACCATTTCCTTCCTCTGGGTGCATGATTTTCTTTATACACACCACCGAAGGTGAAATTAAATCAAATTTTGACAGGAATCCATATAATGAGTAATTATGAACTTTTGGCTTCGAATAGGTATGGACGCATAGGCCGAAAGAGACCCAACAAACGGGTCATTTTCCTTTTTTCTGCGCTTTAGTAGCGTAGTGACGGCTCACACTGTGTCCGCTGCGGCAATAAATCATTTTGGACCTGCTCTCCGATTTTGATGATTTTTGCACAGATGGTTAAAAACTATCTAAAGGTCATGTGTGTAAAATTTTATGCAAATATCTCCATTGGTTTTCTGTCCCGAGCAGCGCAAAGTTGACATATGTGAACAAGTCTCAAATGGGTTAGTTTTCTATGTCATATTTAAAACCTTGTTACTGAGTCACCGAGTGTACCTTATAGAATTTTTTTTTCACTTAAAATAGGCATCAAGCATTATGTAAATTAAAAAAATAAAAATAAAAATTGAAAAAAAAAATTAATTTGTTTTTTTATTTTGGGCCAAAAAAAATAAACATTTATGATTTTCCGTTAGACTTTTAGTTGTGTGCGAAGCAGTGCGAAACATGGAGTCCTATACCAAATTAAAGCTGAGGGTCTCAGCTAACAGATTCCAAAAAAAAATTGAGCCCAAATTTGCCCGCGGCCAAAAAAACAATGGAAAACCAAAAAATTACAGTAAAAAATATGCGTTATTTTACGCGTGCATAAACAACTGCGCACTCTTTCTTTCGTTACTGCTTGTTGTTGTTTTGCCTGTGTGCATGTCTATTACTATAAATAGTATATTTGTAAGATAATTGTGTATAAAGTGCTCGTACACTGAAATTCAAATCATATCAGTTATTACTTTTTTTTAAATAAATTTTTACATACCATAATGAAAACTTCAGTATTGGGAATAAATGTTGATGTGGTAAAACAAGGAATGGGTTCCAGCAACGATGGGAATACAGCTCGACGATTTTTTGAAAACCCTGAAATTACATAACCGGAGTAAATGAACAACTGATTCATAGGTTAAAAATTATATTATCCACAATAAGTTGCAGTCAGGCAATAGACTCTGAGAAGTTCCATATATATTGTTTAGACACGGCAAAATTGTACATTGATTTGTATGGATGGTACTACATGCCTATCACAGTGCATAAAGTTTTGATACGTGGTAGCAAAATTGTATCTGAGGCCATTCTACCTATAGGTAGGTTAATGATACGATTTGTATCATACATTTTGAATTAACATATGGTTTATTTTTCAAAGGAATGTTATCAGAAGAAGCGCAGGAAGCGAGGAACAAAGACTATAAACGTTATAGGCTATATAACTCGCGCAAGACTGGGCGCTGTTCTACTAACGAAGACGTAATGCATCATTTGTTGATATCCTCCGACCCATACATCAATTCATTAAGAACGAAATTGAAGCTTAAAAAATTAGATTATCACGAAGATGTGAAAATGTTGTTAATAAATTAAATAGAGTGAACTGTAAAATTTTTGTATGGGGGTTGTATGGGGGGCGGGTGTTACAGTGGGCGGATTTTCTTCATATTTTCAAAACAGCATTTAATAGATGCTGTATGCATTTTTGCGAAAAATAAACATTCTAGTTATAAATTTACAGAAGATATGGCATTTTTGAAATATCATTTGTATGGGAGGTGGGCGATGGGCGTGGTCAATGTTGATGAAATAATTTTTTTTTAAAAGGTGTTGCATAGATATGTTCTTCCAGCAATTTTCAGGAAATTTGTAGCAATAGTTAATTTTTAACAGCCAAAAATGATTTTAGTTTGTATGGGCGGTGGGCGATGGGCGTGGTCAATTTTGTCGATACTTTGAAATTTTCTTAATTCTATTATATTAGGGACTCGTACCAAATTTCATTACTCTCGTACAACTCCTTCTATTTTTGGCCATCGAATGTATGGGAAGGACACACTGTGCGGCTGTGGTTATATAAAGTTAGGCTGACCAAACTTAACGACGTTTTTTCTTTGAAGGGTATACTTACGTATATATGTTTCTGCCTGGTCAAACTAAACGAGGTTTTTGCTTGTTTAGTTATATAACACCACTATCACTTCTGATCAAAACCCACAGTCGGTTTCTCAAAAATAGCTAAAGCCCATCATGTCGGTTGACCCGTTTTCCGTTTTTTTGTTGTTGTATGTAAAAGCATAAAAATTCATACTTTTCAAGTACGGAATGGCTTCCTATATACATGGACATGTGGCTTTAAAATAACTATAAAATGTTCTCACGAAACTGAAAATAAAACTATTTTTGCAGTTTGGCTAAATTTGGGTGACGGACCCCATGTCCGAAAATCGGACCCATGTAAACATGGACATATGGGTACCAAAAACAATTTAATATTCACACAACTTCAAATAGCTTTCTGATGAAGGTCGTCGTCACGGACCCGAAAATGCGATAAGCCACGAAAATTAATGTCGCTTTGCCATTTTGTAAAAAAATTGTCTTATGTTTAAATATAAGTACAAGTGGTCTCGAGCCGGTTAATGCCTGGGCAATATGACTTTATTCTTCAAATCTGGAGAGCCAGTTATAATGCACAATTACTGCATAGGTTTTTTACTTTCGATTGGAAAATATTTTCTAAGGGACTAAAACCGGAATGCTGTTTTTTTTTACTTTTAAAAAAGACCAATGTTCGGTTTTTTTCAAAACACAATTTTGAAAAAAATCTGAAATGTGGTTTTCTGAAAACCTCGTTTTTTTAGACGCTCTAACTATAGCCAAAGTTGAAAGTGACTAATTTTTTTCAATATGTCGTCAATAGAAAAAACTAAAGGAGAATAACAAAAAATAAAAAGAACACTTCTCGATATGCATTTCATTTGGGTAATACAAAAAAAATACCAGGTGGTTTGGCACCGCCGTACAACTCTAAACCATAAAAAAATTATAGCTCATGAACTGTCAGAGATATGCAGATAATATTTGGAGCATATGATATAAACATAACCTGACTTTTTGCGTTTTCCCTCGTTCTATTAGCGAATTTCACTGCGTGTGTGTGTGGCTCTTGATGTCTGTGTGTTCGTTGTTAACAAAGTACAAATTATGTGAACAAATTTTCTCTACTTATGTTTTTAAATTGGGGTATTATGGTTAAACATATGTCACACCGACTACGCCAAAGGATGGTCGGATACCACAGCAACGAAGTAGAAAAGAAAAAAATACGCAAGCTAAAAGAATCTTAGGAAAAAAATACATACACCCCTCAGCGAAACCACACACATACACATTCATAGAAAAAAGGACTAAAAATGTGTTACCCTCCAAACAATGCACGCAAGAAAAGGATAAACATATAAACTCTAAAACGAGAGAAAAAAAGATCTAAAACGACAAGAAGAACCCCTCCTGTGGTGGATGTGGACAAAACCAAGTCACACTCTCTCTCGCTCTCTATGATTGGTTGTTGCCAAATAAACCGCCCTCGTCCTGGCCTTTTATTTCTTCGCATCATCAGTTTTTTTTGGAACACATACACATGTATGAGTATATATCAAGACGAGAGTATGTATGTGTGTGTGAGTCTCTAGTATGTGTACATTTTTTCTAACATCCTCGTAATCCGTATCATTAGCTGGTGATGTGAGTGTCGTTGAATTATTGTACATTCAGGGCGGCACACACGGACGTACATCAACTTTTTCCTCACTAAGTACCCAATTTTGTGTCAGTTATTTTGCGGGAAAGATGCTTACAGAATACCATCATGGTGGAGGCCCTCTGTCGTCCTTCTTACGTCCGCATGAACACAAAGGCTTGTGTTGACGTTGATTGGAGGAGACACCCTACGTGCAACATTTTCGAAAAGGGATAAATCCTGGTGAGGAGCACTAGGTTTTTAAAAAAAACCCAGGTGTTAGTCAGAGTGATAATTTAGAAAACCTGATGATTATTACCAGGGTTAAAACGCGTGATCAATATAGAGGTATTTTTTAAAATGGGGTTTTAAAAGATAAAGTGAGTTGTGCTAAACTATATGTTTTAGTATTGTTTGCCATTTCATAGTAAAAAGACTTACACCGCAACAACGTCTCCAAATTGTGCAACGACAGCGTCAATAAACAAAATTGCCGCATTTGAGCTGAAGAACAACCAGTAGAGGTTCAAGAGGTGCCATGATACCCAGAGAAAAATTCCGGTTTGGAGCGGTTTATGGGCTGGTGGAATCATCGGTCCATACTTTTTAAAAATGATGATGGACGGAACATAACCATGGATGGTGCTCGCTATCTCGCCTTGATATCGTACTTATTGCTACCTGAAATTGGGTTTCAACAAGGTAGTGCCACTTCCATACAGCTGCTCAAACAATGGATCTATTGAGAGGTGAGTTGGCCGTCTAGATCGTGGGATATCACACCTTTAGACTTTTTTCTTTAAGGTAACGTAAAGTCTAAAGTCTATGCCTGACAAACAAGTTACGATCATTAACGCTCTACCGGTCAAACAAGTCATCCAAATTGGACCCTCAGAATGGACACCCCGAGGCGTAGTTGCGGCCACCATTTGAAGGAAATCATATGGAAAAAATAATTGGCATAAATAAGCTTTCGAATACATATTCCATATTCCACATTTGAATTTTTGTATTATTTTTTATTTTGAACAAAAAATAACTTTAAATTGATCACCCGATATTAATAGAAAACCTGGTGATTATCACCAGGATTTTATTTATAGAAAACCTTGTGATTATCACCAGAGTTTTATTTTTAGAAAACCTGGTGATTATCACCAGGGTTTTCTTTTTAGAAAACCTGGTGATTATCACCAGGGTTTTATTTATAGAAAACCTGGTGATTATCACCAGGGTTTTATTTATAGAAAACCTGGTGATTATCACCAGGGTTTTATTTATAGAAAACCTGGTGATTATCACCAGGGTTTTATTTATAGAAAACCTGGTGATTATCACTAGGGTTTTGTTTATAGAAAACCTGGTGATTATCACCAGGGTTTTATTTATAGAAAACCTGGTGATTATCACCAAGGTTTTTTTTTATAGAAAACCTGGTGATTATCACCAGGGTTTTGTTTATAGAAAACCTGGTGATTATCACCAGGGTTTTATTTATAGAAAACCCTGGTGATAATCACTAGGTTTTCTAAAATAAAACCTTGGTGTTAATAACTAGGTTTTCTGAAATAAAACCCTGGTGAAAACCACCAGGTTTTTTTAAATATAAACCTGGTGACAACCACCAGATTTTCTATAAATAAAACCCTGGTGATAATCACCAGGTTTTCTATAAATAAAACCCTGGTGATAATCACCAGGTTTTCTATAAATAAAACCCTGGTGATAATCACCAGGTTTTCTATAAATAAAACCCTGGTGATTATCACCAAGGTTTTTTTATTTTCTTAGTTTTCATATCACGTAGGAACCCTGGTGACTTACACTTGGGGTTGTTCAAGGTGGGTGGTTTATTTGATAGAAAGTCTGATGATTATTATTAATAGAAAACCTAGTGATAATCACCAAGTTTATCTTTATGGCAATCCTGCTGGTTATCCCTAGGGATCTTTTATAGATATTTGTATGCATATCTGAATGGGATATCTTTCTAATAGAGTATCATAAAATCGTTGCAGACCACCTTTAGCCTAACTTTGTCTCATCCACTTCCATTTCAGATTGGGGTTAAATTTATTATTTGGACTTCTTTACGTTCTTGCGCCCTCCGTAATGATGGTGTATGACCCCACTTTATATGTGTGTGCGTATCTGTGATGCTGCCGGGACGATGCTCTTAAAATTAAGCTCTTACTTTTTTTTGTCGGATTTTTATTTTCGAATGGGGGGAGACAACGTGAGGCGCGCTGGATGAATGAGCCCGAATGTGAAGTCACGTTAAGGCTTTTAAAATTGAATTATTGACAGCAGTATTTGGCAAATTATCCTTGTTATACTCATACGAGTACACACACGTGTGGCTGAGCGTGAGCTGTGTTACATCACAAACATACGACTTGATTGCTTTTTATGGAACAAAAATAACTTAACTTTATGAAAGTTTGTGGAAAAAGGGTATATTGGCGGACAAATGATGTGGCCAAATTGGGAAACACGAGTGCATGTATGCAGTATATAGGAGGAGTAGGGTACATATTTTTTATCAAAAATTTCTAATTCGAATTTATGGTTTTAAACTGATATTAATTTTTGTTAGAAGCAAATGGTTCTTTAAATCTTAATGTACTTTGGTTCGAACTAACATCGATTGAGTTTCTGAAATAGTAACGGTTTAAACATGGTACAATTAAGAAGGTAGATTTAAGCCGGCAGCTGATTTACAATTTTTTCTCGTAGAAATTAAAACTTAAAAATTTAAAATTTGACAAAGACAATTATTGAAGTTTGTAAAGCTAAATTTCTATATTAAACATTCTCAGTAATCATCAAACATTCACAAAAATATATTTTTGGCATTCTCTTTTAAGTTATTTTGACAGTACAGCAAACTGTTGTTGTTGGGCTAGTGACTATACCTTGTTTAGTGTACCATGAGTTAAAAGACTTTCTCCGTATAATATCATTTTTTATAGAAAAAATGTAGGAATTGCCAACTATTTGTCGAATTGGCATGCCAAAACGATCTAGAAAATTACTAGTTTTCGTTAGTTCCAACAAGCCCTAGAGCGTTTTTAAACTGACTAAAATAGTAGTTTTCTGGCTCGTTTTTAGCACATAAACAACTTGAGGTGCCAATTATTCGTCGAATTTGTATGCAAAACTACATACAAGTTTCCTTCAGTCTGATTAGACTTTAGGGTTAGCCAACTTTCTTTCTCTTTCTTTATAGAAAACCCAACCATATTTATTTTTAATTGCTGATTTTTTTTCATAGAAAAAATATTGGAATTGCCAACTATTTGTCGAATTTGCATGCGAAAACGAACTAGAAAATTACATGTTTTCGTCAATATCAATAGAACCTTAGAGCCTTTTCGGACTCACTAGGCTAGCAGTTTTCGTGCTCGTTTTCAGCATATGTGACAGCGAAGGAAAAGGGACCTAAGGGAGCATCGAATGAGACCGATCCCATGCCCCAAAAGTGTTACCTCCCAGAGATATGCGAGTTTTATGAAAGAGATGGTACACCAAAGATACACGTATTTAAATCTTTAAAATGGCTCTCCTGAACGAAACTGGTTTTTACCCTTAGGACCCTTTCTATTTGCGCGTCACATATAAAAAATTTGAGTGGCCAATTATTCGTCGAAATTATATGGATTTTTTTCCTTTAGTCTGAACAGGCCTAGCCAACTCGAATTTTTCTTTATAAAAAAAACTTGTAGTTGACAATCATACGTGGGCTGCTATACTTAGTAGGGACATAAATACTGTTACAGCATTGAACACACCCATTTCAATAGTAGAACTGAACATACCCCACTAATGAAAGCTAACCTACAACAGTGCTTGCTCCCGGCACTTGCAGAGTACTACAAGGGCTGCTATATATATTTCTGGCCTAATAATTAAAATGCGAATACTTATCATCAAAAATGGTTTTATTGTTTTTCAAAGTATTCTCCAGCATGATTTATAAACTTTTGCATGCGCTCAAACCAATTGTCGAAGCACTTTTTCCACTCCGATTGCGACACCTCCAAACATGGTTTTTGAAAGCTTCAACAGCATCTTCTGTCGACGAAAATCGTTGACCACACATTTTTTTCTTGATGTGCGCGAATAAAAAGAAGTCATTGGGTGCTAAGTCAGGGCTGTACGGCGGATGACCCATCGATTCGACGTTTTGGCCGGTCAGAAAGGCGCTGGTTTGAGCCGCTGTGTGAGAACTCGCATTGTCATAGTGCACAATGATTCGTCTTCTCTTGTTCGTTTATCGAATTTCTCCGAAGACTTCAGGATTGTTGTTTTGTTTCGGGCTCATACGCATAGATCCATGATTCGTCACATGTGACGATTTTATAATTGTCTTTTGAAGCACCGCGATTGTATTTTTTCAAAATTTCTTTGCACCAATCGACACGAGCCTTTTTGTAACGAGACGATGTTTAAAAGCTCGCACTGTCATGGTGCACAGTAATTCGTCTTCTCTTGTTCGTTTTTTACATTTCTCCAAAGACTTCAGCAAACAAATTGTGGTGTACCACCCAGAATTGACCGTCCTACGTTGCTCAAGCAGAACAGTCGCCACATGACCAGTTTAGCCGAAGAAACATGCGTCTATTTGCTTCGAAGTGCTTCTAACACGAACAACTTTCGTTGGATTTGGCTCGTCTTCGTTGACCCACACGGTCGATTGCTGTTTTGTTTCAGGCTCATACGCATAGATCCATGATTCGTCACCTGTGATGATGTTATAAAAGTCTTTGGAAGCTCCGCGATCGTATTTTTTCAAAATTTCTTTGCACCAATCGACACGAGTCTTTTTTTTTTGGGCGATTCTTTAACTTTGCGAGATCCAACGAGAACACACCTTTTATAAGGCCAGGTGTTCATGCAATATCGAATGTATGCTGGTGGAAGAAATACCCAAGGACGCCTCTACCTCACGGTATGCCACATGACGATCTTGCATTATCAGTTCACGCACGGCATTAATGTTCTCTGGCACAACGGAGTTTTTGGACGACCTTCGTCTTTGAGCGAGCGTCGGCCAAGATTGAATTCAATAAACCAGTTTTTCACAGTGCTATAGGATGTTGCTTCATCGCCATACAAAGATTTATTAAGTTCATCGATGCACTCTTGTCGTGATAATCCACGTCGAAAATTGTGAAAACTGATCGAACGAAAATTTTCACGAGTTAATTCAATTTTTTTGCCCAATTGATTTTTTCAAGTCACGTCAAAACGTTCTGAGTACGTTAATGCTAAAAAGTGTCAAACTTTCCAATGGAAATGTCAGATGGCGCCAGGCAACATTAAGTGTTGCCTAGGCAAGAAATATATAAAGCAATCCTCGTATTTAAATTTTTTTTGACAAAACAAGTTGAAAAGTGTACGTTTTTTGTAAATAAGTCTAAATATGGCATAAAGGTCTCCGATTTATTGTGTATAAGTATATAGTGGAATAACACTACGTTCTGTTATACCAACTTTCCCCTAGCACTGCAAAATATGATTGGCCAATTGTATATTGAAGTTATCCTTTTGGACATTTTGCCAGTACTTGATTTGTAGAAATCAGGTCATGGCAACAATAATACGAGTATGTTTCCTGCAATAAATGTCTGTTCGTCGCAACCATAGTATTTTTTTTTTTTGAATTTAATTTTGACATTATTATGATTGCGGCAATATTCATTCGAAAATGAAAATATGGTTGTAGCAACAATATAAATATTTTTGCTGCCACAAACGTATTGTTATTTGGATTTTATGTTAAAAATAATTTGATTACGTCAATCATACCGTTTGATTGTATATTTTCTTTAAATTTTAATATGTTTATGGGAACAATGTTATTGTTATCAATCATACGCAATAATAGTACACACAGAAAAAAATAGTTGGTAATCGGTTGGAACTTCAATGAGTTGGTTGCAAAGGAGGAATTTCGGTTGCAATCACCAAATGTTTATAGTCGTCAGGGATTTTCAGTTTCGTACTGCACACACAATTTATTGATCGGCTAATCCGATAAGACGTAAAAAAGGTATTTAGTTGCAACAACTGATGGTTGTGGCAACCAGTAGTTTTGCAAACATTTGTGCTGCCACTAAAATCAATGTCACTTTGCCATTTGGTAAGGAACTTGTCTTCTATGTAAATGTAGATGCAAGAGGTCTCGAGCCGCTAAATCCCTGGTCAATGTCTTAAAGAGAAAGACCGAAAAAAACAAA
Organism: Hydrotaea diabolus; assembly: GCA_963513945.1. Lineage (NCBI taxonomy): Eukaryota > Metazoa > Arthropoda > Insecta > Diptera > Muscidae > Hydrotaea > Hydrotaea diabolus. The sequence goes on from OY740717.1 coordinate 20,961,604, forward strand.
CGATTTTTTGATTTTACTGATTTTAAGCGAATCGATTAACCAAGTAGTTTTTCCAGAAAAATCATCCAACATTTTTTCTACTTTTTGCTTGTCTAGACCCTCTCTATGAGTACTAAATTTGTGTTAGCAAAACTGTTTTTGCCCCTGACTAAATTTTTTAATTTTTTTGTGTTAATTCAAAAATGCTCCTACAAAGTTTTGGATACTTGGTATAGAAGTTACAGAGCACCAACTAACATTCGGTCGTACTGTTGGAATACTTGAGGTGCATGTCATCTCAATCATTCGGTTGGCAAAAATATTCGGTTGAGGCAACGAATCTGTTCTCTGTGTGTACTTCTTATCTGTAAATTAAATCTTTTTGAAACATTGGATTTTAAAAAACTGATATATTTTAAATAAATTAAACACGTACGCTATTTTTAAATGGATTTTTTCTACTGTTAAATAAATCACTCCAATTATTTTTCCTGGTATTTTTAAATGCTTTTCTTAATGTCGTAATGAATAGTTGACATTTGGTTTTATTATTTTTTAAAATTATTTTTCGGCTAGAGATCATGTATTTAAGCTCGATATTGTGTTGTTGGTTAAATTTTTATTTATAAAACAAGGGAACAAGGTATTTGTTGGTAAGGAACTGAATGGTGTTCTTAAGGTAATTTGAACGGCTGCAGTATGGTCCAGCGGACCACTTTTCTTGGCCAAAATTATTTGATACAAAACGGCTGCACCGATTTTGATGAAACTTCCAGGGAATCTTCAAAATCGCCTGGAAGGTAACATAAGCTATAATTTGTTTTTGAAAAGGAAGAGAACGCAATATCTGGATGAAAGGTGCATTTACAGCCTAGTGTAGATCAATAAAACAGCAAAATTCGTGATCCAACAAACAATGGGAGAGATTGGAGCAGTGGGCGTGGCATATAACTTAATAAGGCTATATCTCATGAACCATCAAAAGTATGAAGATGGAATTTGGAATGTATGTTGTTTGTACAGTATGAATTACATCTAAGGTGGAAGGGAGCCACGCCCCCTTTTAGACGTCGACATCAAAAAGTCTATGTTAGCTCGGAAGGGTGTGTTTTAAATTCAATATTTTCATCTGAAATAAACTACTTAGTATAATTGTCTGGTTGAAATTTCAAGTGATATACACACAGAAAAATTATATTTTATGGTTATTTTTCAGTTATTGTTAGGCTTGAGGTCTTAAGCAAAAAACAGATGTTGGTGTTTTTATAATGTTTGTTTTTTAAAATTCAAATTATATTTTGTTGACATTGGTTTAAAATAATTTTTTTAATGCAGCGTGTAATATTCATTGTCAATTTTTGTATAAATTTCACTTCCGTTTATATTGAATTTGTTTTCTAATACTAAATTTTCAGTTTTATATCCTTTTTCTTGATTTTCGTTATATTTATCATCCGAACTATTACTTTTATCTGCAGTTTCGTTGAGAATTATTGCACATGGTCTGCATTTTATCTTATAATCTAAAATGTGGTTGAAATGAGAAAAATGTTGAAGTTGCACGCTTTTATTGAGAACACTGCAGTATTGTCGTTTAGGAAAATTGTTTTCAAGGAGACGCGCTAACGCTTCCTCTGCAGTCATGCCGTGGGTGTTTTTACCACTTGCGTGCATTTCTTTCGAATTTTGAAGGTCTTGATGGGCTCTTCATTGTTTTTTTAAAACGACAGCTAAATCTACGTGACCTTTTTTTCGAGCCAAAATTGCTGCTGCTCAAACTAGCAGATCCGTTTCGTTGCTCTGAAAAATTGACAATTCTGCCGCCTGTCTTCTTTTTTTGCGTTAATTGTTCTCAGAATACGGTAGTTGATGCTGATGGTTAAGATCTAATTTATAGCCTAACATCCACTTTTATTTAAAATAAAATTCAACAGAGCGCCCTTTTCCCCTCCTTTCTCAGCGAAATATTAAATAGTTCAGAATTTTGCAAACTGAAGTAGTCTGAAAGAAAAATTGTTTTCTTAAAAAATGCACAGTGATACTTGCTCAAAATGTACAAAGCTATCTTTTCTGATTTTGGTTTTTGTTCTTATACTTAAAAAGTCTAAAAAAAATTAAAAGCTTGCATGAATTAAAAAAAAACAAACAAATCCCAAAATTTATCCCAGAAGAACAAGTTAAATATTTGCACCAACACATTTATCTTTTTAATGTTTTGTATTATTTGTTTATTTTGTATTATTTGTATATTTTGTATTAATGTTTTGTAAAATACTCACAGTCAGCTCGTAGTCACAACTTGAACTAGACAGTAAAAAACAGCACAAGGAATTCTATTTATAAACACTTTAAGAGAATCAATTTCGATGGTTTGTTACACAACGCTAAACTGCCGCTGACTAAAACAAAATATGAGTTTAGTTGTCTCTAATACTGCATTTTCATTAGGCCATTTATTCTCGTTTTCGCTCGAAACTTTTCAAAACGTCTCAACCAATTTTCACACAATTTGTGGTCGTTTTCATTCTCGTTTTGGTTTTAGTTTGACAGTTCATTATTGTTTACAAACAAAGAACGACGTGGTGACTATTGAAATACTGAAATACATATTTTTCTTAAACAAATGGATAAATTAAAGCTAAAGGCGTGTTTTTTAAATTTATTACTTGATGGTTACGAGGAATTGAGGGTGCTCGATGATACAATAGAACATTGTAAAAGAGAACGACACAAATTTTAAGTCGCATACAAAATATGCGCAGACACACATAATGCTTGCTTATAGCAGCGTCTTTGCCCTCAATTTGCATGGAAAAGAGATTTTGGCATCTCTTTGTCAATAAGCATACGTTCTTCACTTTCGGCCCATTTTTTTTTCTTTTGTAAGTTTTTTTAATTTTTTTTTTCACGCTCATTTTTAATTTTACTTCATAAAATATCTATTTCACCAAATATGTTCGACGTTTGATTAAAAATGTCTTCCTTGAGATGACAAACCAACCATAAAAAAACGATTATCTTGGAAACGACACACTTTATTTAAGGTGGCATCGCCTGTGCGAAACGTTTTCGTTCCTCTTTCGTACAAAAACAAGGCAAAGTGAGACGTTTTCATCACTTGAATTTGTATGGGAAAACGTCTCATTTTGACTTGTTTTGGCCAAACTTCAAAAAAACACTTCAAAAGTGCCTAATGAAAAAAGAGCATAAGTGTTAGCTATAAGATTATCGTAAACAGAATTCATTTAAAGATCGTAAAAAAATTGAGTTTTGGCCATGAAAAGTGATTCGCGGGAGCATAGTGCGCTGACTCCAAATCTGCACTATTTCGCGATATACAGTAATATCCAAAATAAAGGCACCTCCACTACAAATATTTAAATAACTTGAAAAAGGTTCACCATATTCAGTAAAAATACGAGTAAAAAATTTAAACTTTACTTAAACTTAAAACATTGAACTCATCCATTTCAATAGTAGAACTGATCAAACCCCGTTAATGTCATATGGGTTTTGAAAGCTAACCTCAATAGCGTTGGTCTGTAACGGGATTTTAAAATTGTTTCAACTTTCATCATGGAGTGGTCAGATGATGAAAACCGTATCGCTGTAATAGCGCTTTTCAAGTGTGAAATGAAAAAAAGGGAAATTTTTAAAAAGCTCCGGCCACTAGGGATTAGCCCCATGTTCGTCTACCGATGCATAAAACTGTTTGAGGAGACTGGAGATGTAAAAGACCGCCACCAGTCGGGCCGCCCACGCTCTGCTCGAACACCGCATGTCACCTAAGCCCTTAAATCAAGAATTCACAGAAATCCTTTCCAAAAACAGAAAATCATGGCCCGTGAGATGAATATCACGCCAAAGTCCATGAGTCGAATCATGAAAAAGGACTTGGGACTTGGGGCCTTCAAACGACGTACCGGACATTTATTGACTGCAGCTTTAGAAAAAAATAGGATTGAAAAATGCAAACGTCTTTTGCTGAAGCACGCTGATAACTTGCACAGAAAAATTTTGTTCACCAATGAAAAAATGTTTACCGTTCAGGAAAAATTTAACAAGCAAAATGATAAAGTGTATGCGCGGTCATCTAAGAAAGCATCTGAACTGATCCCAAGCGTGGAAAAGGGTCATCACCCAGCTTTAGTCATGGTTTGGTGGGGTGTCTCTTACGATGGGGTCACTGACCTGCATTTCTGCGAACAAGGAGTCAACACATCGGCCAAAGTTTACCAAGAAACCGTTTTAGAAGCCGTTGTGTAGCCTCTTAACAATTCCCTATTCCAAAACCAGCCATGGACTTTCCAGCAGGATTCTGCGCTGGCCCAAAAGGCTAAAATGTCCCAGGCCTGGCTTCGAAACAATTTGCCAGCGTTCATTTCCTCTGAAGAATGGCCCCCAGGCAGTCCAGATTTGAACTCATTGGATTACAAATTAAGGACGGTTTTAGATGACAAGGTTTGTCACAAAAGTTACCCCAACATTGGATCTCTTAAGACTGCTTTGGTTTGAGCTTTGGCCAATTTTCCAATGGACGAGGTTCGTGCAGCTATTGACGATTGGCCAGTGCTGCGACTTAAGGCGTGTGAAAAGGCAAAAGGCGGACATTTCGAATAAGTAGATTCTTTTTGGATACAATATAAATTAAAAAATATTTGGTCCAAAAACATTCAGTACTTTTTATTTTACAGCATTAAACGTGTGTAACAGTATTTATGTCCCTACGTAGTAGAATTCCAAACAACACACAAAAAGTTGCATTTTGTTCCCTTGTGTTATAAGCCGAAAAATAATTATGAAAGATAATTTTCTTAATAAAAATATAGTGTTGAATAAATAAACTAATCCTAACATTAACTAATCCTAACAAATAATTTTGCGGATCATAGCAAGGTTGCGTGTTGTGGGGATCATGCTGTGGTTGCATGTGAATCATAATATACTTGTGGGGATCACACTATGGTTGAATGTGAATCATAATATGTATGTGAGAATCATAGTATGGTTGTGCTTAAATCATACTATTGTTGTAAAGATCATAATATAATTATGGCACATCCGTTTATCCAACAATAGGATGGTGCTCTTCGAATATTGTTGCCCCTAACCATACTTTTTTCCTTCGTGCATGTATGCGGCTGAGCGGCAAGCCGTTTGTATTCTCCTATTTGCATAGGTACTTTCAATATCAATATTGTTCAATATTGTAATTTACAGCATTGCAAAGGCCAATTGTAAATGGCGCCCACAGTCGTACATACACACTATGTATATCTATATGTATGTAGTTTATGTGTGCTTACATATGCAGATAAATATGTACCACATACCGAACACTGATGGAGATAAATGATGTTTGTACCCATTAATAATTTCAGCTCTTTCATAAATTAATTACAATAATTGTGGCATTTAATGAATTTAATGTACGCAATACGTTGATCACCCACACAACACAGGTATACTTATACGTATGTACATGTATGTGTGCAACAGGTGTCGTTAGACTCATCACTCTATCTTAAGAAGTTAAAATTTTATACGAATGATGGTAAATGTTAGTTCCGTTTTAGACATTTGTGGAGACATTGAGCATCAAGAATGCGGAAGAATGGCTTAGTTTTCCATCCAAGTGCCATGTAGAATCGGAAATACCCCCACCATGAATTACAAAATGAAGGTTTTTTTAGTCCAAGTATTGGGCTTTCTCCGTTCTATTTTAATTCCCGTGAAACAGGGCAAATTTTAAAACTTTCCTGGGATCCCGACAGAGAAAAATAATAAATAAATAACGCAGAAAAAAAGTATAATTCGAAGAGCATGATACTAATTTTGGCTATGTCGTTGTTGAACAACAATATTATAATCCTTACAACAATAGTATGAATCACACACAACCATACTATGATCCCCACAACAATATTATAATACTCCCAACAGTAGAACATTCGCATACAACCTTACTATGAGTCCCACAGCAATATTATTATGCACACTCAACCATACCCCCACACATATTATGATTCTCATAGTATGATCCTCACAACCAAAGTATTACTCACACACAGCCATACTATGATCCCAAAATTTTTTGTAAGGATTGGGTTAAGTTACTATTTAACAATCGACATTTTTATTAAGTAAATTATGTAAATATACATTAAATTCTTAATAATAGGAGTGACTGACTTATTGAACAGTAGAAAAAATTTACTTATTAAAAATATATTAGTTATACTAATCAAAAGTAGTTTATTCGAAAAAAAATTAATTTAAATATAAAAGTACTATTTTGCTAAAGATTCGTAACAATAACATTGTCAAATTAAAACAAGTAAAAAATATTAAGTTTGGCTGTGCCGAACTTTGGATACCCTCCACCAGATTCCCAAATAAAACCAAATTTGGTGCGGAAGTGTGTTCTATATAGAAATCTTTATGTGCAAAATTTCATTACGATAGGTCAAGCTTGTGGTGAGTTATCGTCATATTATTTCTCAAAGCCCATGAGACCGTTTGTGTGGGAGGTACCAGTAAGAATTTTCCGATCTCAACAGAATTTGGCGCAGAGGTGTGTTCTATAAAAAAATCTTTATGTAGAAAATTTCATCTCGATTGGTCAAATTTGTAGTGAGTTATTGTCATATTATTTTTCAAGGCCCATGAGACCGTTTGTATGGAAGGTACCAGTAGGGCCTTTCCGATCTTAGCCAAATTTAGCGCAAAAATCTGTTCTATATAGTAATCTTTATGCTTAAAATTTCGTTTCGATAGGTCAATTGTGTGGTGAGTTATTGTCATATTATTTTTCAAGGCCCATGACACCGTTAGTGTGAGAGGTACCAGTAGGACTTTTTCGATCGCAACCGAATTCAGCGTAGAAGTGTGTTGTATATAGAAATCTTGATATGTAAAATTTCATTTCGATAGGTCAATTTTGTGGTGAGTTATAGTCAGATTATTTCTCAAGGCCCATAAGGCCGTTTGTATGGGAGGTACATGAAATGGTGGCCCAATCTAAACCATTTTTACATAGATGATTGCGCCTATGTAGAGATTATTATTTGCAAAATTTCAGTGATTTTGCTCAAGAAACTGGGCGGATTTTTCCAAATAAAAAACTAATTTTTATGAGGTAGTGTCGGTTGAGGGTCTCCAACACCAACTTCCCGTAGAGCTATATAGCCTATTTTCAATACCAACCATGCTGAGTTAACTACACATGTTTTTGCCAAATTTCAGCTCCCTAGCTGTTTTCATGCAGGCTCTATCTTGTTTTCAACAGGCGGACAGCCGGACAACATGGCTAATTTTCGAGGATCAAGAATATATATACTTTGTTGGGTCTCCGATGATTATTTCAAGGTGTTACAGACAGATTGACAAAACTAGTATACCCTTTATTGTATGGTGGAGGGTATTAAAAGAACGATTTTCCTGGTATGATTGCCGATATCATATTATTGTTAACAAAAAAAACCCAAAAAACAATACTTTTGTCGCCCGAACTTTATTTATATTGTTGCTACAACCATATATTCATATTTAAATTTGGCAACAATATTATTGTTACATTTCAACAATATTAGTATTGCCTCAATCATATTGTTGTCAAAATAAAACTTAGTAAACATTTCGACCACCATACTTTTATTGCAGAGAACATACTATTGTTGCCTTGACCATGTAGTAGCCATATCTTTGCTCTGCGTGCACTTAGCAAATAAATACACTCATTGGTTAAATAGGAACATAGACTACTCAGTTCAGAATCACAAACCTCCTGAAATATTCGACCCTTAGAAATGAAATCGTATTACTTTAAAGCAATTAAATTATAGATAAAGGCTGGGCCATTTACAATTTAAAATTTTTATTTTCAAAATGGAACGCAATACGCTCGAACAAAATTGGGAAATATTAAAACTTACTACCAAAGTACTCGTAGTAAGTCTTCAACGCAAACTGTAAGAAATTTACGTGGAAAATTTTCGAGAAGAGATAGGCCTTAAGTTCAGTTTGTGCTTCAATTGTGAAGCGAGTTCATGAAAATGTATGGTTATTGGACAAACCATCCCGAGTACGTTCTCGTCCAGTAGAGCAGCAATGTTTTCAATCGAAAACATTCCTCGCACTATTTTGAGAGGAATTTTGCATAAAGACCTCGGTATGAGGGCTTACAAAGTTCAATTGGCCCAAGAACTGAAACCCCATTACCATCCTATGCGTTTTTGTTTCGCCCAATAGGCTGAAGACTGTCTGGTGGTGATGAAGAATTTTTATCGAAAAATCGTGTTTTTAAATGAAGCTCATTTTCATCTCTGTCATCATCTTGAATAAGCGAAATTGCCGCATATGGGGTTCAGAGAACTCACTCGTGACTATTGAGAAGCCAATGCTTCCACAATGAATCCTGTTAGATGAGGATTTTGGGCTGGCGGCATCATTGGGACTTTTTTCTTAGAAAATGAGCAAGGAGCCGTCAACGGTAAGCGTTACGAAGTCATGCTCATCGATTTTTTTTTTCCAAAAATTTAGAAGAATAACATGGACGACATTTGGTTTTAACAAGACACATGTCACACAGCCACCTCTATAATCGATATTTTCCTTACTGCTTTTGAAAATCGAATAATCAGCCGAAATTGTGATGTCAGTTGGCCGCCACAGAGCCCGTTAGATTATTTTCTGTGGGGAGCCATTAAGGATAAATGTTACGCAAAACATCCAGATACAATTAAGGCGTTCGAATATGAAATTGCAGTAGCTATTGAAGTGATTTGACCCGAAACAATCGAAAATGTACTGAAAAAAATGGGTTGATCGGATGAGGTACTGCCGAGCCAGTTGTGGCAGTCATATGAACGATATTGTGTTCCATTATTAAATGACAAAGTTCAATATTTCGAATTAAACCAGAAATTTGAAAAAATTATCAGTACTTTTTTCATCCGTGACAAAAGTCCTTGAGTGCCGAAAATAAGGTCCGTTCTAACATCGACTTATGGTTACTCAGAAAATGTGGAGTTTTCTAAAAAAAATCTCAATATGCTTTAACTTTTAAGATTTGGCTAAATTTAAGGCCCATGCACCTTCGTTCCCCTCAACCATAGACATATGAGTTCCCCAAAACAATGATTTTAACGAATCTGAAGAGAAAAATGTTTTATAGGGCTACAAAACTGTAATTCTGACAAACGTGGACCCACCTTCAACTACTACTTACTGTTCAAGTCATACTACTATGCAAGTCATGGTGGAGAGTAAAAAAGCTTATGCCCGGCCGAACTAATGAACTGTCCACTTCTGTTTGTTTTAAATTATGCACTTCGTAGCGTATGAGCAATATATGTGACAGCGCATAGAGAAAGGGACCTAAGGGTAAAAAATCAATTTTCACTTTTTTTTGATGTGGACACCATCTGAACATCGAATGAGACCGATCCCATGACCTAAAAGTGTTCCCTCCCAGAGAGATGCGCGTTTTATGAAAGTTATGGTACACCAAAGATACACGTATTTAAATCTTTAAAATGGCTCTCCTGAACAAAACTGGTTTAGGAGATATTCACATCAACCATTTTTTTTTATGTTTTTTTTAACCCTTACTGCGCGGTGTTTAGAGGAGAAATTGAAATTACTTATAGCCAAAATTCTATAGAAATTTTGTTACAAAAATTACTTTGAGCTGCCTACATTTTTTGGATTCTTTACTTAAGTACTGTAACTCCATTAAAATCCGCGTCCAACAAGCTAAGAAACTTTACAATCCGATTAAATTTGACTGAGTTATTTAAGATTTAGTCAGAAAGGAGATGGTAAACCTATTTAAGGGTGTTTAGTTTAGACGTGTGCTTTTTAATCTGGCCACATTTCTTTCTGAGTTGGCCTTTTTGATGCTCAGTTTGGTTTTTCATTTCATAATGAATAGACATACTCCGGAACAACGTTTGTAGACCGTGGTGAATGGGCCCAAAACGATATGGCCACCAATCCAGATTTTTACAAGAAAATTTTATTCAGCGATGAAGCTCAATTTGTTGAATGGGTACGTTAATAACCAAATTGTTGCATTTGGTGCAATGAGAATCCACAAAACAAAGTAAAACGCCGTTACATCCTGAAAAAGCCACTGTTTGGTGTGTTCTATGGGCAATCATTGGCCCAAATTTCTTCAAAAATAAAGCCATAATGTTACAGTCATTGAAGAACGCTATAGAGACATGCTTAATGACTTTTCGTGTCTGAATTGGAGGATGTTGATGTGGACGACCTTTGGGTCTAACAAGACGGCGCTACATGCCATACAGCCAACGAAACATTCAATTTATTGAAAGAATCTCACGTCGTGGGCCTGTGGCGTGGCCTCCATTATTGTGCATTTACACCGCTATACTATTTTTGTGGGGTAATGTGAAGTCGCTTGTCTACGCAGATAAGTCCGTCACGATAGACTCCTTGGAAGAGAATATGCGGCGCGTTAATGCCGACGTACGGCCCCAAATGCTGCAGAAAGTGGTCGAAAATTGGACCTCTCGGCTGGAATTTATTCAAGCCACTTGCCCGAAATCATTCGTGTTAAAAGCTTATGGCATTTAACACAAATTTGTCGACTTTATTTGAAAAGGAGTTAAATATTTCATTTTGGTATCGAAGGTCTTTATATATTCAGGAAATATATACAAGTTTAAGGTATGCCAATGGATCCACCATAGCGGATATTGTATTGGATGATTTACATGTCGAAGCAATTCAAGAACTAAGTCACAAATACATCAACATAAATATCATCCAAAAATACAATTCACCACTGAAAGAGAGTAGATAGCGCAATTGCATGTCTAGATACAAAAATTCATCATAAAAATGGACAAATAAAATTTGATTGGTACAAAAAAGAAATTTCAACAGGTAGAATTATGAATTAAAACTCAACTCAACCAAAAACACAAATTATCAACACAGCAAAAAGTTTTATTTTTAGAATCCTGACTCTAAGCGACGACGAATTTCAAACAAAGAACACCAAACAGATTACAAATATTTTAAAAAACAACAGTTTCCCCTCTAAATTAATAACACAACTTATTGAAGAGACAAAAATGAAAAAAATGAAGTGGCAACCCTAATAGCAACGAAAGAACGGAAAGCACTGAACAGTGTTGCCACAAGATTATTTTCTGTGGGGAGCCATTAAGGATAAATGTTACGCAAAACATCCAGATACAATTAAGGCGTTCGAATATGAAATTGCAGTAGCTATTGAAGTGATTTGACCCGAAACAATCGAAAATGTACTGAAAAAAATGGGTTGATCGGATGAGGTACTGCCGAGCCAGTTGTGGCAGTCATATGAACGATATTGTGTTCCATTATTAAATGACAAAGTTCAATATTTCGAATTAAACCAGAAATTTGAAAAAATTATCAGTACTTTTTTCATCCGTGACAAAAGTCCTTGAGTGCCGAAAATAAGGTCCGTTCTAACATCGACTTATGGTTACTCAGAAAATGTGGAGTTTTCTAAAAAAAATCTCAATATGCTTTAACTTTTAAGATTTGGCTAAATTTAAGGCCCATGCACCTTCGTTCCCCTCAACCATAGACATATGAGTTCCCCAAAACAATGATTTTAACGAATCTGAAGAGAAAAATGTTTTATAGGGCTACAAAACTGTAATTCTGACAAACGTGGACCCACCTTCAACTACTACTTACTGTTCAAGTCATACTACTATGCAAGTCATGGTGGAGAGTAAAAAAGCTTATGCCCGGCCGAACTAATGAACTGTCCACTTCTGTTTGTTTTAAATTATGCACTTCGTAGCGTATGAGCAATATATGTGACAGCGCATAGAGAAAGGGACCTAAGGGTAAAAAATCAATTTTCACTTTTTTTTGATGTGGACACCATCTGAACATCGAATGAGACCGATCCCATGACCTAAAAGTGTTCCCTCCCAGAGAGATGCGCGTTTTATGAAAGTTATGGTACACCAAAGATACACGTATTTAAATCTTTAAAATGGCTCTCCTGAACAAAACTGGTTTAGGAGATATTCACATCAACCATTTTTTTTTATGTTTTTTTTAACCCTTACTGCGCGGTGTTTAGAGGAGAAATTGAAATTACTTATAGCCAAAATTCTATAGAAATTTTGTTACAAAAATTACTTTGAGCTGCCTACATTTTTTGGATTCTTTACTTAAGTACTGTAACTCCATTAAAATCCGCGTCCAACAAGCTAAGAAACTTTACAATCCGATTAAATTTGACTGAGTTATTTAAGATTTAGTCAGAAAGGAGATGGTAAACCTATTTAAGGGTGTTTAGTTTAGACGTGTGCTTTTTAATCTGGCCACATTTCTTTCTGAGTTGGCCTTTTTGATGCTCAGTTTGGTTTTTCATTTCATAATGAATAGACATACTCCGGAACAACGTTTGTAGACCGTGGTGAATGGGCCCAAAACGATATGGCCACCAATCCAGATTTTTACAAGAAAATTTTATTCAGCGATGAAGCTCAATTTGTTGAATGGGTACGTTAATAACCAAATTGTTGCATTTGGTGCAATGAGAATCCACAAAACAAAGTAAAACGCCGTTACATCCTGAAAAAGCCACTGTTTGGTGTGTTCTATGGGCAATCATTGGCCCAAATTTCTTCAAAAATAAAGCCATAATGTTACAGTCATTGAAGAACGCTATAGAGACATGCTTAATGACTTTTCGTGTCTGAATTGGAGGATGTTGATGTGGACGACCTTTGGGTCTAACAAGACGGCGCTACATGCCATACAGCCAACGAAACATTCAATTTATTGAAAGAATCTCACGTCGTGGGCCTGTGGCGTGGCCTCCATTATTGTGCATTTACACCGCTATACTATTTTTGTGGGGTAATGTGAAGTCGCTTGTCTACGCAGATAAGTCCGTCACGATAGACTCCTTGGAAGAGAATATGCGGCGCGTTAATGCCGACGTACGGCCCCAAATGCTGCAGAAAGTGGTCGAAAATTGGACCTCTCGGCTGGAATTTATTCAAGCCACTTGCCCGAAATCATTCGTGTTAAAAGCTTATGGCATTTAACACAAATTTGTCGACTTTATTTGAAAAGGAGTTAAATATTTCATTTTGGTATCGAAGGTCTTTATATATTCAGGAAATATATACAAGTTTAAGGTATGCCAATGGATCCACCATAGCGGATATTGTATTGGATGATTTACATGTCGAAGCAATTCAAGAACTAAGTCACAAATACATCAACATAAATATCATCCAAAAATACAATTCACCACTGAAAGAGAGTAGATAGCGCAATTGCATGTCTAGATACAAAAATTCATCATAAAAATGGACAAATAAAATTTGATTGGTACAAAAAAGAAATTTCAACAGGTAGAATTATGAATTAAAACTCAACTCAACCAAAAACACAAATTATCAACACAGCAAAAAGTTTTATTTTTAGAATCCTGACTCTAAGCGACGACGAATTTCAAACAAAGAACACCAAACAGATTACAAATATTTTAAAAAACAACAGTTTCCCCTCTAAATTAATAACACAACTTATTGAAGAGACAAAAATGAAAAAAATGAAGTGGCAACCCTAATAGCAACGAAAGAACGGAAAGCACTGAACAGTGTTGCCACAAGAAATTTTTTTTTCCGACCAAATTTGTTTCTAAATCCTACCAAATTGGGTCAAAACCGACCAAAATTGTAACGAAAAAAACAATATTTAATTTATAGAAAACTTTTATTAATTAAACAAAAAATAATGTAAATTCAGTCTATTATTTTAATTCTTTAAATAAAAATATATACAAAACTATATAAACAAAAAAAATCTCTTATATATACAGAGATTTTGGAGATCATTTGTCAGTAAATCCGAGATCATGTTTAACATATTTTCAATTCACTACAGTTTATTCGGTGTTTTAAAGTCTTTTTTAGCTGACCATACAGTATGCGAACCTTTGTTCGTGATTAATTCTTTACAAAGCATGATACTGTTAACATTTATTAGTCTTTACATGTTGTTTACATTTATTAGTCTTTAAATACCGCGAACAAGCATACCACAGTTCAGAGGCCATAAGCTGTTTACGACGTCTAAGACATCAGAGTAAACGGCAAATGATTTTGTACTTTGGCCTCGTTCCATAGATGGCGTTTCACACATAGTAATGATTTTGTAAGCTGTGAATATTTATAAATAAAATTATGTGCAACACATGGTAAATTATAATAAAAATATATATTTGAAATTTTTATTCAAAAATCTACCATAATCAGTTTGGGCCTACCATCCGACCAAAATTAAAAAATTGAAATTCGTCCGACCAAATTTGGTAGAATTCTACCAAAACGGCAACACTGGCACTGAAAAACAATATTGCAGCATAAAATACATCCCTGGACTAACAGACAAGAAGAACAGGAACACCATAATATAACAAACAATAACATATGTTTTGCTTATAAAGCACTTACGACACTTAGTGCAATAATTTCCAATGTTAAAACACCAATAGACAAACAATGACAAAACAATATAGTTTACGAAATAGGATGTAAGGAAAACGACGAACAAAACTGCGATTTAGTATATTTAGGAACAACAAAGAGATCACTTGAAACTAGAACGGGGGAGCACAAGGCAGATATAAAAATGAGAAAAGAAAGAACAGCTTTAACACAACACATACTAGACATGGGACATACAGCTGACTTTGAAAACGTCAGAATAATTGACAAAAAAAAGCAAGGAGAGAAAGAAATTCATTATAGAAAGCTTACGAATTCAACAGAAAAAAGGAAATACGATGAATCTGAAAGAAGACACGGACAATATAAGCATCTGCAACGGAGTTGCAATCAAAAAGCTGTGATATTTAAATTAAGTTGCCTGTTTAAAATGAGTGTTGTCACTGTTATTTGTGTGTTTGTCAAATTATCAATAATGTAACTAAAAACTATAATATTTTTGAAGTTTATAATTGTGACGATATTTAAATATGATAATTTAATTAATGTTTTATTTGAAATAGACGAACCCCTTGAAAAAGTCAACAAAAATTGACGAAACGTCGCGAAAAATGAAATAAAAAGGAATTTTTATTTATAACAATTTAGGTCATAATAGCTTACACAACTACACAGCAAATTTTTGTTCTTGGAATTTCGGGATGGTAAACTTTTGTTTTTGGAATAACTAAACAATTCTAGGAGATTCGACTAGAGAAAAAAACTGACATTGCTGCAAGCTACTATGAAAAACGTCAAAATTAAAAATTCAGATATGTAATTTCAAAACATTGCACTTGACACCCGTTTTTTACACTTTTAAAAAGCTCATTGTAATCTAAAAAGCCTTTTTTGTTAGTAGATTTTTTTCCTTAACTGTCCCTAATTCTCTTGCTCGACACTGTAAACCGTAGGCCATGGATGGAATTATTGATATCATCGACGTAGATATGCTTTTATCACCGATTTGTTATTACTCCCGGTGGGCCATGCGATATGTTCGCATGTAAATAAGTAAGTACAGTGAGTACGAATACTGCTTTAACCACATTACGATAATATACATACATATGTATGTATGCATGGATACTCGTAGTTTTTGTACGACCAATAGTTAATTGTAGCTAATGGTCAGTTAGGTTTATTTGTTGACTTGGTTGCCATTGTGGTTTACGCAATATTTACGCACTGACAATACATTATGATATAATAATAATCGCAATTATGATGATATGAATAGAACAAAAAACGAAAGCAACTTCGAGGCTTACGAGTGATAATGCATGGTATGTGTTTTTGTTTGAAGGCACTTCCAGATTGTGTATAATATTAACCGAGATAAAATGCATGACAAGTGCGGCATTTTTCATCACGCACTGGATAAGAATTTGTATGAAAATCTAAGGCTTGATGGCTTAACTTAACAGTGGATAATAATCGAAGCGAAAAGAGATGTTACCATGCTGAACTTTTTGAAATCCGATGGACCAAGTTGACATTTATTTTGTCTTTGTGGCGCTTTTAAGGCACCCAGTTTTAAATATTGGCGGGAAACCCCTATTTAACATTCTCTTGCGGATTATAGGTACATAGCCTAGGCAAAAAGTTGACTTTCGACTTTTTTTAAAATAAATATATTTAAAGTCGACTTCCGACTAATCGAATTATTAGAGAAAAAATCGATTAAACGACTTTTCCTCCATGAGACTTGAGTAACTTTTACACAATTTGTATACTATCCAACGATGAGTGGATGATATATTAAAGTTGTCATTCCATTTTCAACACTACGAATTAACTCTGAAATTTGCGTGGTAAGGACATATGGTCGTAAACTGTTTGGGATTGTAAATATGCGGAATCGTCCCAGAGTGAAAAAGTATCTCATTAAGGCACTTAAGGTAATATAGGGAAAAAGTACACATTAGATATTTGTGAACGAATATTGGTTAAATGGGGTCTGGTTATACTTCAAAGAAGGACATAGTTGCTTCATGTTTTGCCTCCTGTGATCCAAAAAAATGGTTCGTGTGATCCTAAAAGGGCGATTAGTAGTCAATACGGACATAAGAGCAATCAATTTAAAGCCAAAATTGCTATCAAAATAAATATTTATTTAAAGTTTCGGCCGAATTTACGGCCAGACGCATGAGCCGAAGTCGCCCGAAAATGGTGGGGATATACAGGGTTTCCGCCGGGAAGGTATACTACTTTGTTTTGCCGCTATTTTGATAAACATTAGTCTTGACAGTTCATATTTGGCATTCGTGAAGTAGAGACGTGGCAAATTTTTTTTCAGAAAAATATTCTATAAATCAACGTGTTTTAATCGTTAAAACATTTTTTTTTATCAAAATCAATCATCGATAACTGCGACGATGAGAAAGTTACGTGACATTTTTGGGAGAAACAACGTGCCAACAAAACGCATAATTTATCGTGTATTGAATTACTTCGAAGAAAGAGGGCCTGTATCTAAGGGACCCAAGCATGACCACAGCTTACTGCAAGATCGGCTAAACACATTACTGCTGCTCAAGAAAGTGTTTAAAACAATCCATTATCATAAGAACAACTTTGGCCACAATTTTGCACAAGTATTTGCATTTGTTTCCATTCAAGATTCAGTTGACAAAAGAGTTTTATCCACAAGAAAAAATATATGGCTACTGTATGGTCACCGCAACAATGATAGTATTGTTTTCTGAATTTTATTTTGACAACAGTAGATTGCGGCAATAATAATATTGTTGAAATGTAACAATACTATTTTTGCTATACTTAGAAATGAAAATATGGTTGTAGCAACCATGTAAATATTGTTGGTGCGACAAAAGTATTGTTGTTAATGATTTATGTTGACAATAATATGATTACGATAATCATACGGTATGGTTGAGACTATGGACAAAGCATAACAGGTTTTAAAGACTATGTGTGTATGTTTTTTTTTCGCCACGAGATGCAGTGCATAAGGTAGTTCGAGGGATTTTTATTGTGTTTGCTTTGTTCGGTGAAATACTCTACTACCGACTGGTTCTCGTTTATTTAAAATCTGCCTGCTCTTAAGTATATGTGACGCGCAAAATAGAAAGGGACCTAAGGTTAAAACCCAGTTTTGTTCAGGAGAGCCATTTTAAAGATTAGGTCCCTTTCAATTTGCGCTTAGAATCGTCGACTTCACTTTCATAAAACGTGCATATCTCTGGGAGGGAACACTTTTAGGGCCTGGGATCGGTCTCATTTGATGCTCAAATGTTGTCCACATCAAAAAAAATGAAAATTGATTTTTTTACCCTTAGGTCCCTTTCTCTATGCGCTGTCACATATATACATTGATCATGGTTTAATCACATTCGTTACTTGGTGAAGTAGCATTCACCCCTGCTGGCAACTAAACGTATTTTCGACTGCCGTTAGATTATATATTTTTGTTTCTTGAATGAAATGTTCAATAAAAACGGTTTCAAATGTGGCTATGAACTTATTGTAATGCAATTTATAATAACAAACTTGATAAACCTCTATTTTTGAATAAGAACACTAACCAATCTTAATAAATAATTTTAGGGATCATAGTATGGTTGAGTGTGAATCAAACTAAGGTTGTGAGGAATATACTATGGTTGTATGAGAAACATACTGTGGTAGTGAGGTTCATAATATGGTTGTGGGATGAAAGTATGGTTGATTGTGAATCATACTGTTGTTGTGACGATCATAGTATGGTTTTAGAGATCATAGTATGGTTGAGTGTGAATCATACTATGGTTGTGGGGATCATAGTATGGTTATATGTGAATCATGCTAATGTGGTGAGGATCATAATACTGTTGTGCCATAACCATTTACCCAACAATAGTATGATCCTCTTCGAATATTTTCACCCCAACCATACTTTTTTTTCTGCGTGTATGCAAATAGGATGTTACAGCTCGCCCATGACACCCCCGAGTTTCATACAAAAGAGGCACATTTTCATTTGAATAGATATGTGCATAAATAGAATAGTCGGTTCTGGGCAATGGAAAACCCTTAAATTATTCATCAGTCACCTTTGAATGCATAAAAAGTGACAGTCTGGTGTGCAATTTAGTCAGTAGGAATCATAGGACCTTCTATGAAAATGAAAACGGCGTAACGATAACTGTCAATGGGGAGCAAAATCGTAATATGATTGAAAACTTTTTAACGCCAGAACTGCATGCTTTGGGCTTGATTGACATGTGGTATCAACACGCCGGTTCCACATCGCATACAGTCACGGTTACAATGGAATTACTGCGAGACCTCTTTCCACAACAAGTTATTTCAAGAAATGGTGATGGTGATTTGTCTCCACGGTCGCCTGATTTGACTGCTCCTTTGTCTTTGTATTATGTGACTTCTAGAGCCAAAGATAAAAATCAGTTAAACAAAACGAATTTGCTTCAATTTCCATAACGCCCACCCATTATCAACAGAACTTGATTCTACAAAATTTCATGAACATCTGGCAACTATTGCATCCTGTAATTGGATTACTAGCTTTAGATGAGCAGCGGGCGGACGGACGGACAGACGTATCGGTGTGTGATTCTGAGTCCATCAGTACAATTAAAAGTGGGTTCAGTTTAAATATTTAACACAAGCCCATTTTATAATACCCGCAGAGTACAAATATTTGTTCAGCCGGTAACAACAAGTTCAAAAAAATGTTGAATGTAAAAGTCGGAAGCAAAAGTCGATTAAACAAAACGAATTTGCTTCAATTTCCATAACGCCCACCCATTATCACCAGAACTTGATTCTACAAAATTTCATGAAAATCTGGCAACTATTGCATCCTGTTATTGGATTACAAGCTTTAGATGAGCAGCAGGCGGACGGACTGACAGACAGACGTATCGGTGTGTGATTCTGAGTCTATCAGTACAATTAAAAGTGGGCTCAGTTTAAATATTTAACACAAGCCCATTTTATAATATCCGCAGAGTACAAATATTTGTTCAGCCGGTAACAACAAGTTCAAAAAAATGTTGAACGCAAAAGTCGGAAGCAAAAGTCGATTAAACAAAACGAATTTGCTTCAATTTCCATAACGCCCTCCCATTATCACCAGAACTTGATTTTACAAAATTTCATGAAAATCTGGCAACTATTGCATCCTGTTATTGGATTACAAGCTTTAGATGAGCAGCAGGCGGACGGACGGACAGACAGACGTATCGGTGTGTGATTCTGAGTCCATCAGTACAATTAAAAGTGGGTTCAGATCAAATATTTAACACAAGCCTGTTTTATAATACCAGCAGAGTACAAATATTTGTTCAGCCGGTAACAACAAGTTAAAAAAAATGTTGAACGCAAAAGTCGGAAGCAAAAGTCGATTACGACTTTGTGTATTATATATTTTTTTGGCTTTTTGTAGACTTTTTTTTCCTAAATTTTTTTAATGTTTTGATATTCTTATATTGTAAACGAGTTGAATTTTTATTTTATGAGTAAACTAATTTAATAATGCCTGAAATATTGGCATCAATATGTTTGATAATATTCTACAAAAAGACTCTAGAACTTCTAAATTATGCGTTGTAAGTAGACTTCTTTCCTTGGCAGTATATTTTTAGATCTAGTAGTCACATAGTTCTATAGGAATATTGATGAAACATGGCGCAAGTAATTTTTTGGACAAAGGACGTACGTTGAAGCTAATCGTTTGAGATTAAGATATAGCTCCCACACATATGTATGTTCATTCGATTTTATGATTTTACCATAGAAGCCACATATGGGCATTTCCACCGAAAGGTTCACCGAGATGAAAAAATCAAAAGTTCTTAAGAAAATATCAGTTTTGATCTTTTTAAAAGAAATACTATGCAATTATTAATGTCTTACTGCTTAATAATGAATGAAATACTCATCTTTGCTTTTGTCACTAGAAAGTTGGCTTATGCTTAAATAGGTAAATTTTTACAATTTTTTCTTTAACAATTTTTTTTTACATACGGAGATATGTTATAGCAACAAACTTTAAATTACAACAATATCAAACAACAACAATTTTTTTTATGTGTTTAATGAAATGAACTCTTAAAACAATCTTGCTGGAATTTATGTCCCGCTAGCGCAGTCCCGTGCGTGATATTAAAAAAATATCTTTTAAAAAAGAACGATGGACATTTCAGAAAATGCCTGTATTTTGAAAGCTATATTAATTAGTCCAATACTCGTAAAGTTAAACAAATTCTACTACCAAATACGAGTAATGCAAGAAAATTCGTTGAGTTTTTAATTTTTCAACATACGATTGTTATATATATTTCTGACATATCCATTGGAAAGTTTGACATTTTTTAGCATAAACGTACTTAGAACGTTTTGACGTACGACCATCATTTGTGTTGTTTACAGTGACTTGAAAAATCAATATGGCAAAATAAATAAATTAGCTCGTGAACATTTTCGTGCGATCATATTTCACAATTTTCGACGTGGATTAGCACCACAAAAGTGCATTGATGAACTTAAATCTTTGTATGACGATGAAGCACCATCCTATAGCACTGTGAAAAACTGATTTTATGAATTCAATCGTGGCCGACGCTGGCTCAAAGACGAAGGTCGTTAAGGTCGTCCAAAAACGGCCGTTGTGCCAGAGAACATTGATGCCGTGCTTCATCAGATAATGCTACATCGTCATGAGACAAACCATGAGATAGAGACATCATTGGCCATTTCTTCCAGCAGCATACATTCGATATTGCAGGAATACCTGACCGTAAAAAAGTTTTGTTCTCGTTGGATCTCGCACAATTTGACAATCGCCCAAAAAAAGGCTCTTGTCGATTGGTGCAAAGAAAATTTGGAAAAATACGATGGCGGTGCTTCTAATGATGTATATAAGCTCGTCACAGGTAACGAATCATGGATCTATGCATATGAGCCCGAAACAAAACAGCAAAACACCGTATGGGTCTTCAAAGATGAGCCTAATCCAACGAAAGTTGTTCGTGGAAGAAGCAAATGGTCGCCTGTTTCTTCGGCAAAACCGGTGTGGCGACTGTTCCGATTGAGCAACGTAGGAGGTCAATTCTGAGTGGTACACCACAATTTGTGTGCCTGAAGTCTTCGGAGACATTCGAAAAACGAACAAGAGAAGGCGAATCATTGTGCACCATGACAATGCGAGCTCTGACACATCGGCTCAAACCAGCGCCTTTTTGACCGGCCAAAACGTCGAATTGATGGGTCATCCGTCGTACAGCCCTAAGTTGGCACCCAATGACTTCTTTTTATTCGCGCACATCAAGAAAAAAAATGCGTGGTCAACGATTTTCGTCAGTAGAAGATGCTGTTTTAGAGGTCAAAAACCATTTTTTGGAGGTGTCTCAATCGGAGTGGAAAAAGTGCTTCGACAATTGGTTTGAGCGCATGCAAAAAGAAGAGAATAGTTTGAAAAACAATAAAAAACATTTTTGATGATAAGTATTCGCATTTTCATTATTAGGCCAGAAATATATATCAGCCCTCGTACTAGCAAAAATGACTTCCATTTTGTGTCCCGTTTGCGATATAAGGCTTATCTTAAGTATTTGCAGAGTATTGGAAGTAAATAACTTGCAATTTGAACTTAAATTTAGAGTTACTGAAGAGCAATTAAGCCTTTAAAAGGAGCTTAAAAAATTGTTATGTTTTCATACTTATGGATTAACTTTAATGAGTACGAGTGTCCTGTTCGCGATCCTGGAAATACCCATATGTGACAGCGCATAGAGAAAGGGACCTAAGGGTAAAAAAATCAATTTTCCTTTATTTCCTTTTTTGATGTGGACAACATCTGGGCATTGAATGAGACCGATCCCATGACCCAAAAGTGTTCCCTCCCAGAGATATGCGCGTTTTATGAAAGTGAAGTCGACGATTCTAAGCGCAAATAGAAAGGGGCCTAGTCTTTAAAATGGCTCTCCTGAACAAAACTTTTCATCAACTTTTCACTTTTTTTTTGATGTGGACAACATCGAATGAGACCGATCTCATGCCCCAAAAGTGTTCCCTCCCAGAGATATGCGCGTTTTATGATACACGTATTTAAATATTTAAAATGGCTTTCCTGAACAAAACTGGTTTTTACCCTTAGGTCCCTTTCTATTTTGCGCGTCACTTATTGCATTCAATCTTGTTGAGATTTGGCACAAGTCAGTTTTTTTGGACTAGAGATGGAATATTATTGAAATTAAGGAAAATTTGTTTAGATGCTATGGCCCGGATTTGAATCTATTTGAGAGTCGTGCTTATTAACGCCAACACACCTACAACGATGCCTGTTTCCATAAAAATGTGGGGTTTCGATCTGGTGCACAAATTTAGTGTATCTTATTTAAATTCTTCATTATCCTTGAAACTGTAACATTATAAGAAGGTTATCCACTTATCATTGCACATTCAATGATCCAGAATGATGGGACACTGGAATGTCCAATTAAAATTTTAATTATATTTCGTTATAGAATAATCGAAATTAAACGACGGCAATATTTTTCCCCAGAAGAAAAATCAACATTTGCAGGGCAATTAATATAAATTACTCGTATATATATTTGAATATAATTGTTCAGAAATACTACATATGTACATACCTATCACATGCGTATGTATATAAGTAAAAACTTATACATATATGTACACCACGCCATACAAAAAATCAATATGATGAGCATACTTAAGTCGTTTATGGTTGAATTTATGTATATAAAATTACGATGACGACGACGACAGCCAGTCAGCCAGCAAACATCATGTAATACGTTAAAAAATGATCTTGCATCACGTTGAGAATGGGAATGACGATGAGGCTACATCAGAGGACGATACTGAAGGAACCACGAACGAACGTCGACAACGATGAGGTTGATGATGATGACGACGACGACAGCAATAACGACCAAAACGAGAAATATGTATAACCTATTTAAGACTAAAATAACACACTAATTGGGGAATTATATGTGCAGAGATGGCTGTCAGGCCATCCATCATTGCCTGCATGAGCATCAAGGGAATTTTGTTCGCACACAAAAGGAAAATGGATACCGCAGACAAGTGAAAAAGCCCAGGCGAGAACGAGAAGGCGGCAGCGACAGAGATGACTATACGAATATCTCTGGCATAGCGGTTAAACGAACGAAAGAGGCGTTACCCAAAATGAAACACATGGAATTTGCGAGAGGAGAGCGAATATCCTTTGGGCCCAAGAGAAAGGGATGTTTTGGCTAAATGTTGATAATGGTTGGCGATAAATCATATAAACTGCAGCATCACAGTGCTCTTTTAACCCCTCTCCCTGGTGCTGGCGAGCGCCGCTCGATAGAGAGAGAGAGAGCGAGAATAAGTGGAAGTTTGGTTGCATTGACGGTGCCAGCAGCCAAAAAGGATAATTGAAATGCTGCACACATACGCACTCTCCCCCCAACAGACGACATAAATAGGGTTAGATTGCCTTGCGTGGCGTTACGTAGCCTTTGCCCAAAGGAGATGCAAAAAAATCTCAGCTCAAGTACTGATGATGATTTTGTGGTACATTTGCCGTAAATCACTGCTAATGCAACCGTCAACGAGCCAACAACGGCTCTTAACGTTTCGCCAATTACTTAACGCGCGATATCGTCAACGGAAAATAACGTCAGTCTCTTAAATAAATACCTTGAAAATATTCAATTCAACAATCCGCCGCAATAAAAAAATTAATAAAAAATACTACTCGAATTGAAGTGAAAATAACATGTCCTTGCAATTAAGTGAACATTTAACGGACAGCAGTGCTACCAGCCCCAATACACCGTCACCGTCGTCGCCAACAAATCTAGTGGCCAAATTGCCACAAATCATGCAGCATCATCATCAACAGACAGCAACGCAGCAACATACTGTGACGTCGCAACAGCAGCTATCGCCGCCTTCCACAACGATGGTGTCGTCGAAAACTCCCTTTTCAATCGAACATATTTTGTGTCAAAACTTAAAAAATAACAACAACAACAATAACGGTAGTGCAATTACAAAATTAAAAACGTCATCGTCGAAATCGTCGTCGTCCGTGAAAACGGTCGCAAATGATCTTAGCCACTATAGTGAGAAATTGAAAAATACGCCAGCGTCCCTGCCTTCAAGTGAATACAGCAGCAACAATCATCAACATCATCATTCGTCAAAACATGCGTCGGTCAGCAATCGTCATGATCAAGAGGAATATCAAAGGATTATCAATAAAGAAAGGTAGGTCGGAAGCTTCGGAAGTTAAAAGAAAATGCAGTTTACGTTTTGTTGAAAGTAAAAAAACAATTTGCGCAATCACTAGACATTGCCAAAGACCGGTTTGTGCAACACAAATTCAGGTTTCTACAAATAAAAACTACACTAACAGCTGTTTTTATAAAACGAATTAGTTTGAGATGAAATTAAATGAGCCGTCAGTAGACGAAAGAAGAATAATTTTTGTTTTTGTAAATCGCACGAATTCGAACATCAACACATTCAGGACAACATTAAAATAAAAAAATTAAAAAGAATTTTTAAAGTTAGCATGAGTTGAACCAATCCAAAATGTACGGTATTAAACTTTCCTTCGTTGTTTAAGTCTAGTATTCACCTTAAGCGAAATTTTTGCTCCCATAAGAAAAACTTGTAGCAAAGCAAACGAAATTTACCACCGCCATTTAGTTATTTTCGTTTGGTGGTACTCAGCGGAAACGATATGGTGGCGAATTTGCAACTGTTACCGGGATATTTCTCATATTTTGAATATGAGTATTCTGGTTTGGTCTAGGAATATTTGACATTTGCAAAACAAAAAAATAACAAATGTTAGAAGTCGTTTTCGAGGATATTCAAATGAATATGAATAAAAAAAATTATTTGGAAATTAATTACGGCTGTTACGTTCTACACTTCTCTACATGGCAATTTTACAGTGCAGAGATAAATGTAAAACTCCTAAGCGAAAATTTCGTTTGAGGTGAATACTAGTTTTAAAACGACATTTTCCCCTAGAATTTTTGCATTTATCTCCACACGGACATTAATTTTCGTTTGCAGATAATAATAAGTCTACACTGCTCTTATAATCATTCCTGTAGCTGTTGCAAATTACGTCACCTTTTCGTTTCAGCTGACTACCATTAAACGAAAATAGCTTAACGAAATTTACTAGTGGTATTTTTTGTTTGTCTGCTAGATACTTTTCTAATGGGAGCGAAAATTTCGTTTAGATGAACACTAGTCTTTAAACAAACCGAAGGAGACGTTCGAGTTATGAAAACAGGTTCATAGAATTCGTCCTCGCCGACTTTTATAAACCATCCACCATGGATGCACTATTGGCATGGCAAAGTAGCACTTTTTATATTTATAGCCCTTGGATAAACAACCATTAATTGGGAACAACGGGTAGGAGAGTGTGGCCTGAGTCTCAGTTAAATATTAAAACTAAATCCATATTTGGATTTCTAGTGAACTTTTCTTAATTTTGTGATACTTGCAATATGTATCTTGACTATACAGCCCAAAAAAGGTTGAGTAGACCGAGTTTAATCTTACAAATAAATCTATTTTAAGATTCCTTGTAAAAGTTTTTTAGGGTTTTTTAAAAAGAAATTAACGAAATTGCAAGAATTTTGCAAATTTGATTTTAAAACCTGTGCCGGTCAACGCAAATTGCAGAAATTTTCCGATTTGAGATCGCACGGTATCATGCATGTGATTTCAAAATATATTCACTGGTTTTGCACAAAAATCAAAATGTAAGTATCGCGATATATTCGTATTTTATTAAACAAAGTCTTCAGGGTTTATATAAGTACCACCAGCACCAATATACATTCATTTGTTTTTTATTTATTTATTTATTTACATATTTATTACAATTAATAATAAACTAAGTTAAAGGGCACTACACGCAGAGAAAGGATATGGTTACACTATGGTCACCGCAACAATAATATGTTCTCTACAATAAAAGCATGTTCATCGCAATCATAGTATTGTTTTTTGAATTTCATTTTGACAATAGTATGATTGCGACAGTATTGCTATTGTTGAAATGTAACAATAGTATTATTGTCAAATTTAGAAATGAAAATATGGTTGTAGTAACCATATAAACATGGTTGGTGCAATAAAAGTATTGTTGTTTAAAATGTACGTTAACAATAATATGATTACGGCAATCATACAGTATGGTTGCGACTATGAACAAAACAAAACAGATTTTTTTAGAGCATTCATGGATGTGTGTGCGTATGTTTTTTTGATATACAAAAAAAAACACATACATACGATACAGTGAATGGTTGCTGTCTATAAAAAACAACAACAATCGGAAGGTAGTTCGAGGGATTTTTAATGTGTTTACTTTGTTCGGTGAAATACACTACTACCGACTGGTTCTCGTTTATTAAAAATCTGCCTGCACTTAAGTATATAGCCATTGATCATTGTTTAATCACATTCGTTACTTTGTGTCTACGGATGGTGAAGTAGCATTTACCTCTGCTGGCAACTAAAAGTATTTTTGACCGTTGGAATATATATTTTTGTTTCATGAATGAAATGTTCAATAAAAATATGGCTTCAAATCTGGCTATGAACTTATAGTAATGCAATTTAAAATAACATACTTAATATAAATCTCTATTTTTGAATAACAACAATAACCAATCCTAATAAATAATTTGGGGATCATAGTATGGTTGAGTGTGAATCATACTATGGTTGTGGACATCATAGTATGGTTGTGTGTGAATCATACTATGGTTGTGAGGATCATACTATGATTGTATGAGAAACATACTATGAATGTGAGGATCATAATATGGTTGTGGGGATCATAGTATGGTTGAGTGTGAATCATACTATGGTTGTGGGGATTATAGTATGGTTATGTGTGAATCATACTATGGTTGTGGGTATCATAGTATGGTTGTGTGTGAATCATACTATTGTTGTGAGGATCATAATATTGTTGTGTCACAACCATATACCCAACAATAGTATGATCCTCCTCGAATATTGTCACCCCAACCATACTTTTTTTCTGCGTGTAGAATCGAAGGCTATCGGCCGAACATTCGTTTGTTTTTAAGACCAATCACTAGCGAACAAATTTACGATTTCCTTTACACTAAAACAAATAGAATTGTAGATTTGCTGCTGCTCTTGTTTTCTAAAGGAAACACGTTGGAAATGAAATTTGTCGATTTTAAGGAATCAAATCGGACGATTACAGGAACGGCCCTAAAGAACTTGGGATTTGGGTTTTTGTTTTCGTTTAAAAAATTTTAATGGAAACCCGATCAGGCCTTTTATTATTAAGCAGGCCTTCAAAATACATTTACATTTTTTAATTTTAAATGTGAAATTAAATATATAAATATTATTTAAAAGTATATGTATATTTGCCAAGGCCATATAACCCGTATTTTTTGGCAACTAAAAGCTGGAGGTCCCCATTTTGCTGTTATAACCAAGGTCCGGGAAACGGTTTATAATTTGTTTAAAATTAAATATTTTTCCTTAAAGTTCAAAGAAATTTGGAATTCATTTTAATCCATCATGACGAAAATTCCAAAATATTTTTTAATCACATTCAACAGGGATTAACCGGCTCAAGACCTCTTGTTTCTATATCCAAAGGAATGAGAACTACTGTTGTAAACCTTACTTCTATTTAAATATAGAAGCAAGAGGTCTTGAGCAACAACAGACCGAAATAAAACAAAGGAGCTAAATTTTTTTTTAATATTTTTATCTTTCAAGTTGAAAAACAGAAAACTTCTTTATCGTTTATCGATTAGGATGCCTTAATAAAAAAAATTGTTATCAATATTTAATACATATTTATTTAGGCCCGATATTTTTACTAACATCATAAATCATCTTCTGGGGATCTAACAAATATAACCCCATAAAAAATAGTCCAAATATAACCCCATAAAAAATAGTCCAGCGGAGTCCACGCCACAGGCCCACGACGCGAGATAACGCGCTCACCAAAAGTTTCCTTTAATGTATTGATAGTTTCTTTGGCTGTATGGCATGTAGTGCCGTCTAGTTGGAACCAAAGGTCGCCCACTCAACATCCTTCAACTAAGGCTAATGGATCTTTAGCGTTTCTCATTCACTGTAACATTAAGTTCGGCTTTATTTTTGAAGAAATATGGACCAATCGTTCCCTCTGCCTATAGAGCACACCAAACAATGACTTTTTGAGGATGCAATGTGGATTTTCAATACTCCAAATTTTGGTAATTAACGTACCCATTCAACCAAAAGTGAGTTTCATCGCTGATTTTTTTTTGTAAAAATCAGGATCGGTGGCCATTTCGTTTTGGGGCCATTTTACACGACTTGCAAACGTTTTTCTGGAGTAAGTCTATTCATTATGAAACGGCAAACGAAACTGAGCGTAAATCAAGTGACAGCTGTCCGACCGACACACACAATTTTACTATGATCCCCAATATAATTTATTAGAATTTGTTTAAGTTGTCGACAATAGATTTGATCCCCAATATTATTTATTAGAATTGGTTTAAATTGTCAACAATAAATTTGAATTATGAAAATTATTCAAAAATACATTAAATTCAAAATAATAGGAGTGATTTATTTCAAAGTAGAAAAAATAAGTTTAAATAAACGTAAGCGTTTTTGTTAAAACTATTTCAGTTAAACAAAGCCAAAGCAGCTTGTTTAAAAAATTCTGATTTCGATAAAACAGTACTATTATTGCATTAGATCCGTACCAATAACATTTACAATAATACAGTATGATTGCCGTAACCATATCATT
The DNA here is from genome assembly GCA_963513945.1 of Hydrotaea diabolus. NCBI lineage: Eukaryota > Metazoa > Arthropoda > Insecta > Diptera > Muscidae > Hydrotaea > Hydrotaea diabolus. The sequence goes on from OY740717.1 coordinate 20,990,956, forward strand.
GTTAAAATAAAACGCAAAACACAATACTTTTGTGGCACCAACCATATTTATATTGTTGCTATAACCATATTTTCATTCTAAAATTTGGCAATAATACTATTGTTACATTTCAACAATATTAATATTGCAGCAATTATACTATTGTCAAAACTAAATTCAGTTAACAATGCTATGGTTGCGACGAACATACTTTTATTGCGAAACACATATTATTATTGCCGTGACCATGTAGTAAACATGTTTTTTCTCTGCGTGTAGTCACGACCCCCCTACGAGTGCTTCAATTGTGAAAGCAAACAGTTTTTTGCCTCTGTCTAAAATTTTAATTTTTGTCGTTGAACTAGTGTGGCATGTAAATTTTTAAATTTCAATATTCTCTTCTGAAGGTTTGAATACTTGACATGTTGCACCGATACTTCAGTTACTGAATGTTACAGAGTGCCAACTAACATCCAGTTGTACGGATGGAATAGTCGAGGTACATGTAACCTCAATCATACGCTTGGCAAAAAAATCGGCTGTGGCAACAAATCTTTTCTTTGTGTGTGATTGTGGTTTTTCTATGTCATTTTTTACTGCAATGTGGTTGATGAGATAATATTTGGACAAGGCAACATTTGATTACGAAAGACGTATTACATGGCCAAGCATTTAAAGATTGCATTTTCCACAGACAGTTGGGTAAGATAGTTTTGATAGTAGGATAGTTTTGATATTGCTCTCGTGTAATTGTTGATAAAAAAAATTAGAAAGAATTTTTAAATAACAGGTCGAATAAAACTAGCACGAAGTTGTTGATAAACTTTAACCGCGAACAAATTTGTGATAAACTATTTAAGTGCGGTATACAAATTGTGTCAATTATTTCAAACTAGTTTTGTTGTTTTTGACAGTGATATCTCTTGAACAACAATTTTTAAATTATTTACAACTTGCGGTTTAAAAAAAGAAATACAAATATCTACAATGATAAATGGTAAAAAAATTAAATGAATACCATGGATTAAAGTAAATGAGAACAAGGCAAACAAGAAATTAAAAATATCAAAATTATCAATATACTCGTATGTAGTAAAAAGCGATAGTCAGGCATTGTCGACGTCTGTAAGGTCGGTCAGACCAAACTTTATATATCCTTTACCGTCACTGCACTACTTGAGAGCAAAAAAGTTGGTCCTTTTTGGACCCTTGCGTCCGACTCTAATCTCAGCCATAAATCGAAATACATCTACATTTCGATTAGAAGTAATTGGCTTATACCTACGTGTCCATATTGGCTATTAATGGCCCGCTTTCCCATACCGGTCACATGAGCCAAAAGTACCAGCAACTATGCCCTTTTTGGGGTATTAGGTGCGTCTCAATTAGCATTATCCATTTTAACAAAAAATTATGATTTGTAGAGATAATACTTAAAAAGGTGGACCTTTTTCCGATGTACCGAGTACCTTAAAGGGAAACATTTTCCCCCAAGGCTTATTTCGCTTATTCACAATCCCAAGGAGCTTACCACAATAACCCATTATAATGCAAAATTTCATGATCCTAAATTTATTCATGTGGCCGCTATTCAGCTTTTAACAGACACACGAACGTACGGACATATTTCATGGTGTTGCAATCGGAATGACAAATGAGATGTACTGCTATATATATAGGGTGATCCATCTAGACATATTTTTTCAGAACAATAAAAATATAAAAATTCAAATCAAGTGGACTCGTTATTGGTAATTTGAAAGGACATTTTATGGCATTTATTTTTTTAATATAATTTCCTTCAAATGTTGGCCCCAACTGCGACTCAGGTTTTCCATTCTGATGGTCTAATCATGGATGGCTCCCTCGAGCATTTCGACCTGTATGTAATGACACGCGTAATGTTGGCTTCCAAAACCTGAATAGTAGCTGGTTTGTCATCATAGTCTTTGGACTTTACGTACCCCAAAGAAAAATGTCTAAAGGTGTAATATCACCCGATCTAGACGGCCAACTCACCTATCCAAAACGTCCATTGTTGAAACCATCCTGTTGAAACCAAGTGTCGTCAAGATTACGGGCTTCAATTTAAGGTATCATAAAGATCGATATCATGGCGCGATAGCGAGCACGATTTACGGTTACGTTCCGGTCATCATCATTTTTGAAAAAATATGCACCGATGATTCCGCCAGCTTATAAACCGCACCAAACCGTGGTTTTCTCTGGGTATAATGGCACATTTTCAACCTCTTCTTGTTGCTCTTCAGCCCAAATGCGGCAATTTTGTTTATTGACTTTGCCGTTGAGCCAGAAGTGGGCCTCATCACTGAACAAAATTTTTGTCGAAAACAGCGGCCCTTCCCGTTTCTCAACGAACGCTCATTTCCATAATACAGTTGCCAACTGTTGAAGGTATTTTTTTTCAAAAAATTAATGCCATAAAATGTCCTTTCAAATTACCAATAAAGATTCCACACACACAGAGAAAAGATATGGTGTCACTATGGTCACCGCAACAATAATATGTTCTCTACCATAAAAGCATGTTCGTCGCAACCATAGTATTGTTTTTTGAATTCAATTTTGACAACAGTATGATTACGACAATATTACTATTGTTTAAAAGAAACAATAGCATTATTGCCAAATTTAGAAAGGAAAAGTGTGGTTGTAACAACCATATAAACATGGTTGGTGCAACAAAAGTATTATTGTTTAAAATGTACGTGACAAAATATGATTACGGCAATCATGCAGTATGGTTGCGACTATGAACTTAACAAAACAGGTTTTATAGTGTGTGCGTATGTTTTTTTTTGATATACAAAAAAAAACACATCCACACGATACAGCGCATGTTTGTTGTCCATTATAAAAAATAACAACAATCGAAAGGTAGTTTGAGGGATTTTTATTGTGTTTACTTTATTCGGAGAAATACTCTTATACCGACTAGTTCTCGTTTATTTAAATTCTGCCTGCTCTTAAGTATATAAGTATAGCCATTGATCATAGTTTAATCACATTTGTTTCTTGGGGTCTACGGATGGTGAAGTGGCATTCACCCCTGCTGACAACTAAAAGTATTTTCGAATGAAATGTTCAATAAAAACATGGCCTCAAATCTGGCTATGAACAAATTGTAATGCAATTTTAAATAACTTGCTTGATAAAAATCTCTATTTTTGAATAACAACATTACCCAATGCTAATGAATAATTTTGGGGATCATACTATGTGAATCATACTATGGTTGTGGGGATCATAGTATGGTTGCGTGTGAATCATACTATAGTTGTAAGGATCATACTTTGGTTGTATGAGAAATTTGGTTGTGAAGATAATATGGTTGAGTGTGAGTCATACTATTGTTGTGAGGATCATAGTATGGTTGTGGAGATCATAGTATGGTTGAGTGTGAATCATACTGTGGTTGTGGGGACCATAGTATGGTTATGTGTGAATCATACTATTATTGTGAGGATCATAATATTGCTGTGTCGCAACCATATACCCAACAATGGTATGACCCTCTCCGAGTATTGTCATCCCAATCATACTTTTTTTCTGCGTGCACTTGATTTAAATGTTTTCCTTTTTTTGTTCTGAAAAAATACCTCTAGTTGGATCATCCTATATAATCGTAGAGATGTGAACAATATCTTACTTCAAGGCATAATTTTTTGTTTTTTTTTATGTGAACAATACCTAAATTAACCCTTAATGGGCAATCTAGAATTTGATTGGTTTTTGGTGTTTGTGTTAAGTTTTGGGTTTTGGTGGGTTCTGACATATAAGTACAATATTATGGCCAATATTTCATACACGCCCTTCCCCTTTTCGTTTTTTTTTTTTTAATTTGTTAGATTAAAGTCAAAAATGCCGTTATAAGGGGGAGTTAGAGGTAACCCTCTAAAAATATTTGCCATACACTTCATATGTAAAAAAAAATATAATTTTATATATCGAGATGTTGCAAGAACAGGCCCAGAGCTAGGAAACTTTAATCTATCAAAATTCAGACACACGTATTTTTTGTCTCCTCTTTCACAATCGATTGTCAGAACCCCGTAATTTTTTTTACGTGTTGTACTGTGTATTTGGATAAACATTTATTCTGTTTTTACACCCATTCTAGTTGTGTGTACGAGGGCGGCTCGGAAACTTCTTAGCCTAGCACAAAAAGCGCGGTATAAACAATAAAAAGTAAAGTGTTTTGGAAACTTCCTCTGCTATGAACATATGTTAAATTTTGTTTCGACCTGGCAACTCCTTCATATAGAAACAGGTGTTCAGAAAAGACGCATCCGCGATTTTTTTACAATGGAAAAATTAGAAATGCGTGGTGTCATTAAATATTTACATAAAAAAGGTTTATCGGGACAAGAAATTCATAATGATGTGGTGAATGTGTTAGGTGAAAGTGCTCCTTCATATGCAACAGTAAAAAATTGGGTTGCTGAATTTTAACGTGGTCGTACAAGCATTGAAGATGAACCACGTAGTGGACGTCCAAAAACAGCAACAACAACAGAAATTGTAGCCAAAGTGCATGATATGGTATTAAATGATCGACGAATAAAAGTGCGTGAAATAGCTAATATCATGGGCATCTCAAATGATCGAGTCCATTTAATTTTGCATGAAGAACTACAGATGAAAAAGCTTTCTGCAAGATGGGTGCCGCACTTGTTAACAGTCGACCAAAAACGCATAAGAATGTACATTTCTCAAGCTTGTTTGGATCGTTTTCAGCGAAATAAAATGGATTTTAAGCGTCGTTTCATAACTGTTGATGAGGCATGGATCCACCACTATACTCCAGAGACAAAAGAACAATCCAAACAATGGACTGAAGCTAGAGGAAGTGCCCCAAAGAAGGCAAAAACAATTCAATCGGCTGGTAAGGTTATGGCAACGGTTTTTTGGGACTTCAAAGGTATTTTATTGATTGACTATCTGCTAAAGGGTAAAACAATAAATTCAGAGTACTATTGCAAACTTTTAGATCATTTAAATGTACAAATTCGAGAAAAACGTTCCGGCTTACAACACAAAAAAATAATTTTTTATCAAGACAACGCACCAGCGCACAAGAGTGTTTTAACAATGGCTAAAATCAACGAATTAAAGTACGAGTTGCTTGACCATCCACCCTATTCTCCTGATTTAGCTCCCAGTGACTTTTACTTGATCGCAAATCTAAAAAAATCCTTGCTGGCAAGCGTTTTACCTCAAATGAAGATGCAATTACAGTTGTAAACCACTATTTTGAAGACCTTGAGGAAAACTATTTTAATCACGGGATAGAATTGCTAGATAAGCGTTGGACTAAGTGTATTGTAGTTTCAGGAGATTATATTGAAAAATAAAAATATTTTTGAAAAACTAACTATTCTCTTTCATTGATAGGCTAAGAACTTTCCGAACCGCCCTCGTAAATTAATGTATGTAAAAAATAGCTCTTGAACTTCGAGGGCTGGAATATATTATAGTTTGGAAAAGAAACATTCATAAACAAGTTTTAGCGGCTGTTATCTGCGGTAGTTCTGCTCGGAGATATTTCAAATTTTCACACATGTTTAGCGTGGATAGTTGACCTTTTGTATATTTTATCATTTATTATTATTTTCGGCTTTAGGTCTTGTAATAAATGTTACATTTTTAAAAAATTGTCCATTCAGAAAATCAATAAAAAAAAGGAAAAATTATGGCTCAAAAAATTTAAATGGTTCTCAACCCATATGCTTATATGTAACTCCTCACTGATTTTCCTTCTTCTTAGATCCCAGAAATCTGCAGACCGCAACACGGCGTCGACTCTTAATGGAACACCAACCACGGCAACACATTCACAGGGTACGCCGACTACGACACCGTCGTCTTCTTCGGTCTCAAACTCATCGCTGCACAATTATGCACCACAGCCGCCACATCATCCACAGCCCTCCCATCCACATCCGCCGCCGCCACCGCCCAGCAGTGTTTTATACCCGAGTGCAGCATACAGTGATCACGGCTTCCTGCAAATGACACTGGGCTATTTGTCACCATCCTCGGGCGCTTACAAATCAGTAGATCCCTATTTTCTATCACAAGGTATGTACAAGGACGAGTAGGAGTAAACAGATTGAAAGGTCAAAGAAAAATTACAGCATGGTTGCGCTTCTGTTCAAGTGGACAGCTGGTGGTGGGTGTCCATAGTTTAGATTTAATTAACACCCCTCGGACACACGTACTTATACGTACATGGTCAGCCAAACAAATTAAAAAAATATACAATGAACAACCCATAACAATTAGGGTGAAAACTAATCATATTGAACAGAGTCAATCAAAACTTTTTCGAAATGACCCTAAACACGAAAATAATTCAATTATTTGTGGTAACTATTATAAACTAAGGCTTGTTTATGTTTTCTTCTATTCTAGCCGGTCTCTTTGGTGGTGGACATTTGTTTGCTGGCGGTTGTATGCCCGAGTTGGCCCTCGGCGGCCTGGGTATGGGCATCAATGCTTTGCGTCATTGTCGCAGACGCAAGGCACGCACGGTGTTCAGTGACCCGCAATTGTCGGGCTTGGAGAAACGCTTTGAGGCTCAGCGGTACTTATCGACGCCGGAACGTGTAGAGTTGGCCACCTCGTTGGGTTTGAGTGAAACCCAAGTGAAGACATGGTTTCAAAATCGTCGCATGAAACACAAAAAGCAGCTGAGGAGAAGGGACGTCATGAATGGTAAGTGTGGTAGTTTTCATTTATTATTTGGCAAGTGTTGGAAAATAAATGGTTAGTTTTAATGTTGGCTCATGGCGGTTGTTTTTCCTAAAGACTGAAAAACATTCACATTAAATTAACGTCCGGCCAGTGAGTTCGAATAAGAGACGTAGAGGCAGGAAAATAAAACAAAACTCACTTCGAATCGAAATATGGATTTTCTAAGACGTAACTGCGATTATGACTCAGATTCACGTTACCTTGTGACCCAAACAACGGCCGTTATAATGCGTGATCCATTTCGAGGTTCCCTACTTTTTTAAAGAAAAAACACAGAGAATTCAAATTGAATGGGACATGCTTATTATCATTTAAAAGAACATTCTTTGGCATTTATTTTTTTAAAGATTATGTCTTTCAAATGTTCGTCACGGCTACGTCTTAGATGGTCCATCCGTTGAGTCCAATTTTCGATGTCTCGCTCGACCATTTCGACTGGTAACTGGCGAATGACACGCGTAATGCTTTGCCCCAAGGCCTGAATCGAAGAGGGTTTGTCCGCTTTAACTTTACATAAACCCACAGGAAAAAGTCTAACGGTGTGATATCACACGATCTTGGTGGTCAATCAACCGGTCCAAAACGTGAAATAATCTGCTCACCGAAGTGTTCTCTCAATAAATCCATTGATTGATGCGATGTGTGGGAAGTGTCGCCGTCTTGTTTAAACCAAATGTCGCCGAGATCAGGAGCTTTAATTTCAGGCATCAAATACTCGGTTATCATGGCACGATAACGCTCACCGGCATCATATTTGAAGAAATATGGACCGACGATTCCACCTGCCCACCAACCACACCAAACCGTTGTTTTTTCTGGATGAAGTGACAGCTCTTGAACCTCTTCTGGTTGCTCTTCGTCCCAAATGCAGAAATTTTGCTTGTTTACATACCCAATGAGCCAGAAATGGGCCTCATCGCTGAACAAAATTTGGCTCGAAAACGTCGGATCTTCTTGGAACTTTTCAAGAGCGAAGCGATGTCACTTAAGAACGTCGGGCGGCATAAGTTCTTGTACAAGCTGTATTTTGTACGCTTTCAATTTAAGATTTCGACGTAAAATGCGCCAAGTCGTTCCTTACGTCAGTCCGAGTTGCTGCGCACGGCGCCGAATCGACTCTCCACGGTCTTGGTGTACACTCTCAGCTACGGGCGTTACAAGTTCTTCACTACGTACTGGACGTGGTCTATTCGATCGAATATTTTCCAATAAAAAACGCTGGGTCTCAATATGGGTGATGGTATTGGGAATAGTACGCTCAGTAGGCCGATTATGTTGACCACAATTTAAGCGAATTTTCGTAATAAAGTTGAACGATTTGTAAACGTTGTTCAGGCGTAAGTCTTTCCATGATGATATGCCAAACAATACTAAATAAACACACATTTCCATTGGAAAGTTTGATATTTTTTAAGCCGATGTCTAAGAGCTCGCATTGTCATGGTGCACAATGATTCGTCTTCTCTAGTTCGTTTTTCGAATTTCTCCGAAGACTTCAGGCAAACAAGTTGTGGTGTACCACTCAGAATTGACCGTCCTACGTTGCTCAAGCGGAACAGTCGCCACATGACCAGTTTTGTCGAAGAAACAAGCGACCATTTGCTTCGAAGTGCTTTTTACACCAACAACTTTCGTTGGGTTTGGCTCGTCTTCGAAGACCCACACGGTCGATTGCTGTTTTGTTTTGGGCTTATACGCATAGATCCATGATTCGTCACCTGTGAAGATTTTATAAACGTCTTTTGAAGCACCGCAATCGTATTTTTCAAAATTTCTTTGCACTAATCGACACGAGCCTTTTTTTGAGCGATTTTCAAATTATGCGGGATCCTTTTTTACTGCCAGGTGTTCATGCAATATCGAATATATGCTGGTGGAAGAAATGCCCAAGGATGCCTCTATCTCACGGTATGACGATCTTGCATTATAAGTTCACGCACGGCATCAATGTTTTCTGGCACAACGGCCGTCTTTGGACGACCTTCGTCTTTGAGCCAGCGTCGGCCACGATTGAATTGATTAAACTATAAGTAGTTTTTCACAGTGCATGGCGCTTCATCGCCATACAAAGAGTTAAGTTCATCGATGCACTCTTGTCGTGATAATCCACGCCGAAAGTTGTGAAAAATGATCGCACGGAAATGTTCACGAGTTAATTCCATTTTTTTGCCAAATTGATTTTTTTTCAAGTCAAAACGTTCTGAGTACTTTTATGCTAACAAATGTCAAACTTTCCAATGGAAATGTCAGAAATGTATATATAGCAACCCTCGTATCATGGCTGGAAATAACTAAGTGTGAAGGCTGTTTCACAGATGGACTGCACGGCTGATAAACGAATTTTACCTGTAAATTTTCGTGCGATCTGTAGGTCAATCGACGACAACCTAATCAACTAAGAGCTATGATTTAGAGAGTTGGGGCACTTAATTTAGAGAAGCACATCCCTTCGACATACACAGAAAATATTGATTCGCAACACATCTACCGATGCGCTTTGAAAACAGAAGATTTTGCTATTCTGATATAATTGACAGTGTTGACAACAAAACTATTTTTTCTTGGTCTTGGCGTGCACGATTATCCCAATAAAAAGTGAAGTTAAGTGGTAATTTATATTTATTTTTAATTATTCATATATTCAATATTACATATTTTTTCTGGTGTTTGTAGGCTTCATGATAGTTAAAATTACCACAGAGCAACAATTTGAAATCCTGGTAGAGAAAATGGAATCTTACCCAAACCTAGCTCGCGGTGTACGGGTTTTTGGTGAAACCAAAGCCACTACGAATGAAGTGTGGAAGGGAATTGCCGATAATTTAATTTTTGAAGTCGGAAATATGCCTTAAAGCTAAGACGAACTTTTGATTATTGAATTTTTTTTTATTTATTTATTTATTTGTTCTCTACAATTTCATTCTTAAATATTATATTACATAAATTATATATTATATAAAAAATATAATATTTGAAAAAATAATATTTGTAATAGCATTCTACATAATTGATATTGAAGCCTCAGCGTCTTATAGACATTACAGAGGCAAGTTGGCATTAATTTTTTTTTAAATATTTAGCTACACTTTACTTTCTTTCGAAAAATTCGGCAAAAACATTTTAAATTGTTGAGATTGGATCTATTAATTTATAAATTCATCAACATGTTGCAACAAATAAGCTTTTAGATGATTCTTAAATGTGGATATTCTGTTCATAGTCTTCAAATCATTTGGTAATTTATTAAATTCATTACAGCCCATATATTCAATTCTCTGTTTTGTAAGCTAAAGCCTACACCTGGCTACCCTCAAGTTTGTGTTATTTCTGGTATTAAATGAACTTTGGTTTATGGCAAAAGAGATTGTATGATGTCCAATGTTGTGAACACATCTAAATACATACATACAATAAAAGCTGCATTTTATAGATTCCATAAAGAGGTAACACCGATGGAAATTCATTCTTGTATAAAGACATAGTAGAATATGTTAATCGAAAATTCGCAACAGTTTTTAACGCTCTATTTTGGAACCTGAACAGAGATTCGAAATCAACACTTTTTTGTAACCGTACAGTAAAGCTAAGTAATTTAGGTTACTCTGCACTAATGCTTGATAAATCAAAAATTTGGTTTCATAATTGAATTTATTCCTAAACTTATATAAGACTCCTACAGCTCGAGATAATTTGGTTTTCAATTGCTAAATATGTAGTTCCCAGGAGAGATTGCTTTGTATTTGCAATCCCAAGTACTTTAAAGAATGAACTTCTAAAATTTCCTTACCATCAATGTATATGGCAATGGAATTCCTGTGGTCAATATGGGGTTTAAAACGTATAACTTTAGTTTTATCCGCGTTTAAAAATAATTTGTTTATTCTAGCAAATTCACTTAATAGGGCAGCATCTCGCTCCATATATGCTCTAGCTACTGTTTTGTGATGGTAAGGATAAATAAGGCAAATATCATCTGCATATGAAAACATTTTACCGGTCAGACCAAGGTTTGTTATATCATTAAGATAAATCTTTAAAAGCAACGGTCCAAGTACACTTCCTGGTGGTACACCATGTTCCACAAATTCATATGAGCTTTTACACCCATTTATTTCTACATATTGTTTCCTGTTCTGTAAATAACTCTTCAAAATCTTCAATGTGTTTCCACAAATTCCATAATACTTAATTTTTTTTTTGTAATAAAATGTCATGATCAACAAGATCAAAAGCCTTTGAAAAGTCATAAAAAACTCCAGCCACTCCTTTTAGTCCCTCATCTAATCCTTTACAAATATGATTAACCACATTTACGGCAGCCTCTTCAGTGCCACATCCCTTTTTTCAAGATAGAAACATCTAATCACAGTACAGATGGCAATTCTAAGGGATTAGAGCTATCTCTTAAATTCCTCCTAATAGATGCCACGTCCTGGGCATCTTCTTCTTCATCAAAAAAAAGTTCCACTGAGCTAAGCATTAAAAATAAAAATTTTATTGTTGAAATTTACTTTTTTGAGTTGAATTGTCAGTTTTGTTTACAAAATTTCAAGTTGCCGAAGTGTCAAGACACTATTATCGACGGCAACTGACAAAAGTTGCCATACATAATACTTATTTCTATTTCAGTTGCGTTGCCAACTGTATCGTTTGCCATCCATAATGGTTGCCATCCATAATCGACCCATTAGATAGTCCTATACATTTTTTAACCAAAATCTAGTCGTTCTATTTTTTGACTTCGGTCAATTTTCAGAAAATCCGACTCCACAGCCCTGTCAGACACACTTGAACGAACCATAGAGTTTAATTTTAATAAGCTGATAAATTTATATAACAATTTTTAGTTTAAAGTAAGTAGCCTTCCGTAAATTGTTTAAAACAATTTTGTATTAAAACTTCATGGAGGGTAACACGATACCAACGAGTCTTCTTTTGTGCCATAAATCGTATAATTATACCACGTTTTCCATCAGTGATATCAATATAATTTTTTTTAAATAAAAAAATTAAACGAAGCATTTCTTTTTATAAATAATAATAAAAACTTTATTTAAATAGGCGTGCAAATTCTCCACTAGACAGACATAAGTTTTCTGCCTTTGTATCTGCCAAATTTAATATCCTTTCAAAACAGAGCCGGCCAAAGTTGTCAATTTCTTAAGAAAAATTCAATTTTTCACTTGCTACCAAGAACTTTTGAAATAATTGCATTCAATTAGGCACTGGATGCTGACAACAGCCGTTGATTGACCTCTGCTATAAAGGCCGAAATGCCTTTCGAAGACAATGGAAACCACAAATATGAAACTATTAGAGAAGAAAAATCCATTAGTACAAACTATTAGACCGCCAAGAAAGAGTTTCTTAAGAAAACTTTTTCAGAACACAGCCAACAATAAAGGCAGACATTTGCTGTACAACACAAAATGCCCTTAATTTAATTAGAGATTTGACAAGAAACGATGCACGAAATTCACCCAACAATTTTCTTCATTTTTCAATTTACAGAACCCGTTGATTTTTCACGTTCAGACGGCGGCGGAAGCAACTCAAACAATAATGGCGGCAGCGGCAGTGGAGGCAGTAACAAAAATGGCTCCTTAACATCAACATCATCGGCGTCGTCAGCCTCATCACAAGTATCACTTAACAACGGTAATAGCGGCGGAAATGCTGCCCTAACCGGAGGCACAACAAATGGCCTGAGTGAGGCAGCCAAAGCCGCTCTCCACTCGAACGCCCCACCCTCGTCTACACCAACCATGCAACTACACCATCATCACTCGCAACATCCTCATGCCCATCAGCATCATCACCATCAGCAGTTGCAAATGTTGCGCAACATTTCCAATGGCCATAACATGGATGCCAGTGGCGGCAGCAGTCTGGGCGGTGTGGGCGGTTTTCTCCATCATGACTATTCCACAGATGATTATTCCGATTTGGATGATGAGGACATGGACGACGACGATGGCGAGGGCAGTGATGTCGATATTGTGGGCGATGCCAAATTGTATCATTTAACGTAATATCTACAGGGTGGCGACGAATACCGGAGACACTTTTAATTGCCAGCCCTCTTGTAAATACACCTTAGGCACTTAAGCATCATTAATAAATAAAAACTCAAAACGTACGAGTACGAGTATCTTCAACACAAATGCCGGCAGTTATCGGCAGATGAGCTTGTCTAGTCATTATATTTAGTGATACATTTTTAGAAGTCCATACGATATACGAGTATATAAAATATATACAATAAATAAACAACAAAGAAACTTCCATGTTTAATAAAAATAGAGAGAGTAGTTTAACAAAAATTGAAAACAAACCAAAATTTTAATTAAAAATGAATGTTTTTCGCCGATCCTAAAGGGGGATATTTAGCTTACATGAAAGAGAGTAAGTAAACAGGGGCGCAACTTTCTTCATTTCGATTAGGGAACTACTATAAAAATATATGGGGAATTTTCACTATAACGGATCAAAAATCAAACATTTTCCAAGTTTTTTTTTGAATAATGGAAAAAAGCCTATTTTTTGAAACACCTCAAAGCGCAAGGCTAGCGCTTGCGAGACGAAACCTTCCTCAGGATAAAGAGGTTGGCAGTGTGATAGTATCTTACTCCGTAAAGACACACACTTTAAAAGTTAGGAAAAATGAAAAAAGGAGTCCCCTAAGTGTTGATGAACATCGCAAACGTTAAAAATCAAACCATGATTTAAGGATACGCACCAGAAATGTACGAACACTCCTAAGACCGGGTATCTCCAGCCAAATGGCGGATGTCTTTGATGAATACAAGGCCGACATCGCCAACATCCAGAAGATACGATGGAAGGGACACGGCGTAAATAGAGTAAAAAACTGTGACATATACGAGGGTAACTATATATATTTCTGGCCTAGGCAACACTAAGTCTTGCCTGACGCCATATTATATTTCCATTGGAAAATTTGACATTTATAAGCATAAAAGTACTCAGAACGTTTTGACGTACGAACATCATTTGTGTTGTCTACAGTGACTTGAAAAAAAAATCAATTTGGCAAAAAATGGAATTAGCTCGTGAACATTTTCGTGCGATCATCACGACAAGAGTGAATCGATGAACTTAACTCTTTATATGTGACAGCGCATAGAGAAAGGGACCTAGGGTAAAACAAAATAAATTTTCATTTTTTTTTTAAGTGGACAACATCTGAGCATCGGATGAGACCGATCCCATGCCCCAAAAGTGTTCCCTCCCAGAGATATGCGCGTTTTATGAAAGTGAAGTCGACGATTTTAAGCGCAAATAAAAAGGGACCTAATCTTTAAAATGGCTCTCCTGAACAAAACTATTCATCAACTTTTCACTTTTTTTTTGATGTGGACAACATCTGAGCATCGAATGAGGCCGATCCCATGCCCCATAAGTTTTCCCTCCCAGAGATATGCGCGTTTTATGAAAGTGAAGTCGACGATTCTAAACGCAAAGAGAAAGGGACCTAATCTTTAAAATGGCTCTCCTAAACAAAAACTAGTTGTTAACCTTAGGTACCTTTCTATTTTGCGCGTCACATATGGCGACGAAGCACCATCCTATACCACTGTAAAAAACTGGTTTAATGAATTCAATCGTGGCCGACGCTCGCTCAAAGACAAAGTTCGTGAAGGTCGTCCAAAAACGGCCGTTGTGCCAGAGAACATTGATGCCGTGCGTGCACTGATAATGCAATATCGTCATGTGAACTACCGTGAGATAGAGGCATCCTTGGGCATTTTTTCACCAGCATACATTCGATATTGCATGAACACCTGGCCGTAAAAAATGTTTGTTCTCGTTGGATCCCGCACAATTTGACAATCGTCGATAGGTGCAAAGAAATTTTTAAAAATTACGATCGCGGTGCTTCGAAAGTATTTTAACAAAACTGCAATCGACCGTGTGGGTCTTCGAAGACGAGCCAAATCTAACGAAAGTTGTTTGTGGAAGAAGCACTTCGAAGCAAAAGGCTGTTGTTGTTGTTGTAACAAGACTATATTTATTTTGACGTCTTGTTCGTCTATGGGGGATCTGCTTCGATATCCAGGTGGAGGAAACGCTCCATTTGAACTGGATGCGTCCACAGAGACCTGGGGGTCAGCTGAGTGGGCTTGGCCGGACAATTGAAGAGGTGCAGTACATCATGTGGTCCCTTATGGCAGGCGGGACAGATGCCCGGAACGTTAGCATCAATTCGTGCCCAGTAAGAATTGAGGCGGCTGCACCATCCAGATCTCAGCTGCGCCAGAACCACTCGCGTCTGCCGAGGTAGAACCTTCTCCTCAGGTGAAATCTCCGGGGGATGTTACCCTAGCACTACATTCACACGGTAGCTGGATACTGCTGCTGCGACATCATCGGCGTGAATGTTGTTCAAACCTGCCTGATAGTTTCGATGATCTAAAGGTTCTCTCTTATACCGCTGGACCTCTCTCTCTCTCTCTAGATCATAAAGTTCGTACCTGATCTGCCTGGGTGGAGGCATCCTGTTCAAGAGATGGTGGTTAGGATGACTGCCGGAAAACACCCTAGCAGGTATTGTTTAGACAACAGGAAATTGTGTCTGCGCACGGTAAGGATGGTCCGCAGAAGACATAAGAAGACACCCTGTTGATGTTCTAAGGGCGGCATTCTGACAAGTCTAAATTTTCTTCCACTGCGTCGTGGTGCTGCAGGAATTTTAGAGAGGTAGAGGTTAAACAGAGCCGGGGATAAAACTCCACCCTGTGGAACTCCTTGTTTAACTCTACGGGGCTTCGACTTTCTGTCTCTAAATTCTACATATGACTGGCGCCCACACAAATAGTTTACGACCCAACGTTTCAAACTGGGCGGAAGGGACGTTTCTTCAATGTCCTCGAACAGAGTGGCTTGATTGACCGTGTTGAAGGCTTTTGTGAGGTCAAGAGCCACGAGGACCGTCCTGTCGTGAGGCTTGTTCTGGTAAAGGCCGCGACTTATACGTGTGGTGATGACGTGTAAAGCTGTTGTTGTGCTGTGCTGCTTGCGGAATCCATGCTGATGATCAGCACTAGGAAAGTGTTCGATCAGGTTGGGGAGGAGCAGTGCTTCAAGCGTCTTTGCTACTGGAGAAAGCAAGGAGGTCGGCCTGTACGAATCTCGTTTACTTGCGTCTTTGCCTGGCTTCAGTAGCGCGACCACTCTGCCCATTTTCCAGGCATCGGGAACTTCGTGAGTGGCTAGCGACAGATTGAGCAAGCAAATGGTCGCCTGTTTCTTCGGCAAAACTGGTCATGTGGCAACTGTTCCGCTTGAGCAACGTAGGATGTCAATTCTGAGTGGTACACCACAATTTGTTTGCCTGAAGTCTTCGGAGAAATTCGAAAAACGACACGATCAAGGGAAGACGAATCATTGAGAAGACGATCAAGAATCATTGTGTACCATGACAATGCGAGCTCTCACACATCGGCTCAAACCAGCGCCTTTTTGACCGGCCAAAACGTCGAATTGATGTGTCATTCGCCATACAGTCCTGACTTGGCACCCAATGACTTCATTTTATTCCCGCACATCAAAAAAAATATGTGAGGTCAACGGTTTTCGTCACCAGAAGATACTGTTAAAGCGTGAAAAACCCATGTTTTGGAGGTGTCACAATCGGAGTGGAAAAAGTGCTTCGACAATTGGTTTGAGTGCATGCAAAGTGTACAAATCATGCTGCTTTGAAAAACAATTAAACCATTTCTGATGATAAATATTCGCATTTTCATTATAAGGCCAGAAATATATATAGCAGCCTTCGTACTACAGCTGCCATGAAAATAAGGACCAATTTCAAGGTGGATTTGTGGTAACAAGAGAATACGTCATCCAGACGCGGGTTTCTTCGCAGTAGACGAACGGCTGGCTACAATCCGCACACTCAGAGAAAAAATATTCCAAAGTATCAATGGTAACATGGTTCAAGATATCATATGATGGTTGCTACAACCATATCACGGTATTCGCAGCCAATAATACAGTTATACGAGTCAAATTCAGTTTAGCTATTAGTTGCGACAACTGACGATTATGGCAACCAACCAATTGTTATATACATGTTACTTTGGTACCAGTAATTGGTGGTGGCAACAGATAAGTTGTCTGTAGTGACCAAACCCTTTTATGTTCGCTGTTTTAACATAATATTGGTTATTTCAACATCAACTTATAAACCCGATAATATTTTATCGGTTCTAGTTACAACACAATCTTTGCTTAGGACAAAAACATATTTTGAAATCCTTAAAAAAAAATATAAAACAAAATCCAGACTGTTTTAGTTTCTTGGGTGAGGCGGTTAAAGCTTCCAAACTATAGACCTCCTTATTATTAAAAAAATATATTAATTTTTTTAAAAAGTACTTATAACCAACAATCTATAACAACAACCAATTAATGTTCAAATTCAGTTCCAATAACCATTTTAATCTGTTAGGATTGCCGATACTTGTTTTCTTCAACCAAAGGTGTCAGTTTCCTCTACGGAAAATTGCTATGATGGAACACATGGATAGTACGTACAACCACCAACATTCGGTTGGCTACGAATTCGGTTGTGGCAACAAATCTCCTCTCTGCGTGAATCACGGCTAAATTCTTCTATTTTAATCTAATTTGTGCGCGAAAAGGACGATAAAGACGAAGAGACTAAAGATACGTTTTACAGACATACGACCGCTGCCCTGGGGATTTTAAGGCCTAAGTTGGCAGGGAGTATTTTTGCTACCACCGTCGGAAAATTCAGTCTACATGATGACACCTCTGATAATGGAATGAGACTGGCAGATTTCGCCGCTATAAAATATACATTTATCATCAAAAATGGTTTTATTGCTTTTCAAAGTTTCCTCCAGCATGATTTTTACACTTTTGCATGCGCTCAAACCAATTGTCGAAGCACTTTTTCCACTCCTATTTAAACACCTCCAAAATATGGTTTTTGAACGCTTCAACAGCATCTTCTGGCGACGAATATCGTTGACCACGCATTTTTTTCTTGATGTGCGGGAATAAAAAGAAGTCATTGGGTGCCAAGTCAGGGTTGTACGGCAGATGACCCATCAATTCGACGTTATGGCCGGTCAAACAGGCGCTGGTTTGAGCCGATGTGTGGGAGCTCGCATTGTCATGGTGCACACTGATTCGTTTTCTTTTGTTCATTTTTCGAACTTCTCCGAAGCTTCAGGCAAACAAGTTTTGATGTACCACTCATTGACCGTCCAAATTTGCTCAAGCGGAACAGTCGCCACATGACCAGTTTTGCCGATGAAACAGGCGACCATTTGCTTCGAAGTGCTTCCACCAACAACTTTCGTTGGATTTGGCTCGAATTCGAAGAACCACACGGTCGATTGCTGTTTTGTTTCGGGCTCATACACATAGATCCATGATTCGTCACCTATGACGATCTTACAAACGTCTTTTGAAGCACCGCGATCGTATTTTTTCAAAATTTCTTTGCACCAATCGACACGAGCCTTTTGTGAGCGATTGTCAAATTGTGCGGGCTCCAACGAGAACAAATCTTTTTTACGGCCAGGTGTTTATGCAGTATCGAATGTATGCTGGTGGAAGAAATTCCCAAGGATGCCTCTATCTCACGGTATGTCAAATGACGATCTTGCATTATCAGTTCATGCACGGCATCAATGTTATCTGACACAACGGCCGTTTTTGGACGACATTCGTCTTTGAGCGAGCGTCGGCCACGATTGAATTAATCAAACCAGTTTTTCACAGTGCTATAGGGTGGCGCGTCATCGCCATACAAAGATTAAAGTTCATCGATGCACTCTTGTCGTGATAATCCAATTCACGAGTTAATTCCATTTTTTGCCAAATTGATTTTTTCAAGTCACTATAAACAACTCAAATGATGGTCGTACGTCAAAACGTTCTAAATACGTTTATGCTAAAAAATGTCAAACTTTCCAATGACAAAAGCCACCGAAGAAAATATTGATTACCGCAAGCGGCAAGAAAGGAGGAACCAATGGTACGACGAGGAGTGTAGATCTTAGCGGAAGCTATCGAGAAGCAGATCGATCGTCGATTATAGCGCTGCATTTGACACTCCGATAATAGAACAACTATTTGAAACCATGTCTGCGCATGGGACAACAGCAAAACTTGTACCCCTTTGTAAAATGACACTGGGTGACACGAAATCCTTAGTAAATATAGGAAGTGACCTCTCCGAACTATTCACTACTACAACAGGGTGACATCTTATCGTGTAATTTCTTAAAAATCCTAATGGAGAAATTATTGGAAAAAACTTAATAAAGCAGGCACAGTCAAAACCAAGGGTCACGTCCTCCTCGCGTACGCGGACTACATTAACTTCGTCCGAAGGACTGAAAGAGATATTACTGATATTATAACATAACAAATGTTTTTATATAGCAGGGTGTGTTATGTTTTATTTTATTTTATTTTAAAAATAAGTGTGGTAGCTCTTCCTTGTTTGTTTAGTGACTTGGGTCCAATTTGCTAGCTAAATGCGTAACTACCATCCAAATGCTAGTTTAGTAACATTAAACAAACGCAACTAATATGTTTTACATTTTTTGTAAATATTTCTTACTTCGATTTTTTCGACAAAATTTCACACAGTACATTTCAGGTGGCATCCATATCCGGTGAAATTTGTCCATATCGGTCCAAGTTTTCGAAAAGCTACCACACAAAGGTTCCTCCGATTTGAGGCGTGATCGGTTGCGTAATCACCTGCGACGTATAATAACCTGCTGATTTCTTTTAACGATATCTATCTGGTCATCTAAAGCTTGTTAGCAAATTACAGGTCGAAATTGTTTTAATGAAATTTGGCAGAAGAAAGTTTATTGGACTAATGAAGAAGCCTATTGAAGGTAATGAAAAACGGGTTAGATTTTGCTCCCAAACATATAAGTATGCTTTTTTTATTTTATGTCTTCAGCTCTAAACGACACAAGACCTTTACCAAAATTAAAGAAAATCGATGAAGATTAAGATGCTATACGAGGGCGGTTCGGAAAGTTCTTAGCCTATCAATGAAAGAGAATAGTTAGCTTTTCAAAAATATTTTTATTTTTCAATATATTATCCTGATACTTCAATACACTTAGTCCAACGCTTATCTAGCAATTCTATCCCTTGATTAAAATAGATTTCCTCAAGGTCTTCAAAATAGTGGTTTACAACTGTAATTGCATCTTCATTTGAGGTAAAACGCTTGCCAGCAAGGATTTTTTTAGATTTGGGAACAGGTAAAAGTCACTGGGAGCTAAATCAGGAGAATAGGGGGGGGGGGGGGTGGTCAAGCAACTCGTACTTTAATTCGTTGATTTTAGCCATTGTTAAAACACTCTTGTGCGCTGGTGCGTTGTCATGATGAAAAATTATTTTTTTGTATTGTAAGCCAGGACGTTTTTCTCGAATTTGTACATTTAATTGATCTAAAAGTACTCTAAATTTATTGTTTTACCCTTTTGCAGATAGTCAATCAATAAAATACCTTTGAAGTCCCAAAAAACCGTTGCCATAACCTTACCAGCCCATTGAATTGTTTTTGCCTTCTTTGGGGCACTTCCTCCAGCTTCAGTCCATTGTTTGGATTGTTATTTTGTCTCTGGAGTACAGTGGTGGATCCATGTCTCATCAACAGTTATGAAACGACGCTTAAATTCATTTTATTTCGCTGAAAACGATCCAAACAAGCTTGAGAAATGTTCATTCTTATGCGTTTTTGGTCGACTGTTAACAAGTCCGGCACCCATCCTGCAGAAAGCTTTTTCATCTGTAGTTCTTCATGCAAAATTGATTGGACTCGATCATTTGAGATGCCCATGATATTAGCTATTTCACGCACTTTTATTCGTCGATCATTTAATACCATATCATGCACTTTGGCTACAATTTCTGCTGTTGTTGCTGTTTTTGGACATCCACTACGTGGTTCATCTTCAATGCTTGTACGACCACGTTTAAATTCAGCAACCCAATTTTTTACTGTTGCATATGAAGGAGCACTTTCACCTAACACATTCACCATATCATTATGAATTTCTTGTCCCGATAAACCTTTTTTATGTAAATATTTAATGACACCACGCATTTCTAATTTTTCCATTGTAAAAAATCGCGGATGCGTCTTTTGTGAACACCTGTTTCTATATGAAGGAGTTGCCAGATCGAAACAAAATTTAACAAAACACTTAACATTTTCTGTTTATACCGCGCTTTTTGTGCTAGAAGTTTCCGAACCGAGCTCGTACCTTCTCATACATTTGTTCATCTGATTAATCCAATCACGATGAAATTTTGTACAAGTAAGTTTTTGGAGCTAAGGCGAACGCAAGTAAAATTGAGGAAAATCGGTTTTAATTTGGATATAGCTTCCACACAAACATATTTTCGTCAGATTTTCTGTTTTTAGCTCTAAAAACGACATATTACGTACAACTACTGTTGATGAAGTTTGGCACAAGTAAGTTCCTTGTGAAAGGACAGGCGCTGTTGAAATTAGAGAAAATCAGTTCAGATTAATTTAAAGGTCCCAAATATATGTTTAAACGCTTTTTAAACAAACAATGACATTTTCTTAAAAATTCATATAAGACATTAGTTTGAAAAACTATGGTAAATTAGGTCCAAAACTAGTTTTTAAATTCTGAACATCCAAGACTGCAGGGTATAATATAGTCAACCACACCCGACTTCAGCTTTTTAACAAGTTTTGCTTGGAAAATACAAAATATTTATTGGAACGAATACTAAACACGTACGAGTACGAGTATCTTCAACACAAATGCCGGCAGTTATCGGCAGATGAGCTTGTCTAGTCATTATATTTAGTGATACATTTTTAGAAGTCCATACGATATACGAGTATATAAAATATATACAATAAATAAACAACAAAGAAACTTCCATGTTTAATAAAAATAGAGAGAGTAGTTTAACAAAAATTGAAAACAAACCAAAATTTTAATTAAAAATGAATGTTTTTCGCCGATCCTAAAGGGGGATATTTAGCTTACATGAAAGAGAGTAAGTAAACAGGGGCGCAACTTTCTTCATTTCGATTAGGGAACTACTATAAAAATATATGGGGAATTTTCACTATAACGGATCAAAAATCAAACATTTTCCAAGTTTTTTTTTGAATAATGGAAAAAAGCCTATTTTTTGAAACACCTCAAAGCGCAAGGCTAGCGCTTGCGAGACGAAACCTTCCTCAGGATAAAGAGGTTGGCAGTGTGATAGTATCTTACTCCGTAAAGACACACACTTTAAAAGTTAGGAAAAATGAAAAAAGGAGTCCCCTAAGTGTTGATGAACATCGCAAACGTTAAAAATCAAACCATGATTTAAGGATACGCACCAGAAATGTACGAACACTCCTAAGACCGGGTATCTCCAGCCAAATGGCGGATGTCTTTGATGAATACAAGGCCGACATCGCCAACATCCAGAAGATACGATGGAAGGGACACGGCGTAAATAGAGTAAAAAACTGTGACATATACGAGGGTAACTATATATATTTCTGGCCTAGGCAACACTAAGTCTTGCCTGACGCCATATTATATTTCCATTGGAAAATTTGACATTTATAAGCATAAAAGTACTCAGAACGTTTTGACGTACGAACATCATTTGTGTTGTCTACAGTGACTTGAAAAAAAAATCAATTTGGCAAAAAATGGAATTAGCTCGTGAACATTTTCGTGCGATCATCACGACAAGAGTGAATCGATGAACTTAACTCTTTATATGTGACAGCGCATAGAGAAAGGGACCTAGGGTAAAACAAAATAAATTTTCATTTTTTTTTTAAGTGGACAACATCTGAGCATCGGATGAGACCGATCCCATGCCCCAAAAGTGTTCCCTCCCAGAGATATGCGCGTTTTATGAAAGTGAAGTCGACGATTTTAAGCGCAAATAAAAAGGGACCTAATCTTTAAAATGGCTCTCCTGAACAAAACTATTCATCAACTTTTCACTTTTTTTTTGATGTGGACAACATCTGAGCATCGAATGAGGCCGATCCCATGCCCCATAAGTTTTCCCTCCCAGAGATATGCGCGTTTTATGAAAGTGAAGTCGACGATTCTAAACGCAAAGAGAAAGGGACCTAATCTTTAAAATGGCTCTCCTAAACAAAAACTAGTTGTTAACCTTAGGTACCTTTCTATTTTGCGCGTCACATATGGCGATGAAGCACCATCCTATACCACTGTAAAAAACTGGTTTAATGAATTCAATCGTGGCCGACGCTCGCTCAAAGACAAAGTTCGTGAAGGTCGTCCAAAAACGGCCGTTGTGCCAGAGAACATTGATGCCGTGCGTGCACTGATAATGCAATATCGTCATGTGAACTACCGTGAGATAGAGGCATCCTTGGGCATTTTTTCACCAGCATACATTCGATATTGCATGAACACCTGGCCGTAAAAAATGTTTGTTCTCGTTGGATCCCGCACAATTTGACAATCGTCGATAGGTGCAAAGAAATTTTTAAAAATTACGATCGCGGTGCTTCGAAAGTATTTTAACAAAACTGCAATCGACCGTGTGGGTCTTCGAAGACGAGCCAAATCTAACGAAAGTTGTTTGTGGAAGAAGCACTTCGAAGCAAAAGGCTGTTGTTGTTGTTGTAACAAGACTATATTTATTTTGACGTCTTGTTCGTCTATGGGGGATCTGCTTCGATATCCAGGTGGAGGAAACGCTCCATTTGAACTGGATGCGTCCACAGAGACCTGGGGGTCAGCTGAGTGGGCTTGGCCGGACAATTGAAGAGGTGCAGTACATCATGTGGTCCCTTATGGCAGGCGGGACAGATGCCCGGAACGTTAGCATCAATTCGTGCCCAGTAAGAATTGAGGCGGCTGCACCATCCAGATCTCAGCTGCGCCAGAACCACTCGCGTCTGCCGAGGTAGAACCTTCTCCTCAGGTGAAATCTCCGGGGGATGTTACCCTAGCACTACATTCACACGGTAGCTGGATACTGCTGCTGCGACATCATCGGCGTGAATGTTGTTCAAACCTGCCTGATAGTTTCGATGATCTAAAGGTTCTCTCTTATACCGCTGGACCTCTCTCTCTCTCTCTAGATCATAAAGTTCGTACCTGATCTGCCTGGGTGGAGGCATCCTGTTCAAGAGATGGTGGTTAGGATGACTGCCGGAAAACACCCTAGCAGGTATTGTTTAGACAACAGGAAATTGTGTCTGCGCACGGTAAGGATGGTCCGCAGAAGACATAAGAAGACACCCTGTTGATGTTCTAAGGGCGGCATTCTGACAAGTCTAAATTTTCTTCCACTGCGTCGTGGTGCTGCAGGAATTTTAGAGAGGTAGAGGTTAAACAGAGCCGGGGATAAAACTCCACCCTGTGGAACTCCTTGTTTAACTCTACGGGGCTTCGACTTTCTGTCTCTAAATTCTACATATGACTGGCGCCCACACAAATAGTTTACGACCCAACGTTTCAAACTGGGCGGAAGGGACGTTTCTTCAATGTCCTCGAACAGAGTGGCTTGATTGACCGTGTTGAAGGCTTTTGTGAGGTCAAGAGCCACGAGGACCGTCCTGTCGTGAGGCTTGTTCTGGTAAAGGCCGCGACTTATACGTGTGGTGATGACGTGTAAAGCTGTTGTTGTGCTGTGCTGCTTGCGGAATCCATGCTGATGATCAGCACTAGGAAAGTGTTCGATCAGGTTGGGGAGGAGCAGTGCTTCAAGCGTCTTTGCTACTGGAGAAAGCAAGGAGGTCGGCCTGTACGAATCTCGTTTACTTGCGTCTTTGCCTGGCTTCAGTAGCGCGACCACTCTGCCCATTTTCCAGGCATCGGGAACTTCGTGAGTGGCTAGCGACAGATTGAGCAAGCAAATGGTCGCCTGTTTCTTCGGCAAAACTGGTCATGTGGCAACTGTTCCGCTTGAGCAACGTAGGATGTCAATTCTGAGTGGTACACCACAATTTGTTTGCCTGAAGTCTTCGGAGAAATTCGAAAAACGACACGATCAAGGGAAGACGAATCATTGAGAATACGATCAAGAATCATTGTGTACCATGACAATGCGAGCTCTCACACATCGGCTCAAACCAGCGCCTTTTTGACCGGCCAAAACGTCGAATTGATGTGTCATTCGCCATACAGTCCTGACTTGGCACCCAATGACTTCATTTTATTCCCGCACATCAAAAAAAATATGTGAGGTCAACGGTTTTCGTCACCAGAAGATACTGTTAAAGCGTGAAAAACCCATGTTTTGGAGGTGTCACAATCGGAGTGGAAAAAGTGCTTCGACAATTGGTTTGAGTGCATGCAAAGTGTACAAATCATGCTGCTTTGAAAAACAATTAAACCATTTCTGATGATAAATATTCGCATTTTCATTATAAGGCCAGAAATATATATAGCAGCCTTCGTACTACAGCTGCCATGAAAATAAGGACCAATTTCAAGGTGGATTTGTGGTAACAAGAGAATACGTCATCCAGACGCGGGTTTCTTCGCAGTAGACGAACGGCTGGCTACAATCCGCACACTCAGAGAAAAAATATTCCAAAGTATCAATGGTAACATGGTTCAAGATATCATATGATGGTTGCTACAACCATATCACGGTATTCGCAGCCAATAATACAGTTATACGAGTCAAATTCAGTTTAGCTATTAGTTGCGACAACTGACGATTATGGCAACCAACCAATTGTTATATACATGTTACTTTGGTACCAGTAATTGGTGGTGGCAACAGATAAGTTGTCTGTAGTGACCAAACCCTTTTATGTTCGCTGTTTTAACATAATATTGGTTATTTCAACATCAACTTATAAACCCGATAATATTTTATCGGTTCTAGTTACAACACAATCTTTGCTTAGGACAAAAACATATTTTGAAATCCTTAAAAAAAAATATAAAACAAAATCCAGACTGTTTTAGTTTCTTGGGTGAGGCGGTTAAAGCTTCCAAACTATAGACCTCCTTATTATTAAAAAAATATATTAATTTTTTTAAAAAGTACTTATAACCAACAATCTATAACAACAACCAATTAATGTTCAAATTCAGTTCCAATAACCATTTTAATCTGTTAGGATTGCCGATACTTGTTTTCTTCAACCAAAGGTGTCAGTTTCCTCTACGGAAAATTGCTATGATGGAACACATGGATAGTACGTACAACCACCAACATTCGGTTGGCTACGAATTCGGTTGTGGCAACAAATCTCCTCTCTGCGTGAATCACGGCTAAATTCTTCTATTTTAATCTAATTTGTGCGCGAAAAGGACGATAAAGACGAAGAGACTAAAGATACGTTTTACAGACATACGACCGCTGCCCTGGGGATTTTAAGGCCTAAGTTGGCAGGGAGTATTTTTGCTACCACCGTCGGAAAATTCAGTCTACATGATGACACCTCTGATAATGGAATGAGACTGGCAGATTTCGCCGCTATAAAATATACATTTATCATCAAAAATGGTTTTATTGCTTTTCAAAGTTTCCTCCAGCATGATTTTTACACTTTTGCATGCGCTCAAACCAATTGTCGAAGCACTTTTTCCACTCCGATTTAAACACCTCCAAAATATGGTTTTTGAACGCTTCAACAGCATCTTCTGGCGACGAATATCGTTGACCACGCATTTTTTTCTTGATGTGCGGGAATAAAAAGAAGTCATTGGGTGCCAAGTCAGGGTTGTACGGCAGATGACCCATCAATTCGACGTTATGGCCGGTCAAACAGGCGCTGGTTTGAGCCGATGTGTGGGAGCTCGCATTGTCATGGTGCACGCTGATTCGTTTTCTTTTGTTCATTTTTCGAACTTCTCCGAAGCTTCAGGCAAACAAGTTTTGATGTACCACTCATTGACCGTCCAAATTTGCTCAAGCGGAACAGTCGCCACATGACCAGTTTTGCCGATGAAACAGGCGACCATTTGCTTCGAAGTGCTTCCACCAACAACTTTCGTTGGATTTGGCTCGAATTCGAAGAACCACACGGTCGATTGCTGTTTTGTTTCGGGCTCATACACATAGATCCATGATTCGTCACCTATGACGATCTTACAAACGTCTTTTGAAGCACCGCGATCGTATTTTTTCAAAATTTCTTTGCACCAATCGACACGAGCCTTTTGTGAGCGATTGTCAAATTGTGCGGGCTCCAACGAGAACAAATCTTTTTTACGGCCAGGTGTTTATGCAGTATCGAATGTATGCTGGTGGAAGAAATTCCCAAGGATGCCTCTATCTCACGGTATGTCAAATGACGATCTTGCATTATCAGTTCATGCACGGCATCAATGTTATCTGACACAACGGCCGTTTTTGGACGACATTCGTCTTTGAGCGAGCGTCGGCCACGATTGAATTAATCAAACCAGTTTTTCACAGTGCTATAGGGTGGCGCGTCATCGCCATACAAAGATTAAAGTTCATCGATGCACTCTTGTCGTGATAATCCAATTCACGAGTTAATTCCATTTTTTGCCAAATTGATTTTTTCAAGTCACTATAAACAACTCAAATGATGGTCGTACGTCAAAACGTTCTAAATACGTTTATGCTAAAAAATGTCAAACTTTCCAATGACAAAAGCCACCGAAGAAAATATTGATTACCGCAAGCGGCAAGAAAGGAGGAACCAATGGTACGACGAGGAGTGTAGATCTTAGCGGAAGCTATCGAGAAGCAGATCGATCGTCGATTATAGCGCTGCATTTGACACTCCGATAATAGAACAACTATTTGAAACCATGTCTGCGCATGGGACAACAGCAAAACTTGTACCCCTTTGTAAAATGACACTGGGTGACACGAAATCCTTAGTAAATATAGGAAGTGACCTCTCCGAACTATTCACTACTACAACAGGGTGACATCTTATCGTGTAATTTCTTAAAAATCCTAATGGAGAAATTATTGGAAAAAACTTAATAAAGCAGGCACAGTCAAAACCAAGGGTCACGTCCTCCTCGCGTACGCGGACTACATTAACTTCGTCCGAAGGACTGAAAGAGATATTACTGATATTATAACATAACAAATGTTTTTATATAGCAGGGTGTGTTATGTTTTATTTTATTTTATTTTAAAAATAAGTGTGGTAGCTCTTCCTTGTTTGTTTAGTGACTTGGGTCCAATTTGCTAGCTAAATGCGTAACTACCATCCAAATGCTAGTTTAGTAACATTAAACAAACGCAACTAATATGTTTTACATTTTTTGTAAATATTTCTTACTTCGATTTTTTCGACAAAATTTCACACAGTACATTTCAGGTGGCATCCATATCCGGTGAAATTTGTCCATATCGGTCCAAGTTTTCGAAAAGCTACCACACAAAGGTTCCTCCGATTTGAGGCGTGATCGGTTGCGTAATCACCTGCGACGTATAATAACCTGCTGATTTCTTTTAACGATATCTATCTGGTCATCTAAAGCTTGTTAGCAAATTACAGGTCGAAATTGTTTTAATGAAATTTGGCAGAAGAAAGTTTATTGGACTAATGAAGAAGCCTATTGAAGGTAATGAAAAACGGGTTAGATTTTGCTCCCAAACATATAAGTATGCTTTTTTTATTTTATGTCTTCAGCTCTAAACGACACAAGACCTTTACCAAAATTAAAGAAAATCGATGAAGATTAAGATGCTATACGAGGGCGGTTCGGAAAGTTCTTAGCCTATCAATGAAAGAGAATAGTTAGCTTTTCAAAAATATTTTTATTTTTCAATATATTATCCTGATACTTCAATACACTTAGTCCAACGCTTATCTAGCAATTCTATCCCTTGATTAAAATAGATTTCCTCAAGGTCTTCAAAATAGTGGTTTACAACTGTAATTGCATCTTCATTTGAGGTAAAACGCTTGCCAGCAAGGATTTTTTTAGATTTGGGAACAGGTAAAAGTCACTGGGAGCTAAATCAGGAGAATAGGGGGGGGGGGGGGGGGGGTGGTCAAGCAACTCGTACTTTAATTCGTTGATTTTAGCCATTGTTAAAACACTCTTGTGCGCTGGTGCGTTGTCATGATGAAAAATTATTTTTTTGTATTGTAAGCCAGGACGTTTTTCTCGAATTTGTACATTTAATTGATCTAAAAGTACTCTAAATTTATTGTTTTACCCTTTTGCAGATAGTCAATCAATAAAATACCTTTGAAGTCCCAAAAAACCGTTGCCATAACCTTACCAGCCCATTGAATTGTTTTTGCCTTCTTTGGGGCACTTCCTCCAGCTTCAGTCCATTGTTTGGATTGTTATTTTGTCTCTGGAGTACAGTGGTGGATCCATGTCTCATCAACAGTTATGAAACGACGCTTAAATTCATTTTATTTCGCTGAAAACGATCCAAACAAGCTTGAGAAATGTTCATTCTTATGCGTTTTTGGTCGACTGTTAACAAGTCCGGCACCCATCCTGCAGAAAGCTTTTTCATCTGTAGTTCTTCATGCAAAATTGATTGGACTCGATCATTTGAGATGCCCATGATATTAGCTATTTCACGCACTTTTATTCGTCGATCATTTAATACCATATCATGCACTTTGGCTACAATTTCTGCTGTTGTTGCTGTTTTTGGACATCCACTACGTGGTTCATCTTCAATGCTTGTACGACCACGTTTAAATTCAGCAACCCAATTTTTTACTGTTGCATATGAAGGAGCACTTTCACCTAACACATTCACCATATCATTATGAATTTCTTGTCCCGATAAACCTTTTTTATGTAAATATTTAATGACACCACGCATTTCTAATTTTTCCATTGTAAAAAATCGCGGATGCGTCTTTTGTGAACACCTGTTTCTATATGAAGGAGTTGCCAGATCGAAACAAAATTTAACAAAACACTTAACATTTTCTGTTTATACCGCGCTTTTTGTGCTAGAAGTTTCCGAACCGAGCTCGTACCTTCTCATACATTTGTTCATCTGATTAATCCAATCACGATGAAATTTTGTACAAGTAAGTTTTTGGAGCTAAGGCGAACGCAAGTAAAATTGAGGAAAATCGGTTTTAATTTGGATATAGCTTCCACACAAACATATTTTCGTCAGATTTTCTGTTTTTAGCTCTAAAAACGACATATTACGTACAACTACTGTTGATGAAGTTTGGCACAAGTAAGTTCCTTGTGAAAGGACAGGCGCTGTTGAAATTAGAGAAAATCAGTTCAGATTAATTTAAAGGTCCCAAATATATGTTTAAACGCTTTTTAAACAAACAATGACATTTTCTTAAAAATTCATATAAGACATTAGTTTGAAAAACTATGGTAAATTAGGTCCAAAACTAGTTTTTAAATTCTGAACATCCAAGACTGCAGGGTATAATATAGTCAACCACACCCGACTTCAGCTTTTTAACAAGTTTTGCTTGGAAAATACAAAATATTTATTGGAACGAATACTAAACACTTTTTTCCACTTTATAAGTATAAACTAATGCAGCCATTCACCTAAACCTCAACGGGCACTGTAGTTGTTTGTTCAGGCTAAACAGGAATTTCACCTTCTGGTTCTTTGTCCACAAATGTAGCTTCCACTGGCTGGACGTTGCCATCGGTCGGTTTTCGTTTGTGATTTTTTTGTGACAAAGGTTCTTCTGCAGGTAAGATAATGGCATCCGGGTTTTCATCAACTTTAAGGGTTAACTGAAGTAAAGGCAAAGGTTGAAGAACTACACCAGGTTGTGTCTCAGCAAAAGTTCTCAGTAAAGAAGGCAGAGGGTCATCATCCGGTTGTCTATCAAAACCGCCTTCAGGCAAAGGAAGTTGTACTCGAATCAAACGATTGAACACATCTAAGCTGAGCTGATGTCCAATTTGTCTTTGAGCTAAAAGAAATAATTGTATCTATAAAGGAAAAATTTGATTTATTTCTTCTCTAAATTACCTTGGATAATGGCCAGTACGGCTGAACACAATGTCAGCAGGACAGCGGTAAATTTCATTTTGAATTTCTTAGCGATCAAAATCGGACTGAACAGCACTTTGATGCGGGTTCTATTTATCGCAATAAATTTTAATTAAGCACATGCAATCAAGGCTTATTGCTGTTTATTTAAAAGGGCTAAAAGAAAACATAAGCATACGCTGTGTTCTTTTCAGGTAACTAGCTTAGTTTTCAGTTAGTATGCAACATGGTAACTTGGCAACATTAAACAAAATCAGGACTTATATGGCAACATTGTTGCTCTTGGATACATAAAAAAGAATTGAACTGGAAGAGGGTTCAGTGTCGAATTCGTCAAAGCAGACAATAAAAAATTATAAATTGTAATAAAATAATTTACGAAATGTAATAAATCAGTTATTTGCTATGTGAAAATGTGTAATATTTCTTGAAACTATCAGTTTAAGATGATTGGTAGTTTCACTAATACCATCTCGTGCAAATAAACCCGAAGCGAATTCGTCAATGACACCTCTGTTTGTTTGATTATTTTCTATACAGCAGGGTGTGTCATGTTCGATTTTTTGTTGATTTATAGTTTTATTTACCCTATCTCGTGCAAATAATTTCAAAACGAATCCACCCATGACGCCTCTTGTTGTTTGATTTTTTTATACAGCAGGGTGTGTCATGTTCGATTTTTTCTTGGCCACTTGAGGGCAACTCGCTTGCTAACCGAATAACTCCTATTCAAAAATGCCAGTTAAGTAATTTAAAACGAACAAAGCTATTGTGTGCATTTACGTTTCGGACTGCAATAAACACAAGAACAACTGTTCAAATATAAAAGTTTTCAATACCTTGTCATTTGTTATAAAGAAATTTATTCAGTTAGACATGTATGTAAGTCTGTATTAGAATTTACGCCTTAAATATTGTAAGTGTTTTGGAAACAGGTTAAGATATTTCAAGGTTAAGATATTTCAGTTATAATTTTTCCATTCTGAGTAGATGCTATTAAATTATAACTTTTCCAAGAAAAGTAACCTACAGCCAGAGAATCACTACCAGATCCTAAGCTTAAAACATAATCACAGCTGAGAGTTGACGGCCTGTTGGATGATTACGCGTGAGATCCTCCTGACATCAAGTTCTGTACAACGGGAAGTCGAAAAATATTAAGATGGCGTAGACGAACCTTATCAAAAAGTCGTCCCAACGATCCCAAATAATCACAATGAGGAAGTGTTGAAAAGCCAACGCCACCAGTATTGTCTGATTGTGTTGTCCTGTCACCGATTTGATGGTTGAAAATCGCCTATTCGAATTTTGAGAAGAAAAGTGGGTACATATTGAACGAAACCTTTGTCGCCTTTTTTAGTAGAGTGTACAAAAAAAATCGGAGTTTTCAGAAAACCGGTATTGCGGGTATTTTCACTACCGTGGTTTGAAAAAACCGACTGTCGGTTATTTTAGATAAAAAACAGGCCTACAAATGAAAAATATTTTCGCGATTCTCAAATAAAGTAGTTTTGACCTAGAAGAGGCTCTACTATTTCCCAGATATTAAAAATAACGTCATATTTGAGTTTTTTTTGGTACCCATTTGTCCATGTTTACATGGGTCAGATTTTAAACATAGATTTCGTCACCCTTATTATGCGAAACTGCCAAGCGAATTTTCTTTTTAGCTAAGTAAGACAACTATATAGTTATTTTACAGCCATATGTGACGCGCAAAATAGAAAGGGGCCTAAGGTTAAAAACCAGTTTTGTTCAGGAGAGCCATTTTAAAGATTTGGTCCCTTTCTATTTGCGCTTAGAATCGTCTACTTCACTTTCATAAAACGCGCATATCTCTGGGAGGGAACACTTTTGGGGCATTCGATGCTCAGAACTTGTCCACATCAAAAAAAAGTGAAAAGTTGCTGAAAAGTTTTGTTCAGGAGAGCCATTTTAAAGATAAGGTCCCTTTCTATTTGCGCTTAGAATCGTCGTCACATTCACAAAACGCGCATATCTCTGGGAGGGAACACTTATGGGGCATGGGATCGGTCTCATTCGGTGCTCAGATGTTGTCCACATCAAAAAAAGAAAAAAAAATGAAAATTGATTTTTTTACCCTATATACATCTACACTGAGAAAAAAAAAATAACCTTACATAACGTGAACTTAACCATAAATAAACATGACTTGGAGTCTGCTTTATATAAAGCCAATTTGAACATTTTGTTGTTGACTGGTAGTTACCAATAATAAAAGTTAATTTAACTATTCGATGGTTGAATTTTTTAGCCATGAAAATTGTTAATTTTAAAATAATTATTGTTGTTTTAACAATGCATTGATGAGTTTTTTAATAAATTATTATTATTAAAATAATTATCGTTGTTTTAACAATGCATTGTTTATAACCCTGAAAATTGTTCACATTATAATTTCATATTTCTTAATTTATTGACACAATACATATAGATTATTAACAATGAAATTGTTATTATTATTATTACCTATTTTAACCAGAAACCAGAATTAACCTACTAATTATGTTTTTGTTTTGTTTACATTTATTCGGTCTTTTTTCATTATTATGACTTGAACGGTTTTTATTCTAATTCGAGACCTTTTTGTTGTTTTTTTTTCAGCATCAACTAAAAATTGGTGAAATGGATTGGCTACGGTTGCCAGGCAGACTGTACAGCTGTTTCTAAACCCGCCAAGGTTTTTCTTCAGCAGTCTTTGGCTACGATTACTTCGGCTACAAATCAATGACTTATACGGGATGCCCGTTATGATTAATGAGAATTACCCTTTGCGTATAGTCTTCGAACTGTGCGAAAAGCAAACTTCATAGATTGTACAGCTAGCATTTGCATTTGTCGCATAATTACACACACGTTCAGAGTAAAGGAAGAAATGAAAAAGAGTGGGGAGATAAGACAGTCGCAGTCGTTGCAGCTTCGTGTAACTTAATTCTGAACTTCGTATAACACAAAGCAGATCAAAAACATCGATTCAACAGAGTCGAATGATCTTTAAATTCTTGTTTATGTCGCACATTTTTCTGTCTCTCTTTTAAAAAATCAAACCTTATACAATGTTAGCTCAACTATTTTGTATGCGCATTTGACCTTCTATAAGTATAACGTTATTTTGTCTACGTTATCAAACATTAAAAATCATTGTATTTTCGGCTCAGTGTATATAGGGGACCCCTTTTTTGTTTCCCTGACAATTTGTATGGCGACTGCTTATATATTAAAGAAATAAGCCCATCTAAATCCGATCGGTCGATGATTGGTTGTTTGTCAATCGTAAGATACTATACCAAATTTGATGAAGATCGGAATTAATATGAATATTCTAGATCGGTTGTATGTTATATCGGTAACGATCGTTACACTGGGCCTATATCAAAGCGTGGATCGGTATGACCTATTTTTATCTGAGTTGTTTACTGGTCGATCTTAAAGAAGTGTGTCAGTTTTCAACGATATTAAATGTACATCACATCTGGCTGGTATCTAGAGCTAAAGACATCAAATCGGTTGAATATATGTTTGGGAGCTATACCTAAATTTCAACCGATTTTCATAAAAGTCCTTTGTCCTAAAAGATCGGTCAGAGATCGCGATCAGAAGAAACTTTAGATAGACGGAAGAAGGGACGGACAGACTGAATGTATGATTGCCGTAATCATATCATTGTTAACATAAAACGCAAAACACAATACTTTTGTTGCACTAACCATATTTATATTGTTGCTATAACCATATTTTCATTTTTAAACTTGGCAATAATACTATTGTCACATTTCAACAATATTAATATTGCAGCAATTATACTATTGTCAAAAATAAATTCAGTTAACAATGCTATGGTTGCAAGGAACATACTTTTGTTGTGGAGAACATATTATTATTGCCGTTACCATGAAGTAACCATGTTTTTCCTCTGCGTGTGGAGAACTGTGCCAAATTTTAACGATAAAGTATGCATCGCATTTGGCTGGTATCTAGAGCTAAAGACATCAAATCGGTTGAACATACATAAGTGTGGCAGCTATAACTAAATTTCAACCGATTTTCATAAAAGTCAACAGCATTTGTCCCAAAAACTTACTAAAGCAACTTTCATGTAGATCAGTCAGCGTTTGCGATTAGTAGTTTTAATTGAAGCTTTAGGTAGACCTCAGACGGAATAAAGAACGGGCAGAGTCAAGCGGAACACTTGAAGGCGGGTCCAGTTTACATATTTTATTCATAAAAATTATGCAATTTCCTTGTTCTACTTCAACCACAAATGAAAATATGTCGGATTTAAGCCATTTTGGATAAACCGACTGTCTGGATTGGACATAAAAACCGGATTGTCGGTTAGCGGTTTTGGGCACTCTAAAACATATACACGATAACCTCTTTCTTACAAAACAAGTTTCTCAGAACAACCTACTTTTGACGGGTGTATCAATCATTTCTTCTTTGCACAAAATATAAATGTTGAATGTGTTATAATTACATTTTTTGGATTATAGTCTTAGTCTACAGCAGATTCGTTCGCTTGTAAACTGAACACGCCTTTTGTATCATAGAAGGGAAATTTATTGCACCCTTCAACAGAGTGTACAATATTTAATTAAACACCTTAAAATATTTATCTGAGACAAAACAAAATATTTATTGAAACGAACAGTAAAAACTTTTTCAACTTTATCCAGGCACATTTAAATGAAACAATGCAGCAATTCACCTAAACCTCAACGGGCTTCGCAATTGGTTATGCAGGCTGGACAAGAATTGGAACATCCGGTTTTATAACTTAAACGTCGGCCGATGTTCTGATAGCTCTTCTGATATTCTATGCCCTAAAAGAAAAAATTGGATTAAAAAAAATAAATATTTGCTGATGGCATCCGGGTTTTCATCAATTTTTACTGTACTGATGTAAAGGTTTTAGACCTACTTGGCCATCAAAATTACTTTTAAACAACAGCTGTGCGAATTCCTCCTCAGCTTTTTTATCTAAAAGAAAAGATTGGAACAAAAAAGAAAAGATTTTTATAAACTTTTACAGTTAACTGAAGTGAAGGTTAAAGAACTACTTGGTCATCTAAATTACCTTTAAATAACAACTCTTTTAATTTATCCGCCAATTGTTGACCTAAAAGAGAAGAGTGGATCAAATAAAAGGTTTTTCACAACTTTTACGGTTAAGGAACTTATGTTTAGCTCGTTTGTTTTATTTCGGTCTGTTGCTTTTACACAATGAACAGGGATAAACCGGCTCAAGACCTCTTGCTTCTATGTTTAAATAGAAGACAAGTTTTTAACAAAACGGACAAGTGACATTGATTTTAGTGACTTCGGGTCCGTGACTATCAAAATTACCTACAACTGAAGAAAGTTCATCTTGAATTTCCAGCTTTAGTAGTGGACCTAAACGATAAAATAAAAAGGAATATATTTAATGAAAGCATCCAGGTTTCCATCAAATTTTACGGTTAACTGAAGCAAAAAAAGAACTCCTTGACTACTCAAATCACCTTCAGACAATATAAGTTGAATTTCCTTCATATCTTGTTCAGTCTCTCTATCAACTAAAAGAAAAAATTGGATGCAAAAATAAAATACGTTTTACGTTCAACTGAAGTCAAGATTGAAGAACTACTTGGCTATTAAAATCACCTTCAGAAATCGATTGTTCAAGATCATCCAATTCCTTTTGTAAGTCGCTTCGACCTAAAAGAAAAAAATAGATTAAAAAAGGAAATATTTGATTATTTCTTCTAACTTTCCTTGGACAATAGCCGACACGGCTATACAAAATACCAACACGACAGTGATAAATTTCATTTTGACTTTCTTTCTTTGCGATCAAAATAGTACTGAGCTTTATTTTAATGCATTCCCTATTTAAAGCGAATTTTTTTCGCAAAGTGTTTAAAATTTTTTGAAAATAAGTTTTAATTTAACACACGCAATTATGGCTGATAATTGTTTCGTTAAAAGACTAAAAGAAAACAAAAGCAATGTGTGCCTTTTTTCCTTTCGGAGTTCAATAAACACTAGAATCATTGTTCAAATACACAAAAGTTGCCTAAAGCGTTGCAATTTTAAACATAGGGAAATATATGCAGGTAGTTACGTATGTCTACTCGTATAATTAAATTGGCGCCTTAATACAGTGGTTGCTTGGTCTTATTATACAGACTTAAATCCAAAAAAACAATCAATTTATCAAAAAGTATAATTAATAATTTTCAGTAACCCCAATCGTTGGTAGATTATAATATATATATATATATATATATATATATATATATATATATATATATATATATATATATATATATATATATATATATATATATATATATATATATAAATCTTTTTTATGTGTATATTTTATTACTACTAAAATTTATTTGAGGTGCGTTTTTATTTTTCTCGCTGCATGTTGAAGAAATCGAAACCTTAGCGGAAAATTATCGTAAGTGCCAAAAGACAAATTTTACAGGAAAAGGGTTCATTTTACTTCGTGAGCGGAAGGCTGTAGTTTCACCATCCTAGACTTATAGTGTTCTATTAAGTTGTCATCAGTGCAGTCTTGTGTTTACTAGTTTTTGTCCATTTTAATTCTATTTAGGTTTTTGTTCCTTTAAACCATTTTCCTACTTTTCAACAACTCTGGTTAGTTTTGAACTGTCACAGTCTATTTTTAACCATTTCTAGTTTATTGCGCGCTTTTCATACCACTCTGATCAATGATGGCAATGGCTGTTGTGGAAAAGTTTTCCCTCCCTTTTCTGCCGTTTTTAATTTGGTATTTTCAAACCAAGCTATCTAAAAATCCAATCAGCTTTTTAGCGACTAATAAGGACATTAATTATTTTTTTTCTATGCATAAATTTTTTACATTTTTATTTATTTATTTGTTTTTATCTATTACAATTTAAAATAATAATAAACTTGAGAAAATAAGCACTAGCAATTCAGGCTATCGGTCTTCCATTTTAATTTAGTGTGTCATTTAGTTGATATCGTTTTGATTACATATTCCTTTGAACTTTTTTTGTATGTCTTCTAATGTAGCTTTTTGTAACCAAAATTCTAGTTTCCATGTCCATGTACTCCTTAAATTCCTTTTTCTGCTTTGATCCATTTTTGATCTGATATTTCGTATTTTTACTATTTTATTATGTTAAATTGACAGGCATTTAATATTATTGTTGTGACATTTTGTTTTTTTCTTAATTTTTTTTTGATTTCATTCCGGTTTCCCCTTTAAATATTTCAAATTTGTTTCAAATTCAGCTTTCTTTGCCAATTTGATATTATTTTTATTCATATTCGCCCGTTTGTGCCTAGTTTGTTTAATATTATTTATTTAAATTTCGATATGTCCCCCCTTGACCTCTTTTTTATCCCCGTGTATATTTTTATACCTTCTTGTTGTTTTAATATTATTTCTTTCATATTTCGAATTTGCTTCTTGTTTATGTTTTCCTGTTTTTTGACGATTCGCCCGTTTTTTCTTTTTATCCCCATTTATATTTTCCGTGCCATGCCGCTGTTTTGATACTGTTCTTCTCGCTTCCTGCTGTTTCGCCCGTTTATCCCTATATTTATTTATCATTTTTATGTAAATAACTACACGCAGAAAAAAAGTATGGTTGTGGTGACAATATTCGAATGATTCAAATACAACCATACTATAATCCTCACAACATAAGGAAGATTCAAATACAACCATACCATGATCCTCACAACAATAGTATGATTCACACATAACCATACTATGATCCCCACAAGCATAGTATGATTCACACTCAACCATACTATGATCTCCACAACCTTTGTATGATCCTCACAACCATAGTATGTTTCACATACAACCATAATATGATCCTCACAACCATAGTATGATTCACACGCAACCATGTTATGATCCCTACAACCATAGTATGGTCACACACAATTATACTTTCATTCCCAATATAATTTATTAGAATTTGTTTAAGTGGATTTGAATTATGAAAATTATTCAAAATAATAGGAGTGATTTGTTTCACAGTAGAAAAAATAAGTCTAAATAAACGTCAGCGTTTTTATTAAAAATATTTCAGTAAAACAAAACCAAAGCAGCTCGTTTAAAAATTTTAATTTCAATAAAAAAGTACTATTATTGCATTAGATCCATACCAATAACATTTGTTCTTAAAAGCATATTTAGATGAAGAAAAATTACACTCTTACAGTATGATTGCCGTAATCATATTATTGTTCACATAAAACGCACCAACCATATTTTTGTCGCACCAACCATATTTATATTGTTGCTTTAAGCATATTTTCATTTTTAAATTTGGCAATAATACTATTGTTACATTTCAACAATATTAATATTGCAGTAATTATACTATTGTCAAAACTAAATTCAGTTAACAATGCTATGGTTGCGACGAACATACTTTTATTGCGGATAACATTTAATTATTACCGTGACCATGTAGTAACCATGTTTTTTCTCTGCGTGTAGACCTCGGATTTTTGCATATTTTCTATTTTTCATCCGATTGAAACCACATTTGCTATTTAAACGTTTCAAAGTTCAAATAAAACAAAATTGAGTACATTTCAAAAATATGCAAAAGAATACGCTAAAAATATGCCAAATATTTTCAAAATATGCACAACTATAAAAACTTTTAATAAGAAAATTTAAATCCGCACTGCATTTTACGTGGTTTAAATCTAGCATAAATTAAAACGAATGTCGTATACTTAGTAGGGACATAAATACCGTTACACACGTTATATGCTGTAAAATAAAAAGTACTAAATGTTTTTGAACCAATTATTTTTTAATATATTTATTGATGTATATTGTATCCAAAAAGAATTTACTTATTCGAAATGGCCGCCTTTTACCTTTACATAGGCCTTAAGTCGCACTGGCCAATCGTCAATAGCTGCACGAACCTCGTCCATTGGAAAATTCACAATTCCACAATTTGTAATCCAATAGGTTTTAATATGGACTGCCTGAGGGCCATTCTTCAGAGGAAATGAACGCTGGCAAATTGTTTCGAAGCCAGGCCTGGGACGTTTTAGCCTTATGGGCCGGCGCAGAATCCTGCTGGAAAGTCCATGACTGGTTATGGAACTGGGAATTGTTCAGGCTTCACAACAGCTTCCAAAACGGTTTCTTGGTAAACTTTGGCCGATGTTTTGACTCCATGTTCGCAGAAATGCAGGCCAGTGACCCCACCAAACTATTTTGCTTTTCCTAAACGGTAAACATTTTTTCATCGGTGAACAAAAGAGCGTGCCGTTTTAAAGGTGGTTCAACAAAAGAAACAGCAAAAGAAAAACCCCGATCTTTTCGCATAACTTTTGTTTATTTTTTCAAAAATTGATGCTTGTTTTTTGAAATCCAATAAACAATAAATAACAAATTTAACATACGAAACTCCTTTTTTTAAAGGGAAATTATTTGCAAATATGAACAATCTTGCAAAAGTGACCTGGCTTAGTTTTAATCAGTTCATATTATCGCAAGTGCACTGTACTCAGTAGGGACATAAATACTGTTACAACATTGAACACACCTATTTCAATAGTAGAACTAAACATACCCCGTTAATGTCATATGGGTTTTGAAAGCTAACCTCAATAGCGTTAGTCTGTAACGGGATTTTAAAATTGTTTCAACTTTCATCATGGAGTGGGCAGATAATGAGAACCGTATCGCTGTAATAGCGTTTTTCAAGTGTGAAATGAAAAAAGCGATATTTTCAAAACGCTTCGGCCACTAGGGACTAGCCGCATGTTCGTCTACCGATACATAAAACTGTTTGAAGAGACTGGAGATGTAAAAGACCGCCACCGGTCGGGCCGCCCACGCTCTGTTCGAACACCGCATGTCATCAAAGCCGTTAAATTAAGAATTCACAGAAATCCGCTCCGAAAACAGAAAGTCATGGCCCGTGAGATGAATATCACGCAAAAGTCCAGGAGTCGAATCATTAAAAAAGACTTGGGACTTGGGGCTTTTAAACGACGTACCGGCCATTTATTGACTGCAGCTTTAAAAAAAATAGGATTGAAAAATGCAAACGTCTTTTGGTGAAGCACGCTGATAACTTGCACAGAAAAATTTTGTTCACCGATGAAAAAATTTTTACAATTTACGAAAAAATGTTACAAGCAAAATGATAGAGTGTATGCGCGGTCATCTAAGGAAGCATCTGAACTGATCCCAAGGGTGGAAAAGGGTCATCACCCAGCTTCAGTCATGGTTTGGTGGGGTGTCACTGATCTGCATTTCTGCGAACAAGAGGTCAAACATCGGCCAAAGTTTACCAAGAAACCGTTTTTGAAGCTGTTGTGAAGCCTATTAACAATTCCCTGTTCCTAAACCAGCCATGGACTTTCCAGCAGGATTCTGTGCCGGCCCATAAGGCTAAAACGTCCCAAGCCTGGCTTCGAAACAATTTGTCAGCGTTCATTTCCTCTGAAGAATGGCCCTCAGGCAGTCCAGATTTGAACCCATTGGATTACAAATTGTGGACGGTTTTAGAGGACAAGGTTTGTCACAAAAGAAACCACAACATTGGATCTCTTAAGACTGCTTTGGTTCGAGCTGTGGCCAATTTTCCAATGGACGAGATTGACGATTGGCCAGTGCGACTTAAGGCGTGTGTAAAGGCAAAGGCGGACATTTCGAATAGGTAGATTCTTTTTGGATATAATATACATCAATAAATATATTAAAAAATATTTGGTCCAAAAACATTCAGTACTTTTTATTTTACAGCATAAAAGGTGTGTAACAGTATTTATGTCCCTACTAAGTATATATGAGAAGCCAATTTTTGACCCCCAGACAATTTGTACGGGGACTATATTAAAGAAATAAGCCTATCAGATCAGTCCATGATGGGTTGTTTGTTAATCGTAAGATACTTTGCCAAATTTGATATAAATCGGAATTAATAAGAATGTTCTAGAGCGGTTGTATGTTATATCGGTAGAGATCTTTACACTGGGCCTGGACGTGTATCGCTATGACCTCTTTGTATACGAGCTGTTAACTGATCGATCTTAAAGAACTGTGCCAAATTTCATCGACATTGGATGTACTTCATATAATGCAGGTACTCGTATCTAGAGCTAAAGACCTACATTTCAACCGATTTTCATAAAAGTCAATAGTCCTTGTCCAAGAAACTTACTTACCCCTATTTCATGAATACCGGTCTGCGATTGCGATCAGTAGTTTTAAAGAAAGCTTTAGATATACATCAGACAGAAGAAACGACGGACAGAGTCAAGCGGAACACTTGAAGGCGGGTCCAGTTTACGTATTTTATGTTTGATTTTGAGATTATGGGCCACTTGGCTGTCGTTGGTTGTTTTAAGCGGGAAAAATAAAATATATTATTCTTTATTATTTACTATACAAAAAATCTTTATAGGACATTTAAAGTCTTTAAAACTGTTTTTAAAAAAAAATATTTGTTCTGCAAAAATTTCCTACCAAACTGTTGAAATATCTTTACCCTGGTTGCTAACACTACTTTCAATTGAAATTTTCTCAATTTTTTGCAAAAATATCAATAATTTATTTAATAAAACCAGTCCATTTTAAAAAATAATATTCAATTAATTTTGTTGCTAATTATAATTTTCTATTCAATTTATTTTTTATGGATGTTTATTTTATGTCCCTGAAAATACACAGTATTCCCCTGTAAAATCTTATATTCGCTAAAATTTAAATTTCCAAACCAATCATGATTTTAAGCAACTCAAATATGATTGCACATTGCATAAAGTGGGTGCACATCTAATAGTTTTTTCGTCAACAGTCTTACTAAAATTAAGTGAGGCGTGTTTTGTCACTCGTTATGAACGTTCACACTTTTGTTGGTCATTCCCCGGTTTTTTTTTGTAAAATTGTTTTTTTTTTTTATTTTTAAATTGTTGTATGATTCCGTTAAATATTAAAATTTTGATGTGCACCATTAAAAAATGACTAGTCATTCTTAAAACTAAGACATCTACCTGAATTAAATATTATAAGTAAATTCTGCTATGAAATCGAATGCCAAAAATGATGTCGAAATTGGCCCATAATCTCAGAATCGCCCTTATACTTAAAAATTTTGCAATTTCTTTGTTTTACATACTTCAACCACAAATGAAAAGAAAACCCGACAGTAAAAATTTGGGTAAGTCGGATTTTAGCCATTTTGGATGAACCGACTGTCTGGATTGGACATAAAAACCGGAATGTCGGTTTCGGTTTTGGGCACTCTAAAATATCTTTATGATAACCTCTTTCTTACAAAAACAAGTTTCTCAGAACAACCTACTTTTGACGGGTGTATCTAACATTTCTTCTTTGCACATTGAACGTTTTTATTTAATGCAAAGAAAATTTCTTCTTTGCATTAAATAAAAACGTTGAATGTATTTTAATTACATTTTTGGAATTATAGCCTTAGTTTAAAGTAGATTCGTTCGCTTGTAAAATGAAACACGCCTTTTGTACCATAGAAGGGAGATTTATTGCACCCTTCAACCGAGTGTACAATATTTAATTAAACACCTTAAAATATTTATCTGAGACAAAACAAAATATTTATTGAAACGAACAGTAAACACCTTTTCAACTTTATCAAGGCTCATTTAAATGAAACAATGCAGCAATTTACCTAAACCTCAACGGGCTTCGCAATTGGTTGTACAGGCTGGACAAGAATTGGAACATCCGGTTTTATATCCGAAACTTCAGCTGATGTTCTGATAGCTCTTCTGATATTCTATACCCTAACAGAAAAATATGGATTAAAAAAACTTAATATTTGCTAATAGCATCCGGGTTTTCATCAATTTTTACTGTACTGATGTAAAGGTTGTAGACCTACTTGGCCATCAAAATTACTTTTTAATATCAGCTCCCTCCCTAGATTTTGTATCCTCCCTAGATTTTGTATCTAAATGAAAAAATTGGAACAAAAAACAAAACAAAATATTTTCATCAACTTGTACGGTTAACTGAAGTAAAGGTTAAAGAACTGCTTGGTCATCAAAATT
The DNA here is from genome assembly GCA_963513945.1 of Hydrotaea diabolus. NCBI lineage: Eukaryota > Metazoa > Arthropoda > Insecta > Diptera > Muscidae > Hydrotaea > Hydrotaea diabolus. The sequence goes on from OY740717.1 coordinate 21,034,768, forward strand.
ACCTTTAAATAACAACACTTTTAATTTCTCGTCAAATCCTTGATCTAAAAGAGAAGAGTGGAACACGGTTGCGGTTAAAAAACTTTTTGACTACCAAAATTACCAAAAATAAAAGAAAGTTCATCTTGATCTGGCTCCAGTTCGAGTAGGCTTCGAGCTAAACGATAAAATTGGAACAAAAAGGAAATATTTAATGAAGACATCCAGGTTTTAAGCAAAATTTTACGATTAACTGAAGCAATAACAAAACTACTTGGCTATTCAATTCACCTTCAGACAATATAAGTTTAATTTCCTTCAATTCCGGTTCAACTTCTCTTTCAACTAAAAGAAAAAATTGGATGCAAAAAGCAAATATTTAATAATGGAATGCGGATTTTCATCAACGTTTACGTTCAACTGAAGTCAAGATTGAACAAGTACGTGGCTATTAAAATAACCTTCAGAAATAGATTGTTCAAGACGATCCAATTCCTTTTGTAACTCGCTTCGACCTAAAAGAAAAAATTAGATTAAAAAAGGAAATATTTGATCATTTCTTCTTAACTTACCTTGGACAATCCCCAACACGGCTGTACAAAATATCAGCAAGACCGTGATAAATTTCATTTTGAATTTCTATCTTTGCGATCAAAATAGTACTGAACTTTCCTTTAATGCATTCCCTATTTAAAGCAATTTTTTTTCGCAAAGTGTTTAAAAATTTTTGAAAATAAATTTTAATTTAACACATGCAATTATGGCTGATAATTTTGTTTAGTTAAAAGACTTAAAGAAAACAAAAGCAATGTGTGCCTTTTTCCTTTCAGAGAACAATTGTTCAAATACACAAAAGTTGCCAAAAGCGTTGTCATTTTAAACAGAAGAAAATATATGCAGGTAGTTATGTATGTCTGAAATAAAATTGACGCCTTAATACAGTGGTGGCTTGGTATTATTATATGTACAGACTTACGAGGGCGACCGCAAAACTAACTGGCCTGGTACATTTTCTGTTTTACTAGCAACATTTTTTTTTTGTTTTTTAAAAGCAATCTTTTATAAGCCATCTGTCAAAATTTCCGATATATTTAATGATTATTTTCTTTGTTACAGGTGATTGAAGTAAACAAGTTTTACAATTTTTGAAAAATGGAATATAAAGAGTTTCGTGCGGTAATTAAACACTTTTATATGAAAGGTTATACGCCACAATTAATCAAAGATGAATTGGATTCTGTTCATGGTGATAATGCACCATCATACTCCACCGTGAAATCCTGGGTTCAACAATTTAAAATGGGTCGTTCAAGTACGGAAGATGAACAACGCTCTGGAAGACCAAAAACTGCTACTACTATTGAAAACATTAGAAAAATATTTAATGAAGTGACTAAAGATAGAGGAATAAAGCTCCGAGAACTTGCTGATACTGTTAAAATACAAGAAAAACAAGTTTGCAGTATTTTACATGATGAACTCCACATGAAAAATCTATCCGCAAGATAAGTGCCGCGTTTGTTCACTTTGCCCCAAAAAATCCGTTGGACCAATTCCGAGAGCTTTTAGCGATTTATCAGCGTAATCCAATAGAGTTTTTGCGCCGATTCATAACTGTTGATAAAACATGGATCCATCACTACATCCCAGAATGCAAAGAACAGTCAAAACAATGGATAAAAGCTGGTAAAAGTGGTCCCAAGAAGGCGAAAACTGTTAAGTCAGCAGGAAAAGTAATGGCCACAGTATTTTGCGATGCAAGGGGTATAATATTTATTGATTATCTTGAGAAAGGAAAAACTATAAATAGTGAATATTATTGTGCATTATTGGATCGGTTGAGTGAAGAAATCAAGATAAAGCGACCGCATTTAGAAAAAAAGTTCTTTTTCATCAAGATGATGCTCCTTCACACACTGCATTTTAAACTCAACAAAAACTGGACGAATTACGATTTGAAACTGCTCCGCATCCACCATATAGTCCAGATTTAGCTCCTTCTGATTATTTCTTGTTTCCAAATTTAAAAAAATTTCTTGGTGGCAAAAAATGTTCGTCCAATAGCGAGGTTATTGCTGAAACTAAGGCATATTTTGAAGGTCTTCAAAAATCTTATTTTTCGGATGGAATTAAAAAACTTGAAAAACGTTTGATGAAGTGTATTGAGTTGGAAGGAGATTATGTTGAAAAATAAATAATAATAATTCCAAAAAAACGGTTCTTTTTATGTTAGGCCAGTTACTTTTGCGGTCGCCCTCGTAAAGTCCTTAAATCCAAAAAACCATCAATTTATCTTTAAGTATAATTAATAATTTTCAGTATTTTCAATAGTTGCACGCAGAGAAAAGATATGGTTACGCTATGGTCACCGCAACAACAATACGTTCTCTACAATAAAAGCATGTTCGTCGCAACCATTGTATTGTTTTTGGAATTTCATTTTGACAACAGTATGATTGCGACAATATTACTATTGTTGAAATGTAACAGTAGTATTATTGCCAAATTTAGAAATGAAAATATGGCTGTAGCAACCATATAAACATGGTTGGTGCAACAGAAGTATTGTAGTTTAAAATTAACTTTAGCAATTATATGATTACGGCAATCATACAGTATGGTTGCGAATATAAACACAACAAAAAGGTTTTATAGACCATACATGCATGTGTGTGCGTATATTTTTTGATATACGAAAAAAAACACATACACACGATACAGTGAATGGTTGCTGTCCATTAAAAAATAACAACAACAATCGGAAGGTAGTTCGAGGGATTATTATTGTGTTTACTTTGTTCGGTACTCTAATACGGACTGGTTCTCGTTTTTTTTTAAATCTGCCTGCACTTAAGTATACAGCCAATGATCATGGTTTAATTACATTCGTTTCTTGGGGTCTACGGGTGGTGAAGTAGCATTTACCCCTGCTGGCAACTACAAGTATTTTCGACTGCCGTTGGAATATATATTTTTGTTTCTTGAATGAATTGTTCAATAAAAACATGGCCTTTATTCTGGCTATTTACTTATTGTAATGCAATTTAATATAACTGGCTTGATAAAAACCTCTATTTTTGAATAACAACATTACCCAATCCTAATAAATAATTTTGGGGATCATAGTATGGCTGAGTGAATCATAGTATGGTTGTAGGGATCATAGTATGTTTGCGTGTGAAACATACTATGGTTGTGAAGTTCATACTACGGTTGTATGAGAAACATACTATAGTTGTGAGGATCATAATATGGTTGTGAAGATAATAGTATGGTTGAGTGGGAATCATACTATTGTTGTGAGGATCATAGTATGGTTGTGAAGATCATAGTATGGTTGAGTGTGAATCATACTATTGTTGTGAGGATCATAGTATGGTTATGTTTGAATCATACTATTGTTGTGAGGAAAATAATATTGTTGTGCCACAACCATATAACCAACAATAGTATGATCCTCTTCGAATATTGTCACCCCAACCATACTTTTTTTCTGCGTGTACTATGGTTATGAGGATCATAATATGGTTGTGAAGATAATAGTATAGTTGAGTGTGAATTATACTATTGTTGTGGGGATCATAGTATGGTTATGTGTGAATCATACTATTGTTGTGAGGATCTTAAGATTGTTGGGCCACAACCATGTACCCGACAATAGTATGATCCTCTTCGAATATTGTCACCCCAACACTTTTTTTCTGCCTGTGGTAGATTATAATAACAAAATTATTATTATTATCGTCAAATCTTATTAATGTGTTTATTTTATTGTTAGTAATATACATTTGAGGTGCGTTTGATTGATCGCACCCTTAGCGCAAAATTATCGCCGAAAGACAAATTTTGACAGGAGAAGGATTTTTGTTAAAATATTTTGCTGAAATTAAATAGGATTATTCGCTAGAATACCTACGACTAATGCTAATGTTATTGCCATCGTTAAAAGTCTAAGGCCCAGGGAATCGCCTGGCCTAGATGGAATAAATAATAGATGCCTCAAGTCTCTTCCAAGGAAGGGAATACAATTGTTAACCATTTTTATAAATAGTTGTCTTAGACTTGGCTATTTTCCGGATCAATTTAAGGAGGCGAAGGTCATTGCCGTTAGGAAACCGAATAAACCTGCGGATTCACCCTCTTCGTACCGCCCAATTAGCCTGTTATCCTCTGTTAGTAAGATATTAGAAAGAGTAATCAAGGAACTGATTACTGACTTCATTGATGATCATGGAATTCTGCCTCCACAACAATTTGGATTTCGTAGGGAACATAGAACAGTAAACCCCTTGGTAAAGATACGGAATATAGTTAAATCAAATTTTGAGAAGCAATTTTCCACCGGAATGGTATTACTTGATATCAAGGCCGCTTTTGACTCGGTATGGCACGATGGTTTGGTATTTAAACTTGTACGATTCAACTTCCCTAATCACATAACTAGGATAATCCGAAGCTTTCTACGTTCCAGGACTTTTAGGGTCCATATGGGTTCTACGTCCTCGGAGCTTTTTAGAATTGACGCTGGTTGCCCAAAGGGTTCGTGTTTATCTCCAGTGCATTATAACATATACACGGCAGATATTCCAGTCACAAATAATTGCAATATGTCAATTTTTGCGGATGACACTGCCATTTTAAGCTCTGGTAAATTCACTTCAGAGATTGTGTCAAATATACAGCTAGCACTTAGTGAAGTATATACCTATTTCTCCAAATGGAAAATAGCCGTTAATTCTGATAAAAGTCAAGCTATCTTTTTCACCAGACGAAGAAAGGAACGCTTTGTTTCTCAAAGTAACATAAGTATAAGAAATGGCGAAATAAAATGGAAAAGGAATGTTAAATATTTAGGCGTCATTTTGGACCCTAAACTTACTTATAAGGACCATGTCTCGTACATAGTAAATAAATGTAACATCCTAATAAGAACTTTATACCTTTTTCTAAATAGATCTTCGGCGTTAAACATTGATAATAAAATGTTAATATTTAAAGCAATTTTTCAAGCTGTGATATTTTATGTAGCCTGGGGAATGATGTCCAAATGCCATATAAAAAGGCTTCAAATACTACAAAACAAAGTTTTAAAACTAATAAATAACCTTCCTAGATACTTTTCTACGGCACGACTACATCAGATTACTAATATTGATCTTTTGGAAGTCAAATCAAACAAATTTATAGTATCTAGTATAGATTTTGTACAATTTAAAAATAATATGAATCAATAAATGAAATGAATATGAAAATTATTCCCAAGAATTTATAGTGTCACCCTTGTTAAGCAATACTAGTTAAATATTAATAACTCACATTATGGGGTAGTTATGGCGCTTACGATACAAACTTCTTACGATTGGCAACTCGAAACGAAAATACTTATAAATTGTGTTTCCGACAAACTTAAATGAGCATTTCTCTGATGTCGCACGAAACAGTCGTACACATTCACAAAGAAAAAGTAAGGTTGGCATAACAATATTCGAAGAGCATCATACTATTGCTGGATTTATGGTTGTGGCACAACAATACTATGATCCTCATAACAATAGCATGATTCACACATAACCATAATATGATGCCCACAACCATTTTATGATCCTCACAACCATAGTATGTTTCACATACAGCCATAGTATGATCCTCACAACCATAGTATGATTCACACAAAACCAAGCTTAAAAAACGTAAGCGTTTTTATTAAAATATTTCAATTAAACAAAGCCAAAGCAGTTTGTTTGAAAAATTGTAACTTCCGTAAAAAAAATCACTATTATTTCATTAGATCCATAACAATAACATTGTTCTAAAAAGCATATCCAAATGAAAAAAAATTACAAGCATACAGTATGATTGCCGTAATCATATTATTGTTAACGTAAAAGCCAAAAATCAATACTTCTGGCACAGCAACCATATTTATATGGTCGCTACAACCATATTTTCATTTTTAAATTTGGCAACAATACTATTGTTACATTTCAAGAATATTAATATTGCCGTAATCATACTATTGCCAAAAATTCATGTAGAATTTTTGCGGAGAACATGTTATTATTGCCATGACCATATAGTAACCACATTTTTCTATGTGTGCATATAAAAAGAAGAAGATTTGTAACAATAACATTGTTTGGAAAACCCCTTTTCAAATTAAAAAAAATTACAATCATGCAGCATTATTGACGTAATCATATTATTGTTAACACAAAACCCAAAAAACAATACTTTTGTCTCACCAACCATATTTTTATGGTTACTTCAACCATATTTTTATTTTTAAATTTGGCAACAAAACTATTATATTGCCGCAATCACACCATTGTCAGAATGTTATTCAAAAAAACAATACTATGGTTGTGATGAACACACTTTATTGTAGAGAACACACTATTGATGCCGTGACCATATAGTAAATATATTTTCTCTGTGTGTTTGTGGTCTAAATAAACGGATTTTTATTTTGACAAAAGACATAAACTACGCCTATTAATTGGCTCTATAATTGTTTTAAGGTCAATTATGGATAATATTTTGTTTTCAAGATAATTGCAGAATATCGAATCATTCGAAGCCCCGATTTCAGCGAATCCCGATGCAATATTTTAATGTCACTAATTTGAGAATGTTAGGCACTAATGTCTCTTAAAAATGGTCTGAATCAGTATACCATGCCAAGGAATCTATAGAGCTTAAGTCGATAATTAGTAACGCACAAGTAGACGATGGCGAAATCCTTATATCCTTTGACGTAGTTTCATTACTCCCCTGCACTCCTATAGATTTGGCCATAAGAACAATAAGAGGCAAATGGCATGTGCTAGAAAAATGCACACTTATAAATCTACAAAGAGTAGTGGAGTTATTTATAGAAACTTACTCAGTTTCTGCATCAAGGAAACTATATATTTTAGATTTGAGGACAAGATATACGGACAGAACAAGGGAGTGCCAATGGGATCACCAGCCTCACCAGTATCGGGTTTTCCATTAAGGACAAAACAGTTTTATATATTAAGAAAAAACAGAATATTTAAGATATAGAGTTCAAATTTATTCCAGGTGTAGTGCAAATGTTACATTTTAAGAATGAAATTCGATTTCATTCATTTGACTACCACGAGCCCGTATACGACGATCAATTCTTTGGACCCAATTTTGCACCACTCTTGCGCACATTTTGACCACTACGTTGGCAATTTCGCGTTGGATGTTGTCTCTGAGCTCGTCTAAAGTTGTTGGCATAGTCCAATGAGTGGATGTTGCCCCATAAAAATGTGGCGCCAATGACGTTAAATCGCATCGTGGACATTTGACCGGACCATTTCTCGAGATAACACATTCACCGAATTTTTCTTTCCGTAAGTCGGTTGTAACGCGTGCTCTGTGGCTAGTGGCACCGTCCTGTTGAAACCACATATCGGCAATGTCAATCACAGCCAATTTAGGCCAAAAATAATTTTCTAACATGGCACGATAGCGCTCTGCATTGACGGTCACATGACGATTGTTATGGCCCAATCACACCTCCGGCATGAAAACCACACCACACAGTAATTTTTTGCGAATGCAATTGTGTCTCTTGAAGCACATGTGGGTTTGTTGCTGTCCAATAACGCAAATTTTGTTTAGTGACAAAACCGCTTGGCCGAAAATTAGAGTAAGCGCTCCTAAAGTTGCGACCACCGACTCAATATTTTGGTGGTAATTTTCAATAATTTCCCACTTTACCATGATGAAAATGTTGACTTCGCATAACGTTTCGAGACTGAAAGATCTTTAAAAATGTTTGCGGGTGCGTTGACATAAAGATACGAACTTGTTTTGTCTCTATTCGAAAACCCTGTATATGGGAAGCCATTTTTTTCTTGAAATAACCCTATATGACTTAAATCATATCGATCGTAAGAAACGAGCTCTACTTAACTTGATGGAAATCGAAATTTATATGAATGTTCTAGAGCGGTTGTATGTTACATCGGTAACGATCGTTACACTGGGCCTATATCAAAACGTGGATCGGTATGACCTATTTTTATCTGAGATCGCTCTAAGAGAACTGTGCCAAATTTCAACGATAAAGTATACATCACATGTGGCTGGTATCTAGAGCTAAAGACATCAAATCGGTTGAACTTACGAGTAAGTGTGGCAGTTATACCTAAATTTCAAACGATTTTCATAAAAGTCAACAGCCTTTGTCCCAAAAACTTACTAAAGCAACTTTCATGTAGATCGATCAGCGTTTGCGATTAGTAGTTTTAATTGAAGCTTTAGGTAGACATCAGACGGAAGAAAGAACGGACAGAGTCAAGCGGAACACTTGAAGGCGGGCCCAGTTTACATATTTTATTCATAAAAATTTTGCAATTTCCTTGTTCCACAAATAAAAAGGAAACCCGACAGCAAAAATTCGGGTAAGCCGACATGTCGGTTTTTAGCCATTTTGGATAAACCATTTAGCCATTCTGGATTGTCGGTTATCGGTTTCGATTTTGGGCACTCTTAAACATCTACATGATAACCTCTTTCTTACAAAACAAGTTTCTCCGAACAACCTACTTTTGACGGGTGTATCTGACATTTATTCTTTGCTTTGAAAAAAACGTTGAATGTGTTTTAACTACATTTTTGGAATTAGAGCCGGTTTAAGGCAGATGGCGAGGCTGAAAGCAGATTCATTCGCTTGTAAAATGAAACACGCCTTTTGTATCATAGAAGGGAGTTTTATTGCACCCTTCAACAGAGTGTACAATATTTAATTTTACACCTTAAACTATTTATCTGAGACAAAACAAAATATTTATTGAAACGAACAGTAAAAACTTTTTCAACTTTATCCAGGCACATTTAAATGAAACAATGCAGAAATTCACCTAAACCTCAACGGGCTTCGCAGTTGGTTGTACAGGCTGGACATGAATTGCAACATCCAGGTTTATATCCGTAACGTCGGCTGAAGTCCTGCTAGCTCTTCTGATATTCTATACCCTAAAAGAAAAAAATGGATAAAAAACAAATAAATATTTGCTGATGGCATCCGGGTTTTCATCAATTTTTACTGTACTGATGTAAAGGTTGTAGACCTACTTGGCCATCAAAATTACTTTTTAATACCATCTGTAAGAATTCCTCCACAGCTTTTTTATCTAAAAGAAAAGTTTGGAACAAAAAAGAAAAAGATTTTCATAAACTTTTACGGTTAACTGAAGTGAAGGTTAAAGAAATACTTGGTCATCTAAATTACCTTTAAATAACAACTCTTTTAATATATCATCCAATGGTTGACCTAAAAGAAAAGAGTGGATCAAATGAAAGGTTTTTCATCAACTTTTACGGTTAAAGAACTTATGTTTAGCTCGTTTGTTTTATTTCGGTCTGTTGCTTTTACACATTGAACAGGGATAAACCGGCTCAAGACCTCTTGCTTCTATATTTAAATAGAAGACATGATTTGTTTAAACAAAACGGCAAAGTGACATTGATTTTCGTGGCTGCACACTGCTTTTATCATGATTTCGGGTCCGTGACTATCAAAATTACCTGCAGCTACAGAAAGTTCATCTTGAATTTCCAGCTTTAGTAGTGGAGCTAAACGATAGAACGAAAAAAAAAAATATTTAATAAAAGCATCCAGGCTTTCATCAAATTTTACGGTTAACTGAAGCAAAAAAAGGACTTCTTGACTATTCAAATCAGAGAGAATGAACGGGATTTCCTTCATATCCCGTTCATTCTCTCTATCAACTAAAAGAAAAAATTGGATCCAAAAAGAAAATATTTAATGATGGCATCCGGATTTTCATCAACTTTTACGTTCAACTGAAGTCAAGATTGAAGAACAACTTGGCTATTAAAATCACCTTTAGAAATCGATTGTTCAAGATCATCCAATTCCTTTTGTAACTCGCTTCGACCTAAAAGAGAAAATAAGATTAAAAAAGAAAATTTTTGATTATTTCTTTAAACTTACCTTGGACAATAGCCAACACGGCTATACAAAATACCAGCACGACAGTGATTAATTTCATTTCGAATTTCTTTCTTTGCGATCAAAATAGTACTGAACTTTACTTTAATGCATTCCCTATTTAAAGAGAATTTTTTTCGCAAAGTGTTTAAAAATTTTTGAAAATAAGTTTCAATTTAACACATGCAATTATGGCTGATAACACAGTACAACAGCCAATCTGGGGGGTGAGAAATTCCGAGTCAGGGTGATGGTACTAGGTCAGTATATTAAAACCCTTAAAGGGTTTTGCGTTCGTATGTGCAAGTTTTTATGACCTTTTACATTTTTTCCTTATCTTGATGTTTTTTCGCTTAGTTGTAAAATGTTGGCAAAAACGTAGTTTGACATAACTCGAGAACGACTAGTTCGATTTTGCTGAAATAAATTGAGAAAAATTAATAATTACATTTTCTTTAATCCATTAATATACTGTTTCTCTACCAAATCAACATTTTTGCAATTAGAAAAAAATTTATGAAGAAAATTTTGCAAAAAAAAATTTTTTTTTTTTTAAACATATAAATCCCTAACGGAAAAACGTGTAGAGTCTTATAACTTTCACGTAAAGTCACATAAACAAAATGCGACATAGATCATAGAAATCGATTAACGCGTTCTGCTTTTATTCAAAATTAAGTAAAGGTATTAATTTCAAAAATTTGCTCGAGATATGCCCAAAATTCCTTGGAAAAAAGGTTGATGACTTTTTTATGTTTCTCAGAATTAAAAAAAGAGTAATAATCAAAAGGTTATTACATTTTTATGGTTGCTGTAACAAACTAAAAAACGGTCATAAATGTGCGTGAACAATTAAAAGGAAAAAAGCAAGGGCACTTTTTAATTTTTTTTTACACGAATTCCACCCACATTCATGAGTGGTCATGTTTTAGAACGTTGCAAGATGCGCCAATTCATAAGTACCTGTCGGTAAAATATTGAAAAGTATGAAAATGAAATAGTATAAATAGGTGTTCATTGTTCGTTTTTTGTCATTAAACAAGTGCCGACGAACGCGAAGAGAACAAGTATTTTCCCTCCAGTTTTTTTAAAAGTGAACAGAAGTGAATAGAATATGGAACTGTGCAAGCCAGATATAAATAGCTTCTGCTACTGCTGTGGTCAATATGTCTCAACACATAAAAAAATGGGAAATTTCAGTACTGCTTTTGCTCAAATATACGAGATGTACTTCAACCAAAATGTTATACTGAACAAAAATTGGGTACCAAATGTGGTGTGTAAAAGCTGCTACAACCGTCTAATGGATTGGAAAAATAGAAGTCGTGAAACTATGCCATTCGGTATCCCAATGACTTGGACTAATCCTGGCGAAGGTCACAATCCATTGAATTGCTATGCATGTGCGAATAAAGGAGCAGCAAAAAGGAAAAGAAAATCGTATAATTACGTTGGTGTTGCAAGTGCCGCAACACCATTGCCTCATTCGGACCACATTCCTGTGCCAAAAGCTTCTAGCCCAGATATTGTATCTTCTATGACCGCTCCGAGTTTTGCAGCAGCATACGGTTTAAGTGATGATACCTCATATAATCCCGAACCATCTGTGTCCAATGAGCCTATTTTAGTAAATCAAAATAGCCTTGATTCAATTGTTGCCAAATTGGAACTAACACAGCATAAATCAGAAGAACTGGCTTCTTTTATGAAATCAAACAAGTTTTTGGCACCCGGTGTGAAAGTCACAGCTTATCGAAGTCGTCAGGCAACACTCCAAACTTTATTCCTTGTGAATGATGAAACAAACTTCTGCATATTGCCCGGATGTAGGAAAATTGATGACGCAATGGAAATAAAGTATGAAGCAGATGACTGGAGGCTATTTATTGACAGTTCAAAACTCAGCTTGAAGGCGGTTTTACTGCATAAGACCAATAAAAAACCTTCAGTTCCAATCGCCTATAGTACAGAAACGAAAGAAACATATGTAAAAATGGTTAACTACGCCAAGCATATGTGGCGCATATGCTGCGATTTAAAAGTTGTAGCAATGCTTTGCGGCATTCAAAGCGGCTATATAAAATATATGTGCTTTTTGTGCGATTGGGACACACGATTTTCCGGTGACCAATATGCATGCCACGGATGGAAACTCAGAGAGCACAGCAGGTTACAAACGCCCAATATTATTCGTGAGCCTCTAGTGCCGAAGGAGAAGATATTGCTGCCTCCACTGCATATTAAACTTGGAATTGTTAAGAATTTCATCAAAACTGTCGCCAAAAGAGATGAAGTTTTCTTGTGTTTGAAACTAATTTACCCGAGACTCAGCGAAAGTAAAATTAAAGAAGGTAAATTATAATATCACATTCATTTCCCATGATTTTCCATCTTAACAACTTAATTTTTTCCAATCAGGCGTACTAAATGGTCCAGATATACGAAAGCTGATTAAAAGTGGCGCATTCAACAATATTTTGATTGACGCTGAATTGGACGCATGGCAGGCAATCAAAGAAGTAATAGAAGGATTGTTGGGAAAGCATCGTTCTACCAACTACGATGTTTCTGTCGCAAGGATGTTAAGATCGTTCTCGGAAATTGGTGTCCACATGTCCTTGAAAATCCATTATTTACATCGTCATCTGGACTACTTCAGCAAACAATTGGCTACCGAATCTGATGAACAAGGCGAACGCTATCATCAAGTTGCTATGCCATTTGAAATGAGATATAGAGGGAAAAAGTCGCCGAGTGCAATACTTGCGGAAATTTGCTGGTGGAGTAAGCTTGTGTGCCAAGACAAGGATGATCCTGATGATAAAGAATTTTCAGGAGGTGCAGAAGGGCCAGCAGTGGAGTCACACATTGACATTATGTGTGGTTCAGAAACTGATGAATGCGATGCCACTAGTCCCGAACAACCACCATCGAAAAAGTCTAGGCAATATTTATTAAAATAAATAAAAATAAATAAATAAAATAAAAAGTTATAAAAATGTTTACTTTATTTTTTTAGTAGTTTATGGCCAGAAGTCTGGAGTTATTGGGGAAATTTATAAAAAAGGCGATAAATGACACTTTTTTGAATAAAAACATATATCAATATTCTTGTCAAAATGAGATACCTTCACTTAATTGTAAATAAAAGCAGAACGCGTTAATCGATTTCTATGATCTATGTCGCATTTTGTTTATAGGTTATGTGACTTTACGTGAAAGTTATAAGACTCTACACGTTTTTCCGTTTGGGATTTATATGTTTTAAAAACAAAAAAAATGTAATTGCAAAAATGTTGATTTGGTAGAGAAACAGTATATTAATGGATTAAAGAAAATGTAACTATTCATTTTTCTCAATTTATTTCAGCAAAATCGAAGTTATGTCAAACTACGTTTTTGCCAACATTTTACAACTAAGCGAAAAAACATCAAGATAAGGAAAAAATGTAAAAGGTCATAAAAAAAAAAATACGAACGCAAAACCCTTTGAGGGTTTTAATATACTGACCTAGTACCATCACCCTGACTTGGAATTTCTCACCCCCCAGACAATAACCCCAAAAATGTTCCACTGTGTAATTGTTTAGTTAAAATACTTAAAGAAAACAAAAGCAATGTGTGCCTTTTTTCCTTTCGGAGTTCAATAAACACTAGAACAATTGTTCAAATACACAAAAGTTGCCTAAAGCGTTGCAATTTTAAACATAAGGAAATATATGCATTTAGTTATGTATGTCTACTCGTATAATAAAATTGAGGCCTTATTACAGTGGTTGCTCGGTCTTATTATACAGACTTAAATCCAAAAAACCATCAATTTATCAAAAAGTATAATTAATAATTTTCAGTTATTCCAATCGTTGGTAGATTATAATAATAATATATACTCGTAAGTGTTGTAATAAATATTAAATATTCAAAGTTTTTAAGGTGGCATTACTCATGGAATGATTGCACTCAAAGCGTAATGTCGGAAAGATTAGCGTATAAAGGTCCACTTAATTTTTAGTACTTTATAAGGTTTTCACTACTTGGATATTTGAATTAATTTTATTAATTTGTATGAACTCTAACTGCAGACATAGTGAGTAAAAAATGGCTTAACTTTGATGTAAATAAATCAAGTTTTCTTTAAATGAAATACAATTATGATGACCGTAGACGGAGAATTTCGATTTTTTGTTACAAAGGAAGTATTGAATAAATCCCTCTTTCCAATGATAAAACTATTACTTCCTTCGAAGCGATAGGTCCATCCTTGCGAAATCAATACATTTGTTCGAGGTAAGTGAACTAAAAAAAGGTATAAAATTAAATCCAGGATTTAGCATTATTTTCAAACTAAAATGTGAACAAAAATTTGCACTATTACCAGCCTGTGATATTAAGACACGTTTTTCAGCTTATACGAGGGTTGCTAATTATATTTTGGGTCCGGCAATAAAAACACAATAATTTATCATTAGAAATAGTTTTATTGTTTTGTTTAAAATATTTTTCAGTTATTGTTAGGCTTGAGGTCATAAGCAAACAATTTTAAATAACCCAATATTTCGAACTTCGTCGTTCATCATCAGGGATAATCACTAAAACAAAACCGAGAACATAAAATTACAATAATACAAGCATCTCCAAAGTGTATCTTCTCTTATAATTCCTCTCTTGTGCTAAAATTTCTACGTCGTTAAAGTTTGGCCTTTGTCCAGTCAAAGTACAGTGGTTCGCAAGGGCAGTCTTCTGCTCGATTGGTCTATCAACAGCTTTTTGGTCAGATGTGTAAGAAAGTTTAGTCTTTAGTTTTGTTTCAGTAGTAGCAACATGTACCTTTTGGCATACGTTGGACTTGTCACAATCACATTTAATCTAATAAACGAAATTGGACTTTTCTTCACTGTCCACCTTCGATTTTGTCGTACTTAACAATTCGTTAACTGTCCTAAACGTTCGGGCGCTAATAAAAATTTGTCTTTTTTATAAACCTCCGATTTGTTGAACCTTTCGCAGAAACCAGGTATGTACGTCATTGCTTTATAAGTTATTACTCTTTTTCCTTAACTGTTTGGTCACAATTGGTTTTCGTCCGTCTAATTAAGTCCTCTATGGTTTTAATTGGAAAGTTATTTTTTCTTAAAACGTTCTTAATGCGTCTTTCATTGACACTATGGAAACTTTTGTCACTCATGTTGAAAACTCTGTTAATAAAGTTTGTCGCTGTATTGAAGTGAAAGTTTATTAATCGTCCGGAAGATGTTGGAAGAGATTGGAATGTTGATACCAATCCAATTTTAATAAATTGCCTTGTCGGTGAATTATAGAGTCAAAATAAGGAAGTTTTTGGTCACATTCCTTCTCCATTTTGAATTGTATTTGTCTAATGAATGAATTAAGTATTTGAAGAGTGTTGTCAGTTTCACTTTTCTTTAAAATCACAAAAAGGTCGTCAACATATTTAGTCATAAGTCTGGGTTTCAATACAAAGAATGACTACAAAATTCTTTGTATTGAAACGTTCAGTAACTCTTCCGTGATAATGTCAGCTATAACCGGCCATTCCGGAGAACCCATTGGCATACCTTTCTTCTGTTCGAAAACTCAACCTTCATATTTGAAATATCTAGTGTCCTTTATACAGAAAGTCAGTAATTCAATATACAAGTCTTTTGGGATTCTGGTCAATTTCAATTTATAAAAACATCTTTATTCACATTTATTTTATATACATATTTACATTGTTTGAGATATTATATAGGATATTACAACAAATGAGATCAGTTATTAATTTGTAACATTTTATGGAGTATTTGAACATTTCAAGGAAAAATAGGAAAAACCTTTTTTTGAATTTTTGTAATTTCAAATATAGGTAGAAAACAATAATGTATAAAGAAAGTTTACGGGGGAGTAAGCCTACTTATACAGAGCATTTTCAATTTGGTGATTTCATTTACTAAATTTTAAATTATATTGATATTTCTCGACGTGCTCTTGTCATAGGAAAAGTAGAATGTGTGTTTGTATTATAATAATTTACGCTAAGTCTGGACATGAATTCCATAATTTTTTCAAAACCACTTCTGCTATGAAGAAGATCCGTAGGATACCTCCATTGCAGATTATAAATTATTTTTAGGCATTTATTTTGAATTATCTGCAATTTTTGTATGTGTGTTTTGGCAGATTTGTACCATAAAGGACATGCGAATGTAAGTGTAGGTCTAACTACATTTTTAAAAATCAAAATTTTATTTTTGAAACGTAGTGAGGATCTGTGATTGATCAACGGCCAAAGGGCTTTTAAAACGTTTGAACTTTTTTTAGAAGTTTCATCGATGTGTTTGCTGAAATTTAGTGTTTTGTCCATTGTGACTCCCAGGTATTTTACATCGTTTAGAATGGGGATTTCATCATTTCCAAAATTCAAATTACGATTAGGTAGCCGTTTGGGAGACTTGTTATAAGGGAATATAATTGCTTGAGTTTTCTTTATATTAGTCCATTTTTCCATAGTCTTAATAGCTAGATTTACTGGTATGCTAGGGAATAAGGATAAAACGTCAAAAGACAAAAGGTTTCGTCATCGTCAATATGTGTGTTATTAACCCTAGTTTTGAAGTCCTCTACATCCTTTACATTATATGGTGAATCTCTTGTTATATTCTTTAACATATTCTCCTTTAAGATCAATACACTTTTGCAAGCGCACACACTAATTTTCGCAGCACTATTTCCACTTCGATTGAGACACCTCCAAAACATGATTTTTGAACGCTTCAACAGCTGCTACAGGCGATGAAAAACGTTGACCACGCATTTTTTTGATGCTAGGGAATAAGAGGAAGTCATTGGGTGCCAAATCAAGGCTATACAGTGGATGGCCCATCAATTCGACATTTTGAGTGGTCAAATAGCTCATCGTTTCAGCTGATGTGTGAGAGCTCGCTTTGTCGTAATGCAAAATGAACCGTCTTCTCTTATTATCTTTCCTCATTTCTTCGAACACTGTTGGCAAACATATGGTTGTCTACCACTCAGAATTGACCTCCTACGTTCCACTTTAGGCAGGGGTAAAAAAACGCAATCTTTTGCTTCGATATACTTCTTCCACGAACCAATTTTTTTGGATTTGGCTCGCCTTGCAAGACCCATACGGTCGATTGCTGTTTTTTTTCGGGTTCATATGCATGGACCAATGATTCGTCACCTGTGACAATGTTTCACACTGCCTTTCAGCTACCGCAGTTATAATCTTTTAACATCTCTTTGCTCCAATCCATACGATCCTAATTTTGACCATTCGTCAAATTATGTGGGATCCAACGAGAACACATTTTTTTCACGACCAAATGAGCATGCAATATCTTATTGATACTTGCCATACTAATGCCCAAGGATGCCTCAATCTCAAATCACACACAGCATCTATGGTTTCTGCAAAGCGACCGAAGTTGGACGTCCTTCACGAAGTTCATCCTGGAGCATATGGCGTCCGAGACTGAACTCTTGGTAGCAGCGATTAACAGCTAATTTTTGATGGTGCTTTATCGCCAAAAGTCGAAACAAGTTGATTTAAACACTCATGTCTTGATAACCCACGCCGAAAATGTTCACGGGATAATTCCATTTTTTGACTGAGATGAATTTTTCAAGACTCTGTAAACAAAACAATTCGCCCTTAAATGACAAAATGTTCTGAGTAAAGTTATGCTAAAAAAATGTCAAAGATTCCAATGGAAGTTCAAGATTGCATCTGGGAACACTAGTATTGTCAGGACCCGAAACTCGTCAGGACCCAGGACTCGTACTTTCTTGTGTTGCGCAAACGCTGCAGGATCTCATCAACTTTGGAAAAGCTAAAAAGCCCCGCTGTTCTCAGAATTTTAATTGCCCTCTCAGAAATTTAATTACACTTTCTAAGTCAGCATGGATGACAGCTCCCATTTTCAAAGATTTACTTCATTGTTTATTTTTTCCTGAGGTAAAATTTATTCACTTCTGCTTATTATGTACATACTCGTATAAGCTCGCAAGTTCTTTTGAACAATTTAGGTAAAACAATTTTTAGCAAAAAAATCTGCCGCTGAAAGCTATTCTCTTACTAGACAACGTTCCATCTTGTCCATCTGGGGACGAACTAAAAACTAAAGAAGGCTGTATTTTTGCAATGTTTATGCCACCAAATGTAACCCCACTCTTTCAACCCATAGATCAAACGCCATCAGGTTAACAAAGCATTATTATAGGAATAGTCTTCTAGCCTTAGTTGCTGCAAAACGGGGTGCTTTGCTAGAGTCTATGAAGCAAACTTCATTAACACTGCGTTTACACCAGACAATTGGCAGAAGACAATTGAGAATACGTATTAAGGTCCAATTAGTGTTGACGGTGGAGGGTTGACGTTCTACTCAATATTGTGCGATTAGTTATGACGGTAGACGACGGTAAGAAAAAACAAAAACAGCTGATCGAAGAGCATTTGTACAAAATATATAGGCTGTCTTCGTTCATAAGTATTACTCATAATTTTAAACTTTAAAATTTAATTTGCAAGAACGAAAACAAATTCTAAACAATTATAGCGCACAAAATGTTGAAAGTGAAGCATAACAATAAACAGCTGATGGGCCTTGACGGCTGACGGTTGATTCTGATACCTGCAGAAGTCGACCGTCAAATTGTAGTTATCTCTCTCTAACACATGCAATATGCAACCCCAACTCAAACAGCTGATTGTCAACCGCCAAGACTAATTGGACCTTTAGTTGTCAAAGAAGGGAAAAATTGTATGTGGACGTAGGCGTCCAGACAATTACGAAGACAATACACTTTAAGCAACTGTCGATAGCGTCGGTTCGTACTCTGATTTTCTTTTGTTTACATTTGACTGACATCAATCATACATACTTTTAATTCTAATACTCGTAAAAGCCGTTTTATATTTTGTGTTGCAAATCTGGATCGGTGTTTTTACCATTTCAGAACCGTGCAATAGTTAGGGAAAAATGTCTTTTGTCGCAAGCAGCAAATAACCTTTTGCGTGAACTAAACATCCGTAGTGCGAAAAACAAAAGAAAACAAAAATCGGACACGTTGGGTGAAACCGCTGCGAACACAGCCTGGAGGCGCATTTGTTAAACGATCTTCTTTGGAACGACGATGAAAAGGATTTCCGGAATTTCACTCGTTTTTGGGTTGACAAATTTTGAATATGGCAGGTACACGGCGATACGAAAAACTGTTCGTATTCCACAGCAGCTCCCGGAACAGGGAAATTATTTTTAGTGTTTGTTTCCTCCTGCTTTTTCTGTTTATCCATTAAAAGTTATCTGTAAAATAAAAATCAATATTATTATTAGTGCTTCCAAACAACATTTCAATAATAATTGCCAAAACCTTCAATAATAATGAATTCCAAATTTTATTGCGGTCTTTTGTGATTGTTTTTTTTCACAAATTGCTACGAAACGTCATCGAATTGGCCGCCTACGCCAAAACACTTGCCGAATTTACTGTCTTCAAAAAATCGGAGACAATGACGAAGACAATAAGAGACGCGTATGTGTATTAGTAAAAAAGTGTAAATGTATTGCTAGTGTCTTTGTAAAACTGTCCTTTGTAAACGCCAGTTAAAACAAGCCATAACATTTTTAGAATCTGCATGGATAAGAGTACGATCGTGACGATCCTGAGGATGATATTCCTTTAAGTGGTCTTAGAAACAACTTGACAATAAATCTGGTTGATTTAGAAGAAACTGCAGCTAATCTTTGAAGTATTCTGCTACCAGAGGTTTGTGTTTTGAAAAAATTAAACAAATTTAAATCTTTAATTCCCTACAGGTTGAATTTACAGCTCTGAACGTTAAAGAGTGGAACGAGGAAATGGAGAAAATGATTATGTGTTGGATCCAAAAAGAACGATAAAATCCATGAAAGCTGTCGAACTGTTTAATAAAGCATTAGAATGGACCGAAAGCGAAATGGTTGATCAACGTGATTTGAGTGTACCTTTTGAGACAGTTAAGAGAGCGTGCCGTTTTAAAGGTGATTCAACAAAAGAAACAGCAAAAGAAAATCCCCGATCTATTCGCATAATAACTTTTGTTTTTTTTTCTAAAAAATGAATGCTTGTTTTTTAAATGAAATAAATAACAAATTTAACATAATTTCTTATGTTAAAAGGTTCTTATTTTTAAAAGGAAATTATATGCTATTCGCAAATATGAACAAGCTAGCAAAAGTGAACTGGCTTAGTTTTAATTAGTTCATATTACCGCAAGTGCACTGTACTTTATTTTACAGCATAACACGTTTGTAACAGCATTTATGTCCCTACTAAGTAATTATGTCCCTAAAGTTACTAAGCCAAACTGCCAAACGAATTTTATTTGTTGTTTAGTGAGGCATTTTTAAAGATATTTTATATCCATATGTACAATATACATTGTACGAGTACATATATATGAGAAACCAATTTTTGACCCCCAGACAATACTCGTATGTACGGGGACGATATTAAAAGAAATAAGCCTATCCGATCAGTCTATGATGGGTTGTTTGTCAATCGTAAGATACTTTACCAAATTTGATGGAAATCGGAATTAATTAGAATGTTCTAGAGCGGTTGTGTGTTATATCGGTAGAGATCTTTACACTGGGCAGGACGTGGATCGGTATGATCTCTTTGTATATGAGCTGTTAACTTAATCGATCTTAAAGAACTGTTCCAAATTTCATCGACATTGGATGTACTTCATATAAGGCTGGTACTCGTATCTAGAGCTAAAGACATCAAATCGGTTGAACCTGAGTGTGGGAGCTATACCTACATTTCAACCGATTTTCATAAAAGTCAACAACCATTGCCCAAGAAACTTACATAAGCAAATTTCACGAAGATCGGTCAGCGACTACGATCAGAAGTTTGGAAAAAGCTTTAGATAGACATCAGTCGGAAAAAGGAACGGGCGTATTTTGTACTTAAAAATTATGCAATTACTTTGTTTTACATACTTCAACCACAAATAAAACGAAAACACGTCAGCACAAAATCGGGTAAGCCGACATGTCGGATTTTAGCCATTTTTGATAAACCGACTGTTTGGATTGGACATAAAACCGGAATGTTGGTTTCGGTTTTGGGCACTCTAAAATATCTTCTTACAAAACAAGTTTCTCAGAACAACCTACTTTTGACAGGTATATCTAACATTTCTTCTTTGCACATTAAACGTTTTTATTTAATGCAAAGACAATTTCTTCTTTGCATTAAATAAAAACGTTGAATGTATTGTAATTACATTTTTGGAATTATAGCCTTAGTTTAAAGTAGATTCGTTCGCTTGTAAAATAAAACACGCCTTTTGTATCGAAGAACGGAGATTTATTGCACCCTTCAACAGAGTGTACAATATTTAATTAAACACCTTAAAATATTTATCTGAGACAAAACAAAATATTTATTGAAACGAACAGTAAACACTTTAAAGAAACAATGCAGCAATTCACCTAAACCTCAACGGGCTTCGCAATTGGCTGTACAGGCTGGACAAGAATTGAAACATTCGGTTTTATATCCGAAACGTCGGCTGTCGTCCTGATAGCTCTTCTGATATTCTATACCCTAAAAAAAATTTGATTAAAAAATTAAATATTCGCTGATGACATCTGGGTTTTCATTAATTTTTACTGTACTGATGTAAAGGCTGTACATCAAAATTACTTTTTAATATCTGCTGTCTGAATGCCTCCCTAAATTTTGCATCTAAAAGAAAAAATTGAAACAAAAAACAAAAAAAGGTTTAATAAACTTTTACGGTTAACTGAAGTGAAGGTTAAAGAACTACTTGGTCATCTCAATTACCTTTAAATAACAACTCTTTTAAATTATTCTCCAATTTTTGACCTAAAGAGAAGATTGGAACAAAAAAAAAGGTTTTTCATCAACTTTTACGGTTAAAGAACTTATGTTTAGCTCGTTTGTTTTATTTCGGTCTGTTGCTTTTACACATTGAACAGGGATAAACCGGCTCAAGACCTCTTGCTTCTATATTTAAATAGAAGACAAGTTTTTAACAAAACGGCAAAGTGACATTGATTTTAGTGACTGCTTTTATCATGATTTCGGGTCCGTGACTATCAAAATTACCTATAGCTGAAGACAATTCATCTTGAATTTCCAGCTTTAGTAGTGGAGCTAAACGATAGAACAAAGAAGAAAATATTTAATGAAAGCATCCAGGTTTCCATCAAATTTTACGGTTAACTGAAGCAAAAAAAGAACTACTTGACTATTCAAATCACCTTCAGACAATATTAGTTGAATTTCCTTCATATCCCGTTCAATCTCTCTACCAACTAAAAGAAAAAATTGGATCCAAAAAAAAATATTTAATGATGGCATCCGGATTTTCATCAACTTTTACGTTCAACTGAAGTCAAGATTGAACAAGTACGTGGCTATTAAAATCACCTTCAGGAATCAATTGTTCAAGATCATCCAATTCCTTTTGTAACTCGCTTCGACCTAAAAGAAAAAATTAGATAAAAAAGGAAATATGTATTTGATTATTTCTTCTTAACTTACCTTCGACAATAGCCAACACGGCTATACAAAATACCAGCGCGACAGTGATAAATTTCATTTTGAATTTCTTTCTTTGCGATCAAAATAGTACTGAACTATACTTAAATGCATTCCCTATTTAAAGCGATTTTTTCGCAAAGTGTTTAAAAATTTTTGAAAATTAATTTTAATTTAACACATGCTTACTTACTTACTTAAAGAAAACAAAAGCAATGTGTGCCTTTTTTCCTTTTGGAGTTCAATCAACACTAAAACAATTGTTCAAATACACAAAAGTTGCCTAAAGCGTTGTCATTGTATACATAAGAAAATATATGCAGGTAGTTATGTTTGTCTACTCGTATAATAATATTGAGGCCTTAATACGTACAGTGGTTGCTTGGTCTTATTATACAGACTTAAAGTCCTTAAATCCAAAAAACCATCAATTTATCTTAAAGTATAATTAATAATTTTCAATATTTTCAATCGTTAGTAGATTATAATAATAATATAATTATTATTATCGTCAAATCTTATTAATGTGTTTATTTTATTGCTACTAATATACATTTGAGGTGCGTTTTCATTCTTCTAGTTGCAGGTTGAATGAAATCGCACCCTTAGCGCAAAATTATCGCCAAGAGACAAATTTTACAGAAGAAGGATTTTTTTAAAATATTTTGCTGAAATTAAATAGGATTATTCACAAGAGTTTATAGTGTCACCTTTGTGACTTTGCAATACTAATTAAATATTAATAATTTACATTATGGGGTAGTTATGGCGCTTACGATACATACTTCTTACGTTTGGCTACTCGTAACGAAAAAAAAAAACTGTGCTTCCGACAAATTTATATGAGCATTTCTCTGATGTCGCACGAAACAGTCGTACACATTCGCGAAGAAAAAAAGTATGGTTGGCATAACAATATTCGAAGAGCACCATACTATTGTAGGATTTATGGTTGTGGCTCAACAATACTATGATTATCATAACAATAACATGATTCACACATAACCATAATATGACGCCCACAACCATATTATGATCCTCACAACCATAGTGTGTTTCACATAAACCATATTATGATCCTCACAACCATAGTATGATTCACATGCAACCATAGTAGGATCCCCAAACTATTTATAAGGAATGGGAAATGATGTCAACAATAGGGATTTGTATTAAGGAAATTTTAAAAAAAAAATATATAAAATAATTGGAGTGATGAAACAGTAGAAACAATTCGTTTAAAAAACGCAAGCTTTTCATTTATTAATTTATTAGAAAAAAAAATTATTTATTAAAAATATTTAGTTTAATCAAATCCAAAGCAGTTTTTTCTAAAAATTTTAATTTACACACGTAGAAAAAAGTATGGTTGGGATAGCAATATTCGAAAAGCATCATACTATTGTTGGGTATATGGTTGTGGTACAACCATACTATGATCCTCACAACAATAACATGATTCACACCTAACCATAATATGATCCCCACAACCATAGTATGATCCTCACAACCATAGTATGTTTCACATACAGCCATAGTATGATCCTCACAACCATAGTATGATTCACACAAAACCATTTTATGAGCCCTACAACCACAGTATGATCACACACAATTGTACTATGATCCCAAAATTATTTATTAGAATTGAGTTAAGTTCCCAAAAATAGATTTGTATTATGCAAGTTATTTAAAAATACATTAAATTCAAAATAATAGGAGTGATTTATTTAACGGTAGAAAAAAATCAGTTTAAAAAAGCGTTATCGTTTTTTTTTTAAATATTTCAGTTAAACAAAGCAAAACAGTTTGTTTGAAACAAATTAATTTTCAAATTAGATCCGTACAATAAAATAAAAAGCATATTCAAATGAAGAAAAGTTACAATCATACAGCATGATTGCTGCAATCATATTATTGTTAACCCAAAAAACAATACTTTTGTCGCACCAACCATATTTATATTGTTGCTATTGTTGCTATTTTCATTTTTAAATTTGGCAACAATACTATTGTTACATTTTACGAATATTAATATTGCCTAATCATACTATTGCCAAAAATAAATGTAGAAAACAATACAATGGTTGCGACGAAGTATGTTTGTATTGCGCAGAACATATTATTAGTGCCATGACCATATAGTAACCATATTTTTGCTCTGTGCGTATATGAAAAGTACTGTTATTAAATAAGATTCGTAACAATAACAGTGTTTGAAAGCCCCTATTCAATTAAAAAAAATTACAATCATACAGTATGATTGACGCAATCATATTATTGTTAACACAAAAGCCAATAAACAATACTTTTGCCGCACCAATTATATTTATATGGTCGCTACAACCATATTTTACTTTCATAATTTTGCAATAACACTGTTTTTACATTTCAACAATATTAATATTGCTGCAATCATACTATTGTCAATATTAAATTTAATAAACAAGACTATGGTTGCGACTAACATACTATCATTGCGGAGAACATATTATTGTTGCCGTGACCATATAGTAATCATATTTTTCTCAGCCTGCACTGAGAGTAGAGAAGAAACTGCGAAGATATATCAGACCATGACATATTCAGGGTGGGCCATTTAAAATATTAAATTTGAATCGGCTGTAAAAAGAAAAGTACTGATTTTTTTTTTAAATTTCTGGTTTAATTGAAAAGCTTAAACTTTTCCACTTAAAAGTGGAACACAATATTACTTGTAGGGCTAACACAATTGGCTCGGCAATACCCTATCCGATCAACCCAATTTTTCAGTACTTTTTCGTTTGTTTCGGATCGAATCTCTTTAATGGCAACTTCGATTTCACTATTCAATGCTTCAATTGTCTCTAGATGCACGCAGAGAAAAGATATGGTTACACTATGGTCACCGTAACACTAATATGTTCTCTACAATAAAAGCATTTTCGTCGCAACCATAGTATTGTTTTTTGAATATTATTTTGACAATAGTATGATTGCGACAATATTGCTATTGTTGAAATGTAACAATAGTATTATTGCCAAATTTAGAAATGAAATATGGTTGTAGCAACCATATAAACATGGTTGGTGCAACAAAAGTATTGTTGTTTAAAATTTACTTTAACAATAATTTGATTACGGCAATAATACAGTATGGTTGCGACTATGAACATAAGAAAACAGGTTTTATAGAGCATACATGGATGTGTGTCCGTATTTTTTTTTTGATATACAAAAAAACACATACACACGATACAGTGAATGGTTGCTGTCCATTAAAAAAACAACAAAAATCGGAATGTAGTTCAAGGGATTTTTATTGTGTTTTCTTTGTTCGGTGAAATACTCTAATACCGACTGGTTCTCGTTTATTTAAAATCTGCCTGCACTTAAGTATTTAGCCATTGATCATAGTAAAATCACATTCGTTACTTGGTAAAGTAGCATTCACCCCTGCTGGCAACTAAAAGTATTTTTGACCGTTGGAATATATATTTTGGTTTCTTGAGTGAAATGTTCAATAAAAACATGGCATCAAATCTGGCTATGAACTAATAGTAATGCAATTTAAAATAACATACGAGTACTTAATAAAAATCTCTATTTTTGAATAACAACAATAACCATTCCTAATAAATAATTTTGGGGATCATAGTATGGTTGCGTGTGAATCATACTATGGTTGTGAGGATCATACTATAGTTGTATGAGGAACATACTATGGTTGTGAGGATCATAATATGGTTGTGGAGATAATAGTATGGTTGAGTGTGAATCATACTATGGTTGTGTGGATCATAGTATGGTTGCGAGTGAATCATACTATGGTTGCGAGGATCATACTATGGTTGTACGAGAAACATACTATGGTTGTGAGGATCATAATATGGTTGTGGAGATTATAGTATGGTTGAGTGTGAATCATACTATGGTTGTGAGGATCATAGTATGGTTGTGAAGATGATAGTATGGTTGAGTGTGAATCATACTACGGTTGTGGGGATCATAGTATGGTTATGTGTGAATCATACTATTGTTGTGAGGATCATAATATTGATGTGTGACAACCATATACCCAACAATAGTATGATCCTCTTCGAATATTGTCACCCCAACCATACTGTTTTTCTGCGTGTGATTTGCGTAACATTTATCCTTAATGGCTCCCCTTAGAAAATACTCCAAAGCTCATACGCGGCTATTTCGCTTATTGATATAGACAGCGAGATGAAAATAAGCTTCATCTGAAAATAAGATTTTTCGGTAAAATTCTTCATCTCCAGCCAATCAATCTTCAGACCGTAGGGCGATTCGGATGGGGTTTCATTACTAAATGATAAAGTTCAACTTTTCGAATAAAACCAGAAATTTAAAAAAGTTATTAAAACTTTTTTTACAGCCAGTTCAGAACAGACCATTATAGAAGAAAGGCCGGTGTCACGCTGTGGCACCTAGGCGAAATTTTTATATTTGATTGTAATCTATGTTTCATGAAGGGTATATTAACTTTGACCTGGCAAAACTTAATTTGCTAGTCCATTCCACGTCCTAAACGAAAATTTTCGTAAGCGCCATTTTGCATTATAAAAATTCGATTAACGCAATCCATTATTATCCCAACGGTCTTTATACGAGGGTTGCTATTTATATTTCGGGTCCTGACGATAATAGTGTTCCCAGATGCAAACTTTAATTGGAAACTTTAACATTTTTTAGCATAACTTTACTCAGAACGTTTTGTCATTTGAGGGCGAATTGTTTTGTTAATAGTGTCTTGAAAAATTCATCTCAGTCAAAAATTGGAATTATAACGTGAACATTTTCGGCATGGGCTATCGAGACATGCGTGTTTAAATCAACTTGTTTCGACATTTGGCGATGAAGCACCATCAAAAACCACTGTTAATCGCTGCAACCAAGAGTTCAGTGTTGGACTCCGTTCGCTCCAGGATGAATTTCTTGAATGTCGTCCAATTTCGGACACTTTTCCAGAAACCATCGATGCTGTGCGTGAACTGATTAAGCAAGACCGACATGTGACATACCGTGAGATTGAGGCATCCTTGGGCATTAGTATGACAAGCAATAATAAGATATTGCATGCTCATTTGGCTGTGGAAAACATTTGTTCTCGTTGGATTCCATATAATTTGACGAATGCTTAAAAAATGGCTCGTATGTATTGGAGCAAAGAGATGTTGAAAAAGTATAACCGCGGTAGCTCAAAGGCAGTCACAGGTGACGAATCATGGATCAATGCATATGAACCCGAAACAAAACAGCAATCGACCGTACGGACCTTTCAAGGCGAGCCAAATCCAACAAAAGTTGTTCGTGGAAGAAGTACATCGAAGCAACTGATTGCGGCATAACCGGCCATGTCGTCACAGTGATATACCGCAAAACTAACTGGCCTGGCACATTTTCTGTTTTACTAGCAAATTTTTTGGTTTTTAAAAGCAATCTTTTATAAGCCATCTGTCAAAATTTCCGAAATAGTTAATGATTATTTTCTTTGTTACAGGTGATTGAAGTAAACAAGTTTTATAATTTTTGAAAAATGGAAAATAAAGAGTTTCGTGCGGTAATTAAACACTTTTATATGAAAGGTTATACGCCACAATTAATCAAAGATGAATTGGATTCTGTTCATGGTGATAATGCACCATCATACTCCACCGTGAAATCCTGGGTTCAAAAATTTAAAATGGGTCGTTCAAGTACGGAAGATGAACAACGCTCTGGAAGACCGAAAACTGCTACTACTATTGAAAACATTAGAAAAATATTTAATGAAATGACTAAAGATAGAGGAATAAAGCTCCGAGAACTTGCTGATATTGTTAAAATACACGAAAAACAAGTTTGGAGTATTTTACATGATGAACTCTACATGAAAAAGCTATCCGCAAGAACGCTGCCGCGTTTGTTGACTTTGCCCCAAAAAATCGTCCGTTGGACCAATTCCGAGGAGCTTTTACCGATTTATCAGCGTAATCCAATAGAGCTCTTGCGCCGATTCATAACTGTTGATGAAACATGGATCCATCACTACATCCCAGAATGCAAGGAACAGTCAAAATAATGGATAGCAGCTGGTAAAAGTGGTCCCAAGAAGGCGAAAACTGTTAAGTCAGCAGGAAAAGTAATGGCCACAGTATTTTGGGATGCAAGGGGTATAATATTTATTGATTATCTTGAGAAAGGAAAAACTATAAATAGTGAATATTATTGTGCATTATTGGATCGGTTGAGTAAAGAAATGAATATAAAACGACCGCATTTAGAAAAAAAAGTTTTTTTTGATCAAGATGATGCTCCTTCACACACTGCATTTTTAACTCAACAAAAACTGGACGAATTACGATTTAAAATTGCTCCGCATCCACCATATAGTCCAGATTTAGCTCCTTCTGATTATTTCTTGTTTCCAAATTTAACAAAAATTTCTCGGTGGCAAAAAATTTTCGTCCAATAGCGAGGTTATTGCTGAAACTGAGGCATATATTGAAGGTCTTGAAAAATCTTATTTTTCGGATGGAATTAAAAAATTTGAAAAACGTTTGATAAAGTGTATTGAGTTGGAAGGAGATTATGTTGAAAAATAAATAATAATAATTCCAAAAAAACGGTTCTTTTTATGTTAGGCCAGTTACTTTTGCGGTCGCCTCGTATAACCATCTTCTGTCGAAGGTTCAAAAAGCATGTTTTGGAGGTGTCTCAATCGGAGTGGAAAAAGTGTTTCGAAAATTGGTTTGTGCGCATGCAAAAGTGTATTGATCTTACAGGAGAATATTTTGAAAAACAAAACCATTTCCAATGATAATTATTGTTGTTTTTATTGCCGGACCCGAAATATGTGCAACAATTTTTCAAAAATGCTCACGATAAATGCAACAATCTTACGATTACGCTGAAATATGTTTTGTTTGCTGTCATTTTTTCTTCGCCCTTCCAGCTCCATGCATTTCCTACATTTCCAGGATGTGTTTCGATCCATTTGCCGGGTGTGTTTCGATTTCTGTCAAATTTAGATGTTCCAAATATCATAGTCACATCACAAATAGTTATTGAGATATTGTGTTTTAAACTTAGGGATTGTTGACTTTTCCAGAAATGGACGCTGTACTTGAGAGAGGGAAATTTTTATCTCTAACCGATCTGGCCCATGTTCAATACCAATCGCTCTGTTCTATTAGCACATGTTTCTGCAAGATTTCAGTCACTGAATATTGCGACCTGTAGTTTGCTTTCCAAGGACAGACTAGATCAAAATGGCTAGAACATTTTAGAATTATACAACGATTCAGAATATACTTATTTATATGGAGTCATCGGCCAGTATTTGGGGGTTTTACAAACAGAATGACAAAGTGAATATACCCTCAATCCTATATTGGAATGTTTTTTAAAACGATTCCGTTGAATGTTTTTAAATACGTTTTGAAATTATAGCCTTGGGGGGGTTTTAAACAGTTTTTTGCTGGACCAATAAAACTCGTCTTCAACAAAGTACCGTATTAGTTTATCACCCCGAAATTCTTTTTATCTGAGACCTCATCCAAAAGTAACCAAATTCTTGATCTCTTAAACTGCTCTAATCGCTTCGTGCATCTGGAGTCAAACTAGACCAAAATAGGGATAACTATTTTGCTTCTATTGTTTAGAAAAACCTAATCCAAATAGATATAGATCAGTAGGGATATAAAAGAACCTCTACGTATGTTTACACTGTTAAAACGAGGTGGAGAGATAAATCCTCTCCGTAATTATAGCGCTGCGATAGCCATACTGTTAATTTTATCTACAGGGTGTCCGCCGGGAAAGTTAACTAATTTGTTTCTTTATATTGTTTTGATTAAATGAAAGAGAATGGATCTTATATTGATATATGTTTTATTTTATGTTATAGAATACAATATCAGATTAATGTCCGCCTCTGTAAGCCTCACAAATGCGAGCCCTTTTGAGCACAATTTCATTGCATTCAGCACGGCGTCGAATTGAGGTTGATTTGAACATTTGAATTTTAAATACTTTCTTGAGCAGCAGTAATGTTTTCAGCCGATCATGCAGTAAGTTGTAGTCCATGCTTAAGCCTATCAGCTACAGACCCTCTTTCTTCGAAATCATTTACTACAGGATAAATAGTGTGTTTTGTTGGCACGTTGTTTCTCCTAAAAATTTCACGTAACTTCTCATCGTCACAGTAATCGATGATTGATTTTGATAAAATGTTTAACTTGTTATCGAATATTTTTCCATAATAAATTTATGTCTCTGCTTCACGACAGCCAAATATGAACTGTCAAGACTAATGTTTACCAAAATGGCTGCAAAACAAAGTAGTATACCTTCCCGGCGGACACCCTGTATCTGATGTAGCAGGTAAACCTAATCGTCCCCACGCATTTTTCGTTGTCTGTCACTGGCCACCAAGAGTGTAAATAAGGTTGAAAAGGTTTATTTTTGAAACAATACAGAATGTTTATTTAAACGAAGACTTAACAATTTGTTCTACTTAATCAAGACAGGTTAAAATAGAAAAATGCCAATTTAACCTTAACCTCAACGGGCTTAGCAATTTGGCTGTACAGGCTGGATAAAAATTTAAACATCGGGTTGATTGTCCACAACTACAGGATCTTCCACTGGCTGGCCGGTAATATCAGCGTTTTTTCTGTTTAATTTTTGTAGTAAAGGTTCTACTCCGGGTCAGATGGGGTTTCAACCGGGTTTTTATCTGGGTTTTCATCTGGGTTTTCGTCCGGGTTTTCATCCGAGTTTTTATCTACTTTTACGGTTAAAGGAAGGGTAGATGGGGTTTCATCCGGGCTTTCATCCGAGCCCTCATTTATGTTTCGTTTAACTGAAGTGTAGATGGTTCACCTACTTGGCTAAAAATACCAGTACTTACTAGCTGTTGATATCGTCTACGAGCTTAAATGATGATGGCATCCGGCTTTTCGTCAACTTTTACTGAACTGAATTAAAGGTTGAAGAACTACTTGGCTCTAAAACTCACCTTCAGACAAAGAATATTGGAACTCATTCAATCCATTTACAAATCGTCTTTGATCTAAAAGAAAAAATTGATTAAAAAAAGAAAATATGAGATGATGGCAGCCGGGCTTATATCAACTTTTACGGTTAACTGAAGGAAAAGTTGAAGAACTGCGTGACTATCAAAATTACCTTCAGACAAATAACGATCATCTGCATTCGATTCCGCTTTGAGCTTTAAGACAAATTGGTTAAAAAAGGATATATATTTGTATATTTCTTCTCTTACTTACCCAGAACAATAGCCAATAAGGCTATGCAAAATACCAGCATGAGAGTGAAAAATTTCACTTTGAATTTTTTTCTTTGCAATAAAAATCGTACTGAACCACTTTGATGCTGGCTATATTTAAAGGGAAGTTTTCAAATAAATTTTAATTAAAAACACGCAGTTATGGCTTATTATTGTTTATTTAAAAGGCTTAAAAAAGCATCGAGTGCATTTGCTTTTTGGAGTTCAAAAAACCCAAGAACAATTGTTCAAATACAAAAGAACGTTGCCATTTTAAAATAAAATATATATGTGACGCGCAAAATAGAAAGGGACCTAAGGTTAAAAACCAGTTTTGTTCAGGAGAGCCATTTTAAAGATTAGGTCCCTTTCTATTTGCGCTTAGATTCGCCGACTTCACTTTCATAAAACGCGCATATATCTGGGAGGGAACACTTTTGGGTCATGGGATCGGTCTCATTCGATGCTCAGATGTTGTCCACATCAAAAAAATAAAAAAAAATGAAAATTTATTTTTTTTACCCTTAGATTCGTTTTCTTTATGCGCTGTCACATATTGAGATAGACATGTATGTATAAGTAATTATGGTTGTAATAAAATTGGCGCCTTAATACAGTGGTTGTTTGGCCCGAAAAAAAAATTTAGTTTTATTATACAGACTTAAAGTCCTTAAATCCAACAAACTATCAATTTATTAATAAGTCTCATTAATAATTTGCTGTCCAATCGTTGGATAGAAAATCTTATTTATGCGTATATTTTATTTTTACTAATATTTATTTAGTGTGTGTTTTTATTTTTCTAGCTGCATGTTGAATGTAATCGAAACCTTAGCGCAAAAGTAACGTAAGTTCCAAAATACAAATTTTACAGGAGAAGGGTTTATTTTTGATAACTAGCAAATACCCGTTACTTCGTAAGCGGAAGGTTATAGTTCCACCATCCTAGACTTATGCTTAGTAGGGACATAAATACTGTTACACAGGTTTTATGCTGTAAAATAAAAAGTACTGAATGTTTTTGGTCCAAATTTTATTTTTAATATATTTATTGATGTATATTGTATCCAAAACGAATCTACTTATTCGAAATGTCCGCCTTTTGCCCTTACACGCGCCTTAAGTCGCACTGGCCAATCGCCAATAGCTGCACGAACCTCGGCCATTGGAAAATTGGCCACAGCTCGAACCAAAGCAGTCTTCAGAGATCCAATGTTGCAATATCTTTTGTGACAAACCTTGTCCTCTAAAACCGTCCACAATTTGTAATCCAATGGGTTCAAATCTGGACTGCCTGAGGGCCATTCTTCAGAGGAAATGAACGCTGGCAAATTGTTTCGAAGGCAGGCCTGGGACGTTTAAGCCTTATGGGCCGGCGCAGAATCCTGCTGGAAAGTCCATGGCTGGTTTTGGAACAGGGAATTGTTAAGAGGCTTCACAGCAACTTCCAAAACGGTTTCTTGGTAAACTTTGGCCGATGTTTTGTCTCCTTGTTCGCAGAAATGCAGGTCAGTGACCCCATCGTAAGAGACACCCCACTAATCCATGACTAAAGCTGGATGATGACCCTTTTCACCCTTGGGATCAGTTCAGATGCTTTCTCAGACGACGGCGCTTACACTCTATCATTTTGCTTGTTAAATTTTTCCTGAACGCTAAAAATTTGGTCATCGGCAAGTTATAAGCGTGCTTCACCAAAAGACGTTTGCATTTTTCAATCCTACTTTATTTTTTAAAGCTGCAGTCAATAAATGTCCGGTACGTCGTTTGAAAGCCCCAAGTCCCAATTTTTTTTCAATGATTCGACTCATGGACTATTGTGTGATATTCATCTCACGGGCCATGATTTTCTGTTTTCGGAGCGGATTTCTGTGAATTCTTGATTTAACAGCTTTGATGACGTGCGGTGTTCGAAGAGAGCGTGGGCGGCCCGACCGGTGGCGGTCTTTTACATTTCCAGTCTCCTCAAGCAGTTTTATGCATCGGTAGACGAACATGCGGCTAATCCCTTGTGGCCGGAGCGTTTTGATAATATCGCTTTTTTCATTTCACACTTGAAAGCGCTATTACAGCGATACGGTTCTCATTATCTGACCACTCCATGATGAAAGTTGAAACAATTTTAAAATCCCGTTAGAGACTAACGCTATTGAGGTTAGCTTTCAAAACCCATATGACATTAACGGGGTATGTTCAGTTCTACTATTGAAATGGGTGTGTTCAATGTTGTAACAGTATTTATGGCCCTACTAAGTAGTGTTCCATTAAGTAGTCATCAGTGCAGTCTTGTGTTTACTAGTTTTTGTCCATTTTAATTCTCTAAAGCCTAATATTATTTAGGTTTTTGTCCCTTTAAACCTATCATTTTTCAACTGCTCTGGTTAATTTTGAACCGTGTGACACAGTGTATTTTTAATCATTTCTAGTTTATTGGGCGCTTTTCTTTCCTCTCTAATCAATGTTGGCAACGTTTGTTGTGAAACAATTTTAGTTTTCCCTCCCTTTTCTGCCGTTTTAAATTTTGTATTTTCAAACAAGCTACCTAAATATCTAATCGACTTTTTAGCGCCTAATAAGGACAATAATACTTTTTTTCTATGCATACTTTTTTCGCCATTTTTATTTATTAATTTTTTTATATCTATTACAATTAAATATAAGTTTTATAATAAACTTAAGAAAATAAGAACTAGCAACTCAGGCTATCGGTCTTCTAATTTTATTATTTATGCCATTTTGTTTATATCGTTTTGATTAAATATTATTTTTAATTTTTTTTGTATTTCGTCTAATGTAGCTTTTGGTAACCAAATTTCTATTTTCATTAATTTGTTACTCCTTTTGATCTGATATTTCGTATTTTCTCCATTTTATTACGTATGCCTGTTAACATGGCACAATCAAGAAGGTAGAGTTTTGCTAACAGCTGATTTTAAATTTGTTCTCGTAGTAATTTAAATTGTTAGTTTTAAAATTTGACAATGGCGTTTGTTGAAGTTTGTAAAGGAAAAAATTCTTTATTCAACATTCACAATTACCATCAAACATTCACAAAAGTTTTTTTTGGTGACTTTGACAGTGAACTATTTTTGTTGTTGTTTTGAACTATTTTGTTGTGTTTTACCTTGTTTATTGTACCATGCTTATTAATTTATTATAATTGTTGTGATATTTTGTTTCTTTTTCTTTTCTTAATCTTTTGTTGATTTAATTCCGGTTTTCCACTTTTAAACAATTCACCAAATTTTTCCGTTTTGTTCCAAATTCTGCTTTTTTGCCGATTTGATATTTCGCCCGTTTTAGTCCTGTTTGTTTATTATTATTTAAAGTATATAATTATCGATATTTCCCCCGTCTTGACCTCTTTTTACCTCCGTCTATATTTTAATGCCTTTCTGTTGATTTAATATTATTTCTCTCATAATTTGATGTTGCTCCTTGTCGATGCTGTTTTCCCGCTTTTTGACGATTCGCCCGTTTTGCAACTTTTTATACCCATTTCAATTGTCCTTGCCATGCCGTTGTTTTAATATTGTTTTTCTTGCTTCCTGCGGTTTCACCCGTTTTGGCTTTTAAAATCCCAAATGTGGCATTAATCTACGCTCTGCGTATGTGTCACTTAGTCAAGCTGACAACCCTGATCTTAAGTATTGATTTTGGGTTAGATCGTATGCATAAGATTAAAGCCATTTCAAGAATACCAAAAGTCGGCGTAGTAGTGCACTTGCGTTGCCCATTTTAAATCCCATAGACAGTTTTGGAGAAATATAACGAAGTGCAAAATGTATAAACGAATGCTAGCTTCTTTCGCGAGTTATCGTAAGAACCAGCCGCACAGACGGACGTGGCACAAATGACTTAAGAAGTCATGAAACGTGCATATATCGTCGAAACATATGTAGGGTCTTAATACTTTTTTCGTTGCGTTACACTTCTTGTCTGTTCCAATATATAAACCCAGTTGGGCGAGGCTATACAAATTCATTTCAAAAATAACATTGAGGTATGAAAACCGTTTAGTAAAACCAATCAGATCGTTTTTTGGTATCACAACATCGCCTACCTCACCCAACCCCTGCGAAGTTGCTTAGTCCAAACAAATACTCTCTGCATTATAATCAAGTTTATATAATTTAAAAACCCATGTAACTTTTGTATTTGTGAACCGACTGCATAAATACCTGTCAGGTGGGAAAAATGGGATTTATACTTTATTTACTTTATAAATTTTCTAATGATGAATATACGAAGGCTGCTATATATATTTCTGGCCTAACAATGAAAATGCGAATATTTATCATCAATAATGGTTTTATTGTTTTTCAAAGTTTTCTCCAAACCAATCGTCGAAGCACTTTTTCCACTCCGATCTAGACACCTCCAAACATGGCTTTTGAAGGCTTCAACAGCATCTTCTTGCGACGAAAATCGTCGACCACGCATTTTTTTCTTGATGTGCAGCAATAAAAAGAAGCCCTGCCAAGTCAGGGCTGTACGGCAGATGACCCATCAATTCGACGTTTTGGCCGGTCAAAAAGGCGCTGGTTTGAGTCGATGTGTGAGAGCTCGCATTGTCATGGTGCACAATGATTCGTCTTCTCTTGCTCGTTTTTCGAATTTCTCCGAAGACTTCAGGCAAACAAATTGTGGTGTACCACTCAGAATTGACCGTCCTACGTTGCTCAAGCGGAACAGTCTCCACATGCCCAGTTTTGCCGAAGAAACAGGCGACCATTTGGCTCGAAGGGCTTCTTCGACGAACAACTTTCGTTGGTTTTGGTTCGTGTTCGAAGACCCATACGGTCGATTGCTGTTTTGTTTCGGGCTCATACGCATAGATCCATGATTCGTCAACAGTGACGATATTATAAACGTCTTTTAAAGCACCGTGATCGTAATTTTGTTTCGGGCTCATACGCATAGAGTCATGACTCGTCACCTGTGACGATCTTTTAAACGTCTTTTGAAGCACCGCGATCAGATTTTTTTAAAACTTCTTTGCACCAAACGACACGAGCCTTTTTTTGAGCGATTGTCAAACTGTGCAGGATCCAACGAGAACAAACCTTTTTTACGGCCAGGTTTTCATGCAATATCGAATGTATGTTGGTGGAAGAAATGCCCAAGGATGCCTCTATCTCACGGTGTGTCACATGGCGATCTTGCATTTCAGTTCACGACGGCATCAATGTTTTCGGCACAGCGTCTGAGCGAGCGTCGGCCACGATTGAATTCATCAAACCAGTTTTTCACAGTGCTATACATAGGATGGTGCTTTATCGCCATACAATGATTTAAGTTCATCGATGCACCCTTGTCGTTATAATCCACGTCGAAAGTTGTGAAAAATGATCGCACGAAAATGTTCACGAGTTAATTCCATTTTTTTGCCAAATGGAAACGGTCGTACGTCAAAACGTTCTGAGTACGTTTATGGTAAAAAAAATTTCAAACTTTCCAATGGAAATGTCAGATGGCGCCAGGCAACACTTAGTGTTGGCTAGGCCAGAAGTATACATATATAGGAACCGTATAACAATGAAATTTTGCAATTACGAGTATTTACGTAGACAGTAGAAACACAGGAAATAAATAAAAAAAATATAGGGACAACGATACGAAGCTTAGGCACACGCATATTAGAACATGAAACAGACATCAAAAGAAAAAAGCACATACAATTGATTTGGCACAACACTGCAATGAGAGCGGCCACACAGCTGATCTTGTTGATGTCAAAATTTTAAATAAAGAGAAGAGAGAAAATAAACGATAAGCCTTAAAGAGCAATGTGCAATAAATAGAAAAGAAGACAAGGACAACACTAATGCAAACTACACCATTGCAATTGTTTAGTTATAACCCAATAAGCACAAAGTCGGACTCGGATCCGATTCGGATCCGATTTGAGTCCGATATGACGGACTCCGCTTTCTCTGTTCCGATTCGGATCCGATTTGAGTCCAATATGACGGACTCCGCTTTCTCTGTTCCGATTCGGATCCGATTTGAGTCCGAGATGTCGGACTCCGCTTTCTCTGTTCCGATTCGGATCCGATTTGAGTCCGATATGACGGACTCTGCTTTCGATTTAGGTTTGCAGTAAAAATTTGGAGTTTTATTTTTATATTTATTAATGAATTTATTTATTATTTTGAATTTATTACTTAGTATATATGTGGTGAAATAAGCAACAATTATATGAAAAGTAATATGACATTAAAATTTAATATATAAATAAGTATATGACTCATATGTAACAGACATCATATTAGTGTATAAGTGGTACAAAATACAATTCGTTTGTCAATTTAATTTTGAAAACCTTTTTTACATGTAATATGTTGTGTTCATTGGGCAAATCTTCAAACTCAATATTATTAGTCTTGAATATACAGTTTATATTAATGGTAATTGAAGAAGAAATGTCTTCGACTGATTTCAATGGATAGCCATGCACAATATAGTCCTGATCAACTCGTTTGATATATTTTATTTTAAATATTTTATCATTATAGTAATAATAGTAATTTGGGTGCTTCAATGAAAAATATTTTGCTGTTTGTTTATTTATGGTTATTTTAATGTATGTATAAGAACCATCTTCAAAATCACCAAGAACAATGTTTGTAGTATCTTTACTGAGACATTTTTTGAAATTGCTTTCCTCCACAATTCTTTTATATATTTGACTCGCAAATTGAGTTTTTTTCTTCAATTTGCGTTTGAGATCTTGCAAATAGTTTTCAAATTTAAAGGCACTGAAGTTATTTAACGATCCGAAAGTTCTGCAATCCGTTGCCACGGATCAGAATTCATTTCGTTTTCGGATCCGACATCGTTTTGAGTTCGGGTCCGAACTCATATCTAAATCGGATCCGAACTCACTTCGATGTTGGATCCGACATCGTTTTGAGTTCGGGTCCGATATCATTTCGAAATCGGACTCAATTCTCGGTCCGATATCGAAGAGGGAATTGCTCCCGTTCTCGTGTCCGACCTCGGACCGAAATCGGACCCGTTCTCGAAACCAAATCAGAGAAGTCGGATCCGATTCGGATCAGATTCGGATCCGATGTGCTTATTGGGAAGGTACAGCTGCAATAATTTACATTCGAGAATTAATTATTGTAATATTTTAAGTTTCATAATTTAATTAATTTGTGGTTTATGTAGTGCTGTTCAGTACTGTATTATTTCTATAATGTTAAATTATTTCAATGTTACTAAATGTGGTTCCTTATTTATATGTATATGTGGTCGCCAGATTTTAAAAAAAATTCATCCCTAAAGAAGTTGGAAAAATCCCAACGAAACATCGGATTGAAAGAATAAAATAATAATCTTTTATTTGTATTGAAGTTGAACGTGACATTAAAACCCCTTTTAGGAAATCCTAAGAAAAATCAAAAAAAAAAAGTTATATTTCTTAAAGACAATCCTACAAATCCCAAAAAAATATTTTAAAAAATCCCAAAATTGGAATTTTTCAGTTTTTGTGCTATTTTTGCC
This sequence comes from Hydrotaea diabolus, assembly GCA_963513945.1. NCBI lineage: Eukaryota > Metazoa > Arthropoda > Insecta > Diptera > Muscidae > Hydrotaea > Hydrotaea diabolus. Next base: position 21,074,091 of record OY740717.1, read on the forward strand.
ACGTTAGTGGCGAAAAAGTAGAATCCTTTTGCAGTTTGATTTACAACATTTATGCCCATCCAACTATGCTATATTTTTTGATGACAGCTTTGATATTAGAGCTATTCCTTGGATTTAACACAAAAAATACGGTACTTTAGATGGCAATAGCACCAAATACCAAAAACAATTTTGAACCTTTTTTTTAATATTTTCTTTAAGAACTTATACGTTACTTTACAACTTTTTGCAATAAATTCAAAACAAGACAAGTACTTTTTACGCAAAAAATGGCACAAAAATATGATTTTTTCAAATTTTTAACTGTGAAAGCTTATAACTTTTTATGCGAAAGGTATATCGTAGCATTTTATTTCATGGGTTTAAAAACTTTAATAACTTTTTCGATTATTAATTTTTTGTTATTTTCTTTACTCAGATTATATATAAGTAATACACAAACTGGATTTTTTTTTACACTAAGTATGAAAAATAATGTCACTTAAGACCACCGTTTTCAGCTACGCAATGATTTGCTCGTTTTAGAGCATTTTCCATAATATCTTTCAAATTTTGTGTCTGTAGCGTTCGAATTTCTGCAACAATTTGGCCATGAGTTGAAGGATGGTCTCGGGCTTGTTCTCATATACTCGCTCCTTCAAAAAACCCCAAAGAAAACAGTCGGGTGCTAACAAATATGGCGATCGCGCTGGCCCAATAATTTCTGTATTTCGGGGAATTATTCGCTTTCGAAAAATTTGTCTTAAAAGTGCCATTGTGTCTCGGGCAGTGTGCTAATACCACATCTCAGGTCTGGTTTCAAGAGAATTACGTAAAGAATGTTCTATCATAAACCCATACCGCTCTCCATTTACGGTTACAACACTTCCATCGTCACTCTCGAAGAAGTGAGGCCCAATGATATTTGCAGATGTGATCCCACACCATACTGTAAACCTAATGGGGTGCAATTGGCGTAGATGAATGGTTCTGGATTTTCAGAACCCCAGAACCTACAGAAAGGAAAACATTGTTTGTGCGCTACGATGTTCCCTCTCGCTACGATGTTCCCTCTCGCTACTACTTTTTGCACTAGGTAGTGCCAGGCGAAATTATGCCGAAAGAAATAGGCATCGTATGTGATAGACATCGTATCTAATGATTCTTTTAATTCTGTAGAGATTTTAGGAGCGCTGGTAAATGGATCATTTTTAAGAATAGCTTTCATAATTGTTTCATAATTTGTGAGAATTTTAGAAAAAATTCTGTATGACTGGGGTACCACGACTTTTGCTGCTCACTGTACATAAACATCTAGAAAGTCTTAATGTCCTACAAATTCTGCGACATGCAGGACAAACTCAACGACCTGGTTACCATGGCCAAAAAGTTCATCTGGAGGTGAATAACGAAGTGAACTATGGTGAATATAAATAGCTTCACTACCAAATATCAGACCATTTCATTTGTAGACAATTTTTGTTATCTGGAATGCATGATGTCTACTCACAACGGTGCGAATGAGGATTTATCTAATCGGCTGCAGTTTGCCAGATCGTCTTTCGGTCGCCCGAATTATACCTGGAGGGCAACACAAATGGCCGAAAACACCAAACTAAAAATGTTTAACTGTAGCGTAAATTCCACGTTCCTGTTTGGGAGTTAAACATGGATATTGTTCAAATACTTATATAGCCCAAAAATCCAAACTTATGTTAAAATATGCCTCCGATTTATATATGGAATTTTTTGACCTAACACTATCAGAAACATGGATCTTTATAGGTGGTTATACTCTGATATTTTTTAGATGGAGATGGATGGGTGCGTCACACTCTAAAAAAAACCCAAATTAATCATATTTTAGTGATGAATTTTCCAAAAATTTCTTTAAAAATGTTATTTTTGTATGGAAACCGCGGTTTTCATCAACTCAGTTTTCTCAGCAAATTGTGAACAAAATCAGAAGTTGTGTACTGATTTTAACATAATAAAGCTCAATTCATGCGAAATACTCGTATATTGAACTAAATGTTTGTAGCCCAAAACTATACTTTTTGTCGCATTTGTGTTTTTTTATAAACTTTGAAAGAACAAAACTAAATAGTTTTTGGAATATTCTGTTTTTTTGTAAACTTCAACGATATCTCTCAAATTTAAAACCAATGTCAGCACGGCTTAAAGATGATTTTGTTGGCGATTTTTAAATTTTTTTTTAACTAAATATGATAAACGGTTTTCAAGTTATTCCAATATACGTATATGTATAAAGTGGAAGTGTCTTCATATTTGACATAACGGTATATCTCAAAAAGTCGAGTAATGGAGATGGGATTTTAAATAAGCGAGCTCAAATTAGTAAAAAATGCTATAAAGTTCTAGGCGACACAAAAAGTTCAATTTTGTTCCCTTGTGTAATCAATAATCAAAATTAAGCATATTTTGCTATGAATTCAAACATGTATTATTTTTTTTTTATAATGTTTTGGCTACGAGTGTGAGCCGACCCATAGGCCCTAAAAAGCCACCACTTCTTTGCATGTTTTACTACAATGTAGAATTCACGGTTTAATTTATTTAAGTTTTTTAGATGTTTTTACTTACTATTTATTAAAAATGTGATTAAGATAAGCACAAACAGACTGTTTTAAAAACTCAACTTTTTAGAACACAGATTATTCAACAAAAACGCTTTAGTCCATTTAATTCTGTTAAAGCCCTCTTAATGATTTTTCGTTTATAACTCCTATGCACAAAAAAATGTTTTTCCTAAAACACTCTGACGGTTCTATCTAACATTTTTTCGTTGAATGTTTTTAAAATACGATTTGGAATTAAAGCCTTGGCAAGGTTTTAAGCACATTTTTTTGCTTATTCAATAAAACACGTCTTTTGGTATTCTAGCACGAAGATTTATTACATCCTTTAATAGAGTACAGTATTAATTTGTCACCCCGAGTACTATTTATCGTATATCTTTTATAAATTCTTGATCGTCGTAAAATTCCCTTGTCGCTCCGTCTATCTGGGGCCAAACGAAATAGGGGAGAAATATTTGCCATGTATTCTTTAGAAAAACCTAATCCAAATAGATGTGGATTAGAAGAAAGATTACAGAACCTCTAAGTATGTTCGCATTGCTGCAAAGAGTTGGAGAGTTGAATCCTCGTCTGCCTCGTACTGCCAATTGTACCTATCTGATATTGCAAGTAAACCTTATCGTCGCCATACATTTTTCGTTGTCTGTCACTGGCCACCATGAGTCTAATTAAAGCTTTTAAGCGAATATTATATTGAAACGAATATTTTATTGAAACGAATATTTAACACTTTTTTACTTTTTCAAGACACATTTAATTAAAACAATATAACCATTCACTAAAACCTTAACGGGCTCAGCAATTGTTTGGACAGGAACTTCAACACAGGTTTTCTTTGTCCACAACTACAGTATATTCTACTGTTACATCAGCGTTTATTTCTCAGCAAAGAAAGTAAATCCCGTGATGTATCTACAAGAACTGAAAGAAAAAGTTGTGACAAAAAAAAAGAAATATTTAAAAGTGGAATTTCGATTTTCATCAACTTTTACGATTAACTGAAGTAAAGGTTGAAGAAATTCTTGTCTATTAAAATCACCTTGTGGCGATGAAGCTAAAATTTTCCTTAATTCCTGTTTAACTTCTCTATCAACTAAAAGAAAAAAATAAATCAAAAAGGAAATATTTGATAATGGCAGCCCGATATACTTCAACTTTTGCGATTAACTGAAGTAAAACTTAAAGAACTACTTGGCTATCAAAATCACCTTCAGCAAAAGATTGTTCAAGTTCCTTTTGTATATCGCTTTGACCTAAAAGAAAAAAAATGATTAAAAAAGGAAATATTTGATTATTTCTTCCCAACTTACCTTGGACAATAACCAACACGGCTATACAAAAAACCAGTATGACAATTTTCATTTTGAATTTCTTTCTTTGCGATCCAAATCGTACTGAGCTTCCCTTTGATGCGGGCTCTATTTAAAGTGAAAATTTTTTTTCGCAACGTGTGGAAAATTTTTTGGAAACAAATTTTAATTAATCACATGCACTTAAGGCTAATTATTGTTTTTTTAAAAGACCTAAAACAACATAAGCATCGTGTGCATTTACCTTTCGGAGTTCAAAAATCACAAAAACATTTGTTCAAATACACAAAATTTTCCAAACACGTTGATACGAGTATTTTATAAAAAATAAAATATTCTAGATCAACGCCTTAACACATTAAAGTATTTTGGATTCAGTTCTGCCTACGCAAATTCTATAGCAATAGCATACTTTTTGTTCCCCAAATATAAAATCTTTAGCAACAGTTTATAAGTTTTTTATGTGGTAATGAATTAAAAAAATGCTTGTAATGAAAACGAAATACTTAGTGCCAAGCGGTGGCCGCATGAACCGAAAAAATTTACTATCCGTACTTAATAGTTAGATTCTGCAACCAGGAATACTTAAACCTAATAAAATATACAAGTATTTAATACTATTTTGTGTTTCCAATCGTTGGTAGTTTATCATTATCAGCTAATATTCTTAGTAGGGACATAAATACTGTTGCAACATTGAACACACCCATTTCAATAGTAGAACTGAACATACCCCGTTAATGTCATATGGGTTTTGAAAGCTAACCTCAATAGCGTTAGTCTCTAACGGGATTTTAAAATTTGTTTAAACTTTCATCATGTGTAGTCAGATACGGAGAACCGTATCGCTGTAATAGCGTTTTTCAAGTGAGAAATGAAAAAAAACGATATTTTCAAAACGCTCCGGCCACTAGGGATTAGCCGCATGTTCGTCTACCGACTGCATAAAACTGTTTGAGAAGACTGGAGATGCAAAATACCGCCACCGGTCGGGCCGCTTACGCACTGTTCGAACACCGCATGTCATCGAAGCCGTTAAATCAAGAATTCACAGAAATCCGCTCCGAAAACAGAAAATTATGGCCCGTGAGATGAATATCACACAAAAGTCCATAAGTCGAATCATTAAAAAAGACTTGGGACTTTTAAACGACGTACCGGGCATTTATTTATAAAATTTGGGATCAGTTCAGAAGCTTCCTTAGATGACCGCGCATACACTCTATCATTTTGCTTGTTAAATTTTTCCTGAACGGTAAAAATTTTTTCATCGGTGAACAAAATTTTTTTGTGAAAGTTATTAGCGTGCTTCACCAAAAGACGTTTGCATTTTTCAATCCTAGTTTTTTAGAGCTGCAGTCAATTAATGTGAAAGCCCCAAGTCCCAAGTCTTTTTTTATTGATTCGACTCATGGACTTTTGCGTGATATTCATCTCGCCGGCCATAGTTCCCTGTTTTCGGAGCGGATTTCTGTGAATTCTTGATTTAACGGCTTTGATGACATGCGGTGTTCGAACAGAGCGTACATCGGTAGACGAACATGCGGCTAGTGGCCGGAGCGTTTTGAAAATATCGTTTTTTCGTTTCACACTTGAAAAGCGCAATTACAGCGATACGGTTCTCATTATCTGACCACTCCATGATGAAAGTGGAAACATTTTTAAAAACCCTTTACAGACTAACGCTATTGAGGTTAGCTTTCAAAACCCATATGACATAAACGGGGTATGTTCAGTTCTACTATTGGGTGTGTTCAATGTTGTAACAATATTTATGTCCGTACTAAGTAGTAAAACGGTATGACATTTCATCACCGACCTTCCCCTTTTTCGGAGTGTTTTTTGACAATGTGTTAGAATAAAGCCGAAAAATGGCGTTATAAGAAGGAGTTAGAGGATTAAAATGACCTACACTACACCTAAAACATAGCTTTCTATACCGATATGCAGCAAGCACAGGTCAGAGCTGGGAAACTTTAGCCGCCTCTAAAATTAAATTCCGATGTGATCTATCAAAACGCCGACACTCGTTCTTATATAATTTTTTTGGTCTCCTCTTTCACAATCCATTGTCAGAACACCGTAATTTAAAAAAAAGTTTGAAATTACTGTACATTGTAATTAATTGTTTGAAAAAAACTTCAATAGTGAGATTTACAACAGTTGTTCTCATTCGTTCGGTGAGAACCTGGTCTTAAAGAGTTCGGGTTTCCTTTATCGCGATAAAAGCAGTGTGCAGCCAAGAAAATCAAAGTCACTTTTCCATTTTCTAAAAACAAATTGTCTTCTATAAAAGTGTAGATGCAAAAGGTCTCGAGCCGGCAAAGCCCTGCTCAATGTCTAAAAGCAAAAGACCGCAATAAACAAACGAGCTAAACTTGAAATATTTAAAACTAAACGGATGTATTTTTTGTTTGTAAAATCGTAACAATTTATCTATATAAAACCGGGTATACCAAAAAAGTCAGCTATTATTACATCCATCTGTGCCCAGTCCAGCAGAATTCTTTTCGTCTTAACTAGGCCCCCTTACTGCTTTTTGTCTCATTCAGATAACATTTGCGTATTTTATAAAAAATATTTTTTTTTTAAATTTATTAATAATTTTGAAATTTTGCCACTATACAGTACGAGATAGATTTACGCAACCAATAGGAAATCAGACCTGTTTTATTTGCCACAATTATTTTGCGTACCGACACTCAGTTTTTATTTCAGTACAAAAGTAATTTTTAAATAACATTTAATTCAAAAAAAATAAAACAAAATAAAGTATAAACAATTCATTTCAAAAATACCATTGAGGTATGAAAAGTGTTTACTAAGAAACATTAATCTTTCGCAAATGGATATCTTCGTTTGTACTTTTGCATTTTGAAACATTTGCGCTAGCACAAGAATATTTGCAAATGGGATGTCATGGGGGCGGTGCCACGCCCCCTTGTATAATATATCCATAAAAAAGTCTATGACAATTGCCTGGTCGTTGATTTCATTCCGTTTAAACTTTGCCAATAAACACGATTTCATAAAGGGGGCGTGGCAACGGCACTTTTCATCCGTAATGTATCTCGATCCACACTAGCATCATATAATCCATACATCATCGTCATATCTCTAATACAGTGTGGCGCAAAACAACCGTTAAGGTTTGAATGTTTAATAATTTTTTAAATTTATTTATATTTTTTTTAGAATTTTTTGTAGCAAACTTGGGGAATTTGTAATGGAACTCTACAAAACAGAACAGCGATCAGCCAATGTTGAATTTTGAATTTTCTGTTACGGAAACTCTTTGGCCAACGCATTATTTCTCGCAGAAGCGATTTCAATTGGCCCCCACGTTCACCGGATTAAATAGCGCTAGACTGTTTTCTTTGGGGTTATTTGGAACACTGGAAATATTACGAAAAGTTATGCAAAATGTACTGAAAAGAGCGCGAATGTGCGCAGCCAAAAATGGTAGCACTTGCGGGATATAATTTTTCATACTTAAGCCAAAAATATTCCCCATTAATATACTGTGCAATAGTAATAATTAACCAATAAATAAAAAAATTATTATACATTCAAACCACAACGGAAGTTTTGCGCCACCCTGTAGTATTTATGGCTAAGCTACTGGACCGATCGCTCTAAAATGTCAACAGAATAGAATCAATGAATCAAGGCAATTATAATAGGTTATATTATATAAAAAAAAATCACGTGGCAACGCCCACTCAAACCCAAACTTTAAAAGTTATTATTTCGTAAACTCATAAACTAAGACAATAGTAGTTGGTATATATGATGTTCGTACTTAAAGAAACACACCCTGACAGAAAAGAAGGCGGGGCCACGCCCCCTTTAAAAGTTAGCATTTATGGCCACAGCAATCAACAGATCCTTACGAGTAAGATTTTAATAAAATGAAATCAATGGCCAGGAAATTAATATAAACTATGTTATGGTAAAATTGAACAAGGGGCGTGGCACCGCCCACACAATCCTAAACTTTAATTTACAATATGAGAGATATGACGATGATATTTAAAATATATGATGTTGGCATAGAACGGCATAGATAGGGCGGAGTCACCGCCCTTTTTACTTTGGCTAAAATAGACGTTCGTTATAAAATGTTTACAGAATGAAATCAATGCTAAGCATATTATTATAGACTGTATTCTGTTAAAATCGGACAAAAGGGCGTGGCTCCGCACATACAACTCTGAGCTTTGAAAGGCCATATCTCGTGAACTAATACAGATATGACGATAGTAGTTGGTATATACTGGGCGAAGAGCGGTAATTTGCTTATTTGGAAATGAAACAAAAAAATATGAACCTTAAAAAATGTATCTTATATTTTAATTATACGATTAAACTGTAAGGGAATTTTTTAATTACATGGTTTTAAATACCCTGCAAGCAATTCAGTAGTCGACTACGAAAATAACGCACTTCAAGTTAACTTTTATTACCTAACTATAGGCTAACTACAATGTAATGCAGAAATGCCCAAAACCAAGCATATTTTGTGCAATGAGTTTTTTTGGATTTTTTTTTGCTGTTTTGAAGGGAATTTAACTGTTAACAGTTATTAATTGTTTCTTTTGTTTTTCTATTCGCAATTTTGTTTCACATATTTGTCATTTATGTGTGGATTTAAAGTGAAAAGTTGTGCTTAGTCTCGTGCGTGCAGTTAATTGTGTTTAAAGTGTGCAATTTAATTAAAATAATAAAAATAAAAACATAAAATTTAAATTGAAATTATTTGATCCAAATACACCACAATGAGAAGTGTAAGCAAGAGACATTTAAGAAGGCTTTTTAAAAAGGAAAAAAGAAGTGTATTTAAATAGACTTGTTACACATAATTTAGCTGAATCAGAAGCCACCTGCTCCTCCGCTGATGTGCAGTTTTCAGATGAAAGTGATATTGAAAATATTAGTATTAGTAATACTTTCGAAGAACAATGTGCAACAAAAAAAAGATTAAAAGAAAAAATCGGTGATTGGTACTTTAAAAATAAACCATCTCGCGAGTGTTTCGAAGAGTTATTGCATATTTTAGTTGAAGAAAATTTAGATGTGCCTTTAAGTGCAAATTCAATTGTTGGAAAACGGGAGCGTTTGAGCTTAACAAATATTTTTCCTGGTTTCTATTGTCATTTTGGTGTAAAAAAGCAACTATCAAGAATTTCAAGCATCATAAACGGTTGCCACAGAATAGTGATCGATATAAATATTGACGGGCTACCGTTATTTAAAAGCTCGAGAGCTCAATTGTGGCCAATTTTGGGTAAAAAAATTTTAACTTTCCTAACATCTCTATTTTCCCTATTGGTATTTACGTTAGAAAGAGTAAACCCTGTAACATCGCTAGTTTCCTAGGCGATATGGTCACCGAACTAAAAGATTTACTACAATATATTGATTGACAATACGGTGATTGCATTTGAAATTAGAGCACTTATTTGTGATGCCCCAGCAAAAGCGTTTGCTTGCGGTGTTGTTTGTCACACTTCTTCCCATGGTTGCACTAAATGTACCCAAATCAGCAAGAAAATAGAGAATGTGCTGACATATTCCTCAACGTCGGGCGAACTCATTTCTGATGGCGATTTTGCAACCAGAAAGTACTTGAAGCATCATCAGAAGGAGATAAAATTCTTTAACAAAAAGATACAATTTTTGGTAAATTATGCAAATAACAGGATAATTAAACTGGTACCGAATTTGTAGCATAATTTAAGAAAGCATACCATAACCTAATTAACTAATAACACAGTACAACAGCCAATCTGGGGGTGAGAAATTCCAAGTCAGGGTGATGGTACTAGGTCAGTATATTAAAACCCTCAAAGGGTTTTGCGTTCGTAAAATTTTTTTTTTTTTTTAAACATGTAAATCCCAAACGGAAAAACGTGTAGAGTCTTATAACTTTCACGTAAAGTCACATAACCTATAAACAAAATGCGACATAGATCATAGAAATCGATTAACGCGTTCTGCTTTTATTCAAAATTAAGTAACTTCACTTATTTTTAATTGAGTAACTTCACTTAATTGTAAATAAAAGCAGAACGCGTTAATCGATTTCTATGATCTATGTCGCATTTTGTTTATAGGTTATGTGACTTTACTTGAAAGTAAACTGGCACACACGAACGATAAACCCTTTGAGGGTTTTAATATACTGACCTAGTACCATCACCCTGACTTGGAATTTCTCACCCCCCAGACAATAACCCCAAAAATGTTCCACAGTGTAATTGAGTTAAATAACGTCAACTTAAAGCCAACATAATTGTAATTAATTTATAGCTAACTTTTAGCTAACTATAAGTTAGCTAACTTTTAGCTAATTTTAAGTAAGCTAACTATAAGTTAGCTAACTTTTAGCTAACTATAAGTTTGCTAACTTTTAGCTAACTATAAGTTTGCTAACTTTTAGCTAACTTCAAAGCAACTTACTTCAATTTAGTTGAAATGTCATGCAGTGTCGGACCATAGACTACTGTCTAGGACATCGCAATGTTAAAATAGTCAGTTGGCTTCACTAAAAGTAATCCAAGCATCAACCACAACTAGTTGCGAAATAGTCAGATTAAAGTGCGTTAAAAGTTAGTTGAGTTGCCGGCAGGGTAATTTATATGGCAAATGCCGACCTTCGCCTAAAGTTGTAATGATCTCTAACAAGCATGGCGGCTGGACAATTTCAGCCTCAATATTGTTAATTATGTCTTTCCAGGTGTTGAGACGGTTCGACTTCAGGTAGCCCCAAAGGAAAAAATTGCATGGTGAGCATGCCGGCCAGTTCACATCACCCCTCAAAGAGATAAGCCGTCCAGAAAACAGCCTTAAACAATTCATGGTAACCCTCGCTGTGTGTGCAGTGGCACCAACCTGTTGGAACCATGTATTATCTAATTGTATTGCTTTAAGAAACGGCTGAAAAAAATCCTATGTCATAGTCAAGTACCGTTCGCAGTTCAACGTTACGGCAAGTCAAGGTTATCCTGGAAAAAGTAAGGGCCAATGATGCCTACTCGTGATATGGCGCACCACACAGTGACGCGGTACGTATGCAGAGGACTCTGGCGAAGTTCTCTGGGGTTTGTTTCACTCCGTGAGGAAACAGCGAATCGTAAAAGAAAAGCACGCTGCACTGCAATGATCGAGTGCGCATTTAAAAAATACGCTTCAACACAAAATGACCTCTCCTCACGTGTCCAATGCATGATGGCAACTGGAAGGCAGACGAATACAAATCTCCCGTCAGCCACGATAAGCCACGCACACTCTCCATTTTCTGCGACCGACAGTGCCGCCACAGCCTGCAGAGGAAAAAAGCAAAATAACGCGCTCCACCCTATATAAAGAAACATACCCTAATAGAAAAGAGACCGTTGTCACGCCGTGGCGCCTTGGCGAAATTTTTATATTTGATTGTAATCCTTGATCCATTAATAGCATATTAGCTTCGGCCTGGCCGAACTAAATTTGTTAGTTTATGGCGCGTCCTAGACGCAAAGTAATCGTAAGCGCCATTTTTCATAAGAAAAATTTATTGTTGCAATAAAAATACAGTATGCACTGGATTAACGCAACCCTTGATTATCGCCACGGTCTTTACATGTGCAACTATTTTTCAAAAATGCTCAAGGTAAGCGCAACAATCTTACGATTACGCTGAAATATGTTTTGTTTACTGTCATTTTTTCTTCGCCCTTCCAGCTCCATGCATTTCCTACATTTCCAGGATGTGTTTCGATCCATTTGCAGGATGTGTTTCGATTTCTGTCAAATTTAGATGTTCCAAATATCATAGTCACATCACAAATAGTTATTGAGATATTGTGTTTTAAACTTTGGGATTGTTGACTTTTCCAGAAATGGACGCTGTACTTGAGAGAGGGAAATTTTTATCTCCAACCGACCTGGCCCATGTTCAATACCAATCGTTCTGTTCTGTTTCACATGTTACTGCAAAATTTCAGCCATCTAGCTTCAAAAGTGCGAGCTGTAGTTTGCTTTCCACAGGCAGACTAGATCAATATGGCTAAATCATTTTAGAATTTTACAACGATTCGGAATATATACTCGTATATGAAGTCATCGGCCAGTATTTGGAGGTTTTACAAACAGAATGACAAAGTGAATATACCCGCATTCCTATGTTGGAATGTTTTTAAAAACGATTCCGTTGAATGTTTTTAAATACTATTTGAAATTATAACCTTGGGGGGGTTTTAAGCAGTTTTTTTTTGCTGGTCAAATAAAGCACATCTTTTGTATCATAAAACTGAAATGTATTGCATCCTTCAACAAAATACCGTATTAGTTTATCACCCCGAAATTCTTTTTATCTGAGACCTCATCTAAAAGTAACCAAATTCTTGATCTCTTAAACTGCTCTTGTCGCTCCGTGCATCTGGAGTCAAACTAGGCCAAAATAGGGATAACTGTTTTGCTACTATTCTTTAGAAAACCCTAATCCAAATGGATATAGATCAGTAGGGATATAAAAGAACCTCTACGTATGTTTGCACTGTTAAAACGAGGTGGAGAGATAAATCCTCTCCGTAATTATAAGCGCTGCGACAGCCATACTGCCAATGTTATCTACAGGGTGTCCGCCGGGAAGGTAAACTACGTTGTGCCTTTATATTATTTTGATTAAATGAAAGAGAATGGATCGATCTTATATAGATATATGTTTGAATTAATGTTATCAATTATATATGGAATACAATATCAGATAAATGTCCGCCTCACAAATGCGAGCTCTTTTGAGCACATTTTTATTGCATTTAGTTTTGAACACTTTCTTGAGCAGCAGAAATCTTTTCAGCCGATCTTGCAGTAAGTTGTGGTCCATGCTTAAGCCTATCAGCTACAGACCCTCTTTCTTTGATATCATTCACTACACAATAAATACCTCGTTTTGTTGGCACGTTGTTTCTTTCAAAAATGTCATGTAACTTTCTCATCGTCACAGTAATCGATGATTGATTTTGATAAAATCTTAAAGAACGAGTTATCGAATATTTTTCCATAATAAATTTATGTCTCTACTTCACGACTGCCAAATATGAACTGTCAAGACTAATGGTTACCAAAATGGCTGCAAAACAAAGTAGTATACCTTCCCGGCGGACACCCTGTATCTGATGTAGCAGGTAAACCTGATCGTCCCCACGCATTTTTCGTTGTCTGTCACTGGCCACCAAGAGTGTAAATAAGGTTGAAAAGGTTTATTTTTGAAACAATACAGAATGTTTATTGAAACGAAGACTTAACAATTTGTTCTACTTAATCAAGACAGGTTAAAATAGAAAAATGCCAACTTTGACCTGAACCTCAACGGGCTTAGCAATTTGGCTGTTCAGGCTGGATAAAAATTTAAACATCGGGTTGATTGTCCACAACTACAGGATCTTCCACTGGCTGGCCGGTAATATCAGCGGTTTTTCTGTTTGATTTTTGTAGAGAAGGTTCTACTCCGGTTCAGATGGGATTTCATCCGGTTTTTCATTCGGGTTTTCATCCGAGTTTTAATCTACTTTTACGGTTAACGGAAGGCCAAATGGGGTTTAATCCGGGCTTTCATCCGAGTCCTCATTTATGTTTCCGTTTAACTGAAGTGTAGATGGTTCACCTACTTGGCTATAAATACCAGTACTTACTAGCTGTTAATATCGTCTACGAGATAAAAAAAAAATTGTATCAAAAAAGAAATTATTTAATGATGGCATCCCGGTTATCGTCAACTTTAACTGAACTGAACTAAAGGTTGAAGAACTACTTGGCTATAAAATCACCTTCAGACAAAGAATATTGAAATTCATTCAATCCATTTACAAACCGTCTTTGAGCTAAAAGAAAAAAAATGATTAAAAAAAGAAAATATGATTACTGAAGGAAAAGTTGAAGAACTGCATGACTATCACAATTACCTTCAGACAAATAACGTTCATCTGGATTCGATTCCGCTTCTAATACGCTTTGAGCTTTAAGACAAATTGGTTAAAAAAGGATATATATTTGTATATATCTTTTCTTACTTACCCAGGACAATAGCCAACATGGCTATACAAAATACCAGCATGACAGTGATAAATTTCATTTGGAATTTCTTTCTTTGAGATAAAAATCGTACTGAACTTCACTTTGATGCCGGCTCTATTCAAAGGGCAGGAAATAAATTTTAATTAAAAACACGCAGTTATGGCTAATTATTGTTTATTTTAAAGGCTTAAAAAATGCATCGAGTGCATTTGCTTTTCGGAGTTCAAAAAACACAAGAACAACTGTTCAAATACAAAAGTTTCAAAGAACGTTGCCATTTTGAAATAAAATATATATTCAGATAGACATATACTCGTATGTATTAAGGGCTGTAATAAATTGACGCCTTAATACAATGGTTGTTTGGACCGAAAAAAATATTATTTTATTATACAGGTTTAAAGTCCTTAAAGTCCTCAACAAACTATCAATTTATTGATAAGTCTAATTAATAATTTTCTGTCCAATCGTTGGATAGAAAATCTTTTCTTTTATTTGTTTGTGTTCATTGTAATTCTCTAAAGCTTAGTGTTTACTTAGGGCTTTGTCCCATTTTACCCTTTTTTTCTACTTTCCAACCCTACTCACAGTGCTCCGTTTCGTTGACAAAGATCAGAAAACTGACCTGTTGCGAATTTAAATTTTGGTATAGCTTAACTAAGAAAAATCCGCAAATGTTTTTTTTATATAAATACGAGTTTTTTTTTGGGGTCCAGAGCCTTTTAAAGTGAGAGCCATTTGAGGCCAAATTTAATTGATATTGTAGTTTTGTGCCTTAGTAGCTGAACGAAAATATTTGTCAAAGACGCATTTTTAAACGGATTTGAATTGGCTTATAATTTTCGAGTAGTTAAGGAGTAGTACAAATTTAGGTTCGGCAAATTGTATTTTCGAGGGCAATTGTGTGAAGAAAACTTGAAAAGTAAGGTTTACAACAGTAGTTCTCATTCGTTTGGGGAGAGCCTGGCCTTATAGAGTTCGGTTTTACTTTCAACAATTGCAGCAAAGCTTTCTGAAAAGGGTTGTCACGGACCCGAAATCATGATAAAAGCAGTGTGCAGCCACCAAAACCAATGTCACTTTGCCATTTTGTTAAAAACTTGTCTTCTATTTAAATATACAGGGTGCGGCTAAAGTTACTATATGATGTAAAACAATTGTAACTTCTTTGCTTGCGAGTATTTAACTTTTTCTTTTTTCCTATTTCAGAAATTAAACTTGGGAGAATATTTAAAATGGAACGCTATACAATTGCGCAAAGAGCTAAGATTGTTTTTCTATTCATTGAAAATCATCGTTCGATAACACTCTGCGACAAATGGTAAGGGTCAGTGATCGGTTTGGAATGAAACCACCGGGGAAAGTTATATTGGTAAAAAAAAGTCATACGTGTTCCAGCGTTTCGCTGGGTCTCATCTAGGAATCGAGATATATCGATTTGAAGTTAGTAAGTATCGTATAGGGGAATTTGTCACGTTTTAGGCTCTTTTGTTTGACATAACTCGAGAACCACTCGTCCGATTTAGCTGAAACAAATTTAGAAAAATTAAGAATTACAATTCCTCTAATCTGTTCTTAAACCGTTTTCCTACTTAAGCAACAGTTTCGCAATTATAAATAAATGTGTGAAAAAAAAAATTATTTTTGCCTAAAAATTAAATTTTTTTTTTTTTTAATTCATAAAAAATCCAAAACGGTAAAAAGTGTCAAGTCCTATTACTTTCACGTAAAGTCACATAACCTATGACCAAAATGAGACATAAATCATGAAAATCGATGCAAAAGAGCCAAAAACGTGACAAATTCCCCTATACGATACTTACTAACTTCAAATCGATATATCTCGATTCCTAGATGAGACCCAACGAAACGCTGGGACACGTATGACCTTTTTTTGACCCATATAACTTTCCCCGGTGGTTTCATCCCAAACCGATTGTGGCTGTCGCACAGTGTAATTAATACTCAATGTTCATACAGAAGATTTTATGGTGTAAGAACTGCTCCAACGGGTCCAACCATTCGTTCGTTGGTGAATAATTTTGCTGAATATGGGACTGTCGGAGATTCAAGACGTACGGGCAGACCTCGAACAGGCAGATCGGCCGAAAATATTGATGCTGTGCGACAGAGCGTCGAAGAAAATCCGGAAACATCAACGAGAAGACGATCTTCCCAGTTGCAGCTTTCTGACCGCACTCTTCGGCGAATTTTAAAACACAATTTGCACCTCTTCCCTTACAAAATCCAACTAGTCCAAAAACTAAATCCTGAGGACTTCGTATTGCGCTTGGAATATGCTAGAGCAGTTTTAAATCTCGTTGATCAAAATGAAATTTTTTTGTCAAATTTAATGATGACCGACGAAGCGCATTTTCACTTGAACGGTGGGGCTTGTGGGGCTATCTCAAAGACAAAGTTTATGTGAATAAGCCCCAAACTTTGCAGCAACTAAAGGACAACATTCAAGAAGAAATTGATCGTATACCACAAGAAACACTCAACAAAGTTGTGGAAAATGCCATAAAAAGAGCACATTTTTGCGTTAGAGAAAACGGTTCTCATTTAACTGATATTATTTTTCATAATTAATGTAAAAAAAATAACATAAAATAAACTTTCTTTTTATCATAAATTTTTGTATTTTTTTCATTCCATTCAATAGTTATTTAAAAAACAAATCATATAGTTACTTTAGCCGCACCCTGTAGAAGCAAGAGGTCTTGAGCCGGTTAAACCCTGTTCAATGCGTAAAAGCAACAGACCTTAATAAAACAAACGAGCTAAACAAAATAACATTTTTTTAATCTAATAAATATAATTTTAATAGTTTTTAATATATATTTTTTCACATGAATATGTCAAAAAATTTTCATTTATTGATGGTAAAATAAAAAAACATCATAAAATTCGGTGAAATAGTTTACACAATAAATATGTTTGGACTTTTGTCTTTCAGAATAAAACTTAATATTTACCGATTTTTTCCGATTGCTTTTGGTTTTCAGTTTTTAAAAGTGTGTATATTTTTAATCGAAAAATTCTAAAGTTTTAATGCCAAAAAAAAACATAAAAAAATCCGGTGAAATTTTTTTGTACAATTAATTATTTTTTAATATTTTGTCTATTAGAAAAAAACGAAATATTCGCTATTTTGCCCGCATCTTTTTGATTTTCATATCTATGTCATGTCTATGATGAATTTTTTAATTCGAAAATTCTCAATTTTTGATGTTAAAAACAAAAAACACCACAAAATTCGGCGAAATTTGTTTTGCACAATAAATTAGTTTGGACTTTCTTTTTTTTAGAAAACAACGAAATCTTCGCCGATTCTTTTTGATTTTAATTTTTTAAAAGAGTAATTGATGAATTTTTTATTCGAAAAATTCTAAATTTTTGATTTCAGAAACCGTCAAAAGAATTGATGAATCTTTTTTGCAAAATAAATTAGTTTGGACTTTCGTCTATTGGAAAAAACGAAATCTTCGCCGATTTTTTTATTCTAACTTTTAAGGAAGTAAAGCTCATTTCATTCGAAATATATTGAACTGAATGTTCTAGGACCATATTAATTTTTTTATAAACTATGAAAGAACAAAACAAAATAGTTTTTTTTAAAAAATTCTATTTTTTTTGTAAACTTCAACAATATCTCTGAAACTACTAAGCAAGTTTAAAACCAATGTCAGCACGACTTAAAAATGATTTTGTTGGCGATTTTTGAGATTGTTTTAACTAAATATGATGAACGGTTTTCAAGTTATTCCAATATATGTAGAGGAAGTGCCTTCATTTTTGACATAACGGTATATCTCACAATGTCGAGCTGATAAAAAAAAATGGAGAAGGGATTTAAAATAAGCGAACTCAAATTTGTAAACAAAAAAAATGCTATAAAGTTCTAGTCAACACAAAAAAAATCCAGTTTGTTTTTTTTTAAAAATTCTAAACTTTTAGAACACAAACATTTTAACAAAAACACATAAGTCTATAAATTCTGTTGAAGCCCGCATTATGATTTTTCTTTAAAAACGCCTCTCAACAAAAGCAGTTTTTCCTAAAACACACTACTTCTGACGGGTATATCCAACATTTTTTCGTTGAATGTTTTTAAATTACGATTTGGAATTCTAGCCTTGGCAAGGTTTTAAGCATATTTTTTTTTGCTTATCCAATGAAACAAGGCTTTTGTATCATAGAACGAAGATTTATTACATCTTTTAACAGAGTACAGTATTAATTTGTCACCCCGAATACTATTTATCGTAGATCTCTTATAAATTCTTGATCGTTGTCGCTCCGTCTATCTGGGGTCAAACGAAATAGGGGAGAAATATTTGTCATGTATTCTTTAGAAAAACCTCTCCAAATAGATGTGGATTAGAAGGAAGATTACAGAACCTCTAAGTATGTTCGCATTGCTGCAAAGAGTTGGAGAGTTGGATCCTCGTCATACTGCCAATTGTACCTATCTGATATTGCAAGTAAACCTAATTGTCGCCATATACTTTTCGTTGTCTGTCACTGGCCACTAGAGTCTAATTGAAGCTTTTAAACGAATATTACATTGAAACGAATATTTAACACTTTTTTTACTTTTTCAAGAAACATTTAATTAAAATGGTTATATTATTCACTAAAACCTTAACGGGCTCAGCAAGTGATTGGACAGGAACTTCAACATCAGGTTTTTTTTTTGTCCACAACTACAGTATATTCTACTGCAACATCAGCGTTTATGTCCCAGAAAAGAAAGTGTGGCCTGTGGATCTCCTCCTCAAGCTAAAAGAAAAAAATGGATCAAAAAGAAAATATTTAATAATGGCATTCCGTTGTTCATCAACTTTAACGATAAACCGAAGCAAAGGTTGAAGAACTTCTTGTCTATTAAAATCACCTGAAGTTAGAATTTCCTTCAATTCCTGTCCAAGTTCTCTTTCACCTAAAAGAAAAAGTTGAATCAAAAAAGGAGATATTTCATAATGGCATTCCGTTGTTCATCAACTTTTACGATCAACTGAAGTCAGATTAAAGAACTACTTGGCTATTCCATTCACCTTCAGAAATTTTATGTTGAATTGCCTTTATTTGCCGTTCAAAATCTCTTTCTTCTAAAAAAAATAAATCAAAAAAGGAAATATTTAATAATGGCAGCCCGATTTCCTTTAACTTTTGTGATTAACTGAAGTAAAATTTAAAGAACTACTTGGCTATCAAAATCACCTTCATCAATAGATTGTTCAAGTTCCTTTTGTATATCGCTTTGACCTAAAAGAAAAAAAAATGATTAAAAAAGGAAATATGTATTTGATTATTTCTTCCCAACTTACCTTGGACAATAGCCAACACGGCTATACAAAAAACCAGCATGACAGTGATAAATTTCATTTTGAATTTCTTTCTTTGCGATCAAAATCGTACTGAGCTTCACTTTGATGCGGGCTCTATTTAAAGTGAATATTTTTTTTCGCAAAGTGTGGATATATTTTTGGAAACAAATTTTAATTAAACACATGCAAATAAGGCTAATTACGAGGGTTGCTATTTATATTTCGGGTCAGGCAATATAAACACAATAATTTATCATTGGAAATTGTTTTTTCAAAATATTCTCCTTTAAAATCAATACACTTTTGCATGCGCACACAAACCAATTTCCAAAGAATTTTTTCCACTCCGTTTCAGACACTTCCAAAACATGATTTTTGAACGCTTCAACAGCTGCTTCGAGCGTATTTTTTTTCTTGATGCTAGGGAATAAGAAGAAGTGATTGGGTGCCAAATCAGGCTGTACGGTGGATGGCCCATCAATTCGACATCTTGAGTGGTCAAATAGCGCATCGTTTCAGCTGATGTGTGAGAGCTTGCAGTGTCGTGATGCAAAACGATCCGTCTTTCCTCATTTCTTCGAACACTGTTGGCAAACAGATGGTTATGGAACTGACCGTCCTACGTTCCACTAATGGCACTGTGGCAACATGGCCGGTTATACCGAAGAAAACGCAATCATTTGCTTTGATGTACTTTTTCCACGAACAACTTTTGTTGGATTTGGCTCGTCTTGAAAGGTCCATACGGTCGATTGCTGTTTTGTTTCGGTTTCTTATGCATAGATCCGTGATTCGTCACCTGTGACAATGCTATACTTTATATGCCTTTAAGCTACCGCAGTTATACTTTTTCAACATCTCTTTGCACCAATCCGTACGAGCCTTTTTTGAGCATTCGTCAAATTATGTGGGATCCAACGAGAACACATTTTTTTCACGGCCAAATGAACATGCAATATCTTATTGATGCTTGTCATACTAATGCCTAAGGATGCCTTAATCTCACGGCATGTCACATGTCGGTCTTGCTAAATCAGTTCACGCACAGCATCGATGGTTTCCGGCAAAGTGACCGAAGTTGGACGTCCTTCACGAAATTTATCCTAGAGCGAAAGGCGTCTGAGACTAAACTCTTGGTAGCAGCGAATAACAATAATAATTTTTGATGGTGCTTCATCGCCAAAAGTCGAAACAAGTAATTTAAACACTCTGGTCTCGATAACCCACGCCGAAAATCGTAAAAAATCATCTCACGAAAATGTTCACGGGATAATTCCATTTTTTGACTGAGAAGAATTTTTCAACTCACTGTACACAAAACAGTTCGCCCTTAAATGATAAAACGTTCTGAATGAAGTTATGCTAAAAAGTTTGCATCTGGGGATACTAGTATTGTCAGGACCCGAAATATAAATAGCAACCCTCGTATTGTTTATTTAAATGGCTTAAAACAACATAAGCATCGTGTGCATTTACGTTTCGGAGTTCAATAAACACAAAAACAATTGTTCAAATACACAAAATTTTCGAAACACGTTACTATTTTATAATAAAAATAAAATAATGTGGGTACATTGAACAGGGATTAAACCGGCTCAAGACCTCTTGTTTCTATATTTAAATAGAAGAGAAGTTTTTAAAAAAAATGGCAAAGTGGCATTGATTTTCGTGGCTGCACACTACTTTTATGTGGTTACTTCAAAAAATGTTCGACCCAGTCTGGATTTTGACTATTTCCGATTTTAATTAAACTCGGCGCATATATTATCCAAGTTGCTGCCTGTATGGCATATGACAGCTAAATTGTGTTCAGATTCGACTTGGTTCAAATCTTACAGCATCTCAAAGTGGGCCTAGGCGATCATTTTGTAAAAAGTCAGCTGTGTTAGATGTCAAATGTATTGGCATGGCGACATCAGAAAAAATAAACGAGGTGGCTACTGAAAGGTATTGGCGTCCTCTACATAACACTCTAAATCCAGAATATACTTAAACTTAATCCTTTTTGAAAAGGGTATTTTTTTCCTAAAATTTTTTTCAGGAAATAGTTTGTATTTCGGTCTATTACGAGTAGATATGAAAATTTTAGAGTGGGTGAGTGCCATAGGTTCAAAAGTAATGCTTATTTGAATGCTGCAATCACAACTTTTCAAAAGGTTTTTTCTTAACTTTATACTTTTAAGCAAATATTTATTACAGCAAGTATGTTGGTGTTGTTGTAGTGGCACATAGTGTCGGGGTGTGGGCCCTTGGCCGAAGAACTCCTCCTTCAGGTCGATCCGGTGCACAGAACCGGCTGTCATGGGTATACTAATTATGGTTGTTGTATTGAACCTAACATCTAAACAACTAAACCATATTCCAGTGGTGCCCAAAGTTCGACCCCGTTATTCTTTTTCGTGAGGTTCCACTCGTTTTTGAATATTTTTTAATACCCGGTTTAATTTATGTACCTCAGAAAATAATTCCAAGTGGTTCGGTGTGCTTTATATGTGGACCATCTCCCTATCTTTGATCGGTTAGAAGCTGTGCGGCCCGCTTTTCGAAAACCATGGACCCCCCTGTCGTACAAGGGTTGCTATATATATTTCTGGCCTAGACAACACTAAGTGTTGCCTGGCGCCATCTGACATTTCCATTGGAAAGTTTGACATATTTTTGCATACTCAGAACGTTTTGATGTACGACCATCATTTGTGTTGTTTACAGTGACTTGAAAAAATCAATTTGGCAAAAAAATGGAATTAACTCGTAAACATTTTCGTGCCATCATTTTTCACAACTTTCGATGTGGATTATCACGACAAGAGTGCATCGATGAACTTAAATCTTTGTATGGCGATAAGGCACCATCAAAAACGTGTTTAATGAATACAATCGTGCCCGACGCGCGCTCAAAGACGAAGGAAGGTTGTCCAAAAACATTGATGCCGTGCGTGCACTGATAATGCAAGATCGTCATGTGACATACCGTGAAATAGAGGCATCCTTGGGCATTTCTTAAACCAGCATACATTTCATATTGCATGGACAGCTGGCCGTCAAAAAGGATTGTTCTCGTTGGATCCCGCACAATTTGACAATCGCTCAAGAAAGGCTCGTGTCGATTGGTGCAAAGAAATTTGGAAAAAAAAATACGATCGGGGTGCTTCAAAAGCCGTTTATAGGATCGTCACAGGTGAGGAATCATGGATCTATGCGTATGAGCCCGAAACAAAACAGCAATCGACCATATGGGTCTTCGAACACGACACAAATCCAACGAAAGTTGTTCGTCGAAGAAGCACTTCGAAGCAAATGGTCGCCTGTTTCTTCGACAAAACTAATAATGTGGCGACTGTTCCGCTTGAGCAACGTAGGACGGTCAATTCTGAGTGGTACACCACAATTTGTTTGCCTGAAGTCTTCGGAGAAATTCGAAAAACGAAAAAGAGAAAACGAATCATTGTGACCATGACAATGCGAGCTTTCACACAACGGCTCAAACCAGCGCCTTTTTGACCGACCAAAACGTAGAATTGATGGGTCATCCGCCCTGACTTGGCACCCAATGACTTTATTTTATTCCCGCACATCAAGAAAAAAAAGCGTGGTCAACGATTTTCGAAGATGCTGTTGAAGCGCTCAAAAACCATGTTTTGGAGGTGTCTCAATCGCAGTGGAAAGAGTGCTTCGACAATTGGTTTGAGCGCATGCAAAAGTGTATAAATCATGCTGGAGAATATTTTGAAAAACAATAAAACCACTTTTGATGATAAATATTTACATTTTCATTATTAGGCCAAACATATATATAGCAGCCCTTGTACTACAGTTAAAAAGTTTTAAGAAAAAACTTTGTTCTAATATATTTTTATCAAGTTAGCCTTGCACTCAAGGAATATGTGACAGCGCATAGAGAAAGAAACTTGAGGATAAAAAAAATCAATTTTCACTTTTTTTTGATGTGGACAACATCTGGGAATCGAATGAGACCGATGCCATGCCCCAAAAGTGTTCCCTTCCTGAGATATGCGCGTTTTATGAAAGTGATGGTACACCAAAGATACACGTATTTAAATCTTTAAAATGACTCCCCTAAACAAAACTGGTTTTTACCCTTAGGTCCCTTTCTATTTTGCGCGTCACATATATGTAATTCTGTCAATGTTCAATTTTTTTTTAAATTTTACTCAATCTGCATTTAACATGTGGTCAATACACATTTTTTTTGTTTTACAGAAAAACCTCAAAATTATTTATTTAACTCTTTGTCAGTTTAAATTTTAACCATTTTAAGTGTTTTGTAACCCTTTGAGATTGAGACACGAAAAAAGTGAAACCAAATGCCAAATAAAATTCACCCTGTAGGGCGAAAGCTTCAAAGGGACTAAATAAAGTGAAAGAGACCACTGCATATGATGAAGACACTGAATTTATTCTAAAGGAAAAAAGTATTAAAATCGTTAAATCAGCGATATTTAAAAAAAACACAATTGCTGTGCAGTTTTTTTTTAGAAAGGTTCGTTAATTTTATTAATGACAATTGTACAACGCCAAACGCGGACAGGTCTGCAGTTCAATATAGAAACAAGTCGAATTTGTATTATCTGAAAAGCCATAAAAATTATTATCATATAGAAGCTAAGTGGAACTTTAAATTAAATTTGCGGCAGAAGGTGTGATAATTAACTTAAGTTGACTTAGAAATGCGAATCACGAATTGTTCAAGACGTAGGCAAAATTGTACAGAAATTTTAAATTTTCATTACAAAAAATTACTTTGAGCTGCCTACATTTTTTGGATTCTTTACCAGTGTTGTATTTTTATAATGAATCCATTATATCTACGTCCAACAAGCTAATAAACTTAACAATCCAATTAAATTTGACTTAGTTGTTCAAGATCAACATTTCTTATCGTTGAAAGGTCAATTTTTCCTCCCAACATCGCGCTCAAGTTTTTGAAAATCGGTTTACAAATAAAGCAGTAAGGGGTCCTTTCACTCTAAAAACCGAAAATACGGGTTTATGTAAATATCTTCTAAACTAAAGCGAATCTGAGGCCAGATTCGTGATCAACTAATGTTGTCTATCAAACCTTCTGCGGCAGATTTTTTTCTTCAAAGTTTGTTGCCCAGTGTAATCTTTTAAATATATGAAAATTATAAAACCATTTTTCTCTTTGTAGTGATCCAGTTAAAGTTCTATAACTTAAGAACCCATGGCGAACCCACTCTAAAATGTTTTGTAGACCAAATTACAAATTATTTCCTGAAACATTTTTAGGAAAATTTTTTTATCCTTTTTCGAAATATTTATGGACTGAGGATATATTCATGATTTAGAGTATTATGTCCTGCAAGGACAAAATATTTGTTTACACCATCTCAAAAAGGACGCCACCATCTCAGGAGACACCTCGTTTGTTATTTTCTGAAGCCGCGTTTTTCGATGAAACATAAAAAGTCCTTAAGTACAGACTGGCTGAAGCTTTTATACCTTCTGTCCCTATGCTGCTGAAGAGCTGATAAGTAATAATAAATTGGTAAGTTTTTTCGACCCTTGCGTCCCACGGTAGAAAAGGTAATTATTTTCAAAAAGTAAATGCCATAAAATATCCTTTCAAATTACCAATAAAGATTCCACACTTATTTTAAATTTGTATATTTGTTTTTGGTCTGAAAAAATACTTTTAGATAGATCACCCTATATATGGTTACTATATGATCACAGCAACAATAATAAAAGCATGTTTGTTGCAAACATAGTATTGTTTTTTGAATTGCGTTTTGATAATAGTATGATTGCGGCAATATTAATATTGTTGAAATGTAACAATAGTATTATTGCCAAATTAAGAAATGAAATATGGTTGTAGCAACCATATAAATGGTTGTCGCAACAAAAGTATTGTTGTTTAAGGTTTACGTTAACAATAATACGATTACGGTAATCAAACCCTATGGTTCTGACTATAAACAAAACAGATTTTATAGACAAACTTTCATACATGTTGGTAAGTGTGCTTTGTTGTTGTCAATTATAAAGGGTGTCCTAAGAAGAGCGCAATTTTTAAATTTTAAATAAAACACAGATATTTAAGAAAAAATCGTGAAACTTTATTATATCGTAAAGTAGACAGAATGAGGTTATGTATGGAACAATATATCGTGCAGATGGCCGCCGCGGCTTTGCTGGCATGCACGCGATCTTTTAATGAAATTTTCAATGACCGTTTTGCATGAATGCTGCGGTATTTCATTAATGCAGCGTCCAATTTCGTCTTTTAAGGCTTGAGTCGTCGTCGGCTTATTCGCGTAAACCATCGACTTCAAAAAACCCCAAAGAAAAAAATCTAATGGTGTTAAATCGCACGATCTAGACGGCCAATTCTGATCTCCAAAACGCGAAATAACACGACCGGGAAATGACTGATGCAGCAATTGAATTGTTTCTCTGGCTGTATGACATGCCGTCTTGTTGGAACCACATGCCCTCCACATTCATTTCTTCAACTCTAGGCAAGAAAAAACTGGTTATCATTTCACGATACCAAACACCATTGACTGTTTGCGCTTGACCTGCCTCATTTTCATAAAAAAAAGGTCCAATGATTCCTCCAGCCCAAAAACACAGTGACACGTTGAGGATGCATTTGCTTCTCGTGAATCACTCGAGGATTTTCCGCTCCCCAAATGCGACAATTCTACCTATTGACGAAGCCATCAAGATGAAAATGGGCCTCGTCACTGAAGATGATTTTATCGGCAAAATCAGCATTTTCATGTTGTCTTTCCAATACCCAATTAACGAACTCCCTTTCGTGTAGCGCTCCATTTTTACTAACCTCGTACCTTCCAAGGTTTATGTATAGAAGGTTACGCCATCCCAGCCCCCTTCCCTTTTCTGTTTTTGACGTTTGTCACCAATGACGTCACGCAAACTTTGTTCCTATTGGCTAAAAATTTCGAGCTAACAGCTGATAATATTTGTGTATTCATAACAGTGGGACAATTGACTATTTTTGCCATCAACTTATTTATTAGCGAAAAACGAACAATTTTTTGTATATTAAGTTAAAGTTTTATTTAATTTTCTTTTTTTGGTATAAATATTTTTGGTAATGTCGGCATTTAATATTCTCAACCTAAAGTACATTCTGCATCGGAAAAACATTCTTTTTACATTTTCTTCAAGTTCAACACCTTCAGCTTCTTCTATGTGTTTTTTTAAATATTGATTCGTTAGCCACAAAGTCTCTCCATTTAATTTGGAGAAAATTGTGTCGCTTGTGACTTATACACATACTCGCATATTTTTTACTGTTGGTTTTCATACATTTGCCCACTGCACACTTAATGTTTACGTTTCGATTTGTTGTTTTATTTCTTCACAAATCTGACAAAGTGATTTCAGCTGTAGGGTTACCAACTCACTGCAATATGTAAATTTTTCACATGAAATCTTAGCTTTGTTAACTAAAAGTAGGCAGACATAGAGCTGGCAACCCACTTCTTTTTGATGTTTGTCACCAACTACGTCACCTAACGGCAATTTTTGCTGATGGCGTAACCTTGTATTTATAAACCTTGGTACCTTCTACTAACAAACAATAACAATTGTTCAAATGTCAAACAATGACACTTCGAATGTTGCCAGATTTAAAAATTGCGTTCTTCTTGGGACACCCTTTATAAGTAAAAAACAACAACAATTGAAAGGCGGTTCGAGGGGTTTTTTATTGTGTTTACTTTGTTGGGTGGAATACTCTACTGCCGACTGGTTCTCGTTTATTTAAAATGCGCCTGCGCATAAGTACAGGGTGTCCGTCGGGAAGATATACTACTTTGTTTGTTTATAATTTTTGATTAAATGAACGAGAATGGATCTTAAATTATTAAATGTTTTATTTAATGTCGGCAATTATGTATGGAATACAATATCAGATAAATGTACGCCTCGGTTAGCCTCACAAATGCGAACCCTTTTGAGCACATTTTTCATTACATTCTCACACATTTCGCTTGGTATATCATTAATTTCATCACGAATATTTTGTTTGCATAAATCGTGCTTTTCAGATATCCCCACAAAAAGAAGTCCGGAGCAGCCAAATCCACATCACCATTTCTTGAAATAACTTGTTGTGGAAAGAGCTGTCGCAGTAATTCCATTGTAATCCTGGCTGTACGCGATGTGGCACCGTCTTGTTGATACCACACGTTTATCAAGCCCAAAGCATGCAGTTCTGGCGATATAATATTTTCAATCATATTACGGTATGGCTCCACATTGACAGCCGTTACGCCGTTTTCATTTTAAATGCCGTAAGGTCCAATGATACCACATGTTTATCATTCCTCCTGACCAAATTGCACTCCAGTCTGTCACTTTCAATGGATGCAAAGGTGACTGATAAATAACACAGTGTAACAAAAAAGAATGAAGTCAAAATACCTGGGAAGTGAAATTATTTTTCTTGTAGATCTTGATTTTTTGTATTTCTTTAACTTTGGATGGGTTTTTACACAGAATTTTTTAAAAGGAATAGAACATTTTTTGAACTGAATAATAAGGAGAGTGTTCTTACGAATACAATTCGGTGACATTTTTTAAAAATTCCGTTAGAAACTGATTGAGTTATTCAACTTTTATTAAAACAAAATTTTTTGAAAAAATACAATTATTGATAATTCTACTTAGAAATGTTTGTTTGACCGTTTTTTTTTTTAATTAAACATCATCAGTATCCCGTTTAAGTGACCAGCAATATTCGGAAATCATTTTTATATAATTTTTTCCTTCAAAGCGTTTTTCTATTGTAATAATTTCTTGATGAAAGTGTTCGCATTGTCCAGCACTGAACTGGCCCAGGTTTTGTGGGAAGAAGTCTATAAGTAGATGTGAATTTGCGGTTAAGTTTGTCAAAACGACAGGCTGAAATCCTTGGGTCGCGATTAAGGCAGTGTAATTTGGTGGAAAAAGATTTTTAGTGTAACTTTCTGTAGAAGAAGTGACTGGTGAAAATGGCAGTTATCCATATATTGCACTGATGTATAATTGTATTCATTATTATTCAGTTCAAAAATTGTTTGGTTCCTTTTAAAAAGCTCTGTGTAAAAACGCATCCAAAGTTAAAAAAATTATAAAAAATTTAAAAAAAATGAGCTTACTAGATAATACACAGATATTTTCAGTGTGATTTTAAAAGTGTATACACCATTCAAAAGGCCGCAGTTTCTTCTTTTCAAATCAGCCGAAATAGGTTGATATTCAACCAAGTTACTGGCATATAAGTGCATAAGATCCGAAAAACCGGTTTTTTACCCGTATCTCCAGATTTTAGAGGTGTTTGGAAAATTTCAAAACCGATTTTGTTGTACTTAGCAAGATCTACCAGAAAAATAATATCATATCCTAGGTATTTTTTCCCTGTCAAACTGTGTAATTTAAGGGTTTTACATTACCCAGAACCGATTATTCTGTTTATTCAGTATCCATTCTAATGAAAATGTGCCTCGTCACTCATTATGATTTTTTCATGAAAATCGGGGTTGTCATGGGCGAGCTGTAACATCCTATTGGCATATGTACGGCGGCGTAAATGGTCTTGTGGAACAAGGCAAATCCTTGTGCAAAATTGTGGCCAAAGTTGTTCTTTGAAGACCAAGCTCTGGCGTCGAATTGAGGTTAAGGGATTGTTTTGAACACTTTCTTGAGCAGCAGTAATGTTTTCAGCCGATCTTTTAGTACGTCGTTGTGGTCCATGCTTGGTACTCTTATTTCGAAAGCATTCACTACACGATAAATAGTGCGTTGTTTCTCCCAAAAATTTCACGTAACTTCTCATCGTCAAAGTAATCGATGATTGATTTTGTTAAAATGTTTTAAAGATTAAAACACACGTTGATATATCGAATATTTTTACATAATAAATTTGCCACGTCTCTATTTCAAGACTTTAAGAATATTTTAACCTAATAAATTTGCCACGTCTCTACTTCAAGACTGCCAAATATGAACTGGCAAGACTAAAGTTCGCCAATATCGCGGAAAAACAAAGTAGTATACCTTCCCGGCGGACACCCTGTATATAGCCATTGATCATGGGGTAATCACGATTGTTACTTGAAGTCTACGGATGGTGAAGTAGCATTCACCCTCTACAGTATCCCTTGCTGGCACCTGAGTTTTTCGACTGCCTTTTTAATATATTTTTGTTTATTTTATGAAATGTTTAATGAAAACATGTTCTCAAATTTGGTTATGAACTAAATGAAATGTAATTTATACTTTAATAACTTGCTTAATAAAAATCTCTATTGTTTAATAACACCATAACCCAATACTAATAAATAATTTTGGGGATCCAGTGTATGGTTTAAGGGATAATAACATGGTTGCGTATGAATCATGCTATGGTTGTGAGGATCATAGTAGGGTTGTATCTGCAAGATACTACGAGTATGGTTGTGAGGATCATAATATGGCTTGGAGATCATAGTAGGGTTGAGTGTGACTTAATAATAAGGTTAATAAGGTTTTGGGGATCATAGTATGGTTGTGTGTCAATCATACTATTGTTGCGAGGATCATAATATTGTTGTGCCACAACCATATACCCAATAATAGTATGATCCTCTTCGAATATTGTCACCCCAACCATCCTTTTTTCTGTAAGATCGTTTTTTAAGAAGGGTGTCTGTATACACCTAATCCTGTTTTTGCACGGTACATGTGTCCAGAAAATATCGTGTAAAATAATCGTGTAAATAAAGACACTACTTAATGGAAAAATGTTAGATTGGTTCAGCAACCCAAGAAAGCCTACGAAAATTAATACATAATTCGGTAAAATAAACATAAATTTTATTATTCAGTATACCATGCCCATTTTATTTCACATATTATATAAAGGAACTTAAAAAATAAAATCATTTTAAAGTTTTTAAGCAATAAAAATCCAATTTAAAAACAAAAAAATCTCCTATGCAAGGAACATAAAAAAGTTGTATAGATATATAAAAAATGGTATAAGGGTAAATTCTATTCGGTATTAGTTTCTGAATGTAAGCGCATTCTTTTCTGCTGCGTTGGAGCAATATCTGTTTCGTCAGTAGAATTGTTCAGTTCTACGTCCACATCTTCAACTGCGTTCATTGGTAACTGCATATCAGAACTTGTTTCAGGCACAGGTTTATTTATTTTAATAGCAAATTCAGTTATAGTACGTTGCGATCCTACTTTGGAGAGTTCTTTGTACAGTTCCTTGTATCGAGGATTGTAGATCTGATTGAAATTTCACAGCTCCCCTAACTATCGGTAGAATTTGCAATGAAATGTCAAAATCACATTGTGTTGCCATATTTAAAAAATATACGGAAAAATAATATTTGAATGGCAGTTCCTTGTGGAAACAGTGGCAAAACTTCATTATTAACTGGCAATGCTGAAGAGAGAAAAAACTATGCATATGTAGATAAAATCACAGTTAAATTCAAAATAGATTTTATTTCCGTCTAAAAAAACGTGTAAAAACAGGATAAGTGTTTTCCTGCTATTTAGAAAAACGTGTAAAAGCAGGATAAGCTTATTTCTGTCGACCGTGTTATTTCAAAATAGTGTAAAAAAAGACCGTGTAAAAACAGGATTAGGTGTATACGGCTTTACAACATTCTTAGCTAGTTCGTATTAAAAGTGTATTGAATGATTGTCATTTTGTAACACAGTGTACACTGTTCCGTACAAAATATTGAATTTCAAACGCCCCCAACTAAATTGCCTTTAATTTGCAATGTTTTTCGCTTTCAAATAAATGTTAACCACTCGCCAGCTATTTGGCTTGACTGGCTGAGTAAAACTGTTTTCGGGGTTGGTTTTCCACGAAATCCAGGCGATCTTATACAACAATAATAACAAATCGTTTGACAAGAAAAAAAAGGAATTCTGGTCCTATTGTGCAGTCAATTATTTGTCACTTAATACTATGATTTTTCAACACAATTGGAACTGGTTGGTGGTTACCCTTTTATTCGCCTGCCAGTGCAAGAATGAAGGGTAAAGTGGGAATTACTCGTATACCGAAGCATTTGAATGCTTTGCTTTGGTTAGGAGGTGGAAATGGGAGTTTCCATTGGCAGCCTTGTAAAGTGTGCCTATATTTATAAAATTAAAGAGATTGTTACAATGAATTTTATTCGTTTACAGACGTTTTTTTTTTTGTTAACATTCCTCCCCGATGCTGGCTATGAATGTAGAATAGTACACGAGTGTATCGAACAAATGTAGTTAATTTGGTTATAATTGTTTTCCGGGGGAGGCGGAAAGACACGAAAGGTATAAAGGAAATACATAAACACTTTTTGACTGAAGTAGAGGAGAAGCGATCATTTTGTATGGGAACGAGTTTAAAAAATTATTTTTTTATTTTTATTCTCAGTTAGAAAATTGAATACATATTGACAAGTTTCGTTCAAATATAAAGATATTAGTTTCTGCTTTTGAATACTGATAGATCGCTGACCGTTTTCTTATCTGCTTTGGTTTGTGCTAAAAGAAATTGTGTGTCTAATGGAAAACGTATCGCAACTGTTAAGAAATTTAAATATTAACTTTTAAAATTTCAGTAGAGGCAAAAACTGTTTGCTTTGATACTTGATATGGAGAAGATTTGTTTTTGGCGAATAGAAGACGTGCTTCAAAAGATGTTTATAAGATCGTCACAGGTGACGAATCATGGATCTATGCGTATGAGCCCGAAACAAAACAGCAATCGACCGTGTAGGTCTTCGAAGACGAGCCAAATCCAAAGAAAGTTGTTCGTGGAAAAAGCACTTCGAAGCAAATGCTCTTGATGTTTTCTTAACCTTTCTACTATCTTTGGATCAAATTAACCCAAAAAAAACTTTTACCATTAACTTGGAATACATAAGAGAAGTAATAAAGTCAACATACAGCTAGCAATTATGTTGTTTTTGTGACGTAGTGACGATATTGAAAAAGTGGTTATGAGAATAGTTAGGTAATCAATAAATATGTTTATTCACAGAAATTATATTCCATAAACAAAATAAAAACAAAAAAATTCACTGCAAAAAAGTCTACATACAGATATAATAGGAACATACGAGGGCTGCTATATATGCGAATATTTGTCATCAAAATAGTTTTATTGTTTTTCAAAGTATTCTCCAGCATGATTTATACACTTTTGCATGCACTCAAACCAATTGCCGAAGCACTTTTTCCACTCCGACTGAGACCTCTCCAACGCTTCAACAGCATCTTCTGGCGACGAAAGTCGTTTTTTTCTTGATGTGCTGGAATAAAAAGAAGTCATTGGGTGCCAAGTCAGGGCTGTACGGCGGATTTCCCATCAATTTGACGTTTTGGCCGGTCAAAAAGGCGCTGGTTTGAGCCGATGTGTCTTCTCTTGTTCGTTTTTCTATTTTCTCCAAAGACTTCAGGTAAACATATTGTAGTGTACTACTCAGAGTTGATCGGCCTACGTTGCTGGTCCGTCGCCACATGACCAGTTTTGGCGAAGAAACAGGCGATCATTTGCTTCGAAGTGCTTCTTCGACGAACAACTTTCTTTGGATTTGGCTCGTCTTCGAAGACCTACACGGTCAATTGCTGTTTTGTTTCGGGCTCATACGCATAGATCCATGATTCGTCACCTGTGACGGTCTTATAAACATCTGTTGAAGCACCGCAATCGTATTTTTTCAAAAAAAATTTGCTCCAATCGACGCGAGCCTTTTTTTGAGCGATTGTCAAATTGTGCGGGATCCAACGAGAACAAGTCTTTTTTACGGCCAGCTGTTCATGCAATATCGAATGTATGCTGGCGGAAGAAATGTCCAAGGATGCCTCTATCTCACGGTATATCACATGGCGATCTTGCATTATAAGTTCACGCACGGCATCAGTGTTCACTGCCACTACGGCCGTTTTTGGACGACCTTCGTCTTTGAGCGAGTGTCGGCCACGATTGAATTCATTAAACTAGTTTTTCACAGTGCTATAGGATGGTGCTTCATCGCCATACAAAGATTTAAGTTCATCGATGCACTCTTGTCGTGATAATCCACGTCGAAAGTTGTGAAAAATGATCGCACGAAAATGTTCACGAGTTAATTCCGTATTTTTGCAAAATTGATTTTTTCAAGTCACTGTAAACAACACAACTGATGGCCGTACGTCAAAACGTTCTGAGTAGGTTTATGCTAAAAAATGTCAAACTTTCCAATGGAAGTGTCAGATGGCACCAGGTAATACTTAGTGTTGCCTAGGAAATATATAAAGCAACCCTCGTATTTATTATAAACTTTTATATTTTTTGAACTTTTAATATTTTGTCGGTCTAGGCATCGAAGTCACTAAACTTTCAGCTATATCGGGCGTTTTTTCAGACCATGCTCGAATTAGGGCTGTTTTAATGGTTTGACAGCTACGAATGCCATATTTTCTAACTTTTTTTTTCTAAACTATCCGAAACATGTTCTATGGAATTGAGGTCCGGCGTCTGGGGAGTTGAATTTAGTTGTATTGGGTCAAAATAAAGAAGCCAGTCTCGGACTGCGTGAGCAGTATGCTTCGGTTCATTGTCCTGCTGGAAGATCTATTGAGTTCCGAGACCCAAATTATCAACAGATGGCTTTAAATGTTCTTCTAATATGCTCTTCTAAAGGTATTTTTTCAAAACAAAAAAAAATATTTAAAAATTCAAATCAAGTGTGGTATCTTTATTGGTTATTTGAAAGGACATTTTAAGGCATTTATTTTTTTAATATAATTTCCTTCAAATGTTGGCCGCAACTACGCCTCAGGGTTTCCGTTCTGAGGGTCCAACTTTGGATGACTCGTTCTAGCATTTCGACCGGTATGGCTTTAATGACACGTGTAATGTTGGCTTCCAAAACCTCAATCGTTGCTGGTTTGTCAGCATAGACTTTGGACTTTACGAAACCCTAAAGAAAAAAGTCTATAGGTGTGATATCACTCAATCTAGGCGGCCAACTCACCTGTCCAAAACGTGTAATTAGCTGCTTATCGAAATGACCTCACAATAGATGCATTCTTTGAGCAGCTGTACGGCAAGTGGCACCGTCATGTTGAAACCAAGTGTCGTCAAGATAGCGGGCTTCAATTTTAGGTAGCATAAAGATCGATATCATGGCGCGATAGCGAGCACCATTCACGGTTACGTTCCGGCCATCATCATTTTTGAAAAAATATGCACCGATAATTCCACCAGCTTATAAACTGCACCAAACCGTGGTTTTCTCTGGGTATAATGGCACCTCTTGAACCTCTTTTTGTTGCTCTTCAGCCCAAATGTGGCAATTTTGTTTTTAGTGACTTTGCCGTTAACAAAATTTTGGTCGAAAACAGCGGATCTTCCCGATTCTCACCGAACGCTCATTTCCATAATACAGACGCCAACATTTGAAGCGTTATAAGCGTTTGTGTAGTTTCTAAGTAATAAACAGATGGAACAGCTTCTAAATAATGGCAAGGATATTTTAGGTGAATTTAATGAAGATTTTGACAACAATGAAGAGGTACTAAGTTCCTTTAAATACCGACGAGAAGTACGAGTCGAATACATCATCGAGTTTAGAAAATGTCCCCAATAAGATTCAATTAAAATATGCGTCATTTTTGTCAACGGATAAGTCTGTGCTGTGGCACAAGAAAGTGCAAGAATGGAAATGTGTCAAATGCTGCACTACAAACCTGGACCAACTAGAAAAACTACGTCCTTGGTTGCGGATATCAAGTCATCTTTCAAACTATTTATTTTAACGGTTCCGTTTCGCGGAAGGCGAACTTCAAACAATACATTCCATCCAAAAAATTTGAGCATTATGTGACTCAAATATGCGTGGAACATGGAGGTTTATTACGGTCGTGCTAAGAGCACTCAACCTGAAAAAAATCAAGGAATTTATTCTCCTTTTATATTGAATTATTTTTTTTGAGTTACATTTAAATTGTTTTATAGGTGAAAGAGTAATTTTTGACAATGATAAAACTACTCTTCCACTAGAATATAATTGGTAAAACTCGCAGAACAATTGATTCATCCACATATCCCGAGATGGGAAAGACTACCATACGGGCGGGCCAGCGTCAAAGTCTCTCGTACCAATCATTCAAACGGTTCCTCTTGGTCCGAGTACATCATCTTCGTTAAAAAGTAATCGATATTTCTACTGTCCCCAAGGACCTAGTCCTCGACCCCTAACCAAGAGGGAAGTTATGTATAATAACTATAACTGTCATGCTTTGAATTGGTACCGGCGGAATCAATCCAATAGGGCGCTGGCCGTGACACACCGTGGTTCAGGCTGTCGTGGCGATAATCACGTAAAACTCGGCGACTATCTGTCCCCAAGGACCAAATTCAAATAAATATTCAACTAATTGTAGTAATTGCCAGAATTGTATATGCAATGACCACAAAATAACTTTATACAACTGTCAAAAAAAGTAATTAACGTTTAATGTTATTCTATTATACTTTTAACTCATATAAAAAAATTAAAATTCTGAGGTATTTTTTGTTTTCCTAAAGAATTTTTTTTTATCAGCCGAACATGTGTGAATATTATTTTTACACTTTTTTCTGTGTTCATTTTATTTAAAAACCAATAAAAGACTGAACTCGTAATAGATAAGAAGTGCTTTCTTAAGTAAATTTAGTATTGGGTCAATTCAACCTAAAAGATGTTATTAGGGGTATATATCGAAAGGTAGCACAAGGGTTAAACAAAATTAAATTAAAAAAAATTGTTGTAATGCCTTTTTGTCGAACAAAGTGCGATATGTAAATTGTATAAAGAAAAGACACACACATTTAAAATTTTCTGCACATACAAAAAATGCATGCTTATAATCAAATAATCCCAGATAGAAATGAAAGGTCTCAACCGCGGACGGTCTTACAAAATTCAAATAAAAACTATTAAAAAAGCTGAAGTCGGGCGTCGCCAACTAAAACGCACGATTTTAACTACAAATAAAACAAAAAATTTCCAGAGAATTGTCTTAACATTTTTTATTATTATAAATGAATCTATGACAATTATGTGTCAGACAAAATATCGGCCAAATGCTCGCCACGCATACCTTTATCCGATGGTCCATATTTTCAGTGACACGGCCATTGAATTTCTTGAGTAAACGAGCCATTGCTTTGTTGGCTGTGTGGTTAGTGGCATCAGCCATTTGAAACCACATATCGTCCAGGTCCATATCCTTGATTTGGCCACAAAATGAGCGTCCGTTGTAATCTCGCAATCGCGAAGACCATTCACGGTAACTGCTTGGCCGACCCCATTTTCGAATAAGTACGGCCTGATGACGCCGCCAACCCATAAACCGCGCCAAACAGCCACTCTTTGTGAATGCGTTGAATTTACAACAGTCATTCGTTGATACTCATTTTGCTTATTAACGAATCTACTAAATTTATATTTAAACGCCCACTTTCGTAAAAGGCATCAACAACCTTAACGCACTGCTCAATTGTATAGTTCTCAACGGTTGAATTATTAAAAAACTAAATAAAAGAAATGTCAAATTAAGTTGGACAAAAAACTTAAGGCGTGACTTACAATTGGCATTATGCAATATTGTTATACCACCCTTATTATTATACTTATAGAATGTAATTCTGGTCGTTCAGAAAGGCCAACCAAAATAAGGTTTTTGGGCCCCCTTGGACAGGCTTTTAATTGAACCAGATTTAAGGACTAATGTCAAATTTGAATATGTAAGAAAATTAAATAGTTTACCCAAAACATTTACCTTTCCAAATTATCAAGATTGGCTTTTAGAGCTTAAAACATAAAATCGCATAAACATATGAGGTCAATTGGCCGCCTCGGAGCTGTGATTTGAGCCCTTTGGATTATTTTCTGTGGGAAACTATTAAGGATAAATGTTACACAAAGCATCCAGAGATAATTGAAGCGTTGAAACATGAAATCGAAGTTGCCTTTGAGGAGATTCGACCGAAACAATCAAAAGTGTACTGAAAAATCGGGTTGATCGGATAAGGTACTACTCGTACCGAGCCAGTTAACTACCTCAATATGAATGATATTGTGTTCCATTACTAAATGACAACGTTTAACCTTTCCAAAAAAAAACAGAAATTTAAACAAATTATCAGTACTTTTTTACAGCCGATTTAAATTTAAAACGTTAAATCGACCACCCTGTACATAGGAAAAGTAAAACTGTATTCGATTAAGCCAAAAATATTCCCCATTAATATACTATGTATATAACAAAAAATAATAATAATAATCAACCAATATTTTTTTGGTTTCGCGTGGCATAAGCATTTTTTTTTAGAAAGGTTTTCAAAAACAACGACTCAAGCGGAATCGGCGCAAATCGTTCTACTAAACAGAGGATTTAATACCATTTTTCCTGGGATTTTTCGCCAGAAATATCACGGAGTGCAACCCCTAAATGCTAACTGCCAAATTGACAGCGATAGGCGGGATTATAGTTTACTTTTTATTTTTAAATTTTTCGCAGAAATAAAAATTCGTTGCTTTTTTTTAAAGCTCAACATCTATTTTGAAACTGAAATTATCGAAACAACGCCAGAAAATGCAAAACATAACTTACCCCACGGATAAAGGTTGTTTCAAAGTCAAGACATCTCATTTAAATCGTGAATTCGTTCATTTTCATCTGTGCTTCTGCTAAAAATGACCAAAAATTTAAAAAAAAATATGTATGTACGAGTATATACATACATACATAGCTAAATGCTTTTAACAAAAATAAAACAACACCACGCCATGGTGTGTTTGCCTAGTGATAAAAGAAACGTAACAACAAAATAAAAAAACAACTTCAAATAGTGCTTAGCATGTAAGCGTAGAAATCTACTCGTTGTACCTATGCACTGATTGAGACCGGCCCCCATTTTCAGGTTTTTTGTTGATGATTTTTTCAATTTTGTTTCTTTTCTTTGTCGTTGCGTAGATAAGTACTTTTTATGTTATCAGAAAATAAAACTTGTTTGGGCTTTGATTCGTTCGCCTGCCCCCCAAACCACCAGAAACTAATCACATGTGTTTGTGTTATGCAAATGTTCAAAAGAAACGCATATTTATTATTATAGTTTTAAGGCGCGTCGTCTTCTTTGTGGTCTTTTCTACATTCGCTCTTTATCTCTCTCTGACTCTTCTTTGAGTTGAAGACTCTTATCAGTCTGCTTACCACTAGTAATGACAATTTAGCGTGTTTCGTATTTAATAAAGGATGAGTTTTTGAGGCACTTTAAGCCAGAACCCAAAAAGCTAGAGTTGACCAGATCGTGGGCCGATACAGTGTGATGGCTTCTGCGCATGACACAGAAGTAAACCCAGGATCATATCTGGGTACGAACATCAATTATTATTCTGCAGCGCAGTTTCCACCTTGCAAACGCACTCCTTTACAGTAAGAGATAAATATCTAAGCCATGTAAAAATTCGAAAATTTTGTCACTCCGTCAAAAAATCCTATCGTTCTTACCTGGTCACTGATTCAAAGATAATGGTGACTAATAACGTGACTATATTCATAATTGAAGTTGCCCTACAAAATGTATGTATGTCGTACCTTGACCGATTGTCCAAAAGAGGATTAATTTAGCTAAACAGTAACATATACTTAGTAGGGACATAAATACTGTCACACACGTTTTATGCTGTAAAATAAAAAGTTCTAAATGTTTTCGGACCAAATATTTTTTAATATATTAATTGTTGTATATTGTATCCAAAAAGAAACTACTTATTCGAAACGTCCGTCTTTTGCCTTTACGCACGCCTTAAGTCGCACTGGCCAATCGTCAATAGCTGCACGAACCTCGTCCATTGGAAAGTTGGCCACAGCTCGAACCAAAGCAGTGATAAGAGATACAATGTTGGGGTATCGTTTGTGACAAAACTTGTCCTCTAAAACCGTCCACAATTTGTAATCCAATTGGTTCTATCTGGACTGCCTGAGGGCCATTCTTCAGAGGAAATGAACGCTGACAAATTGTTTCGAAGCCAGGCCTGGGACGTTTTAGCCTTATGGGCCGGCGCAGAATCCTGCTGGAAAGTCCATGACTGATTTTTGAACAGGGAATCGCTAAGAGACTTCACAACAGCTTCCAAAAACGGTTTCTTGGTAAACTTTGGCCGATGTTTTGACTCCTTGTGCATAGAAAAGCAAAAACCATGACTGAAGCTGGGTGATGACACTTTTCCACCCTTGGAATCAGTTCAGATGCTACCTTAGATGACCGCGCATACACTCTATCATTTTGCTTGTTATTTTTTTCCTGAACGGTAAAAATTTTTTCATCGGTGAACAACATTTTTCTGTGCAAGTTATCAGCTTGCTTCACCAAAAGACGTTTGCATTTTTCAATCCTATTTTTTTAAAGCTGCAGTCAATAAGGCGTTTTTAATGATTTAATTCATAGACTTTTCCGTGATATTCATCTCACGGGCCATGATTTTCTGTTTTCGGAGCGGATTTCTGTGAATTCTTGATTTTACGGCTTTGATGACATGCGGTGTTCGAACAGAGCTTAAGCGGCCAGACCGGTGGCGGTATTTTGCATCTCCAGTCTCCTCAAACAGTTTCATGCATCGGTAGACAAACATGCGGCTAATCCCTAGAGGCCGAAGCGTTTTGAAAATATCGTTTTTTTTCATTTCACACTTGAAAAGCGCTATTAAAGCGATACGGTTCTCATTATCTGACCACTCCATGATGAAAGTTGAAACAATTTTAAGATCCCGTTACAGACTAACGCTATTGAGGTTAGCTTTCAAAACCCATATGACATTAACGGGGTATGTTCAGTTCTACTATTGAAATTGGGTGTGTTCAATGTGGTAACAGTATTTATGTCCCTACAAGTATATGTCTCCATTTACACGAAGCAACTTTACTTGCATCAATTTTCATGATTCCCTTTTGAACGTGCCTCTTGTGTTTACCAAAGGCAAAATTCTGTTACGGCAATTTTTGTTTTTATAATTGCCTTTATTGACATTCTGTGATTTATGCGTTTTGATTTTTGTTTGAAAAAACACTAAAATAATCTGCAGCCAACTTCACACTACGAAAAACACACAAGGAATTGACAGAGCCAGCAAGTTTTTTTCCTCTCCATTCCCCTTGCCTACCTCTACTACAAACTGAGAGTTGCGGTTATTAAAGTTGCCTCGTGTAAATGGGGACCATGCTCCTAAGTTGCCATTTAAGCGCTTTTCACCGCTAACATTGCACCACTTCCCCAACTATGTGTTTGCCATGAGAAACATACCTCACACTTTCTCAACATACTCATCCGCACACAATATTTTTTTATGTTTGCTGTATTTTGTTTAACAAATAGCAAAAAAGTTCAGTCTGGAGTATTGACTCGTGGGCAACAGACCCCCTCATCTAACAGTTGGACGAAATCGAGACTAATTTCTAAAAAATATAATTTTTAATATATTTTTTTTTACCAATTTCTACTTTGATTTGTAAGTAACAACAGAGTAAAACAAATCCGTGCTACTGATAAGAAAGTAAAAATAATATAACAAAGTAATGAAAATTTTAATAAACAAAAGTGAAAAAATAAAACTTATGGACTTTAGACAATAATACGAGTATAATAATATATGATTATGTATTAGATAGGTGTTTCTAATGGAACTTATAATAAAAATACATTTTAGAATGACAAGTTTTTTAAAAAATAAGAAAAAACGGAAAAAAGTGACACACATGTTGCTAAAAAAAATTGTCCACAAGAAAAGCACGTGTGAGAAGTATGTGTTTTGAAAAACATATATATTTAAAAAAAATGATCATGAGTTATAGTGGGTGTTTGAAGGGGCGACAAAAACAGTTTTTGACAACGTTGGCAAAAAAAGATTTCAAATCAAAAGCAGCCACATCGTTCGAAAAAATAAACTAGTTTCTTGTCGTTTTGGGTCCCAGTGAGAAGACAAGTTGTTTCCTTCGATTTTGGTTATCTTATTTTGCTTTCTTTTGTTGTTATTTTTATAATTGATAACAAAAAGCCAACAGACTGTTATACACATAAATATGCTTTAACGAAAAGTGAATCTTTGAGATGCTTTTATGATGATCAGAAAACAAAAACACAAAATCATTGTGTGACCTTGATCATCATGTTTTATTGGTACAAAACTTTGAAATAAAAAAGAAAAGATTTTGCTAATGAAAATAGCTAAAAGCATTTAACTCTATACCTTTGTGTGTTCAAAAAGCAGCAACTCTGTGGTAATATATAGTTTCTAAAGTGGCCTAATATGGAATAGAGAAGTTATAGTTCAAGAGGAATGCAGGCACAACCAGTGTTACCATTAGGACAATATTTTTCGACGACCAAACCGCTGTTAAACCGATCAAAAATGTAAAATAAATCAAGATAAAATTTAATGTATTGTTAAATTAATTGTGTGTCTAATAAATATTTCCAATATTTTATTATGTACTTTGTAGGGACGTAAATACTGTTACAACATTTAACACAGCCATTTTAACAGTAGAACTGAACATACCCCTTTAATGTCATATGGGTTTTGAAAGCTAACCTCAATAGCGTTAGTCTGTAACGGGATTTTAAAATTGTTTCAACTTTTATCATGGAGTGGTCATATAATGAGCACCATATCGCCGTAGTAGCGCTTTTCAAGTGTGAAATGAAAAAAAACGATATTTTTAAAACGCTCCCGCGCTCCCTAGGCATTAGCCGCATGTCTACCAATTCATAAAACTGTTTGAGGAGACTGGAGATGTAAAAGACCGCTACCGGACGAACCGTCCACGCTCTGTTCGAACACCGCATGTCATCAAAGCCGTTAAATCAAGAATTCACAGAAATCCGCTCCGAAAACAGAAAATCATGGCCCGTGAGATGAATATCACGCAAAAGTCCATGAGTCGACTCATTAAAAAAGACTTGGGGCTTTCAAACGACGTACCAGACATTTATTTACTGCAGCTTTAAAAAAATAGGATTGAAAAATGCAAACGTCTTTTGGTGAAGCACGCTGATAACTTGCACAGAAAAATTTTGTTCACCGATGAAAAAAATTTTACCGCTCAGAAAAAATTTAACAAGCAAAATGATAGTGTATGCGCGGAAGCATCTGAACTGATCCCAAGGGTGGACAATGGTCATCATCCAGCATCAGTCATGGTTTGGTGGGGTGTCTCTTACGATGGGGACACTGACCTGCATTTCTGCGAACAAGGAGTCAAAACATCGGCCAAAGTTTACCAAGAACCCGTTTTGGAAGCTGCTGTGAAGACTTTTAACAATTCCCTGTTCCAAAACCAGACATGGACTTTCCAGCAGGATTCTGCGCCGGCCCATAAGGCTAAAACGTTCCAGGCCTGGCTTCGAAACAATTTGGCAGCGTTCATTTCCTCTGAAGAATGGCCCTCAGGCAGTCCAGATTTGAACCCATTGGATTACAAATTGTGGACGGTTTTAGAGGACAAGGTTTGTCACAAAAGATACCCCAACATTGGATCTTTGGTTCGAGCTGTGGCCAATTTTCCAATGGACGAGGTACGTGCAGCTATTGACGTTTGGCCAGTGCGACTTAAGGCGTGTGTAAAGGCAAAAGGCGGACATTTGGAATAAGTAGTTTCTTTTTGGATACAATATACATCAATAAATATATTAAAAAATATTTGTTCCAAAAACATTCAGTACTTTTTATTTTACAGCATAAAACGTGTTTAACAGTATATATGTATGTATGTCTCTACTAAGTAAAATTTAATGTCCTTGTAAAAATAATTGTGTATTTAATACACATTTCCACTATTTTAATAAGTAGTAAAAACAAGTAAAGACGTAATTAAGCTCGGCTAGACCGAACCTTACATACCATCCACCGTCCCATCGCTACTAAAGTCCATTTGTCCCAACCGTTCATCCCAAAAGGCCAATTCTACTCTATTAAAATTGCAAGAAAAGTAAACGAACGGCTTCCAGCAAAAAATTGCAATGAAACAGCTGATTTTGTTTACTGTTTGCATACATTACATTTTTTTTTTGTAATACAAAAATGAGCAAAACAAAACTTTTTTCCTTTCTAATTTCAGTAATTAACATATATTTTAAATAAAAAAATATTCCAATTTTTACTTACCTATTCTGTTGTAAATTTATTTTTACTTTTATTTGTTCACATAAAACAGCTGATTTCAAGCATCTGTTCTATCTTGCAAATTTTGGTTGATGAAATTTTAGCCTCTCTAACATCGAACTGTCTAAAATTTAGACTAAATGTTCTCTCTCTCTCTCTCTCTCTGGCTCTCATTTACTGGACTTTTTGTGTAAACGAACACAATCCAGTAATAATTTGCAAAAATTTGTATAAATTTGAATGTAAACGAACACACTGTCATGTTTTCTTTTGCTCATTTTTATTACAAATCTGAACACTTTAAAATTCAAAATAAAATGAAATGTAATGCAAACAGTAAACAAAATCAGCTGTTTCGTTGTAAGTTTTTACTGTAAGCTGTTCGTTTACTTTTCTTGCAAATAATAGTTAAGATAGTAAAATTGACCTTACGCTTTCAAAAATAGAAACTTGCAAATTTTACTGGGAAAGTAAACAAACCCACTTAATAATGAACACAAAAATTTGCCAATACCGAATTGCCTTGTCTGAACACAAAAGGCAAGTTCCAAAGAAAATCACAAAAATTGGCGCAAGTAAAAGTGCCTAGTGTGTGTGTGGACTACCTGTCTTTTTTAGGCAGAAGTACAGTTTATGGGGCTTGAGACCAAAAAGAAAAACAATGAAAAAACTAAAATCCTTTATAGACCTAAGCGCCTTTATTAACCCTTCTCCTTTGAATATCGAGAAAAGCCAATTGAAAACAGATTTTTGGTATCCCTTAAAAATTCAACTTATAATGTAGTATCTACAGGGTGATTCATTCACGACTGTACAAATTTCCCCAGCTTATTCCTTGGCTCATTTCATGAAAATATGACCATGCCTATTAATGCAAGGGGACGAAATGGCAGCGGTTTGAAAATTATCGGATTGGTGGTCGGAGGACATGGGTGCCGTTCACCGTCGTCGAACGGAAGAGGTAGAGATAGACCTCGCTCTGAGCGGTGAGGAAACCATACATACTTATATATACTATCTCATGACCGTGCCTTTAACTGGGGGTGACCAGTCCAGCGATGTATGGCTCGCAAACTGGTAGTAGCTCGGCTACGAGGTCTGGCCGGAGACTAAAGTCTGGTACCACGGGAAGTCAGGAGCCCCCAGAACTGTTGTTCTGACCTGACTATTTGGTGCAGCCCTTCGGGGAGTATCGTGGTGGCTGTGGTTTAAACCCAAATCGGGGAGAGCTTTGGCTCGGTGTGGAGTATCATTGCAACCGGGTGCTGTGAGCCATAGAACAGAAGGGGCGTTAGATAGGCCTCGGCCCCTGACCAAGAGGGAAGTTGTGTCCATATAGCACGCTTCGAATTGGTACCGGCGGTATTGACCTTAGGCGGCGCTGGCCGTCACTTGGTAATGGCTCCTGTTGCGATGGCGCACCATGTTTGAAGCTATCACAGCGAGAATCGTATAAAATTGCTAGGGTAAAATTGCTAAGTTCTGAACCAGTGGTCGGTTTTTTTTTCTTTCTTAAAAGATA
The DNA here is from genome assembly GCA_963513945.1 of Hydrotaea diabolus. Lineage (NCBI taxonomy): Eukaryota > Metazoa > Arthropoda > Insecta > Diptera > Muscidae > Hydrotaea > Hydrotaea diabolus. The sequence goes on from OY740717.1 coordinate 21,119,073, forward strand.
GCCCTTCCTCTTACCCTTCCAAAATTACCTAAACGAAGCCCAGTGATCCTACCGTTGCTGTACAAATAACAAAATCAATAGAACATATGTGTGGGTGGTAATGTATATCTGAACCGATTTGCTTCAATTTCATTAACGCCCATCTTTGGCAAATCCTGCAAAATGTCGACAAGATTAAATGTAATATGGCATAGCATAAAATAAGTGTGGGAGCTATATCTGTAGCCAAACCGATTTGACTCTATTTCAATAAACGCCTATCTTTGTAAAAAAAAACTTGATTCTGGAAAATGTCAAGATTGGATGCAATATGTGGCTGCTAAGCCAACAACTTTAGTCGGTTAGCATTTGTGCGGGAGCAAGGTTAAAATTGAACCGATTTTCAATTTCAACAGCGTCAGTCCTATGTCTAAAAATCTTTATTCTGCAAAATTTCATCATTATAAGATGTAATCTAGAGCAAAAAAATAAAATCAGTTGAATATTATTGTGGGAGCTATATCAAAATCTAAACCAATTTTCTTTAACTTCAATAACGTCCTTCTTTGGCCCAAATTACATCAAGATTTTATGTAATATGTGGCCTCTAGAGCATCAGCCCTTGGTCCGAAAAACACAATTCTGCCAAATGTCAACAATTGAGACCTGTAGTTCAATTACTTTAGATGGACGCATGGACGGACGGATAGACAGACATCATTAAATGGTATCACCTGGTGATTATATGTCGATCGGTTAACTAAAGGTGGGTCTTGATCAAATATTTTTGGTGGTTACAAACTGTGGCCATGAAACTACTTTTAATACCCCGTTTCACACAGTGGTTCAGGATAAAAATATTCTATTGACAACTTACACCATCTAACTAACCCATATAATAAAATTGACCCTCGTTCATTCTGCGTGATTGCAATTTTTGTACAATACCGTGTTGATTGGGGGCCCTAAGGGCCTCAAGATTTATCATTTTGGGTCTTAAGGTACCACCAGGCACACGTCCAATTTCCAAAGTGGGCGATAACGTTTTCAGGGCCCTGAGAGCCCCCGTTGGCTCATATTCATTATTTTTTTTCGATGTACTCGATCCATGCTGAAGAAGAAGGCATATTTTTTCCTCATGCCAAATTCGAAAAATCGATGGCGCAATATCGATTGTTTAATCGACCCAACCTAGTGTGTAAGCGTGCATGTGGGTAACATTTGCCTGATATAATTTATCACTCATAAATTAGGGTCTACAATCTGCCACATATAAAAATTGATAAACATTTGATTAAGTGCCATATAAAACGTTTGTTTGATTTGCATTTGATAAAGTATTATACAATTTTACTCGAACTTAGGAGACCATATACTTATATTATGTCTAAATCAGATCAATAACTAGATGGACTGAATCAAACAGGATCCTTGGTACTAAAGCCAATTGTTACCGCCTTGGTCATGCTCAGGTAAAATTTGCAAAAAAAAAACAAAAAGTTTTCAGAGAATATTTTATTATGACAGAAGGATCTGTGACAAAAATCGCAGCAGCTTTACTGGCATACCTCTTTCCGATGGTCTATATTTTCAATGACTCCGAGACATCCTTTTTCTCATTCTTTAGCTCTTTAATTGTTCTTGGCTTATTGATGCATACTTTTTCTCTTAAATTTTCACAAAGAAAGAAGTCGAACGGTGCCAAATAACATGATCGTGGCGGCCAATTTACATCGCCATTGTTTCGTTGTCTGTATTGCAAGTGGCATCCGATGGTCCATATTTTCAATGACTCTCAGATATCCTTTAGCTCTTGCATTTTCCTTGGCGTCAATAATGCACTCTTATTCTTTTAAATATCTGAGAAGTCCAACGGTGACAATCACATGATCGTGCTGGAAAATTAACATCGCTATTGTTTCGTTGGCTGTGTGGAACCGCGTATCGTCCATATCGTCAATTTCTGGCCACAAGAAGTCCGTTATCATCTCGCGATAGCGAACACCATTCATGGTAACTGCTTGGTCAGTCCGTCCGCAGCCCATAAAACGCACCAAACAGTCACTCTTTGTGGATGCATCGGCTTATCAAAAACCACTGTTGGGTTTTCATGTGCCCAAACACGGCAATTCTGCTTGTTAACAAATCAACTGTGGACACATTTGGGCGACCAAAAAAATTACGAAGTGCATTTTGAATTGAACGTCCATTTTCGTAAAAGGCTTTAACAATCTTTAGGCGATGCTTAATTATTAACCTCATCATGGTTGAATTTGACAAACGCTGAAACAAAGAAATGTTAAATTAGGTTGGGCAAAAAACTTGACGTTAAGTGTGACTCACAATTTTCATCATGCATTATGGTTGGACTACCCTTTAAAATGCAAAAATACGAAACATTTTTTAGGTATGGGCAATCAAATAAAGTATGTATGTATGTACCACGGCGCATAGTGGCACAAAACCTCAAATTTACCAGAGGAACTGGTGAATGTCCCAATATGGATCAGAAGTTTTCTGCTGTCACTACAAACCAACACTGATCATTTTTTTAATTTTTTTTTCTTTTATTCACTTAATTCACTTTACAAATTGATAGCAAAACAAAACAGCTGACGCGAAACAGCTGTCTTCTAAAAACCGAAATTCTCTCTCCTCGTCTGTTAAGGAGGATTTTTTCCGTGAGTAATTAGTCAAATAAAAAGTACTGAATGTTTTTGGACCAAATATTTTTTAAAATATTTATTGATGTACTATATTGTATCCAAAAAGAATCTACTTATTCGAAATGTCCGCCTTTTGCCTTTACACACGGCTTAAGTCGAACTGGCCAATCGTCAATACGAACCTCGTCTATTGGAAAATTGGCCACAGCTCGAACCAAAGCATTCTTAAGAGATCCAATGTTGGGGTATCTTTTGTGACAAACCTTGTCCTCTAAAACCGTCCACAGTTTGTAATCCAATGGGTTCAAATCTGGACTGCCTTAGGGCCATTCTTCGGAGGAAATGAACGCTGGCAAATTGTTTCGAAGCCAGGCTTGGGACGTTTTAGCCTTATGGGCCGGCGCAGAATCCTGCTGTAAAGTCCATGGCTGGTTTTGGAACAGGGAGTTGTCAAGAGGCTTCACAACAGCTTCCAAAACGGTTCCTTGGTAAACTTCGGCCGATGTTTTGACTCCTTGTTCGTAGAAATGCAGGTCAGTGACTCCATCGTAAGAGACACCCCACCAAACCATGACTGAAGCTGGGTGATTACCCTTTTCCACTATCATTTTGCTTGTTAAATTTTTCCTGAACGGTAAAAATTGTTCATCGGTGAACAAAATTTTTCTTTGCTCGTTATCAGCGTGCTTCACCAAAAGACGTTTACATTTTTCAATCCCATTTTTTTAAGTTGCAGTCAATAAATGTCCGGTACGTCGTTTGAAAGCCCCAAGTCCCTAGTCTTTTTTAATGGTTCGCCTCAAGGACTTTTGCGTGATATTCATCTCACGGGCCATGATTTTCTGTTTTCGGAGCGGATTTCTGTGAATTCTTGATTTAACAGCTTTGATGACATGCGGTGTTCGAACATAGCGTGGGCGGCCCGACCGGTGGCGGTCTTTTACATCTCCAGTCTCCTCAAACAGTTTTATGCATCGGTAGACGAACATGCGCTAATCCCTAGTGGCCGGAGCGTTTTGAAAATATCGCTTTTTTCATTTCACACTTAAAAAGTATTTATGTCCCTACTAGTATTTAGAATTGGGCTGTAATACTGGACTCGAGCAACAAGTATTCATCGGAGTTGTAATTTATTCCACATCTAATAAAATAGTCCTGTAGAATCATATCAAAAATAATTTTTTTAAATGGTAATAAGACATGTGCCAGAAAAAATTATAAACAAAGATCGTGTGCCTAGTACATTAACCCATTGAGAGACAATAATGCCCCGGCTTCTGTTTTGAAATATGTTGAGTACTTTATGGTTTTTCTTAGAATTTCCTAAACTGGGCTTTCAAGTACACTTTCAATGCAAATAAAACATAATTATCTCATTCTTTTAATCCGACGGTTCATTGGGAATTTTTAAACTTCTTCAGTGATGCGAATTTTATTAAATATATAATCTTCTATCAAACTTTGCATTTAATTTTTCCTTAATTTCTTATATCGGGAGATCAATCTAAAGGTATTTTTTCAAAATAAAACAAAACAAATAAAATGTGGAATATTTGTGGTTCTTTAAAAAGGACATTTTATGCCATTTATTTTTTGAATATAATTTCCTTTTAATGTTGGCCGCATCTACGCTTCAGGGTGTCCAACTGTAGATGACTTGTTCGAGCATTTCGACCGGTATGGCTTTAATGACACGCGTAATGTTGGCTTCCAAAACCTGAATCGTAGCTGGTTTGTCAGCATAGAATTTGGACTTCGCGTAGCCGCAAAGAAAAAATCTATAGCTGTGATATTACACGATCTAGGCGGCCAACTCACCGATCCAAAACGTGAAATTGGCTGCTCTTCGTAATGACCTCTTAATAGATCCAATGCTTGAGCAGCTGTATGACAAGTGGAGCCGCCCTGTTAAATCTAAATGTCGTCAATATTACGGGCTTCAATTTCAGGAAGCAAAACGTCCGATATCAAGGCGCGATAGCGAGCTCCATTCACGGCTACGTTCCGACCATCATCATTTTTGAAAAAATATGGACCAATTATTCCACCATCCTATAAACCGCACCAGACCGTGGTTTTCTCTGGGTATAATGGCACATCTTGAACCTCTTTTTGTTGCTCTTCAGACAAAATGCGGCAATTATGTTTATTGACGTTGAGCCAGAAATGTGCCTCATCACTGAACAAAATTGTGGTCGAAACCAGTTTCTCACCGAACCCTCATTTCCATTATACAGTTGCACAATTTTGAGACGTTGTTTCGGTGTAAGTCTCTCCATGATGAAATGCAAACAATACTGAAAAGAAAAAAAAATTGTACACAACTCACGCGAAATCTGTAAAAAAAAATACCTCAAGATGGATCACCCTATACATTACTGAACCGCACTACATAAAACGCAAATTATTTAAAAATAATTGTAGTTTTAATTTCGAAACTTAAAATATCACATTAAAATTATTTCCCTAACGTTAACTATTACAGATGTACTCGTACCTTATATGTAACTCTGTTAGACATTTATTCCAGAAAACACCCAAAAGATTTAGTGTTAAAACGTTGTTAATTTTTATATAATGCTTTATATATAATTTTATTCTTCTAGCTATTTTACAAAAATATATCACGTCTTTTTATGTATTAAAATAGGTTAAGGAAATTCATATTGTTTACACAAAATGGCAGCCCAAGACCGTAAGTTTCATACAGAAGATCTGTTGAAAGTTTCTTAACTGAGTTTTGAATGTGTTAAAATAATGTAGTAATAAAAACTAATGCAAGAAATTAGGAATTGTACTCACTTCAACAAATTCGATAGCACTGTGCCTCACAAAAACTAACAAATTAAGTCAACATACGAGTATATTTGGTGTGTTGGATTGACAACTCGCCCAAGTGGTCGATAAGCATAATTTACATGACGCGCTGTATATTCAACATACTTTTAAATAAAATTAAAAATGTTTAGGGTTTTAAAATTATAACTTAAGCAGGTTTTAAGCTGATTTTTCTGGCTTTTATAAAGTCAAGCATTTCTAATCTTTTTTGAGTTTTGAGTAAAAATACAGGGTGGAGCGCCGTAATTTGCTTTTGCAGGCTGTGGCGGCAATGTTGGTCGAAGAGAGTGTACATGGCTTATAGTGGCTGACGGGAGATTTGTATTCGTCTGCCTTTCATCATGCATTGGACACGTGAGGAGAGGTCATTTTGTGTTGAAGCTTATTTTTCCAAAGCGAGGATTACCATGAATTGTTTGACGCATATGTTTCCCTCTCTTTGAGGGGTGATGTGAACTGGCCGCACGCTCAACACACTAAGCCCCATGGGATTTTTTCCTTTGGGGTGTATATCATATATGAAGTCAAAGGCGTATATCAACCGTCCCAACACCTTGGAAGACATAACTAACATTATTGAGGCTGAAATTGCTAGAATGCAATGTGGACATGATTGTTAGAGTTCATGAAAACTCCAGAAAACGTATGCAGCAGTGTGTGGGTAGCGAAGGTCGAGATTTTCCTGATACACTATTTAAAACCATGCAATTTAAACATTTCCTTACTGTTTAATATAATTAAAATATAAAATACATTTTTCTAAGTTTCATAATTTTTTTTATTTCATTCACAAATAAGCAAATTACCACGCTTCACCCTGTATAAAGTATTAAACAACCACTTATTGGCTTCACGAACAAGCTCCAATCGAACTTGCCAAAAAATAGTTAACTTTTTTTCAATTTTACTATAGAGCAATGGTTGAAGTGAGTAACGCACCTTGTTAATGTTCGTGTATGCAAACTATTTTGTCTTTACAAAACTAACAGCGATTTTTAATAATAAACAGCAAAATTCTGTGTGTAATTGAAAAGTTATTGTTTGAATATAAGTTTGTAAAAAACCTTTCCTGTTTTTCTAAAAGTCTATTAGATGTTGCTAATGTTGTAATCATATACCTGGCCTCAGCTACATTCACGGTGCAGACTTTTAGAATAAATACCCAACTTTAACTATAACTTCTTTTATACTAATAGCATAACTAGCAAAATCATTGGCGGAATTTAAAAAAAAAAATAATTTACGCAACTTTTTGACATTTGGCAAAATCATATTTGAATTCCAGAAAACCAGTCATCATATCAACGAACTACAAGATTTTGAATGCAAACTGGCGTTCAAAATATTTTTAAATTTTTGCAACAGGTCGCTAACTTCACACCATTATATAAAAATAATTTTGTTGACAGAAAACTATAGACAATTTGCGTTAAAACCCGTTGGATTTAAAAAATTAAAAGTTTTGGAAAGAAAAGAAGAAAGTTATTCATGAATAATCTTAAGCGTGTTAAAGCTAGCTCGGTGAATACTCGCTTATACGGTTGCATGCTTTGCAGTCCTGCATTTCCATCCAAATGGAATTTAGACGTGTTTGCCGAATCTGGAAGCATCGCACAGGGACCGCACCATCAAGATGTCTATGCTTGGGTTCAAGACACCATCACGGCTGTAGCATCGTCAATTCAGGCAAATCCAACCGAAACTTATCGGCGCAAATTGGACTTGTTTCCTTACAAAGTCCAAATAAAAAGCAATTTAAAGCCTCCGGGTTAACCTATTCGAATAGAATTTGGCCAAAAAATTATTGAAATGGGCGCAGAAGACAACAGTTTGATAAATTACTTGTTTATGCCTGATGAGTCCCGTTTTGACCTAACCGGAAATGTAAACAAGTCAAATTGCCGTATATGGAGGGAATCTAATCCACAAATACTCCATGAGACAAAACTGCACCCACAACGAGTTACTGTGTGTGATGCGCAGTTTCATCAAGTTGCACTGTAGGGCCATACTTTTTCAAAGACTGCGCCGAAGTCCTATCCGTTTCAAACACATTTTGTTCCGGCAAGATAAAGCAACTGCACATATAGCCAGACCGGTTATGGCAGAGCTTCAACGAAAATTACCAAAGAAATTGGTCGAACAAATAACACATTCGGCGAGAAGGAGGGTATTGAGTCTTATCCGCGCTCTCCGAGTCGAAGAGGCACCAGCACAATTTACCGTTGGCGAAGTTGCCCATGTCATCGGCAGCGCAAAGTGATCAAAGGCTCTGAGTCCGGATGGAATCTCAAAATACTTTGACATGACCAAAGTATTCAATCTGTCGTTAGTCCCTCACTTAGTTCCCGATGCCTAGAAAATGGTCGTAAACCATATGTGTGGGCGCCCGTCATATGTATAATTTAGAAACAGGAAAACTAAGCCCTGTAGAGTTAACGGGAAGTTCCCCAGAATGGGCTTAAATCCGGCACCATTTAACCTCTAACTCTCTAAATTGCACAATTGTGGCGTCAGGACCTAAAGTAGATGACATATGCTAAAACCTAAAGCAGATGACATATGCTAGAAACTAAAGTAGATAACATATGCTAGAAAATCTTGTGTTACCTCACTGACATAGCACGATTGGAATATGAAAACATCTGCGAGGAATATAAAAACATCCCCTCCAAATCACCAGCCACACTGTACAGTGCATGGATCGCAGAGGTGCGGTTGCCTCTTAATGTTGTTGTTGCCGGGGTGACAGCCCTTGGCTAAAGAATTGTTCTTCGGGTCAATCCTGTCCATAGAACCGTCTGTAGTGGGTTTGGATGTGAAAGTCGTTGACGTCAACATCCCGACTACCAACTACCCCATAATCATTGGGGTCGCATTGGACAGCCTTTTTCGATCCTCTGTTCATGCTACAGCCATCTTCGTTTAACTTAAATATAGGAACAAGGTCCTCAAGTCACTTGCCGGCAGTACTTGGGAAGCCGACAAAGAACCCTTGTTGACCTTTTACAAAGCGATAGGTCGGTCTGTAGCGAACTACACACACCGGTGCTGCGTTCGGCGAAGGTGAGTACGACGCAGCAATTCCACGACAGCCGGATCCTCCTGCCGGATGGACCCGAAGCAGCAAAATTCTGCCAAGGGCTGGCACCCCGGCACTACAACAACAACGACGCAGTGGAAGAAAATTCAGACCTGCCGCCCTGAGAACACCAACAGAGTGTCTCCTTATGTCTTCTGTGGACCATCTACATGAGGGGAGGATGATGCTTAGTTCTGTAAGCAGTATCTGCTTGGGTGTCTTCGTAGTAATCTACCCAACAACCATCTCATGGATGCCTCCGCAAAGGCAGATCAGGTACGATCTTCATGATCTAGAAAGAGACGTCCAGCGATAGAAGAGAGTGCCTTTAGATCATCAAAATTATCAGGCAGCTCTGAACGACATTCACACTGATAAAGTCCCACGACAACCGGTTCTGTGGACCGGATTGACCCGAAGAGGAATTCTTCGACCAAGGGCTGCCACCCCGGCACACAGTTGCCGCTACAACAACAACAGCTATACCGTGAATGTAGGGTCTTCTCACCAGAAGATCTGACCCCTAATGGCAGACGCTCGTGTTGCTGGCTCATCTGAGATCTGTATGGTGAAGCCTCCTCAATTTGTATTGGGCGCGAATTGATAACAACGTCCCGGACGTTTGTCCCGCATGCCGTCAGGGATCACATGACGTGTTGCACCTCTTCAGTTGTTCGGCCAGGCCTACTCAGCTGACCCCCCAAGTCTCTTTGGACGCATTCAGTTCAAATGGCGCGTTTCCTCCACCTGGATATCGAAGCAGATCCCGTATAGACGAACAGGACGTACAATACTCAATGTATTGTAGTAACAACAACAATATACAAGGACATATCAATTATTCAGTGACTTTTTCAAATTCCTACGTTTGGGGAGAGCCTGGCCTTATAGAGTTCGGTTTTACTTTCAACAATTGCAGCAAGGATTTCTGAAGAGGGTTGTCGCGGACCCAAAATCATGATAAAAGTAGTGTGCAGCCACGAAAATCAATGTCACTTTGCCATTTTGTTAAAAACTTGTCTTCTATTTAAATATAGAAGCAAGAGGTCTTGAGCCGTGTTTAATCCCTGTTCAATGTGTAAAAGCAAAAGACCGAAATAAAACAAACGAACTAAACATTCCTACGTAGTTGTATGAAATGCAACACTGCTTACAATCTGTACAAACTGTTAATAGATTACTGTCAAATTTCGAGAGAGAGTTCCGTCATTTAGTTCGTTTTAAACAGCTGTTCAAAACAAACAACCTCGTGGATTTTGTTAAAAATGGAAAAAAGTGCATTTCGAGAGCTCATTAAAAATTATTTTTTGCGGAAAAAACCATCAATAATAGCAAGAAAAAGCTTGATAAATAATATGAGGACTCTGCGCTATCGATTTCAAGGGTAAACAAAAAGTGGTTTACTTACTTTCGTTGTTGTCGCACAAGTATATACAAATGACGCTGAATGTTCTGGACGGATTTAGCCCCTAGTGACTATTTCCAAACCCAAAGAAATGGCTCGGTGGAAAGATATTCAATTCAACTCCAACGATGAAATTATTGATTGTCTATTTTATGGACCTCGAAAAATCCTATTTTTTGAAAGGAAAACAAAAATTAAAGAAACTTTGGACTAAGTGTATTGAGCTAAAAGGAGACTATGTAGAAAACTTATTTTTGTTTTGCAATAAAAACTGTGCTTTGTTCGAAAAGTCACGGAATTATTGATATAACCTCGTATACAACGAACATTTCGCTAGAAAAAACTGATAATTACAGCAAAATGGACTAGAATGCTTCAACTAGAAAAGCTGTAGACGACAAATGCTTTTGAACGCGCCTACGGGAAAGATCGAGGGCTCGGTAAAATGACCAAAGAAAAAAATAGGGCCGGCTCAAGGTAATCTGGATATGCTTGACGCCCTAAGCAGAAGGAAAAGAAACTTTTGGAGAAGTATAAGAAGCTTTGATTTTTTTAAATTACAAACTGAAGACAACATTTATTAAGCAGTCCAAGACACACAAAATAACGCCAAGTGAAATCAAATGTTTGGGCTTTAAATTGAAGAATGTGAAGAGGGAAAGGAAACGTGCGGAATAAATAATTCTTCTTTTTTAGGTTACAGAAAAATGTTGTTTAAACTATTTGACCTTTAGTCATGATGGTAATGATTTAGTATTCATGATGGTATGATTTAGTATTCTTGCATTGTAAATAGTTTTATTTAAAATTGTATTTGTATTTAAAAAGATTCTGCTCTTGGAACAAACTAAAATTCATATTTAACCTTTAGCAAAAAAAAATTCCACAACTGTCCATTGTCTTTTGCATTGTGAATGTAGCTTGAAATTTTTAAATACGAAAATTGCATGGCATAGCAATTCATACTATCCTTTTATGCTCCTTTAACAAATAGCTAGACACTCTAGTAGCTTCTTTTCCTGTCACTGCAAAAACTAGCATGTACAGCTTGTTTTAAACGTTTGTCCCCCAATTTTAAGTTTTTTTCAATTCACAACAATTAACTAACTTTTTCTTTTGTAGCCAATATGACACAACAAGGTCAAGCCTTCGACTCCAACTGCATGACCTTAACACGTTTCGTGTTGCAGGAGCAGCGTAAATTCAAACATGCCACCGGGGATTTGTCCCAGTTGTTGAATTGCATTCAAACATCGATCAAGGCCATCGCCTCGGCGGTACGCAAGGCGGGCATTGCCAAGCTGCACGGTATTGCCGGTGATGTGAATGTCCAAGGCGAGGAGGTGAAAAAACTGGATGTGCTGTCCAATGAGCTCTTTATCAATATGCTGAAATCCTCATATACCACCTGTTTGATGGTGTCAGAGGAAAATGAACATGTTATAGAGGTGGAGACTGAAAAGCAGGTAAAGTATATAATTTTTAAAAGTCTTTTGAGGGCTTAAGGAGTTAATAATATTCTGTTTTTTTTTAGGGCAAATACATTGTGTGCTTTGATCCTTTGGATGGTTCTTCGAATATTGACTGTCTGGTCTCCATTGGTTCCATTTTTGCCATTTACCGCAAACAAACCGAAGGCGCTCCCACTGTTAAAGATGCTTTGCAGCCTGGTCGCGAAATTGTAGCCGCCGGTTATGCTCTTTATGGCTCAGCCACTGCTATTGTTTTGAGTTTAGGTGCTGGCTCCGGCGTCAATGGTTTCATGTACGATCCTGCCATTGGCGAATTCATTTTGACCGAGCCCAATATGCGTGTGCCCGAAAAGGGCAAAATCTATTCCATCAATGAAGGCTATGCCGCCGACTGGGAAGCCGGTGTCCTCAACTATATAGCGGCGAAAAAGGATCCCGCCAAGGGCAAACCCTATGGAGCCCGATATGTGGGCTCTATGGTCGCCGATGTTCATCGTACCATCAAGTATGGTGGCATCTTCATCTATCCCGCCACCAAGTCAGCGCCCAATGGTAAACTGCGTCTGATGTACGAGTGCAATCCCATGGCCTATCTGATGATCCAGGCCGGTGGTTTGGCCAGCGATGGCAAAATCTCCATTTTAGATATTGTGCCGCAAAAGATTCACGAAAGATCGCCCATCTTTTTGGGCTCCAAACTGGATGTGGAAGAGGCTTTAAGCTATTATCAAAAAGCTTAAATCCACACCCACACCCTCTCAACACCGCCACAACTTGTGATTAGCTTAAGACTTTATTTTTTGTAACGTAAATGTTTTTGTTTTTTAGTTTGACCATGTTTTTTTTTAATTTTTCACAAAAAAATAATTTTTTTATTAAAACAAAACAATTCTATACACAAATTGCCTTTAAATACTTAGCTAGTAGATACATATCTTTATATGTAACAATTAAAAAAAACACAAAACGAGTCATGCAGACTTTTCAGTACGAATTTGCCTTATGTTTGGGCACAAATGAGAAACCTTCCGGTACTGGTCCCAACAACATTTCACTGAGTTTAACCCAATCCTGTGAATTGGGTGAACTCATCAGTGTTTCCATTTCATCGCGTCCTCTAAATGTTTGCGGTCTCTGGTTGATTTTCTGCGGAGGCTGTACCATCAGATCGTAGGGGATGTAGCGATACAAGAACGACTGCCACTCGAGCAGAAAACGTCGGGTGTTTTCTACGCCTTTGGTGTCAGAGCCCCAGTGCTCTAGGCCATAATTGACATATCTGCGCATCATTTCAAAGCGTTCAGCGGAAGTGGGATCCCAATGTTTTTGCTCTTTGATTTCTTTGAATATCCAGGGTTTTATTAAAGCACCACGGCCGATCATGACGGAGGAGACATGGGGAGCAATTTTCTAAAAAGATAAAAAGTAAAGTGATAGGAATAGATTAAATTGGGAGATTAAAATGAAATTACATCGAGATAAATTCTGAAATGAATATCACGCTCCTACGACAATTGGTCAATATTTTGTTGTCAACAAGACAACAAAAGAATTTACTTCAATCAGGTCAGCTTATTTTAAATCGATTGATTTTATAGATGTTGCATCGCATACTTCAGCTTTTGGCGGTGTTATACGAGAGCTGCTATATATATTTCTGGCCTATTAATGAAAATGCCAATATTTACCATCAAAAATGGTTTTATTGTTTTTCAAAGTATTCTCCAGCACCTATACACTTTTGCATGCGCTCAAACCAATTGTCGAAGCACTTTTATCACTCCGATTGAGACACCTCCAAAACATGGCTTTGAACGCTTTAACAGCATCCTCTGGCGACGAAAACCGACTACCACGCATTTTTTTTGATGTGCGGGAATAAAAAGAAGTCATTGGGTGTCAAGTCAGGGCTGTACGGCAGATAACCCATCAATTCGACGATTTGGCCGGTCAAAAAGATGTGTGAGAGCTCGCATTGTCATGATGCACAATGATTCGTCTTCTCTTGTTCGTTTCTCGAATTTCTCCGAAGACTTCAGGCAAACAAATCGTGGTGTACCACTCAGAATTGACCGTCCTACGTTGCTCAAGCGGAACAGTCGCAACATGACCAGTTTTGCCGAAGAAACAGGCGACCATTTGCTTCGAAGTGTTTCTTGCACAAACAACTTTCGTTGGATTTGGCTCGTCTTCGAAGACCCACACGGTCGATTGCTGTTTTGTTTCGGGTTCATACGCATAGATCCATGATTCGTCACCTGTGACAATCTTATAAACGTCTTTTGCAGCACCGCGATCGCATTTTGTTTAAAATTTCTTTGCACCAATCGACACGAGCCCTTTTTTGAGCGATTGTCAAATTGTGCGGGATCCAACGAGAACAAACCTTTTTTACGGCCAGATGTTCATGCAATATCGAATGTATGCTGATGGAAGAAATGCCCAAGGATGCCTCTATCTCCCGGTATTTCTCTGGCACAACGGCCGTTTTTAGACGACCATGAGCGAGCGTCGGCCACGATTAAATCCATTAAACCAATTGTTCACAGTGCTATAGGATGGTGCTTCAACGCCATACAAATAGTTAAGTTCATCCACGTCAAAAGTTGTGAAAAATTATCGCACGAAAATGTTCACGAGTTAATCAATATAATATATAGCAACTCTCGTTTTGTTAACTTACCTTTGTTGCTTCGGACCGGCTGAGCGAAGCTGAAAAGATTTACCTATTTCATCGACAGTCAGAATGTTTTGAGGATCTTCAGGCCATTAGTCAAAAATTGTAGATAGGTCGAAGCAGGCTTAAGCTCACTTACTAGGTTCTATATATTACGAGGGCGGTTCGGAAACTTCTTAGCCTAGCACAATAAGCGCGGTATAAACAGAAAAAAGTTAAGTGTTTTGGAAGCTTCCATCTCTATGCTATGAACACATGTTAAATTTTGTTTCGATCTGGCAACTCCTTCCTATAGAAACAGGTGTTCACAAAAGACGCATCCACGATTTTTTTACAATGGCAAAATTAGAAATGCGTGGTGTCATTAAATATTTACATAAAAAAAGGTTTATCGGGACAAGAAATTCATAATGATATGGTGAATGTGTTAGGTGGAAGTGCTCCTTCATATGCAACAGTAAAAAATTGGGTTGCTGAATTTAAACGTAGTCGTACAAGCATTGTAGATGAACCACGTAGTGGACGTCCAAAAACAGCAACAACAACAGAAATTGTAGCCAAAGTGCATGATATGGTATTAAATGATCGACGAATAAAAGTGCGTGAAATAGCTTATACATGGGCATCTTAAATGATCGAGTCCATTTAATTTTGCATGAAGAACTACAGATGAAAAAGCTTTCTGCAAGATGGGTGCCGCACTTGTTAACAGTCGACCAAAAACGCATAAGAATGGACATTTAAAGCGTCGTTTCATAACTGTTGATGAGACATGGATCCACCACTATACTCCAGAGACAAAAGAACAATCCAAACAATGGACTGAAGCTGGAGGAAGTGCCCCAAAGAAGGCAAAAACAATTCAATCGGCTGGTAAGGTTATGGCAACGTTTTTTTGGGACTTCAAAGGTATTTTATTGATTGACTATCTGCAAAAGGGTAAAACAATAAATTCAGAGTACTATTGCAACCTTTTAGATCAATTAAATGTACAAATTCGAGAAAAACGTCCTGGCTTAAAACACAAAAAAATAATTTTTCATCAAGACAACGCACCAGCGCACAAGAGTGTTTTAACAATGGCTAAAATCAACGAATTAAAGTACGAGTTGCTTGACCACCCACCTAATTCACCTGATTTAGCTCCCAGTGACTTTTACCTGTTCCTAAATCTAAAAAAAATCCTTACTGGCAAGCGTTTTACCTCAAATGAAGATGCAATTACAGTTGTAAACCACTATTTTGAAGACCTTGAGGAAAACTATTTTAATCAAGGGATAGAATTGCTAGATAAGCGTTGGACTAAGTGTATTGAAGTTTCAGGAGATTATATTGAAAAATAAAAATATTTTTGAAAAACTAACTATTCTCTTTTATTGATAGGCTAAGAACTTTCCGAAACGCCCTCGTAGGCCTATGCTGGGTACCAGGCCACTGCAACTTGGCAGGAAATGGGGTTGTCGATCAACTAAATAGACTGGGATCGGCAATGTATATATATCAGGCAGACAGTTCGGTTAACCCGTTACTGCCTGCCCATAGATCGGCTCGTACGATTTTTATGAAATTTGGAAATTTATGTCCAAAATACCATAGAAGTTGAAAGAAAAAAAAAATAATTTAGCCCAATCTCTCCTCTTTTTTTATAACAAAAAAAAATATTACCGCGATATCGCTCACCTGTCCCACGCTTAAATTATTTATGTATCACACTTTCTTGGGTATTTAAATACCCATTAGGCAGGAATGGGTTAAACCTTTCAATATCAATTACTTGAGGACACTATCCAAGAATTCCACCGTTACGGCAAACAATCTAAACGCTATACGGGGGCTTTCATATTTATCTTGCCACAATTGCTTAAGATTCGCTTTAGCGATCCAAAAGGTAGGGAATGGCAATCGGATACAACCCCTCCACCTACGACCATGGACAACACAAGCCTTAAATTAGGAACGCATAAACACACAGACGCGACAAAACAAACAGATTATTGACCCACAGATGCAGGCGGTCAGGGGCAACGACAACTAAAATGTATATTCGGGACCCTGCAAGGGCAGAACAAGCTGGCGATGGGAAGTTCCTACTGCCGCAGAAACCGTCACAACGATGCCAACATGGGCACCAGAACTCCGAATGCTATTCTGGTCGAAAGCAATTCCGAAGGCAGAATTTCCTGCGAATGGTGCCCGAAGGTCGAGGAGTTCACTGATTTAGACGAAACCAAGTTGCAAAGGGGCGCTAAAGTCTACAAACTGGGGATTGGAGCATCGTCCGAGAACGTTCGACAAGGCTGCCGGCAAGGACCGTTAGAATCTCTGCGTTTTCTGAAGTTCTCGCATGGAACGATTAAATTCGGACTTAACCAACTGCGCTATCGGATGAGCTTCTGAGATTATAAGGCAAAGGAAAGAAAAACGTAGCCTTCTTCTAGCGCTAATTTTCCCGAAGACAGAGGATATGGTCCACTACAGCGATGACGACTTAACAGTGGTAGTATTGTAACGAAATAACAAACCCATTCTCGTCTTGCTGTCATACGAAATAGTGGACCATTATTCAGACAAGTTGTGTTGTCTAGTTACCGTACCTGGTGGAGAAGCAAAGGGAAAGACCTTATCATAAAAGAACATACAAATGTACATCATACAATAAAATGAGTTATAACTATTCACTGATCTAGTAATTTGTGGTTAGGCCAGTAAGTCCACTTTCTATACCAAATTTAGGGGACAGATTATACGAGTACATATAACATTAGTGTCGAATTGCTACAAGCTTATGCAACTAACTCAGCCCCACCCACCACCTGAGATGGCTATACAAGACGTGCAAGGTCTGGAACATGCAGTTGAACACAATACTAGAACACTTGTTAAAACCTTTCATACATCCAGTTCAAAGCGCTTTCCACTTCCGAAATCCAACCAAGTACCAAGTTGCACACCGAAGCAGAATCTTTTAAAATTCTTACTCAACATACCACAGGAGAATGTACTTCATCTATAGAAAGAAACGAAGTACTTGGTGGTGATGCCCAAGTAATTCGTTTCTTTCGAAGCGGATGTTAGAGGATTTGCAACCGAAAATGATACACTGGATAATAAGACCGATACGTACCATCGGATCTATGGTATAATGGGAAGCGGCACGTAAGAAATCACATCTCTCGCAAAAAAATACAGACTCGTCACTATCAGGAGTACCGCTACAAAAGAAGGCCTTAGGCTGGGGGATTAGGATTTTCATTCAACACTACGCACGGACGAGGTTCAGTTCTGAACTGCATGGGCACAACGGGAAAATAAACAGGCTCACAGACTACATGACACCGATTTGCAACTGAAGACAAATCTAAGCTAAGATTAGGCGTCATAAAAGCTGACGAGATTTTAATATTCACCGGCCGGGTTAAAAAACGGTCACAATCGTGGGATCAGGAGTGGTACTCCGAATCTTCAAATAATTAATCTCAGAACCTCCACCTTACTCCCAGACGGTTTTCAAAAAGAGATTTACATCATATACATTGCCGCAGAGCAGATTCAAAAACAGGACATCCCTCCAGCTATAAATGCTTTAGGCTCTGGGACCAAATGTAGGTACACGATATGGATGATATTACGAGTACGTGGGTTGCTATATATATATTTCTGGCGCAGGCATCACTTAGTGCCATCTGACATTTCCATTGGAAAGTTTGACATTTTTTAGCATAAACGTACTCAGAACGTTTTGACGTACGACCATCATTTGTGTTGTTTAGTGACTAGAAAAAATCAATTTGGCAAAAAATGGAATTAACACGTGAACCTTTTTGTGCGATCATTTTCCACAACTATCGACGTGGATTATCACGACAATGGTGCATCGATTAGATTTAAGTTGTATGGGGATGAAGCACCATCCTATAGCATTGTGAAAAACTGGTTTAATGAATTCAATTGTGGTCGACGCTCGCTCAAAGACAGAGGTCCAGAGAACATTGATACCGTACCGTAGAGACATTCTTGGGCTTCTCTTCCACCAGCATCGATATTGCATCAACACCTGGCCTTAAAAAAGGTTTGTTCTCGTTGGATCCCGCACAATTTGACAATCGCTCAAAAAAAGGCTCATGTCGATTGGTGCAAAGAAATTTTGAAGAAGAAAAAATAGATCGCGGAGCTTCAAAAGACTTTTATAAGATCGTCACAGGTGACAGGTCGTGGATCTATGCGTATGAGCACGAAACAAAACAACAAATGACCGTGTGGGTCTTTGAAGACGAGCCAAATTCAACGAAAGTTGTTCGTGGAAGAAGCACTTCGAAGCAAATGGTCGCCAGTCATGGTGGTCAATTCTGAGTGGTACACCACAATTTG
Source organism: Hydrotaea diabolus (assembly GCA_963513945.1). Classification (NCBI taxonomy): domain Eukaryota; kingdom Metazoa; phylum Arthropoda; class Insecta; order Diptera; family Muscidae; genus Hydrotaea; species Hydrotaea diabolus. The sequence goes on from OY740717.1 coordinate 21,137,560, forward strand.
ATTGCCTGAAGTCTTCGGATAAATTCGAAAAACGAACAAGAGAAGACGAATCATTGTGCACCATGACAATGCGAGCTCTCACACATCGGCTCAAACCAGCGCCTTTTTGACCGGCCAAAACGTCGAGTTGATGGGCCATCCGCTGTACAGCCCTGTCATAGCACCCAATGACTTCTTTTTATTTCCGCACATCAAGAAAAAATTGCATGGTCAACGATTTCCGTAGTCAGACGATTTCCGTAGTCAGTTTAAAAACCATGTTTTGGAGGTGTCTCAATCGAAGTAGAAAAACTGCTTCGACAATTGGTTTGAGCGCATGCAAAAGTGTATAAATCATGCTGCTGAATACTTTGAAAAAAACAATAAAATCATTTTGATGATAAATATTCGCATTTTCATTATTAGGCCAGAAATATATATAGCAGCCCTCGTATCTAAGTCAAGAAGCTTTTTTCGTAAACTCTGAAACCTCCCACTACAGGGCTGCATTATTTGGTTTTAAGACAGCATTGACGATTTCGATGCAATATGGAGTCTCTATAGGGACGTCTAGTCTAACCTCATGTACATGTGCTTATGCTTTCGGTTTTCGAAGGAGGACTGGCCAATATGTTTGAATACAAAGACTTTTGAGTAGCTTAGATCGATATTTTGTTAACTTAGTCAAGCCATTTTTAATGGAAAGGTGTCAGTTCACGCCAATAGCACATATTAAATTTATTAAGCAGACCATAAAGACTTCCCTATAAGCAAATCCATTTAGTCAACTCAAATGCAAGTTTATGTACTTTAAGCGCATGCAGTTTTTTAGTCGAAATGTTAGAACCAAACATCATAAATCAGTTTAGAAACGTTTTTTCAGAATTCGTTTTGTTTGATCCAAATTTTAATTATATTAGCATCAATTCAGCGTTACAAATCTAAATAACATCTTATATACAAAATACAATGCTGGCGTTCAGACAATGATTTTATATTTTAAAAAAAATCATGGAAAACTTACCCGTTTTTCCTTGTAGTCTTCATAATTTAGAATATCGCCATTGCCTATGACCGGCATAGACTTCACTTTTGCAGCACACTCTTCTATATATTCCCAATTGGCGTTTTTGGTATAGCGTTGCTCTCGTGAACGACCATGTAACTAAAGGAACAAAGATGCCATACATAAATCAATATATAAGCTATGTAAGCTACTTTAAAATGCGAGAGGATTAGAGTTGACATTAAAAAATAACTATCATTCCAATTAATTAAAAAGAAAGGGACGCCAAACTCTAATCCTCTTCCGAACGAGGTATGCTTATGACTTACTGTGACCGCCGAAGCTCCCCATTCCTCGACCAATGGCACTAATTCGTGTGCCACACTTTTGTCCGCATAGATGCCGGTGCGCATTTTTACTGTAAACGGTATCTGAGGGTTCAGTGCCGCACATGTTCTCACGGAGAGCTCTAAAATATTTGTTCTTCGCATTAAGGCACTGCCTCCACCTTGCTGATAGATCAGATCTATAGGACAACCAATGTTTAAGTCGATAAAATCAACTTTGGCGGTCTCCTGCAATAGCTGAGCAGTTTGGGAAATGATATTCGGATTATTACCGCATACTTGTACCCCAAAGATATCTTCCGATTCATGGCGTTTGGTCAAAGCCCATTCTTGAATCATACCCTTAATCAGTGGTACGCAACAGGCCATTTCACCGCAAGTAATGTCAGCACCAAACTCTTTACAAATACGACGAAACGGTAAATTTCCCACTGTGGTTAGAGGGGACAATACCAATTTCTCGGCAAAATCAATGGGTTTCGTTTGCTTGGTATCACGGCCGTTCGTATCTTCATCGGTACAGGATCCAAAAGGTTTCTCCACCACAACCTCACAAGATACTTTGTCCACTGCTTCTATACCGTTTGCAGACTCTGTAGCGACTGTTTCTTTTACAGTCTCTGGCGTTATCTCGGATTCTGTTTCTCCCAACTGCTTTCCATCTTTATTAGTACCTTTACTTTGTTGTTCTTGCTTCCTTTTATCTCTTATATCTTCCGATTGCTTCAACAGTTTCTTGGATTTTGCAAAATCATAATCACGTTTACGCAAACGTACTTGTAATTCCGATGTAATGCCATTAAAAGTAGTCGGCGCTGCATATTCATCATAGTTGGGACCTGTTACATTCCGGCCCTCTTCGTCTATGTGTGATTTAGCGAAACGGCAAGTCACACCCCGTGGACAGAAACCTTTGGTTTCGAATACAGAACATTTGTCGGCTAGATCTTCACCTTTATCGGCTAAATACTGTTGCAGATCATGAACGTAACGACAATTTTCCAGGGCACATTTCTTGTCAGTGGGTCCATTTATCAGAGAGTTGCAAAGATGTAGGGTGCGGTCATCTTTATAAACCGGACGATGCTGTTACAAAATCTCCGATTATTTTAGACAACATTAAAGAGTTGTATATTTTTACCTTATTCTGTCCCCGTTTACGTTCCTTCTTTCCAGTCTTTTGGAACTTTTTAGCTCCCTTTTCAGTCTCTTCGCCACCAGATTCAGAACTTTTTCTTTTGGCTCCGTCTTCACACGTCTGGATTTTTTCCTCTCCGGCAGAAGCCGGCTTATCTGCTTTTACTTCTTCCACTAGGTACCTGTTTTTTTTTGAATTGCACGTTATTATAGAACTTATAATTTCACAAAATGATCTTACTCTGGCTTAATATAGCAAATGCCCGGTTCCATTTTAATTTTATTTGTTTAAAAACAATATTTTACTACCAGCAGAACGAAAGCACGTGCACCGTGCATAAAAACATAAACAAAACGAAAATTGTAATGTCAGGGATAATAAAGTTGATACTTTGGTACTATTTTCTTTACTTTTTGGCTTAAAATGGTACTATGGTACGTGCGCAAATTACACAGTGTAACAAAAAAGAATGAAGTCAAAATACCTGGGAAGTGATATTATTATTCTTGTAGATCTTGCTGAGTACAACAAGAAATTTCCCAAACACCTCCAAAATCATCCATTTAAAAAATTCTGTGTAAAAACGCATCCACAGTTAAAAAATTACAAAAAAATGCGTTTACAGAAAAAATACACAGATTTTTTCAGTGTGATTTTAAAAGTTTATACACCATTCGAAAGGCCGCAGTTTCTTTTTATTCCAAATCAGCCGACAAATCTTGAAATCGGTTGATATCCAACTAATTTACTGGCACATAAGTGCGTAAGATCCAAAAATCCGGTTTTATACCCGTAACTCCAGATTTTGGAGGTGTTTGAGAAATTTCAAAACCGGTTTCTGTTGTAATCTGCAAGATCTACAAGAAAAATAATATAATTTCCCAGGTATTTTTTCTCTGTCACATTATGTTATTTGATACCTTTTTGAGTTTTAAAAAAAAAAACTTTTGCTCCGTTCATTTCCAATTGCAGCACCTTGAAATTCTGGTCGGATAACTTATTAAGTACACATATTCCGATTCGTCTAAAATTCTAAGATGGTCTACCCATGTCTGTCTGCCTGTTTGTGGTAAGCAAACAACAGGTCGTACTATTGAATCAAGGTGACCGAAATATGTGGACTGGAACGGTTGCTATTGAAATTGGACCAGATTCCCACACAAGGACTGAGTTACTATCTGGAAATATCACTATAGTGGTGTTTTTAAGACAATAATTGGGATTTATCCAGTCTTAAAAAAACACACATATCCCGCAAAAGTATTAACAACGCAAAACCAGTGCAGTCAACTGCTGCAGAATGTGATGATAAAGTCCCCATTTACACTAGGCAACTTTACTTGCAATTTTTAAGATTCCCTCTTAAACATACCTCTTGTGTTTACACAAGGCAATGAGGGATCAGCAAATTTGAATATAGTGGTGTTTTTTAAGACAATTATCAGGATTTATCCAGTCTTAAAAAAAACACACATATCCAGCAAAAGTATTATCAACGCAAAACCAGTGCAGTCAACGGCTGCAGAATGTGACAAATAAGTATCCACTCACACTAGACAACTTTTCTTGCCGCAACACTCTGTCCCTATTTACACGAGGCTACTTTGCTTACATGAATTATTTTTGTTGCACTGGTCCTTTTGTTCCAGCGATCAAGCACTTTTGCAGCTCTTTGTGTTTCGCTTGAATATTTTTGTTGGTGTTGTACTACATATGTCGAAATCGTAATTTTATATAAATTACAAACAATTTGATGTAATTAAAAAAACAATCAACTCATCAAAAAGACCCTGAGAAAACGTTTCCTACTGTGTAATTGTTCCCGCAACTGCCGGTTCTATGTACCGGATTGACCCGAAGAAAACACTAAGGTCAGGGGCAGTCACCTCAACAATATGAGTTTTTTGTTCGTCCATGAGGGGAATTTGTAACGCTTGAGCAAGGTTGGGTTGTTGATCTCTCAAAACGCTCTGTGCGAAAATTTGTTGAAATCGGATGTAGTATGTGGCTTTTAGAGCTGTAGGTTCTGTAATAAAAAAAATATGTATGATATCAAACTATGGACTAATTTGGACCAATTTCAATAAGTTTCGTCCTTGGCCCAAATGTGTAATGGAAATCAGTTCATAATTGCGACCTGTATTTTGATTACAACGATATACAGTCGCTACCGATATCACTCTATAGGATCATATATACATATATAAATATATCGGTATGCTTAACAAAGGTTCTATCTCCATTCCTTTAAGACATTACAAACATCATAACAAACATCCGGTCCATTGAACCGGGAACAGCCGGTTCAATGGACCGGATTGACCAAAGAGCAATTCTTCGGTCTGGGGCTGTCACCCTGGCACACAGTTGCCGCAACAACAACAACTAAGTCAAAATACCCGGTACTACAGTGTGGTGTGGGGTATACAAATAACTACGTGGTCTAAAATAGTCAACACCGACCGCTGGCGACGACTTTGTTGGATATAAATTGTTTACATTTTAAATTATAATCGCGATTTCCGTTCATCTAGTTAAAAATGTTAACATTTCACCATTGTTTCCCATTTTACCAAAAATATTAATTAACAACAAGTTTAATGAAAGGAGTAATGAACTGTCATCAGAGCCTAGAGGGGCATTTGACCGTTTTTTATATCATTCTTAATGCCTGCAAGTTTTTTCCGCAATATGGTGTAACGCATTATTCATTGATTACTTTATTATGTTTCAATGTATTTTTACCTGATTTCAATGAAAATTATGTGCTCACAAATATGTTCAACAAATCCTTCAACTGCAATACCAACACAAATGACTTCTTCTGCAATTATAAAAAACTATTGTAATAAATTGATTTGCGTCAATTTTCTAGACGGGCGTTTGACGATTTTTTTTTATTTTTTTCTTAATGCCTGCAAATAGTTTCCACAATATGGTGTAACGCCTTAATCATTGATTACTTTATTATGTTTCAATGAATTTTTACCTGATTTCAATGAAAATTATGTGCTCACAAATATGTTCAACAAATCTGGAGAAATAATAAATCCTTCAACTGCAATACCAACACAAATGACTTCTTCTGGAATTATAAAAAACTTTATTGTAATAAATTGATTTGCGTCAATTTTCTAGACGGGCGTTTGACGGTTTTTTTTTTATTTTATTCTTAATGCCTGCAAATATTTTCCACAATATGGTGTAACGCATTGATTGCTTTATTATGTTTCAATGTATTTTTATCTGATTTCAATGATAATGATGCGCTCACAAATATATTCAACAAATCTGGAGAAATAATAAATCCTTTAATACAAATGCCTTCTTCTGCAATTATAAAAAAAAAACTTTGTTGTCATAAATTGATTTGCGTCAATTTTCGAGCAGAGCCTAGTGCTATTCATATGTATGGCACTAAATATTTACTACGCAAACTACACAATATCAGAAGGTATACAAAATTTGGATCAATGTGTATGCGTTCTTTTCGTACTTATGCGAACATTGCGTAAAATATTACCACTGCGGTAACAGTGTTTTATTTGTCATCCGGCAACTCTCTTCAAAAACTCGAGAGAGACAATCAGCTGTTGTTTGTTTACATGTGTTTAAATTAAATAACAGAGAATCTAAAACAATCTTACAACAAATGAAAGAAATCTAAACCGAAAAATGGTGCAATTATTTAATTTCTTGCTGAAAGCAACGAAGAAGGTAAGACTAAAATAAAAATGGCAATTGGCAGATTTTCCATTTATAATCTTTTTTTCTTTCCTTTTTAAAGTCACCGCGTGCTCACATGCGACACGGTAATGTCTTCTTGGATACATTACGTTTGTCGGTTAAAGGTGGTCATGGCGGCAATGGCATACCCAAGTATGGAGGCATTGGTGGTCAAGGTGGCTGTGTGTATCTGGTGGCCAAGGAGGGTGTCACCCTAAGACATTTGGCCCAACGCTACAAAGAACAAAAGGCGGTAGCTTCCAGTGGAGAGGACAGCAGTAAAGTACGGATTTTAGGCAGGCGCGGAGTTGATGAGAGAATTGAGGTGCCAGTGGGTATACAAATCTATGATGAGGCCGGGAAACTAGTGGCCGATCTCAATGAGCCAGATGCACAATGTATAGCGGCCGGTGGTGGTATAGGTGGTTGCACCGGAACAAATTTCCTGGGAAAGCCGGGAGAAAATAAAATAGTCAATCTGGATTTGAAGTTGATTGCCGATGTAGGCCTTGTGGGATTTCCAAATGCTGGCAAGAGTACATTTTTGAAGGCCATATCAAATGCGAAGCCAAAGATAGCCTCATATCCTTGTAAGTTTCAAATGAACTAAATCAAAATTTAAATAGAAACAAAATAATAAAATTTTCCCTTTTCAGTCACTACCATAAGACCACAAATTGGTACTATAGACTATCCAGATTTAAGAACTATAACAGTAGCCGACTTGCCCGGATTAATAGAAGGGGCTCATGCAAACTTCGGTATGGGCCACAAATTTCTTAAACACATCGAACGCACGCGCTTGCTTCTATTCATGGTGGACATTTGCGGCTTCCAATTGAGTCCCAAACATGAGCCCAGAGATTGTTTGCACAACATTTATGCACTCAACAAGGAACTGGAGATGTATGATCCCTCATTGCTCGATAAACCCTGTGTACTTTTACTAAACAAAATGGATAAGGATGGAGCTTCGGATATACTTAAAGCTCAAAAGGGCTTTATTCAAAATATGGAAGCGAAATTACACGAATGTCCCGCTGAAATACGTCCGGAAAGGGTAATGAAATTTGAACGTATTCTGTCGATATCGGCAAAAAATTCCGCACGCGTACAGGAGGTAAAGAAAGAATTACGTAAAGTTCTCGATGAACAAGTAGAAAAGGAACTGGTGCCTGATAAAGAAGAAATGAAGGAAATGCTAAGGAGAAGAGTGGGAGAAAGAGGTCCAAAAATAACGTGAAATCATTAAACCATTAAATGAAAATACAAATAAATATAAAAACTACAATTTGTACAAGAGATTGGAAAGGTCAAAGTTAATAACATCTTCATAGCTAGCTGAGAAATTTCACAATGCCAAAACAATATTATAGCAGCACGTTGACTATATCGCTAATGATAAATTTAAATAATTTTAAATACAAAATAATTTAAAAAATAATGTTCAAGTAAGAAATACATTTTTCTCAGACATTGAACAGCATTTTGTCGTTGTAATACCATTCGCCTTCTTAGATTATACGAATTTGCCTTTTATATTCCCTTTATAATTGGCCATTTAAAGGTGTCCACTAGACCTGGCATTAAAAACTTTTTTTGAAACTTGGGTAGCGATAAAAACATGCGATTTGAAGGTCATAATTTAGAAAAACCACCAAAATACTCTTTTTTTTGCGTTTTATACATTTTTTAATAAGAAATGCTGTAAAAAGTTGTTTCTTTAAGTTTAATCTTATAGGCTTATTATTTTTTCTTTAATTTTTATTAAGTATACTTATTATTTTTATTTTAAAGCAATAAGGATTTTCTATAGGTCCTTACAATGTGTAATAAGTATTGTTTATCACCTTCGTTTAAGTCGATTATAAGTTTTATTTTAGTTTTGGCAGCATCATTTACAACCGTTATGCATTTAAAGATCTGTTCCCCTTAACAAAATGCTTCGCTCTTAGGTCAATTTAACAAATCAAAGCATAAGAAATCCATAGAAATTTCCGAACGAAAAAAAATGTTTGTTTTGGTAGTCCAAAAAAAGATTGTATTTTTGGATGTGAATAATTGTAACTCATCAACGCTTGCACACACTTTTTAGAAGGGAAATTATTAATATCATCACCGATATATCAGACTCTAATTTGCAACGCCAAAACCATCTTATCCTTTATTTCTGAGTACATGAGGATCAAAAATGGCAAGTGCAACTGTTTGCTTCTTTCAATAACTAGATAGTTTTTTTTTTATCAAAATAGCGAATAATCGCCTTTATAAATTGCATGTCTCTATTTGGCGCTTCAACTGCATTTGCGGTTCTGATCCTTTATGGAATATAGAAAATACTAAGATAATTTCAATCAACTGACTCGCAGAAATTTTTGAGGTGTGCATGACAAAATATCAATTTTTAAACAATAGATGGCCTTGGACATAGATCTTGCATGAGAGGCGCACGAAATGTGTAAATGCTACCAACAAGCAAAATAAATGCAAGCTGTAAGAATTCTCTATAATCAAGCCTAATGTGGACTTTCGCTAAATGTTCAAGACAAAAGTGCTTGCTTCTTTCGCGTTCCTCGGCAGATATGATACTCAAAACCTGTCCTGCATACATCCGCTCAAAAATTGTCATCGCAGGGCCACTTGATTTCCCGAAATTAATTTCAAATACAGCTCTTAAGAGAATTTCTGCAATATGGTGACTAGCTGTGTTCCAGTTAAGTTCCGCCACCACTATGAGGGCCAGTTTTTGCAGCAGTTTTTGGCCAGTTTTGTGTCAAAACATATTTCTAATAAATTTAGCATATTCATTTTTACCAAATATGTAGTCGTAGACTGATTGAGCGACTGCAGCCCGAGTTCCATCTTAAATGATGGGGATAGCTATCATTTTTTCAACGTTCTCTGATGTAAGCACAATAGCCAAGCGATCCAATTTATCTTTTCCAGCAATTGCGGGAAGTAGCTTTCGGTCCCTGATAGTAGTTTTTTTAAAAAACCAAAATATTGGGGAATATGGGTTTTCTTTTTATAACGTCTCCTATAATGACTTGACACAGGCTTTTATGTCAATCAAGTCTAACGCCTCTGGTTGTGATGAGATATCTCTTAAATTTCTTAAAGCAGTATTTCCGTTTATATCAAATCACCTTCTTCATTTAGTGAACTTCCTTCTTTCCTAATGATTGGAGAGTAGCCATAGTGACACCAATTCAAAAGAAGTCAAGCTCGAATTCTTCTGATAACACTAGTCAACAGTCAAAATGTACTCGGGATGCGATAATTTTTTCTGTGTAGATAACCTTGACATGAGCTCGAAAAACGCAATAAAAATTTTTTTTTTTCGTTTGGTTTTTGTTTTATTTTTTTTTTTTAAATTTTAAAAATTTTTTTTTGGTTAATTTGTTTCGTCCGGCATAACTCGGGAACCACTAGCCCGATTTAATTGAATTAAAATTACAATTCCCTTAATCTGTTCATATATTGTTTTCCTATACAAGCAACAGTTTCCAAGTTAAAAATAAATATATAAAGGAAAAAACTTATTTTTTGCCTAAAGATTTAAATTTTTTTTTTTTAAAAAATCCATAAAAAATCCAAAATGAAAAAAAATGTCAAATCTTATTACTTTTACGTAAAGTCACATAACCTATGAGCAAAATGAGACATGAAAATCATGAAAATCGATGCACGCGTTTCGCTTTTATTCGCAATTGAGTAAAGGTATGAATTTCAAATCATATATTTTTGTCATATATTTTTGTCACCCAACAAATTTTAATTTTTTTTGTAATAAAAAAGAAAAAACCTCACCATAGACAAAGTTGTGCATATGTCGAGCAAATTTTTGAAATTCATACCTTTACTCAATTGCGAATAAAAGCGAAACGCGTGCATCGATTTTCATGATCTTTGTCTCATTTTGCTCATAGGTTATGTGACTTTACGTAAAAGTAATAAGATTTGACATTTTTTTTCATTTTGGATTTTTTATGGATTTTTTAAAAAAAAAAAATTTAAATCTTTAGGCAAAAAATAAGTTTTTTCCTTTATATATTCATTTTTAACTTGGAAACTGTTGCTTGTATAGGAAAACAACATATATACACAGATTAAGGGAATTGTAATTTTAAATTTTTTAAAATTTAATTCAATTAAATCGGGCTAGTGGTTCCCGAGTTATGCCGGACGAAACAAATTAACCAAAAAAAAATTTTTAAAATTTAAAAAAAAAAAAATAAAACAAAAACCAAAACCAAACGAAAAAAAATTTTTTTCATTGCGTTTTTCGAGCTCATATCAAGGTTATCTACACAGAAAAAATTATCGCATCCGGAGTACATGAAATTTTTTTTATTTTGTTGAGTAGTGTAACTTAAGACCCATTTCTTTGCTTCCCATCCTGTCAAAAAAAGTGGAAAATATTCTTAAGCGGCAGTTGTTAGACCATAATGAGAGTAAATCGCTACTTAATGATTGTCAATGTGGTTTCCGGAACGACAGTAATACCTCTGCTCTTTTAATTGTCCTTACTGACTCAACAAGGAAGAACACTCATGATCAAAAAATGTGTATGGTTTTGTCTTTGGATTTAGAAAAAGCCTTCGATAGGGTAGATTATGGAATTGTGATAAACAAATTGCATAAAGATTATGGACTTGGGAAAAGTGCCTGTAGTTTAATGCTTTCTTATTTATGTGATAGAAAGCAGTTTGTTCGTGTCAATGGAGTCTCATCGTCTGTTTTGTCTGTTAGGAGTGGGGTCCCTCAGGGTTAATATTGTGACCCGCTTTGGCAGTTGCACTGTCGAAGTGTATAGCAAATGGAGATGACTTATTGTCAGCATCCATACAAGATAGAATTTAGTCGTCTATAAAATGCTTCTTTCCACGTTTTCAAACCGGCTTATTGGAGCAACTTGAAATGTTATCAGTCTGTTTTACATCATTTTTTGACAATCACTATTGGATTATCATTCAGCCAAATGCGGCAATTCTGTTCTGCTTGGGTACGAGTATCTTTCCGTGGTTGAAATTGAGTTAGTCTGAAATTGAGAAATATCAAATGAAATGCAGAAAAGAACTTGACGTTTAAGTGTGGTTCACATTCAACATCGGCCCTTAAAATGTAACCACCCTTTATATAAACTCACCCATAAGTTCTAAAGTTAGGCCTGGTTACACTTCAAAAATTAAAAAGGGCGAATATGAGCGGTAACAGAAAGGGTGTGTCTAGGGTTTCAAGTATCTCCTATTACATGCATCTACGGATACTGTTTCAGGGAGATTGTGCTTGTGCTTACTCGAAATTCAATAGTGGGCGGGATGGTACATTTGTATGGGAGGTACCAGAAGGGGCGTGTTAATAGGGCCTTCAAAATAATACTCAGTACACAATTTTAAGTCGATTCCTTCGAAAGTTATCGTGCGAACCAGGCATCGAATCAGGAGGTAATTCTGATCCGATCGGTCTACTTTAAAGTGGATGAAATATTTTTGGTAGTTACAAGCTTTAGGGAAAAAACTAACAAATAAAACCTTGTTCCACAGGGTGATGTAGTTTAAAAAATGTTCTTCAAAAGTTGGCAACTGTATGGAAAATAGCGTTCGACGAAAAACAAAAAGATCCGCTATTTTCGACAATAATTGTGTTCCGTGATGAGGCCCACTTCTGGCGCAACGTCAATAGACAAAATTGCCGCATTTGAGCTGAAGAGGAACCAGAAGAGGTTCAAGAGGTGCCATTATACACAGAGAAAACCACGGTTTGGTGCGGTTTATGGGCTGGTGGAATTATCGGTCCATTTTTTTTCAAAATGATGATGTTCGAAACCTAACTTTCAATGGTGCTCGCTATTGCTCTATAGTATCGGACTTTTTACTATCAGAAATTAAAGCCCGCATTCTTGACGACACTTTGTTTAAACAGGACGGTGCCACTTGTCATGCAGCTGGTCAAACAACGGATCTATTGAGAGGTCATTTCGAAAAGCAGCTAATTTCACTTTTTGGACAGGTGAGTTGGCCGCCTAGATCGTGTGATATCACACCTTTAAACTTTTTTCTTTGGAGCTACGTCTATGCTGACAAACCAGCTATGATTCAGGTCTTGAAAGCCAACATTATGCGTGTCATTCACGCCATACCGGTCGAAATGGTCGAATGAGTCATCCAAATTTGCATCCTCAGAAAGGAACACCCTGAGGCGTAGTTGCGGCCAACATTTGAAGGAAATTATATTCAAAAAACAAATGGCATACAATTTCCTTCGAATGAATACTTAGTAGGGACATAAATACTGTTACACACGTTTTATGCTGACAAATAAAAAGTACTGAATGTGTTTGGACCAAATATTTTTTATTATACTTTGGATACAATATACATTTATTGATGTATATTGTATCCAAAAAGAATGTACTTATTCGGAATATAATTTGTAATCCAATGGGTTCAAATCTGGACTGCCTGGGGGCCATTCTTCAGAGGAAATGAACGCTGGCAAATTGTTTCGAAGCCAGGCCTGGAACGGGCCATATGCGCGAGCGCAGAATCCTGCTGGAAAGTCCATGGCTGGTTTTGGAACAGGGAATTGTTAAGAGGCTACACAACAGCTTCCAAAACGGTTTCTTGGTAAACTTTGGCCGATGTTTTGACTCCTTGTTCGCAGAAATGCAGGTCAGTGACCCCATCGTAAGAGACACCCACCAAACCATGACTGAAGCTGGGTGATGACCTTTGGGATCAGTTCAGATGCTTCCTTAGATGACCGCCGTACACTCTATCATTTTGCTTGTTGAATTTTTCCTGAACGGTAAAATTTTTTTCATCGGCAAGCTATCAGCGTGCTTTACCAAAAGACGTTTGCATTTTTCAATCCAATTTTTTTTCAAAGCTGCAGTAAATAAATGTCCGGTACGTCGTTTGAAAGCCCCAAGTCCCAAGTCTTTTTCAATGATTCGACTCATGGACTTTTGCGTGATATTCATCTCACGGGCCATGAATTCTTGATTTAACGGCTTTGATGGCATGCTGTGTTCGAACAGAGCGTGGGCGGCCCGACCGGTGCCGGTCTTTTACATCTCCAGTCTCTTCAAACAGTTTTATGCATCGGTAGACGAACATGCGACTTATCCCTAGTGGCCGGAGCGTTTTGAAAATATCGCTTTTTTCATTTCACACTTGAAAAGCGCTATTACAGCGATACGGTTCTCATTATCTGACCACTCCATGATGAAAGTTGAAACAATTTTAAAATCCCGTTACAGACTAACGCTATTGAGGATAGCTTTCAAAACCCATATGACATTAACGGGGTATGTTCAGTTCTACTATTGAAATGGGTGTGTTCAATGTTGTAACAGTATTTACGTCCCTACTAAGTAAAAAAGATTCCAAAGTATTTTTTTTATTTTGAAAAAAATACCTCCAGATGGATCACCCTATATATGCATTCAATGCATGTGACATCTCAATAAGCTTGTCAAAGATACCCATATTGCCTTGAGTCAACAAAATTTAAGTAAGACTAACGGAAGTTAATGCCAAACTAAAGGGTCTTGTAACTCGGGAAATATGAACCGAACCAAGTTTTTTGTTTTGTATTCATAACAAAGAAATCCGTCTACAGTGACCATTTTGATCAAGTCTGCGTAAAGTCGCAGAAAAAATGTAAAGCTTAAATTTATTTTATAATATAAAAAATTCCTCCGCGGAATTTCCGATGGTAAAATGCTGAGTATGTATTACATATACTACATATTCTCTAAGTCTAGCAAAAATTAAACCAATTGCCAAAAAAAAACAAATAAAATTTACCAAAATACTCTGATTTTGTGGCGATTTATTTTTTCCTTCCCGTCTAATATTTGTATTTATTTGCCCACGTGGCAGCGCTGTTGGTGGGGATGTCTGCGTTGTTTGTGTCAGTTGGATTAGTTGTCAAAGTGAACCAAAAGCGAATGGTCGTGTATTCTTGTGTACGGCAAAACTACGGAACCTTTTCACAAGTGCTTTACAAAAAGATAAAAATCAAAATAAAACATAAAAATGCATTAATTTATCGAAAAATTTTACTTCCCAAATGAAATCCATGTGAAATTAGTTAAGAAATTGCCCAAATTTACCGAGAAATGTGAGATTTTTAATGGAAAATTTCAAAGTGAAAAAATTGTCTAATTGGGAAGTCAGATTACAGCTTAAGCATAGCAAAAAAATGAATACATATACATAAGCAAAAACGAGAAAAAAAAAGAAGAAATATATGAAAATGGTATATAAAGAGAGCGCAAAGTAAATAGCGCGGCGAGCGAGAGCGCAAAATTCCCTGAGAGAAGAGTGAGAGTGTTTTTGTTTTGGTAAATAAATAACGAGAAACGGGAAGAAGGCAAAAAGCCGTGCGTACGTTTGTGTTTACGTATGTACGTTTGCTTTAAAGCCGGCTGTTGTTTTTTCATCGGTCCGGCAGTTGGTTGTTGTTGTTTACAAAATGTCACAACAACATAATCAGCAGCGTAAACATTATCACATTCATGCTCCGTATCCGCATCACCCGCCGCCACCACCGCCCCAATCGCATACGCATCCTCCGCCGCCACCCTCGCACCATCAGCAGCAACATCATTCGTCGTCGCATCACCAACAACAGCAGCAGCAACAATGGTACAACGCACATGCTGCTCTACCGCAACAACAATATCATCATGGTCTTCACATACGAGATTCTTCCCGCCATATGCAACATCCACCACCACATTCACATCAGCAGCAGCAACATCCACATCAGCAACCACACAGCCATGCAATACCACCACATATGTTTACAAGTGGTTATGCTGGAATGTCTGCTGGAGGGGGTAGTGGTGGCTCTGTTGTTGTTGGTAGCTCAGCGCACAGTACATCGGCACACAGTATGCCGGCATCTGGCTCTTCTTCTTCGGCACAACAACATTACTCAACACTGGGTGGCAGTGGGGGTGGTGTTGTCGTCGGCAGTAATGGCAGTGGAAATAGTGTTGTTGGAGGAGGTGGTGGCGGTGCAGTTATTGTTGGCCGTAACCGAGTTTATGACCTTGAAATGATAAATACACAACATAGTGGTGTTGTTGGCGGTGCCAGAGGAGTTGGGGCAGGAGGCTTTGATGCCTTTTCGCACAGTTCTCTGTACTCGACACAGCCACCAAATCAACGACTTCATCATCACCATCATACACAGCAACAACAACAACAGCAGCAGCAGCATCATCATCACCAACAGCAGCAACAACAACAACAACAGCAGCAACATTATTATCATCATCATCGCATTCAACAGCAGCAGCATCCACATCCTCAACATATGACTCCAATGATAACGAATATTAAATCGGAACCAGTGGAGCAAATAACGATAACACCACAAATACAAATGGAAGAAATTATTATAAAACGTAAGTTAAATATGCGAAACAGAAACAAAAGTAAAGGTGAAGGCGGAAGATATGATAAATATGACGACAAACAAATACTCGTATGAGTCAGTTTTCTTTTGACTAGGTCGAAATCGGAGTATTGGTTTAAAATTTGGCATCTAATGCTAAATAGCTGGACATGTTTTGGCAAAAATGCAGTTTATGGGTAGTGACACGAAAATGAGAAAAGTGGTATGCCACGTTCCGCATAATGAGGCTGGTATTTCTGAAAAAAAGCATACTTCTGTGTTGCGGGCTTTATGATTGTTCGCTATGGATAGCCAGCCCTATTCTAGAGACTCGTGACTTTGAGGTGTTCTGCTATTGTTCTGTTGTTGTAGCTGCACATTGTGCATAGCTGACAGATCTTGACCGAAGAACTGCTGTTTCAGGTCGATCCGGTGCGTATAACTGGCTGTCGTTTTCTGCTATCGATCACGGTCTCCGGAATTTGGTTATAAAGTTATTCTACTATCACGCTCGATATAAAAAAAAATGTTTTTTTTTGGTTCAGAATGTGGGCGGCTTCAGGCAATATTTTGAGATAAATGGATCACGTCTGTTTTACAAGCTTCTTGCAAGTCCTGTCCAATTCCGTACTATTTACGTATGTGGTTTTTTGTGTCCTAATGGCCTCTTGATCCACTATTTTTGGTCTTGCTTTTTTAAGCAATTTTCTTTCGTGTGCCGTATCATTTTAAAGCCCTGAGGAGCTATTTAGACGCATGTGTTTTTTTGGGTCCCAGTGGCCTCTTGATCCAATATTTTGGGTCTTGCTTTTTTGAGCAATTTTCTATAGTGTGCCGTATCATTTTTAAGAACTAAGAAGCCATTTGGACCAGAGCGTCCTTATTCCTTTTTTTCAGAAATATTCAAACAAATTTAAAGACGATGTCATGTTGGTTTTTTTTTTTAATTTTCTGTCAAGCCCAACTAACTGCAATTTGGATTTTCGTAAAAAATATAGGAACATTTTGAGTGAGGGAGATTGCTTTCCATAGCCAGGGTATATCTGCCCAGCTAACCAAACGTTCGGAATTCTGTACGACAATCGGCAAAATGTTCCGATTTCGGATCAGAATTCTTATTAAGTACGTACCCAGTAAATTCTGAACAATATCTGAACTCTATCGAGAATTCTTACCGAAATAGTTACGAATTCTGTTCGGTTTGTCTGAGGATTTTTTTTCAGAGAAGTAGTTCAGAATTTGTGTCAACCCTCTCATATGTTTTTCGTTACGAACTCGGAAAGAACTGTAATCCGAAATCGGAACATTTTGACGATTATCGTATAGAATTCTGACCGAAATCTGAACATTTGGTTTGCTGGGTAATGACAAACAGTGTTGAGAGAATTCTGAACTACTTCTCTGTGGGAATTCTGATATTTTTGCCGATATTTCGAACCGAATTCTGAGCTATAGTCTTGGGAATTTCGAAAGGAAATTTCGATTTCTCCGATCGAATTCTGAACGATTTTGCTCAGAATTCTGGCTTTAAGTCTTTTTTAATTCTGATGTTTTTGCCGACATTTGGAACCGAATTCTGAACGAATTCTGGCGAAATGTCTTGGTAAATTCTGAGGCTTTGCGTGACGCTTCGTTGCAAATTTGTTACTAGTGTCTCAATTATTTCTGAAAAGAGCGGTTGTTTTAAATATAAATTTGTCTTCATTATTTTTTACATACGAATTGTGCAAAAAAATTTTAATTCAGAGCTTTATTATTTTATATATTTTTTATTTTTTTGCTGATAAACGATAAGAACAGAAGCCTTAAGTGCTTAAAGAGACATAAAAATTAAATAAAGAAAACATCACAAAAATACAGTGCATAGAAAAACAGACAATCAGGGCTGTCATAGAAACCAATGTTGTGACTATTGCTTTTAAAAACGATAAGAAAAAAATGCTTGAATGTTATCGGTTTTATCAGCAACAGCTGATTCGAACATTGGTTTTATTTACATTCGAAATCGATAAAACCCACTTGGATTCATGACACCAAATGAAACCAACATTGGTTTGCAAAAACGACAATTAGCAAAACCGACATGGTTTCTATGACAGCCCTGACAACTGTAAACGTAAACAAACAAAAAACAAGAATTTTAAATATAAGAAGAAATTATTTTTAGACAATTAAAGCAAAAATCATTATCGAAAATATTATTAGAAGAGCTTGACGGAATGTAAAAAAATACATGCCGTCGTCTTTGGCAGAAAAAATTAATTACGGCTTTCGGGTTCTGGAAATTGATTCAGCTCCAACGATGAAACTATTGATCAAACAAATGCCTTTTTTATGGACCTCTAAATATCCTATTTTTTGGAAGGGATACAAAAACTTTGGACTTAGTTTATTAAAAGGAGATTAAGTTGAAAAATATTTTTTTTGCAAAAATACTGTTTTTTTTTTTTGAAAAGTCACGGAGTTATTGATATTATATGCATATTAAGACATCAAATATGGAAAAATGGTTGCCGTATACGTATTTTTCTACTCATTTGCTGGATCATATTATTTGGTTATTGACTTTTTTAGTATTTTAATTAGAAAAATTTAAATTTTTTTGTTATCACTAAACACAAACCAAGGGAAGAATTACCAAAATCAAAAAATAGGTTTTCAAATAAACATTTGAAATTTGGCTTCAATGATTGATTGCTCTCGGATGAGTTTGACAAATTCGATTTTCTTTTTATTTGCACTAATACGTGTGGCCGTACAAGTGGCTTACCTCTGATTTTCATTATTATTCGACATTTTCGAAGACAATACTTGTACTCAACTTGCAGGTAATTACTTTCATGTGTGGCCGTTGTGTAAAGTTAAATGCGAATTTAGAAATTATTTACACAACAAGGGCAGGCTTTAAAAAAAAACCTGGTGTGACCATGAAGGACAAATAAAGCAACTTTCGTCGATGAGATCATCTTTAGATTACACTGTAAAACAAATTCAGGTTAGGAAAAGTTAGGTCGATTCGGAGAGTGAGGGGTGAAAATATAGGCTAAATTAGAAGACCCGTATCGTGGCGTTTGTTTATGTTAGTTCGAATTTTTTTTAATCGACCTTTGAACATTGCAGTCAAATGCCGATTTTCATTATATTGTTTATATGGTTTTTTTTGGCTATAACTCGTCGACTAATGGTTATTTTTTAATCAATAAAAAGCCTAATTATTTCTAGAGCGCTGTCCAACAATTATTTTTTTTAAAAAATTGATTTATGAACCAAAATGTTGGAAAAATTATTTTTTTCATGCTTTTTGAAAATATTTTCCACAAAACTAAGTCTTTTTTTTTGATTTCTGTTTGATCTACAATATGCTTCTTAGTTTCTTCAATAAATTTCATTTGAAAAGAAAACAATCATAATACAAAACTTGCGTTTTCCAGCTTAATATTAATTTACTTCTCATTTTTTATGTATCAATTTTGTTCAGTGTTGGTTTTGAAGAAACATTGAAAAAGAAATTATTAAAATATGTAAAAAATTTTAATATTGGAATGTTAGTTATGAAAAGTTTTAAGTAAAAAAATTAAATAAATTAAATTAATGATTTGGCCAGCTGCTGGCCTGTTTAGCAGGCGGCTGTGGATCAACATCACTGCTCTCTCTAATATCTTAGTCACCGTCATCATCATCAGAAAGGTCAATAATTTCGCCCAACAGATATTCTGGAATTTCAACATTGTCTTCCCCTTCTTCCTCCTTTTCCTTGCCTTTCTCTTCTTCAAAGGTTTTTTTATACCACCAACAAATTTCAGCGAGTATTGCATCTGGAGTTTTCGTTCCTCTGTACCTGAAACGCAAATTGTTTTCAATCGTTAACATGTTTAAATTGTTTACGCTGACAAAGATATTCGAAAAATTATTTATACCACCAACAAATTTCAGCGAGTATTGCATCTGGAGATTTATTTCCTCTGTACCTGAAACGCAAATAGTTTTCAATCGTAAACATGTTTAAATTGTTCGCTCTGACAAAGATATTAGAAAAATCTAGGAGTTCAAAATATGCACACTCTATAGTAACCTTATTTCTAATGGAAGCGCAGTTTGGTGGTAACGTTCGCCTTGCTCATCAGATGCAGTTGGCAACTGTTGAGCGAGTTGATCAAGATGCTGATGCAAGAGACGAATTTTGCAGTACGACATATAAACCCCAATTTCATCGAAAGCTGCCAACATGTTTGCAACAGATTGCCTGTAGTTGTCTTTACGTTCTTTACCCAAAAGTCCTTTAATAACTGCTTTCAATGCGAGCCATGCATTTAATTCTCGGTCTGTCAGAACTTGGTCAAAATCTTGACGACTCATTAGTTTCCGTATGTCGGGACCATTAACAACCCCTTCCTGAATTTTGGCGTTACTTAGTCTTGGGAAAATGCTGGTCTTTCTGCGATACATTTCAAAACATTTTTAGCAATGCCAAGTTTAATGTGGAGCAACTGCAACAAAATCGTCATTTCAGGAACAAGTCTTTCGTGTAGCCTATTGTCTTTAGGCCATTTCCGTCCAATGCGACTATTCCAGTTATGCTGTTTGTGCACTGGTTTCTTCCTTAAATACCTTCTCCGTATTGTGAATCCCAATCGCACTTATATTTTGGACGGCCAGATGCTGTTAAGCCTGTAATGAATGAAACTTTTTTTGAGGTCGCAGCAAATGCGCCACTGCTGTTCGTTATATTTGATAACTTCCAGAATGTGTGTTCAAATTATCGAAATTTTCACTAGTGTCAGTGCTATATGCAATCGGAGTAGAAGGCATTCACAACTTATAAGCTGATTAGTGAACAACTGATAAATAAACGCTAATCATCTTTTTTTTTATAGGCTAACCCTATCGTTAATTTTTCAATATCGTTGCAATAAGCGAAATTTTTTGCATCATTCACATTGAAGAACTTTTCTGATTTTTTTTTGGCGTTTTCGATATGGCTATTTCCATCGAGATGTCAACCGTGACCTTAAAATTAAAAGTGAGTAAATATTAGTTTTTCTTTGATAGTATTACAGAAAAACGTTCAAATTTTCCTATTCTGATGCATTGATAGCAAAAATTTGGTACCATAAAGAGAAAAATGGCTCCAAAACCAAACATATTTTTTTTCACATTCTTCGTAGAAATGTATTACATTTTCTCTTAAGTTTTTATAAATCTACGGAACATGTTGTGATGACAGACTTTACATGAAATAATTCTCACAACAACAAGTAATTACAACAAAAAAGAAATAGAGCAAATATTGCTTTTATAACAGTTACTTTTGAGTTTTTTGTCAATTATGTTTTAATGTCACGTACGTAAGGAAAAAACACCATTTGTGTTCATTACTTTTGTCTTAACAGATGAATTTGTCCATAAATTTAGATTCTAAACAAGTTCATCGTGAAGTATATAAAACTATTTGAAAGATAGTGAAATTTACAAAAGTAATATTTTTATTAGTGCTGCAATTCTGTCACGTACGTAAGGGTATGTGTAATTCGGTGTGAAAATTAAAATACACTCATAATCGAAGTATGATTTTTCTGTAGATGGGCAAAACATTAGCTGAAAAAAATAAGGAGTATGCAAAAAAGTACAGAGCTACATTGAAAAAAGATGCAACAAAATTAAATGAGTTCCGAGAAAAAGAAAAGGAGAGACAGCGCCTATATCGAAAGAAACTGAAAGAAATTAAGACAAATTTAAATCAAGATCTTCTAAAGGACAAGAGACAAAGAGACAATGAGAGGCAAAGAAAATCTCGAGAAAAGAAGAAAACTAAAATGGTGGTTGAGCCCTATTCATGTCGACAAACTTTGGGAACAGCAGTAAGGAAGGTACAAAAATCATTGCCATTGGATTTGGGCAAGAAAGTTAAAGTCATTAATGTTTTATATAAGAAATACGTTAAAGCAACAGATGATGAAAAAATGCAATCCAATCACACTTTGGAATTCCAACAAAGACTAAAAGAAGTAAGTGCCTTCTACATGCATGATGGCATAAGTGTGCAATCTTCTGGTAGGAAGGATACACTCATCATCGAAGGACAAATCGTTGCTAAACGATTCATGCTCATGACTGTTTCGGAAGCCTATGAGCTTTATAAAAGGGACTGCTCTGAACACGTTAGTAAGTCGACTTTTTTTCAACATAGACCACGTAATATTCAACTTTCGAGCAAAATACCTCACAACATGTGCGTATGCATGTATCATGCAAATTTCGGATTTTTGCTAGAGGGTTGTTCAACCCTTATTCCGTCGATATCGCATGATTTTCAAAGCTTTTTACAATCAGCTTGCTGCAACATTAAAGAGGAAAAATGTATGCTTAACAATAGTCCAAAGTGCGTGCGCGATATAAAAAATGATTTAATTCCCCTAAAATATTTAACAAAAAAGGAAGAAAGTGTGAAATGGCAACGTTGCCGAAAGGTGGGCGATCGAATTACATTAACTTGCACTACTGCTCCCTTGTGTGATCTTGTTCACGAATTGGAGGTTGAGCTTCCACTCTTTAAACAACATTTCTATGTTAAACGTCCCCAACAAAGTTACTTTCAAAGTAAAAAACATAATTTAAACCCTGATGAACTGGTTCTACAAATAGATTTTGCTGAAAATTATCGATTGGTCAGCCAAAATGAAGTTCAAAGCGCCCACTTCAGTTATCGCCAAGTTACAATTTTTACTTGTGTAACATGGCTAAATGGCGGTACAAGATCCTTTGCTGTCATTAGCGACATTTCATTTCGACGCTTGTAAACCAAATACAAGCTCAGTGTGGAACATTTTCAAAGATATTCATATTCTCTGACGGAAGCAGCTCCCAATTTAAAAATAAATACATTGTTCGGAGCTTACCCGACTTCGTATACAAATTTGAATGCAAATATTTGGAATGGAACTACTTTGCGACTTCACATGGGAAGGGAGCCGTCGATGGAGTAGGAGCCGTCATAAAAAGAAGTGTTTGGCAGATAACAAAAACAAAAAGGATTTTGTTGGAAACTGCTTTGGATTTTTTTGAATGTGCTCGGAACAACCTTAGTGGTATTTGTTTAATATACATTTCTTCAAAGCAGATAGATGAGTTTTCTCCCAATTTATTCGAAAAGTGGAAGAAGGTATCAAATATACCTGGAATTCAAAAAATTCATTGGGTTTCGTGCAACGATGAATCAGAAATAAAGTTAGCCAATACAGCGTATTCCAAAAATAAACATTTATAAAATATTTCATTGTGTAATATGTGAAAAAAGACTTAAATGTACGCAGTATAAACATTAATTTAAGTTTCCGCTACCTTTTATAGTTAATAAAGCTTTAAACGTTGAAATTTTCGAATTTATTTTTCAATACACTACGACGGAAAAATATGTCACATAACGTATGTCACATAACGTATTATGTTACGGCATCTGTAGAAAAATCTATGAATTGTTTTTCCTCAAAACAAAAAGGAATAGTAAGCGACATTGATCCACTTTACTTTAGAAAAAAAATCGATGGCAAAATCCGCTACACTTCGCAGAATTTTGAAGTTTTAAGAACGAGGTTAAACTCACTTCCATTTTTGTCACGTACGTATTACTCGGTTTTTCGCAAATATCTTCGGAAATATATTTAAGCGATATTCCTTATTTACATATGATATAGCTTCAGTCGAGTATTGATAAAAAAATATAACAAAAAGAAAAAATATTGTAAGCTGCTATAATTTTTCTTTAGTCGAAGTCGTACGACTGTCACGTACGTAAGGCTGGAAATACCCATATGCTTTTACTTTGGTACCTTTCGCCAGCAAATTTTTTTCCTTTCAAAAATAAAGCCAGTAGTTCGGTTTTTTCTAAGTCAATAACAAATTTGCAAAAATTCCATCCAATTTGTTTTGTGTGACTAGGATTGGGTCCTTTGATGTTACATTGGATGTACCTTCACCAGCGTCGTATTCTGAGAAGAAATGTACTGTACGAGTAGTACTGATATATGTTTGAAGATCAATACTTCGGTATGTTGGTACTGGAACGAATTCTGAGTGCGGTAATGGTAATTGGACACTTAGCACTTCTACATAAGTTTTTTTCTTTGCTTTCCTTATATTCAAAGTTTTATGGTGGTTGATACATCCATAGCAGTTTTCTTCTTGATGCGGGCTGTTGTCTAACCACATCATTGGTATACCAAAAGGCATAGCCTTATTTTAACTTTTCCATTGCATAAGAGTTGAATAGCAATCAAAGCAAACTTTTTAGGGGCATAGTTTAAGTCAGTGCTGAACTCATGCGAGAAATATTGTTTATAGGCTTCCAAAATAAATCACTCGCATTGCCACATTTTTCATCGCTTGCAAGAAACGTCCACAAACATTGCAAAAATGGTCTACTTTACATTTTGGTTTCGACATTTTTAATACAATATATATTATACAATGTTTTTTTGTTATTTTTATGAAACCAATGCACTTAACTTAAATCACTCACAAAATAAAATAAGTTCCAAAAAAATTAATAACGTATTTTATCACGACCGAGCGAAAATTAAAAGACATCAGCCTCGGCTGAGTTTCGAGTCTTAACTGAATCTTTATTTTTGAAATTAGTTTGCTTGTACGAAATAAAAAAAAATCGCTACCTGTGCGTGCGGTGGTTGAAAACAAAAAAGTTCTTTTACTAATTCCTAATTTTTGGAACTTCCCTTTTTAATTAATTCTACTTTTTTTCTTTCTCAATGTTTCTTCAAAACCAACACTGAACAGAATTGATACATTAAAATGAGAGTAAATTAATATTAAGCTGGAAAACGCAAATTTTGTATTATGATTGTTTTCTTTTTAAATGAAATTTATTGAAGAAACTAAGAAGTATATTATAGATCAAACAGAAAGCAACAAAAACAGAAAGACTTAGTTTTGTGAAAAATACTTTCAAAAAGCATGAAAAAAATAATTTTTCCAACACTTTGCTTCATAAGCACCACAAAAATTTTCTAAATCAATTTTTAAAAAAAATTTAATTGTTGGACAGGTCTCAAGCATTAATTTGACTTTTACAGATTGAAAAAAATATCTAAAGGCTCGGTTACTTTTTGAATATCAATAAATGAAAATGAAATGAAATGAAATTAGTCGATGAGTTATAGCCAAAAAACCATATAAATAATATGCTGAAAATCGGCATTTGACTGCAAAGTTCGAAGGTCGATTAAAAATAATAGCCTATATTTTCACCCCCTCCCCACTCTGAGAATCGACCTAACTTTTGCTAACCTGAATTTGTTCCACTATTAATAATAAAAAAATATCCTCGAAGGCCGTTCGTCGGAAATAAATTTCAGAATATTTTCCTGCGATAGAAGGTTTGCTTAATTATGCCAATTATGTTGTACTTACTTTAGTCACCAAATAGCAAATATTTTCAAAAATCTTTATTTTTCTTCCTGTTCGTCGTGAAAATCGTTTCTATCTACGAGTATTAACTTCAGAAATGAGTTTGTTACAAGACCGTCAATATTGTTGGTCCTGAGCACCTAAACCATTTTTAGAGAGACATTAATTTTTGGCGATTGATATTGGTCGTTTTGGAACCCAGTTCTTGTTTTATATTCAATAAGTCCACGTTCTTTTATTAATAATATTTTGAACTGTTTGACAAAAACGAACCATATTTTCGCATAAATATTTTGTATATTTAATCTGATTATAATGATACGAGTCATTTACAATTTTTCTCAGAGAAAATTTTATTGGCATACTTTGTTTTGGCCTTTTCACTGTTTAAATAATTACTACATTTGGAATCCATTAAATAACTGATCTTAATTTAGAAAGAAACAAATGTTGTTAAAAAAAATATTAATTGTATGTCGAAAGCATTTACCATTAAACCAGTTTTTTAAAAGGCAAAGTACTTTGAGGTGATTTTTTTCGGTTTATATAGATTTCGTATAATAATTTAATAATCAATTAGAGTTTTACAGTGTTTCCTGTTGAAATTGGGTAATAACATACCTTCGAACATATTCTGTCAAAAATTTACGATTGATGTTCTCTGGGTAGCTTGTTATACTCGTTTACATTGTAATTTTCTGAATATTTTAAAAAAATCAAAGTACTTTATTGATACACTGTATATTACAGAATTCTAGACAAAGATGTCACTTTTAGATAAGGCTATTTTATTAAAAATAACGCCCCTTTGCATTCACCTAAAACAAAATTGAAATCTGAGGACGTGCCTTTTTTGCTATGTTTTCGCTACAAAGTGTCACAAGCATTAGTTATTCGACAAATGGTTCAGAAACTGTTACTACTTTTAAAATTCATTACAAAAATAGAATTCTAGCATTTATAACTACTAATGACTCCGATTTACTTCATACAATTAAGCAGATCGCGAAATGGACTCAATTATACATAAAGAAAACGTGGAAAATAAAATTCTTAATCGTATTTTGTAACTGGTCTAGCTCACGAATACAGTCAGCTAAAGCCAAAATATTTTGCGAATCGATCTAAAATATACCATTCATAATTTCTGAAGTGGTTCTTTTGCATCTTGAATTGTGTGCCAAGGCACTCTAGTAAAAGGGTTATCCATGTGAATTTTTATCTTTATAACTAGTCCAATCAAAAACGTATTAAAATGGATGTTTTTTTTTCTACCTCAGCCCCTTCATCCTTCCATTTTGTAATTATGGTTTCTTTATAAGATTTTTAAGTATAGTTCCGTGAATTCCAGTAAGCCCAGGTTCCAATACGGGTAAGAAAATTGAATAATTTTAAGCGTCGGGTTTTCACCTCGTAAATGCCGGAACTTTAAAAGCAAGGGACTTATCTCTACGGCATGTAAAAACTTCTAAAAAATGCATTAGACACTCGTAGCCGGCGTTACACAGTTGGTCCCGGTCAGTGGGTATAAAAATAATATCGTTTGCAGCTTACTGATTTGAGATTTATTTGTTCCTTAATGAGCTAAGTAAGTATCGGGCGATAAATCTAGAGTTTTTTTTTAAATAAATAAATTACCAAAAATTCAAATCACGCGTCGAATCAATATTATTCATTCGAAAGCCATTTATTTTTTAATAAAATTTCCTTAAAAGTTTGCCGCTACTGCCTCAGGGTGTCCATTCTGAGGGTCCAATTTTAGATGACTCGTTCAATCATTTCGACCGGTATGGCGTAAATGACAAGCTTAATGTTGGCTTCCAATACCTGAATTGTAGCTGGGTTAATCAGCATAGCCTTTGCGACTTTACGTAGCCCCAAATAAAAAAGTCTAAAGCTGTGATATTACACTATCTAGGCGGTCAACTCACAAGTCCAAAACGTGCAATAAGCTGTTCTTCGAAATTACCTTTCAATAGATCCATTGTTTGAGCAGCTGTATGGCAAGAGGCAAGAGGCTCCGTGCTGTTGATACCAAATGTCGTCAAGATTACGGGCTTCAATTTCAGGTAGCAAACAGTCCGTATCATGACGCGACAGCGATCCATTCAGGGTTACGTTCCGTCCATCATCATTTTTGAAAAAATATGAAAAAATATATAAAGTACGTTTATCGTTTCATTACTTAAGGACAATACGACGTTTCGACGGATCTTGAAAAAAAACCTTTACTCATTTATCCTCTTTTAAGTAGCAAACAAAAAGGACTACAATAAATTGGATCCCATTTAGGGGATGTCCTCTGCTCAATTCATCCAGCTGGGTTTAAAACAAATGAAATATATGTTTATTCTAATAATTTGAAGTGTGTTTAGATGCTCGCCACTCGAAAACCAACTTATTTCTCCAAATTGCATTTTCTTTGAAAACATATATGTATCAAGGATCTCGAACTCAATAAAGTTGATGACAAATAATCCTAGCAACTGAATATTAACTTTGGAAAATAAAGAAATCATTAAATTATACAAATGTTAATGAATAATATTATTAGATATATTAATTATTTTTAGTGTCGCATATTTCCATGTTTTTTATTACTTAGTAAAATATTTGGGATAGTTGAGAATAACTTTAAGAGCAAAATTTCACTCTAAGTACAGATTTATTTCGGACTTTTTTATACCCAACTAAACAATAAAAATTATACATGGTGGGCGATTTAAAATTTTAAATTTGAATCGGTTGTAAAAAAAGCACTGACAATTTTTTCTGGTTTTATTATAATAATTTCTGGTTTTATTATAAAGCTTGAACTTTGTCATACGTAACATAATATTATTCATATGACTACCACGACAGGTTCGGCAGTACCTCATCCGATCAACGCTTCAATTGCCTTTGGATGCTTTGCGTAACATTTATCCTTAATGGCTCCTTGCAGAAAATAATCGAAAAGGGCTCAAATCACAGCTCCGAGGCGGCCAATTGACATCAAAATTTCGGCTGATTATTCGATTTTCAAAAACAGTGCGTAAATTATCGATCGCTGCGTTAGCTGAGTTGTAGCGACATCTATGTGCCGGGGTGACAGCCCCTGGCCGAAGCATTGCTGGCTCGGGTCAATCCGGTCCATATAACCGGCTGTCGTGGGATAGCGTTAGCTGTGTGACATGTGACACCGTCTTGTCGTTGTCGTCGATCAGAGGTATTTTTGAGACTAGTCAATCCCACGATAGGTAGGCCAGACTAAAATGCATAATTGAGCAGAACGGACTGTATCTTCTTTTCCCGGGTGACCAAGACATATTTAACACCAGACTACACTATGCCCAAGTAGATGTTTATTATGTTCGGAACTTATTTCAGCAAGTCATATTTTATCTGAGTGTTCTTATCAAGAATCGATGAACCCTTAGGAAAATTACTTGACTGTACTTGGGAGGACATCCTTCCCACAATACGTTGCTGGCTTAGCTTTCAATGGACATTTGAAATCTAAATAATATCTAGATTCCTTCTTTCCACTTCACTTTCTAAAAAAAACTTCCAGGCGTAAATGGTCTAGTTACCCGGCGCCTTTAAAGCCATATTTTGTATAATTTATTTTATAAAATATATTGTAAATAAATAAAAAAAATTTTTGGGAATGGCGCCGTAACGCTAACGGCTGCTCCTTGCTCATTTTCGAAGAAACATGGCCGAATAATGCCGCCGGCCCAAAATCCGCACCAGACTGTGACTCGTTATGGATGCTTTGGCTTCTCAATAGTCACGTATAGGTTCTTTGAACCCCATATTCGGCAATTTTGCTTATTGATAGCCACTGAGAAGAAAATGAGCTTCATCTGAAAACACGATTTTTCAATCAAATTCTTCATCTCCTGCCAAACAACCTTTAGGGGAGAGGCGAAAACGCATCGGATGGTCACGAGGCTCTACTTCTTGGATCAATTGAACCTTGTAAGCCTTTATACCGAGGTCTTTATAAAAAATTCTTGTCAAAGTAATTCGAGAAATATTCACTTCCTGAGAACGATAACGAGTTGATGTTAATGGATGCTCTTAGCACTGTACAAGAACTTACTCGGGTTGGTTTGTCCAATAACAATCCATTTTCGTGAACTGGCTTCACAAATTGACACACAAACTGAACAGATAGTCAATCCTTACTTTAAATTCAACTACTGATTACGTTGACTTTGAAAGGTAGGATAACATTAATTTTTATTTTCAGGTTTATGTTTGATATTTGTGAAAAAATAAAACGCGCATATCTCTGGGAGTATGTTCAGTTCTACTATTGAACACACCCATCTCAATAGTAGAACTGAACATACCCCGTTAATGTCATATGGGTTTTGAAAGTTAACCTCAATAGCGTTAGTCTGTAACGGGATTTTAAAATTGGTTCATCTTTTATCATGGAGTGGTCAGATAATGAGAACCGTATCGCTGTAATAGCACTTTTCAAATGTGAAATGAAAAATGCGATATTTTCAAAACGCTCCGGCCACTAGGGACTAGCCGCATGTTCGTCTACCGATGCATAAAACTGTTTGAGTAGACTGGAGATGTAAAAGACCGCCACCGGTCGGGCCGCCCACTCTCTGTTCGAACACCGCATGGCATCGAAGCCGTTAAATCAAGAATTCACAGAAATCCGCTCCTAAAACAGAAAATCATGGCCCGTGAGATGAATATGACGCAAAAGTGTCATGAGTCGAATCATTTAAAAAAAACTTAAGACTTATAGCTTTCAAACGACGTACCGGACATTTATTGACTGCTGCTTTAAAAAAAAATAGGAATGAAAAACTCAAACGTCTTTTGGTGAAGCACGCTGATAACTTGCACAGAAAAATTTTGTTCACCGATGAAAAAATTGTTACCGTTCAGGAAAAATTTAACAAGCAAAATGATAGAGTGTATGCGAGGAAGCATCTGAACTGATCCTAAGGGCGAAAAAGCTTCAGTCGTGGTTTGGTGGGATGTCTCTTACGATGGGGTCACTGACCTGCATTTCTGTGAACAAGGAGTCAAAACAACGGCCAAAGTTTACGAAGAAACCGTTTTGGAAGCTGTTGTGATAGAGTGTATGCGCGGCTACCTAAGGAAGCTCTGAACTGATCCTAAGGGTGGAAAAGGGTCATCACCCAGCTTCAGTCATGGTTTGGTGGGGTGCCTCTTACGATGGGGTCACTGACCTGCAGAGTCAAAACATCGGCCAAAGTTTACCAAGAAACCGTTTTGGAAGCTGTTGTGAAGCCTCTTAACAATTCCCTGTTCCAAAACCAGCCATGGACTTTCCAGCAGGATTCTGCGCCGGCCCATAAGGCTAAAGCGTCGCAGGCCTGGCTTCGAAACAATTTGCCAGCGTTAATTTTCTTTGAAGAATGGCCCTCAGGCAGTCCAGATTTGAACCTATTGGATTACAAATTATGGACGGTTTTAGAGGAGAAGATTTGTCACAAAAGATACCCCAACATTAGATCTCTTAAGACTGTTTTGGTTCGAGTTGTGACCAATTTTCCAATGGACGAGGTTCGTGCAGCTATTGACGATTGGGCAGTGCTACTTAAGGCGTGTGTGAAGGCAAAAGGAGGACATTTCGAATAAGTAGATTCTTTTTGGATACAATATACATCAATAAATATATTAAATAATATTTGGTCCAAAAACATTCAGTACTTTTATTTTACAGCATAAAACGTGTGTAACAGTATTTATGTTCCTACTAAGTAGCTTTATATGATTTTTAAAAATTCCCGGAATCTCGGGACAAATACGGAATCGTAAATTACTAAAATGTCTCGACAGCCGGTTCTATGGACCGGATTGACCCGAAGAGCAATTATTTGGCCAAGGGTTCTCACCCCGGCACATTGTTGCCGCTACAACAAGAACAACTAAAATTTCTGGGACATATCGGTATGGGATAAATCCCTAGGGCCAACAGATTCTAATATAGTGTTTAAATGCAGCGTAGTTTGTAATGTTTGGCCGTATCGAATGGTCATTCTCAGCATCTCGACAGCTTTCTCTCGTTTGTGAATATAGCCAATTTGCGTAAATTAGAGAAATTAGCATGGCTCATTAAGATTATAAATCTGTTTTTACTTTTAAATACCTATGTAAAGTGTGTTTGTTATTTAAGGTTCTTGGAGGAATTTCATAAGCTTGACATCTCTATCACCGACAATCGATATCACTAATAAAATAAAAATTTCCTCGGCCTTAAAAAATAACTGAGTATGGCTTTAATTGGCCAAAGTGTTAATAAAGTGTTTTTCTCAGTTTTTTTATGACTCATTAGCATTGGCTTTCATATATATATGCATATATTGTCTAAGTATTTTAGTTCTAAATTCTGTATATATATTTCCAATTCATTAAGTTGAAGCAAGTCGTTTAAACGTGCATTTTGAAAATAATTTGGTCTTCAAAATCAAAAGCCAAACGAGAAGATGTGTAGGTTTAGTCTTATTTAAGTATCGAATGTAGTGAATTTCTATGTGAGGTACTAAACTATTTTTGTTTTCAGTATACCCGAACTAATTTTGAAAATAATTTGGTGTTAAAAATCAGAAGCAAATCGAGCAAATGTGTGCTTTTAGTTTTATGTATGTTCCGAATGTAGGGAATTTCTGTCTGATGTACTAATTTATTGTTTGTTTTCAGTATACTCGAACTCTACTCTTCTATGGTCTGTTTAACAGATCCCGCCCACGGGAGCTTCTACTGTAAAACGGCCCAAGCTTTGTTTTCCCCGATTCCTGTTCATTCACTCGTCTTAAATCTAAAATTAAAAATGCTTCTAAGCCGATAATATTGGAATTTGATTTACCCTAGTGGTGCCATTTGAAATTTTCTGTTCCTAAAAAGTCTTGTGAGAATTTACATGTTTATAAATATTGTAAATATTTTGACAAAAGTTGTTAAAAATTCCTTTTCCAATCAAATAATGAAAGGCTATCGTATTTTTTGGGTCTTCTGAGGGAAGGTTCTTTATGACAGTATCTCAAAAGACTCGTATTCTATAACAAAGTTTCGGTTTCAGTATTGAGATTATTTCTTTTTTATTCTTATCTTAGATATTTTACCTGTCTTAAGTCGTTAAAAATCAGGTTTAATTATATTACGATAGACATTGGCAAATGAATGGATACAACAAGTTGAAATGATAACTACAGATATACGTATATATTATGTATGTGTGTACGCATGTAATGTATTTATTTGTTTGAATACCGGTTTCAATTTTATTTAAAAAAAAAGAAAGTACGATTTCAATAATATCTACAAAAATATCCATTAACCTTACGTGAACTGGGGCATAGTAAGACCTTAGGCACGTCTAGCGTGATCTAAAAAAATAGAACGAGAATAAGAGAATTAAAATTGAATTTAAAAACCAATGTAAAACTATAATCGAGAAATATGCATTCGAGTACAAAAATGGCCCGTACAAGAAGCAAATAGTAGGTGATAAGCATTATTTCTTGTTTACTTACGCTGGCTTGACCATCTCTAGGATGTAACCCTTGGTGTTAATTGTTTCCGTTTTATTAGCCTTGCCTTTTTCCACAATTTTCTCTACCAAGATGTGGAAGAAGTTTCTCGAGAAGCTGTTACCATCCAGCCAAAGACCTTTCGTAGTGGTAGACAGTATAGAGAGGTCACTTTTTATTTTAACTAAGGATTTTATGGTATTTTGTAGTGGTAGATGGTTTAGAGAGGTCACTTCTTATTTTATGGTATCACAGAAAACTCTTAAAAATTAACTAAAAAAAGTAGCCAAGGGAGGATCATCACTACAGTGAAGCTTTAAAGTGCTTAATTGGCATTATATTTGCAAAAATAATAAAAATTTTGATCAAATTGTTTAACCAGTCTTCAAATTTCATCGTCAGTTGGAAAATGAGTGACTAGATATAGAATGAAACCCACAGCATACATATGATAAGTTCCATGGTCCTCAGTTATATCGTAGTATTATTGTTTTTAAAGAAACAAATCAATAATTATTCTCTGGAGTTTTACATGTAGCTTATTTAGTAGAAGGCCGTCATTACTAAGAATCGACACACAGCGCCAGATTTACCCTTTGGAAAGTTTTATAAAGTGGCACAGAAAGGGGATTTTTTTAAAAAGGGGCACAGAAAGGGGATATTTAAAAAGAAGTCGCAAATTTTTGTCGATTTATTTATTTTATTTCAAACATTAAAGTTAACAAAAATAACGAAAAAAACAGATCGAAAAAATTGGCGTCAAAATACACAGTAAAGTATACAACAATTCATTAGAAGGTATATACAGTGGCTGACAAAACTCTACGTACGACCCCTTATTCTTTAATTTAACAAGTTCTGTAGGATTAGAAAGAAATGTAATGATGCAGGTCTGTTTAAAAACTTATTAATGTGTAACAAATCACAAAAAGGTATTATACTCGAATATTAACTTTAAAATAAATTTACTTAAAACTGAAAAAAGGGACTGACAATAGGTACATACGTTTTATTGGTTTCACTGTTTTTGCTATTTTCGTTATTTTTATCAGCTAAAGTATTACGGTAAATTACCGTTTGTTTCATTTTGTGTGTATGCTTTGAAGTATTCTTGGAATTTATTGCATTGTGTCATTTTAAGAAGTGTACGATCAAAAAAATGGCTCCACGTAAAGAAATGTCTGCGGATGTGCGAAAATTAGTTATTCAACATAGAAAAGAGAATAAATCATTTGGTGAAATAGCAAAATTATTATATTTAAGCAAATTGACGGTGCAGACCATATTTAATAACTATAAAAAATCAAGTTCCGTCGAAAGTAAGCCGCGAATTAGTCGTCCCAAGAAGCTTGGCCGCAGAGACATTACATTCATTCGCAAAGAAGTGGACCGAAATCCCAAAGTCCATGCCACTAAGTTGGCCCAGGACATAGCTGAGAGATCCAAAATTGTTGTTCACCCATGCACTGTAACTAGGACCCTCAATAATGAAGGATTTCACTGCAGAACTCCTCGCAAGAAGCCCCTTATAAGCGACAAAAACAGGAAACTTCGCTTGGAGTTCGCAAAAAGGCATATAAATAAGGGAATTGACTTCTGGAAACGGGTGCTATTTACGGATGAGTCTAAATACAACATATTTGGATACGACGGGAAAGCCAAAGTTTGGAGAAAACCGAACACTGCTATGGATCCCAAGCACCTAAAGCCGACTGTTAAACATGGTGGTGGCAGTGTTATGGTATGGGGAGCAGTTGCAGCCTCAGGCGTTGAAATCTGGTATTCGTTGAGGGCATTATGGATCGCTTCCAATACAAACCATATTGGAACACAATTTGAAGCCATCCGTAGACAAGTTATGCCTAGGAAAGAGCTGGATCTTTCAACAGGACAATGATCCCAAGCATACGTCGCCGGTAGTGAAGGACTGGCTGCTGTATTATGCTCCGCGACAGCTGTATTCACCTCCACAAAGCCCGGACTTGAACATAATAGAACACGTGTGGGAAATTTTGGAGCGAAAGATCCGAAATCACGCTATTAGTGGTGCTCCAACTCTAAAAGAGAAGCTGCCAGAAGAGTGACAGAAAATAACGCAGGAAGATCTCAATAATTTAGTAGCTTCAATGCCCAGACGGTTGCAAGCGGTCATCGATGCTGGTGGTGGCCCAACAAAATATTAAAAAAAATATTATTTTTCCATATAATTTCTACTTTTTTTAATTCGTATGTACACTTTTGTCAATGGCTTCTTTGAGTTTCTTGTGAATAACTTTAAAAGTTAATATTGGAGATATACTATATTATTTTGTTATTTTTTATACAATTATCAGATTTAAAACAAACATGCATCATTACTTTTAATTGTTTATGTCGTTTTTGACTGGGCTGATTGGTCAGTCTTCCTTCATGAATTAAATAAAACTAATTTATTTCATGTTTTCCCTTACATTTTTTTCAAATGCATTAGGACATGGTACATTAAGGAAAAAGGGGGCGTACGTAGAGTTTTGTCCGCCACTGTACATATCGTCGGTGTTTGCAGCAAAAGACCTACACTAGGTTTCATAAGTCTACGCTCATTTAGTGTATTTTTTTATTATTGAAAAATGTAAAAAAGTGCGGTTTTTTAATTAATTATTTTTTACTAAATAAACAATGTACTTCATGTACTTTTTTTATTAAAGATAATTTTTATCAAAAATAATTTTAAGTTTTCTAAAAACAACAAAAATAATAATTCAATTCAAAAAATACTGGGTCAAAAGTCTACGCTCACAACCAGTAAATCACTAAAAAATAGGTATTTATCAGTAAAAACACTATAAATTATATGAATTAATATCCGCGACGTTTTAAAACTTCTTTTAATCTATTTTGCATGGAATCAACAAGGTGAGTAGTCTCTTCGGCCGATATATTTTCCCACTCCTTCTGGGTTACTTCCATCAACATTTTTTAGTACATTTTATGGTAACCAAAGTCTAACGACTTCAGCGGTGTGCTTTGGGTCGTTATCTTGTTGGAAGTAGTATTCACTGGATAATCCCAATTTTTTTGGCACACTGCTTTAAATTCCTTTTTAAAATGTCTCACTAAGCAAATTTGTCCATCTTCGACTCGATAAATTCACAATTACCAACTCCTCCAGCTGCCATACCTCCCCACATCATCACTCCTCCTCCACCATGCTTCACTGTGGGTAGTAAATTTTCTCTGTTAAGAGCGGTTCCGGATTTACTCCACACAACGAAAAAAAACAGGTCATAAAAAATTGGCGTCAAATTGCACAAAAAAGTATACAACAATTCATTAGAAGGTACATACATATCGTCTGTGTTTCCAGCAGAAGACCTAAGTGTTTTTCCGATACTTAACAGGAGAGCCAAAAAACTGTTGCATTTATTCATTCCGCGGAATTTCCGAAAATTAGTAATTGCAGTCGAATTGTAAATAGATTTGACACGTTTTTACTAAAAACAAAAATTCCGGTTAAGGCGCCATTTCATCTGACACAACAATAAAAAGGGTCGGTACCATGGGATTGACCTAGGCTGCTGAAACGAGGTATGCGATTGTCTTTTAGACAAGGCCTACTTAGGATTGAATATAGGCCAAATCGGTAAATGCTTTAAAATAGCCTCTATACACGGTAACTTTCAAAGTTTAGGTACCGATGCTCTAGGAACAGCTTTTATAGTCTGATTTCAGTGGAATTTGACACGAAGTAGTATCATAGCATGGAAGTTAACTGTTTATAATTTACACCATATCGGTCTATGATTTTATACAGCCCTAATACAAAGATCCCTCTTGATTTTAGGTCCTGACTCTTTTGAAACCACATTTACTGTTTGATTTGGACAAAATTTAGTAGTTCAATGGAATGGCAATTAACTGTTAAGGACCATATAGGCCCAATATTTAATTTAGCTGACATACAAAGACGCCAAATTATAACGATTCATGCTTTAAACACAATTCATTATAGAGGTTACATAATATTCGGTACGACCGAACTTAGCGCCTTCTATACTGAATGTTACTTTCGGTTCTGTCGTTTATATGGGCAATATAAAAATGGCTGACTAGAATTTTGGATTTGGAAATAGAAAAGGACTTTGTGAAGAGAAGCACATTGGCCTTTTGCTGGGAACTAAGACTATATGTTCATACATATTAACATATATATTTACTTTGATATGTTTGTACTCTTTCCATAACACTTATATACTCGTATTAACGTTCATTAAAATTATTATTAAAAAATTATCTATCTCAGGTTTAATAATTATATGACTTTATTCGGACTCTAGGTCAAAATATTTTATGTCTTCTGACAAACAAATACTTCGATTTGTGAAAAGTAGCAAAAATTTTAAAAAGGGGCAAAAAAGGGGTTTTTCAAAAAGCGGCAGTAAAGTCGCACGGCTTCAAAAAAAGGGTCAAATTGCCACTTAAGTCGCACAACGGTAACGCTGCACAGCGCATTTCATTGAAACCTGATAAATTGCCCGCACTTGTCTGAAAGCTATATCAAAACATAAACTAAATCTACAGATTTTCGAAGCTGTTTGTGCAAATTAGATATGTCAGGCTGATTTTGACATAAATTTTCAATGGGTCTATCAAACTTTTTTGTGAATGTTGCAGATAAACTTGAAGGTTATAGTTCGAATGTTTGTATTGAATCTAAATAGGCTTAAGTGTATACTTAGTTTGCATTCCGTTTGCAACACCTTGAAGTTTTGATCGGGGAACCTACTTACTTTATCTGGCTACACAATCTATTGTTTGGGCCAGCCCTGTTAAGGACATGAGCTGCTTAGGATTGTTATTGAGCAACTCTTCCCACAGGGATCTGCCGATCTGAGATCTCCCTAAAACTGAGACACCGATTTCAATTTTCATTTCTAAATATCAATTTTAATTAGCATTACTCAATTTCAATTTGCATTTTAATTTTATTTCACGTTTTTCAACTTTAATTAGTATTTTCTCAATTTTATTTTTCGTTTCTCAATTTGAGTTTAGGATTCTCAACTTCAATTTGTATTTTCTCAGTTTCATTTTAGGTTTGTCAAATTCAATTTATTATTTGTCAATTTCAATCTGCGCTTTTCAATATCGATTTTTTATTTCTAATATAATTTGTATTTTCTCAATTTCAATTCGATATGGGGTAGTAGAAATACACAAACTATTATTGCCAGATTTCTTAATTTAACGTTTGAATGGTTAACGTTTGTTATAAATAGTTTTTTTCAGAAGTGTGGTTTTCAAGAAGAAATAAAAAGCATATAATTTAATGTTATGGCCAAGAATTTAGCTTTTTGTATAAAGATAAGGGTTTGTCATTATGTTTTAAAAATGATTTCGGGCAAGTGGCTGTCGTGGCTGGCTTGAATAAATTCCAGCCGAGAGGCGCAAATTTTGACCACTTTTTGCAGCATTTGGGGCCGTATGCCAGTAATAACGCGCCAAATATTCTTCTACAAGGTGTCAATCTTTTCCGGCTAATCTGCGTAGACAAGCTACTTCACATAACCCTACAAAAAATAGTCGAGCGGTGTTAAATTGCACAGACTTGGAGGCCACACTACAGACCCACGATGCAAGATAATGCGCTCACCAAAAGTTTCCTTCAATAAAATGATTGTTTCGTTGGCTGTATGATATGTAGCGCCGTCTTGTTGGAACCAAAGGTCGTCCAAATGAACATACTCCAATTCAGGCATGAAAAGGCTTATTAATTATGCTTCTGTAGCGTTTCCCATTGACTGTAACATTATGGCCGGCTTCATTTTTGAAGAAATATCGACCAATAATTTCCTCTGCCAATAGAGCACACCGCTTGTGGATTTTCATTACTCGCAGACCAAAATGTTCTTGTAAAAATCAGGATCGGTGGTCATTTTGTTCTGTGCCAGATTCACCACAATTTGAAAACGTTGTTCAGGAGTAAGTATGAATTGGAAAACCATAGTATAAATCAAGTGACAGCTTTTAAAACGACTCCGAAAAAAGTGTATCCAGATAATTACGAGGGCGACCGCAAAAGTAACTGGCCTAACATAAAAAGAACCGTTTTTTTTGGAATTATTATTATTTATTTTTCAACATAATCTCCTTCCAACTCAATACACTTCATCAAACGTTTTTCAAGTTTTTTAATTCGATCCGAAAAATAAGATTTTTCAAGACCTCCAAAATATGCCTCAGTTTTAGCAATAAGCTCGCTATTGGACGAAAATTTGTTGTCACCGATAATTTTTTTAAATTTGGAAACAAGAAATAATCAGAAGGAGCTACATCTGGACTATATGGTGGATGCGGAGCAATTTCAAATCGTAATTCGGCCAGTTTTTGTTGACTTAAAAATGCAGTGTGTGAAGGAGCATTATCTTTATGAAAAAGAACTTTTTTGTTTCTAAATGCGGTCGTTTTATCTTGATTTCTTCACTCAACCGATCCAATAATGCACAATAATATTCACTATTTATAGTTTTTTCTTCCTCAAGATAATAAATATTATACTCCTTGCATCCCAAAATACTGTGGCCATTACTTTTCCTGCTGACTTAACAGTTTTCGCCTTCTTGGGACCACTTTTACCAGCTTCTATCCATTGTTTTGACTGTTCTTTGCATTCTGGGATGTAGTGATGGATCCATGTTTCATCAACAGTTATGAATCGGCGCAAAAACTCTATTCGATTACGCTGATAAATCGCTAGCTTTTTCATGTAGAGTTCATCATGTAAAATACACCAAACTTGTTTTTCGTGTATTTTAACAATATCAGCAAGTTCTCTGAGCTTTATTCGTCTATCTTTAGTCACTTGATTAAATATTTTTCTATTGTTTTCAATAGTAGTAGCAGTTTTCGATCTTCCAAAGCGTTGTTCATCTTCCGTACTTGAACGACCCTTTTTAAATTGTTGAACCCAGGATTTCACGGTGGATTATGATGGTGCATTATCACCATAAACATAATCCAATTCATCTTTGATTAATTGTGGCGTATAACCTTTCATATAAAAGTGTTTAATTACCGCACGAAACTCTTTATTTTCCATTTTTCAAAAATTATAAAACTGGTTTACTTCAATCACCTGTAACAAAGGAAATAATCATTAAATATTTCGGAAATTTTGACAGATGGCTTATAAAAGATTGATTTTAAAAAACAAAAAAAAAAGTTGCTAGTAAAACAGAAAATGTGCCAGGCCAGTTAGTTTTGCGGTCGCCCTCTTATAGTTGAACATTTAAGGAGTTTAATTCTTGAACGTTCTTTTGTCTGAAGAACTTTCTGGTTTCACCACGGAGTTTAAAGCAAAAATTGCTGTCGTATTTTTCTTTTCTATTATTTTCTTTTAAAGTCATTAGTTAATTGACATTTATTTAAGTAAATATATCTTACTTTAAGCTTCGGTACACCTTCAGTACAGGGTGGCGCACCAATTGTTCACAATAAAAATTTCAAATATTTATTTTTAATCAATATATTTCAATAGTTTCATTGAATAGAAAATGCAATTTAATTGTATTTGAAGATGACAGACCGTAAATGACATTTATGCTCATCCACGCCCATGCGACACCGGATCAGAAAATTATTCATTGCGGCCTTAAGGGTTAAAGTAGGGATCGCTTCAATTATTGTTTTCATGGACTGCTGCAACTCAGTCAAATTCTTTGTATCAGGATTTTAATTCAACAACAAGGAAAAGACGTCGTCTAAATAGCATTGACAAAATATGAAGAAGAAAGAAAAAGAAAAGGCTTTATTGACATTTAATTTAGTTCGTTTTTCTAACAGAGTTGCCATAGTAACTTTTTAACATCACTTTGGTCGTCTGTAAGCTGTGTAATGATTATTTCAATAAAAAAATACTTGTATTTATCAAGAAAGCAAACAAATTATTTTTTTCCTCTGACTGATCAGTTGAAATGTCTATCTTTTCCGAAATATTTTAGTATAAATAAATTGGTAAAAAAAACACGCGAAGTAATTACATTTTCTTACTTCGAAATCGAATTCTACTAATTGTCGTGCTAAATATTTGATCGTGTATTCAAAGCTTCATTTATACTTCACATAAGTTTCAAATTTTAAAAATCCCCGCTATTACATTGAAATGTAGTCAATTCAAATCTTGGTCATTTGGTCAAATTTTAGTTTGAAAATCGTCAAAATTGGCAGCCCACACAAAAAGACAGGCAGCATTTCTCTAAACGAGTGAAAACTTCTAATTTACCTAAAAACCCAGCGAAGCTAAGGTAATATTCGCTTCAATATGAAAAAGTTTAATGGAAATTGTTTACAATAGAAGAAGTTTAATTAACCAAATTCGACTAGTATTATTTTATTGAAGAAATTTCCTTTTTATTGTGGATTTTTTTTTTGTTTAGCTATTCATAATTTTTTTTTTGATATTTTGATAAAAAAAAAAGTTGTTGTGGGTAAAGAATTTTAATTTGTGTTCAGTTTGAATCTCGACTATTCACCTATAATTACGAGGTTTGAAACTCTCTGTCCAAATCATAGTAGTATACATACCGCGGTTAGAGAAGCTATTGCAAAGTCAACAAATTATCCAGCACGCTTTCTGTTTTATTGTATATATATTTATATGTGGTGTAGAACTACTATATACAAATCTATTTTTTTATTTCAATGAGTGTTGTAGTCATACGAGTACATACATACACAGTTTTTTTTAATGGGGAAAGTTACAATTGTAATGAATTCAAATAAAATTGAACATTTTCTGTACTAGGGGCGTGATAAGATAAGAACAGTTTTTTATGGTTTAGACTACAATTGTTAGAAGTAATGGTTTGAACTAAATCGTATTTAAAAATGCAGGTTTACTCAGATTTTACTTTGTATAACAAACTTTTGAGGTTTTGTGTGAGGTGAATTTTATTCTAGACCCAGAGCTACAATAAATTATGATAAATGAAATCAAATTTAAGTTAGATATTCCATTTTATCGTTTTCTAAACATTTTCTGTCATCATTTCACATAAATAAGACTGGCATTTTGTTTTAATTCTTTAATATTTTAAACTTTTAATAAAAAAAACTGCTGAATTATCATTTCAAAAATATTAAATTACCAATTCTACGTACCTAAGCGAGGAAAGTGTTGGCTTTGCTTTATGCGACGACAGAATAGAGAATTGAACTAAAAGTAAACTGCTTGCGAAATGTCTATCTATGTTTCTGATTGCGTAGATGACGAAGAAGATATTCCCAAAAAGCTATGTACCTCGCAAAAAAAATGTTAAAACATTTTATTTCCAGGTATTTAAAAGATCTTTTTTGGAAAACACCATGAGAATATTTAATAGACATGACATTTCCAGGGATTTTCTCGTAAAATACCCGCATTCTTGGAATAAATAAACTAAAAATTAATTTTTATGAAAAACTATGGATGAAAATAAAATTTTTCTAAAATTTGAACTTTGACATCATAATCCAGAGTTGTCTGAAAGTCATTTTGGGAATGAGTGCAACAATTTCACCAATTTTTATTGAAATTTGTCGAAAAATAACGTTGAGTCAAGATCATTTATGTTGAAAAATACAAAATTTCCTGAAATTTGAACTTTGACCTCAATGCGGCTCGGGTTAATCTATTCCGATTTATCTCAAATTTTTAACATTTCATTGTTAGATCTAGGGTAGTAAAACTACGCCCGGCGGTTCTCAAATTTAAATAA
This sequence comes from Hydrotaea diabolus, assembly GCA_963513945.1. Taxonomy (NCBI): domain Eukaryota; kingdom Metazoa; phylum Arthropoda; class Insecta; order Diptera; family Muscidae; genus Hydrotaea; species Hydrotaea diabolus. The sequence goes on from OY740717.1 coordinate 21,179,835, forward strand.
TATCATATAATAAAAAATATATATTATTAATTATCGCAATATTATAAGACTAACCATGTCCGTCTGTCTCCGAATGTGTGTTGAAAGTACGATAGCGGTCAAATTGGCTGTGTTAATTGTCGAAATCGACCCAGAGGGAAAAAAGTTCCCTTTACGGGACTAAAGATACCTAGGAAATAGTATACTTTTTGAGTATTTGCTGAACAAACAACATAATTATTTTTTAAACAACCACGCATGTAATACTTCAAAAAGGGCATGTTAGCTGAACATTTCGGCACTTTTGGTCCAAAAAATTGACCCTCTCTTCCTATGTATGTATGTATGTAGAAAATACAAGGTGGAGCGCAGTAATTTGCTTTTTTACACTGCAGGCTGTGGCGGCACTGTTGGTCGAAGAGAGTGGAAAGTGTGCGTGGCTTATAGTGGCTGACGGCAGATTTGTATTCGTCTGCCTTGCAGTTGCCATCATGCGTTGGCCACGTGAGACGAGGTCATTTTGTGGTGAAGCATATTTTTTAAATGCGCACTCGATCATTGCAGTGCAGCGTGCTTTTCGTTTACAATTCGCTGTTCCCCCATGCGGACGTGTTCCTGGACGGCAATCAATTGTAAATTGGGTAACTTCATTGACAACAGAAGGGACTGTGTCATGTGTACGAAGGGGACCTGAGAGATGGATTACAACACCACAAAACATCGAGAGAGTTAGAGCAGCAGTACTGCAATCTGTGAACTCCGAACAATAGTTGACTATGAGACAGGATTTTTTTAAGCCGGCTCTTGAGGCAATGCAATTAAAGGATACATGGTTCCAAAAGGATGGTGCGACTGCACACACAGCAAGGGTTACCATGAATTGTTTAAGCAACTGTTTCCTGGGCGGCTTATCTCTTTGAGGGGTGATGTGAACTGGCCGGCACGCTCACCAGACAGCCCTATGCAAACTTTTTCCTTTGGGGTTACCTGAAGTGTACACCTTTCACTTCAGGTAACCCCAAAGGAAAACTCAACCGTCCCAACACCTTGGAAGACCAAATTAACAATATTGAGTCTGAAATTGTCGGATACCAGTCGACATAATTGTTAGAGTTCATGAAAACTCCAGAAAACGTATGCAGCAGTGTGTGGATAGCGAAGGTCAATATTTGCCAGATTCACTACTGAAAACCATGTAATTTAAAAATTCAATATAATTAAAATACAAAATAATTTTTTCTAAGGTTCATAATTTTTTTTATTTCATTCCCAAAAAAAGCAAATTACCGCGCTTTACTCTGGATTAAATCCAGTGTGTCGAATAAATGTTATAATTTTTTGATTCTATGACATCTTTTGTTAAATTTTAAAACAAAATGGGTTTTTTAACATTTCTTATTTTATTTACTGCTATATTATTATTAAAAGAAACCTTTAAGTAAATAATTTAATTTTTGCAGTAAAGGAAATCCTTAAGTGAATAATTTAATTTTAGTAGTGAAGAACAATTATTCAGGATACAATAAACTAAGATACAGATATAGAAAATTTATATATTTTTTAACTTCAGATAAAGTGAACTTTACATTTAGAATTTATTTCTCGTAATCGAGTAGTATAAGGCAAAGTAAATAGATTTGGCTTTAGTATTCATAATAACCTACATAAATTAAGTCAATCAAATTAAAGTTTAATGTGAAAATTATATACAAATAATTATTGTAAAAATATATGATATTATATTCTTCAGTATCTCTTTATTATTTCATTATGAAATGAAGTTGGATAGAAACATAGACATTATAATTATATATAATTACTTCACAATAATTATTATTTGTTATTTATTTTCATTTATACATTATTGAAATTAAAAAATAAGGGTTTTTCATTGTAACAGTTTTGTAGTTGGGGTTTTAATTTAAAATTATACTGTCAAATAAAAGAAGAAGAAAATGCATATTTTGATGATAAAATTGATGATATAATCAGAAAAATCATACTGCTGCATTTGCAATTATTTGCTTTCTTTTCTTAACTTTTCTTTTAAATATAAAATGGTTTTTATTTTGAAATAGAAGATCCGCTATTTCAGTTTGAATATTGCTTATTTCATTTGTTGTTATTATTATTAGATATTATTGAGAGAACAATTTAATTAGTTTTATTGGGGAAACGATAAATTATTATATCGATATTTATAAACATGAATATACTTGTAATGTTATTTTAATTGAAAAAATGAACTTTACATTAATGAAATAATTTTTCGAAATCGAGTATTAAAATTAGTACAAAGTAAATAGGTTTGGCTTTAGAATTCAAAATAACAAACCAAACAATGTTAAATCGATCAAATTAACAATTATATGTATACAATAATATATAAAATTTAATTCTACAGTATCTCTTTTTTCATTATGAAATTAAGTTGGATAGAAAAATAGCCATTATAATTATATATAATTACTTCACAATGATTATACATTTTTATTATTTATTTTCGTTTATAATTTTTTTAAATGATACAAATTGTTTTTCATTGTAACAGTTTTGTAGTTGGGGTATCTATTCAAAATTATACTGTGAAATGAAAGAAGAAAAAAATGTATATTTTGCGACAAGAATTGATGATATAATCAGAAAAATCATACTGCACTTGCAATTATTTGCGCTTTTGTAGCTAGAGAGCTAGAGAGGCGAAACAAGACAGACGGGCAGGTAAGGCGGAGAGGAGCAAAACAGTCGAGGCAAATACATTGAAAATTTTGTAAATGGAAAGAAAATAATCTATAATTTTTAGTATGTATCCAGCAAGAGCTGAGTAAATATTTACAAAGAGCATCATCGTCGACAACCGCACTGCACAGCTCGGCGCACCGCACCGCATCGCAACATCGGCCAAGCCAAATGACGACGACGACGACGTTCGTTTAGTTTAGTTCAGTCGTTGGCGTCGTCATCATCAGTCATGTACAGAAAACTGAAAACTACTACTTCCACTTATAAAGTGACTGACCTACCTACTACCTATACCTAACGACGGAGACCGAGACGCTAGCGACAACGTCAACAAGCAACCGACCGACAATCACACCACACGTTATCCATCGACACAAAACAACGAAGTAAAACATTAATGGGAACACAGTAACGAGTACACAAAGTACTCAGCGTGCCAGAGCACCACAAACAAAAACTACCCAACTATAAACCAACCGACCAAGAATCTCCTCGAAAAAAATCATCACCACATGGAAAACAAAGCAATCAATTTCGATTATTTTTTGTTTGTTTTTGGGAAACAATTGTTGGCTCTGGTGGACATTAGAGAAATATTTTGCAGTAATAATTTTTTTTTTAGGAATGTTTAAAATTTTTTTAAGGAAGGAAATGGTCTTTAAAAATAATTAATGTAACGATTGATTACTGGCTCTGGGTGCTGCAAGGTGGTGGCGTTTAGGGAAAAGGGACGAGTGTGAAAAATACATGAGCAAGGGGCAGGGGAGGGGGCGTACAAAGTACACATACTTTTTATCATTGAACATTTAACAGAGGGACCCATCCAAACCAACTTCCATAAAAGTGGGGGAAAAAAGACATAAAAGTTTTTAATGCCAAGAAAAGTTGTTTTTTCTCATTCGGTTCGTTTCGTGTATTTGGTGCCAAATGCCATCGGCAGTAATGGCCGCAGCAGTCAGTAATGGCAGCAGCAGCAGCGTCAACACCAACTGGGTCGTCGTTTGTGGAGAGGCCAGGTCAGACGAAGCAAAAAGCAGCCGTCGGTGGAGAGGCAATGGAGGAGATGGAGCTCCACATCTATATACTGCTGCTGGCTGGCTGCACGGCATGGCACACACAAAAGATGTACAAAAGCATTGTGTGTGTGTAGTACATAAACCGACCGACAACGACGATTCCACAGTCACGACAAAGGCACAAACTGCTAGTGTGCTGCTGCTGCTGCTAGTATACACACCCAAAATTATTGACTCGTTTTTCAAAGTTGTATCCCTATAAATGAATGTAATACTATCCATTTATAACGCTTCGCTTTACTTTGTATATATACACACACTTAGCTTTTGGCAACGAATCGTCGTTATTGAGCGACCGGCTGAGTGAGTTGCGCTCGTTGGTATGGATAGATTTTTGCACATTTCCCCATAGACTGGCTACACTACACCGCAATACAATGGAATTCTTTTATAACTCTGGCATCGAAATTCGATTTCAACAACAATTTAAGGTTACAGAATGTATTAAACCACCCGCCCGTCCCGTTTGCCCTGCCCAGCCCAACTTAGCCCCGCGTCCCGTCCCCGTTTGACCACATAGACAAATAGATGGATACTTTTGTCTGTATGTAGGTGATTTGTACAAAACTCGTGTCTATGTAGTAGAGAACTTTTGCTTACATAAGTGGATAGTTTCTCGGTGTTGTACTCTGCTTCTTTGTCGTTGTTGTATTTCTAGTTTTTTTTTAATTGAAGAAGATTAACGTTGAGTCCAAAGTCCACTGACTCTACACTACTCTTACACGCCGCCATAACTCGTGTACAATGTTTTCTTATTGCGGCCTGATAAGAATTTTTATTTCCACTTTAAAAAAGTTTTGTAAAACATTTTTTCTTTTTTCAGTATTTCGGTCAGGTCTTCAGTTGTAACCATTTTTGTTTTTTAAAATATTCTTTATTTAAGCCTGATCAGCGGACTTTAAAGAGAAATATACTGTTATTTAAAAAAAAACGAAGTACAGAAAAAGCCAGCGTCATGTTATATAAATGCATTTTTCGAGCTCGCTTGGTAACAACACGTCAGATAATCTTTATTTTTGCTGAGGTCGATTCGGGTCATGCGTTTCTCTTTTTTTCCATTTCATTCTGTCGATGTTGGCTTGCTTTGCCCCCCTTTTTACCCGTTCAGTACCCGTTGTTTCGTAGCTCCATTACTTGTTTTTTGGCTTATGGGAACGTTGCAAAAAGGATGGCGTCGTTGGCTGGTGGGTTGGATGGATGGATTTTTAGTATATAGTAGGTCTCTGTATGTATGCGTGCAAGTAATGGGGTGACATGTGCAGCAGTGTTTGTAATGAAATTCTTTACAGTAATGCCGTTACTTTGTATTTCCTATCGATGGTATACCATGTACGACTAGTTCACGGACAATTGTCCTTGAGTGGAAACTTTCCATACATTGCGAAAAATCTGGGCGAATATTAGCAAAAAAATAATAAAAAATATTAGTATTTAATAAAAAGATTGTTTTATTACACGTATAAACTTATTAATTAATATAAAATGTTATTATTTTATATAAAATGTTATTATTTTATATAAAATGTTATTATTTTATATAAAATATTACTATTTTATATAAAGTATTATTATTTTATATAAAATATTATTATTTTATATAAAATGTTATTTTTTTTATATAAAATATTATTATTTTATAAAAAATATTATTATTTGTATAAAATATTATTATTTTGTATAAATTATTATTATTATTTTCTATTATAATTTAAATATCACAATTTTAAGTTATTATAAATTTTAATTTATATTATAATTAACCACATAATAAATATTTTTATTTAAAATAATCTTAATAAGTAGCCATATTTATAATTTCAATAACGTAACCACCACCTAAGGTGGTGCAGTGTGGTTGTCGGCGTTGATTCTTTTTGAAAATATTTACTTTGCTCTTGCTGGATACATACTAAATGTTATAGAATAGTTTTTTTCCATGAACAAAAGTTGCAATGCATCGACTGCCCGCCTGTTTCGTCTCGCCTCTTCAGTTCTTACAATAGCGCAAATGATTTCAAAGTGGAGTAGATGATTTTTCTGATTGTAATTATATGTAATCAATTATTGTCGCTATATACATATACCTTAAATTTTTATTTCATTTTGAAGAAGTAAAAACCGGCTTTTTTAGAGTCAATTGTAATTAATAAATTAAAAAAAATAATAAATGTACATATGGGTGATTCTGAGATTATGGGCCAATTTCGACATCATTTTTGGCATTCGATTTTTTTTGCAGAATTTAATATTTAATTCAGGTAGACAGACGTCTTAGTTCTAAGAAAGACTAGTCATTTTTAAAGGGTACACATTAAAATTTTAATCTTTAACGGAATCAGGCAACAATTTAAAAATATGACCGCCAGGGTAATGACTGATTGAACAGAGAAATGGCGAAGACAATAAAATATATAGTATATTTTCTTTAAAATCAACAAACTCAGTTCTTTTGTAAGAATAATAAAAGAAAAAAAATCTGTTAATCGTCATTCCCCCGGGAAAAATTTTGGCAGGGGAATGATGAATTTTTACAAACCCCCCTGAAATGCTTATTTAAGAACTTACCCTTACAAAATTGACTTGAGCTGCAAGTTTATTCTGGCAATAAACAAAAAAAAAACACTTGCAAAATTATAAAAAGTATTAATTATCTTTTTTAAAAAACAACACAGGGGAATGACCAACTTAAGTGTGAGCGTTCGAAACGAGTGACAAAACACGACTTACTTAATTTTAATAAGACTGTTGACGAAAAAACCATTAGATGTGCTCCCACTTCAAGTAATGTGCAATCATATTTGAGTTGCTTGAAATCTGGATTGGTTTGGAATTTGAATTTTAGCGAATATTAGATTTTACAGGGGAATCTGTGTATTTTCAGGGACACAAAATAAACATCCATAAAAATATAAATTGAATAAAAAATTATAAACGTTAATTGCAACAAAATTAATTGAATATTATTTTTTACTATGGACTGGTTTTATTAAATAAATAATTAATATTTTTGTAAAAAAATGAGAAAATTTCAATTGAAAGTAGTGCTAGGGACAACCAGGATAATGATATTTGAACACTTTGGTAGGGAATTTTTTTAAAAACATTTTTAAAGACTTTAAAGGTCCTAAAAAGATTTATTGTATAATAAATAATAGTATATAATATAAGTATAATATATTTTATTTTTCCCGCTTGAAACAACCAAGGACAACAAAGTGGCCCATAATCTCAGAATCAACCATATAACGCGTGATTCATTTAAAGAAAAAAATACAGAAAATTCAAATTAATTGGGGAATGTTTATTATCGTTTGAAAGAATATTCTTTGGCATTTATTTTTTGAAGATTGTGTCTATCAAATGTTGGCCGCGGTTACGTCTCAGATGGTCCATCAGTTGAGTCCAATTTTCGATGACTCGTTCGAGCATTTCGACTGGTAACTGGCGAATGACACGCGTGATGTTTTGCTCGCCTGAATCGAAGCGGTTTGTCCTCATAAACTTAAGACTTTACATATCCCCACAGGAAAAAGTCTAACGGTGTGACATCACACGATCTTGGTGGCCAATCGGCCGGCCCAAAACGTGAAATTATGTGCTTACCGAAGTGTTCTCTCAGCAAATCCATTGATTGATGCGATGTGTTGGAAGTCGCGCCGCCTTGTTGAAACCAAATGTCGCCGAGATCAAGAGTCTCAATTTCAGACATCAAATATTCGCTTATCATGGCACAATAACGGTCGCCATTGACGGTTACGTTCTCACCGGAATCATTTTTGAAGAAATATGGACCAATGATTCCACCGGCCCACAAACCACACCAAACCGTGGTTTTTTCTGGATGAAGTGGCAGCTCTTGAACCTCTTCCAGTTGCTATTCGTCCCAAATGCGGCAATTTTGCTTGTTTACAAACCTAATGAGTTAGAAATGGGCCTCATCGCTGAACAAAATTTGGCTCGAAAACGTCGGATCTTCTTGGAACTTTTTAAGAGCGAAGCGATGTCGCTTGGGAACGTCGGGCGGCTTCCGTTCTTGCACAAGCTGTATTTTGTACGCTTTCAATTTAAGATCTCGACGTAAAATGCACCAAGTCGTTCCATACGTCAGTCCGAGTTGCTGCGAACGGCGCCGAATCGACTCTCCACGGTCTTGGTGTACACTCTCAGCTACGACCGCTACATTATCTTCACTGTGTGCTGGGCGTGGCCTAATCAGTCGAATAGTATCCAATAATGAATGCTGGGCCTCAAGATGGGTGCTGGCGTTGCGAATAGTACGCTCAGTATGCCGATTATGTTGACCATAAGTTGAACGAAGTGCACGAAACACATTTCTGACAGAACGTGAATTTTCGAAATAAAATGAACGATTTGTAAACGCTGTTCAGGATGAAATGCTAAACAATACTAAACAAAAATAACATGACAGCATGACACGACTCACAAAAGGCTATTGAAAAAAGTATCTCTACTTGGATCACCCATTACACTAGGTCACAAATAACAAAATTTTCTCTGTTATTTGTTTCTAGCATACTTTTTCCCATTGATTTTGACCTACTAAACACGAAAATGAGTTTTAAAAATTTTTCTGTCGATTGGTTTTCGAGATACAAAATTTTGAACTTTTTTTTTAAATTTTTGGAGGTACACTTACAATTTTCAGCATATCTTTCGTCTTCTTTGACCTATTTGATCCTACTACTACTCAAATTAAAGAAAATTGAGCCGTCTACAACTCATTCTCAGAAAATTTTCAAATCGGGTAAGTAGTTTTGATGTTGGCGGTTTAAAAATGTTAAAAAACGGCGTTTTTTTAGTAAAAATGTGGCAGAAAAAACCATATAAAAATTCATATAAAATATAAAACACGATGCTAACAGCAATTTACTTAACAAAATCTGACAACAAATGGCGGACTTATAATTTTTTTGGTAAAAGACCGAAATTCCGCTATTTCACGATATTTTGATTTTCATTATTTGCACAGCTTACACAGAGAAAACAAAATTCGTTACACGGCGCGTGTAGAAACGGCAATCCTAAGCGATTCGTATCGTCGGTCTTTTACCAAAAAAATTATAAGTCCGCCATTTGTTGTCAGATTTTGTTACGTAAGGGCTTATTTTCTTTGTAAAAATGCCAGCTATACGTAAAAAACCAAAATTGCTGTTAGCATCGTGTTTTATATTTTATATGAATTTTTATATGGTTTTTTCTGCCACATTTTTACTAAAAAAAACGCCGTTTTTTAACCTTTTTAAGCCGCCAACATCAAAACTACTTACCCGATTTGAAAATTTTCTGAGAATGAGTTGTAGACGGCTCAATTTTCTTTAATTTGAGTAGTAGTAGGATCAAATAGGTCAAAGAAGACGAAAGATATGCTGAAAATTGTAAGTGTACCTCCAAAAATTTAAAAAAAAAAAAAAATAAAAAAAAATCAATTTTCATTTATTTTTTGATGTGGACAACATCTGAGCATCGAATGAGCCCGATCCCATGCACTAAAAGTGTTCCCTCCCAGAGATATGCGCGTTTTATGAAAGTGAAGTCGACGATTCTAAGCGCAAATAGAAAGGGACCTAATCTTTAAAATGGCTCAAACAAAACTGGTTTTTAACCTTAAGTCCCTTTCTATTTTGGGCGTCACATATTGAAAACGAATTGATGAAATAAAAGTATGTGTACTTAAGTTAAAGCCAATTTTACAACAAATCCAAATATTGATTTATGTTCAAGTTTTGGGCGCAAATAAAGGTCGAAATCAGTTATTAACCAATAAAGCTCAAAAAAGTATTTCTGCTCAAAAGAAGTGACCACTGGTAAATTTAAACATTCTAAAAATGGATTTATTTCGATGATCTGGCTGCGAACCTAGGGACTCAGGTGCCCCAAAAAAATGTCATTACAATTGCGAATACGCGGTGAAGGATATATAACCCCAAAAAATTGGGCAATTTTAATTGAAAATTCGCGGGGGATGAAAATGGTTGGTCCAACTAAAACCCGTGATGTTAATTGTAAATAAAATAAAAAGTTTGCACAAAATTTGTTTAGCTTGTTTGTTTAGTCCAGACTTTTGCTTCAAGTTATTAAACAGGATTTAACCGGATTGAGACCTCTTGCATCTACTCTTTAATAAAAAAAAACAAGTTTTTTGTGAAATGGTAATGTGACATTGATTTCCTGGCTGCATAATGCTTTTATCGCGATTTCAGGTGCGTGACGACCATCATCAGAAAGCTTCGCTGCAATTGTTCAAACGAAAACTGAACTCTTTAAAGTATGAGAACGAAAATCTCACTTTTCAAGTTTTCTTTAAACAACAGTGGCCAACACCAACTTAACTCTTTTCTCAACACACATTGTAAAAGAAAATCGATAGAAGGCACATTTAGAGCCTTCTATCGATTTTCTTTTAGGCTCTGTAGAGGTGGTTAAGGTGAATTTTATTTCCGTGGCCAATTGTTTGAAGAAAACTTGAAAGGTGAGATTTACAACAGTAGTTCTCATACGTTTGGTAAGAATCTGGTATTCGAGTTTAGTTTTCACTTTGCGATTTTGTAAAAAACTTGTCGATTTTTAAAATAAAGATGCATGAGGGTCGAGCCGGTTAATCCCTGTTCATTCAGTTTTCAGAAATTTATTTAATATTTTTTAATAAGATAGAAGGATCAATGACAATTTTTTGTGAAACAAAATATCGGCCAAATGCTCGCCGGGGCTTTGGTGGCATACCTCTATCCGATGGTCCATATTTTCAGTGACTTCGACATCATGGAGGAATAACGGAGAAACGCTCATTTTCGTAAATAACTTTAACAATCTTAACGCGCTGCTCAATTGTGTACCTCGCCTTTGTCCATTTGTCAAACACTGAAACAAAGAAATGTCAAATAAAGTTAAGCAAAAAATTTGACGTTAAGGTTTGACTTACAATAAACATCGTGTGTTATGGTTGGACCAACCTTTAAAAGCATCGGCTGGCCGAACTTAAAGATGTTTTTACTTGTTATCTTCTGGTATTGATTTTTACTGTAACTAAAAATAATATGGTTTCTGAATTTTGTAATTGCTTTTATTTCCCGAAAACCGAACTAAAATTCCCGGGAATTGGAACGTCCAACCCCTATTTACTGCATATGAATTAACCAGAAAGCACTTATCCGACGAAGTATACTTAGTAGGGACATAAATAATGTTACCCACGTTTTATGCTGTAAAATAAAAAGTACTGAATGTTTTTGGACCAAATATGTTTTAATATATTTATTGATGTATATTGTATCCAAAAAGAATCTACTTATTCGAAATGTCCGCCTTTTGCATTCACAAACGCCTTAAGTCGCACGGACCAATCGTCAATAGCTGCACGAACCTCGTCTATTGGAAAATTGGCCACAGCTCGAACCAAAACAGTCTTAAGAGATCCAATGTTGGGGTAACTTTTGTGACAAACCTTGTCCTCTAAAACCGCCCACAATTTGTAATCCAATGGATTCAAATCTGGACTGCCTGAGGGCCATTCTTCAGAGAAAATAAACGCTGGCAAATTGTTTCGAAGCCAGGCCTGGGACGTTTTAGTCTTATGGGCCGGCGCAGAATCCTGCTGGAAAGTCCATGGCTGGTTTTGGAACAGGGAATTGTTAAGAGGCTACACAACAGCTTCCAAAACGGTTTCTTGGTAAACTTTGGCCGATGTTTTGGTCGATGTTCGCAGAAATGCAGATCAGTGAGAGAGACACCTCACCAAACCATGGCTGAAGCTGGGTGATAACCCTTTTTCACCCTTGGGATCAGTTCAGTTGCTTCCTTAGATGACCGCGCATACACTCTATCATTTTACTTGTTAAATTTTTCCTGAACGGCAAAAATTTGTTCATCGGTGAACAAAATTTTTCTGTGCAAGTTATCAGCGTGCTTCACCAAAAGACGTTTGCACTTTTCAATCCTATTTTTTTTAAGTTGCAGTCAATAAATGTACGGTACGTCGTTTGAAAGTCCCAAGTCTTTTTTCATGATTCGACTCATGACTTTTGCGTGATATTCATCTCACGGGTCATGATTTTCTGTTTTCGGAGCGGATTTCTGTGAATTCTTGATTTAACGGCTTTGATGACATGCGGTGTTCGAACAGAGCGTTGGTGGCCCGACCGGTATCGGTCTTTTACATCTCCAGTCTCCACAAACAGTTTTATGCGTCGTTAGACGAACATGCGGCTAATCCCTAGTGGCCGGAGCGTTTTGAAAATATCGCTTTTTTTAATTTCACACTTGATAAGCGCTATTACAGCGATATGGTTCTCATTATCTGACCACTCTATGATGAAAGTTGAAACAATTTTAAAATCCTGTTACCGACTAACGCTATTGAGGTTAGCTTTCAAAACCCATATGACATGAACGGGGTATGTTCAGTTCTACTATTGAAATGGGTGTGTGCAATGTTGTAACAGTATTTATCTCCCAACTAAGTATTCGCTTAAGGCATATATAAGTAGTTTTTTTTTTATTAATTTGTATAAGTAGTTTTTATAAATTATTATTTTGTAATAAAGTTTCTCTCTAATGTGACTACCCACATTATAGTATTGACGGAATAATGCAAAACAGAACCAACTAATTTCGAAAATATCTACGAGCTAACAATGTTTTAAAAACTAAGATAGCAAAAAGTAGTTAAAATAATTTTTTTTCAGTCAAAGTTGTACAACTACCACATCCGTAAACCTGTTGTTGTCCACATTTTTCTCTCTCGTGCTGTTAATTTTGTTTTTTGTTTTGTACAATAAAAGTATTAAAACAACCCTTAGACTTCTTGATTTCTGGTTCTCAGGTGTTCTGTAGTCAAACAATAAATCACATATTTTCTCTGCACCAAAATCATCCCCATTATATAGCAAAAGCTGTGTGTGACCCTCAAACTTGTATAGGTACTAGGACTATAAGTATATAACACAATGGTTTGTATTTTTCAATTCATTTTTTTTTATTACGTAATTATCTTTCAAACTCAAGGGAGACTGAACTATACAGGGTAGGGTGTTCGATTTAACATTTTAAATCTTCATCTCCTGCCAAACAATCTTCAGCCCATTAGGCGAAGTAAATAAACACATCGGAAGGTGTTCCAATATTAAATGACAAAGTTTAACCTTTCCAATAACACCAAAAATTTTAAATAATGCTCGCCCTTTTTACAGCCTATTCAAATGTTTAATGGTAAATCGCCCCGGTAAATCTGTACATATGACTTTTTTCATTTAGTTAATTTTTATATGACCATCACAAAACAACAAAAATGTATTCTGAGCTAACGCTTACGTATAAAATAAAAGTATTATCCAACCAAAAATAGTTCCAAGTTAGAACATCTAAAAAAATTAGTGTTTGCCTTCCATGACGTAAATCCGACGTGGTTACGTTAAATACTCGTAGTTAATCATAAGAATTATAACGTACATAGCTAACTGATTTGAGAGAAGTTTCTCCTTGTGTCCTTAAGGTATGTTAAGGGAGTCCGAAGTAGTAAAATTGGAGTTCACCAACTAACATTCTGTTGTACTGATGAAAAACATGCTTCGAGTACAGCAACCTTAGTCATTCGGTGGGCTCACAATCGGCTGTACTTCATGTTTTCAAACTCACAATAAAATTAATTTTAAAATTAAAATTAAAAGTAATCAATAAAATATTTTAATGCAATGATCTCTACACACAGAAAACCATTACCGTAACGGAGTTCGGCTCACTACCTTAACCGTTTTACAGGTTGGCACAAATTAATTCGCCCTATCGAAGATATTATAAATTTTGCAAATGGCGTCACATGTCAATCATAATTGACATTTGTGAACTAGACAGCTGTGGAATACAAACATAAAAGCAATAGAGCGCTATAATTCGCAACAAAGTGAATGTAACGATTTTGTTAAGCACGCTTCGTCGGTTTTATTCAAATCAATTGGGCAAATATGCCGGCACTAAGCTGATCCTTTCAAACTGACTGGAAGAGCCATTACATCCCCTCCAAGCTACTGTATGGTGCGGCATTTATGCGGGAGTGATTGGGCTTTTTTTAAACACCATCTGCAATGTGGTCACTGTTATCGGCGAAGACTAAGGGACGATTACGATAAACGATTCCTACTGCCGGAATTGGATGAGTTGGCTACCAGTCCCCTGGTTACATGGAACTGAAACTGGGAGTAACTTTGGTTACGGAACCTGCCCGGAGGTAAATTGGTACCACGGGTTACTGGGGTTTTCTCAAGATTCCACCCAGTCATTATAGGCCCTCGGGCCTTGTTGGCTCTGCTCGCTCTGAGCGGTGAGGAAACCATGTCCATGTACAGCATGGTTTTAGACCGTAACATCTATATGTGGACACTTGTGTCTGCATATATACTATCTCATGATCGTGCCTGGGTGACCAGTCTCGCGATGTATGGTCTGACCGGAGACTAAAGTCTGGTACCACGGGTAGTCAGGAGCCCCCAGAACTGTTTTTCTGGCCTGACTAATTGGTGCGGGGAGTATCGTTGTGGCTGTGGTTTAAACCCAAATCGCGGGGAGAGCTTCGGCTCGGTGTGGAGTTGCATTGCAACCGGGTGCTGTGACCCATAGAACAGCAGAGGTGTTAGATAGGCCTCGGCCCCTGACAAAGGGGGAAGTTGTGTCCATATAACACGCTTCGAATTGGTACCGCCGCTTGGTAATGGCTCCAGTGCGATAGTGCACCATGGTTGAAGCTATCACAGCGAGAATCATGTAGAACACTCGGACGCTGCCGGAATTGGATGAGCGGGATTTGGTGAACATGTGGTTTCAACAAAACGGTGCAACCACACACACACAGCGCGTGCCACAGTGGATGTTGTGAATGAAGCGTAGCCTGGTCACGTAGTCTACAGTTTTGCAAATTACCCTTAGGCCATCGCAAGCCTTAAAGAGAATATTGGACAGGATTGGAACAGTTATCACCGAAAATCCTGCGGATCGTAGAAAATGCGATGAAAAGGGCACAAATGTGAATCAACACTGGTGGAAGCCATTTGACGGATGTCATATTATCTACTTAACAAAAAATATTGTAAATTTACAAAGAAAGGTATCCATTAGCCAAAATCATTTTTTTAAATTACACTGTTCTGCAAATACTAAGTTTTCATCCCTCTTTTAGACAAAACCAACTGGTCCATAGGTAAAATGATCCATATGTAAAATTATCAGAATTGAGTGTCCGTTTTGTCCCATCAAGAATACGAGGGCTGCTATATATATTTCTGGCCTAATAATGAAAATGCGAATATTTATCATCAAAAATGCTTTTATTGTTTTTTAAAGTAATACTCAGCATGATTTATACACTTTTGCATACGCTCAAACCAATTGTCGAAGCACTTTTTCCACTCCGATTGAGACACCTTCTAAACATGGTCTCTGAACGCTTCAACAGCAGGCGACGCAAATCGTTGACCACGTATTTTTTTTTTGATGTGCGGGAATAAAAAGTAGTCATTCGTTGCCAAGGCGGATGAACCATCAATTCGACGTTTTGGCAGGTCAAAAAGGCGCTGGTTTGAGCCGATGTGTGAGAGCTCGCATTGTTATGGTGCACAATGATTCGTCTTCTCTTGTTCGTTTTTCGTATTTCTCCGAAGACTTCAGGCTAATAAATTGTGGTGTACCACTCAAAATTGACCGTCTTACGTTGCTCAAGCGGAACAGTCGCCTCATGACCAGTTTTGCCGAAGAAACAGGCGACCATTTGCTTCGAAATGCTTCTTCTACGAACGACTTTCGTGGGATTTGGCTCATCACGGTCGATTTCAGTTTTGTTTCGGGCTCATACGCATATTTCCATGATTTGTCACCTGTGACGATCTTATAAACGTCTTTTGAAGCACCGCGATCGTATTTTTCAAAATTTCTTTGCATCAATCGATACGAGCCTTTTTTTGAGCGATTGTCAAATTGTGCGGGATCTAACGAGAAGAAAACTTTTTTACGGCCAGGTGTTCATGCAATATCGAATGTATGCTGGTGGAAAAAATTCCCAAGGATGCCTCTATCTCACGGTATGTCACATGACGATCTTGTATTATCAGTTCACGCACGGCATCAATGTTCTCTGGCACAACGGCCGTTTTTGGACGACCTTTTCGACCTTCGTCTTTGAGTTAAGCGAGCGTCGGCCACTGTGAAAAACCAGTTTTTCACAGTGCTTTAGGATGGTGCTTGATCGCAATAAAAAGATTCGAAAGTTGTGAAAAATGCTCGCACGAAAATGTTCACGAGTTAATTCAATTTTTTTTGCCAAATTGATTTTTTCAAGTCACTGTAAATAACACAAATGGTGGTCGTACGTCAAAACGTCCGACTTTCCACTATGTGGAAAGTTTGACATTTTCTGAAGATATGATTACTGTTGTCTAAAACCGACTAGTCTTAATTTGGTCGCTTTACGATGAATTTAATACGAGTACTTATCGAATTTCGGCAACAGCAACCGTAAAAGAGTGCATTTTCTCCGCGTCAAAAAATTACCTATTTAATAACCTGTTATGCATACGAAAATATTATGTTAGTATCTTTTGTAGCTCATATATTAATATTCAATACATGGTGTCAAACAAAACTAAATCACCCTTAATTCTATAAAATTTAGAAAAATATATAATCGACTCGAAGAAGAAATTCTTCGGCCAGGGACTGTCACCCCCGCACTATGTGCCGCTAGAACAAGATAACAATTAAAAAAAAATTGTCTTTTGTTGTAGATGTATAAATAGTGATATACTTTATACAGATCAATTAAATACGAAGGCGTATTACCACCATAATTGAAATTTTTGTCAAAAGAATCGTTTTTTCACAGGCTCATGTTATGTGGCCACTACCGTGCCTTTTTCTGATGAATCCAAATTTAGTTTGAAAGATCTGAAAACCCAAATCCAAATATGCCCCAAGATAAATTCAAATTACCTAACACCATCAGTCGTTCGAAAACCAAGTCGCTTGAAAACATTATAATTTCTGTACAGATTTTGGTTTATGTATGCCGAAGAGAACTGTCAGAACGTTAATGTTTTCGCACGACATCCACAAATAGGCTTAAAACCTTCTAATCTTTAGAATTTTTTTTTTGAACTAAATGTTAAGAATTCAATATGTGTGCTTTAGTTTTGTCTAACACTGTACGCTGTTTTGCAGTCTACTTCTATCAAAATAATCAAAAATATTTGAAGAAAAATCGCAAAGTAATATTAAAAACAGTAGTATACCTTTGGTGAAAATCTGGTCTTAAAGAGTTCATTCTTCCTTGTAACAATTGCATCCAAGTAGCTTTCTGATAAAGGTTGTCAAAAACCTGAAATCTCGATAACAGCAGTGAGAAGCTCTGGTAATACATTTTGTAAAAAAAAACTTGTCTTCTATCATTTTGTTAAATCAAAAAACCAAATTAAACAATCGAGCTAAAAAAAGGTTTCTTTGGCGAAAATGATCGATGCAGCTCTACGAGCATTTCGTTGTTAATGTGTTGCAATAGGTGCGTAAATGTTATAAGTCAACTTTTATAAATAAAGAACCTTTTTCAAGCTGCAATAAAAAGGTCGATTAAAACGCAACGAAAAAGTCAACTTTATGCATTACACCCATAAGCAAACATTTTATATTCAATATTGATGAATTTTAAAGTTGTAGAGAGTATTTTTTAAGTCCAGTCTGAACTTAAATCTCTTCGTGTTTATTTAAAGGCAATCTTATACTAATATTCCAAAAGAATATTTTTACTAACAACAATAGCATTCATTCAAAAGTTCTAATTGATTTTGTTTAAAATAGTCTGCATTGGTCATTATGTTGAGTTAGTGAAAAAGGCCGAACCGGTAACTTAATTTTGGTATTTTCTAATATTCTGAGAAAACAAAAGTTTAACGACCCAATAAGTGGTATGGAGTATAAGTATAATTTGAGCGACAGACTCAAGTAAATGTAGCACATGACATTAAGCGGCAAAGTGGAATCATTGAAATTTTTTTGTAACTCACATATTCTCTGTTATCCAAACTATTTCTTGCACACATAATATCAAATAAAAATTGTTAAGGCTAAATGAGGAGAACTCTTATTAAAATTTTTCAATCTAGTCTTGCTGTTTATTTAAAAATTTTTTAGTACCAAAAATAATTTCCGACTTAAACGCTTTGACGATGACCAAACCCCGAAGCTGTTATCTTTGTTCTCTCAGGATTGCTTTTCTGTTGTTTGTTTTCTTACGAGTATTTATCTGTTGTTAGTTTCTTTTCTAAATTCAGAAAATTATTTTTTGTCTGCATTCGACTTGTTTTGTTGATTGTATTTCTCACTAACACAACTTTTTCAATCTTTATAACTGCCTCTTCAATTTTGTGTGCTATCGAAACTTGGAACATTTTAATTATGGGCTTCACAGAACACCTTTAAAACGTATTTATTCACTCGTATCCATTCGGAAATCGCCAGTAAATCCTGGCCAAGTGTCATATCTACAATTCATCTTTTTTCTTCAATATCTTAAATATGGATAACAGAAGTTTGCTTTGAGAAAATATGTTGTTTGTTGCTCCAAACAAATTGTTTACCACATTTGAGATTGGATTTGATGTGTTCAAATTCACAGTATTGGCTCTGTGCACTCGTCCTATGGCAACATAACAATATCAGGGTTGCATTTTTGAAAAGAATCTATCCATTATACCGTGTGAAAAATAAAGTGTACCGAACCCGTTGCCAGATTAATATCAGCTTAACGTGATTATCATCTTTATGGCCAGAACAACGATGATCATTTGTAGATGTAACCACATGACAAAAATTATTGGATGCTTTAGAAGACATGGCATTCGAGTTGTTTGGACTGCTTCACTTAAAACATTCATGCATAGAGACTGAATCAATTTTTCAATTTAACCAATAATTAATTTTTTGAATCACTTTACTATCTTAATCAGCGGCGGGCGCATTTGGTCCTTGTTACCCAGCGTATGTTTGCAAATTAACTTTGTAAGATACTAGATAAATAATTAAACGATGATCCATAGCACTTAGCTATAATGCGACTACCAACGCTCCCTTGTAAGGATCAGCTGTGCCGATCCAGTTCCAGTTTGAGCGCCGCACATTCTGACTGGTAGCTTCAGTGTCTTCACCAAGAATTCGCTCCATGTTAACCAAAAACATAGAGGATGAATATAATAATTGGAAATGTATTTTAATCTTGCAGGGGAGCTTTTGAATTAACTAAGGAAAAACAGGCAACCCACTCGTTCCCTGCGTGGCAACCCGTTGACAATACAACATCCCCAGGCAAGCTCCTTGCGTAACTGGCTTTTTAAGCGAGTTACGCAACCACTGACTAACAAGTTCGTCGGGGAAGTAATCTTTTGTCCACTTCGAGGGCTGCTATATATTTTTGGCCTAATAATGAAAATGCGAATATTTAAAATGCGATAATGATAATGAAAATGCGATATTTTTTGTTAAACTTGAATTTTTTTAATACTTTAAAATGTTTCTTTATATTAATTCTAAGCTGTAGTTTACTGTAATTAGCTTTATCGGCCGAAAGGCTTCTTAATTACGGAAAATGTAAATAAATTAAAATTAAATTAATTATCATCAAAAATGGTTTTATTGTTTTTAAAAGTATTATCCAGCATGATTTAAACACTTTTGCATGCGCTCAAACCAATTACGAAGCACTTTTTCCACTTCGATTGAGACACCTCCACAACATGGTTTTTGAACGCCTCAACAGCATCTTCTGGCGACGAAAATCGTTGACACTCATTTTTTTCTTGACGTGCGGGAATAAAAAGAAGTCATTGGGTGCCAAGTCAGGGCTATATGTCAGATGACCCATCAACTCGAAATTTTGGCCGGTCAAAAAGGCGCTGGTTCGAGCCGATGCACAATGATTCGTCTTCTTTTGTTCGTTTTTCAAATTTCTCCGAAGACTTCAGGCAACAAATTGTGGTGTCACATGTCGGTCTTGCTTAATCAGTTCACGCACAGCATCGATGGTGACCGAAGTTGGACGTCCTGCACTAAATTCTTCCTGCAGCGAACGGCGTCCGAGACTGAACTCTTGGATCAGCGATTAACAGTGGTTTTTGATGGTGCTTCATAGCCAAAAGTCGAAACAAGTTGATTTAAACACTCTTGTCTCGATAAACCACGTCGAAAATCGTTAAAAATTATCGCACGAAAATGTTTACGGGATAATTCCATTTTTTGACTGAGATGAATTTTTCAGAACACTAAACAAAACAATTCGCCCTCAAATAACAATGCATTCTGAGTGCAGTTATGCTAAAAAATGTCAAAGTTTCCAATGGAAGCTCAACTTTGCATCTGGGAACACTAGTATTGTCAGGACCCGAAATATAAATAGCAACCCTCGCAACCAGCGCGTGCTGCGATGACCGCTCCAGAATAGGTAGTAGTTTTTAATGATTTCCAAACGTTGCTCGTTAGTGAACTTTAACATTATGAAAATGTTGGCTTTGATTAACGTTTTGACACTGAAATATTATTAAAAATGTTTGAGGGAAATTGAGGAAATTGTTATGGAACTTAAATCCCTTTGTCCCGTTCCATCGCATTTCCAATAATATCTCAATATAAGGGGGGTTAAGTAAGTTTTTTGTTCACCTTTGTATTAAATCAATTTTTCAGGCTTAAATTCTATTCAAATTTAAAATTCTCATTATTGCATTAAATTATATTGGCTTCCTTTTAAATATGTTTGGGGCATTTCCATTTTATTTTTTGCTCCACTTCAATTCAACGGAAAATCACATGTATTTCGTGGAATAACAAGTTCACTATAAACCCCCCCCCCCCATTCAGTATGCTCGCATCGTTACCTTGAAAGGAAGACAGACATCCATGTATTCATACATATGCATACATATGTACTATATATGTATGTACATACTCCTGTCTGGTATTTATGCATATTATGTACATCTCATTGAATTCCACGAAAAATGTGTTTAAATGTGTGACACAACGTTGCCTGCGTATTCCTGCTCAGTTTAATGACCTTCATTTCATTATAAATTTAATTGTAACACACTTCCTTCCGGTTCCGACACAAACAAACACAACTTTGTTTTTTTTTTTTTTTGTGGAAATTGTTCTTCTTTTAACATTTGTGTTTTGATTCTCGTCTTTCTCTTCCTTTTTGTTTGCAGCTGAACCTATGGATGAAATGCCATTTCACAAAAATGCGCCACAAATTGAAAACAATACGTTTACTATGAATGAGGAACGTAAACAGCAGCAACAACAACGAGTACAACAGGCACAAGAGCAAAAACATCATCATCAGCATAATCCTCCACCGCCTTCTCATCATCATCAGCATCAACATCAGCAACAACAACAACACCACCATCACCAACAACAACAACAACAACAGCATAACCATCATTATCAACACCACCTCCAGCAGCAGCAGTCACAGTCACAACAGCCTCAACCTCCGCCTCAGCCTCCGTCGTCCCAGCATCATCATCCACATCAGCATCAGTCGAATGAAAATATATCACAGCAACAACAACGACAGCAGCAGCACCAGCCGCCGCCGCCGCAACGACAGCCACAACAACAACATCAACAACAAACGACGGCAGCAGTAAGCACAGAAAATTCCAACATACCATCAACGGCAGAGGAAAAACAACTACAGACATCCTTGGCTAATATAAAAGCCGAACCAAAGGTAAAAGAGAATGGGACAAAAACACCAAACACTGTAAAAAACATGGTAAAATGTAAAAATGTAAACAAAAACATGAACTACTACTCTACTCTGCTCGAAACGGCTCTGCCTCTGCCCAGTAGTGCTGTCTGCATGTCTGTCTGGCCTGTCGGTCTGGGTCTGATGCCGTCGACCGACCGGCCGAGCACAGAATATAAACAAATGTTTTTCATTCACATTTTTGCTTGCTCTTTGTTTTTGTCAGTAAATGTTTTGTTTATATTGTTGTTATTCCTTTTTCATTTTCTTCTATGTGTGCGTGTGTTTTTGTTTGTTTTGTTTATGTGCAGCCCCTGAACTTTCCTCGCCGCAAATTACAAACGGAACGTTCCTCCACTCTGCCCATATGCCAGCGATGTAAACAGGTCTTTTTGAAACGCCAGAGCTACACACAACATGTTGCTCTGTCCTGTTGCAATATTGTCGAATACGATTTCAAATGCTCCATCTGCCCCATGTCCTTTATGTCCAACGAGGAGTTGCAGGCCCATGAGCAATTGCATCGTTCGAATCGCTATTTCTGCCAGAAATACTGTGGCAAATACTATGAGACCATTGAGGAGTGCGAGCAGCATGAGTTTGGCCAACATGAATACGAAATGTTCAAATGTAATGTAAGTAGCAATTTAGCGTGAGATTCTTGTTGGGACACTTAATTGCATTGTCTAATTGGAATCCATTGGCTATTTCTTTTCCAGATATGTTGTGTGTCGTTCCCGAAACGTGATCAGTTGTTCTCCCATCTTATGGATCATCGTCAGCAGCCACGTTACGATTGTTGCATTTGTCGTTTGTGTTTTCAGACCTTGGAGGATTTGGAGGATCATTACGTGGGGAATCCGGAATTTTGTGGCAAATTTTATGATAAGGAAGGTAAGAAGAAGATGGGAAATATTTTGAGTACTCAGATGCGAAAATGGGAAGGCCGAGAGATCATCGCAATATACTCGTAATCTTATTCATATAGCTACTAGCAGGCATACGATTATCAGTAGACCTTCCATTTAATTGACTAAAACTTTAAAACCCAATCCGTGTTTGTTTAGTTAACAAGGACTAGGTAGAGACTTTCTATAGGGTGGGACATTTTATATTTTTTATTTGAATCGGCTTTAAAATCTTTGTTTTTAATGGAATAGTTGAACTTTTTCATTAATTATCACATGACTACCACAACTGGTTTGGAGTACCTCATCCGATCAACCCAATTTGTTAGTACATTTTCGATTGTTTGGGGTCGAATCTCTTTAATGGCAACTTTGATTTCATGTTTCAACGCTTTAATTATTTCTGGATGCTTTGTGTAACATTTGACCTTAATGGCTCCACACAGAAAATTATCCAAAGGGCTCAAAGCACAGCTCCGAGGCGGTCAATTGACATCACATTTTCTGCTAATTATTCGATATTCAAAAATAGGGAGTAAAAATCGGTGGTTGTGTTGGCTGTGTTACATGTAAAGTGCGTAAAATATCGATATTTGCGTTGGCTGTGCTAGATGTGGCCCGTCTTGTTGAAACCAAATGTCGTCCATGTCATTCTTTTGAACTTTTGGAAACAAAATTTCGTTTTTGAAAGAGGAATTACTACACAAGATAATAAGATCAGGTTTGTTGTTGCTTGTCGTAGAGGGAAGGAAACGTATGTAAGTCAGCAAAGTAAAGCAAACACATCGCCGTGTGGTAGATGCACCCCAACAAACCAAAACCATTTAGAAATAACTTGTAACAAACTTACTATCATAAGCCTTAAGCTTAGAAAACGTTAGTGAAAACTATAGTACAATACGCTTGGTAACAATTATATAATAAACAAAATTGAACCCTGTTATAAGCTTGCTAGTCTATAATATACAATAAGCTTAGAAATGTAAGCTTTAAACAAGCTTACAAATGTAAGCTTTGAACAAGCTTACAAATGTAAGCTTTGAACAAGCTTAGAAATATAAGCTTTAAACAGGCTTGGAAATGTCAGCTTTGTAAGACATTTTTTTATAGTTCTATATATTTTATTTTACTTTTACAAACTTTATTTCTTCACTTTTTTACTTCTCTTTAATTTATTCACTTTTTCACTTTTTTACTTCTCTTTAATTTTCACTTTTTTGTTACTCCAACTTTACAATTCAACATGAACAAAACAACTGAGAACTTTAACAAAGAAAACAAAATGCACGTGTACAAATAACGGCACATCATATACGTCGCAGCGACTTTGGGTTTTTTTGTTGCTTGTGAAGCAAGCAGCGTATAGTTGACGACTTTGTGTTTATTTTTCTTTGTTACGAAATCTATGGGAAATCTATGCGACTCACTGAAACAGTTCGTTGAGCCTGGCGAGGTAATGCTCACCGTTGACGGTAACGGCGGCTCCTTGCTAATTTTCAAAGAGAAATGGCCCAATGATGCCGCCAGCCTAAAATCCACACTAAACAGTGACTTGTTGTAGATGCATTGGCTTCTCAAAAGTCATGTGTGGGTTTTCTGAACCCCAGATGCGGCAATTTTGCTTATTGACATAGCCACTGAAATGAAAATGAGCTTCACCTGAAAACACGATTTTTCGGTAAAATTCTTCAATCCCACAACAGCCGGTTCTATGGACCGGATTGACCCGAAGAGCAATTCTTAGGCCAAGGGCTGTCACCCCGCTACAACAAGAACAACATCTCCTGCCAAACAATCTTCAGCCTATCGGACGTTCCTGAGAACATACAAATTGAAATTGAGAAAATACAAATTGAAAATGAGAATATACAAATTGAAAATGAGAATATACAAATTGAAATTGAAAAATGCAATTTGTATATTCTCATTTTCAATTTGTATATTCTCATTTTCAATTTGTAAATTGAAATTGAAGAATGCAATTTGTACAAGAGTTACTTGATTAGCAAAAGAGTTGACTTCAAGTCGCTTAAGTAATGAGGAAGAATTATTTTTTGACAAAAACTCCAACATGACCCATCCTTCTATATAAATGCATGTGTTTATACCCTTCATTGAAGAGTGGATGTCGTTCCGTTTGCAACACCACGAAATATTTATCGGCGACCCTATAAAGCATATACGAGCATACGAGTACTTATATTATTGATTAGCCATCTATCCATATATCTGTTGAAAGCACGATAGGGTAAAAACGACACTCGGTGACCCATACTAGGTTCAGTGTAATTGTCCTTTTTCTGTGATTAAATAAACGATAAGTTGTGCTCAAGTCGACCTTTGGCCACCACCATTTAAAAATTCCGCAGAAATACTATTTTAAAAAAGTATATCTCGTATATAACCCTGCATAAATATTCGGGTAGGAACATCAAACTATTTTCAGTGACAGGCTTTTTTCAACCAGGCCGGTAAAACTTTGCACACAAAAGAAGGAAATACAAAATATGTCATTCCGTCTGCAACACCTCGACATATTGATCGGAGATCAATATCAATATGTCCGTCTGTCTACCTCTCTTTGGAAAGCAAATTAGAGGTCGTCATATTAAAGCTACGTGGATGTTATTTTGCAACCTTTATTGAAAATAGACAGGTTCTGACAAGGAGCTAGTCAACCTCTGAAAAAAATAACTTCATTTGATAGATTTTCGCTTTTATATCACTATTATCAACTCCGATGACAGTCACATTATGTTACGAGTGGCCAGAAAATATTTGTGGAGTACATTACGCATAAGAGTAGAGTACATAGCACTGTCCATACAACTCTGAACTTGAGAAGTTCATATCTTATATGACGATAACACTACTGTCACATTTCGTAATTCGCGCTCTCAGTCGCAATTCAACCCCAATTACATTGCGAACTACGTAGTTCACCATACAAAATTTTGAGAGCGAATTACGTTGTTTGATGGTAATTCATTTTGAATTACCTTCTGAATTACGAACAAATCGTTGCCTTTTCTAATTTTTATCGAAAAATATCAAAGCTACTCTCAAAATAAAAAAATATAAAAAAACATACGAGGGCGACCGCAAAAGTAACTGGTCTAACATAAAAAGAACCGTTTTTTTGGAATTATTATTATTTATTTTTCAACATAATCTCCTTCCAACTCAATACACTTCATCAAACGTTTTTCAAGTTTTTTAATTTTGTTGAGTTAAAAATGCAGTGTGTGAAGGAGCATTATCTTGATGAAAAAGAACTTTTTTTCTAAATGCGGTCGTTTTATCTTGATTTCTTCACTCAACCGATCCAATAATGCACAATAATATTCACTATTTATAGTTTTTCCTTTCTCAAGATAATCAATAAATATTATACCCCTTGCATCCTAAAATACTGTGACCATTACTTTTCCTGCTGACTTAACAGTTTTCGCCTTCTTGGGACCACTTTTACCAGCTTTTATCCATTGTTTTGACTGTTCTTTGCATTCTGGGATGTAGTGATGGATCCATGTTTCATCAACAGTTATGAATCGGCGCAAGAACTATATTGGATTACGCTGATAAATCGCTAAAAGCTCCTCGGAATTGGTCCAACGGACGATTTTTTGGGGCAAAGTCAACAAACGCGGCACCCATCTTGCGGATAGCTATTTCATGTGGAGTTCATCATGTAAAATACTCCAAACTTGTTTTTCGTGTATTTTAACAATATCAGCAAGTTCTCTGATCTTTATTCGTCTATCTTAAGTCACTTCATTAAATATTTTTCTAATGTTTTCAATAGTAGTAGCAGTTTTCGGTCTTCCAGAGCGTTGTTCATCTTCCGTACTTGAACGACCCATTTTAAATTGTTGAACCCAGGATTTCACGGTGGAGTATGATGGTGCATTATCACCATGAACAGAATCCAATTCATCTTTGATTAATTGTGGCGTATAACCTTTCATATAAAAGTGTTTAATTACCGCACGAAACTCTTTATTTTCCACATTTCAAAAATTATAAAACTTGTTTACTACAATCACCTGTAACAAAGAAAATAATCATTAAATATTTCGGAAATTTTGACAGATGGCTTATAAAAGATTGTTTTTAAAAAACAAAACAAAAAAGTTGCTAGTAAAACAGAAAATGTGCCAGGCCACTTAGTTTTGCGGTCGCCTTCGTAAATAACAAAGAGAAAATGAAATAAGTTCCAATTAAATAATAACAATCATAATGAAGACAATAAAGGACATAAAAAGAAAGTTGTCATATTCTCTACGCCTCATTTTCATAGAAGACAAGTTTTTAACAAAATGGTAATGTGACATTAATTTTAAAAACTGAGATCCCGGGTTCTTAGGATTTTTCGGGATACTTCGGGTTTTTGGAGATTCCGGGAATTTTTGGTATTTAAGGATATTTGGGGGGTTTTTTTTTCATGATTCATATAAAAACAGAAATACTATTTGTATTTGTATAGTTGACCTTTTATTATTTATTTTTCAGATATTTTTAGCAAAAAACAGATGTTGGTGTTTTTATAAGTTATTTAATTTTAAATAACCCAATATTTCGAACTGACTTCGTCGTTCATCACCAGGGGCAATCAATTTAAATAATTGTTTTACTTCAGTCCAGTTGTACTTCTAATATTCAACTAATGAAAATACTTTAATGAATTCTATATTTAATGCCAAGAAATTGCGGGAGTTGTGATTTCCCGATCCACATCCCTAGTTGGTATATATAAAGATAATATCTTTCAGATCATTAAATTATAATACACTATAGAGTTGATGATCAGACAAATATGTTTACAAAAGCTTCGTCCTTGCCGACATTAATCACTAAAAGTGATTTCACGGATTCTTTTCTAAACATACATAGCGTTACTTAATATAAAAGTAAGGGCCTACTCATAAAAAATAGTTTTGCAGTAGAAGAATAAAACATTATAAATCTGGTAACAATTTGGATACAAAATCTTTGTAAATGTACATTTTATAAAAATATAATGTGTATAAGTAATTCAGGGCTATACATTTAAAAAAAAAATAATTTTTATAGATTTTGTATGAATTAGGATTTTTTGTACAGACATTTCATGAAAAAAAATATGTGTTGGGGCCTTTTTATATTAAGGTAACGATAGGTTCTTAAAAGCTACCGAAAATTGTGCCTTCAACACGCCCATTCTTGTATCAAATGATACAAATGACCCTCACTGCGCTTGGTCAGAGCTAAATAACTAAATAGGGTTTTGCCAAGATGTTTTATGTAAAATAATAATAGACATTTATATTAGGGTGGATCGATATAGCAATCGTTATTGTGGTATCGGGTTTTCGATAGCTTTTGGCACGAGGAAAAAAGTTCAAAACAATAATATTCGAGGCGCCTAAGTCGAAAAACGACTGAGAGAATCTGAACAGTCTTATTTATATTCGCACGCGCTCATATGTTATATTGTATTGTATGTGGCAATGTATGTATTGTATGTCACATTGGAAAGGTAATATTAAAAAAAAATATTTTTTTTATTATTTACTATAAAAAAACCTTAAAAATAAAAGCTGAGAAAAGTAAAAAAAAAATTGAAATTTGATGTCGAAAAATCGGTGGCACAATATCGACAACTGTTTGTGCTTTTAAATCTACCCATCCTAATGTACATTGTTTAGCGTGAATAATGCTTGAAATTTATTTCATTTGTAAGACATGAGTGTTTGGCATGCTCCTCTTATATCTTCTCTAACTATCCATATTTCCAACAAACCTACCTAGAAGAAAGTCTGGAATACGTTGTATGTATAATACGACTATAAAACTTTTGAAACATTAGTCAAATTCCTTAAGGTGACTGCCAAACAATCGACCAAGATTTACTTTCGGAGGCTCAAGGTCAAGTCCCTTCTGCCGGCGTCTAAAAAATCGCTTATATGACTGTAAATTGTCGTGTTATGGTAGTTAACGTTCACAACAGGTAACCCAAGTAAAAATCCAAAAGGAACATCTAAAATGTTAAAAAATGCATTAGACTTTCAAGGAGGGCTTTAATTTCTGGTCAATGATTATACAAACTCAACAATTAAACAAGGAAACCAGATTAGAAACCCGGATATACATAACTGATATGAAATGAACGATCTTTTGTTAAATACTAGTAAACGCCAATAATTACGCTGTGCCAGTACAATTGATCTTTGAAAAGACTAGAAAAAATCGATAGTTCAGATGAGTTGTTGCGTATTTTTTTTAAATTAAGACCAACACTCAGGGGGTGTCCCCTATATATGCATTGCATTGCATCGGTCAAGGGAACATAGGTTAGGGTAGGGAAGGAATGTGGGAGTAATGTTTATGGACATTTAATTAGAACCTGTTCATATCGTACGTGGCAGGAAACACCTCTGCGGGAAGTCTGTTCCACATACGGGCAACACGGCTGAAGAACGAATTCTCCCTGTAATGCGTCGTGCGATCAGTAATAACAAATGGATGCGAACTTCTAGACAAGCGGGTGTTACGGGCGAACACTCTTACCTTCGGGATGAGATCACCTATCTCAGAAAAGCATATCCCGTTAAAGTACCTGTAAAAGAGTGATACGCAACCAACACTCCGCCGATGCTCGAGTGAAACAACAGAGTTGGCTACTCTGCTATCTCCAACAAGCCTCAGTGCCCCCTCCCTTGTACCCGGTCGAGAAACTCCAAAGAAGACCTTGAAGCACCCGTCCAGGGGAATTTATTGGCTGCGACTTTTAAAAATATGTCAAGTTGCCAATTTAAAGATAGATTAATTTCAAATTGATTCTACCTTTTGCTCCTTTTAATGGGTTCTACACAACAAAGCTTAGTTTTGTGTTAATTGCTAATATTAATACTATATGAGTATATATACTCGTATATACTACATCATACAAATATATATATTTATATATGTAAATGTTAATAAAAACCGTCATTCCAAAATGTAATCGACAAAACTTTATTTCGATTTCAGGTTTCAAAAATCTGAAAATTTTTTCTAAACCCATTAAGACTACAACACCGCAAGCAACAAATCGTTCGGAGAATCTCACCAGTTTCTTGATAAAGGGTAAGTAGAAATAAAAGTTTAATTTTTTCGATTAAATATATAGATTGTAAACAAATCCTTTCTTTACAGATATAACCTCTATTAGAATGCCTGAACCGGGACCTTCACCATCTAAACAACACAAAACTGATCATATTTCACCTGCGGCAACTTTCGATGATATACCCGACTTTGCTGCCCCCCATGTAGAGGTTAAGACAGAAATTAAAGTGGAACCCGATTTTTATCCACCCATGGATCAGTCGGAATTTTCCGGTTTCGACAATGACTATTCAAATTCGCAAGAGTTTTCGCAAGGCTCAAATCAGAACTTGACATTTTTACAAGATTTTCACGACAACGCTTCGAATTCCACCAACTCATCGTACTCATTCAATACTACCGGATCGACCAGCAAGAGCAATGATACCAACCAGGAGGAAGATGCTCTTTGCTGCGTGCCTAAGTGTGGCGTACGAAAGTTTACCTCGCCCACATTGCAGTTCTTTCCTTTTCCCCGCGATGAAAAATATCTATCACAGTGGCTGCATAATTTGAAAATGACATACGATCCGAATGTGAATTATGGTATATATCGAGTGTGCAGTTTGCATTTTCCTAAGCGTTGTATCGCCAGATATTCGCTGAGTTATTGGGCTGTGCCCACTTTTAATCTAGGACATGAAGATGTGGGTAATTTATATCAGAATCGAGAAAGTTCGGGGGGGTTTCCTTCGGGTGAAATGGCTCGTTGCTATATGCCCGGCTGTTTGTCACAGAGAGGAGAGACTAATGTAAAATTTCACAGCTTTCCGCGGGATTTGAAAACTTTGATTAAGTGGTGCCAAAATTCCCGCCTGCCCGTGCATAGTAAAGAGAATCGCTTCTTTTGTTCACGCCACTTTGAGGAGAAATGCTTTGGCAAATTTCGCTTAAAACCTTGGGCCATACCAACACTTCGCTTAGGAACGGTTTATGGAAAGATACACGATAATCCCAATATTTACCAGGAAGAAAAGAAATGCTTTCTACCGTTTTGTCGACGTAGCAGATCATATGATTGCAACTTGTCCCTCTACAGATTTCCCCGGGATGAAACATTACTTAGGAGATGGTGCTACAATTTAAGGCTGGACCCCGAAATGTATAGGGGGAAAAACCATAAAATCTGCTCATCACATTTTGTCAAAGAGGCCTTGGGCTTAAGGAAACTGAATCCCGGAGCAGTGCCTACCATGAATTTAGGCCATAATGATCGATTTAATATTTATGAAAATGAATTATATACACCACCGCCACCTCCTCCACCACCACAGCCCTCTACATCGGCCAAAGCCCAAAAGTTCGCTGAAATGTACAAACAAGAAATGGGATCGGCTTCCGCCATATATGATGAGGTCTTCATGAACTCGATGATTCAAAAATTCTCGGGTTCATCGGCGCCAAATTCCAATAATCTCGACTTGGGAGATGTATGTTTAGTCCCGTCATGTAAGAGAACGCGGCATTCGGATGACATTACCCTTCACACTGTGCCCAAGCGGGCGGAACAGCTGAAAAAGTGGTGCCACAATTTGAAAATTGACTTGGATAAATTGCACAAGAGTGTACGCATTTGCAGTGCACATTTTGAGAGCTATTGCATCGGGGGCTGCATGAGACCTTTTGCGGTTCCCACTTTGGAATTGGGTCACGATGACCCGGATATATTCCGTAATCCGGATGTCATTAAGAAATTAAATATACGCGAAACCTGTTGTGTACCTTCCTGTAAAAGGAATCGTGATCGCGATCATGCAAATCTGCAT
The DNA here is from genome assembly GCA_963513945.1 of Hydrotaea diabolus. NCBI lineage: Eukaryota > Metazoa > Arthropoda > Insecta > Diptera > Muscidae > Hydrotaea > Hydrotaea diabolus. The sequence continues at coordinate 21,211,228 of OY740717.1, forward strand.
CGTTTCCCCACTCACCCGGAATTGTTGCAGAAATGGTGTGAGAACTTGCAGAAGCCTGTGCCGGATGGTACAAAACTTTTCAACGATGCGGTGTGTGAAGTCCACTTCGAAGACAGATGTTTGCGTAATAAGCGATTAGAGAAATGGGCCATACCCACAATGAATTTGGGCTATGATGAAATAGTACATCACTTACCCTCTGAAGAAGAGATTTCGGAGTTCTGGACAAAACCTTTTGCCCCCAACAATGGAGACGAACAAGGCGAATGTTGTATTTCCTCGTGCAGACGTAATCCTCAAATTGATGATGTAAAACTGTACCGACCGCCTGAGGATGCCGAACAATTACTGAAATGGGCGCACAATCTGCAACTCGATGCGGCGGATTTGCCAAATCTAAAGATTTGCAATTTACATTTCGAGTCACACTGTATAGGAAAACGATTATTGAATTGGGCTATGCCCACACTAAATTTGTCCTCAAAGGTGGAGCATCTGTTTGAAAATCCTCCGCCTACTCAGGTCGTCTATAAGAAAAAAGAGAAACCATTACGTTTGTCTTCCAACCACGAAATAATAAAATGGGCTCCCAGATGTTGTTTACCTCACTGTCGCAAAACGCGCTCGTTAGACAACGTACAGCTCTTCCGATTCCCCTACGCTAACAGACAAACTATGGCCAAATGGTGCCATAACATACAGTTGCCTTTGGTGGGTAGTTCCCACAGACGCATTTGTTCTGTGCATTTTGAAACGGCAGTGTTAACTAAGAGATGTCCCATTAATTTGGCAGTGCCAACGTTGCATCTCAATACTCCACCCGGCTACAAGATCTATCAGAACCCGGCTCGCCTGAAACAAGTTAAAGTGGGTGTTCAAAGACAGTGTATCATAGAATCGTGCCACAAAACTAAAGTGGATGGCGTGGTACTCTTCCGTTTCCCCAACAATCGCACAATTTTACAGAAATGGCGGCACAATATCAAAAATTGGCCTAAAGGCAAATTAAGTTCTCAGCTTAGAGTTTGTTCGGAACATTTTGAATCCCACTCAGTGGGAGGGAAACGTTTATCGCCCGGTGCCATACCGACCCTTAAATTGGGCCATGACTCCGAGGATCTATACCCTAATGAAACGCGATCCTATTTTGATATGGAAAAATGTGTGGTCACTGGTTGCGATTCGAAAAAAGACATGGAGGATATTCGTCTCTTCCGATTCCCCCGAGATGACGAAGAGCTTCTGCAGAAATGGTGTACTAATTTAAAAATGAATACCTTAGACTGTGTGGGTATACGGATCTGTGGTAAACATTTCGAGGTTGAATGTCTGGGCCCTAAACTCTTGTACAAGTGGGCCATACCAACTTTACATTTGGGCCATAAAGAGGAAGACAACGTAGAGATTATACAAAATCCTCCGCCCGAACAAAGATCGGGAGAATATATTTTCAAATGTTGCGTGCCAAGTTGTGGTAAGACCCGCAAATATGACGATGCCCAAATGAACAGTTTCCCCAAACATTTGAAATTGTTCCGCAAATGGAAGCACAACCTGAAATTGGATTTCCTCAATTTCAAAGAAAGGGAAAAATACAAAATTTGCAATGACCACTTTGAGTCGGTATGTGTTGGAAAGACTCGATTGAATTTCGGAGCCTTGCCCACCCTGAACTTAGGCCACACAGACAGTGAAGATCTGTACAAAGTAAATCCTGATCGAATACGCCCCAATCTGTTTATTAAACAAAGGGATATAGAACGAATGGAAAGAAAACAGTTGCGATTAGAAGAAATGAAACTAACTATGGATTTGGATGAACAACAAGATATTGATCAGGATCAAGATGATGATGATGATGCATTGGATCCGCTAAGTACACCAGCTGAATGCTGCATTGAAGACTGCAAGGCACCCAAGTCCATAATGAGAGAACCTTACGATTTGCCGCAGACTCCGGAGTTACGAAAGCTCTGGTCTGAAGAAATGAAGATAGATGCTGGCGATTTGCCGGCGGATAGCAAATTATGCGGTTTGCATTATCAACAGTTTTTCTGCGACCTGAAAGATGAAATGGAAGCCTTAAAGGAAGAGAGTTCCGAAGTGAAATTAGATTATGGCAAACTTTTGTTTGCCTATCAGAAATCAGAAATCTCGCTGGTAATTAATGGTTTCCAGTGCAGAGTTGAAGGCTGTCCCACAAATTTACTCAATTCAAATAATCGTTTATATTTTTTCCCCTATGGCAAAGATATTATCAGTAAATGGACCTATAATACGGGTATAATACCAGATGAGAATCGGCGATACATGAACAAAGTGTGCGCTTTGCACTTTGAATCCTACTGTTTAACCGAAACCCAGCGCCTGCGATCGTGGGCCATACCTACTTTGAATTTAAACCACTCCGATCCAGACAGCATTTACAAGAACCCGGATCTAACCAGAATCGATAGACGAATGCTGGGACCTCAGATCTTAAAATGTGCTGTTGCTAATTGCGACAGTGCAAAGACAACGGAAATGGAATCGACCAAATTGTTTAACTTCCCCACAGACGACGTTTTGTTGAGAAAATGGTGTGTGAATCTGAAAATGTCACGACATCTAACACCACTGCTCAAGATCTGCTCTTTGCATTTTGAGAAAATGTGCTTTGGCAGTGCACGTATCCGTTCCTGGGCAATACCCACAAAGAATTTAGGCCATGACGACGAGCCGGAATATTTCAATAAGACCACCATCAAACAGGAAGTCTATGAGGAACCATCGACGCAAATCGAGCAACTACAACTGAAACAAGTGAAAATCAAGAAATCCTTGGACTCCGTAAAGTGTTACGTAGCGTCATGTCGAAGGTCACGTCTGCAACATGGTGTCCGCTTTTACGGCTTGCCCACGAACGGCAAAATGAAAAGGAAATGGTTGCACAATCTTCAAGTACCCTCCAATAAGGCGGGAAAAGTTTTGAATTTAAGAATCTGCAATTTGCATTTTCACAAGCGTTGCTTGGATGGCAAGCATTTGAAGGTATGGGCAGTGCCCACAATGCATTTGGGCCACACGGAACACATTTTCGATAATCCGCGCAGGTTGCAAAACCCCCTGGCCGTACAGCGTTGCGCTTTGACACATTGCCGGAATCACTCAATCGGAAATGAGCATTTGCGTACATTTGTATTCCCAAAATCTACAGAATTTCTGGAGAAATGGTCGAAAAACCTTAAATTAGACGTGTCGAAATGTAAAGGTCGCCTATGTCACGAACACTTCGAACCGGCCGTTAAAGGTGAGAAGAAACTCAAAAATGGAGCAGTGCCCACAGTTAACTTGGGTCACGACGACGAAATTCCCTACGATAATTTGGAGCTGTTGAGCAAACTGCAATCAAAGGCTTTGCAAAAAGATACGGAATCCAAGAGCGAACAAATGCATGATGATGACGAAATGGAAGAAGAGGAGGAGGATTATGACGAGGATGAATTCGAAGAAGATGAATTTATAGGCGAAGGCGATGGAATAGAGGAGGATGAAATGGAAGAGGAAGATGAGGAAGAAGAAGATGTGGACAAGGAAGATGAAGATGACGAAGAAGAAGTGGACATGGACAAAGTTCGCATACGTGGTACTTTGCAGCACTGGAGTTCAATAAAAATGAAAGAATTACGAGTTACCCTTGTACCCATAAGACAAGAAGACATTTTGGAAATGTCCTCAGTCTCGTCGTACGAACGAGATCCGCGTTCCATAACACCCGCTAACAGTGTCCGAGATCTTCGTTCCGAAACTCCAGCCAGTGTGGGTGGTGGCCATACTTCTTCGGAATATAACGACGAAAATTCTTCGAACACACCCTTGAGAACGGACAAACCCTTAAACAGTATTGCACCCATGTGTTGTCTCAAACACTGCGGCAAAGAAAAAACCCCCGAACAACACCTGACCACATATGGCTTCCCTAAAGACCCGCTGCTCTTACAGAAATGGTGTGATAATTTGGGCCTACAACCAGAAGAATGCATAGGCCGTGTGTGTATAGACCATTTTGAGCTAAGAGTTATAGGAACGAGAAGACTCAAGATAGGAGCTGTGCCCACCTTAAATTTAGGCAACTCTCGTGTGGCGAAACACACCAACGACGAGCCGAAGAAAATCGTAAGCACCGAGTCCGAACAAAAGTTAGCAGATAATGAACAGATACTCACGCCGCCACCGCCGTATGGCAATCCGAAAACGGGCAAACAATCGGTTTTTCGGCTATGTTGCCTCAAACATTGTCGGCGCAAGAAACAGCCTGTGCCGGAGAAGGATCAGAGCCATGACTCATCGCCACAACTGTTTTTTAAGTTTCCCAAAGACTATGAGACTCTCAAGAAATGGTCATCGAATTTACGTTTGCCGGAGAAAACCTGCGGCCGTAAAGAATTGCGTGTGTGTTCGAGACATTTTGAACCGTTCGTTATTGAAGGCGACTCACTGAAGCCCAACGCATTACCCACTTTAGACTTAAGTTACTCAAAACGCCCTCCAGTTTTTAAAAACAATCGCAAAGAGTTTGAACATAAACTCGTTAATGTGTCTAGCGACACGACCAAGTGTTTCCTGCCACACTGTGGTAAGAAAGAGGATCTGGAAACCTTCCTAATCAGTTTTCCTCAACATGATCTGTCCATGCAGCGCAAATGGTTTAAAAATCTCAAACTGGATAGTAAGATTAAAAACTATAAACATTTAAAGATCTGTAACCATCACTTCGAGACATACGCCTTTTACAAACAGCGAAATCTCAAGTCAGGAGCCGTACCCACCCTCATGCTGGGTCATACGGACCGCATATGTAAAAACTTACCGAAACTACGCCGAAAAGTAAGAACACAGCCGAAGGAAACATGTTGTATTAAGACTTGTGACAATCAGGGCAACAAAAAACTCTATGCCTTTCCCAAAAACTCTGAGCTGAGGAGAATATGGTGCTCGAACTTGCAGATCGATCTGAGGGAAGCTTTAAGATGCCACTTTAAACTCTGTGGAAAACACTTTTCCCTCGAGAGCTTTGAGGCGGGTACGGATGTTTTAAAAATAAGCGCTGTGCCCTCATTGAATTTGGGTGTTGAAGTTGATAAACTTAAGGTGTTATGCAAAATAGAGACTGAGGACGATAAGTTTAAGTGTGTGGTGGAGAGCTGTCAAAAGTCGGTGAGCGTTGACAAAGTGAAACTGTTTGGTTTTCCGAAATCCCGAGATTTCCTCAAGAAATGGTTATTCAATTTGAATCTCTCGCCTGATATAGAAGTAGACAAGACACGCATTTGCAATCGCCATTTCGAGAAGGTATGCATTAAGCATGGCATTTTGCATGAAAAAGCCGTACCCACCAAGTTCCTGAAGGCCAAATCCTGGATATACCAGAACGACGATGATGTATTCGACGAGAGCTACCAGTGTTGTGTGCCGAATTGCAACTACCAAAACAACGAAGAGGAATATCGCTCCATGTATAGGTTCCCCAAGCAAAAGGAGGACATTGACAAGTGGATTCATAATCTAAGACTGCCAGTTGAAGATGACCAGACGGAAGTTAAGGATTTAAGAATATGCTCAGTACATTTCGAAGATGCTTGCAAAACGAAGGAGCATTTGCAACCAGGCACAGTGCCCACTTTACAATTGGGATATGAACAAACGGAAGACATTCACCGCAATCACATTCAGAAATGCTGTGTAGACAATTGCGGCTGGGCGGGTTTCACATGTCATAAACTACCCGAAAATGAGACACTCAAAAGCTGTTGGTTAAAGGCCTTTGAAAACGATTCCTGCGTTAATAATTCCGAATATATTTGCTCAATACATTTTGTATCTTGTTATGAACGAGTTGAGGCGGCACCACCACCCGTAATCACCGATGAGAATGAGACTTTAAAGAAGCTGTACGATCAGCTGCGTGTTTTACCCGAATTGGCGACATTCAAGTGTTCGGTACCGACGTGCGCGACGGGATTCAAACTCTCAACGAAGCTGTTTAAATTCCCCAAAGAAGTTACACTCCTCCAGAAATGGCTGCACAATTCTTCGCTGACTTTCGATTATGCATATCGTACGCAGTATCGTATTTGTGCCCAGCATTTCGAAGAACGCTGCCTGAGTGAAAAGAAATTACATCGCTGGTCGTTACCCACTCTGTCATTGCCGTACAATTTGAGTTTATACGTGAATCCACCGGAGGCTTTACCATCGAATCATGAAAATCTTAAACACTGCTGCGTTTCTTCGTGTGACACCGATAAAGGACCCTTCTTCAAATTCCCCGCCAAATCGTTAGAGGTCAAAAAGTGGATTCATAATCTAGACTTGGGCGCCCAACAGTGCACCTTGAATCTGAGAGTATGTCATAAGCATTTTGAAAGTTATTGTTTGTCCACCGACGAGGGCGGAAGCATTACAAAACTGAAACACTGGTCTGTGCCAACGTTGAATCTAACAAAAACAACCGATCTACATCCAAATCCGCCAGAGAAGGTGGACTATTTTGCCTGCTGTGTCTGCCGGCAATTACAAAACAAATCGGAGGGCTTGCATCTGTTTCGCTTTCCCACGAGACTGTCCAGTTTTTTGAAATGGCTGCACAATCTGAGATTAAAGCGTCAAGATTATCGCGACAGTATGCGTATTTGCATTAAACATTTCGAAACGCAGTGTTTCGATAAGACTCTTAAGCTGCTGCGCAAACATTCTGTGCCCACCATAGGTGTGGCCTGTTCCGACAAGGACATGTTCACGAACCCTTCGCGACGACCCAACTCGAAATGTTGTGTGCCCTTGTGCGAAGGCCCTTGGCTACATTTGAATGTTTTTCCAAAAGATAAAATGCTGCTCAAAAAATGGTGCTTCAATTTAAACCTAAAAGAATCGGATTTGGAAACATTGAGAAATTGGAAAATTTGCCAGAAACATTTCGAAAACAAGTGTCTCAATGCTTTCGGGCTGATAAGACCCACAGCCGTGCCTACTTTAAATTTGGGTCATAACAATAAAATATTTAAAAATTCTAGGCTGGCGAAGAAAGTAAACGAAGGACTTGCGGTGAAAGGTGGTATTAAGGCAGTCAAAGCTTCGAGGTTCCTAGTGAAGAATGAAATTAAAAAGGAAGAACAAAAGTCGATGGCGCTAAGCTTGAAACAAGCCAAGTTGGTAGAGAAAACTTCCAAAGGGGCAATTAAAGCTTCCCGTTTCCTGTTAAATAAGAAAATCAAGATTGAAGGCCAAAAAAGTGTAGCTAGAAAAGTCGTGAGGAAACCAAAACAGGATGAAGTACCGAGTGCCGAAGTATCTGCTGAAGATTTAGATAACTATGAAACGCTGGGCGATTACATCAGCGAAATGAGAAAACTCAAAGCCTTGAAAAAGCGGCAAACCGACGTAAGCAACACTACGAAGATCATGCAAAAGGTGGATAAGAGTAAGATTAGTAAAAAGTGGTTACCCTGCAAACCCGAGCCAGAGGACAAACCTTTGTTTGATATTATTGTCGAAACGTGTCCAATCGCAGAAATCACTGATTCACTGTCAGACTTGCCCATCAAAGATGAATTCTTAAATGAAGCCCAAAACTACCTAGACGGTCCAGACAACGCTCAAGGGTTAGTTGTAAAGTTAGAGCCCGTAGATGAAACGACACAAAAGTTCCTCGATGGACTGAGCGAAAGGCCAGCGTCGGCCCAAAAACTGGGTCTCCAACAAAAGTGTTCCATATCAACATGCACGAATGTCACAAATTATCCCGGTTGCGTATTCTTCAGATATCCGCCCAACATAAGGCTTTGTTCGATCTGGGCCAGGCATTGTCAAGAGAGCACCAAATTTATCGTGACTTTAACGAAAAAACGTAAGGTCTGTGCGGAACATTTCGAAGAGCAGTGCTTTGTTGAGAAACGCCTATTACTGGGCGCCATACCAACTTTGCGGCTAGCCCATGAAAATTCGAAGTTAGATGATTGTGGCGAACTGTTGAAAAGCTTTCGCAACTTGCGCTGTCGCATGGACGAATGTCAGAGATCGGTGGAGCTGGATCAGATAAACAAAATCCCCTTTCCACAGGGTGGTGAATTAAAACAGAAATGGTGTTTCAATTTGAACCTCAATGAAGCTGATGTAGCGCCGCATGACTGGATTTGCCATAAGCATTTCGAGCGGCGGGTCCTTATCAAAAATAAACGCACCAAGGACAATGCAGTGCCTACCTTGTTGCTGGGCTCTCAAGCCAAACCGGCGGAGGAACTTTACAAGAATCCTGAGTACATCAATCAACAACAATATTTCATACAACTGCGCCAAGTGTGCTGTGTGCTGAGCTGCCCAAATACCAGACAAATGCCGGGTGTACGTTTGACCACCTTTCCCAAACGAAAAGACATTTATGAGAAATGGTTGCATAATTTGGACTTAGAGGACGCGCTGGAAGTTCGCACGGGCTACCACATTTGCTGGCAACATTTTGAGGAAATATGTTACACGAAATATAACTATTTGAAAATTGGTTCCATACCCACGCTAAAGTTAGACAAGCAAGACGATTTGATGGCCTTGGACACTAAGCAATTGGTGGAAGTGGATAGCTTTGGCAAAAGAGTCAAAAGTCATATGCAGCACAAAAAGTATAAATGTTTCTATCCGGAATGTACCGAGTGGAAGACACAGGTATACAAGGCACCGGAAATTGATGAACTGCGCACATTATGGCTAGATAGTTTAGAACTGCAGGTTCTCACCTTAAATACCGATCAGGATGTTCACTTTTGTGATGAACATTTCTACATGCTGTACAAGAAGTTTGAACACCAGCTGCCACTGATCAACAGCGAGCTTTATGGCAATAAATTGGAATCTCTGAGGAAAACATTCCAAGAACTGGCGGCAAAAGGTAAATTCTTTACCAAACAGTGTTTGGTACCACAATGTCCCACAGATCATCTCTTTGAGCCCTACAAAGATATCAGACTGTATAACTTTCCGCAGAATGCCGAAATATCTTCGAAATGGTGTTACAACTGCAGCATTGACTACAGCAAACTCGAAAAGGATAAATACAATTACTACAAAATCTGCGATCGACATTTCGAAAGCTATTGCTTTAACAAACGTTCCATATTTTCCTGGGCCCTGCCCACCTTAAACTTGCCGGACACGAGGCCAGTAGAGATACTGGAAAATGACCCGGAGGATAAGAACGCCTATACTGGCGAGTGTTGCATACGCTCGTGCATAAATGCCAATGGCTATAAACTAGAATCGAAAACTAGACTATATAAATTCCCCGAGAACAAGGAGACCCTTGAGAAATGGCTCCACAATGTCAATTGTGAAAACTTTTGCGAAAATGAAACAAAAATATGTGGCCTTCATTTCCGCTGTAGCTATATTAAAAAGAGGAAATTAACCGAGGAGGCCATACCGACACTGAGACTAGGTCATTTCAATGAAACAGAGCTAATTACCAAAGTCAAAGTCGATCCGGTAATTGTAATCAAAGAAGAGCCCACGGATGAGTTGATGCAGGAAGACGTAACCAGAGCATCGTCCGTGGAGGAAGAAGAGGACAAAGAAATGCTAATGGAGCAAAAAGTCAATGTCATCGAGGGATGGAATGATCACGATTATTGCCATGAAATTAAACCGCACAAATCTCCAAATGCTCAAAAATTCGAGGTGATAGCTATAAAGCAGGAAATCATTGAAGATCAATACGGCCTCGATGAGCAGCAGCAACAGTACGAAACACCGACTATTAAACAAGAAATTATCGAAATTGAAGAATCACACACCTATGACCAGCAGGAAGAGTATATTTACTTCGATGAGAACGTCGTGGGGGAGAACGTAACTCTGCCACCGGCCGAACCAACAACATCCTCCCATTCGATGTACCGCAGCCTAGTAATATCGGAAGTTAAATCGCACATTTTCCTCTGTTGCGTGCAGAAATGTACCAACTCCTCCGAGAGCAAGGATATTAAATTGTACACCGAATTTCCCAACGATTCGGAGATATTCATCAAATGGTGTTTTAATATTAAAATCGATCCGCGCAATTACAAAGAGAATCAATATGCCATATGCAGCCAACATTTCGATTCGATTTGCTTCAGTGACAGCGATTTGACACTGCATACGTGGGCAGTGCCCACCCTAAACTTGAACCTGCCCGAAAATTCATTTATCCATCACAATGATCCGCCTAGCGAACAGTGCATAGTCTATGGCTGCATACAGCCGACGCAACCGCTGTATAAATTTCCATTGCGATTGGACTTAAGCCAGAAATGGTTTGCCAATCTTAAATTAGAACTAACCGACTATAGGGCGCATAGTTATAGGATATGTCGTAGACATTTTGCCCCCGAGTGTTTTGATACAAATCATGTACTCAAAACCGAAGCTATACCGACATTGTATTTAGGGCACGCCGATAGCATTGCACACTGGAATGCTTTTGAGGTCAGGACCCATGAACAGGAGGGCGGCGGTGATGGTGTTGGCGTCGGCGCTGGTGACATCATCGCCGGTTTTGTGGGTGGCCTCGACAATAGTCGTGGCAGTAGTCAGGGTTCAATAGTGCGACATTTGATATCACCCCATGATCTGGAAGATCACGACAGCAGTTATTTCGAGGACTTTGAGGAATGCTATGGTGCGGACGATTGATAGAAAAAGAGTATGAGAACTATTTAAACATAAAAAATATATATTTAATAACTTTTAGTTCCGAATCATATACTTATATACATACATAAGGTATACATAAATACAGACATACATATGTGTAATAAGCGCACTTTGTAGTAGTGAAAAAACGCGTTTAGAGCGTATTACAAAAGCACAATAAATGTTAAGTTTAAGATAGATCGTTATATTTTATATTCAGATTTTTTTTAAAATATTTTTTAAGTTAAGAATGGCAAACTAATTGCAAATGTAAATGAGTCAAATGATAGTTGAGAACCGCGGTTGAAAACTGTTAAGAATGCAACACTAAACAAGGCTTAAAGGAGTTTTACTTTAACATACACCTACATAAAATCAAAACAAAAACGGTCTATTATTTTAATTTTAATTATTTTAACAAAAACAAAACATTTTATTTTTTAAGCGAGAAAATCGCAGAATATACCGAAAAGGCGATAACTTGAAACTGTTGTAAAAACCCTTAACTTTTTTTTATTAATAAGAAACATTTTAAAAAGACAAATCAAAAACGTTTGTTTTAAAAAATTTGTAGGATCCATTTCCATTGTCTTTTTGATTAAGATTTTTTCATACCTCGAAGGTACTTTTTTTAATCGGAAACATTTTTTAAAAGACAAATCAAAAACGTTTGTTTTAAAAAATGTGTAGGATCCTTTTGTATTGTCTTTTTGATTAAGATTTTTTCATACCTCGAAGGTACTTTTTTTAATCGGAAACATTTTTGATAGACAAATCAAAAAATGTTTGTTTTAAAAAATTTTTAGGATCCTTTTGTATTGTGTTTTTGATTAAGTATTTGTCGTACCTTGAAGGTTTTTTTATAAATCGAAATCATTTTTGATAGACAAATCAAAAAATGTTTGTTTTAAAAAAGCTGGTTAATTCCTTTTGTATTGTCTATTTGATTAGGGATAGGGATATACCTAGAAACCGTCCTCCTGAATGTACTATGGATATGCGACTTGTTTGCAAATAACTTTGATATCAGAATAGAAAATAGTGATCGTTTGATTAAATATTTTCACTAATTGGATGCCGTGATAAGCCAGCTTTCACAATCATCGTAAATTTTTATTTTAAATTGACTTGGATACTTGTTTTTTGCCATCGTGCTTAGCTCATCAGAAACTTGACAAAAATAAAGTTTTAAGCACGCAAATTTTATTTAATTATGTTTTTTTGTTTTAAAATTAAAAATCCAATTGAGTAAAGTACCTTTAATGAATATAGCAAATTTCAGAATAGTAGTACGATTTTTAATCTACATAAGAGGTTGCTATTGTGTTGTCCTAGTTTTGTGGATTTTAATGTTTTATTAATCTAAACCAATTTTTTTTAATGAATTATTGCTTAAAAATTTGCTTTAACAGCAATAACCACATAAGTGAATAAAATTAATACTAAAACGCCCATGTGCTACATTTCGACTTGGGTCGAATGTGAATCATTTTCCCAATTTTGGTGTGCGCCACTCCGAATACCCCAAAAATATTGTGTATTCAATTCGTCCTCATGTACCCTTGGGGATCGTATTAGAAAAGGAAATTTTTCAACTTTATAAGCATAAACACATTAAAAAATTGACGCATAGTCAAAATTTAATATGTTGTTGATTTACATTTTCAAAAACATCCCAGTAAACCAAATTTGTCGACAATGTCGGATATAAAATAATTCTGAACAATATCTGAACTCTAACGAGAATTCTTACCGAAATCGTTAGGAACTCTGTTCGATTTGTCTGAGAATTTTTTATTTATTATGTTCCGAAATATCTAAACGAATTCGGCCCGAATTTTGTTAGACTTGTCTGTGGGATTTTTATTAATTTTTTGATCAGACTTCTCTTAATGAACTCGCAACGAATTCTAAACGATTTACCTAAGGTAGTCTGTTTGTTTAAAATGTTTGTTGTTTGCTTTATATTTTTTTGAAACATTTTTCCGATTGTCGTACAGAATTCTGACGTTTGGTGCAAGGGATTTTTATTGTGTTCGGAGGAAAACTACTGCCGGCAGTTCTCATTAAATGCAAAACTGGTTGCCCTTAAGTGTATAGCCACTAAGCATAGTTACAGCACAATTATTGCTTGCGGTATTATTTTAGTACGGCGTTGCACTCCGAAACTTGTTGAAAATGTTTTACAACGTTTTTTTGTAAATTCAGGATTTACCATGACAAAAGCTCAGAATTGGGTTCGAAATGTCGGTAAAAACATCAGAATTATATAACACTTAATGCCAGAATTCTTACCGAAGTCGTTCAGAATTCGATACGACAAATCGTAATTTCCTTTCGAACTTCCCAACACTACAGATCAGAAATCGGTTCGAATTGTCGGCAAAAACATTAGAATTCCCTCAGAGAAGTAGTTTGGAATTCGTGTCAACCCTCTTATATGTTTTTCGTTACAAACTTGCTAAGAATTCTGATCCGAAATCGGAACATTTTGAGGATTGTCGTACAGAATTCTGACGTAATTCTAAAGGTTTGTTTTGCTGGGATTGTTCACATGTCTTGGCAAATTCTGTATGTAAACAAACAAAAAACAAGAATTTGATATATAAAAATACTTCAGCCAAACAATTCAGAATTCGTTGCGAATTCATTTAGAGAAGTTTGAAAAAAATTAATAAAAATCCCACAGACAAGTCCAACAGAATTCGGGCCGAATTCGTTCAAATATTGGGTAACATAAAAAATAAAAAATCCTCAGACAAATCGAACAGAGTTCGTAACGATTTCGGTAAGAATTATCGATAGAGTTCAGATTTGTCTGATATCAGACATTGCCGGCAAGTTTGTTTACTGTTTACTGGGTAGTTCGACAGATACTTAACACTGTTTTTTTCTCTTGAGTTTTGAATGAGAAGTTTCCCTCGAAATGGAGCACACCATTTTTCAAAAAATGGGGATTAAAAAACTCTCAGAACGCAGTACATGGGCGAAAAAAACACAATCGTCCGTGTGCTGTGTTTGGAGAATTTTTCAATCCGCACATGTTTTTAGATTCGCATTTTTTTAAAATGGTGTGCCACATTCCGAACGAAACCACACATCTCAAAATCTGCGGAAATGTGCAATTTCCAGGAAACAATATTTGTTATCTAACATAAAAAAATGTGCGCCGCCATTTCCAAATATACACGAGAAGCGACGATTAAAGGGAATTGATTTTTATTTAGTAAAATTTGCAAAAGCTAGTGTGAACAATTTTTTTTACAAATGTGAACTTACAACATATTAAATTTTAACGTTGTAGTGTTTGTTTTTAATGTATATCATCGGAGTTCCCAGCAGAAGGCCTATGTGTTTTCCGATACTTTACAGGAGAGCCAAAAAACTGTTGCACATATTTATTCCGCAGAATTTCCGAAAATAATTTGTTGCAGTCGATTCGTATAAGATTTGTGACGTTTTAACTAAAAAAAATTGAGTTTAAGCCACGATGTAAAGGGTGGTTAATTTTTAAGGGCCGATGTTGAATGTGAACCACACCTAAACGTGTAGTTTTTTTCTGCATTTCGTTTGATATTTCTCAATTTCAGACTAACTCAATTTGAACCATGGAAAGATACACAAGCGAGCAACGCATTAAAGTTATTTAGGCTTATTATGAAAATGCATATCGTACACTTCGTGATTTTTTCGGTCAATTTAATCGTCCAAATGTACGTACAATCGGAAAAATCGTGCAAAAATTTGAGCAAACCGGATCTGTTGGAGATGTGAAAACACCAGTGCATGCTCGTACAGCTAGAACTGCAAAAAATATTGCTGCTGTTCGCGATAGTGTGGCTGAAGAGCCGTCCACCTCAACTCGTCGTCGTGCCCAGCCTCTCAAGCTCGTCGTTGATGAACATTATGAGTAAAGACTTGCATTTACACGCTTACAAGGTGCAATTGACTCAAGAACTAAAACCACTTGACCATTCCAAACGGCAAATCCATTCAGAGGTTAGAATGGTGGCAAGAAATGGCATCGGCCCTTTAAATGTAACCACCCTTTATACAAAAATGTCGCATAGGCTCTTTCTGTAAAGCCTTTTTTGTATTAATATAAAAAAAAAATTGATAATTTTTCACATAGGTTATTTTGTATCTTCCACCATAGGATGGGGGTGTACCAAATTTGGGCATTTCGTTTGGTACACCTCAAAATATTGATAAGTTTTTGATCAGCGTCCAATTCTAAGACCCTCTAGCGATGTCCGCCCGTCGTTGAAAGTCGAAACTTTGCGCAGAGAAATGCATCGTTGTTGCAAGTTGTTTTTGGAATGCAGTTCTAAGACGCTCTAGCGATGTCCGCCCGTCAGTGTGTCTGTTGAAAGCACTACAGCGGTCACAATAATCAACCTAGAAAGTCCAAACTTCGCAGAGAAATGTATCGTTGTTGCAAGTCGTTTTTGGAATCCGATTCTAAGACGCTCTAGCGATGTCCGCCCGCCAGTGTGTCTGTTGAAAGCACGACAGCGGCCACAATTATCAACCTAGGAAATCCAAACTTTCCGGAGAAATGTATTGTTGTTGCAAGTTGTTTTTGGAATCCAATTCTAAGACGCTCTAGCAATGTCGACCCGTCGGTGTGTCTGTTGAAAGCACGACAGCGGTCACAATAATCAACCTAGGAAAGTCCAAACTTTGCAGAGCACTGTATTGTTGTGGCAATATGTTTTTGGAATTCATCACGGACCAAATCCATTCAGAGGAAATGAGGTTCTCTGTAGAAGGACTCAAACAGCATCTGTAAAAATCACAGTTTTTGCGGGTATTTTTGCGGGGATTGACCTAGACTGCTGTGAACTAGGTATGAAACTGTCTTTTGGACTAGGCCTATTTAGGATTGAATATGGGCCAAATTGGTAAATGCTTTAATATAGCCCCCATACAAAGTACCTTTCCGAGTTCACGTACCGGCGCTCTAAAAACTACATGTATAGCCTGATCTCGACAGAATTTGCCACGAAGCGGTTTCATGGCTTGTTAAATAACTGTTTATAATTTAGATCATGGACCGATATCATGATTTTATACAGCCCTCAAACAAAGGTCCTAAATCTCTGGAAGCAGTTTAATGGCATGTTAATTAACTGTTTGTAATTAAGACCATGGACCCATATCATCATTTTATACCCTCCCCCGCCCTCATACAAAGGCCCCTCCCTATTTTAGGTCCTGACTCTCTGGAAGCCACCTTTATTGGCTGATCTGGACAAAATGAAGTACAACGAAGTTCTATGGAATGACAATTAACGGCTAAGGACCATACCAGAGTTGCAACAAGTATAGTTAAATAGTGTGAATGGGGACTATTAGTTCGATTAATTCGAATAATTTCAAATAAAACTGATTGAATTTTTGTCAAAATTAAAAAAAAATAATTACACTGTTCTGCAAAAAGTATCTTTTGAGCCCTCCTGAGAGTTGCGGCAAGTAAAGTTGCCTAGTGTGAATCGGGACTATTGGCACAAACATTCGAATACTTTTAAATGAAACTGTTGCTGTTTTCAATAATTCAAGTATTTTACAAAAAACTATCCTGCACAAAAAATAGCGCCAGCTTTCATCTTACGTTTTACAGATACGAATACTTAACAACAGAACAGAAAATAATTTCCAACTTTTTGTACTGTGTTGAAAAATGTCATGATTAAATTTTAAATACAGTTAAAGGCTCTTTGAAGCGAACAGTTTTTTAAATAATAACAATAACTTTTTTATAAATAAAAAATTATTACAATTAATTTTTTATAGACAAACAATTATAATAATTAAGAATAACCAAAGTTTAAGGCAAATTAATGAAAAAATAATTTCAATTTAATAATTAATTTATACGATATCTCGAAATGTATACGTGGTGATTTAGGAGATCATTTTACATAAGGATCACTTGGTTTCGTCCAAAGGAGGATTTTGTTGCAGAACAGTGTTATTAAAAAGGCTCTGATTTTAATCACCAAAAGGAAATAAAGTCGTTGCAGAAGGAGATTTGTAAAATTTTCCAACTTTGCCTTCAACTTTTTATTTCCTACACCACATTGTGTTACAGGTTATTATGAGTTAGTGCAGATTTTTGTACCGCCATAAAGTAAAGTCGAAATATCCCAAGTTTTTTATTTCGATTAACTTAGAATCACTATCTGATAACATTAAGCAATGTCCGTCCGTTGGTACTTCTATCGTAATCAATGTAGAGATTGCAAATACAGGGTGGCGCAAAACTACCTCTGCGCTTTGAATGTTTAATAACATTTTTTATTTATTGGTTAATTGTTATTATTTTTTGTTTAAATATGGCTTAAGTATAAAAAATTATTCGTGATCCATTCGTGATCTTTCCGCGATAGCCCCAGCCGTGCCGAACGTCTTGTTGATGTTTCTGGAACGTCCTGCAGCCGTGCCGAACGTCTTGTTGATGTTTCTGGAACGTCCTGCACACTATCCACAACACGTGCGATATTTTCACCCGTGTGGACCGTATCTGGTCTTCCGGTACATGGAAGGTGTCAGACGGTACCATGTTGTCGAAAATTGCCTACGAAGCGCTTTTTAGACGGTTCTGAAGGTCCAGTACGCCGCTTCAAAACAATTGACTTGATTTTTAAAATAAAATTCAATTGCTGGTAACCACACACGTAGTTCTGCGCCACCCTGAAACGGATTTCGACAAAACTTGGTACATTGTTTTAGTTTTGGCCAGGGACGAACCCCCATCGAAATTGTTTTTTGTCAATTCATGTTTTGATATAATTAAATGGTCATTCCGGATTTGAAAACCTCCAGCTCTAGACCTTATTTATTTACTTTGAATCTAAACAAATTTCGCATAAAGCCCTTCGCGAGGCAATATTCAACTCAGGCAAAAATTCGGTCCGATTGGTTTATGATTTCGAAAAAATAAAATTTGTATAGTGGGTTGTACGAGCCCTATGGGTAACCTTGGTGAAATGGGACCATAACGGCCCATGTTTTTGAATATATGTAGGTCGCTCTAAAGGCGCATTTAATTCGATCGTGCCTACATGTCCCATTACACGTTATGAGCGACCCATAATAATCTGGCAAAATTACGCCATATCGGCCCATGTTTTTAAATAGCCTCCAAGTTTCACCCGAATTGAGGTTCAGCCGCTCAAGACGTCTCAAATTCCGTTCCGTTCCGCCCGCCTTTACCTTTTTTACTAGTTTTTTACTGTATGCGCGAAGGATACAGGATCGAGTGAGATATTTGCCGCATTGTTAAAATTGCCTTGTGCATTTCATTGGAATTCTAACCTTATCTTATCAGGAGGCTTTCGTAACCACGTTAAACTGAACCTTCTGTTGGTCGTGCGCATGTGCAATTGATTATTAGTTAAACATTAGTCAGGGCTGTCAAATGTCGGTTTTGCTAATTGTAGCTTTTGCAAACCAATGTTGGTTTCATTTGGTGTCATGAAACTAAGTTGGATTTGTCCATTTTGAATATAAATAAAACCAATGATCGAATCAGCTGTTGCTGATAAAACCGATAACATTGGTTTTCATAACACCAAAGCATTTTTTCTTATCGTTTTCAAAAACCAATAGTGACAACATTGGTTTCTATGACAGCCCCGAGTAACAGGATGCTCAAATACAAAATCTGATATTATTTCAAACTTTCTGGACATGATCGGACAATAATAACCTCTAAATTAGATAATAACCTCTTAAAAATTATTTTTTCTTAAAACACAAATAATGCATATAATTTACATGGTTGTTTATTTTTTGTCAATTCCAAATTAAAAGAAGTAAATTTTATAAATTTGAATAAGTTTGACATTAAAAAATCAGTAACATAGTTTGAAACTTTTCGAAATCGACAATGAAATCTGATTTTCGAAAAGTTTTACTCGAACTCGAAATATATAGTAACAACAAACTAATTCCGAAAAAAAAACCTTTCGAAACGAGATGCATAGTAAGGGCCCTTTTAGGTCTTACTTGAATTTAAAATACAGAAGTAATAACGATCCGATTCCGATAAAAAAAATCTTTCGAAACGACATATAGAAGGGAGTATGGAATGCAGCAAGTATTTCTTCAAGCTCCCTAGTAGATCTTGCTGGGCCCTTCCTCTTCTTACTAAGAACGTTATTTCTCAAATAGATCTTTTTTGGGTTAATTTTCTGCGGTAATTTTAATTGAAAGTAGAACGCAGCAAGCATGTCATCGAGCTCTCTAAGAAGACTTCCTAGAAGGCTTTGATGAGATCCTCGTTTTTCCACTAGGCTACTTCCCAAGTGAGAAAAGTAGGTTCAAATTCCAGCAATGGGTAACTATAAAAATAGCAATCTAAAATTGATTTTTTAATTCGATCGTTTTTTTCAATTTTTCATAGGCTTTTAAAAGACAAATTTTTGCAGGCCTTCCAATATAAGAGAACAATCTAATCATGTGGCCTTTCTCTATAATCTAACACTGTGTTAATTTAAAATGAAAGTAGAATGCAGCAGCATGTCTTCAGGCTCTCTAAGAAGACTTCCCAGAAGGTCTTGCTGGGCCCCTCGTTTTCCCACTGAGCTAATTCCGAAGTGAGAAAAAGTAGGTTAAAATTCCAGCAGTGGGTAACTACAAAATTAGCAATCTAAAATTTACTTTTTCGTTCGATCGTTTTTTTAAATTTTTTATAGGCTTTTTAGAAGACCAATTTTTGCAGACCTTCCAATAAAAGGGGAGACAAGTGACCCTGTGTACATTTGAAATGAGAGTCTAATGCTACAAGAAAATCTAGAGACTTTTTAAGCTGACTGCCCAGAAGGCCTTGCTGTGATTTTTCCTAATTTTTTTATAGGCTTTCTAGAAACCAATTTTTGCAGGCCTTTCAGTAAAAGGAAGCAATGTGACCCTGAGTAAATTTTAAGTAAGGGTATAATGCTACAATAACATCAAGACTTTTTTGGAAGGTTTCCTAGAAGGCCTTTTTGTGATTTTTCCTTAGTATTTAAATTTTTTTTTATAGGCTTTCTAGAAACCAATTTTCGCAAGCCTAACAATAAAAGGGAGCAATGTGACCCTGTGTAAATTTCTTATTTTGAATAATTTGCAGCTTTTTGATATGCATCTTTATATGGGACATGCAAATGTTAGTGTAGGTCTGATAATGGATTTAAAAATTAGATTTTTATTTTATAAATTCTGGAACGATCTGTAACTTATTAGTGGCCAAAGCGCCATTAGAAGCTTTGAGGTTCGTTTGGCCGTGACGTCGATACGATATGTTTACTGAAATTTAGTTTTTTGTCAAGCAGGACACCAAGATATTTGACTTCATTTTAGATGTGTACTTCCTCATTTCCAAACTTTTAATTACGATTTGGTAAGCGTTTAGGGAAGTTGTAAAACGGGAAAATAATTGCTTTATTTTTGTTTTCCATTTCTGAAAATATTTGCTCCGCTTGCAAGACCTTTTTCCATTTTCTTTAATAATGCCATAGTGAGTTTGCTAGAAGTTATTAAGATTGTGTCGCCTGGATAGTAAGCTGTTCCTATGTTAGGACTTAAGCTGGATAAGCCGGACCTAACATTTCGATTAGCGTTTTTGTTGAATAACATTCCCCTCCCTTTTGTAAAATTAAATCAT
The DNA here is from genome assembly GCA_963513945.1 of Hydrotaea diabolus. Classification (NCBI taxonomy): domain Eukaryota; kingdom Metazoa; phylum Arthropoda; class Insecta; order Diptera; family Muscidae; genus Hydrotaea; species Hydrotaea diabolus. The sequence continues at coordinate 21,231,581 of OY740717.1, forward strand.
TCTAATTAAACAGTTTTTGACTCGTATATATAAAATAATTTATTTTAAAAAAAAAGTAAAGGATTTTTTATAAACGATTTGAATTTCTCGGTTAAGCGGTATTTTAAGTGTTTTTTTCGCTTGTAAAATAAAACCCGCCTATTAAACCTCATGTTCTGCAAAACTTAATGATGAAATTTGGGTTATATATATGTTTATTCCCGTCGTTCTAGTGTGGAACATAGGGCCATAAAACTATTTTCTAAATAAATCCGCGCTGTCACAGGGCGCAAATTCGAACAAAAGTTTTGACCTACTAAAAAACGCAAATTGTGTAATATTGCGTATTCAAACCAGTAAATGAAACTTTCGTGAAATGGACAATGTTAAAGGAAATTTTTAAAACTGGCTTTTATATTTTTGTTGATTAAAATATTTTAAATAGTAATGATTATATTTAATTATTATTAATTAAAATATTTTAAATAGTAATTATTATATTTAATTATTCCTGACATAAACAATTTTATTGATAAGTTAAAGAAAATCGCGAAAATCCTAGTAGCAAAACTACAGCTTTTCTTTTTGACATATACGAAAGCATTTCGTTTTCGTACGAAAACTGTGACAGAACTGATTAAATAAGCGAAAGCTAAACCTCCCCGTGTATAATGTAAAATTAAAAGAAAACCGTATGCGGTTTTCAATATTACACGTATTTTATAAAAAAAAACAATCCTGCACAAAAAATAGCGCCAGCTTTCATCTTACGTTTTACAGATACATACTTAACAACAGAACACAAAATAGTTTCCAACTTTTTATACTGGTTTAAAAAATTTCATGATTCTAATTTAAATACACTTAAAAGCTTTTTAAAGCGAACAGCTTTTGAAATCCTTACAATAACTTTTTTAAAAATAAACAATTACAATTAATTTTTTACAAACAAACAATTATTACAATTAATTGTTTTCAAAAACAATAATGTTTTCCAATGAATTGAAAGTTTTCCGTTAGTTGTTTTAGTTTTATTTGTCCGTTAGTAAGTAAGCTTTTAGTTTGTAAGTTTTTAACGTACGAGTACATACTTATATATAAATATAAAAAAAAATTGTTTTCATATTCATATAAAAATAAATTAAATATCCTTCATACATATTTTACAATTAAGTTTAACGCAATTCATTTGTATGTAATAAACTTTTGTGCTTTTTTTATTTTGTAAGAACTTTTAAAAATCAAAATTATAAACTTGAAAGCTGCTATTTCAAAACTCTTAAATAAGACCTACGAATGAAAGCTTTCCATTCATACTATCTAATCCATGAGACTATTGTTGGGAAAAGGAAAAAAGCTTTTGAGACTTTCCCCGCTCCAAACATTTGTCTCTTAAAGCTTTCTTTAATAAGTGAACATCAATGAAAACAAAACATACTTCCTTTATATGAAATATATTTACATACATACCTACACATATATTAACAATAGTGAAAAAGCTTTTTAGAGAATACATTGTACTACATACATATAAACATAGTCATACCGTATATAAGATAAACATTATATATAGACATACATACATACAATATATGCCCGATATAAAAAATAAAATCAATGTTATAGGAATAAAACTGAAAAAAGCAAAAAATTAACATAAAATGGAATTACAACAAAACAATACATATGTATCACATCACAACAAATATATATTATTAAAAAAAAAAGTAATAAATAAAAATATTAAAAAGAATTAACCAGGATCTAATTCCTTTTTTTGGAGGCCGCTTAAAAATTATTTCTAAATGAGGCTAATTTTGTTTATGTAAATCGTGGTTTTGGTGCCTTTTTAAAAATGATGTACTGCGCTGCATATGCCGCGCAGCCTGTTCGAAAATCCATCGTCTGGCAACACTACAGCAGTCATGTGTTCTAAAAATCATCAAATCAGCATCTACTGCGCAAATATATCGCAGACGTGCAGTAAATGATAGCGATGTCGATAAAATTTAGCATAGTATATTACGAGGGTTGCTAAATATATTCCTGGCCTAGGCAACACTAAGTGTTGCTTGGCGCCATCTGACATTTCCATTGAATAGTTTGACATTTTTTAGCATAAACGTACTCAGAACGTTTTGACGTACGACCGTTTCTATTTGTGTTGTTTCAGTGACTTGAAAAAATCAATTTGGCAAAAAAAATGGAATTAACTCGTGAACATTTTCGTGCGAGCATTTTTCACAACTCTCGACGTGGATTATTACGACAAGAGTGCATCGATGAACCTTAATCTTTGTATGGCGATGAAGCACCACCCTATAGCACTGTGAAAAACTGGTTTAACCCATTTCGCTCCTCTGTTCGATTTTTCGAACAGTAAAAATCACATATCTTCCAAAAAATATTTATGTATGAAAAAGGTGGATTTTCAGGTAAATTTTGGTATTAATGTTAAGATTCATCTTTTAGCAATTGAAAAAAAATATTCCCCCCCGCCCACCACCCTCTCCACCTATACTAGGGGTACATTTCTGCAACCCCTATTTTTAGGCACTTTTTGAATTAATTTTTAAGAATAATAAAAAAAAAATAACTAAAAGAATAATTATGAGGAATTACTGCCAATATATGTAACTATTTTATAAAATATATAACACATGTGCTACATACACATGCGTGACCCCACATATGTGTAAACTTGACTGTTCGAAATTTCGAACGCTGGCGCTTATCCTATAGTTACTGACTGACGATTACACTTGACTGACATTTTTGACATTTCTGACATTTCTCATTCTTTGTGTTATATTTGGTGCATATTAGACGTGAAAAGAAGCGTGTTTATTATATTTTCGTTTCATTAAGTGTTTTATAAAAAAGTTTTTGCAAAAAAGGTAAATATTTCATCTGTAATATACAAAATAATTGTGAATTTCGAGTTTTTGTGAGTTTTATATTGTTTGTTTTTATTGATTTGTGCATTGCATAGCGAAATATGAGTACACATAAAAAAAGGTTTGTCTATGAAGGAGTTGGAAGAAATAATAGCCAATTGGAGTGGTGATGACGGGGATATTAATTGTGTGAATATACTTCCTCCTGATCGAGTCGATGAATGTTCAGATGAAGAAACAATCAATGATAATGAAATAGCCTTGAATTTAGATCCGAATCCATTGTGCGAGGTTGCCGGTTTCGTTGAAATTGAAACTGAAAGAAATGAAATTGAGGACAATGGCTATCCTGAATTTGAAGAAGAGGAGGGACCTTCAACATCGAAGAAGCCTCGATTTGAATACAAGCCTCTCAGTTCTTTTGGAAAACCAAAATGGTCAAAAGGCAACCGAAAGAAATACCATTTTGATATTGCTCCAAATCCAGCACCATTGACTGAACTAAAAGAAAAAATTTGTTCAGGATTGATAGACCATTCTCCTTTACAATTGTTTCATTTGTTTTATGATGACGAAGTCTTTGACCATATTATTCAAGAAACAAATAGATTTGCGGGACAAAATAATACCGACTTTCATTTAGATGAAGTGATGCTAAAACGGTTCATTGGTATTTTATTATTATCGGGATATCACACTCTTCCATCTGTGCCAGATTATTGGTCTTCAAAGCCATCATTAGGGATCCCTATGGTAAAACAGACCATGACTCAGTCAACATTTTTGCATATAAAATCATTTATACATTTTGCCAATAATAATGATTTAGACAAAGCTGATAAAATGGCTAAGGTATGTATTACAATAACAAATATAAAAACAAATAAAAACATATCTATATTCTCTTCAAGCTTCGTCCTTTATTCGATATTCTAAATCGAAAATTTCTTCAATTTGGTGTTTGGGACGAAATGTTATCCATAGATGAACAAATGGTTCCATATTTTGGGAGACATAGCTGTAAGATGTTCATTAGAGGCAAACCAATTCGATTTGGTTATAAATTATGGTGTCTATGCTCTTCTTCAGGTAATAAATCTTTCATCTTCTGGTAATAATTTAATTTTGATAAATATTTTGTTTTCTTTATTTACAGGTTATCTGTATTCTTTTATACCATACTGTGGATCTGCTGACCAATATAACAATGTTGTTGGATTGGGAGCTGATGTGGTTATGCGGTTGCTTTCGAATGTTGAATATCCAATACGACATGAAGTTTATTTTGACAACTTCTTCACATCGTACCACTTGCTTTGTTTGTTGTCTGATAAAGGGTTTTGTGCATCGGGAACCGTTCGTTCCAATCGGCTGGCTGGTGGATCCACTGAATTGAAAACCGGTAAAAAATTACCAAGGGGTGATTATGATTATACATTTGACGCCACACAAAAAATATTGCTATGTAGATGGCAGGACAACAAAGAGGTCACCATGGCAACAAATTTCGACCAAGTCTTGCCTTTGCACAATGTCCAACGTTGGAAAAAGGCATCAACATCAAAAAGGAACCCCGAAGCTGGTAAATACGTAATGTATGGTCAGCCAGCCATGTTACACAATTATAACAAGGGCATGGGGGGTGTGGATTTGCATGACAATGCAATCCAGAACTACAGAATCAATATACGTGGAAAGAAATGGTATTGGCCTTTGTGGTGTACTACTCTGAATTCGGCAGTTGTGAATGCTTGGAAATTGCATTGTTTGATTGCAAAATACAAAGTTGAGAAACCGACGAGTCAAAAAGAATTCAAAATCTTTGTGACAGAAGCTCTTCTTTTGACCAATAGGAAAGAATCCACCGATGATGATGTCGATGATAAGGAATATCGACCATCAAATCTACCAAAAGTTGAGGGAAAACACGTAATAATCAGAAATCCCGAAGGAAAGCATCGTCGTTGTCAATTGAAGGGATGTGGTAAGCCCACAATTTATATGTGCGAGAAATGCAATGTGCATCTGCATACAAATTGTTTCAAGCAAAAACATGAAAAATAGTATTTTTTCAAGACTTTTCTTTTTGATATTTCTTTTTATTTTACGATTTATTTCAAATAATACCCAAGTAGATTTAATTTAATATCATTTTTCATCAACTTTAATCATTTTCGTAGCACTTGATTCGAAAATAATGAATAAATCAATAAAACAGCAAATAATTCAAATGTTTCACTTGCATACAAAGTTGACATATAGGATAAGCGCCAGTGTTCGAAATTTCGAACAGGATTTTCTGGGAAAACGGAAAATCTGAAATTTTTTTTGGCCAGATTTTTGAAATCAGCGGGTCCTAATTACCCTAAAAAAGTATTTTTTTCCTAAAAAATAAATAAAAATTGAATCTCGGAGCGAAATGGGTTAATGAATTCCATCATGGCCGACGCTCGGTTAAAGACGAAGGTCGTCCAAAAATGGCTGATGTGACAGAGAACATTGATGTCGTGCGTGAACTGATAATGCGAGATCATCATGTGACATACCGTGAGATAGAGGCATCCTTGGGCATTTCTTTCACCAGCATGCATTCGATATTGCATGAACACCTGGCAGTAAAAAAGGTTTGGATCCCTCACAATTTGACAATCGCTCAGACAATCGTTTGGTGGAAAGAAATTTTGAAAATATACGATCGCGGTACTTCGAAAGACGTTTATAAGATCGTCACAGGTGACGAATCATGGATCTATGCGTATGAGCCCGAAACAAAACAGCTATCGACCGCGTTGGTCTTCGAAGACGAGCCAAATTTAACGAAAGTCGTTCGTGGAAGAAGCACTTCGAAGCATATGGTCGCCTGTTTCTTCGGCACAACTGGTAATGTGGCGACTGTTTCGCTTGAGCAACGTAGGAGGTCAATTCTGAGTGGTACAACACAATTTGTTTGCCTGAAGTCTTTTAAAAAATTCAAAAAACGAACAAGAAAGACGAATCATTGTGCACCATGACAATGCGAGCTCTCACACATCGGCTCAAACCAGCGCCTTTTTGACCGGCCATATCGTCGAATTGATGGGGTCATCCGCCGTACAGCCCCGACTTGGCACCCAATGATTTCTTTTTATTCCTGCACATCAAGAAAAAAATGCGTGGTCAACGATTTTCGTCGCCAGAAGATGCTGTTGAAGCGTTCAAAAACCATGTTTTGGAGGTGTCTCAATCGGAGTGGAAAGAGCTTCGACAATTGGTTTGAGCGCATGCAAAAGTGCGCATGCTGGAGAATACTTTCAAAAACAATATCACCATTTAAATATTCGCATTTTTATTATTAGGCCAAAAATATACTTATATATAGCAGCCCTCGTACCAAACAACCAATCCCCGATCAAGTTGGTCCATACCGGCCTATTTTCGAAGAGTTCCCATTCAAACAGTCTGAGAAAAAAAACCATCCAGTACACGTGGACATATAGGTATCAAATAATAATATTTTCTCACGAAACTAAAAATGTAACTAAAGGGTTTTCCAATACGGACTTAAGAATTTCGTATCCTTATGTCAAAGCACCCTTAAACATTTTTAATTTTTAATTGTGTGAAGAAAACTTGAAAAGTAAGGTTTACAACAAACAGTAGTTCTCATTCGTTTGGGTAGAGCCTGGCCTTATAGAGTTCGGTTTTACTTTCAACAATTGCAGCAAGGCTTTCTGAAGAGGGTTGTCACGGACCCGAAATCATGATAAAAGTAGTGTGCAGCCACGAAAATCAATGTCACATTTCCATTTTGTTAAAAACTTTTCTTCTATTTAAATATAGAAGCAAGAGGTCTTGAGCCGGTTTAATCCCTGTTCAATGTGTAAAAGCAACAGACCGAAATAAAACACACGAGCTAAACATTTTTAATAATCTTTTAGTGTCAAAACGTTAACATTTTCACCACGGAAAAGTTAACATACGAGCAACGTTTGGATATCATTAAAAATTCCTACTGAAATTCTGAGTTGGTAGGACCTTAATAATCGTCTCACCCGGCAGACTTTGCGTGCTATACCTAGTGTATAGATTTGGATCCGAATTTTCACTTTTGGATGTTCCGGCGCATATGGCAGCCGTAAGTGTATCCGTTAAAAATGAGCCAAATCAGTTGATTCCACGTTGTTCTCGGGAATTGGGCATCTCTTAAACTACGCTGTGGCAAATTTTGCGAAAAGATCTTGGCCTTCATCCTAAGAAGATCAAACTGACTCAAGAACTAAAGCCACTTGATCTATTGAAACGCCGAAACTTCTCAGATTGGGCTTTGGCAAAGTATTACAAAAATCCATCGAAATTCATCATCAGCGCTGAAGCTAATTTCAGGCTGAGTAGTTTTGTCAATTAACAAAATATGCGTTATTGGACAGCAACGAAGCCACATGTGATTCAAGAAACACAATTGCGTACGCAAAAAACTACTGTGTGGTGTGGTTTTCATGCCGGAGGTGTGATTGGGCCGTATTTTTTCGTCGATGAAAACAATCGCTAGCGCTATCCAGCCTTGTTAGAAAATTATTTTTGGCCACAATTAAATTAGCTTGACATCGTCGATATGTGGTTTCAACAAAACGGTGCCACTATCACCACAGCACGCGTTACAAACGATTTACTGAAAGACAAATTCGGTGAACTTGCTATCTCAAGAAATGTTCCGGTCGAATGGCCACCTCATTCATGCGACTTAATGTCATTGGATTTTTTTTATGGGGCCACAAGTCATTGGTCTCTGCCAACAACTTTAGACGAGCTCAGAAACAACATCCAACGAGAAATTACCAACGTTCCGGTCGAAATGTGTGGGAAATTGGGTCCAAAGAATAGATCGCAGTCCACGGGCTCGTGGTGCTCATATGACCGAAATAGAATTTCATTCTTAAAATGTAACATTTGCACTACACCTGGATTTGAACTCTTTATCTTAAGTATTATGTGTTTTAATTATAAATGTATAAAAATGTTATGTCCTTAATGGTAAACCCTGTAGTTTAGAAAATGCAATTTTCCATTTGCAATGCAACACTGTTCGAAAATGGAGAAAAAGCAGTGTTACGCAGTAAATACAGCGCAGTGTCGCATTTGCGTGGGCTGCTACGTATATATATTTCTGGCCTAATAATGAAAATGCTAATATTTACCATCAAAAATGATTTTATTGTTTTTTAAAGTATTCTCCAGCATGATTTATACACTTTTGCATGCGATCAAAACCAATTATCGAAGCACCTTTTCCACTCCGATTAAGATACCTCCTAAACATGGTTTTTGAACGGTTCAACAGCATCTTCTGGCGACGATAATCGTTGACCACGCATTTTTTTTTGAGGTGCGGGAATGAAAAGAAGTCATTGGGTACCAAGTCAGGGCTGTACGGCGGAGTACCCATCAATTCGACGTTTTGGCCGGTCAAAAAGGCGCTGGTTTGAGCCGATGTCATGGTGCACTATGATACGTCTTCTTTTGTTCGTTTTTCGAATTTCTCCGAAGACTTCAGGCAAACAAATTGTGGGGTACCACTCAGAATTGACCGTTCTACGTTGCTCAAGCGGAGCAGTCGCCACATGACCAGTTTTACCGAAGAAACAGGCGACCATTTGCTTCGAAATGCTTCTTTCACAAACAACTTTCGTTGGATTTGGTTCGTCTTCGAAGACTCACACGGTCGATAGCTGTGTTGTTTCGGGCTCATACGCATAGATCCATGATTCGTCACCTGTGACGATCTTATAAACGTCTTTTGAAGCACCGCGATTGTATTTTTTCAAAATTTCTTTGCACCAATCGACACGAGCCTTTTTTGAGCGATTGTCAAATTGTGCGGGATCCAACGACAACACACCTTTTTTACGGCCAGGTGTTCATGCAATATCGAATGTATGCTGGTGAAAGAAATGCCCAAGGATGCCTCTATCGCACGATATGTCACGCATTATCAGTTCACGCACGGCTTTAATGTACTCTGGCACAACGGCCGTTTTTGGACGACCTTAGTCTTTGAGCAAGCGTTGGTCACGATTGAATTCATTAAACCAGTTTTTCACAATTCTATAGGATGGTGCTTCATCGCCATACAAAGATTTATGTTCATCGATGCACTCTTGTCGTGATAATCCACGTCGAAAGTTGTGAAAAATTATCGCACGAAAATGTTCACTAGTTAATTCCATTTTTTTTGCCAAATTGATTTTTTCAAGTCACTGTAAACGTCTTATGTGTAAACGTTTTTGCTAAAAAGTGTCAAACTTTTCAATTTAAATGTCAGATGGCGCCAGGTAACCCTTAGTGTTGCCTTGAAATGTATATAGCAACCCTCTATACTCGTAATACCCTGTGATCTACAGAGTGGTTCGTTCAGTGCAAACAAAGTACGAGGGCGACCGCAAAAGTAACTGGCCAAACATAAAAAGAACCGTTTTTTGGAATTATTATTATTTATTTTTCAACATAATCTCCTTCCAACTCAATACACTTCATCAAACGTTTTTCAAGTTTTTTAATTCCATCCGAAAAATAAGATTTTTCAAGACCTTCAAAATATGCCTCAGATTCAGCAATAACCTCGCTATTGGACAAAAATGTTTTGCCACCGAGAAATTGTTTTAAATTTGGAAACAAGAAATAATCAGAAGGAGCTAAATCTGGACTATATGGTCAATTACAAATCGTAATTCGTTGAGTTGAAAATGCTTGATGAAAAAGAACTTTTTTCTAAATGCGGTCGTTTTATCTTGATTTCTTCACTCAACCGATCCAATAATGCACAATAATATTCACTATTTATAGTTTTTCCTTTCTCAAGATAATCAATAAATATTATACCCCTTGCATTCCAAAATACTGTGGCCATTACTGTTCCTGTTTTCGCCTTCTTGGGACCACTTTTACCAGCTTCTATTCATTGTTTTGACTGTTCTTTGCATTCTGGGATGTAGTGATGGATCCATGTTTCATCGACAGTTATGAATCGGCGCAAGAACTCTATTGGATTACGCTGATAAATCGCTAAAAGCTCTCGGAATTGGTCTAATGGACGATTTTTTGGGCCAAAGTCAACAAACGCGGCACCCATCTTGCGGATAGCTTTTTCATGTGGAGTTCATCGTGTAAAATACTCCAAACTTGTTTTTCGTGTATTTTAACAATATCAGCAAGTTCTCTGAGATTTATTCGCCTATCTTAAGTCACTTCATTAAATATTTTTCTAATGTTTTCAATAGTAGTAGCAGTTTTCGGTCTTCCAGAGCGTTGTTCATCTTCCGTACTTGAACGACCCATTTTAAATTGTTGAACCCAGGATTTCACGGTGGAGTATGATGATGCATTATCACCATGAACAGAATCCAATTCATCTTTGATTAATTGTGGCGTATAACCTTTCATATAAAAGTGTTTAATTACCGCTAAACTCTTTATTTTCCATTTTTCAAAAATTATAAACTTGTTTACTTCAATCACCTGTAACAAAGAAAATAATCATTAAATATTTCGGAAATTTTGACAGATGGCTTATAAAAGATTGCTTTTAAAAAACAAAACAAAAAAGTTGCTAGTAAAACAGAAAATGTGCCAGGCCAGTTAGTTTTGCGGTCGCCCTCGTAGCACAAAAAAGTCGCAGTCTTTTCATAAAAAACTCGAAAGACGACAAAGTTTAAGGGTAAATGTCAACATCAAAATAGTTACTTTACTCATGATCTATCCATGTTTTTCTTTGTTGTCTATAAAAATCGCATTTGCTAAGACCTAGACCTGGTATACAGATACACTTGGCGCCAAGGAAACAGAAAACAAGCTAAAAAATAAGGTCTTAATTTACAAAAGATGAAAGTGTGGGGCATATAAAAGTAAATTTCATTTATTTTATCATTAGTTTTCCAACTTTAAAACATAAAATCACCATTAAAATCATTGTCTTCTTTATCCTGTTGAGGCCAATCGCCCGATAGGAACATTTGCTGTGCTGCAGCCTCACCCTGCTGCTGGTGCCGTTCCTGTTGCAATTCCTGCTGCTGTTGGTTAAACGGCTTTAGATCGTCGGTACTAAATATAAACATTGTCGTATGCTGCTGTGTATTCATTGGTTCCGAAGAAACACCACAAGACTGGTTGGTTACAATGTGATCGTGTTGCTGATGTTGTTGTGACTCCATATTCAACGATTCAATAATAGAATTTGAAGATAACGTAGAAGTTTTACGACAACTACGTACGTTTTCTGTGTGTTCAGTGGAGTTAGCATTTATTAGAGAAGAGGAGCCTGGCAATGTTAGGGAGCCCGAAGTATTTATGAGACTCACATTTGTGACATTTCCCAAACCCTTGTTGTAATAAGAACGTAATGATTTGGGCGAGCTGTCGCCATCATTTGGAGCTACTTCTAAACCATTTAACAAGGGACTTGCACCAGAAGTTTGATTGATATGAGTAGTAGTGGTGTCTTTTGGAGTTGGTGTGTTCGTGGCAGCACTGTAGCCTAATGAAAATGGAGGTCCATTAAACAAAGATCAACATCATTTGTTTGTGTAAACATTTTACGGTTTTATTTTTTTTTGTTAACTTAAACAATAAAGAGAACTTATATAAATGTTTTGTAAATTATAGTATACAAAAGAAAATTACGCTTAAAATTATGGATGGATGTCGAATTCCAAATTATAAACTCCACCAAAGAAACGGACACTGAGACACACTTAAATCATAAAGTAATCATCATGTTTTCGAAGGTAATTAATGCAATTGGGATGAATTTAGAAAAGTTTGCGAATTACATCGATTTGATTGTGATTGGTTAGAAAACGTATAAATTAAATGAAACTGGAAAATCTGTGCTGTTTACTTTACAGAGAGATGTCATGTGTGTGAGTGTGTGTTCAAGTCTTACGAATATCATTGGAAGAGTCATCTTGCAGCATGGAATTCTCACTCAGCAGATTGCGATCACATTTAGTAGCCTGAAAGGGACACATACAATATTAATACTTAAGGAGCAATTTAACGAGAAACGATTACAAAAATGTGTGTTGGAATGTCAACTTGGCATACATCGTAAGCCAGAGGACAGTTTTTGTTTGGCAATGATGCGAAGTTGTCGCCTTATCGACCACTTAATCAACTTGTCAATCAAACACGTCCAATATATTGTTTAGTCGTTGGAGTCAGATGTTTTAATTCGTCTGTCTACATAGAACAACATATCTTAAACAAAAAAAATAATTTAAATTATAGAGTTCGTCTTAAGGTATCAAATCAGTAAGCAAAATGTAAACCCTGCTGGCTTCTATACAAGAGAACGTGTAAGAGCTTGAATTTAAATACATTTATTTTTTTACCACAGGGTGCGGAGATTCAAGAGTTTCCCATTAAAAGTATTATACAATTTTATTTTTGGGAAAATTATTTTCTTTAATTTAAAACATAGAGTATAGAAATTTATTTAAAATTTTCAATATATTATTTTGCTTTGATATTTTGATCGCTCCTTTCAAGAAAAGATTTGACAAATAAAATTGCCGCAAATGGACTCGAAAACCCAAACGTTATTGTCGAGAAGTCTATGCATCCATAGAGAGTAACAGTTTGGTCCGGATTGTGGAGTGGTGGCTTTCTTTGACGATTTGTCTTCAAAAATAAAGCAGGGGACAACGTTTCGGTCAACGTTGAGCGTTACAGTCATGTTATCCGGCTTTTTTTTTTACTAATATTGAATACATGGATTTGAACGACTATTGGTTCATGCAGGATGACACGATGCCACACAGACCAAGCCAAATCGTTACAGTCATGTTATCCGGCTTTTTTTTTACTAATATTGAATACATGGATTTGAACGACTATTGGTTCATGCAGGATGGCACGATGCCACACAGACCAAGCCACAATCGATCATATGCGCAGCTAACTACGCAGCACCTGTATGGTTGGCGAACAGAAGAAAGACGCAGTGGAAGAAACTTCAGACTTCCCGATGCCTGGAAAATGGGCAGAGTCTTCCCGCTACTGAAGCCAGGCAAAGACGCAAGTAAAGGAGATTCGTTCAGGCCGATCTCCTTGCTTTCTCCAGTAGCAAAGACGCTTGAAGCAAGGCTCCTTCCCAGCCTGATCGAACACTTTCCTAGTGCTGATCATCAGCATGGATTCCGCAAGCAGCACAGCACAACTGCTTTACACGCCTTCACCACACGTATAAGTCGCGGCCTTAACCAGAACAAGCCTAACGACAGGACGGTCCTCGCGGCTCTTGACCTTACAAAAGCCTTCGACACGGTCAATCGTGCCACTCTGTTCGGGGAAATTAAAGAAACGTCCCTTCCGCCTAGTTTGAAACGTTGGGTCGTAAACTATATGTGTGGGCGCCAGTCATATGTAGAATTCAGAGACAGAAAGTCGAAGCCCCGTAGAGTTAAACAAGGAGTTCCCTAGGGTGGAGTTATATCCCCGGCTCTGTTTAACCTCTACCTCTCTAAACTTCCTGCACCACCAGGCGGCGTTCAAATTGTGCCGTACGCCGACGATTGCAAAATTCTGGCGTCAGGAACTGAAGTGGATGACATTTGCGAGAAAATCAACCGTTAAAAATATCCGCCTCCTAATCATCAGCCACATTGTTTACTGCATGGACCGCAGAGGAGCGGTTGTCACTCAATGTGAAAGTCGATGACGTCAACATCCCGACTACCATCTACCCCAAAATCCTTGGGGTCACATTGGACAGTCTTTTTAGATCCTCTGCACATGTTACAGCTATCTGCGATAAACTCAAAAGTAGGAACAAGGTCCTCAAGTCACTTGCCGGCAGTACTTGGGGAGCCGACAAAGAAACCTTCTTGTCCATTTACAAAGCGATAGGTCGGTCTGTAGCAAACTACGCAGCAGCTGTATAGTCGGCGAACGTGAGTACGACGCAGTGGAAGAAAATTCAGACTTGCCAGAATGCCACCCTCAGAACATCAACAAGGTGTCTTCTTATGTCTTCTGAGGACCATCTACATGAGAAGACGAAGGTCCTTACCGTTCGCAGACACAATTTCTTGTTGTCTAAGCAATACCTGCTAGGGTGTTTTCGAAGCAGTCATCCTAACCACCATCTCTTAAACAGGATGCCTCCGCCCAGGCAGATCAGGTACGATCTTCATGATCTAGAGAGAGAGAGAGAAACTCCAGCGGTATAAGAGAGAACATTTAGATCAAAGAAACAAACAGGCAGGTCTTAACAGCATTCACGCCGATGAAGTCGCAGCAGCAGTATCCAGCTACCGTGTGTATGTAGTGCTAGGGGAGCATCCCCCGGAGATTTCACCTGAAGAGAAGGTATCACCTCGGCAGACGCGCATGGTTCTAGTGCAGCTGAGATCTGGATGGTGCAGCCGCCTCAATTCTTACTGAGCACGAATTGGTGCTAACGTTCCGGACATCTCTCCCGCCTTCCATCAGGGACCACATGATGTGCTGCTCCTCTTCAATTGTCCGACCAAGCCCACTCAGCTGACCTCAGGTCTCTGTTCAAATGGCGCGTTTTCTCCACCTGGATATCAAAGCAGATCCCCGAACAAGACTTCAAAATAAATATATTGTTGTTACAACAACAACAATTTCGTCTGATTATTCGATTTTTAAAACAGTGCGTACTCGTAAAACATCGATGGTCGCGTCGGCTAGGTGCCATGTGGCCCCGTATTGTTAAAACTTAATGTCTTCCATGTCATTCTCTTAAATTTTTGGAAATAAAAATTTGTAGAGCATGACGCGGTAACGCTCACTGTTGACGGTAACGGCGGCGACTTGCTCAGAAGAAAAATGGCCCAATGAAGCCGACGGCCTAAAATCCACACCAAACAGTGACTCATGGTGGATGCATTTTCTTCTCAATAGTCACGTGTGGGTTCTCCGAATCAAATGTGCGGCAATTTTGCTTGTTGAAACAGCTACCGAGATAAAAATGAGCTTCATCTGAAAACACGATTTTTCGGTAAATTTCTTTATATCCTTATATAAAAAAATGCCAATCAAACACGGTCAATGTTGTTTCGCTAGTATTTGTCGATTTTTGTAAAAGCTGATCAATGGTTCTCCTATTTTGCAGTCCTATTTTCTGTACGCATTGATATGTAAATGCTTTAACGAGTATCTGATGAAATGATACCAAGTATCAAATGTAATGTTTGGTTTTGATTCGTTTTACATACTTTCCCTTCTTAACTGGCTCATCACCAAAACTCACCTCTCTAAACTTATGCAAATACACTCCCAAGGGTTCCACATAATTATCGAATCCCAGTGTGGCGAAGGCATACAATAAATCGTCACCGTTTACCGTTTTACGGTTCTCCGACATACTACGTTCGATAGCCTCCGATGTAATGAAAGATATAAACTCTGAGACACACTCTTGTATGCATTCACGGGCATCTTTGGCAATTTTACCATTCTCCGGTACGGGAATTTTCATAATTTTGATAATATTACAAATAGGCAGGAAGCGATCCTGTTCCCTAAGCATGTAAGCATTGGGATGTTGACGATTATCCGAGTCTTCGTCTGAAAATAATTACAACAAAATATAAATATTCAATGAAATTAATTGAGTTTAATAATGGAGCTAGACTACAAAATTGCAAGAAAAATAAATTGATACCATCATTTTCAAGAACAACAAACAGAACAATTAGAATAGGCCAAAGACTTTAGTATAAAGTCAAAAAATTTGTTGTACGTATACATTTGTTAGACGGATACATGGAGCTTGTTGACTTCTTGGACTGAAACTTTAGTGAATATTGAAATCTCTAAGCAATGCAAAATATTCTTTATAAAAACAAATATCTGTCATCTAAACAGTAGCCTCAAAAGGTTGAGTGTAAAAATTACATTGTACATAGCCCGCTCCCTAATGGGGAACAATTTGTTCCTCTTTCCAAAGTAAAACATAGCGCCATTACAAAGTTTTTCCATTGAGATCTATCATAAGCTTCTAGTTTCATATCATTCCAGGTTTTTGACGCAATCCAGTTGTTTTCTCCATATGCGGGCGACCGTAGGAGTCTACTCAATGACTGTCCGTGCTGTCTGCTGGTTTGCGTTGTTTGTCACCTATCCAATTCCACAATAAATTTCGGTTCTTCAGTGGAGCTTAATTTGTGGCTGTCCTTAAGTCAGTATTAGCTATCACGTATGGCCAAGATTTTTAAAATCGTCCTCAAACATCAATTGGCAAACACTTGCAGTGCGCCTGTATAGCGGGTAGCTTAATTCCATGTCCCGCACTCCTACAATAAGATTTTTGTTCTCCTAGATATGTGGGACGCTTTCCATTCTGGATTCAGAAAACCTAGGGATCGCTGAGCACAATTGACTCAGTTTGCGATATCGGTTGCGATCACTTCAACAGCCACAGTTGTTAAAAATGGTGCCGAATTAGCAGAACCTGTCAACGTGTTCAAGCACGACATCGTTGATCTGCAGAACTTGACGGTTCTCGGTATTCGCACGCATTGATTTTGTCTGTCCGGCTGTCATTACATCTAAGTTTGGTAACTTTTGAGATATTATAGGCTGCATCGAATTCCGCTGAAGCTTTCATTACAACTTCAAAAACGATGTTAAACAGTAGGGTCGCACCCTACTGTTTAGTTTATTTTATCCTATAGCTGAGTTTGTTCTCATGATGTATTGTACACGTAGGACTATTGAAGACTTCTGATCAGCGATTTTAATTATGGTGGATGTCTTTGCATTCAAGTACTTTCCAGATTGTGGTTTATTAGATTAATATGTGGAATAGAGATTTCCACTCCTTAGACTGTTCAACAATAATCCATACGGTGTTTACTTAATCCACACAGAATTTTTATGGACGGAACCTTGTTCTGTATGAAGTTCTGGCTGCAAAGCAGTTCTAAGTCAGCATGCGATGATGTGAGAGGATGTTTAAGTACGTATATATGTAACTTTGGCCCACATAAAATCCATCCTTTATGTTTGGGGAAGGTGGACCAGCATATGAAGAAGACACTTCTACATACATAGTTCCCTCAACATCCCATAAAGAGGCTAACAGAGAACATCTCTCAAATCAGTATGATCTGCACGATATAATTCCAATACTCACTAACCGGGACCTACCTCTTCATACCGAACGACTGATGTATTTGATATAAAGGGTGTTTTTTATTGAGGTATAGAACTTCGAATTGAAATAAAACACAAGAAAATCGTTTTAATGTCCATCAATTTGGCTTTATTGGAAGGATAATTTTATGCCATTAATGTTTAAATATGATTTCGGGCATGTGGCCGCCGCGGCTGGCTCGAATAAAGCCAATTCTACAGGTCCAATTTTCAACCACTTTTTCGAGCATATGGGGCCGTATGTTGGCAATAACGCCACAAATGTTGGCTTCCAAGTCCCCTAACGTGTTTCTGGTTTGTTGGCGTAGACGAGCAACTTCACATATCCCCAAAGAAAATAATCCAATGGTCCATGTTAACCGATCCATGGTTAACCGAATTAATTGCTCTGATGGACGATTATGTCGACCATAAAATGGACGGAGCTTGCGGTGAACTTCGCTAACTGAACCATTACTTTCGAAAAAAATTTGCACGATTTGCAAGTGTTGTTCTTTTGTCAACCTGTTCATGATGAAATGGCAAACCAAACAAAATATTAATCACTTGACAGCTGACAAAATGGCCGCCAGTTAAAAAAGTGATGCCAACTTAAAGTTCTATACCCCAATAAAAAACACCCCTTAGAAGCTGGCGTAGGGATTCAACTCTATAAGATATGCATTCTTACACGGATTTAATATTGGATGATAGCCGTGCACTTAAAAAAGAAACTAGCATTACGACAAATTTTAAAGACGAAAATTTTTAGACGAAAATTACTTAGTCCAAATTACTTTTGGTCTAGAAAAATTCCCATCCATATTCTCATGAGGTCTTTTGTAGGAAAGAAACCATAGGTTTTTTACTTTGATATTCTGATGAGGATGGCATTATCTATTGTTAAATTGTTATCACGCTTCATTAGGGCTCTTTAGCAGAAAATTGTGTATGCATTCTAATTATTGAAACTTTTTTAACACTTACCCGCAGACATTTCTTCATCTTCTCGTTTCATGTAGTCATACTGTTGCGAATCATTGGTAGAAGACATTTTTTTTAATTATTTTTACACAATCTTCAAAGTTCTTCAATTGTTATCAAATTATATCTGGTGTTTGTTTCCAAATTTTTGCTTGCCTGTACTGTTTTTACAAAACAAATGACTTTTCTTCTGCTTTTTTGTTTTGATTCTCACTCTCTCACTTTGTTTATCTTTCTCAGTGGTGCCAGTTTACGTTTTTTATTCCCTTTGTGGTATTTTCTTTAAAAAACAGGGATGTATTTTTATGTTTGGGGATTTTGAGGAAAATTTCATTTATTTTCAGGGCATAGCATACAATTTCTAAATACAATTTATCGAATTTCGAGTCAAAATCTAATCCCATAAAAATGAATTCTTGTGGTTTCCTTAAGTATTTGTGATTTTAAATGTACTGAATTTATAATCACAAATTCCATTTAAAACACTGAATTCTCTGAGAGAATTGGTTGATTTAAAATAAAGTGGTATTGGACAAACGTCTTTTGTGATTTTGTAATAACAATTAATAGAAAAGAAATCTAAGGCTATTTGTGAATTGAACTATTTTAGACCGTGTTAAAATTGGTTTAATAAATTTTGGTACAAATAAAATTTTGTCGCTTTGCTGTTCGGTTTCATGGGACCAATTTTTAGCAGACACATACTGATTTGACAGTTGTGGCGCAGCTATTCTTATTTTATGTTAAGTAGTGGTCGAAATTTGTCTAAGTAAATGCAATACATTCATGTGATAGGAATAAGCAGATTATGCTGATCGTGTGCAAAAAAAGTTCTCTCTCTGCGCATCTACGTCACTCGAGAACATATATTGTAGTAAATTGTGAAATATGTATGGAGATTCACAAAAAAACTATAAAGTCTGAAGTAATTGTGGTAGATAACAATGTTATGTTTGTTAAAAATAAATATTTTTTTTAGCAAAAATAGGATTCGACTGTTTTAAAAAAAGAAACATTTAATTCATATAAACATTTATGGATTTGTTAGAGTAGTTGTTAGCGTAGTTCACCCAGTGCCCCGTTTAACACTCATACAAATTAAAGACATTTTTGACGATAATGAAACTATAAATTTTTAGTTTAATGTTTTATTCCATTTTCTTTTTTTACTGTTCGCCACTTCAATTATTTCTTTATTAAGTTTTCTAATAAGGAAGAACATTCGTGCACGAAAGAACAGTTTTTTAACTCTTTCGTTGCACTGAATGTGACTAGCTTCCTCTAAATGTATTTTAAGGAAATTCTTTGTTATAAATAGGCCGTTCTGGTTTAAATTTTTGAAAATATTATGAAGCGCCTGCATATGACCCATCATTTCATTAGATGGCTTCGATAAACCGCCTTCGCTTAGGTGGTCAACCCAGGTGTAAGAGGTTTGTGGCTGATCTTTTGGGGTTGAAATGTTAGGCACTTCATCTCCGAGCTTGTGACATATATAGCCTGCAAGATTCTCCAATCCATCGTAGGCCATATCAGTCAATTCGTCACTGTCGGCCTCTTCATTATTAGCTTCGGTACTTTTGCAGACACTGCTGAATATGAGGCCTATATGAAAACAAAAACGGATGTCTATATGCAGAACATTTTTTAAAAGTAACATTGAAAACCTTTTCCTGTTAGTGATTTTTCACTTCTATCTAAATCGGGTGTATCGTCCACTTCGACATTAGCGGAATTGGAAATGAGACCTTCATTACGCCCAAGAATATATGACCTAAGCCGGAACCTGAACTCTTCATGATCAGGATGATCGTGTAAACCACCCTTGGAGCGAATTATGCCAAAAAAAATTTCAAGTACGTCTTGATTAAGCCTATATGTCAAAATATAGCTAATGCCATATCGTAGCTTTAGATATTGGTATAGGCCCATAAGAGCATTGTTCGACTGTATAATTCCTACAAACCAATTATTATATTAGTGAAAATTTGTAAATATGTAAACTTCATTCCAAAAACTTACCGGCTTGAAATGGCAACAATTTATTTCGTCCTATTACGCGCATATTTGTCATCAAATCTGTCATTTCGTTTAAGATTTGATTTTGCTCGTCAATAGCCAAACCATAAGCATGAGAACGAGTCCGTGCATCTGGACGAGGTACTCTAACGTTCATGACGTCGAACCAATCATTTGCCTAAAAATGGATTTTTTTTTTTAAATATATCAACTTTACATATGTTAAATTTTACCAGTTTAAAAAGATGATGGCAGTTAATCCAATTATGGTTGTCTACCCAAGACTACCCGCTCTAGAAATAGCTTTTTGCCTTTTAGGTCCAGCAACAGTGAGATTTACCTCCGATATTTTATGCGTTATATTAACAGCGCCAGACGTATGTACTAATAAGTTTTGAATAACGCACTTTTTCACCTCTTTGCCGTTTAAGTTAAAGCCGCTGTCCATGAAATGGTTTCGCAACAGCTTTATAAGGTAAGGAACATCGCAAAAGTAAAATATTTTGGTATCAAAATGGTATCAAATATGAAAACCTAAGAAAATTAAATTGAAGCAGGACATTATTTTTATCTAAAAATAAGTATCTATAAAATTGTTTTTCTATTGTACCATGGTTGTTCCTTAATCATGCCGAGTTCTTTCGAAATTGATCTATTTGTAGGTCCTAGATCGCACACGATAGCAACAACGACAAAGCCACACGTTTTCGTCTTTTCTAATAAGCTAAATAATACATCTTTAGTCATTTGAAGGTCAAAATCATAAAAAATGGGTTGTTTCCATTTGGCTACAAGACCTATTGAATATATAAAAACGTTAGGAATTTGTTTTGAACTACCAAATATTTTAGTGTGTATTTACCTCGTAGCATTGCAACTTGTACATAGTCGACAGGAGATAAAGTAGTATCACTTGACCTGTCATAACAGTAGGTTTTTCTTATTTTCATCTCATCGAAGCTGAGTACACAAATCTTTTGATTGTCACTGAGATGTGTAGATGCTGACAAAACTTTAAAAACTGGCTGTATTATTCCCCCGCTAAATTCCAATTTTTGAGCCCATGCTTGAAGGGTCCGCACCGCCGGAAGAGGAAAATTTTTCCTATATAAAAGCTTATATAACTTTGCGCTTGTAGCGTGCAATGTCATGGACTGGGTTATATCTTTTCGGTCCAATTTGATTTTTTCATGCCGTTTTTAAGTTTATCTATTTGACCTATAGTAAATATGGTCAAAAGCTTGGACTCCAAATGTTTTAGCTCATATTTAGCTTTAGTTATTTGTGTTTGCAAAGCCTCTATTTCATATTGATGTATTTTCATCAACTTTTCAATTTTTTCTTCCCGGACCTTCAATTCACCAGCGTTTTTTTCCTCATGTTTTTTATAAGCTTTAATTTCTTTTCGAAGCGTTTCACTTCAAATAAAAATATTTTATGTGGGTACATGCTATGGAAATAAAAAAGATAAAACTTACAGGTCGACCTTAAGACTAGTTATCGCTTCTTCTCCTGCGTCGCTATTAGATTGGACATTTTCAGTACAGGTTTCAGAAGCGTCGAAGCCAACCCAGATTTACATCTTTAGCTTTGACTACTTCAACTTCCTGTTGTCGTTGTGCAGCATCTTCAGCATAGGATTTCTTCAACAACGACTTGACAATGTTTTTATTCTCCCTTTTTTCTATTCTAGAAGACCGTTGCGCGCTAAGTTCAACATGTTCAATAGCATCAGTGTAGATTGTTGGAACTACGCCTCTTTTAGAACTCGATGTTTGGCAAAACCTTGAAGTAAAATAATAAATGAAGTCAAATGAAACTCTGCTTTGACTTTCGGACATACCCATGTCATACTGTAAACCATTTTCGATATCCAGAGGTCTGAAATGCAGCATACATATACGACCATTTTCTGGGTTAAAACTTTTTTCACGCCGGCAAAAACTAACCCATTTCTTTTTTAAATCTTTGTTTGCCGGAAAAACAAAAAAACTTATATTGCACGCTTGGCTATCGTTAACGTTTTTACAATTTGCTACCTCACACTTAATTTTTTTTTTAAACCAAACCTCGTTTAACAGTTATCAAACGCAACAACACAACACAAATAATATTTCACTAAATTTCCAAACACAAATAATATTTCGCTTGTATGCTTATTCACTGCTAACAACTGAATGCAAAACAAATTCTCAAGTGACGTCACAGAGTGTGAGAGAGAATTCATGCAAACATAACGGACCTGTGCAATGCGTAATCTTATTATTCTTTTATTACATATGTTTAATGACAAAAGCAAATTACTACCACGAGTATTAATTTTATCAAGAGGTTACATCCGCTCAGTTTTTGTGTTCTTGGATTATGTATGGAAATCAAACTGACAGTGTGAATACATTATTAAGTTGTATAATGGCCCGAGCACACTGAAGCGTGCATTATTTTCCGTAAAGCGACGGAAAAAATATACGCAGTTTAATACGCCATCAGTCTCACACTAACACATTTTAATCGCAACAAAATTCTGTATATGTGACGCGCAAAATAAAAAGGGACCTAAGGGTAAAAACCAGTTTTGTTCAGGAGATCCATTTTAAAGATTTAAATACGTGTATCTTTGGTGTAGAATCGTCGACTTCACTTTCATAAATCGCGCATATCTCTGGGAGGGAACACTTTTGGGGCATGGGATCGGTCTCATTCGATGCTCAGATGTTGTCCACATCAAAAAAAAAAATTGATTTTTTTTACCCTTAGGTCCCTTTCTCTATGCGCTGTCACATATTACAAGCTAGTATATGAATATGTGAAAAATTGAACAATTTTTACAACTTTTTACAATTTTTACAACTTTTCAAATATTTGCAACTTGAATTTAATTGTCAACATCAAAATGAACAGTCAACGCATAAAATACGCAGCAGATAAAAAGCTAAAATATAGCTTTTTATTTAAAACGATGTACAACCAAATAAGCGTTGGCATTTAAAAGCGTTGTTGTGCGGGGTCTCATAAGAAACCGTGTGTTACATTTTTCGAAGCAGACTTTTTTTTTTAAAAAAAAAGCTTCAGAGTGCCTCGCCTTAACGAAAAATGTTATTTGGTGTAACACATTTTTTGATTACATTTTTTATTTTAGTGAAGTGTTGAGTACTGTGTCGACAATTTATAGACAATTAACAAATTCAACAAAAACGTGGAAATGAATTTTCTTTCAACTGCATTATCTTTGACAACACAAATTTCGTATTCTTCCTTTGCAAACAAAAAACACAAGGTCCATTATTTGTTTTTTATTCTTGATTTTCACAATTTTGGAAGGCGCAATAAATTAGATTCGCAAAATCTACATTTTAATATCTGTTGACATAGTAGACAATTATGAACACGCATTGAATACATAATGCTCGAGAACGGTTAAACAAAATAAATAATAACAATACCATAGGATGAACTATTTAAATATTCAAGCTCGAGGTCGTGAATAAAAATAATTAATATTTGTTCATCTTATATATAAAAAGAGTCGAATATTCATTATTTATTTACAATTTTAATATTAATGCCTTAAAACGCCGGGATTGAAATTGAACCATATTGCCACACTCCTACAGGTGGCTCTATGCAATATTTGCATCGCAAATTTTTTATGTTAGAAAAATATTGCTTCTTGAAAAAGGCACACTACCACACATATTTCAATGTGTAGTTTATCTCGGAATGCAGAACACCATTTTACAAAAAGGCTAATCTAAATAAATGTTTGAATCTCAAACATTATCGGAAGACAGCACATAAGCGAAAAAACTGTTGAGGGCTTGCCAAAAATATATAACATTTACTAATATATATATAATCTCGATTTGACGCTGTTAGATTTTAGTTTTTGGGGCACCGACAATTGCCGATGTTATGGGAAAATTTTATTAACGATTTAGGCCGTCGAGCAAGCCTTTTGTGAGATTGGCTAAAAAACCGCCACCAGAAAAAATGGGATGACATGATGCGCCACTGCGAAGCCATCCGTTTTAAGTTAAGCCTCCATAACTTAAGCCCCTTGACATAGTTATTGAGGCTTAACCTAAAACACAATTATTAGATAGCATAAAATGGGCAATGTTGTCAGACACAATTGTTTTAATGGAAACAACGTTCAACACAGTACTGCTTTTTCACAGCTTTTCCGCAGCGAGTTTTCATATTTTTTTAAGTTTTGAAACATAGAAACTTAATTTCGGGATGCATCTTTGGCACTCACTTTTTTATAGGGTTGTAATTTTCAACACACTTTCGAAGAGGGGCATATTGACAGGATGGAGGCAACATTTTTTAAATGTTGCAGCATTAAAAGGTAACATTTTTTGTGAGAAACAAAACCACAATTAGACGATATTTTACCGACAAGTAGTAAACTAGTAGTAAAACGAGCACGAAAACTAGTTTTTGAGCCCCAAAAGTCTTTAAGAAAACATCTGGATAACGATAGTAGGTTGTGGACAATTATTTAATTTTTTTTTCAAATTACAAAAGTTAAAAAGAAATCTCTTTGTGTGAACACGTTTGGATATGAAGGAGGAATTCGTCTGATTTGCTGTAAGTTGGTTTTCAAAAAACTCAGCAGTGAATTAGAAAAGCATTTCTAACCAATTTTATTCCATTGCCCTTGTCATTTCTTTTTCTGAATTTCTTTATCTGGGATTTTAAAAGATAAAAAATTTGGGGATTAACTCGGAAAAAACCGGCAACACTGAGCTTCCTTTGCATTCCCTATACGTACAGAGCAATTGTTTTTAAACTGTTGTTTTGTAATTATATTCTACAAGGACAGGGTTGCTATGTAATAAAAAAATAATTTGAATGCTGTGTGCATTTATGCCTTTTTTTATTAACGGTTGTTTTTTAAGGCTTAACCGGAAAATTATTTAAAAAAAAATAAATTATATAAAATCTTTCTTTTAAAAAAAGAAAATTACATTGTAATATTTAAGACGCACTTCAGGTAAAAAGTTATTTTATCAATAAACACAGAAAACATAAAAATATATATTAAGATGCACTTCAGATAAAATGTTATTTTATCAATAAACACAGAAAACATAAAAATATAAAAAAATACATGACAAAACCAAGAACACTTTAAAAAAGTCAAAATTAAAAAATAAAAATTAAATATGAATAGACTTTAACACAATATGTGTTAATTTGAATTTTTGTATATAAAAAGAATTTCTAACTGAAGAGATCATTTCAAAGATCTTACGTACATATAAACGAGACAATGTGGAAAACATTAAAGAGATTTCCTATTTAATCGACACTTGGGTTTATGTTGTTGACTTGGTCAATGTTTCTAAAACAACTAAAATATGATTCTGTTCTCAACTTGTATAAAGCTTGCATGGAGTTATTGTACATAAAATCTTTTATGTATTCCCGATTGGCGACACCTTCGGGCGAAAATACATCCTCTTGCTGGGCATTTGGTAAATTCTTTCCTTTTGGAACCTTATATTCCAATTTATCTTCAATCGGACATTCTTTTGTCAGCAAATAGTTATGTAAAGTAGCACATGCGGTGATGATATTGCTCGCGTTTTTATGACTAAAGGGTAATACCGTATCCAAGCACCTAAAATGTACGATCATTTTTAACTGAATTTTTTGTTTTTGATAATGTCCTACCTAAATCGTGCTTTGAGCAGAGCAAATGTTTTTAATGCCACAATTTGCACCTCCTTTAGAGCCACGTTTACGGATTCCTGTAGCATGTTAGTGGTATTGCGATATGGATTTATAACGCAAGAGCTCAAGTGATAACCTCGATCAGCTGGTCCACGATTATGCCATTAGTAGTACATAACACAATTTAATAAAAATATTAGGGAAGCCGAAGAAAACTAGAGAACTTACCGACAAGCCAAGTGTTGGGACTTATTTTTTGCGAACTTTGAAGTATACCGCTGATATGACTGCGTTGCCATATATGGATATTATAAGTCGAACCAGAAAATCTTGGATTTATATCCAAGAAACGATAGTTGTGATCACAGATCTAAAAGAAGAAAAAAATATAAAAATTTGTTTTTGCAGCTTAATGTTACGTGAACTATATACAGGTTGGCTGATGAAAGCTTCTGCCAAAATAAATGTAATAACTTTTTTTCTATTTAACGAATCTGGTTTATTTTTTTTTTTAATTTCGCAGATTGATTTTTAGATTTAACAAAAATGGATAACTGGACTGAAACAAGAATATGGATTGTCCGCCGCTATCACGCACTGGCGTCCGTAGTTTCGGTTCAAAAAGAGTATAGATGGACCTTTATAAGACTTGTGAGCAACTTTGCCGAGCATGGGACCGTCAGCAGAGGACCTTACCATCGAAACCCTTCAGTTCGGACGGAGGAAACAATCGCTGCTGTAGCTGATGCCATACAACACAATCCAAGAATGTCGACAAGAAGTTTATCTGCTCAAATGGGTATAAGCAGACAGTCATTGAAGTCAATTATGTACAAAGATTTGGACTTATTTCCATATAAAATTCAAATGACAAACAAACTGAAACTAAAATTCCCGATTCGCTGTCTTTTCATGTGTGACGAGGCCCATTTCGTTTTAAACGACAACATAAACAAAAAAAATTGTCTAATATAGAGTGCTTCCAAACCACAAATACTCCATTAGTCGGAATTGCATCCATTTCGTGAATCAGTGTGGTGTGCAGTTTCATCACGCTGCATTGTCGGGTTGTTCTTTTTTCAAAGAAAACGGTCACAACGTTACGGTTACTGTAGACCGGTACTTGAGCATGTTGAGAGTTTTTCTATCCAGAATTACGCCGAATGAGAATTTCTTTCAACTCTGTGTGGTTTCGGCAAGATGGTGCAACTCCTCACATAGCCCGGCCTGTTATGACAGAATTGCGACAAAAATTACCAAATAAGCTGATATCCAGAAACTCCACATTCTGTTGGCCCCCAGGTAGTCTGAACTTACTGCACCTGACTTTTTCTTGTGAGGTTATTGCAAACAGGAAGTCTACAAAGCAAAACCAACAATTTGAATGAACTAAAGCAATCCATTTGAAAAACAATTGCGGCAATTCCTGTCTCGACTCTCCAAACTGTAATGCCGCACATGCATCAACGAGCAGGAGGGGTATATAATTCCATTATTTTTAAAACTAATTAAGTTACATTTAAAATTTAAAAAATAATTCCATACACAGAAAAAAAAGTTATTTGAGTTTCTTAATGTAGCAATATCCATCAGCCACCCTGTACTTCTAAGTAGAAAATGTACTGTGCCAAAACATTTCAAATATCTATATTTCCCACGTGTTAGCGATCAACGTGCTATATTAATTTGTATTGTCGTCTATCATTAAGATAGGGAAACTTTTTATTATGAAATTGTGGCACACGGCATTAACGTCGATTTACGCATGTTGCAAAATGTAAGTGGGTAGGTAACTTTTAAATTAATGGACATTTATAATTAAAAAATTTAAACAAAAGACTGGACATAATTTATCATTCAATGTTCAAATGTTTAATTAGCATCGGCGAATTCCGACCTTGCAAAGTCGCTTGCATGGGACTAAGAGATAAATCTCTAAGCCATGTAAAAACTTCTCTACGGCCGTTCGCCGTCCGACCAGTTACTATAAGAACTATTTATTTTTTAATGAGATTTTAGTAAACCTTTTTTTGTAACTGCAACTAAGGGGCCCTTGGCAAAATTTAGTGACCCAAATAATATTAGTTTCAAATCGGCCACATGTACCCTTGTGAATTTGAATTAGAAATGGATTTTCCCTTTATTAGACTATACTTAGTAGGGACATAAATACTGTTACACACGTTTTATGCTGTTAAATAAAAAGTACTGAATGTTTTTGGACCAAATATTTTTTAATATATTTATTGATGTATATTGTATCCGAAAAGAATCTAATTATTCGAAATGTCCGCCTTTTGCCTTTACACACGCCTTAAGTCGCACTGGCCAATCGTCAATAGCTGCACGAACATCGTCCATTGGAAAATTGGCCACAGCTCGAACCAAAGCAGTCTTAAGAGATCCAATGTTGAGGGTATCTTTTGTGACAAACTTTGTCCTCTATAACCGTCCACAATTTGTAATCCAATGGATTCAAATCTGGACTGCCTGAGGGCCATTCTTCAAAGGAAATGAACACTGGAAAATTGTTTCGAAGCCAGGCCTGGGACGTTTTAGCCTTATGGGCCGGCGCAGAATCCTGCCCAACTAAACCACGATTGAAGCTGGGTGATGACCCTTTTCCACCCTTGGGATCAGTTCAGATGCTTCCTTAGATGACCGCGCATACACTATCATTTTGCTTGTTGAATTTTTCCTGAACGGTAAAAATTTTTTCTTCGGTGAACAAAATTTTTCTGTGCAAGTTATCAGCGTGCTTCACCAAAAGACGTTTGCATTTTTTAATCCATTTTTTTAAAGCAGCAGTCAATAAATGTTCGGTGCGTCGTTTGAAAGTCCCAAGTCTTTTTTTTTTAATTAGCCAACACACAGGGGTTTTCCCCTATACATACATGCAAATGCATTGCGTTGGTCGTTGGAAAGCAAGGGAACGAAGGGGGAAAAGAGGGAGTAATGTTTATTGACATTCGCCTTGAATTTCTGGATGTCGTAATTGGTGGGAAATACATTTGCCGGAAGTCGATTTTACATACGGACAGTACGGGCGAAAAACGAAATCGATCTGTAGTGTATAGTGCGGACAACCGGCCAATCGATAACAAATGGGTGTGAATTTCTGGAAAGTCGTGTATCCCTGCCGAACATCCTCACGTCATGGAAGTAGCGATAGAACAGCGACACACAACCCACATTCCGAAGATGCTCCAAGGAAACAATAGAGTTGGATACCCTACTGTTTCCTATCAGCACCATCGCTCTCCTTTGAACACGGTCCAGAAGCTCCAAGGATGATTTTGGAGCACCTGTCCATATATGGGAGTTGTATTCCATCTTTGGCCTGATGTAGGTTGTATAGATATCGAAAAGAGCAGAAGGAGTGAAATACTTTTTGCACCGCTTTAGGAAGCCTATACGCTTGAGTGCTTCTTTCGACACTTCGAATACATGTCTCGCCCAACGAGCGTCACATTGTATTTTCATGCCCAGAACATCAAGAGCATCTGATTGTTCGACATCCATACCATCGATAGATAATGACGACACTGTTGGGTCAGCGAATCGCTTGTGAGACAACAAGCAGCACTGTGTCTTACGCGCATTAAAATCTACTCTATTCACTCGACCCCAGTCGGAAATGGCCAGTAAATCCCGGCCAAGTGTCTCTTCCATTATTCGCCTTTTGTCTGCAATATCTTGAAGACTCGGCCTACGGTCGAATGAATATGAATGACATAGGTTGTTGTCATCCGCGAAAGAGTAGATTCTTGTATACCGATGGATTAAAATTCAGCAATAGACCCCCAGCTTTTGCCGTAGTTGATGAATCTGGAAAACACCTTTCCCTTGGTTCCCTACACGACAGCTCGTCTGTTTCGCCGAGGAATCTTGCGCTATTCTTTAAGCTATTTCGGTCGCCAAAACAAAAAAGGGTCATATTCACTGATTGCCTTTCGGTAATTAAAACTATAAATAAACCTTTTTTACACAAGTGTAACGCCATAAGCCATATAAGAAATGCTCTTATCGGTAATGAACAAAAAATTCGAATACATTAAACAATAGGTAATGTTGGTATCAAGGGAAACGACATGGTTGATATGGCGGCAAAACTTGCCGCTAACGTTCCGTTAATCGCCGCTCCGTTAATCACCAACCCTACCTTAAAAAATCGACATAAAACAAAATATGCATCTTTACTAGATTGTGGCTGGGACACAATATATTCTCTCACGAACATATCATACATAAAACCAGTCCAACAATATGCAGTATGTGCCACAACACCCTGAACCAAAATCATATCCTGGAAAATTGGCATCATCATACAATAAATATTGATACCATGCATGTGTTCATAAAATCACTAAGACTTAAAGTCTAAGACCAATTAAGATTGTATGTATTTATATATGATTAAGCCAAGTGCTGATAGCCTTTGCAGCTAGTGCTCTTTAATATCGTTAAACTAAGAAATATTTTCATAGGATTAAATAAAATAAATAAATAAATAATAATCCAATGGTAGACTACAACTCCCATCCCAATATTGATATTAGTGATATGAATCAAGTGTGGGCGCATTAAAAAGCATACAAATTCACTAATCAATCGTCTGTGTAGTCTTAATGGCAAAATAAAAATGCCAGAATTCAACCTCCCGATCCGTTAAGAACCATGGTTTCTGGAACCACTCCGCAATCCAATGCCAGTTAATTTTGCGTTATAGTTGAATCGAAAGAACAATTAATTAAGTGTTCATCCTCACATTGCTCTCAACTACATTAATTTCAATTGGTTAAGCGATCGTGCTATTTTGGCTGCCAAGAACAAAGATCTCAATAGCATTAGTATTGTCGTTTAAAATAAGAAACAAAAACATGAAAATCTATCCATAGTGTTATGGATGCAGATGAATTTGTAAATAATCTAACTGAATTTTTAAATTCAGTTGGTTCACTAGGAACTCCACCTCATATTGTGCATTTAAAAATTTGTGGACCTATAATTTTGTCAAGCAACTTAAATAAACCACGACTTTGTAATGGAACAAGGTTGGCCATAGCATTAACTAGCTAATACTAAGACGAAAAGGTACTAATTTCACATATACCAATAGTTTCCATTTCATTTAAAAGGATCCAATTTTCGGGCCGTCTTGCATAGTTTGAGGATTAGATCTCAAAACACCGTTTCTTACGTGGACAGTTCTTTGATGGATGCTCACGAGTTGGAAGGCCATCATCACTATTCGTATACGCAAATGAAGGCTAAAAAATGATGTTTATGATTATAAAACATCATTTACATTTTTATTTCAAATTTAATTTAGTTTGTTTTGGAATACAAAGATTTGCTAACCACTTCGCTTAGCAGTATTGTAATGGAACACAATATCATTCATATGACTACCACAACTGGCTCAGCATAACCTCATCCGATCAACCTAGTTTTTTTTGTACATTTTCGATTGTTACGGGTTATCTCCGAGGGATGTTCCCCTAGCACTTCATTCACACTTTAGCTGGATACTGCTACTGCGAAATCATCGGCGTAAATGTTGTTCAGACCTGCCTTATAGTTTCGATGTTCTAAAGGTTCTCTCTTATACCGCTGGACCTTTCTCTCTCCAATCCCGCGACTGCCGGTTCTATGTACCTGATTGACCCGAAACTCTTCGGCCAGGGGCAGTCACCTCAATAATATATGTTTTTTATTCGCCCATTTTCAATAGCAACCGTTTCAGTCTATCAACACATGTTTCTGCAAAATGTCAACCACCTTACTTAAAAACTGCGAACCAAATATTTTTTAATATATTTATTGATGTATATTGTATCCAAAAAGAATCTACTTATTCAAAATGTCCGCCTTTTGCCTTTACAAACGCCTTAAGTCGCACTGACCAATCGTCAATAGCTGCACGAACCTCCTCCATTGGAAAATTGGCCACAGCTCGAACCAAAGCAGTCTTAAGAGATCCAATGTTGGGGTATCTTTTGTGACAAACCTTGTCCTGTAAAACCGTCCATAATCTGTAATCCAATGGGTTCAAATCTGGACTGCCTGAGGGCCATTCCTCAGAGGAAATGAACGCTGGTAAATTGTTTCGAAGGCAGTCCTGGGACGTTTTATCCTTATGGGCCGGCGCAGAATCCTGCTGGAAAGTTCATGGCTGGTTTTGGAACAGGGAATTGTTAAGAGGCTTCACAACAGCTTTCAAAACGGTTTCTTGGTAAACTTTGGCCGTTGTTTTGACTCCTTGTTCGCAGAAATGCAGATCAGTGACCCCATTGTAAGAGACCAAACCATGACTGAAGCTGGGTGATGACCCTTTTCCACCTTTGGGATCAGTTCAGATGATTCTTTAGATGACCGCGCATAAACTCTATTATTTTGCTTGTTAAATTTTTCCTGAACGGAAAAATTTTTTCATTGGTGAACAAAATTTGTCTGTGCAAGTTATCAGCGTGCTTCACCAAAAGACGTTTGCATTTTTAGATCCTATTTTTTGTTTAAAGCTGTAGTCAATAAATTTCCGGTACGTCGTTCGAAAGCACCATAATGATTGAACTCATGGACTTTCGCGTGATATTCATCTCACGGGCCATGCTTTTCTGTTTTCGGAGCGGATTTCTGTGAATTCTTGATTTAACGGTTTTGATGACATGCGGTGTTCGAACAGAACGCGGACGGCCCGACCGGTGGCGGTCTTTTACATCTCCAGTCTCCTCAAACAGTTTTATGCATCGGAGCGTTTTGAAAATATCGCTTTTTTCATTTCACACATGAAAATCGCTATTACAGCGATATGGTTCTCATTATCTGACCACTCCATGAGGAAAGTTGAAACAATTTTAAAATCCCGTTACAGACTAACGCTTTTGAGATTAGCTTTCAAAACCCATATGACATAAACGGGGTATGTTCACTTCTACTATTGAATGTTCAGTTCTATGTACTTGTAACAGTATTTTTGTCCCTACTAAGTATATTACCCGCGACAGTTATTTCCCGCTTGAAATCTTAAAAGAAAGTATTATTTATATCCCCATGGACATAATGAATTGCTCTACTTATTACCAAAATTAATGCTGTGTAGCCCACATATTGTATTTGTTAAAAAGAAGTTTTGGACGAACTGATGCAAGCAAGTATGGAAAAAAGCTTGTGAGACTGGCACGTTAGTGAACAACATCCACGGTCCCCGACGACGTACGATGCGCGCAGACGAGAATTTGGCTTCCTCTCGGAGAAATTGTGCGGCTTCTTATTGGAATATTGACTTGCCACTGACCTCGACAACTTAATATTTTTTTACAAAATATTTACAATATTTGCATGCATGGGCCAATTAAAGGCACAAGTCCGTCTGCAGCGATATTGCTTCTCAGTTTAGGACTTTGAGAAAGGTAACAAAGGACAATGATTTTGCTTGAAATATATCTTTTCCAACAAAGCGCATTTTCAAGTTGGAAGCTTTGCATACGAACAAAAACTGCAGCATCTAGAAATAATAATAACGCAAACGTGATTGTTGAGAAGCTAATGCATTCTCATTGAGTGACAATTTGGTGCTGAGTGACAATTTGGTGCAATTTGGTTGACAAAATTCGCTAATATAAAATCCATATATTGATCCGGTCCATTATTTTACATTAACCTTAGCAGTCCATTTTTACAATTGGTCGCTTGATTTTTTGGGCCCTAGACTTCATATGATCGCCCCGAATTATAAGCAGATCTTAAAAAAGCATACATACATACGTATTTGAAATTGTAATTTGACCATCTTTAAATCACCAAATGTCCATGTTTATTAGTTCATAAATCTTAGGACCATTTGTGCCTTTTTTGTGCAACTAAAACACAATTCATCTCCAGTTTGCATGTGTTAAGTGCGTCTCTACTCACGATCCCAAGTTAAGCCATTGTTCGTCTACAAATAATACTGATATTTTGACCAAATACTTTCTCCGAGAAGCTATTAACCCCTTTAAGGGAAACATTTTTTATTTTGGGCTGATTTGTGCTTTCATCAGACGGACACGGATAGATCGTCTAAAAATGTGGACAATCACCAATAATATAAATACATATACTTAGTAGAGACATAAATACTGTTACAACATTTAACACACCCATTTCAATAGTAGAACAGCAAATACCCCGTGAATGTCATATGGGTTTTTGAAAGCTAACCTAAATAGCGTTAGTCTGTAATGGGATTTTACAATTGTTTTAACTTTCATCATGGAGTGGTCAGATAATGAGAACCGTATCGCTGTAATGAAAAAAACGATATTTTCAAAACGCTCCGGCCACTAGGGATTAGCCGCATGTTCGTCTTCCGATGCATACAACTGTTTGAGGAGACTGGAGATGTAAAAGACCGCCCACGCTCTGTTCGAACACCGCATGTTATCAAAGCCGTTAAATCAAGGAATTCACAGAAATCTGCTCCAAAAACAGAAAATCATGGCACGTGAGATGAATATCACTCAAAAGTCCATGAGTCGAATCATTAAAAAAGACTTGCGACTTGGGGCTTTCAATCGACTTACCGGACATTTATTGACTGCAGCTTTAAAAAAAATAAGACTGAAAAATGCAAACGTCTTTTGGTGAAGCACGCTGATAACTGGCCGCTGATGCAAAGAAAAATTTTGTTCACCGATGAAAAAATTTTTACCGTTCAGAAGAAATTTAACAAGCAAAATGATAGAGTTTATGAGCGGTCATCTAAGGAAGCATCTTAACTGACCCCAAGGGTGGAAAAGGGTCATCACCCAGCTTTAGTCATGGTTTGGTGGGGTGTCTCTTACGATGGGGTCACTGACCTGCATTTCTGCGAACAAGGAGTCAAAACATCGGCCAAAGTTTACCAAGAAACCGTTTTGGAAGCTGTTGTGAAGCCTCTTAATAATTCCCTGTTCCAAAACCAGCCATGGACTTTCCAGCAGGATTCTGCGCCGGCCCATAAGGCTAAAACGTCCCAGGCCTGGCTTCGAAACAATTTGCCAGCGTTCATTTCCTTTGAAGAATGGCCCTCAGGCAGTCTGGATTTGGATTACAAATTGTGGACGGTTTTAGAATAAAAGGTTTGTCACCAAAGGTACCCCAACATTGGATCTCTTAAGACTGCTTTGGTTCGAGCTGTGGAAAATTTTCCAATAGGCGAGGTTCGTGCAACTATTGACGATTGGCCAGTGCGACTTAAGGCAGTGTAAAGGCAAAAGGCGGACATTTCGAATAAGTAGATTATTTTTGGATACAATATACATCAATAAATATATTAAAAAATATTTGGTCCAAAAACATTCAGTACTTTTTATTTTACAGTATAAAACGTGCGTAACAGTATTTATGTCCTAACTAAGTATAAGTATAGGATATTCCACAGTATTTCTGGGTACTACAAGAGGAATTACAAATTTAGAGCTAAAGTGCAGCATATGGGGCGTGACGGAAATAATGTATTTGAGAAAAATAATCAAAAAGGCCGCGCGGGAACAGATGGCTCTTAGGGCCTTGACAATGATTCCGCCCACTCTTATAAAAATATAAGTATGTGTGGGTACTCAAACGAAAGGAAACATTAATCTGGCATGAGGATGACCTCAAAACCCAAAATTGTGGATCATAAGGTAAAAAATACGGAGTTTATTTAAAAAGAATTGCAAAGTAGACTTCGGTTAATTTCACTGTAAAAATTGCGTGGAGCAACCTATAATCTGAATAAAGGCTCGGACACACTGAAAGTTTTTTTCTTACGCTGCGTATTTTTCAAAAACATATAATCAATGTTTAATATATTGTTAACAGCGTAAGAAAAAAAGCTTCAGTGCGTCCAGACCTTCAAAGGAATATTAATTTTGTTTGAACTTAAATACTCAAAACATGCATTAGTTTTCATCGAACTAAAGAATTTTACCCAGAGTTCGGAGACGGCGATCACACCTGTCTATAGCGGAAACTCTCTAAGTCTGGCAGAAGACCAACTACATAGGAAGATAATACAATTAGAAAATCATTTTTAAGGCCACGAAAGCACTTTGTACCAAAGCTACCGTCTTTGTATATGGAGAGATTTATCGTAATGAACCAGTTTTCTAAGTGTCCATTGGCATAATATGAATTCTTGTAGTTTTTAGAACGTACCACTTGTACTGCTAGCGATGGACTCTTGAAATGCCGATTTATATACATGTGCTTTTCATGGTCCGGAACAATTTCTAATCCCACATGATAATAATCCATGACTCCGACTACACCAGGAACACCGAATTGACGTTCAAATTCCGACTTATTAATCTGCTGCTCCTCTTGAGAACTGGGAAATCTGTGCGGACAACAATGGCAAGTTAGAAATCTAAACATACTTAAAATCTCACCCACACCCACCTCACGTAATCTGGACTCAAGAAATACACAATTGTGGTGCAGATATTTTGTACGGCCTTTCGGAACACATTTTGGGAGCACAAGGTAAATGGCCTCAATATAAGCAACAAATCAAAGTTGCCATTTAACAAAAAACTTAGCGTGACCAGCACGCTCAAATCGAAAGACAGACCACCTTCTTTAACATCGTTCAAAGGATGATAATGTGTACGTTGGTGCAACTCCATTAATAAACAGCGCACAATCACTTTATCGAAATGAAAGCATTGTTGGAAGAATTCATCGGTTAATTTTTGTAAAATATCCTCTGCATCCGTGTCCAAAATAACGTACCAACTATAACTAGTGGGATATACGAAGGAATCGGAATGGTTGTTGAAGGAGACAGAAGAATCGTTGTTGTTTTCATCGTCCTCATGCTTGCTCTTGCTGTTTGGTGTGAATTTTATGTTGTCTCCGAACAATTCTAAAATCTTCGTGCATTGATCTATATTAATAAAACTCATTATATTGGTTTTTGGTGATTAAAACGATGAAATCGACGATTCCTCTTTACATCATTTCCCAGCTTTAATATTTAAATGATGCAATTTAGATTGCCGCACTCGCGATCGTGTCAGAAATTTCACAACACAGCTAAAACTAACGGTATTAATGAAGCTTTGACAGATTTGTGATGGCACATAGTTGCATGTTTTAGTATACCTTCCCAATCAGAGTTTGAAGCCCGTCCTTCGGCAAGACGCTTTTGATACAAGTTGAGCTCAATTTAAATATTGTTCAGACAGTCGCGACTTTACAAAACGCAACTAAATGTCTAATTACACACGTCCTTATGGAAGCATTAATACAAAATACACAAATACAAACAGTTGTGAAAATGATTGTAAATTTTGTTAACATTATTTTCTATGAAAAGTGACAGCGACAAAATATCTTTGGTGGAAGGTTCTTGTGGTAGTTGGACGAAAGCCACTACGCGCAGTGGTAGCGTTTTGTCGTGTCGCACTGGTCTTAACTCTACATTAAAAGTATTATTTTATTTTATACTGATTTTTTTTATTACGGTAGTATTGTTATCGTTAAAGCACAAGCAAACTGAAGCGAGCATTTTTTCTTGTGAAGGGAAATACAACATTAGGCTTACATCAACAAAGTACAATCGCCGACAAATTTCTATAAAAAGCAATTACTTATAAACATACAAATTTCAAAACTTTTATTTAACAACTTCAACAAATTTTCAATCTTTTAGGACTGATTCATAAAAATTTAGGCTCGGACACTGAAGCCTTTTTTTAAATAGTCTAAAGACCATTTAAATAATAGTCAAAAACTTACAATCAATATATGAGATGGCTTTTCTACACAGCCACTACAAAAAAAGCTTCAAAAAAAAGCTTCAGTGTGCCCCAGTCTTTAAAACATTTCTTAGTTAGATTACTTTTTAAAATTAAAAGAACGTTACAATTTTTATATTCACAAAAATTGTTGTTGCTAAAGGGGTAGGGAAACAGAAGTGTGAAACATTCGTTAAGTGAAGCACCTTCATGAAATTTTTAAAACACTCTAATAGGACTATTTTTGGCATCTGTTCTGTACGTTTTTTTATGAATAACGCAGCTACAATTTGAAGTTCAAAAATGTCATCTTGAAAATAAAAAGCGTTAGTGAGCGGGGTCTCGCAAGAATTGGTGTGTCAAATTTGTTTAAAAAGAAACGTTTTCAAATAAAATACTTCAGTGCGCTCGGACCTTTAGAAGGCGTTTCAAAACATATTTCAGATTTCGTAAGTGTAAACATTGAGAGTAATTAAAGCGCACTACAACGTCATTTTCTTTTTAAGCCTAGTATTTACCTCAAACGAATTTTTCGCTTACGTGTTTTGCATTTATCTCTACACAGAAAAATTGACGTGCAGTGCAGAACAAAAAAGACGTTTTTTTTTATTTTTAAATAAATTATTTTATTCATATTCATTTAAATATCGTCGTAAATGACTTCACAAATCATCGCCGAACCTTTATTAGAACATTAATATGGAGAACATTTAATAAGATGCTAGAAGTTGAAAAATACGTAGCGTTAAAAAAACATAAATGTACCGGCCTTAAATTATTTAATCAACTCTCTTGATTTATTATGTATCAGCAAAATAAAAATCAAATTTGTATTGTGAGAATTGTTAAAAGTTATTGATTCTGAGATTATTTTACAGAAAACAGACAGCGATCAAAAAGCTTTGGTGGGGATATACTAGAAGGTACTGCTGTTGCGTTATGTTGCGCCGGTCTGAATGATAATATACATATGATTGCAAAGTAATGTTATGGAGTGCTTATTAAAAACACAATTTCTTTCTTTTGGTTTGAAATTTAGCAAATAACTACCAAACAATGGCATTACAAATTTTACAGATTACCTATATAGTTCGAAAATATAAAAGTCTTAATATTTGAACTTTGTCCATTCATGTGTTTATATCTCCGAAAAATGCTCTTAATTCCCAGAATGGACTTCTAGTAATTTGAGGTGCTTGTCGGTCTCGGTTGGTTCCACTTCAGCACAGCGTGGGTGATGTCATTTACAGTAGCTACTGTCAAATACCTAGTTCGATACTTCGTATTATTTCTAGCTGTACTATTTAGTTATACGTTATTATTATTTATATGTATAAAACGTTATTAAACCTCCCATTTTTTACTTTTCTTCATTTGTAACATTTGATTTTAAAGCTATTGAAAAATGTGTTTATGTATTTATCACCAAGTTTTTTTAATTCTGCAAGAATTTTATAAGTGCTGTTCAGACACGCATTTATGCAAAAACGTACATAGTGCCGTATAATAAAGGTAAAAGTAAAGCCTATAATCGAGATTTCCACTAGACTATGTTTATAAAATGAAGTTATAATCACTCTTATCTCTGTCGTAGGACAGTTGTTAAGGTATTTCCACTATTAGTAACGTTTTAGGATAAGCCTTGATAGCCGCAGTAGTTAAGTCGTTTGTTAACAAAAAATCCTGCTGTACTCGAATGTAAAATATTTTCAGAAAAATAATTTTTTATTCCGATGTTACTGTACATCCTTAGTTATCGAGGCTTTACCTAAAATACCACTTCATAATTTATTAACAATTCTTTTTCTATTCAATTTCTAATGTGAACTTAGCATAAAATTTCCATTCTCCCAAGTTTTGATTAATCGCAGTTGAGTTGTGTACCTGTGTAATATGACGCACTATCAAAATGTAAGAGATTAAAAGAATAGCATCACAAAAGGGAATTGAAAATAAAATGAAGGCGGGAAAGTATGGCATTGTTGCATTTGGAATAGCTTTCATATTGTCGATACAACAGTTTTCAAATATACCAGATAGATATACAGCGTATAGAAATTTACCTACATTAAACTACTATCATTCAATAAGGGAGGTTCACACAAATGTTCCAACATTCCATTCGAAATGAATTTTCCTATATAAAAGTTGTCTATAATATAAAATAAACTTGTAATTGTAATTTGTATGCTAATATTGTTTTTTTTTTTATTTTTGTAGCCTATTATACAAGTTTTCAGTTATGTTATTACTCTTCATATTGTATAATAAAACATAATATAGTGTAATTTAAATGATTTTGGGCCTCCTTGGTGTGATGGAAGTATGCACGACTATCATGCCAGGTAATCCAGGTTCTGGTAAGAACGTCTTTTAATTTTTCAGCTGCGGGTTTTCACCTTGTAAATGTCGTTACAAGTAAGAGATTTATCTCTAAACCATGTAAAAACTTCTCCATAGAATGCATTTTCCGTTCGCAGCTGGCGATAAACAGTAGGCCCCGTTTAGTAAGTGTTAGAATTAAATAGTGCACAGCTTCTGATTTGATAGACGTTTCTCCTTGTGACTTGAATGCTAATATTATTTGTTTTTAAACATTTATGTATGTATTGAAATGTCAAATACTTCTTATGTTGATAAAATTCTTTGGTTATCGATGGACATATTCATATGATAAATGTTATTCAATTTGATTGCAGTTCGTGGTATCAGATTCGAACCCATCATTTAAGAAACAATTTTTACCAAAATTATTGCTCCGACAAGGAATACACATTTTCTATTGATGTGGTCCTTAAGCCTAGTATTTTTTTTTGCTCATGTAAAAGTCATTATCTAAAATTAACTCATTAACAGAAGTATGATAATTTTCAAGGGAAACAAAAAAATTTATACAGTTGTGTGCCAGATATCAATATCAAAAAATTTCACTGAAATCACAAACAAATTTTTTGGTATTAAGTTTGTTATATTTTCATATGACGATTTTCACAACTCACTTATTGTGCCTTTCGCGCCGTCTCTTTTACTCACATAACTAAGAATCATTGTAGCGACACGACTAAGCAGCGAAATCGTGTTAGTCTAAACGCTACTTTATTTAGCAGTTTACTTA
The DNA here is from genome assembly GCA_963513945.1 of Hydrotaea diabolus. NCBI lineage: Eukaryota > Metazoa > Arthropoda > Insecta > Diptera > Muscidae > Hydrotaea > Hydrotaea diabolus. Next base: position 21,272,137 of record OY740717.1, read on the forward strand.
CCAAATGTATTTTAGCGTCGAATTCACAGTAGGTCGTACCCCGTTAATACCCATAACCTCAATAACTCGTAGCAGTCCGTCGGTTCCTAGAAAAAATTGCTTAAAGCCTAGTACTCACCTCAAACGAAATTATCGCTTAGGATTTTTACATTAAATCTACACAGAATAATTGGCATGTAATGCAGTGTAGAAACAGCCGTTATTCATTTTCAAGTTAAATTATTTTATTCATATACATTTGAATGTCCTTGAAAATGATTTCACAGCATTTGTTAGCATCGAATGAGACCGATCCCATGCCCCAAAAGTGTTCCCTCCCAGAGATATGCGCGTTTTATGAAAGTGAAGTCGACGATTCTAAGCGCAAATACAAAGGGACCTAATCTTTAAAATGGCTCTCCTAAACAATACTGGTTTTTAACCTTAGGTCCCTTTCTATTTTGCGCGCACATATGATACATAGCTCACTGATTTAAGAGAAGTTTCCCCTTGATCATTAATGGATAGTTGTGGGAATTAAGTACGACTCTTCGCCTGTAAATGTTTTAGGTGTTATTTTTTGTTTTTCGTTGATTTACCAATGCTGTGTCTTAAGAGAGAACGCGACGTGAAATGGAAAACGAGTGTAAGCAACTTATTGGTGGTACAAAAACAAAACAATAATTCAGCCATTGATAATGAAGCAATGCAAAATTGAGTGGTTTTATAAATTTACATCGGTTCATCAGCGCTTCCTTCAATTTATCAACCGGATGCTAAGACTCAAAGAGTAGTAGAGGTTTTAGATAGACCCCTCACCAAGAGGTAGGAGAAGCCCGCACAGCTGATCCTAAAATTCGTCCAGTCTAACGGGGGGAGCGTTGGTAGTCGCATCATAACTTACCCCAATGCTATGGAGCACCGTGGTTCATGCCATAATGGCGATAATCACGTTAAATCCGGCACTGTACACAACAACCTATGTATGTATGTCGCAACAAAATTGAATCGGTGTGAACGCTGCTTAATTATGTAGCGCATAGAACAAATCCGGTTTTTCTCCGCATTTATAATGAGAATCATGCCGTTTCTTTCACTCACACAAGAAAGTACACAAAAACGATTGTAACAACACGACTGTCGTAAGGATATAGCGTTGACGAGAACGCTAATTGTGAATGATAATGGAGTGCACACTTAACAGTTTGTCTCAAAAAAGTTCCTATCACAATCATACGTTTTAACAACCTAAACAGTGTTCATAGGCATTCATTCTTTTTCTTCACGTTTCATTTTTTTCAAAATCATAACAAATAAATCATAGGGTAAGAATATTAATAAATTGTATATTCAAATAAGACATCACTACAAAGTAGGATGACACTGCCCTACCGACCCAGCCGTTGTCTACACAAGCAAATTTTCCAAAACAAGATTACAACACTGTCATGCCCGCGTCTATATTTTACGAATTCCCTCTCTTATTTATTCGCATGACAAGAACACATACCTTCAGTCACTACACATTATCATTTGAATAAATATTATTCTGACATTTCTCTTTAACGACAAACCGATCACTGATCATCGTGTTGCTGTCGTTTTAAGTGGTAGTAAATTTTTTAACAGTAAATTTTTATAAGGCGATAACAACAAAGAACAAAATTACAGTTAATTTACCAAATAATTTCCATATTACAAAAGAAGAGTTTTGAGTTAAAAAAATAGTATAAAAAAATAAATAAACATTGAAAAAAAATAAAATACACAAAATGCTTGCGGAGCTGGAAATAAAAGAGGAACCTTTGGACGAAAATGAAATTCAGCAGGAAATATTCAACAAGCAACAACTGCAAATGGGATTTATTAAAGGTATGTATGATGCATAATAAGTCCTAAAGATACATATTTATATTTCTATGATGAGAATTTCATATACTTTCATTCTTGAGGGATGAAGTAAATAAAAAGAAAATATGACGGTAATCTATACATTTTTCCTTCCCGAATGGCGTCGCAAAACGTAATTAGTTAATAAGAGATGAATAAAACAGTAGTTTCTTTTTCTGTTTTTATACTCCACTGTTCGCCACTCCAGCTTGCTTTTTGGTGGTTGACGATTCACGATCATGATATTATTGGTTGTTGTTGTTTTTTAATTCTGCGCACATTTTTGTTTTGTTTCCTCGTTTTCTCATCTGTTTTACCATCGTTAAGCAACTCTGTATTTGTTACCCTGAGTGATAATTTGGCAATCTGGCAATGTTTGGTTGAAAAACGATGCCTGACAAGTTGAACCGTTATATTCGGAAGATGGTACTGCTGTTTGTTTGGTAGATAAAAAACATGTACAAAACCGTGCGTTTTTTAAGAAAATACAGTAATAAATTGAATTTGTGTAGTGTTTTGTATATAATTCAATCAAATCATTTGATTTTTCTTTCAGGCGAACTTGACATAGATTGCGGCTACGATAACTTCCATATTGTGGAAGAGCATGACCAATTTATTACCGTTAGTGCTGCCGACATGAAGACTCAAGATGAATTGCAGTTTATAGAAAAATTGGAGACCTCACAGGTATGTCAACTGATATTCTTACATAGTTGGATTATTTTACATTTACTTTTGACATTCTAGAACTCACTATCGTCCAACAAAAAATATGTCGGCACATGTCCGAAATGCTTAAAGACGTTTGCAGATGATTCTGCCTTTAGGGAGCACACTAAACGTAACAATTGCATTACCAAGCAGAAATGTCCCGTATGCCCGCTGACGTTTATCAACTCGCCATCCCTTCTCACCCATTTAACTCTGCATCGGGAAAACTATTTCTTCTGTTCGCAAAACTGTGGGGCAAGTTTTAAAACATTACCCTTGTGTGAGAGTCACGAAAAAAGCATTCACAAAACGGTGAGTAAAATTGCGAATGTAAAAATGTTTGCTTCACAGAATTTATGACCAATTTGACTGCACATTGTAAAAAACCGCTCCCTAAGTAAAATTGACGTCTGTGATAATGAATTTGGGCGTTTATACCCATGGGGCGATTAATTACAATATCCAATGCGACCTGATTGATAAACTTATTGCTTAAATTAAACGGCAAAATAAGAATTAAGAATAAAAAACGTGTAAGAATAGTCTTAAGTAGGTCGAAACGACTACATGATACCACCACCATACAATCTAGGCTCCATTTACGTCCTATGTGAGGTAAAATGCCACTCATCGGCTGATCAATCAAAACCTTAGGGTGTCCAATTTTAGATGACTCTTTTGAGAATTTCGACCGAAATGGCGTTAATGACGTGTAATGTTTCCTTAAAAAACCTGAATCGCAGCTGGTTTGTCAGCATATGTGACAGCGCATAGAGAAAGGGACCTAAGGGTAAAAAAAATCAATTTTAATTTTTTCCCTTTTTTGATGTGGACAACATCTGAGCATCGAATGAGACCGATCCCATGCCCCAAAAGTGTTCCCTCCCAGAGATATGCGCGTTTTATGAAAGTGAAGTCGACGATTCTAAGCGCAAATAGAAAGGGACCTAATCTTTAAAATGGCTCTCCTGAACAAAACTGGTTTTTAGCCTTAGGTCCGTTTCTATTTTGACATATACATTAAATTTTACGTAGTTCCAAAGAAAAAAGTAAAGGTGTGATATCACACGATCTAGGCGGCCAACTTGTGAAATTAGCTGCTCTTCGAAATTACCTCTCAATAGATCCATTGTTTTGTATGTATGGCAAGTGGCACCGTCCTGTTGAAACCAAATGTCACCATTCATGGTTACGTTCCGGCCTTTTTTATTTTTTAAAAAATATGGACCGATGATTCCACCAGCCCACAATAGTTATCTCTGGGTATATCACCTCTTGAACCTCTTCTGGTTGCTCTTTAGCCCAAATGCAGCAATTTTGTTTTTTGACGTTGCCGTTGAGCCAAAAAATGGGCTTCATTACTGAACAAAATTTTGATCAAAAACAGGGGATCTTCTTCGAACTTGTGAAGAGTCCAAACACTGAAATTTGGAGACGTTGTTGCGGTGTAAGTCTTTCCTTTATGAAACGTCAAAACACGCGTAATCTGTGAAAAAAACCCTATTGAATAAAATACCTCACCCGTTAGTTGGCAATTTAACTTAGGGGTTTGAATTAAACTTTCTCGAATTTTATAACATTTTATCAAACAGGTGACAGTGATCTTCTCAGAAGGTGTTTACAGTCCGACTTCCTTGATTTGCCCTGTTCAAAACCGAAAGCGTATAAGCCAGGCCGAAGAACGTCCAGGAGTTTTCATTAGAAAAATCATCTTATCGATCCGAGGGTCAATCTCAAAGTAGGGCAGGTGTCGGGCATAACACACGACAAAGTACGCTTTTAGAATTTGTTTTATTACTAATACTCCGATAGGATAAATATTTGGAAACTTCCACTGTGAGAACTAATTAAAAATGGAATGCATCCGTGAATAATGTACCACCGCTCTAAAGGACATAATGACACCATTTTAAGGATATTTGTTCATTGTACTTCATGACACTATCTCGGGTTCCAAATATGAAGTCATCGATTATTTTGTATACTCTCCACCTTAGCTTAGAGTGTACACGAAATTGGCCCACTATTTGCAATGTTTTCGGAGACCCTATAAGATCGTTACATTGAAAGAAAATCCATCAAAGTCCGTTCATTTGTTTATCTGTTAAAAAAAATTGGTCAATAAGGACATATAGCCATAGCCTATTTGGGAATGCTTGAAATCAGTCCAGAAGGAAAAACTAAAACAGAATAAAAGCACCTCAAATCAAAATAATCATATTTGCAAATTTGCTCAACATATCTCCTTTTTTGTGAAACCATGTTTGCAACTTGGGATCGCTAGTTGAGCTGCGCCTAATACATCCAAAATGTGTTTGATTTTTGGTCTTATGGGCTCTAGGGTCCAGCAGAATGTGATACAGCCCACCCTGGCATTTACATCCTCATGTTGGTTACAGGGTCGCACACAAATATTTTGCGTTGTTTCACAAATTAAAGTTGTTTTAATTAATTCGGTCGCTGTAAAGAGTTTAACTCTGATCATTTTTCTATAGAAAAGCTCGTCATTTTTCTATAGAAATGCTTGTCATTTTACTAGAGAAAAGCTTGGCTCCTGTGCTATGGGGAAACTTTTTCGAATAATCTAAGACGAGCTTTTTTATAGACGAAAAGTTAGGCCAAAATAATCTGCTCGTAATTTTTACAGAATGGGATGAATGTTAAGAAGCGGTCCTATTTTTATAGACGTATATCAATCATCGTAGGTCTGTTGTCCAAAAGAAAAGTTGTATTAACTAAGGTCTTTGCAGTCTAGCTTGTTACGCAATTACGAGTCTAGGCGTTAGTATATAAAACCGTTCTTTTTGCAACTCACTTATTTTACTTAAAAATAATAATTCATATACAAAATGACCGGGACCCTATTGTTTAATGCTGGACTCGAACGGATAATGCATTTTATACCCTTTAGCAATATTGTTTTTTCGCGCATTATGAGTAAAAGTTTATTTTACTTACTTTACAAAAAGATTACTTCGTGCCATTTTATTGAGGAACTTTTGTTTTAGGAAAGTCAAGCAACATTTTTCAACGACGGCTAACAATTTTAGTTTTGGTTAGACATAGGGTTACAAAGAAGGACCTACACTTGTAGACCCATAGGACATATTGGGCTTCTCTTTGATAGCCATAGGAACTAAATAAAAAAAGAAGTAGAAGTTTTATTGATATTTGTCTACTCAATTGATTTATAAGGCCAATTAGCGATGGTCACTCAAATCCTTACAAATTGTTTTCCAGCCACTATTGACTATATCTTTTTAGACGTGGACAGTGACAGTGAACTTAATCACTAGCTCACCCTCATCTTCGCATATCCTGTAGAAGTCTGGAGATCTGTTATCCTATCTTGTTGAACATTCGGCAGTGATTACTCCTATTACACTTCTTAGATTAGAATGAGAGGAAAGCTTGTTCAGCGGGGACATGTAACGAGCTCTAAACAAGCTATCAACGTGGGCAAAACGCTGTGGACTGGCAGTTAAACTCAGAATGACCGAATTAGGTTTGTTCACACGCAGATATAAGTTAGAGTTTTTTTTTTTAAAAACCGGCATTGGATGGTGTAAAGTTGTGTCTCTTAAAGGAGGCCTTATACCAAGGTGTGTTTCTTCATCACAACTTAAACAGGAAGAAACACACTGATGTCAGATAAAACACGGTTTAAACACGCTTATGCGTGCGGGACTAGTAGGGTTCTGAAACCGAAAATATTGAACTGGATTATAAAGCCGTAGTTAGACTTATCCTAACGTGTGGCTGCATAGTCTGTTGGACCTCAATGAGTAAGGGACACTTACGGAAAGCACAACAAAACTTTTAAAATCTTTCTACCCCATTTTTGACGGGAACAATTTAAAGCGGTCCACAGGCATTCCTAGATATAATCCTGCACTTATAACAAAATACGCATTTCGCTCGAGTAGTAGCGGCCAGAGGGGATATCTTCATCTGAAGGGTTGGACAACCTATCACCAATAATTAACTTTACAAAAATGACAACTGTTGTGTTTCCTTACATAGTGGTCTGCAATTTGGGTGACCATTCCAAAGTATTTTAGTCAACAACGATGGGTAAAAGATGGAAGTTCAAATACGCTTGTCATATCGACTGGAATATAGTTGCAGTGGTTTCCAGGCTGAGATACTAGGCAAGTAGCTGGATTTCTTCAACAGATTAACCTTCAGATCAAGGTATTAACTTCCATGTGCATAGTCAGCTAGACAGCTTTGAAGGCGATAAAAACTAGTTAAGAGTTGCAAAAAGTCATTAAGCACCATTACAAATCAAACTAAGACAATGTTCGGTTCCCGAAAATAGTGAGAGAACGATGTGTCAAATGGACTGGCACGTCATGGCTCAAATAAGGATGCTGCAGATGCCCACAACGCTGCAAAAGCACCTGTCTGTGTCATCTACGATTTGTTAGAGACATGGTTTAATACTTAGGTAAACCTAGCACCGTCTAGGATTACTAAGTGGACCCACAATGGGTTGCCAAGTGGATCTACCGCTTGTCAATTCCGGTACAAGTTCTCTTACCGACTGGACTGAAGAGAGGTACTCTTCAGTCCAGTCGCATCTGTACGCCCGATCTTGCGCCATATACCCTGATTCTAGAATCCCAACTATTCGAATTCGATTTAGATTTCTTATTTCTTTTTCCTAAAGAAGTACTCGTACCTCATTCAAATGCCGGTGACTTACTTCTTAAATGCTCATTGGATGTTTAGAGCCGGCGTTGAATAATAGGTTCCGGTTAGTGGGTATACAAATTTGATCATGCTGGTTAAGAGAAGTTTTACCGTTTTCTCCATAATGGGATTTTATGGAAATGTGTTCGTTAGTTTAAGCCTGTCTGTACTTATGGAAGTATGAGAAAAGTCCCAAAAATCGAGTTAAGTGTAAGTTAAGATCTTTATACATTTTCTAATTTATATTTTCTTTTTTCCTTTAGAAAACTCCCCAAAAGATACGCTACAAACATTTCTGTTCGTTTTGCCGTGATGGTTTCAAAACTGAATTGCAGCTGCATGTTCACTGGTTGCAACAGCAAGAAGGATGCGGTAAATTAATGCAAGACGTTGCTCTACATTCCAACATTGCGTCGAACGCCATTAGAAATATTCACAACGCCCCCAACAACTCAGTAAATAATAACAGAGAACACGTTAAGACATCGACTAGCCCAACACATACTCCGCACACGTCCGCACCTTTAGCCATAACGAAATTAAGGCTAAAATCTATTTTACCCACAAATAAAAGGCCCACACTTAGCCCAGCGGCTGATAGGAACGGTGAAAGCCTTATGAAACGCATAAAATTCATGGATAACCTTAAATCAAAAATGGAAACGCCTGATCAATTGCTATTCAACTTTGGTTCGGAGTTGGAAATTAAAGAAGAGCCACTGGACGAAGATGATGTAATGAACACCACACCTCCGCTGATGCCAGAGGTGGTAATGAAAACGGAAGAAGATCTAGCGGATGAGATTGTAGATATAGAACCAGAAGCAAGCGTTTCAAATCGTGTAGAAATGAAGTCACTATTGATAAACAATAATAGGGAATTAAATCCCGAATTCCAGGGTAAAATAATACCGTTGGCCCTACAGAGTAGCATGCCTCAAATACCACCCTTACAACGGATTAGTAACAACAGCAACAATGTTAATATAAATAACATCATCAACAACAATAATAATCATATTAGCAACAATAATAATACTACTAACATTAACGCTAACAATAACAATATCAACATTATTTCGAATAATATCAATGGAGCTAACAACAGTCTGAAGAATATAACCAATTTGAAATTTGTGCGTTTGGCGTCACATCCGACAGCCCCTAGGCTGGCACCAAATATACAAATTATTCCCCTACAGCAACAACAACAACAGCAACAACCACAGAACGATTTCAAGATAATTCCAGCACCAAAGATGTCCCTACAAATTATAAAACTATTACCCAATACCCAGTTTATGACCTTTCGAAATGACCAACAGCAAGATATGGGCAAGAATAATGTCGCTCAACAGCTAAATGCTGTGAAACTACAGCCTTCCTCCATTATGGGACCGATAAAACAAACTCAGCCAACAAACTTACAGATAACGAAACTGGGTGCCGCTGCTACAGCTCAAATGCCAAATGCAAATTCGACAACACAAACTGGTCAAATGCAGCCCAATGTGTCCACAACATTAAACGCCTCCTCGTTAAATAACACTTTGTTTTCAAAGCTCCAGTCCGAGGCTGTACAACAAGCTGATGAGCATCGTATACAATACATTTCGAAAAAGAATTTAATTGCTATTGAAAGCTTGCCGGAGAAAAAACAACTGATTGATACGATGAAAAAGCAAATTGCCAAAGTGGCGCCCGGTGATAACAGTTTGGAGGACAATTGTTCACCAGCACCGCTTTTAAAGTTTTCCAAGGATATAACGGCGCCCATAAAGAAGGCCGACAATGAGCCAGACACTTTGTATTTGCCCATCATGAGCATCGTCGACGTGGAATTGGTAGATGCTCGTTATCAATATCCTGATTATGTGTATAAATGGATTTGTCCATATTGCCTCAAGGACTACGACATCAAACGCTGCCTGAAGAGTCATTTATCGAAAGCGCACAATTTGACCACCAGAGATATGGATAAAATTAACGTTCAAGCAAAGCCAATTAAAAATGAAGGTTAGTTTAAGATTTTCTTATGTCAAAGGAGATTATTCTTATTTGCTCTTTAAAAAAACTAGATTGAGTAGAATACCTGTCTGAATAGAATTTCTTCCCGGTATGCGATTGAAATCGATTGAGAATTTTAATCTTATCGTTTTTTGAATATGGTGCAAATAAAAACAATTCATTGTAAGAAAATTGTAAAAAATAATATAGCTATTTGCACGGCAGTCAGCATTTAGAAGAGTTCATAAATTGCTTGGATAGAACTGCAATCCTACGACTGTCGGTTCTATGTACGGAATTGACCTGAAGCACCAGGTGATCCGAGGTGAAGGTTTCCTTTTAACAAATAGTACTGAGTATTTGTTATGCATGTTTTCATTATACGTTGCTGCATACGCACTTAACATATTCAATATGAATGGACCGATTTGTTCTAGCAGTCAAAAAACGACCCCTTTCGTCCTAACAACAAATATTTACTTATAAAGGGTGGTCCAACTAAAACGCACGATGTTAATTGTAAATAAAACGAAAAGTTTTAACAGAATAATCATAATATTACAAAATATTGGTTAAATGCTCGCCACGTTTTTGGAGGCATGCCTATATCCGATGATCCATATTTTCAATGACCAAGACATACGAATATTGGAGGTTCAATGTCGTTAATGTGCCAAATTATCTCATCCTTCAGCTCTTCAATTGTTCTTGGCTTATTGACGTACACTTTTTCTTTTAAATATCCGAAAACATGGAAGTCCAACGGTGCCAAATCACTTAATCGTAGCGGCCAACTAACATCGCCACGAAGTGAGATAACACGGCTATTGAATTTCACGCCCAAAAGAGCCATTCTTTCGTTTGCTGTGTGCAAGTGATACGATCCTGTAAGAACCACACATCTGACCAAAAGAATTTTGTTATTATCTCACGATAGCGAACACAATTCATTAGTCGAGGTTGACGGCTCTTCTGCCAAACTATCGCGATCTACATCAGAGTTTTCCGCGGAACGAAGTGTGCGAGCATGCTCAGGTGTTTACACATTTCCTACAAACCCGGTTTGCTGGAATTTGTGCACAATTCTCCGGCTTGACACATTTGGTCGATTATGCTAACTAAAAAAAATCTCAAAGTGGACGAAATGCATTTTGATTTAAACGTCCATTTTCGTAAATGGCTCCATCAATCTTAACGCGCTACTAAATTGTGTACCTCTCCATAGTTGAATTTGTCAATCACTGAAACAAAGAAATGTCAAATTATAATTATGGTTGGACCACCCTTTAAATATCGACATGATGACTTTGAAATTTATCAAATTTCATTACTTTTCAAAATTTGAATCTATATTTTTATACTCTCGCCACACCCGTCGTGATCCATCCTATTTTCAAAATCTAGCTCAAATTATGTCGCTTTAGAAGTCACAAATTTAGTCCGATTGTTCTCGTTATGGGCGACTTATAAGCATCACTACCGAAGCTTGAACATATTGGTTTATCTTTTGATAAAGCCCCTAGAAAATCGCACTATAGAAACATTTTATGTTCGATCTAGCTCAAATGAACATAGGTGTTTACAGCATACAAGTTTTCATATAGCCCTAAAGCTGCTCTAGAAGTATATAGTTTGACCTTTCTTAAACCCTAAAGGCTCAAATCTTCTGAATAACAGAGGGATGTAAGGTATTTCATAGTCGGTCCAGTTATACTTGAAAGTGTTTAACATTTTTGGTTCAACAAAATTGATTTTAAAATCTAAATTTTCTTGGTTTTGGTAACGTCGGGATAAAAAAAAGTACAAAATGGAAAAACCTATTTTACACCCCCTTTAAAATTATACCGATCGACTCGGAGTTATTTTCTGCGTCGATTTAGACATGCCCGTCTGTCTATTTAATTTTGTTACAAAAGTGTAGGCCGCAAATATAAACCGATCGCGATGAAACTTTGCACATTATAATGTTTCCAGCTTGTAGTAGTTGCTATTGAAATTGGATGATATCGGTCCTCCAAGTTGTTTTATAGCCCCTATTCAAATGGTCCTTGCGATTTTGTGTCTTAACTAAATAGTAGCGGCAAATTTCATTAGATTTGGGATTTGGGATCTATCTACGCAGATGATAGACATTTCTGAAAATATACCATACCGGTCCAATTCCTAATATAGCCAACATAGAAATGTTCTGACCGATTTGGTGCCTTACCCCTTCCTGGCTTAACGGCAACGTCAATAAATAAAATATCCGCGTTTGGCTAAAGAGCAACCAGAATAGGTTCAATTATACCCAGCTGTCATTATACCCAGAGAAAACCATGGTTTGGAGCAGATAATGGGCTGGTGGAATCATCGGTCCTTATTTTTTAAAAAATGATGATGGCCAGAACGTAATAGTGAATAGTGATCTCTATCGCGCCTTGATATCGGACTTTTTGCTACATGAAATTGAAGTAATCTCGACTGTATTTGGTTTCAACAGAAAGGTGTCACTTGCCATACAGCTGCTCAAACAATCTTCAAAGAGCAGCCGGTGAGTAAGCCGCCTCGATCATGTGATATCACGAGTTTAGACTTTTTTCTTTGGGACTACGTAAAGTCCAAAGTCTAAGCTGACAAACCAGCTAAGATTCAGGTTTCGAAACCAACATTACGCGTGCAATGAACGCCATACCGGTCGAAATGCTCGAACGAGTCATCCAAAATTGGACCTTCCGAATGGACACGCTGAGACTTAGTCGCGGTTAACATTTGAAGGAAATTATATTTAAAAAAATAAATGGCATAAAATGTCCTTTCGAATGAACAACAAAGATTTCACACTTGATTTGAATTTTTGTTTTTGAAAACAATACCTCTAGACTGATCACCCGATATTTATAACAAGCGATAAATTGTAAATATGGACATGTGAATTCTCAATTTATAGAAAATTTCACTTCGAATAAAAATATGAATATATTTTTATAAATCAATTGAGATTGGGGCTGTTGCTCCTAGACCCTTGGGGCCTCAAAAATCGGCCGCGTTGTTGAAACAAGCGACCAACTTCAAATATGGACATTTGGCTACTTAAATTAAAGAAAATTTCTCTTACGAATTAAAATTTGGACGAAAATTTTTCAGGTCCAACATAATGTCTTAACTTTTTTTTTATTTTTTTTAATTGAATTTAGAGTTTAATTGTTTTTGAGGTAATGACCTTACTTATTTAACGAACTACATATGTATACATATGTGACACGCAAAATAGAAAGGGACCTAAGGTTAAAAACCAGTTTTGTTCAGGAGAGCCATTTTAAAGATTAGGTCATATCTCTGGGAGGGAACACTTTTGGGGCATGGGATCGGTCTCATTCGATTCTCAGATGTTGTCCACATCAAAAAAAGAAAAAAATGAAGATTGATTTTTTTACCCTTAGGTCTCTTTCTTTATGCACTGCCATATTATGGGAATTTGTATCGTCGAGGAGCGAAGACAAGACAGTCACTAACACTAATTAATGGCGGGCTTTCCTTCGTACCTTTATTTTTTCTGTTTGTTATTATCAACGTTTGTTGTTATGCTCTTTTAAGAGTGAACAGGGATTTTGTCTCCTTTGCGCCGGTTTTTTATCAATTTTCTTCTAAAGTTGGAACAACCCTGTTTTTTGTGGTGTTCGCACCAATTCACTTTTTTAAACAAACAAAAAACAGTTAGTTCGGCCGAGACGAATCTTCCATATTTGAACTGTTCTAACATTTTAACTCGAGTATCCGCATGTTAATACTTCCTATATTATGTTTATTTACTAACGTCGGAGGCCTGGTTTTAAGCAGATCTTGGACACACATGTTTATTTCAAATAAAAACGATAACTGATAAACTTTCAGTGGACTAGTTTATTTATAAACGTTTATAGGTGCATTATGATAATTTTAAGCCTCTTTTTTTTAATAACCATGCCCGCGATTTATGTCTTTCGCCCGTTTACTTACTTTAAGAGCTTATGACTTTATTCTTGATCACTTATTTCATTTAATCGCAATCGTACTTTTAGCAGTATAACTTAATAGCCATTTTCTCCCAAGATTAGTTTAGCTTTTATTTCCTAAGCTTTCTCTTAAACTGAATAAGTGCACAAGTAAAATACAATTTGTCTACTATACAAAAACTAATATTGCATAAAATATTTCCAATTTCAGAGGTGACAATCGAATTGGAAGTACCACTTAAGCAAGAAGTGGAAGAAATTTTTCCCGATACACCTCCCTACTATGACGACTCGTCTCCAGCAAATACTTCAACGGATAATTCTAATTCCACTTCACTCAAACCCATTAAGATGTCAGCATTGAAAGCATTAAAGGCGCGTTATACGTGCAACAAATGTGGCCGCAAATGTTCCTCGAAAATTATGCTCAACGATCATGTTTCTTCATCGTGCAGCCGTGAGCCACAGTATCCCTGTACAGTGTGTCCGAAGAAGTTCTATTCATCGAGTACGCTTAACTGCCACATGACCATACACACCGGCGAACTGCCGCACAAATGCAACTACTGTGATAAACGTTTTCGCACCAGAGGCCAGGTGACTGTACACCACAGAACTCATACCGGCGAAAGGCCATTCGTATGCCAGGTAAATAAGACTGCGCTTTCCTTGTGCTACAGAAAATCATGTTGATTTTATTACAGGTCTGCTCGCAACGCTTTACACATCGTGAGACGCTCATTGCCCATTTATCTCGTCACATTGGCATGAAACGTTACAAGTGCTATAATTGTGACAAACATTTCTCTTGCATTAGTGCTTTAAAAACGCATCGCGAAATTCGTCCCGATACCTGTGGCAAAGTGAAATTTAATCCACGTGCCGTTGGACCACGTGTTCGTGTTGTACGCGGTAATGTCATATTCGAGCCACAGCCAGAAATAAATCCCTATCTGCGGTCGGAAGATCCTAAAACTGTTTTGGCTGAATTACAAAATCAACCGGAGAATGTTGTTAATTAAGCATTTGCACACTTATACTTTTTTCTTTTCAATTTTGTTTTATTGATTGTAGTTTTTAAACATTGCCTGTTTTATATTTTCTTTTAGTTATTACTTGCTAGTTTTTAGTGATATTATGATATATATGATATGCTCGCACCATATAGAAGTTTGTTGCAATTTGTTTTCGAAATAACTCTTTAGGTTTGGTTGTTTTTATTTCTTCCATTCCCGCACCCCATGCCAATCCTTAAAAAGAGTTTGAATTGTTTAAAAAAATTAAGCGAATACATTTTATCTGCTTAAAAAGAGTCACTCTTTAAAAATTGTTTTAGTATTTTTGAAAAATAAACGAGTGGGTTGATTTTGTTTGTAATTTTAAAAGAATAATAAAGCGTTAAACTATTACAATGAGTGGTTAACTTTTAATGAAATAGTAACATAAGTGGGGGGCATTCGTTGAGTGATGATCAGTGTGCAAGACTAGCACACCTGTACATTCAGGTTCAAATCCGGATAAGAACGTCTTAAAATTATCAGTGGTGGGATATCGTTAAAGCCATACTCCTCTGTGTTTACCAGTAGGTTCCGGTAAGTGGTTATACAAACAACCTTTAGATCATCAAAACTATCGGGCAGGTCTAAACAACATTCACGCCGATGAAGTCGAAGCAGCAGTATCCAGCTACCGTGTGAATGTAGTGCTAGGGGAGCATCCCTCCACAACTTCTCCTGAGGAGAAGGTACTACCTCGGCAGGCGCGCGTTGTTCTGGCTCAGCTGATTACTGGATGCAATTCTTATTGGGCACGAATTGATGCTCACGTTCCAAACATCTCTCCCGCCTGGCATTAGGGACCACATGACGTGCTGCACCTCCTCAATTGTCCGGCCAAACCCACTCAGCTAACCCGCAGGTCTATATGGACGCATCCAGTTCTAATGGCGCATTTCCTCCACCAGGATATCGAAGCAGATCCCCCATAGACGAAGAAGACTCCAAAATTAAATACATATATTGTTGTTACAACGACAAATTATAAATTCAAGCGAAATTTTTGCGATTTAAAAAGAACACAATTAACTTCAACTCGTAGTATCTCAAATCTATGATTTCACATACTACTTAGTAGGGACATAAATACTGTTGCAAAATTGAACACACCCATTTCAATAGTAGAACTGAACATACCCCGTTAATGTCATATGGGTTTTGAAAGCTAACCTCAATAGCGTTAGTCTGTAACGGGATTTTAAAATTGTTTCAACTTTCATCATGGAGTGGTCAGATAATGAGAACCGTATCGCTGTAGTAGCGCTTTTCAAGTGTGAAATGAAAAAAGGCGATATTTTCAAAACGCTCCGGCCACTAGGGATTAGCCGCATGTTCGTCTACTGTTTGAGGAGACTGGAGATGTAAAAGACCGCCGCCGGTCGGGCCGCCCACACTTATGTCATCAAAGCCGTTAAATCAAGAATTCACAGAAATCCGCCCCAAGAACAGAAAATCATGGCCCGTGAGATGAATATCACGCAAAAGTCCATGAGTAGAATCATTAAAAAAGACTTGGGACTTGGGGCTTTCAAACAACGTACCGGACATTTATTGACAGCTTTAAAAAAAATAGGATTGAAAAATGCAAACGTCTTTTGGTAAGGGACGCTGATAACTTGCACAGAAAAATTTTGTTCACCGATGAAAAAATTTTTACCGTTCAGGAAAAATTTAACAAGCAAAATGATGGAGTGTATGCGCGGTCATCTAAGGAAGCATCCCAAGGGTGGTAAAGGGTAATCACCCAGCTTCAGTCATGGTTTGGTGGGGTGTCTCTTACGATGGGGTCACTGACCAGCATTTCTGCGAACAATGAGTCGTAACATTGGCCAAAGTTTACCAAGAAACCTTTTTGGAAGCTGATGTGAAGCTTCTTAACAATTCCCTGTTCCAAAACCAGCCATGGACTTTCCAGCAGGATTCTACGCTGGCTTTGATGACTAAAACGTCCCAGGCCTGGCTTTGACACAATATGCCAGCGTTCATTTCCTCTGAAGAATGACCCTCAGGCAGTCAATATTTGAACCCATTGGATTACAAATTGTTACAAAATACCCCAACATTGGATCTCTTAAGACTGCTTTGGTTCGAGCATTTTCCAATAGACGAGGTTCGTGCAGCTATTGACGATTAGCCAGTGCGACTTAAGGCGTGTGTAAAGGAAAAAGGCGGACATTTCGAATAATTAGATTCTTTTTGGATACAATATACATCAATAAATATATTAAAAAATATTTGGTCCAAAAACATTCAGTACTTTTTATTTTACAGCATAAAACGTGTGTAACAGTAGTTATGTCCCTACTAAGTACTTAAATAAGCGTCCCGATTCTGCATGACAAGTCACTGGGAATTGTTTCCCCTCAACGGGAACATTTTCTCTTTCCTCTTATTCTTAACGAACTTTGAAAATGTGGAACTTTTATACGGAAAAAAGTGGATATTAAGAATATCAAAAAAAGAAGAATAATGTAACAAATTTTGAGAATATTTCTGCCCAAAAATTTCAAGAGAGTCGTGCCAAAAAATGTAAGCCTCCTTTTGCTGAGTGGAAAAGGTATGTACAACGAAATTTGATTGATAAAGTGTGGTCCAACTATAACTGACTAGTTTATTAATAAATTATGATTATTTTTAAGCCTCTGTAGCCTATAGATTCAATAACAATGCCCGCGATTTATGTCTAACGCACGATGTTAATTGAAAACATGGACCATCGGATAGATATCCTCATTTATCTTTTGAATTGTTCTTGGCTTATTGACGCACACTTTTTATTTTGAATATCCACAAAGAATAAAGTCAAACGGTGTCAAATCAATTGTGTACCTCTTTATAGTTGCACTTGTCAAACTCCGAAACGAAAAATGTCAAATTAAGTTGGGGAAAATAAACTTGACGTTAGGTGTGACTCACAATTGCATTGTCAAACACTAAAACAAAGAAATGTCAAATTAATTTTGGCACAAAACTACACATGGTTAGACCACCCTTTACAGTGCACAAATAACGACAATGCTAAACCTTTTTCAAGTATGGGCCGAGCAAATAAAGTAAGTACGGCGCAAGAGGCACAAAACCTCAAATTCTCTAGAGAGATTGGTAGATACCCCAATATGGAGCAGATGTTTTCTGCTATCATCACAAACACAACACTGAATATTTTTACATATTTTTTTCGTTTATTTTTACTTTGTACATTTTAAACTTCATAAAAATAATTTGCACGAAATGTTAGCCAAACAAAACAGCTGACTTCGAATAATCGAAATTCTTTATCTTGTCAATATTATCCCTGCTTGTTTAGAATAGGAGGATCAAGGTAGAGTTAGCTATCAGCTGATTTACAATTTTTTCTAGTAGTAATTTAAATTGTCAAATTTGAAATTAGACAAAGGCAATTCTTGAAGTTTGTAATATGGCGTTTACACTACAGTAATTTTTCTTAATTCGCGCTCTCATTCGTAATTCAACAACCAATTACAATGCGACCTACGTAATTCACGATACCAAATACTGAAAGCGAATTACGTTGTTTGATAATAATTCTTTTTGAATTACCTTCTGAATTATGAACAAATCGTTGCCTTCTCTAATTTTATCCGAAATTTAAAATGTAAACATAAACCACAAAGAGAAAAAAAAAATAAGTTCCAATTAAATAATTACAATCAAACAAAAATAACAAATTATAAGTACAAGAAAGAAAACAGTAAAAGAAAGTTGTCTTGTTCTTAGATTTAATAAATAAAAGAGGAATTGTAATGTAAATAAACACAATTTTTTTCCTTTAGAATACCGAAGCAACTGTCAAATCGAATTAAGTACGTGTAGTGTAAACGGGGTAATTCGCATAAGTAATTCAAAGAGCGAATTGTTATAAGGCTAAGCGAGGACATGTTATAAGGCTAAATTTGTATATCAAACATTCACAATAATCGTCAAAATGTATTTTTGACAATTGACTTTGACAGTTAAGCGTTTATTTTACCATGAAGAGGATTATACTCTCTGCTAAAACAAATTCACCGGGAATTATCTTCGGCGAGTATTCAAAATCGGGCTGAAGATGTTTTTCTGTGTTGCATGAGATGTACTTCTCCTGTGAACCAATTCTTTTGAATTCAGTAAAACTAAAAAAACTAGTTCGATTTTGATGAAAACTTCAAATTTTGGAAAGAGTAGAAAAAAAGCTCATTGTTTCCTTGTATAAGACAAAAATACATATGGAGCGTGGTAGTAAGATACAAACGTGTGTCGGTAAATATAAATATTTACAATTATTATTAAAAACAACAGCGGCTTTTATTTTGAATCAATCATTTTACTATATATTTAAATATTATTTTTTCGATTTTTTTATTTAAATATGCTTAGATTATATTAATTGCATTTTAGTTTTTGGTTTCTTGTGTTTTTCTTAATTTTTTGTTGGTATTTGGACTAAAATTTCTGTTTGAAATTATAGTTATATTTTGGATTTATTTTTTTCATTGTTTGAATTTATTTTAGTTAGTTAATGTTTTCGTTCTGTTTTAATATTGAGTGTTTCTGCGTTATAAAAAAAATAACAATGGTATTTAAATTTTTATAAGAATAACATTGTGAGAAACTTTATAAGAACAATTTTATTTTTCATAGAATAAAATATAGCAGTTGGATTTTGTACGAGATGACTTTCTTTGTGGGCGAATGCAAAATTTATCATTTTATAAAATATAGATTTTAACAAGTACAGTGGATACCCAATTAAAAGCAAATCCCGATATTGATAAAATTTTGGAAATTGTTAAATTTAAAAACAAAGTATATTTCATTACCGATCTTAATTTTGCAAATGTGTATAACATTCTTCAAAGTTATAAAATTAGCTCTCGATTATCATAAAGTTGCTTTTGCCAAATTGTCTTTGGCGAGCCAGTGATTAGAGTAAATTATTCTTCTGCATTTTTGAGCACTCCTTTGCTGTTAAGCGGAGTATTTAATACACAATTTCTGAATTTGTTTGTTATACACGTACCTATAGTAAAATTCATGAAATCCAGTGTTTATTAAATCGGGAATCCACTATATTGTGTATTAAAACAAAAGTTAATACTAGACATAGCATTTATAAGTTTTAAAAAATATATTTATACATTAAGGTGGGTTGCGAAAACTCATTACGGCGTTAATCACCCAAAACTAAATTAGGATTGTTCAAATTGATTACACTGTGCGACAGCCACAATCGGTTTGGGATGAAACCACCGGGGAAAGTTATATCGGTCAAAAAAAGGTCATACGTGTCCCAGCGTTTCGTTGGGTCTCATCTAGGAATCGAGATATATCGATTTGAAGTTAGTAAGTATCGTATAGGGGAATTTGTCACGTTTTTGGCTCTTTTGTTTGACATAACTTGAGAACCACTCGTCCGATTTAGCTGAAATAAATTTTAAAAAACCAAGAATTACAATTCCCTTAATCTGTTCATATATTATTTACCTTTACAAGTAATAGTTTCCAAGTTAAAAATAAGCGCATGAAGAAATTTTTTTTTTTTTTTTTATTTTTTTTTTAAATACATTTATTTTCGTTTGTTTGCTCCCTTTTCTTTTCTTGCGTGGTGGTTCAGAGGAATTGTAATTCTTAATTTTTCTAAATTTGTTTCAGCTAAATCGGACGAGTGGTTCTCGAGTTATGTCAAACAAAAGAGCCTAAAACGTGACAAATTCCCCTATACGATACTTACTAACTTCAAATCGATATATCTCGATTCCTAGATGAGACCCAGCGAAACGCTGGAACACGTATGACTTTTTTTTTACCAATATAACTTTCCCCGGTGGTTTCATTCCAAACCGATCACTGACCCTTACCATTTGTCGCAGAGTGTTATCATTGCCAGTTTGGTTTTTTTTCCTGCTACATATTGCAATTTTTTAACAGGTTTAGCGACAAAATTTCAGATAAAGCTTTTCTTCTAGCTTTTTTTAGAAATTATTTATTTTTTTATGCTTTCTTATTTAAAACGAAGAAAAATGGTCGTAAAATTCGGCCAGGTCCCACCTTATATACCCTTCACCGTCCCTAATCTCAGCAAAACATCAAAACTACTCTACGAGTATAATAAGGCTCGTACCAAATATTACTTTAATTTTAGTACACCATATAGTCTATAATGCGCCTATGTTGGTACGATTTTGAGCAACATGAGCCAATCAAGCAACTATGCCCTCTTTTGAGGTATTTAGTTAGTACCGACTAACAGTACCTATTTTAACCATGGTCCGTCAACAAAAAATTATTATTTGGATTCAAAACAACGTAGTTTTATTTTAATCTGGTATGGAAAAAAAATAAATTTTAAAGTTTTGGATTTTTAAATTTAAAAGATTTTGTTATTTATAACTTTTGAATTCCTTATTGCTTCAACCAACTCTGCTACAAGTCTGTTCCCTGACTTTTTCTTAAAAAATTTTCTTTTCTGAAAAACTTTTCTTTTCTGAAAAACTTTTCGTAAAAACTTTATTTATATGACTAGTATTCACCTCAAACGTAATTTGTACTTGGGAGTCGTACATTTATCCCTTTAATAGCTCATTTTAATAGCTGTTGTTCATTTAAAAGTCAATTATTTTAATCATACTCGCAGTAACTTGAATACTCACGAAAATGTCTTCACATCTTTTGTTAATTTACAGAAGTTACAGAACATACTTTTTCGTTTCAGATGATGAAAAAAGTGTAAAATTTCTGCACGAACAACGTCTACGAACAAAGGATCTTCCTTCTCCCAGGCGAAGTTAGAGCTTTTGGTCGTTTGTTAGACGAGGATAGTTCTTCATATATCCCAACTCTTGTTAAAGACGACCAGGCATTCACTGACCCGGTTAATAAAGCTAACCTTTTGGATGAAATATTTGCAGGAAATTCTTCCTTGTCGGAAAGCAATCAACCACTCCCCGTGATCGAAAACGTATGAAGTTCCATGCCTCAGATATTTTTTCGAACGCGTGGAGTTAAAAGGGTTCTTGCGAACATCTATGTAAATAAATCCCCGGGCCCGGATGGTATCTCGACACTTGTCCATTGTAACTGCTTGTCGACGCTAGCCCGTCCATTACCCACCTTTTTACCGTGCGGGAGTTTTCCAGCGTGTTGGAAGGTTGCGAACATCCAGCCGACCCCTAAAAAGGGTGAAGCCAATAATACTGCGAATTATCGGCCAATTGCGATTTGCTCTGCGCTCTCCAAGGTAACGGAGAGCATGGTAAACTACCATCTTGTGAGGTATTTAGAGACCAACGACTTGCTAAGTGATCGACAGTATGGCTTCCGTAGAAATCGCTCTACCGTAGACCTGGCGTTCTAGTCTGAGCTTTGGATTCGGTCCACCCGTTTGGTGAGAGTAAGGTCGTGGCTCTAGATATCTCTAAGGCCTGTGATAGAGTCTTGCACGGTGCACTCATATCAAAGCTGATCGCTTTTGGTGTCGATAATACGTTTGCTCGATTTATATCGAGCTTTCTTAGAGATCGCACTATTGGAGTTGTTGTAGATGGGTTCTCATCCAACACACATAGTCTGACCGCAGGTGTACCACAGGGCTCTGTCCTTTCTCCCTCTTTATTTCTTATTTTCATTGACTATCTTTTAAGTCAGACCGTGAATCCAATCTACTCCTTCGCAGCTGAGTAACCTCTGTCATTCATATTCATTCGACCGTAGGCCGAGTGTTCAAGCTTTTGAAGACAAAAGGCGAATTATGAATGAGACACTTAGCCGGGATCTACTGGCCATTTCCGAATGGGGTCGAGTGAATAGAGTAGATTTTAATGCACGTAAGACACAGTACTGTATAAATGTACATTATGTATAAATGAAAAACCCGGGAATTAAATCAAATAGTTTTTCTTTTAATTAAATTCCTTTTTTCTAATAATATTTCAATTTCGTGGTAAACGAAAACAAAGTGCAATAATTGTGAAAGTGTGTGCAAAATAAACATGAGTAATCTGGACATTTTAATTAACGAACAACGTGATTTGTTCGAGTTATTAAAAAAATATCAACGCCGATTTGTAGCAAAAAATGCTAGTGAAAAAACTCACAGTTATGTACATAAATGCATTAGCCCAAAGGGTTGAGACATTTTCAACCGATTTGAGAATCAAAATGATACGATTGTGCGTTTGATAAATGAAATGTCACTTAATGTTGGTGATGTTCCGTATATGAACGACGAAGTGTATTTTAAATTCTGTGAAAAATATTTTACGTTCAAAGGCACACTAATCGACTGTTTTCCAGATCACTCAGTAGCACAATCTCCAATGACTAGCACTTTTGTGGCACACAATAATCGTGCAGACACAACTATTGTATCAGATTTTAAACTTCCGAAAAATTCTTTACCACAGTTCTTTGGAGAGTGGGAGAGAGTGGATTTCTTTCCGCAACATATATTTCTCCCTTGTACACCAAAATGATTCCCTCAAAATAATTCAAAAATTTTACTATCTAAAAGGTACGCTCACTTGCGAAGCTGCCAATTTAATAAGGAATATTTCAGCTACAGAAGCTAATTAAGACTCAGCGTGGAAGGTTTTGGAATCAAGGTACCATAACAAGTGAATGCTTGATGGTAGTTTGATTTCCAAACTGTTTAATGTTCAGAAACCTGACGGTGATTTTCAGTCCAGTAGCTTTTACAGTGAGTTAATATTGCCACTACAACTATTTTTCTAACAAAGAGGTATTTTAAAAATTAAAATTAAATACCCGTTTCTTCTTATTTAAATAAATGTATAAATAGAAAATGTTTTGCAACTTATTTAACATTTGTTTTACAATCCAAATTTTAGTTTTGGGTATTTTCTGGAACGTTTTTTTATGGTCCGCGCTCCAACTAAATACTGCTGCTTATAATCTCAAAATCTGTCGGAACGAGGATATAGGGGAAAAAAAGACGTGGTGAATGAAAAACAGCTATAACAAATATTAAAAATAGCGTAGAATGGCAAATTTTACTAGAATTTTTCAAATATATTGGTGAGTTTTCTTAAAGTTTGGGTTTTAAGTTTTTATATAATTAAAAACTCTTGTATTTTTTGTTGTTTAATTTAAAATGAAGCCCTTTTTAAAAATTTATTTATATTTGTATATATATTCATTTATATATATATTAGTTTTAATATGTGTTTTTTTCTGTTTATCATGTTTTTAATTTGGAAATTTTATTTTTCATTTTATTGTGGTTGTTTAATTTTTAATATAGAATTTCTTCGAATGTTCTTGATCTGGGATTTCTTTTCATAACATTTGCCGTTTTTAATTGTATTCTCATATTTAGTGCTTGTTGTATTTTGGTTTAAACATTATTTTTATTTTGCTGTTTTTGCTTTGAAAATCTTAAATATTTATTGCTGTATAATTTTTTTCATGTTATATCGTTATTTTTCAATTATTTTAATATTTGTTATCAATCTTGTCAATTGTAATGATGCTTTTGGGGTTTCGTTTGTTTTGTTTCATTTGGTTTATGTAAAAAAGTAATAAATGTCTTTTTGTTTAAATTATTCTTCTATATGTATAATTATATATATCATTGTATTTTTTTAAATATTTTTTTTCTTTATATTTACATAAGTTATCTTTTGTGTTGTATATAATTATTGCCCTTTTCTCTTGACGCAAGATGTTTATGGTTTTATTTCTCATATACTTTTTCTAACAAAAAAATAAACGGAAAATTTTAAAATATTTGTTGTTGCTTAAGTTTCTATTTAATCGTTGTTTAATTTAGGTCTTTGTATCAAAAAAAATTGTCTAGCAAATTTTGCTCTGTTCTAAAAGATCGCGGAGTGGCATTTTTTGTTTTGCAGAAGAACAATGGGCTTATTGGAAGTACGAACAAAATCCATAACATTTCAATTCATCGGATTTTTTCGGTCAATTTCGATAAAAATTGTATTGAACTTGTTGAATGTGCATTTAAATTTTATATTCAAATAGTAAGTGATGAAACCACCACTTATTTAGGATTGTTTTGGAAACCCCGGTTTTCCGTTATCGTTTTTTTAAATAACCGGAGGAACTGTTTAAACCGGTTATTATAAGCATGAATACAAAAAATCGAAACATAAGAAATTTTAAAATAATTTTTAAGATTATACATACCCTGCATCATTTTGATTCATAGCTTACACTAAATATGTGGCTTAGAGCTGTGGAGTTTCAAAACGGATAATACCAATTCATGCATAGAATTGGACAGATCTCACCGTTAATAATTGCTTGTTGACTACAAATGAAAAAAGCAGAATTTAATTAAAATCGTACCTCATATAAGCTTTTGAGAGGGAATGAACTAGAAATCAGGAAGAACCTTTTAGCGGGGCTATATTAAAACATGAACTAATATAGTTCAGTTTCACCACTGTTGGTTGGTCAACCCGTTTTAAGTGAAATTTAAGCAAGGTTGTAATATGTGGCTTTTGGATCGCATTTAACTCTTAGGAGGCTATTACAAAACAGGGCCTGGTGTATACCATTTTGAGCAATCCGTGATCTGAGGATGCACAATATTCAAAGTTTCAACGAAATCGTTTCATTTTTCCTTGGCAAACCAAACCGGCTAACCGAAATAAATCCCTCGTTTTTTTTGGTTAAAATTAAGTTCGTTGACACTTAAAAATTTCATCGCCTCAAAATTAAAGATAAATGCGATGTGGACAACATTTTTACATATGGAATAGAAGGCATCTGTAAGTGTGTACCAGATATTGATTAAAAAATTTCTTTCTATATGGAGTTTGCGACGTTTTAACATAAAAATGCGATACCAGGCTTTTATCGAAAATTACAATTTCATAAAAAACTGCCGACGTTAACGACAAATAACCGGTTTTTGGTTACACTGTAAAACAGCTGATATATACCTTTATTTCCAACATATCCTAGCGAAATTAAACGCGTTTTTATAGAAAAAGCGTGATAATGGCTTAGTGTTGTAAAGCGTTCGTTTTATTTCTTTTTTAATTATTTTTGTAGTAAACATGCCATGTGAAATGATTTTATATATCATCTAATGCCAAATTCGAATATACATTCGTATGAAAATTGACAGCAGAAATCCATTAAATTTTGTTCGTTTCGCAAATGCCGCTTTAAAGAAAGTGAAAACCGTATGTTTTGGTAAAATACAATTAGTTTCTCTAAAACTCCCTGGTACGGAAAAGCTATAAGTTTGTTTGAAACAGTATTAGAACATCGGTTAACGGAAGATGTTGCTTTGAATTATATACCTAATGAACGCTTTTTTCGGGGATAAAACGATATTTGCGTTCTGATGCAATAAATCGTATGTGGTTTTGGAATTGAAAAAGTGGCGATGCTGTCCACAAGCTCAGATGTCTAGTTTAATAAGAAAATGTGAAACGGCATTACTGACGTCTCGTACAAAAGACGTCTTAGTTCGTGGACTGCTTAATAGCACTGTTTTTTGTTTAGATACTGCATATTTGCTTCCTGTTTTTGTCATACTTTTTGGAAATGGAAATGTTTTTTCGGACTAACTAGTTTTGCGGTCGATAATTTTGTAATTAAAATCGGCACATATGTATTTTTGTATATGTGACTAATTTTGTTTGAACAGATCTTATTTAACGACCGATCGTCTTGTGTGCACACCCCTTATGCCGATTAAAGCAGCCCACCGACCACCACGTTTTTTCAACACTGTCGATTTGACAGCTTTTACATGACTCGTGCTAGAGGTAAACAACGCTTTGGCCTTTAATTTCCGCTTTCTTTTCTTCTGTTGAAAATATCTTGTGAAAATTATTATAATGTTTTACTATTCTTAACATGCTTTATAATCATTTCTTAAATACAAACATTTTTTTCATAAAGTACTGGGTTTTTCCTATAATATGGTTTTCGACTTTTATTTTTTTTCTTGATCTTGGTTTTCAAACTCTTATATTCTAAAAGCGTATTTAATTACCTTATTTTTACACAATGTCTTTTGTTTTAAAGTAAAAATTTTCAATTTCTGTTGTGTTTTTTCTTTAGCCTTAAAAACGGTTACGTTGATTCTTTGTTTAATTCGTTACAAAATAAAAAAATTAACTTGAAACATAAAGATTTTTATACTTAATAACTACCTTCATTCAAAAAATAGGTGGGAAATTAAAATCTGATTTCTTGCAATTTTTCAAAATTTGAAAACTGAAAACAATGTTTTTCTGCATATTTGATTCATTACTGTCTTTTAAAATATTCGAATTCGTTATTTTCTGTTAAATACTATTTTCTCTTTTATATTTTGTTTAAAAAATAAATCAAAATTGATAAATTAGTCTACATTTATTGTTAACTATGAATTCATTCATATTATTTGCAATGTTTGGTGAGTTTTTGTTAGATTATAATGCAAAGTTTAAGTGAAAGAAAAATCAACGAAATTTGGAAGTTTATGTTTCTTTTGAAAGCATAAAATCTTAACTTAAATTTTTTAATGTGTTTGTGCAAGTCATGTGTTTGAGAAAAATGTTTAATTATTTTGAAAATGCGGCAGTTAAAATAACAGAAAAAATATATAAAAATAGTTTGTTTTTATGTTTACCGTTTTTGTTTTCATTCAACAAACTAACGTTTAATGAAATTGGCAACATCGCATTGTCATATCATATGATAAATTTGATGAGGGAGGAGAGAGAGAGGTGGACCTGGAAAAAAATAAACGTGTGAATATTAGAATGTTCAAAACTCAAAACTACACTAAAGAAAGTTTGTAAACGTACCTTTGTTTATATTGTGGTCGGGTCTCAGACTTGAATTGGAAAAGAAAATTCATCAGAAGTTCTTAGAAAAATATAAAACAAAATCGATTCGCTCCTAAATGTACAGGCACAATTTCTGAAACTGTTAATTTTTAGAGTAATATAGAAGTTTAGAGTCACCTTCACAACCATCGAAAAAAAATGCTAAAGCTTATGCTTCCCTTGCAAAACGATACATTTCTCAAGTTTTTTAATGCTTAATTTTTTTCTTTCCGACCTAATAGGTGCGTCGTCTCATTAATACTTCTGTAGATCTTATGGAACAATTGCCTGATTGCTGCCAAAAATGCGGTAGAAAACGATTTGGTGTGTGAATTGCTTATTATACCCCATTCAATTACAAAATGTTATAATCTGGCAACAATTTAACTGTGAATCAGAATCGGCTTTAGACGTGTCGTCGTCAGTTTTGCATTTATCTCTAGTTTAGAGGAGAAGGAGTGTAGAGCAGAAGAAGCATCCGTTACTCATTTGGAAGTAAATGACTTTCCAATATTTGTTAATTTTTTTGTAAATGTCAAAAATTCTTTAACCAAACCATCCGTTTGCTGTGTAAGATGTATTTTTTATGGGAGCGGAAATTTCGTTTTAGGAGAATACTAGGCTTTGCAGTGATGTTTTTCACTAGCAAAAATTAAATTAAAATTCTAAACATTATTTTGTTGACATTTGCAAAATAAATAATATAACAAATATTGTTAAGTAATTTTCAGGGTATTTAACGGCTGCTTCTACACTGTTCTACACTACAATTTTTCCATGTAGATATAAACCAAGTGTTTACCTGAAACGAAGTTTGTGCTTAGGATTTTTTTTATTTATCTCTATAAAGAAAATTCGCGATGTAGAGCAGTGTATTCACATTCATTTAAATACTCCTAAAAATGACTTCACAAAATTTGTTTTTTTTTTGCAAGAGTCAAATATTTCTTGACCAAACAATTATCAGAACATTAATACTTGTTGCTGGCGGCGAAAAAAGTCTGTACTGCTAGTGATAAATATCCCTGTAACAGTTGCATATTCCGCCACCTTTTCGTTCAGCTGAATATCAACAAACGAAAACTGCTAAACGGAATATACCAAATAAATTTCGTTTGCTTTGCAACATGTATTTCTTATGGGAGCGAACTTTTCGTTCTGGGTGAATACTAGGCCAAAAATGCAAAGCTTCTAAGCGAAAATTTTGTTTAAGGTGAAAACTAGGCTTAAATTTACAACTACTTCTTGTTCTGCTGGATTATCTCGCTTCCCTTACGATGCATGACTAATATTTTATCAAACTGTTCACATACGTTTGAAGAAGTAAAATAAATCGAAATTTTACATAAATTACTTTAAGCGGTGTTCAGACCTATGCGATACAATAAAAAGTGTCTGCCTTATTTGCATATAGAATTTAAATTAGCGTTTAATAGTTTTCGTTTCGAAGTCTTATGGAAACTGACAACTGATAACCGAAGTCTAAAGAAGTACCATATTCGATAAACTTTGTTTATTAGAATTTTACAAACAATAGAAAAGTAGATAGTCAGAGGGGAAAGTGCTGATTTTTTTATGAAATAAGAAATCATCCTTTTTCAAGAGATGATATTGGGCGAAAGAAGCGAATGAAATGTGAAAAATAAAATTGAATGCCGGTTGTTGTTTTGGTTTGTATATATCATTAAATTTTTATTAATATTATAATTATTTTTTTGGTATTAAATGTTTTTAATTTTATTTTTTATATATATGAACTTGGACTAATTTATCAACAATTTCTTATGCAATTTTTCAACGGTTTAAAACTCTAAAACTCCATAACAATTTTTTTTATTAATTATACTTATAATTTTCATGTGGTTTTGTATTGTTTTCATTTTAGATATATAAGTTTTTGTTTTCTCTTTTTTTTGGTTTTAATAATTTCATTTATTATATAATTTTTTGTTGTTTGTTACTACTTAAAGCATTACCATTTTTTTGTTATTTTCTCATTTCTTTTCTTATAATCTTGTTTATGTAATTAATATTTTAAAGGGGAAAAAGGAATAGTTGTTGGTTTTGTAATGAGTTTTTTTGTAGTTTGTTTTGGTTTTAAAAATGAAAAACATAATACGTTAACAATTTTTTTTTGTTTGTTTATATATATAAGATGTTTGGTTTTGTTTGTTGTTGTTTATAAATATTAACAGGAAAAAAGTATGTAGTGTTTCATTTTATTTAATTATTTATTTGTTGTTTGTTATTATTATTATTCGTATTAGTTATTATTAAGGTATTAATTTTCAGAAGATTTTAGAGGAGCAAAAAGGATATGTTTTAAAAATGTGTGAGTTTTTTTTTTGGTTGTTCGTTCATGTTGTTTTTTTTAGATGTAAATTGTTCAATGATTTACTTATGGTTTAAAAGTTTGTTTTGTTGTATTAGTGTGTATCGTTACTATTAGTATTATTTTGTTAATTATAGTATGTATGTATGTTTAAGTTTAATTTGTTTTGTGGTTGTTTTTGGTAATGTTATGTTTTTTGTTGGAAGATTATGCTTGTGTGTTTTACGATTCAATGTTTCGGAATAATTAAAAAAGGGTGGAATATGAATGATTACACAATTAAAAAATTGGAAGGGTCTTCGCTACAACAAAATGCCTTGAGTAAAAATGTTTGTACAGAGTGGCCCATAAAGACAAGTGAATTTCTTACACAAGTTATTTTGGCTTTTTACCGATTATTACTGAACTCTTGGAAATTAAAATATGTATTGACCGATCAAAAAATGTATTTAATGATTTAAACTCAAATGCCAACAACATCCTTTATCCCTGAAAGGTGTGCTCTTCGAAATATTCGCTCTGAAGACAACATTGAAGCTGCGCGGCGGATAGTTGCAAATGAACAATCTCACTCAACTCGTAGCCGTTCGTTCCAGCCATTTGGGTATACCCGTAACCACATTGCAGAGAATTTTAATGTTGGATCTTAAAATGTACCTATACAAAATCTAACAACGACATCAAGGGGACTTACTTGGGCTAACCTGTAGAAATCTCCTCTGGTACCTAAGTCCACCCACACCTTTAAGTTCGATAGTCATGCAAACGCCATCTAGATTTACGGAACTATAAAATCACAATGTAGACGTAAAAACATCAGTTTTTCATCATTTCATTAAAAACAACTTCGTTTAGAAACGATTTCATAAAAATGCATTTTGTTGACATGTAGAACAGGGCCTTACATAATATTTTATTTATTGGCACATGACAAAATTATCCTAAAGGATTCACTTTCGTTTGAGGTGAGAGAAATTAGTTATTAACATGTCTGTAATAGATACTTATATACCCGACCTTTCATTTCAAAAAACAAACGACAATTCCTCAGCGCAAATTCCCAACTAAGATTTAGTTGGCTTTATTGGCAAAAACTTCTTATGACAAGCAAAACCAAAAAATTCTACATGAGTTAAATTTTATTGGAGTGTTGCATCACCGCAAATCAGGGAAATTCGATTCGGCCAAACGGCGGTGCGCCGTCGAAGTCTTTTAGTGTATTTTACATTCGTTCGCAATGCTAATATGTTAAATGGAGAAATATAGAGTCGACATTCAAGCCGTTTTCGGTATTCTATATTTATAAAAAGACCAAGCTGTTTAAAAAAAGCCGCGGTACAAAAACAGCACCTGTACAATTCAGCCGCTGAACAAAAGCAGCATACGATAACTTTAAAATATTTATTTGAGTGTAAATTAAAAAAAATAAATAATAATATAGAAATATTTTTGGGACATATTTATTTCATAGGCAATCGTTTTTTTCTTCTAAAATTTTCTGGACTTCGCTTTCGTTATGATAATAATCCTTCGTGCATACGCAAGGAATTGTGTCAAAATTGATAAAAACTTTTAACCGAAATCCAATATACCCCTATTGGCATATTACATGTACAAACGAATTCCGCATTAACAGAATTATAATTTACACGAAAAGTATGTTGTAAATGAAACAAGATTTAAATAATATCCAAGGCATTTTGTCTGTTTCTGAAATAAATTCAGGAAATATTTTGTAGCTTAACATCTTAGTTTTTTCCTTCAAAAATCTCTTGCGCAGTGTCATCATTTTAAGTTTAAAAAAAATAATTTTTCAAGTGGAAAATGTGTCTTATAGATTCGTCGTAAGTAAAGAGGTTTAATAAAATTAGAAAAAATTCGAGTATGAGAAAAAGTCAATAAGGATTGTAAATTGTTTAATGATTCCATAAAGTTTGTTTGCGGTTAAAATAATATATGTTTGTTTGAATGTATGATAGTATGCAAGTATTTTTGAGATTTTGTTTGTTTATTTGTTACCTTAAGTAATAGTAATACGTATGTTTTTATGTTTAGCTTAAAAGAATCGTTATTTTCCTTTTTAATATTATTTATTTATTTGTTTATGCAAGTATGTGTGTGTATTCATTTTAATAAAGATAGTTTTTGTTCATGTTATTGGATTTTTTTGGTGAAGTTTTGTTTTTCAAATTGGGGTTATGTATGTTCGAATGATTTGTTTATTAATTGTTTGTTATTATTTATTTATTTATTTTTTCATTATTATTATGATTTCTTTAGGTAAATTATTGCTTTCATATAACTCTTTTCTGATGTTAAATTGTTAATTATTTAATAATATTGTGTTATTGGTAGTAATTATGTTTGTTTTAGTTTATGTTTTATATGGTTTAATAATTGTTAAATGCCTATGTTGTTGTTGTTGTTAGAATTTTAACTATTATTTTCACTTTCCTTTTACTGTGAGGTTTATAATTTTTGTTGCGGATTTTAAGATTTTGGTTTTTTATATTCATCGCTTTGCTCTTTTTTCTTTTGCTTTACGGATGTTGTCCTTATCATTTTCCTTTCAATTTCATGTTTGTACAATTTTAGTTTAAATATTATTTGTGTTGATATTTTGTTTTTGAATTCGTTAAATTTTGTTTATTTTCTTTTGTCAAAATGGTTTATTTATTGCTCGTTTATTCATTTCAAATTTCGTTCAATTCATTTGAAAAAAGGTCTCAAGGTTCCTTCACTCATTTCAGCGTCTTCTTGACATTGATTTTTTAATTCTTTGTTGTTGTATTCATTAAGTTTATAGGAGATTTAGAAAGACAGAGAGACGCAGCTTTTTCTGAGAAATACAAAAAGAGTGAAATTAAAACAAGACTTATTTCAGTTGAGTAAAGCTTTTAGTTATATTTTTTGTTCTTCTTAATTTGGTTGTTTTCATTTATTTTTGTTTGGTTTTTTCTTTTGGTATTCGATTAGTTTTAATCCTTGGAGTTTATCTTTGGTTTGAACTTAGTAAGCTAATATATGTATAAGATATATATGTATGTATATATAAGAGATTTAGAGTGTTAGAAAGAGATAGAGAGAGACAAGTTACAATAGAGATTTTCAATATTACAAAGCAACTTAAATAGTAAATCATCTCCTTAAAGAGTTGTTTTTAAGAGTAAGCATTCCTGCTTGGCTTTAAAGTTTTTGGATTTTTCTTCATTAATCAATAAAATAAAATTGAATTTAAACGCAAATTATAGTTATAGATAAGTGATATTAAATTGTTATTTTATTTAATATGGCTTTTATTTTCAATATATTAAGTTAAAGTTCCTTCAATTAATAAATGTATTCCAATTATAAATACTTTATTATGTTTGATAATAAAGCTTTTTGGTAATGTGTGTTAGAAAGATAACATAAAACTATAAATAAAATGAGATTGTGAAACTAAAAACACAGAAAGGGGTTCGAGATTTGCAAACGACAGTTAAAACCGATTTTTTTTTTTACAAAATAGACATTTTTTAAACATTAAACGTCACAAGAGATCCTCAGTATCGAGAACAAAGTATGCACCAATACCGTCCGAACTCATTGCAACACTCGAGCGAAAAGTATCAAAACTAAGAGTTTAAAGCCGATTCCCCTCAAACAAGCGTCACGCCAACGCTGATGATATAGACGCCGATATAAACGGCTAAGATCGGCACATTAGAGCCGCCGTTACTATAGGCTAAGCCGTTGTTAAAAATGGAAGTATTCTTAGCAAATTCCTTTAATGTATGTATATTTCATCTCCTTTTCCAAATTCTATTCGGTTGTTATATATCAGACTCTTATCACAACATATACGTTTGCTTGAGGTTCTGAAATCTATAGTTTTAAGAAAAAAATAAAACAACAAGCCCATGTTCTAGTTGCCGCCAAGTACTCATATTTTAACCCTTTCGCCCCTACTGGGATCATATGTCCCAGCGAAGTTGCTTACACCATAACTTTTTTATTTTCATTTACATTTTTATATCTGAAACACCCTAATAAAGGTTAAAGCATTATCTGTGGCATAATTAAAAAAACTGCGCTAAATTATAGCGGTCTCATGTATCCCTAACATCTTAGATATTACCGTTATAACTATATTTGAAGTGAAAATTGAAATAAACCTAAAAGATTAAAACAAAAATTAGGGGTGAAAGGGTTTAAAGAATAATCCGCTCCGTTGATAGTTTTCTATCGGCTTCAAACTCTGCTCTAAATCAGTTACTTGATAATAGCATAAACACAATCAAACAGTTTGGCGTCCACGGCGTAAAACAAGAGAAAGGATGTCATTTCTTTGTTGACCGTCATTGCTTGTCATACCAAAATGAGTACAAGTCGAATCCCATACAAACCCGAATAATGGTTGTCAACTCTAATTCTTGCATATGGGGAAAGCGCTCACTAGTTCTAATAGTTTTGTCTGTATGAAAAGGTAGCAGGAGCGTGTTCTGGCAAGAAAAAAATAGGTGTTTTCTACTTAAGGTAGAAAACTAGGTGTTTTCTACTTAAGGTAGACAACTGTAATGTTTTTAAAAGGAGAAACGGAGCACGAATACTACTAGAATCGTTAACCTGAAAAGGCTGTAACAATCTGCCAAAAACATCTGAATTGCTTCTATTTTTTTTCGCAATATGTGTCAAGAGATCGAAGTCGCATTAGATTCGGCTTGTGTTTTTAAGAAAAAAAAAATACAACAAGGGGCTTTAACAATCTGCTAAAACATCCGATATGTTTCTATTATCTTCACAATATCGATTTCTCATTAGATTTTGGCTTCTTTTTTGAGAAAAAATACGACAATGTTTCCCTTAGAAAAAAAGTGAACATTTGAAACTGCGCTAGAAAAATAGATATGACTATTTTCAGACATTGAAGTGAATTTTGTTTTTTTTGCATCAAAAATACGGGAGATAATACATTGTGGAAAAAATACCACCTGATGACGTGGCACATTAATGCAAAAGTTCTAAATTAGCGCTTGGTTTGCAATGGGTAGAAAGCCTCTCTGCGAGCTTCTCTTCTTTCACCAGAGCTTCGCTGGAAATACTGGCGAGTGACGTCACCACCAGCCTGATTGGCTTTTTATGCATTACAAATACGAGTACACTTCGAAATATGCGAAAATTCAAAATTGTTCGTCAATGCACAGAATAAAAAGCTTTCAAAATATTGTTTGAAGTCATATGCGATAAAAGCAGAAGCTTGTCTGATCTTTTGTACAAAATACAGGCAGAAGTTATATTATTTCTCAAATAAAATAATAAATACAGGAAAGATGAAAGTTTAAAGTGAAAATTTTTTTAAAAATATATTTTAGAAAAAGCTTTCAAGTTTTATTTTGATTACATGTCTGAAACAAAGCTTAAATAATGAAAAAAGTACATACTTTAGAGAAAGGCAATTAGAGCGTGCGTGTATGATAGGAAAAGTGATAGAGAAAAACATTTGTAATAGAATTTCTTGCAAAAAGAAAACCTAATTACAAAAGCTTATTGTTTAACAAAATATCAAATTAATATTTCAATTGTTTGTGTTTAAAGGAAATATTGCAATCGTAGTTTTGAAAACAAATATTAAAGCAAAATGAAGAAGGGGGAATTAAAACAATTATAACAATTTCTCTTTTTCGTTTTTGGGTTTTAAATGAGCACTTTAGCGTTGTAAATAACGCATGTTTCGGGGTTGTCCTTTATCTTCTTTTTTTGTTTATTTAAATATATCATTAAATAATTCTTTATCTAAGTTGTTTTTTTTTGTTTTTGTTGTGGTTGTTGCTAAAGTACAATACATTCTCTTTCGGTTTTTTCTGGTTTCTGTTTCATCATATTGTTATCATTTAACTAAGACTTTTCTTATAGTAGTTTTTTCGGTTTTTAATAAATTTCTCTTAATAAACTTACTTAAAAATTATTAACAATTTCTTATAATCTTTTTTACTCGTTTTTTCTTTGCTTATATATGTTATTTTTGTTGTTGTTTTCTTTTTGTATATAAAGTTGGTTTTTTGGTTTTTTTTTAATTTCCTTTCTGTTGTTGTGGTTGGTTTTTTTTTGGTTTGTTTATAACATTTTACACTGGACATGTTATTACATCGTATTCAAACATTAACGAAACGGCAACGAAAACAAAATATAACAAAAACATTGTAAAACCTAAACCTTTGTTCATGCGCCAATGGAAGCAGGCAATTGACATAACGACAAATATCAACATCATAAACAATATCGTTATGGAACAGACCATGCCCACGGAGTTCACTTCGACCGGTACGCCGTAGATTATGCCATACAGCAGCCAGGGTATTGGTAAACTGCAAAGAAAATAAGAAAAAAATTATATAAATTTATTGAAAAACAAAGTTCATGGCAAAACAATTATTTAGAAATCTCAGTCGATACTTTGTGTAAATACAGGGTGTCCGCCGGGAAGGTATACTACAGGGTGTCCGTCGGGAAGGTACTTAGTAGGGACATAAATACTTTTACAATATTGAACACACCCATTTCAATAGTAGAACTGAGCATACCCCGTTAATGTCATATGGGTTTTGAAAGCTAACCTCAACAGCGTTAGTCTGTAACGGGATTTTAAATTGTTTCAACTTTCATCATGGAGTGGTCAGATAATGAGAACCGTATCGCTATATACATAAGTAATAGCGCTGTTCAAGTGTGAAATGAAAAAAAGCTATATTTTCATAACGCTCCGGCCACTAGCGATTAGCCGCATTTTCGTCTACCGATGCATAAAACTGTTTGAGGAGACTGCACGCAGAAAAAAAGTATGGTTGTGGTGACAATATTCGAAGAGGATGATACTATTGTTGGGTATATGGTTGTGGTACAACAATATTATGATCCTCACAACAATAGTATGATTCAAATACAACCATACTATGATCCTCACAACAATAGTATGATTCACACATAACCATACTATGATCCCCACAACCATAGTATGATTCACACTCAACCATACTATGATATCCACAACCATTGTATGATCCTCACAACCATAGTATGATTCACACGCAACCATGTTATGATCCCTGCAACCATAGTATGATCACACACAGTTAAACTATGATTATACTATGATCCCCAATATAATTTGTTTAAGTTGTCGACAATAGATTTGAATTATAAAAATTATTCAAAAATTCATTAAATTCAAAATAATATGATTGATTTATTTGACAGTAGAAAAAATAAATTTAAATAAACGTCAGCGTTTTTATTAAAAATATTTCAGTTAAACAAAACCAAAGCAGCTAGTTTAAAAAATTTTAATTTCGATAAAAAAGTTCTATTATTGCATTAGATTCGTACCAATAACATTTATTCTTAAAATCATATTTTAATGAAGAACAATTACAATCAAACAGTATGATTGCCGTAATCATATTATTGTTAACATAAAACGAACCAACCATATTAATGTTGTTGCTTTAACCATATTTTCATTTTTAAATTTGGAAATAATACTATTGTTACATTTCAACAATATCAATATTGCAGCAATTATACTATTGTCTAAACTAAATTCAGTTAACAATGCTATGGTTGCGACGAACATAATTTTATTGCGGATAACATTTTATTATTGTCGTGACCATATAGTAACCATGTTTTTTCTCTGCGTGTGGAGATGTAAAAGACCGCCACCGGTCGGGCCGCCCACGCTCTGTTCGAACACCGCATGTCATCAAAGCCCTTAAATCAAGAATTCACAGAAATCCGCTCCGAAAACAGAAATTCATGGCCCGTGAGATGAATACCACGCAAAAGTCCATGAGTCGAATCATTAAAAAAGACTTGGGACTAGGGGCTTTCAAACGACGTACCGGACATTTATTGACTGCAGCTTTAAAAAAATAGGATTGAAAAATGCAAACGTCTTTCGGCGAAGCACGCTGTTAACTTGCACAGAAAAATATTGTTCACCGATGAAAAAATTTTTACCGTTCAGGAAAAATTTAACAAGCAAAATGATACATACACTCTACGAGTATCTAATCATCTAAGGAAGCAACTGAACTGACCCAAGGGTGAAAAAGGGTCATCACCCAGCTTCAGTCATGGTTTGGTGGGGTGTCTCTTACGATGCCGTCACTGACCTGCAGTTCTGCGAACAAGGAGTCAAAACATCGGCCAAAGTTGACCAAAAAAGCGTTTTGGAAGCTGTTGTGAAGCCTCTTAACAATTCCCTGTTCCAAAACCAGCCATGGACTTTCCAGCAGGATTTTGCGCCGGCCCATAAGGCTAGAACGTCCCAGGCCTGGCTTCGAAACAATTTGCCAGCGTTCATTTCCTCTGAAGAATGGCCCTCAGGCAGTCCAGATTTTAAACCATTGGATTACAAATTGTGGACGGTTTTAGAGGACAAGGTTTGTCACAAAAGATACCCCAACATTGGATCTCTTAAGACTGCTTTGGTTCGAGCTGTGGCCAATTTTCCAATGGACGAGGTTCGTGCAGCTATTGACGATTGGCCAGTGCGCCCTAAGGCGTGTGTAAAGGCAAAAGGCGGACATATCGAATAAGTAGATTCTTTTCGGATACAATATACATCAATAAATATATTAAAAAATATTTGGTCCAAAAACATTCAGTACTTTTTATTTTACAGCATAAAACGTGTGTAACAGTATTTATGTCCCTACTAAGTAATATACTTCTTGACCTTCAACGCAATCGAAAATGTGATTAATGTTGACACGATTTAGAGTTGCGTTAAGTATTA
This sequence comes from Hydrotaea diabolus, assembly GCA_963513945.1. Taxonomy (NCBI): domain Eukaryota; kingdom Metazoa; phylum Arthropoda; class Insecta; order Diptera; family Muscidae; genus Hydrotaea; species Hydrotaea diabolus. The sequence goes on from OY740717.1 coordinate 21,310,371, forward strand.
AAAAAGGTTATATACTCGTATGAGGCTATTTAACTATCACGACTTCGGTTAACACGAACTAAAGAGACTTATAAACAAGGTTATTGTCATTTGTAAAATCTGTGAACACTCAACGACAAGAGCAACAAAACATGCTTTGAGAGCAACTCACTGAGTAGAGCAGGGGATTTGACTGCAACAACTCTTTGGCGTATATTAGTGTTAAGCAGGCCCGATTTTAGGGCCAGGAAGTCTCACTCCAGCGGCGAAAAGTGGTATTTTGCAGACCCGATTTTAGGGCCGGCTGTCCCACTCCAAGTGCTTATATTTTTAAAACTACGTGCGAGCAAGGCTTCACTAGATTAGGGCGGGTCAATTTGTGTGGATAAAAAAAAGGCGAGAAAGCCTACCCCTCCCGCGATTTCAGGAACATTTCTCAGTATATTTGCCAAAGAAATCATTTGTCTACAATCATTTTTCCAATTTTGCGTACATAGTCCGTCCTGCCTATATGAGAGAAAATAAATTTTAGAATTGTTCGTATTTTGGTCCACTTGCAAACTGACATATGGATTTTGCGCTTTAATATGATATAAGGATGGCTCTATGAAATAAAACCCCAAGAAATAAGGCCCCAAACTGAAAATGAAATAAAGCCCCAAAAATTTGTACAGAAAGCAACCACAACGATATTTAGGGTGTTGTTTGATATTTTTAGGGCTTTATTTCACTTTGGTAATTAGGCCATTATTTCATAATAAAATAAAGTCCTAAATGCTAAAATTAAATAAAGCCATAATAATGATTTTTGTGGTGTTATTTTGTTTTCTTAAAAAGCGAGATTCTTCAAAACACAAGCTTAATAACAACTATGCATCGCTAACATAAGCTGAGTAACAGTTATGCATCGCTAACACTCCAAAATTCGCGCGAATTTTGAATCTCTCCCCCTCTTACACTTCGACAAATTTAAGTACAAATATTTTTCCGCACCATCAATTTACGTTTACCTAAAACTGAAATTCGAATTGTCTTCTGCATTATTTATTTACACACGTCTTTTTGTAAGTCTAAATTGGTGGTTTTGCAAAAAAAGCTTTAATTTTGTCGAACAGTAAAAGGTGTAGAATTTAAAAATTCGCGCGAATTTTTAATTTCTACACCTTTTTCACTTCGACAAAATTGAATTTTTTTTCCAAAACCACCAATTTACACTTTCTTAAAATTGAAAATCAAATTATATTCAGTTTAATGAAAGTGTAAATTGATTGTTTAAACGAATTCTTTTGTAGGTTTCATTATTGCCAAGCTATAAGGCGAAATATGTGTAGCCGAAAATTATTGCTTGACTATATCAAAGCTTCGAAGGCAGTATCTGTGGCTTATCTTAAATAATAGCAAGTCAAATCAAAAATGCAATTTAAAATTGCAAGCAGATGCGCTTTCCAAAGGATTAGAGCAGTATAAATGTCCATATTGCCGACACATTGCTGAAGATACAATGCAGGTGTTTGTTTAATATTTGATTAATTTCTCAATAACGAAACTATAAAACTATATTTCTTTTCAAAAAATGGGGCCTTGGTTCATTATAAAAAAAAATAAATGGGATGTTGTTTCATTTTAGGTTTGGCGTTCCTTTCATCTTTTTAGTGTTTTATTTCATTGTAGGAATTGGGGCTTAGTTTCATAACGAAATAAGGCCCCATTTTTGGGCTTTTCTTTCATTTTCAGTTTGGGGACTTATTTCTTGTGGCTTTATTTCATAGAGCTATAAGGATCGTAGCGATACGACTCCGCGGTTTAAAGTTGTTTCATTTTCAAAAGCCCAGTCTCCCTCAAAAATATGTACTTTCAGTGTGATGATACTCGTATAATTTTGAAAAAATTGTTCCTTTTCCACATAAATCCCACAAGACTTTAGCTCGAAGTCGTAGGGCTGCTATATATATTTTGGCCTAATAATGAAAACTCGAATATTTATCATCAAAAATGGTTTTATTCTCCTCAAAGTATTCTCCAGCATGATTTTTACTTATACACTTTTGCATGCGCTCAAACCAATTGTCGAAGCACTTTTTCCACTCCGATTGAGACACCTCCAAAACATGGTTTTTGAACGCTTCAAGAGCATCTTCTGGCGCCGAAAATTGTTAACCACGAATTTTTTCTTCATGTGCGGGAATAAAAAGAAGTCATTGGGTGCCAAGTCAGGGCTGTACGGCGGATGTCCTATCAATTCGACGTTTTGGCCAGTCAAAAAGGCGCTGGTTTGAGCCGATGTGTGAGAGCTCGCATTGTCATGGTGCACAATGATTCGTATTCTCTTGTTCGTTTTTCGAATTTCTCCGAAGACTTCAGCAAACAAATTGTGGTGTAACGCTCAGAATTGACCGTCCTATGTTGCTCAAGCGGAACAGTCGCCACGTGGCCAGTTTTGCCGAAGAAACAGGCGACCATTTGCTTCGAAGTGCTTCTTCCACGAATAAATTTCTTTCGATTTGGCTCGTCTTCGAAGACCCACACGGTCGATTGCTGTTTTGTTTGGGGCTTATATGCACAGATATATGATTCGTCACCTGAGACGATCTTATAATCGTCTTTTGAAGCACCACGATCGTATTTTTTCAAAAATTTCTTTGCACCAATCGACACGAGCCTTTTTTGAGCAATTGTCAAATTGTGCGGGATCTAACGAGAACAAATCTTTTTTACGGCCAGGTGTTCATCCAATATCGAATGTATCCTCGTGGAAGAAATGCCCAAGGATGCCTTTATCTCACGGTATGTCACATGACGATCTTACATTATCAGTTCACGCACGGCATCAATGTTCTATTTCACAACGGCCGTTTTTAGACGACCATCGTCTTTGAGCGGGCGTCGGCCACGATTGAATTCATTAAACCAGTTTTTCACAGTGCTACAGGTTGGTGCTTCATAGCCATACAAAGATTTAAGTTCATCGATGCACTCTTGTAGTGATAATCCACATCGAAAGTTGTGAAAAATGATCGCACAAAAAAGGCTCACGAGTTAATTCCATTTTTTGCGAAATTGATTTTTTCAAGTCACTGTAAACAACACAAATGATTGTCGTACGTCAAACCGTTATAAGTACGTTTATGCTAAAAAACGCCAAACTTTCCAATGGAAACTTCAGATGGCATCAGGCATTACTTAGTGTTGCGTAGGCCAGAAATATATATAGCAACCGTACTGTTATTGCGAGGATCATAATATTGTCACAACTATACACCCGACAATAGTATTATCCTTATCGTATATTGTCACCACAACCACATTTTTTTCTGAGTGTATGAAAATAGAAAACGTCATGAGTGCTTCTCGTTCTATCGGGACTGATTTAGAAAGGCCTGCCCAATCCCGCCACTAAGAAATTGCATCCATTTATACCAATACATACATACGTATGACACATTTGTACAAGAAGCGAATCCAAGTTCTTGGAATAATTCATTATAATTCCTTCAAAACAAAACAGCAAAACCACCAAAACAACATGAACCGAACATAAGAGCATGAGCTGTACAGGACATGAACATGAAAACGAAATCAAAACCAGTTGTATTGAATCGCATCGCAACGAATCGAATCGACAAAACATAAATTGTTTGGTACAATTCAATTCATTTTGGTGTACGTTGACAAGTTGACGCGCCAGCAACAATTGAGAACATTTTTGGCTGTGTAGAACAACAACAAAAACATAGAATAGAAAACTGCAATCGGGCAAAAGGACACCCACAAATATACCAGAAAACTAATGGAAAACAAGTGGAAACCTTTTTCGGCTATGGGCTAGGGCGACAAAGGGCGGCTATGGGTGAGGTTAAAGGCGATGTTCGACACATTTAGGGGGTAGATACGTAGTTCTTGAGCCAACCGAATTGAATATGAAATGGGTATGTTGTTTGATTTTTTTTTCATTTAAAACGGATTTGTTGTGGAAATTGATTTCTGTAGTTTTGTTTTGGTCGTCGTTTCAGAAACAAGCCACGAAACTTTAAATAAATTAAAGAAATAACATGTTCTTTCCTTGCGGATTTTTGAAAGCAATTGCAATTACTATGTGAGACGATTGGTTGGATTTTAAATTGCATTTAAGGAATTGAAGGTAGTAAAAAAACTAAAAAGAAAACCTTAAAGCTCAGGAAATAAATGGGGCACATTTTTTTAATCATGAAATAAGAAAAAAAATATTAAAGTGCCATAAGATAGTAAAGTACAAGTAATGATAGTTTTTTCAATTTTTATATATGTGACAGCGCATAGAGGAAGGGCCCTAAGGGTAAAAAAAATCCATTTTCATTTTTTTTTTTCTTTTTTTGATGTGGACAAAAGTGTTCCCTCCCAGAGATATGCGCGTTTTATGAAAGTGAAGTCGACGGTTCCAAGCGCAAATGGAAAGGGACCTAATCTTTAAAATTGATCTCCTGAACAAAACTTTTCATCAACTTTTCATTTTTTTGATGTGGACAGCATCTGAGCATCGAATGAGACCGATCCCATGCCCCAAAAGTGTTCCCTTCCAGAGATATGCGCGTTTTATGAAAGTGAAGTCGACGATTCTAAGCGCAAATAGAAAGGGACCTAATCTTTAAAATGGCTCTCCTGAACAAAACTGGTTATTAACCTTAGGTCCCTTTCTATTTTGCGCGTCACATATAAGTATAATAAGCTGTTAAAAACAATTGAAGTTCTAGAGAAAAGCAGCGAGAGACAAAATTTTACATTTTATTCAAATTGTAAAGGGTGGCCCAAATAAGACCAGGTGATGTGAAACACAAATAACTTTGTTATTTTTCAACATAATTTATTTTTTCTTTTTGCAGATTATAATTGAACTCTTGGAAATTTAAAATGAATACGTACAGTCTACAACAACGCATTAAAATTATCGATTTTTGTTATTTTTCTCAACGATCAATTGTTCTGAGGCAGCGAAATTATCGACGTTTTTTAACGTAAGATCAGCGTCCACATCTTCAACGATTACAAGTTTAGTTCGCCGTTTTGAGGAACTGGGTTGCAGTTGGCAATACATCAGCATCAGTTACACCCAATCAGATGCACTGTTTGGTGCGGTGTTCTGGCCACAAAAATCATCATTCTTTGAGAATGAGGATAAAACGCCAGAAACGGTCTCCGGGGCTTCTTACAGAACAATGATCGACAACCTTTTGCGGCCAATAGTGGAACAACATCCTTATTTGTGGTTTCAACAAGATGGAGCCACTGCACATACTGCTAGGCAAACTATGCACATGCTGCGTGAAATTTTTGGTGAACGCATAATTTCAAAAAATTCACATTTCCCTTGGCCTCCTCGTTCACCAGATTATCTGCGTCCGATTTTTTTTATGGGGATATTTAAAAGACAAAGTGTATGTTAACAAACCACAGACACTTGGACAGCTCAAGCAGAATATTCGAGACGAAATACGGCGCCTGCAACCAAAAACATTACTCCGTGTAATGCAAAATGCGCTAAAAAGAGCCAATGCCCGTATCGAGCAAAATGGTGGTCATTTGTCTGATGTCATATTTCACACATAGTCACGTTAAATTCATAAAATGTATTTAACATGTAAAAATAAATCATTTAAAAAAAAACCGTTATTACAAGAGTTATACGTGTTTATCATCACTAGGTCTCATTTGGGCCACCATGTATTTAGTAAAAACTGTAAAAAAATACAAAAAAAACTTAATTCTCAGGAAATAAATTGGGCAATTACTTCAAGCATAAAATAAGAAAAAAAATATTAAAGAGTGACCAGATAATAATAAAAGTTTTTTTTTCAATTTTATATATCACAACCTGTGAAAAAAATTGAAATTCTAAAGAAAAGCAACGGGACTACAATATTGATGCATTTTATTCAAATTGTAATTGTATCAACATAATCTCCTTTTAGCTCAATTCACTTAGTCCAATGTTGCTCCAATTTTTGTATCCAAAAAACGCCGCAAAAACTCTATTGAATTGCGGTTAAACAACTCCAAACAATCCTTTGATGTTGTCGCACGATTACGTTTATGGTTATAATTAAGAGCAAACGCGGCACGCATCTTGCAGACAACTGTCTTGAACCCAACTGATCATGTAAAGTCGAAACCACACTGCCATATGAAATGCGTATGGCATCAACAATCTCACGCACTTTTATTTTCCGGTGTATTGACCTCAATTGGCCGTCCAGAACGTTTAGCGTCAATTGTACTTGTGCGACCACAACAAAAGTCAGCAAACCATTTTTTTACCAATGAAATTGATGGTGCAGTACTTATATTTATCAAGCTTTAACTTGCTTTGATTGATGGTTTTTTTCAGCCCTTAAAATTCGCTTTTTTTATTTTTACCAAAATCCACGAGTTTGAATGTTTTAAACAGCTGTTTAATACAAACTAAATGACGGAACTCTCTCAAAATTTGATAGTTGTCTATTAACAGATGGTACTTGATGGAAGCAATGTTACGAGGGTTGCTATTTATATTTCGGGTATTTATATTTCAGATGCAAATTGGAACTTCCATTGGTAACTTTGACATTTTTTACCATAACTTCACTCAGAACGTTTTGTCATTTGAGGGCGAATTGTTTTGTTTACAGTGTGTTGAAAAATTTATCTCAGTCAAAAAATGGAATTATCCCATGAACATTTTCGTGAGATGATATTTTACGATTTTCGGCGTGGGTTATCGAGACAAGAGTGTTTAAAACAACTTGTTTCGACTTTGGGCGATGAAGCACCATCAAATACCACTGTTAATCGCTGGTACCAAGAGTTCAGTCTCGGACGCCATTCGCTCCAGGATGAATTTCGTGAAGGACGTCCAACTTCGGTCACTTTGCCAGAAACCATCGATGCTGTGCGTGAACTGATTAAGCAAGACCGACATGTGACATGCCGTGACATTGAGGCATCCTTTGGCGTTAGTATGACAAGCAGCAATAAGACATTGCATGTACATTTGGTCGTGAAAAGAACATAATTTGACGAATGCTCAAAAAAGGCACGTATGGTGCAAAGAGATGTTGAAAAAGTATAACTGCGGTAGCTCAAAGGCAGTGTATAACATAGTCACAGGTGATGAATCATGGATCTATGCATATGAACCCGAAACAAAACAGCAATCGACCGTATGTGTCTTTCAAGACGAGCCAAATCCAACAAAAGTTGTTCGTGGAAGAAGTAGATCGAAGCAAATGATTGCGTTTTTTCGATATAATCGATCATGTTGCCACAGTGCCTTTAGTGGAACGTAGGACGGTCAATTCTGAGTGGTATGCAACCATCTGTTTGCCAAAAGTGTTCGAAGAAATGAGGAAAGATAATTAAAGAAGACGGATCATTTTCAATCACGACAAAGCGAGCTCTCACACATCACCTAAAACGATGAGCTATTTGACCACTCAAGATGTCGAATTGATGGGCCATCCACCGTACAGCACTGATTTGGCACCCAATGGCTTTTTCTAATTCCTTAGCATCAAGAAAAAAAAGCGTGGTCAACGTTTTTCATCGCACAAAGCAGCTGTTGAAGCTTTCAAAAATCATGATTTGGAGGTGCCTCAATCGGAGTGGAAAAAGTGCTTCGAAAATTGATTTGTGCGCATGCCATTTCCAATGATAAATTATTGTGTTTTTATTGCTGGACCCGAAATATAAATAGCAACCCTTGTATTGATATGCCATCGTATTTATTTTGGATATTGCTATCTATTTCTTAAATACATGCGTAAGTTCTAACTACCATTAAATGTAAGTGCTATCACAAAAATTAAATTATCAGATTGTGCTTTGTGAGTCGCCTTGCAGCTTAATTATTTGGGACAAGTTCCCCGTTTCGAAGTCTGCAGGGATCAAAAACGTCTCCGAATTCCCCCATAGGTGCTAGTTCCAGAATTTAAATACAGTCAGGACCATCTAATGCTCGTGTTCAGACAGACAAACATATTTCCATATCAATTTCCATATCACGAATGTTCAGTAGCAACCTTGCCGCATACCCCTTTTACGTAGATTCTCAGTACCGACGATGTTGAAGGATTATTACGGATACTTTTTGCATGGGCAGTTTTGCGGGTGCCCTCAGTCGGGTCGGGTCGGATTCGATACGGATCGACTCGAAGCCGACTTGCTTGACAGCTGCTGTTGTTTTACTGCATTGTGTTCTTGAGCAACAGCAAGAAAGGCAAACAAGTACAAATGCATTTAAACTGGAAGGTTGTGTGGAATGTGTGTGTGTGTCTATGGTTGCCAAGTGTAGTTACTTTGGCAAATGATTGAGGAATGTGTGTGCATATACTCACATGCATGTAGGAATAAGGATATTTAGGCATATGAATGAAGTACATGTGGGCATGCATAGTACTTATATGTATGCGCCACAAATAACGCTCAGACGCCCAAATAGAACGACAGAGTCGAAGATGTAGGGTGAGTGGTAATTAGTTTTATGATTTGTTTGACAATTTTTGTTTTGTTAACGTTTACAAGAGCGACGAGAGACGAAGGACCTCTACCGCAGCGCTTGGGACTTCCACATATTTACGAGGGTTGCCGGATGCCGGATCCGAAATATAAATAGAAACAATACACTTTTGCATGCGCACAAACCAATTATCGAAGCAATTTTTCCACTCCCATTGAACGCTTCGACAGCTGCTTTGGGCGATGAAAATCGGTGGATGGCCCATCAATTTGGCGTTTTGGCCGGTCAAAACGGCGCTGGTTTGAGCCGATGTGTAAGAGCTCGCATTGTCATGGTGCACAATGATTCGTCTTCTCTTGTTCGTTTTTCAAATTTCTCCGAAGACTTCAGACAAAAAAATTGTGGCGGACCACTCAGAATTGTCCGCCCTGCGTTGCTCAAGCGGAACAGCCGCTACATGCCCAGTTTTGCCGAAGAAACAGGCGACCATTTGCTTTGAAGTGCTTCTTTCACGAACAACATTCGTTGGATTTGGCTCGTCTTGGAAGTCTTGTTGTTTTGTTTCGGGCTCATACGCATAGATCTATGATTCGTCACCTGTGATCTCATAAACGTCTTTTGAAGCAACGCTATCGTATTTTTTCAAAATTTCTTGCACCAATCGACACGAGCCTTTTTTTTTGAGCGATTTGACAATCGTGCGGGATCCAACAGAATAAACCCTTTTTAAAGCCAATATCGAATGTATGCTAGTGTAAGAAATGCCCAAGGATGCATCTATCTTACGGTATGTCGCATGACGGTCTTGCGTTATCAGTTCACGCATCAATGTTCTCTAGCACAACGGCCGTTTTTGGACGACCTTCGTCCTTGAGCGAGCGTCGGCCACGATTGAATTCATTAAACCAGTTTTTCACAGTGCATAGCCATACAAAGATTTAAGTTCATCGATGCACTCTTGTAGTGATAATCCACATCGAAAGTTGTGAAAAATGATCGCACAAAAAAGGTTCACGAGTTCATTTCATTTTTTTTTGCAAAATTGATTTTTTCAAGTCACTGTAAACAACACAATTGATGGTCGTATTTCAAAACGTTCTGAGTACGTTTATGCTAAAAAATGTCAAACTTTCCAATGGAAATGTCAGATGGCGCCAGGCAACACTTAGTGCTGCCTAGGCCAGATATATATAACCACCCTCGTTATAGAATCGCATCGGTGATAATTTCATGCTCCAAAATCTGGTAATTCATTTAATTGACATAAAAACACAATTAGTGTTTGGTAGCCAACGCTGAAGATTGGCCTGGTGTTTTGCATTTTCTCCAATCGAAAGGAAGCAGTATTGCGAAGTCTGCCTGCAAGAAAATGCTTAGTTAAATGTCTATTTAATTTCTCATATGGCCTATTTTCATGTCTGTTCAGTAAAGGCCTCTACAATTCCTCAACTGGATTAAATAACTTAAGGCATCATTTTCAATATTCTTTTCATAAAGAAAGGGCAAGGATGCGTTTCTCTATTTCTCCTCTCCATAGAATAAAATGAGAAAAAACAGAAAAATACAAAAGAGTTTTGCATATTTTTGTGATGCTCTGTAGCAGTCTATTGTTATTGTTGTTGCTGTAGTTTTTGTTTATTTAAAACTTGTATACAATTCTTTAAGCACACACGCACGCATATCCTTTTGTCAATGTTCTTGTTTTCCCTTCTAAATGGGAAATTACTTAAGGTTAAAACTAAGCATACACATGTATTGTTAAGAAGCCATTACACGTTAAGCATACCCTGCAGCAGGCAATGGTCGAATCGGAGATCTACCTTGTTGTGTATATGGTGGGCGATTTAAAATTTAAAGTTTGAATCGGCTATACAAAATAGCGATAATTTTTTCTAATTTCTGGATTTTTTTTTGAAAGATTGAACTTTGCCACTTAATGAATCACCATCCGATGCGTTTACGCTTCGCCTAATTCGCTGAAGATTGTTTGGCAGGAGAGAAGACTATTACCGAAAAATTTTAATCTTGGTGGCTATGTCGAAAAGCAAAATTGCCGCTTGTGGTTTTAGAGAATCCACACGTGACTACTGAGAAGCCAAGTTATCCACAACTAGTCCCTTTTTGGGGTGGATATTAGGCTAGCGGCATCATTGGACAATTTTTCTTCCATTGGACAATTTTTCAGCCATCGTTACCGTCACCGGTGAGCGTTACGGCGCAATGCTCAACGAATTTTTGTTTTCAAAAATTCAAGAGAATGACATTGACGACATTTTGTTTCAACAAGACGGTGCCATGTGTCACACAACCATCGCAGCCATCGATATTTTACGAACTGATTTTGAAAGTAGAAATTGAGATGTCAATTGGCCGTCTCGGAGCTGTGCTAAGAACCCTTTAGATTATTTTCTGTGGGTAGCCTTTAATGATAAATGTTAAGCAAAGCATCCACAGACAATTTAAGCATTGAAACATGAAATCGAAGTTACCATTGGAGATATTCGATCCGAAACAATCGAAATTTTATTGAAAAATGGAGGTGGTCGGATCAGCTACTGCCGAGCCAGTTGTGGTAGTTAGTCATATGAATGATATTGTGTTGCATTATAAAATGACAAAGTTCCACCTTTTTTAATAAAACCAGAAATTTGAAAAAATAATCAGTACTTTTTTTAACAGCCGATTAAAAATTTAAAATCTTAAATCGTCCACCCTGTACATGTGAATATGCGTAAGTTCTTTTCAAGCACTTCCTAAGAAGCAATTCTTGCTAGTGAAGGTTTGATGGGAACGTTCGCGTTTTTATTTCGGAAGGTCTCGGTGGTAGCCCTAGCGCCTGTATTAGAGCGCCCATAAAACAAAAAGTGTTATTTTTTCCGCTTCCCGCTCATTTTTTAGTATATTGGGCATCAGAAATAATATCCGTTTCAATCGGATGGAAACCGGCCAGTTCTTCACGACTTTTAGCCCTAAAAATGGAGTAAAACTAGTTGCAAGCTTTGATGAGCTATAACACACGCAGAAAAAAAGTATGGTTGTGGTGACAATATTCGAAGAGGATAATACTATTGTTGGGTATATAGTTGTGGTACAACAATATTATGATCCTCACAACAAAAGTATGATTCAAATACAACCATACTATGATCCTCACAACAATTGTATGATTCACACATTACCATACTATGATCCCCACAACCATAGAATTATTCACACTCAACCATACTATGATCTCCACAACCATTGTATGATCCTCACAACCATAGTATGATTGACACGCAACCATGTTATGATCCCTACAGCCATAGTATGGTTACACACAATTATACTATGATTCCCAATATAATTTATTAGAATTTGTTTAAGTTGTCGACAATAGATTTGAATTATGAAAATTATTCAAAAATACATTTAATTCAAAACAATAGGACTGATTTATTTCACAGTAGAAAAAATTAGTTTAAATAAACGTCAGCGTTTTTATTACAAATATTTCAGTTAAACAAAACCAAAGCAGCTCGTTTAAAAAATTTTAATTTCGATAAAAAAGTACTATTATTGCATTAGATCCGTACCAATAACATTTGTTCTTAAAAGCATATTTAAATAAAGAAAAATTACATTCATACAGTATGATTGCCGTAATCATGTTAACATAAAACGCAACAACCATATTTTTGTCGCATCAACCATATTAATATTGTTGCTTTAACCATATTTTCTTTTTAAATTTGGCAATAATACTATTATTACATTTCAACAATATTAATATTGCAGCAATTATACTATTGTCAAAATTCAGTTTACAATGCTATGGTTGCGACGAACATACTTTTATTGCGGATAGCATTTTATTATTGCCGTGACCATGTAGTAACCATGTTTTTTCTCTGCGTGCACGTTAGCCAGACGATTTTCGGAAAATACACCTTAAGCATTTGTGTTGCAAATATACAGGCAAACATTTTTCTCTTATACAATTTTTGAACTAGCTATGACCCTTTATGGTGCTTTCAGAGGTCAAATTTGAGTCAAAATATTTTTCAAACGTTCAGTAATTTTATTTATAAACGGTTGCGGTTTGTCTTCTGATAGTGTCAATTGTTGTTCTGTTTTTCTTTAAAGTATAAAAATCGCCATTAAAAGCACTTCTTAAGAAGCAATGAAAAAACTTTGTAAACAAAGACCAATCTATAACAAGCCTGTGTAAAAATCATTGGTCCATCTCAAACTTTCCCACTTCCATGATCTGTTTTTGCTGGGAAAAGATCTTATCAGCGAATTCGTAACAGGATCATGTGCACGGATAAGTAAATGTTTAAACCAACTCAACTTAAATATTTTTGCAATGCAAGAATTTAGCACTTAAATGATTAAGTATGTTTAATTGATTATTTTAATTGAATTAATATTTTTTTATTGTCTCCTTTTGACAAATTTGCCGATAAACCTCTTTTTGTGCGAGTATCTTTGATCCATACAAAGAGAAACAATATTGCCACATTATTCTGAATTTTGGTTAATGTTGCCAGATAACCACGTTGCTTAGCCAGTATCCCCAAACAAACTACGCTATTATCTCATGAAAGCAATGAAAGCATACTCGTATTTATGTGCCACAATTTTTTTCGTCTACCATGTATACATTTAAGTTTTTACTTTCTAAGGCAAATAAAAACGTTAGTAAGTCGTCAATTTGAAAAACAAATTGAAAGCAACACAGTTCGTGCTAAATATTTGCAAAAACAAAGCAAGTGACTGACGAAAACAAAAAGAAGACAAAGAAAATAATAGGTTATTTGATGACAAATAATACTAGCGGCCAGTAGTTGAAGCTAAGTTCAAGTTGACATTTACTTTGACATTCGCTTGGCAATTTGTCACATTCGCCTGTGGTTGCTGACTGACTTAACTCAACTGCAACTGACGTAAGGAATGAGTGACTGTTTTTTTTCTTTATGCAAAATGCAAAGTCATACGAATGTTCATAAGTACTCGTATGTATATTTTTTTATTTTAACAATTTTATTTTGCATTTTCCCCCAAGGGTTGACTAGTTGGTCGGCAGGCTGACTGGCAGAAGGCGGTAGACCCACTTTTTCTATTTCTAGACTTGGAAAAAACTACAGACAATAGATTTGTGACGTTCTTTTTGTTTATATACATTTTTTGTTATTTGTTGAAAGTGTGTGTGTGTGTGTATGTGCGTGTGTTAGTTTGTGTATGAGTATTTGTGAATTTCTCTCAGTGTGGGTTTTGTGTCGTTTTTAATCTGACATCGACCTTCACCTCAATTGTTCTATGGCTAAGCATGCGAATAACAAACAAACAACAATTAAAGGGATAATTTTTGTTTTTGTTTTCATGTTCCCTCCCTACTCGGTACGTTTTTCCACTTAACGTCCAAGGCTATCGATGATAACCAACGCGATTTAAAAGCTATAAAAACTGTAGCTGTAGTATGGAAGAAAACAAACGTTAAACGTTTAAATTTGAAAAAGAAACAACAAATTGTTGCAGCCACATGTTGCGAAAGCTAAGAACGGTAGCATCTAAAGTTGGCGCCCAACTGAGGAATTTTACGCATTGCAATTTACAGTTATGTCATTAAAATCGGCGGCGGCAACGCTAAGCAGAATCTCGGTTTGAATGAATTTGGCTTTATTCAAACTCTAGCCGAAAGAATGGCCGTGTTTCATTGGCAACTCGTTCAAAAGGCCACTCAGGCGATAACTTCACATCATTGTTCAAAAATATAAAAATGATTATGTTTAAAGAAAACTATTGACAATTCGCGTATTAAAACTAGCTCAGTTAGTACGACTCATTACCATTTACATTACCTGGTAATGACCTCTATTACCAGGTTATGACTTCTCATTGCCAACTGCACTATTTAAAAACCAAAAATAAGTACTAGCTGATAGAAGGTTGCTACGTTATAAGTACTTATCAGTATGGTGGGAGGCTATATTTTTTCTATAAAGCTAATTCTCTAAACACAATTTCGTTTTTAGGCTCTCTCTCTATAATTTTACCCGCATTTAAACTCGTACCAGATAATAGTTATTTATACAACAATAATTCGAAATTTACGATGTGAGGGTAGTGTCTGCGTCTACTAAACAAAGTGGCCTATGTTCAAATCCCCACAGAAGTGCGTCTGACACTAACTATTTATTATTGAGCTTAAGTAAAAGCTTAAAGATGATCACTAATTTTTGGAATTCGTGTAAGCTTGCAGATAAACACTTTTCTCGAATGTCATCTCTATTTTAAAGTTATTCGAAACGGATTCGAATAATAGTGTTGTAAACTTTTGATTTCAAATTACTCGCAATGTTAAATTTTTAAAATATTTAATTTTTTTCTTTAATTTGAAATTCGAATAACTTTTTCAACTATGGACTATGTTAATATTTTTACTCCAGGTTTGAAACTATGCGATACAAATAATATTAAATTTTGAGCTGCAAGATATACTGCCAAGACGATTTATCAAATGGGGTGGTACTAAAATATATTTCAATTTGTTTTCTGTATGTAGTAAGTAGCGCTTTTAAAAAAATCAAATGTCATTTAAATCGGATGAAAACTATTGTTTTGGCGAGCAGTTTTTCTTAACCGAAGCTTCCAACACTTATTCCGGCTATAAGTCTACAAATTTCTTAAAAAGAGGCGTGGAATGCATCCATGTATACTCTATGACAAGTTATTCGTCCTGTTTAAATTTTAAGATGACCAGCCTATAATTGTGGTCATTAAGTCACTTTAAAAAAGTGTGTGCCACGCCCACGCCACACCCACTTTTCCCTCCAACGTATTTTATTACACACTAATAGTATATAATCGTACATCAAAATGATGTTCTCTTCTTGTAGTTTATGAGCTTTGGGTGGTTTAAGATGCTGAAAATGTGGGTGGTGCCACGCCATCTTTTAAAATTTAGGTGGCATGTGGCAATCTCCTGGTCCACAGTAGCATACTGTAAAAATTACAAGACGATTGGACAATTATTACTGGCGTAACAGCGGTTTTAAAGATAGGTCGTCCAGTTTTCACCATTAAGGCCCATTTAGTCTCGACGGTTGACGGTTGACGGTAGATTCTGCAACCTGCAGAAGTCTACCGTCGTCAACCGTCAAACTGTAGTTATCTCCCTCTAACACATGCAAAATGCAACCCTCAACTGAAATAGCTGATTGCCTACCGTCAACCGTCCACCGTCAACCGTCGAGACTAAATGGCCCTTTACCTCTTTGGTTACATACCAACACCTTATATTCTTAATCTTATGTTCGTAGCTCTTATAGTTTTTAAGTTATGATCGTTTTAAATTTGTGGGCGTGGCACCGCTCACTTGAGATATCAATAATCCAAGTCAATTTTAAACAACGGTCATATAGCTACATTCTGTGACAAATTTCTAGTAATCCGGTTCAGTAGTTTACAAACAAACAAAAATACTCAACAAAAAAAGATTCCGCTTGAACAACGCTTCCAATTTATTCTAATTTTCCTAGAAAATAAGTCATAGATTTGAACCACTTATAGCAGAATTCGTGATTTTTGTGGCTTGAAAAATCGCCCAGATGCATTATTTAATTTTCAAGTGTTAACGCCACGACATGATTATTTTATTTTTAATACAATTAAGTTTGGTCTGTTGTTTTACAATTTCAATATCAGGCTTAAAAACACACAATACTTATTTGCATGGTCGATTGTAATGCAAGTGCTCAGAGTCTAGGCTATTGGGAATAGAATTTGCTTTCTTTGAAAACTTCCTCTCATATTCGGCAGTCTAATTTTTCTTCTTTACTAGTGGCGTTTATTTTATCCTGGCGTATTAAAAACATTTTTTTTAACAAAAAGTTTTTATCAACTCAATTTTTTTTTCTTTTAGCTTTTTTTTTAGTTTTTTTTAGCAAACATACGAGTAGTTAGAACGACAATTAATATTTAACATGTAAGATACGTTGATTGCATATTAAATAATCAATATCAAGTTTTAATTTTTGCTGCATACTTTTAGGGGGATGAAAAAAGTTTCGTTTTTTCTCAACGTAACTTTAATAAAAACGTTGTATAATTGTTGGTGCATTTATCCTGGGCCAAACTATGACAATACCAACTGCAGGCACCCTCTTCACTATCGGTCGTGCTATGTCTTTTACTTGAAATTAAAAAAAGTAATGTCTTTCGGAAAAGTTTGAAGTTTCCTGTGGCACAAAAACAAATCTCCATATCATTTAATTCTTAAGAAGCTAACGCAACTTGACATTTGAGTTTTAAACAGAGATTTTTATGAAGCCACTACGTACATGTACATACAAACACTCATCGCAGAGCGATTGAGAGAGCTATTGTTTTCAAGTTTATTTAAAGAAACATCTAAAAAGATAAAAGAATCCAAGCACGTCGGGAGATATGAAACGACACTGAAAGTTTTTCGATGAAAGTATGGAAAAACCACACAGCTGCTCGGATCAACGCAGTTACATACAGTTCTGTTCAGCTCAAAACAGAAACTGCAACTCTGAACTCCGGCTAACTTTGTAAAAGAACCACCCACCCTAAACAAGAAAAGTGCCATCATAAAAGGCTAACCTGAATTCCAGATGCACGTTGTGGCAGAAGCCACCTTTACAACATACCGACTATGCATGAATCCTTCATGTTGTCGTAAGGATAGCATCACATAACTCTACCGTCGAAATGTCTTTCCTGCGTACCTGCATATGTATGAGTATGTAAATGGAATCATTGTGAGATAAGGGTGCCGTGTATTTTCCTCCACTTCTAGTCTAGTTGAAAGTTTAGTCCAGAAGGTTAAAGTTGAATGCTGGAAATGGCGAATATTTTACTGTAATCATCCATTTCGTGTTGGAATTCCATATTTAATTAAAATGTACCGTGAGTGGATTGGATCTCTTATCTTATGGGTAGAAAGGGCAATGTTAAGGCCACCGCATACAGCCCTGGCGTATGCTTTTTGATTAAACAATTCCAGAGCCTTAAGGTATGCTTCAAGTTGTGGGGTTTTAAGAAAATATACTTATACACATGTGTTGATGAGCCATAATATCAGCATTTTATGCTCAGCTCAGATTAAAGCATTCTTTTGGGGGTTGTGTTACTAAATATATGAAGTTACGTTATTTATGTAGAATAAACGCATATTATGAATGTTAAGTAAAATTGAGATAAGTTTCTCATCTTTGCATTAATAGGAAGTTCAGAGAAATGCGCAACCAAAGTGTGCTTAAATCTTGCAATTAAGCTCATGGTTATATCCTGCTATAAGAGTGGACTATTCCGATAGCAAATATAAATAGAGCATATAAACCATAGGATTATTTAATAGAAATGGAATAGCGAGATGACTAACATACTTTCCCATGAATTTATATAAATGAAGAGAGGGAAACTGTTTTTAGAGATTAGTTTCTTATAAATGAAATCGCCAGCATTTTGGAGTTCAAAACGATTACACAGAAGTGAAAAAGCGGTCTATGTGCCTTAGTTTTTATTAACACCTTTTACCGCAACATGAGATAGATTACGTTAAATTGCCCTTGCTAAAAAGCATGTTTCACTTCGAGCTCAAGTGTATATTTACAGAGGGGGCGATTAAGCATTTTAAATTTGAGTCGGCTGTAAAAATAGTACTTAACATTTTTTCCAAATCTCTGGTTTTATTGGAAAGGTTGGACTTTGTCATTTAATAATGGAACACCATCCGATGGGTTTTCGCTTCGCCCAATGGGCTGAAGATTGTTTGGCGGGAGATAAAGAAGTCTACCGAAAAATCGTGTTTTCAGATGAACTTCATTTATATCTCGGATCCTATGCCAAAAAGCAACATTGTGGCATATGGGGTTCAGAGAACCCACTCCTGGCTATTGAGAAGCAAATGCATACACAACTTGTCACTGTTTGGTGTGGATTTTGGGCTAGCGGCATCATAGGGCCAATTTTTTTGGAAAATGAGCAAGGAGCCGCCGATACCGTCCAAGGTGAGGGTAACCGCGCCATGGTTAATGAATATTTGTTTTTTAAAATTCAAGACAAGGACGACATTTCGTATAGACAAGACGGGGCCACACGTCATACAGCCAACGCAACCATTGATATTTTACGCACTGTTTTTGAAAAGCGAATAGTCCGCCGAAATTTGGATGTAAACTGGCCGCCTCAGAGCTCAGATTTCAGCTGTTTGGATTATTTTCTGTGTGGATCCATTAAGGATAAATGTTACGCAAAGCATCCAGAGACAATGTAAGTATTAAAACATGAAATCAAAGTTGACATTGAAGAAATTCGACCCGAAACAATCGAAAGTGTACTGAAAAATTGGGTTGATCAGATGAGGTACTGCCGAGCCAGTTGTATTAGTCATTTGAATGATATTGTTTTTTCTTATTAAATGACAAAGTTCAACCTTTTAAATAAAACCAGTAATTTGAAAATACTGTTATTACATTTTTTTACAGCCGAAAATTTTAAATGGCCCACCCTGTAATTGATCGGTTTAACCAATGAAACGCATAAAATATATTTAGTTGCCATAACTGGTTATATAGTTCTACCGATACCTCAGTTACAATTACTGAACGTTACAGATCACCAACTAACATTCCGTTGTACTGATGGCATACTCGAGGTGCATACAAACTCAATCATTGGACGAATCTGTTCTCTTTGGTCATGTGGAATTTGGCAAATCGTACTGTCCTTCAAAATTAAATTTGCAATAGGGACAGAGCAATTTCACATCTTTTTGTCAACGCAACCTCAAACATTTTTAATGATCTTTCAGTGCCAAAACTTTAGTTGACGTCAACATTATCATCATGGTAAAGTTAACTTATGAGCAACGTTTGGAAATCATTAAAAACTACTACCAAAATTCTGAGTTAGTGGTCGCAACTTTAAGAGCGCTTACTCCAAATTTCAGCCGTAATAATCGTCCCATCCGACATGATGAGCGATGAAGCTCATTTCTGACTGAGTGGTTTTCTCAATAAACAAAAAATGCGTTATTGGAGCAACAAACCCACATCCGCAAACAATTACTGTGTGGTGTGGTTTTCATGCCGGAGGTGTGATTAGGGCGTAGTTTACGTCGATGAAAACAATCGCCATGTTATCGTCAATAGATAACGCTTTCGTGCCATGCTAGAAATTGGTTTTTGGCTAGAATTGAATTAGCTTGACATCGCCGATATGTGGTTTCAACAAGACGGCGCAACTAGCCACACAGAACACGTTACAATTGATTTACTGAGAGGCAAATTGGGCGAACGAGTTAACTTGAGATACGGTCTGGTCGAATGGCCACCTTGTTCATGCGATTTAACGCCATTGGATTTCTTTTTATGGGTCCACATCAAGTCATTGGTCTATGCTAACAAGCCAACAACTTTAGACGAGCTCATAGACAACATCCAACGTAAATTGCCAACGTTCCAGTCGAAATGTGTGTGGTGGTGGAAAATTGGATCTAAAAATAGATCGCTGTACCTAGTAGGGTCATAAACACTGTTACAACATTGAACAGACCCATTTTAATAGTAGAACTGAACATACCCCGTTAATGTCATATGGGTCTTAAAAGCTAACCTTAATAGCGTTAGTCTGTAACGGGATTTAAAAATTGTTTCAACTTTCATCATGGAGATAACTTTCATTAAGCAGATAATGTGAACCGTATCGCTGTAAAAGCGCCTTTTAAGTTTGAAATGAAGAAAGCGATATTTTCAAAACGCTCCGGCCACTAGGGATTAGCCGCATGTTCGTCTACCGATGCATAAAACTGTTTGAGGAGACTGGAGATGTAAAAGACCGCTATCGGTCGGGCCTCCCACGCTCTGTTCGAACACCGCATGTCATCAAAGCCGTTAAATCAAGAATTCACCGAAATCCGCTCCGAAAACAGAAAATCATGGCCCGTGAGATGAAAAACCGGACATTAATTGACTGCAGCTTTAAAAAAGATGTGAAAAATACAAACGTCTTTTGTTGAAGCACGCTGATAACTTGCACAGAAAAATTTTGTTCACCGATGAAAAAATATTTACCGTTCAAGAAAAATTTAACAAGCAAAACGATAGTGTATGTGGGGTCATCTAAGGAAACATCTGAGCTGATCCCAAGGGTGGAAAAGGGTCATCGGCCAGCTTCACTCATGATTTTATGGGGTGTCTCTTACGAAAGGGTCACTGACCTGTATTTCTGCGAGCAAGGAGCCAAAACATCGGCCAAAGTTTACCAAAAAACCGTTTTGGAAGCTGTTGTGAAGCCTCTTAACAATTCCCTGTTCCAAAACCAGCCATAGACTTTCCAGCAGTATTCTGCGCCGGCCCATAAGGCTAAAACGTCCCAGACTTGGCTTGGAAACAATTTGCCAGCGTTCATTTCCTCTGAAGAATGGCCCTCAGGCAGTCCAGATTTTAACCCATTGGATTACAAATTGTGGACGGTTTTAGAGGACAAGGCTTGTCACAAAAGATACCCCAACATTGGATATATTAAGACTGCTTTGGTTCGAGCTGTGGCCAATTTTCCAGTGACCAGTGCGACTTAAGGCGTGTGTAAAGGCAAAAGGTGGACATTTCGAATAAGTATATCCTTTTTGGATACAACATACATCAATAAAATATTAAAAAATATTTGGTCCAAAAACATTCATTACTTTTTTTTTACATTTTACAGCATAAAACGTGTGTAACAGCATTTATGCCCCTACCAAGTACACAGGCTCGTGGTGGTCATACGACCGAAATCGAATTTCATTCTTAAAATGCAACATTTGCACTACACCTGGATTAAATTTGATCTTAAATAATCTGTGTTTTTTTCATATATATAATATTGATATGTCCTTAAGGGGAAACCCTGTTTATGCTTTCGTTTTATTTTTATGCTTACTACGAATATTTTTTGTTTGACATACAAACATAAGTGTCACCATTTAAATTAAATGTTCATTTTAGTCTGATGACACTATCACCCGTAAGCAAGGGAGCATTTAAAAAAAACACACACACATACACAAAAAAAAAACATAAACTCCCACAGAGTTTACAAGGAGTTATTATCCTGTTCGGAAAAACACAATACTCGTACCATTCATTTGAATTGTATGTCAATGCATGACCATTAATATAAAATCCCACGGCGCTCCCAAGTACTGGCATAGATTTCATTAAAATTTAAAGAACTTTAATTAAATTAATCGCATTATGGTGTTAAAAAACACACACATACAACAATTTGTTCATATGAGTTTAACAACAATTGTTTGTGCCTACCAACCACTTTGCTGGTGGGTGCCACAGACAACACGAGCATTTAATTGTTTGCCATATCCTTTGAGGGTGCCAAAGAATGGGCGATGAATATAAGCACCAACCGTATGGCTGACAGTCCGTCGTTCCTCCATTTATCTGTCCGTCCGTTCCTCTGTCTGTCGGAGATTCTGAGTATTTTTCTACAGCTTTGTAGGTTGGTTGTGTCGAAAACAAAACCAAAACAGAATAAAAAAACAACTTAAATTGAATATTTATGTATTTTCCTCAGTGTGGCGGCGGCGGCTTTATAAGAGAAAAACAATGTTTAAACTGGTGTGGTATCCTTCACACATACTCGTACACACACACACTTGCACACTCACTCACACTCTCTGGTATTGTTTTGTAATTTAAATGATTTTAACATTAAACATGACGCAGGCAACACGAGCAGCAGCAGCAATAGCAACAAAAAACCGACAACAATATTGTACATCAAGTGATTTATTTATATTTTGTTGCACAGCATTACAGCAACAAAAGCTGCCATGTGCTTAGTGTCGCCAGATGTTCACAAACAAAATAAAAACAACACAAAGAGAGAGAGACAGAGTGAGTGCGAGAGTATGACGAGGCCATAAGAACCAACAAACCCACATTTTCAGTACAAGGCTAAGGCGGTAGCCGCCGAAAAGGAAAAAGAAGATGAGCCTGAATTTAAAACTTTTTTCACACCTCCCTTTGCTATCTACGAGATTTAAACATTTTTCTTTATATTAGCAAAAATCTAAAAGATTGAAAACAAATTACCTGCACCAGCTGTAGCACAGCCAAAGCGGTAGGCATGAAAGGAAAAACAAAAACTCCCACACATCCCTGCCGCTTCGCTGAGGCCTAGTTTGAATACACCAAACCAGGCCAAATGTTTGGCTAAAATATTTACCCCAAAAACGTCGCTTCGAACGTTAATGACATTTTAATGTCCTACATCCATTCTCCACGTCCTTCCTATTCCACACCACTATCGCCAACGCGTTTGAGTGGAAATAGTAAGTATACACGTTTATTTCCGCCGGAAAACAGAGATAGCTAGTTTTAGTACTAACTAAAGTTTAATAGCAAACGGCAACAGAAAAATAGGGAACAGGAACAACTACCAAATCCAAGCGTTGAAAATTACAAGGTAAACGTTGTGGAAATATATAAAATATTCTAACCTAATAACTAGCTACAGGAACTATGTTGGCCGATCAAAGGGAAACCCGAAAATTACACTTAATTATTGAGTTACCTCCATCGCCTGAAAGTATACTTCAGAAAAGGTTACCAAGGAATATTCTGAGTATTGAGTATTGTCGATGGTCAGTAGAGCTGTCAAACTAACGATAGTTTTGTTATTTTAAACAAATTTTACATCACTTCTGAAGAAGAGTTTTGGATTATATGTTTCATAACTTTTTGCCTTTAACTTTAACAAAGAAGAGAAAAACGTTTTCTGCGCTAGCAGAAGACTATTCTCAACCCCCAGAGCAGGACTGCCAAACAAATCAAAAAAATCGTCGTTTTTTTTTTAAAAAAAAAATACTAATTTTTTAAAAAATATAAATCGTCGTAAAATAGTCACACACAAGCAAGGCAATTTTAACAGAGGAAATTTACCTTCTCACCCGTAAGACTATATGATCACCGTTGTTGTTTTTTAAATAGAGACATCAGTCAGCGAAGAGTTTATATGCACAACACCTGGTGAAAGGCGACCTATTTTTTCTTTTTATGCCGACCTGCCTCACACTCAATTTCCGAGCTATATGTACTAATTACACAATTTAACAAAAAGGAATGAAGTCAAAATACCTGGGAAGTGATATTATTTTTTCTTGTAGATCTTGCTGAGTACAACAAGAAACCGGTTTTGAAATTTCTCAAACACCTCCAAAATCTGGAGTTACGGGTAAAAACCACGTTTTTAATATCCGAAAAACCAGGTTTTACCCGTAACTCCAGATTCTGTAGGTGTTTGGGAAATTTCAAAACCGGTTTCTTGTTGTACTCTGCAAGATCTAGAAACTAGAGCAGGTATTTTTTCTCTGTCACACTGTGTTATTGCAGTAAATTGAAAATGAGTGATAGAAAATTCAAAAAAAAATACACTGCTTTGGTCTGTAAGTTGCGTAATAGTTTTTTCAATTTAAACAAACATCCGCCTAGAAGGTATACTACAGAGTGTCTGTCGGAAAGGCATACTACTTTGTTTGTTTATAATTGCCACGTCTCTACTTCACGACTGCTAAATATGGACTGTCAGGACTAATTTTTTCCAAAGTGGCGGAACCCTGTATTTATAAAGAAACCGAAAAAAATTGTATAAAGAAACCGATAAAAAATGTCTATTTTTCCTTTTCTAGATCTAGCTAAAATGTCAAGCTTTACCTAAATATTTTTGTCTTAATAAATACTTTAATTGCAAAATCACGTAAACCATTTACATTTTCTTACTACGAACTTATCAAGTCCTTAGGTTTGTTGTTCTAAACATTTACAAATTTAAATACGGCTTCCTCTTTTTTCCATATAACGACTTATTAAAAATAATCGCCTGCGTTTTTACGCTGATATGTCGACAATCGTCATTTAAATTTAAGTTTAAAACTCGTTAAAATGAAGATTAATCGTCAAAATTGGCAGCCCTGCTCTAGTTTCTATTCTATTTTGATATGGCAACACCGCGCAGTACAAAACTCAGCATTAGTTTTATTTTTTACAAAAATGTAAGGGAAAATATTTTTTTAAAAATTACTTGTACACGTTTCCGAGACCATCCGAATTAAAAGCTAAAAACCTTCCCATTAAATCTAGTAAAGGATGGTTAAGTTTTGTTGATTTGTTGTGCAAAAGAGCCATAGTTTCGTTAGCGGCACCGTCCTGTTGAAACTACATATCGTCCACATCGATATCTTCCAATTCGGGCCATAAAAAGTTCGTTATCATCTGACGATAGCGAACACCATTCACAGTAACTGCCCGACCGGCCCCATTTTGGAAAAACTACAGCCCGATGATGCCGCCAGCCCATAAACCGCACCAAACAGTCACTCTTTGTGGGTGTATTGTTTTTTCGACAATCACTCTTGGATTATCATTCAATTAGGCTTTTTGATGAATCCACTGAGGTGAAAATGTGCCACATCACTGAAGATGATTTTTTTTCGATAATATATTTTAATTTTTATAATAAGTTTAAAAAACTTGAACGTGTTGCTCGCTTGTGTATCTTTCCATGGTTCAAATTGAGTTAGTCTAAAATTAAAAAATATCAACAAATTGCAGAAAAAACTCTCGTTTAGGAGTGGTTTACATTCAACATCGGCCCATAAAATTTAACCACCCTTTAGAAAAAATAATTTCCGATTATTTACATATAATGTGAATATTGGGTGCCCAAAAATCAAATGGCAGCCTTTGGAAGTAGATTTAAATGGATTTTAAAACAGCAATTTTTTTTTGCTGGATACTTATAATGACTTTGATTTCCTAGACTTTAAGGGCTGCATTTCTGTTAAAAAAGGTTTTGAGATATCAGTGCAGCTTTGTAGGAAAATATTTTTTTTAATAGTTTTTATAAAAATATCTTTAAACCTTCACCAGCCAAAAGAGCTTCTTAAGAAGTGGATAGAAATCACTTCCGATCATTTTCATTTAATGAAAATTTTGGGAGCCAATAGCAATAAAATATAATAGCAGCCTTTGAAAGTAGATGAAAAGGGATTCCTTCGTAAGTACTTGCTGGGCATATAGACTTTGATTTAATAAATAAAAAGGGCGTCATTTCCATACAAACGTCTTTTAGATATCAATGTCAATTCGTAAATGCCCTTAATAATGAAATTCTATCCAAAATGGCAAAATAACTAAGGGTGTCCCAAGAAGAACGCAATTTTTAAATCTGGCAACATTCGAAGTGTCATTGTTTGACATTTGAACAATTGTTATTGTTTGTTAGTAGAAGGTACGAGGTTAGTAAAAATGGAGCGCTACACGAATGAACAACGCATTCTCATTGTGAAATTGGGTATTGGAGAGACAACATGAAAATGCTGATTTTGCCGATAAAATCATCTTCAGTGACGAGGCCCATTTTCATCTTGATGGCTTCGTCAATAGGCAGAATTGTCGCATTTGGGGTGCGGAAAATCCTCGAGTGATTCACGAGAAGCAAATGCATCCTCAACGTGTCACTGTGTGGTGTGGTTTTTGGGCTGGAGGAATCATTGGACCTTTTTTTTATGAAAATGAAGCAGGTCAAGCGCAAACAGTCAATGGTGTTTGGTATCGTGAAATAATAACCAGTTTTTTCTTGCCTAGAATTGAAGAAATGAATGTGGAGGGCTTGTGGTTCCAATAAGACGGCGCCACATGTCATACAGCCAGAGAAACAATTCAATTGCTGCATCAGTCATTTCCCGGTCGTGTTATTTCGCGTTTTGGAGATCAGAATTGGCCGTCTAGATCGTGCGATTTAACACCATTAGATTTTTTTCTTTGGGGTTTTTTGAAGTCGATGGTTTACGCGAATAAGCCGACGACGACTCAAACCTTAAAAGACGAAATTGGACGCTGCATTAATGAAATACCGCAGCATTCATGCAAAACGGTCATTGAAAATTTCATTAAAAGATCGCGTGCATGCCAGCAAAGCCGCGGCGGCCATCTGCACGATATATTGTTCCATACATAACCTCATTCTGTCTACTTTACGATATAATAAAGTTTCACGATTTTTTCTTAAATATCTGTGTTTTATTTAAAATTTAAAAATTGCGCTCTTCTTAGGACACCCAGTAGAAAAGGGATTTAGCTTTAATTTTATGAAGACGTATGCTTGCAGATAATTACATATTTAGGCGCTACTTTTATGACTGATCTAAGCTCTTTGTATCTTGCATAAAAAGTACTCATTCTAGGGCTCCATGTATGCTTACAGAAAAGTACTTTATCCTGAATTTGTAAAAGAACTTTTTTCAATGTCAGCACTATTTTAGAGTAAGTTCGGAACCCTTCTGATTTTGTCTTACTCGCCATATTACTTGGTAATGAGAGTTTTTTCTGCCAAGACTTTCAGGTTAAATGGCGATTATACTGCAGGCTAAATTAATGTGATTTCAGGTTTAAGAGTGAAGAAACACATTCTCTTCTGCCTCCATAATATAGGATCTATTTTATTAACACAATTTCCATATTTAAATATTAACCACAACATAATTTTGGTCTAGACAATCAAAATTATTTTGAATAACATCCCTAAAAATGTACACAAAAGGTCTTACAGAATTAAGAACCTATGAAACTTTGAGTGATTTAAGTAATGTTATATTTTTCTAATTAGAGCTTTATTAATTATAGAAATGAGACTTCTTTCAGCTCATAAATAAACTTTTTTTTGCTCTTGAAACCTTCATACCTTTTCTTAGCCTAAATATAAGATCTATCAGGGCTGTTTCTATTTTAAAATATTATTTCTAACATTTTGGTACTTACCCAACAGTAACATCGAAGATATTACTACCCACAGAACTGGAAACAGCCATATCACCAAAACCTTTTCGTGCCACAATTACCGAAGTTATCAGATCCGGTATAGAAGTGCCAGCGGCTAAGAACGTTAAACCCATAACCTAGAAAACGATGACCCCCAAATAAGAACGTGGTAAGAAACGTTTATAGAGAAGCCATATTTGAAATGGGTGTTCTTAGAAGGACTACTTACCTCGGGTGGTATGCGAGCCGTATCACCGGCTACATTGGCCCACCATACCATCAGATAGGAGAAGGCCGCTATCCACAGTATGGAGCCGATAAACGTGATGGGAAATAGCTTTTTACCTTTGGGCGTACGCGTATCGGGCAGCGTCAGCCACATGGGTATCAAAAGCGGTGCTACCAAAATATAAGTTAAACGCTTACGGGCAGTATCGGGCCAAGCCATACTCAGTGGCTCTGGTTCATCTTCGATTTCTTGGGTCTGCTATTGATTGTTCGTGGGATTGGGTGCAAGCGAGCGAGCGTAGGAAGAAAAAAATTAAATGTTAGCATACTTTTAGGGGCAAACCCTTGGGAGGGCTAAGGTATTTGAAGAGGATTTCAAAAATAAAGACAACGAATTACTTTACAAAAGGGGGAATTTGTTTTAATTTAATTTTTTTTGGAAGATATGTATAATTTTAAAGAAATTTTGACAAGTGAAGGAATTCGATCGAAATGGTTTGTTGTCCATTTGAGATTTCTAACAAATTTTTGCACTTGCCTAAGAAGTGAAATAAATAAATTAAAATTCAAGGATTTATTAGATATATTCGTATAAGTACCAAATCGATCGATTTCCTTCACCTACCGGTTGGTTTTTTAAGCTCTTCTTTTTATACATAACTTTAAATAGTTTTTTGTTTGTATATTTATTATATAGTATATATATATAGATGTATATATCAGTTTATATAAATTTCTTTTTTTCGATTTAAATGTTTTAATATTTTAGTAATGTAAGGGGTGAGCGCTATGATTAAAAATAAATTTGAGAAAAATGGTGCATAAATACGAAAAAAGAACTAAAACGAACAGATTTTAATAAAAGGTTAAGTAAACCGAAAATGAAGAGAAACAAAGAACAAATGAACAAAAAAAACACACAAAACATGAGAATTTCAGTGATGAATTTTCGAAATGTTGATTAAGTGAAAAAACCAAAGCTGCAGCCTACATTTAGGCTGCAAGTCAAACATAAAAGTGAAGCATATCTTGTGAGGTGCTCAAACTAATTAAAGTCCAATGCATACTTTTAGTCGTAATCCACACAAAATAGCACCAAATCTACAGAACAAATCATAAACATGCCTTTAATCTAAATACGTCTATTTTGAAAGGGGAAGAGAAAATGAAACATAATTTTTTCAGGATATGAACAATAAAACCGGCCACGTCAGTTGCTGTGCTTGAGTTTATTTTTAAATGCCGTTTTTTTCTTCTGATGATAGTTTACGTTTTTCGATTTCCTTCTGTTTCCGGGTTTGTTGTCTTAATTTATCTTGTTAAATGCACGTAGTTTTGTTTTAATGGCTTCGTTCGCTTTTTTCATTTGGTTCTTCAGGCCATGGTGTGCGCGCTGAATTTAGTTTAGGTTTCAAAAATAATCTCCAGCTCCGAACCATTCATGCAACAACACCGTCAGCTCGATTGCCACCACCCATGGTGGCTATTTGCTATGGGCGCAAAAGTTTGTTATGCTGATGGGGTAGAAGTGTTAGGTGGGATTTTTGAAAACTATTTTCGGAGGTTTTCCGCTTCACCGAACATTAGATGGAATATTGATGAGTTTCTTTATGGTCGAAAATGGATCACGTATTTTTTCGC
Source organism: Hydrotaea diabolus (assembly GCA_963513945.1). Lineage (NCBI taxonomy): Eukaryota > Metazoa > Arthropoda > Insecta > Diptera > Muscidae > Hydrotaea > Hydrotaea diabolus. The sequence continues at coordinate 21,339,513 of OY740717.1, forward strand.
CCTCCACAAGGAGGACGTTGTTTTTCACTTCAATTTTGTTTAATTTTTTTTGGTTTTTTTTTCTTCTTTTATCAAGATTTAAATATACTATGGCCAATGAAACTATTAAAGTCTTTAGCGAACGATTTTGTTCATTAAAAGAAAAAGACAGAAGAAGGGAGAGGGAAGAAGAAGGTTACAATTCATTTCACATTCGTGACATGACCCACAGACATGAGAAAAATGTTCAGCAGGCTTGGGGCATTTTTCGTTTTTTCGTCCGGTTTTCAGCCCAGGCTTTTTACTTTCAAATAAAAATATGAAATTATTCAAGTAATTCAGTATATTTACTCGTAATGCTCTGTAGACACGATTTTCTTATTCCTAAAAAACAACTGAAAGCAAGTGAAAAAAGTATCTTATATTTGTCCAGGCCGAATTTTATACCATTCGTCGTTGAGCAATAATTCCAAAAAAGTGTATTTTTTTGAGTTGCCTTTAGTTCCTTTAAAGAGGAACTTTTCATTTCGTTTCTCTATTAAAATTGGGACAGAAATATTCAATCATAACTCGACGTTGCAATGAACTTAGTAAAATATTAGGTATGGATTTTTTCAGACTGTACCCTGTTAGTTTATAAGGTAATTACCAAGCAAACGTACTGAATTTATCTAAATCTCTCTATTCTTGTGTAGATGAACGTTTGAATGAATAATTTCAATATGTACATGCAATTAATGATGTCTTTCACCATTTTTAACATATTTCGAAGTGTTTCACTAAATTCCATTTCGTCCCTCGGTTAAATATTGAATATAGTTGTCTGTGGAAGGTACGGCGTTTACTTTGCTCTCATTTTAATTGGGTAAAAATGCTGTGTGATTATGTTCATCATTTAAAACATGTTTCATTAAATTTCATTTCGTTCCTCTGTTATTTTCTTAGATAATTAATTAGGAAAGGCACCGAATTTTCATCGATATCATTGTGCTTACGATGTACACTACTGTGATTGATAAATTTAATCATTGTAAACATTTCTCAGTTATTTTCAAGCCCTTTTTTTACATTGATATCTTTACCATTGGGTAGCACAATGCTGTGAAAGATAAAGTGCAAATTTACTTCCGTCAATTTTTACAAACTAAGAGTTGCTGCAAGTAAAATTGCCTCGTGTAAATAGGGACTTAGAACACGTTCACTCAATTTAATTTAACATTGGTCTCATTACCATAAGCTAGATGAAAGCTTAGAATATTTATTATTTACATAATTTTAAAAATGTTTAACGTACTAAAATAATCTGCAGCCAACTTCACACTAAGAAAAACACAAAAGGAGTTGACAGTACTGGCCAATTTTTTCCCTTTACATTCCCCTTACTTCTCTCTACTACAAATTGAGAGTTGCGGCAAGTAAAGTTGAATTGTATAAATGGAGACTTAGAACACGTTTCATCCAATTTCAATTTTACATTGATCTCATTTCCATAAGCTATATGAAAGCCTGGAATGATTACTTACATTATTTTAAAAATGTTGCTCGTACTAAAATAATCTGCAGCCAAATTCACACTAAGAAAAACACAAAAGGAGTTGACAGTACGGGCCAATTTTTTCCCTTTACATTCCCCTTACTTCTCTCTACTACAAATTGAGAGTTGCGGCAAGTAAAGTTGAATTGTATAAATGGAGACTTAGAACACGTTTCATCCAATTTCAATTCCACATTGATCTCATTCCATAAGCTAGGTGAAAGCCTGGAACTTACATTATCATAAAAATGTTGCATGTACTAAAATGACCTGCAGCCAACTTCACACTAAGGAAACACAAAGGAAATTGAGATTGAATTGAGTTTTTTCCCCATTTTATTCCCAGCCTCTCTTTCCTACAAACTAAGAGTTGCTGCAAGTAAAGTTGCCTCGTGTAAATAGGAACACGTTCACTCAATTTTAATTTTACATTAATCTCATTACCATTAGCTAGATGAAAGCTTAGAGTTATTATTATTTACTTTATTTTAAAAATGTTTCACGTATTTTTCACTTTGTATTTTATCAACATTGCATGAAAACATTAAATTTTTAAGATCGTTAGTCTTATCATTTAAAATAGTGTTAGGGAAGCTATGTTTCTCAACATTTTAGGAATGTTTCACAAAATCCCATTTCGTTCCTCTTTTGATTTTTATACAAATTCTTGAAAATAACGTAAAAACTTGCTTGCTCGATAGACTTATAAACAGGAATAGAGATCGGTAAGCTATTTTTCTTAAAGTTTGTAACATTTTTCACATAATTCCATTTCGTTTCTTTAAACAAATTATTTTAAAAATTTTCAGTATAATGAGAAGAACGGTAGATTTTAGGGAAATAAGAAATATAGAGATTGTTTGAGATGACTTTTTGATACATCCTGCACATGTTCCACTAAATTTATTATTTTGCTTCCTTCTTAATTCTTTGCCATAAGTCTTTATTAATTAAAAAATATTTTTTATAAAAAAGATTTACTGGGTTATGTGCCATGTCATACAAAACACGTTTCGCTCAATTCCACTCAGTTCCTCAATTCCAAATCCACCCGCCCCTAGCGCACACTAATCCAATTCTAAATCACAAGTGTAACATTTCGTAAATTATTACATCCATTAGGGCGGAAAATAAATCAATAATGCCTCATTTTTCATTAATTATGAACGAAAATAACAGCATGTCTGTGTTGGCCCCCAAAAAATACTTGGCAAAACTCAACTAGATTTTCTCCTCCCTTCTGCGCCTATCCTTTATAAGCCTGAAGTCGAACATACGTACTATTTAATCCGCTTAGGGTTAAGGTGGTTGAATAGCAATGCCGGTATACACGAATACACCCACTATATACGTTTGGGCCTGTGGATCTATAGAGTTATGGGTTGATTGCATGGCTGCAGCGGAGGTAGGAGGGCTGGTGGTGCTAATGCGGCATTGATGTAGATGACATATGTTTGTATGTACTTGGATGGGTGTTGTATGACAACGTCATTGATGATTATAATTTTCATTACCATCATTGTGATATGTCGATTATCGTTATCACAATCATCATCATTATCATTCGTCGGCTGCGGCGGCATCAACGACATCAGCGTCATTCTCGCAATCGTTGTTCGTTGTATGGGTTCATTGAGTACTTGTGGGTTTTTCGAAATTATTTAAATCCTCAACTGTCGCAAACATATGTGTGTTTACACACACATCCTCCTCTTTCAAGTTGTTAAAAGCTTTCACTTTTCACGGTGACCTCATCCCCCCCGCTTGCCTCTCTGGCTCTCTAGTGTTGTTGTCTAACAACTGAAACGACATATATTTCTAGAAAACTGACTGACATTCCCCCATTTTAGTTGCTGTGCATAATTTATCAAGCAAAATTTTTTTTTTATATCAGCAGGGGATTTGTCAATTGAATAGAAATGTGATGAGAAAACATTACGCTTGCAAAGAATGCTTTTCATACCATCGCCATCGTCGTGGCTATGGTTAGTTGGGTTTCATCCCATCCCACCAAACCACCGAAAGGAGCCATCCGAGGACTTGGCAATATAAGTACAAGTAGCAAATTTGTCATAAATTTATGAAAAGAGAAGGTTGAACGACAAAAGTTGGGGTTTTGTCGCCATGGCTGTGATCTGCAATAATCCATAAATGAAATATTTTCGAAATGATTAAATTGTTGGCAGAGTAATTTCATGTTGATGAAAATTGCTGAGAGGCTTAGCAAAAGAAATGGATTATGGCTCTGCCTGAACGATCTCTTGTTGTATTTCACAATGGATTTGAATAAATTATATTTCAATTTCATCTTAATGCCATTTGATAAATGCCAAACATTTTTCCACAAATACTAAGAATAATTGGCCAAAGCCTTAAACTAAACGACAGAATTGCAAGTATGAAAGAAAAGAAAGGCAGTTCAATAGACGATTTACTTAGAATTAATCGAGTTTTGTATGGAGCTAACACTCGAAACAGGGGAGAAAGAAGAGAAAGACAAAATATGAACAAAATGTTTATCTTATAGACAGACAGCTTTTGGTCTGACTCAGTACCATCGGAGAAGTTATTTTATAGATAGAAACTACCATTAAAAAGCTTTGTTGTTATGACGTGGGGTTTGAAAGCAAAAGCTTTATAATTTCTATATCAAAGCAATTGATATTATTAAGCTTTTGCCTTTAAACGCCGCGACATAACACAGGAGTTTTTTAATGGTACATCTCCTTATGAAATATGTCTGTCTATAAAAAACATTTTTTTTAATATACGAGGTTATATCAATAATTCCGTGACTTTTCGAATAAATTACACGTTTTTTTTTCATTTTTAACAAAATCCAGGCGTTGTCTGTTTTGAACAGCTGTTGAACACAAACTAAATGACGGAACTCTCTCAAAATTTGATAGTAGTCTATTAACAGATAGTAATTGATGGGAGCAGTGTTGCATTTCATTTAACTACGTGGGAAGTTGAAAAAGTAGCGGAATTATTGATATGTACTCGTATTTGGTCTTTCTCTCCTTTTATGGTACTTCTCTGTATGATATAATTTATCTGCTATCATTTGAGAGCAAACAAATGCAAAGTTTCAAGCAATTCCATTTCGTTTCGCTGACAATTTTATGTTAGTTTCATAGGCCAAATGCATTTTAAAGGTATTGGTGTAGCGCTTTTTGCATGCTTAGCTTTGGCGAATGGATTGCATTCTAAAAAATAACTAAAATGTATGTTTCGCAAAATTCCATTTCGTTCCCCGTTGATATTTCTTTTTATAAAAAATGAGATTTAAAAGGTGCATCTCCCTATAGTATAGTTTTTCTGCTATCATTTGAGAGTCAATATATGCTATGTTTCATGCAATTCCATTTCGTTCCGCTGACAATTTTATGTTATTTTAATAGGCCTAATACGTTTTAAAAGTATTGGTTTAGCGCTTTTTGCATTCTTAGCTTTGATTAATAGATTGCATCCTAAAAATAGCTAAAATTCCATTTCGTTCCCCGCTGATATTTCTTTTTCTAACACAGGAGATTTTAAAAGGTGCATCTCCCTATAATGTAGTTTTTCTGCTATCATTTGAGAGTCAACATTCTATGTTTCATGCAATTCTATTTCGTTCCGCTGACAATTTTTTGTTAGTTTCATGGGCCTAATTTATTTTAAAGGTATTGGTATAGCGATTTTTGCATGCTTAGTTTTAACTAACAGATTGCATTCAAAAAATACCTTAGATGTGTGTATTTCAGAATTCCATTTCGTTCCCCGTTGATATTTCTTTTTCTAACACAGAAGATTTTAAAAGGTGCATCTCCCTATAATATTGTCTTTCTGTTTTCATTTGTTAAAAGGCCTAATGCAATTTTAAGGTATTGCAATAGCGCTTTTTGCATGCTAAGCTTTGACGTATAGATTGCATCCAAAAAATTAGCTGAAATGTGTGTTTCGCATAATTCAAATTCGTTCCCCGTTGATATTTATTTTTTCTTTACAAAAAATATATTGTAAATTTATTACTCATTAGTCACAAACAACTATTATCATGATTGAACATCACCTGAGAGTCATAAAAAGAGACGTTTCACTAAATTCCATTTCATTTCACATCAAATTTTAATTAATTTGAATATCCCTGTATGTAAAGCTCTTATGGAATGATTACACTCAAAAAAACCGAAACCTATGTGATTACCAAAAAAAAATTGTTCCAACTTCAACACCTTTTTTTCTCTGGTTTGAGACCCTTGTTGTTTCTTTTTCAGAATCAACGTAAAAATTGGTGAAATGTATTCGCTGGGTTGTCAGGCAGAATCTATAGCTAATTCTAAACCCGCAAAGTGTTTTCTTTAGCAGTCCTCATGAGATTTTATTGAAATATGCACTAAATCCGTTTTAAACTGCTAAAGAATTTCTTTTTATGACTCAGTAACTCTAATTTATTCCAACAGGGTATATTTTGAATTCGATTTCTTTCCTTAAACGGTTTGGCGCAATTGATATTTTGTCTTTGCCGGAATTACTGCCCATTAAAATGGATCGAAATAATTTAGCGTTTCACAACATTTCATTTCGTTCCCCGTTAATTTATTTTGGAGCCTCCCTCCAAAAGTATGTATTGTAAATAATTATAAAATATATTTTTCCAATGACTCAACATCTCTTAATTGCTATACTTATATATGTTTTGGAAGATTTCATTTCGCTCCCTGTACAATTTTACAATATTTTTATCCCAATTTATCTTGCTCAATTTCCTTCCCCATTTGAATTTTTAAATATTATTTTAATTCAGAAAAGGTAGCGTAAATGAGGGCTAGCGTCAAAAGGAATTAAATAGGACAAGTGCCGAAATACCATCCGGCCCCCGGGATTTAAGTTTATGAGATTCGCAAGAACCCCTTTAACTACACTTGCTCGAGTTAGATTGATACGCATGGAAATAGATACGTTTTCGGTCGCGGGGAGTGGTTGATTACTTTCCGGCAAGAAAGAATTTCCTGCAAACATTTCTGCCAATAGGTTAGCAGTATCAGCCGGGTCAGTGAATACCTAATCGTCTTTAACAAGAGTTGGGACAAATGATGATCTAGCCTTTACATATCTTACAAAAGAACAAAAGCTCTTACTTCCCCTGGGGAAAAAACTACTGCAGAATTTCTTCCTATGGTTCAGTAACTCTTATTTGTTCTAACAGGGAAAAATGCGATTTTTAATTTTGTACTAATTACTTCTGTAAAATATACTTTTCCGATTTCCACTCAATATATTTAAGAAACGGCAAAGTGCCCAAAAAGAATTAAACAGCAAGAGGTTTCAACAGCGAATTCAACAACCAATCCCACCACAGCCGGTTATATAGACCGGATTGACCCGAAGCCAAGGGCTGTCACCCGGCACACAGTTGCCGCTACAACAACAACAACAGCAAATTAACATCAAGTTCATGTGCACAAGATGCAGATAAGTCAATATTCAAATTAACGCATACCTTAAATTCGCCTCAAGCCTCGAACTCGCCGATAAAACCGCCTGTTGTTTTACTTACTTTACTATACAAAAAACCAACTTTTAATTTAAATCAGCACCTACTTTTTTCATATGCCGAATGAGATCCAGAGATTTGTTTTTTCAGTAGGGTATTTTCTTACAGATTCCGCGTGAGTTGGGTTAAAATTTTTCTTTTTTTCTTTTCAGTATTGTTTGTCATTTCACCTTACACCGCTAAAACAGCGATGTATGGCATTAAAGCCATACCAGTCGAAATGTTCGCACGAGTCATTCAAAATTGCACCCTCAGAATGGAAACTCTGATTCGTAGTTGCGACCAACATTGGAAGGAAATTATATTCAAAAAATAAATGGCATAAAATGCCCTGTTGAATGAACAATAAAGATTCCCCACTTGATTAAATTTTTTGTATTTTTTTGCCCATACTAAATCCTTAACAAATTATAGCCAAAATCCATCATAGTGCAAAAATTCAGGATCCAACACGCAGAGAAAAGATATGGTTACACTATGGTCACCGCAACAAAAATATGTTCTCTACAATAAAAGCATGTTCGTTGCAACTATAGTATTGTTTTTTGAATTTCATTTTGACAACAGTATGATTGCCAAATTTAGAAATGAAAATATGGTTGTAGCAACCATATAAACATGGTTGGTGCAGCAACACTATTGTTGTTTAAAATTTACATTAAAATTTATATTAGCAATAATATGATTAAGGCAATCATGCAGTACGGTTGCGGCTATGAACATTACAAAACATATAGAGCATACATGTATGTGTGTGCGTATGTATTTTTGATATACAAAAAAAGCACATACACACGATACAGTGAATGGTTGTTGTCCATTAAATAAACAACAACAATCGGAAGGTAGTTCGAGGGATTTTTATTGTGTTTACTTTGTTCGGTGAAATACTCTAATACCGACTGGTTCTCGTTTATTTAAAACCTGCCTGCACTTAAGTATATAGCCATTGATCATGGTTTCATTACATTCGTTTCTTGGGGTCTACTCATAGTGAAGTAGCATTCGCCCCAGCTGGAACTAAAAGTATTTTCGACTAACGTTGGAATATATATTTTTGTTTCTTGACTGAAATGTTAAATAAAAACATGGCCTCAGTTCTGACTATTAACTTATTGTAATGCAATTTAATACATCTTGCTTGATAAAAATCTCTATTACCGAAAACTAATAAATAATTTTCGGGATCATAGTATGGTTAAGTGAATCATACTATGGTTGTGTGGATCGTAGTATGGTTGCGTGTGAATCATACTATAGTTGTATGGATCATACTATGCTTGCATGAGAAACATACTATGGTTGTGAGGATCATAATATGGTTGTGGAGATAATAATATGGTTGAGTGTGAATCATACTATGGGTGTGTGGATCATAGTATGATTGCGTGTGAATCATACTATAGTTGTAAGGATCATACTATGCTTGTATGAGAAACATACTATGGTTGTGGGTATCATAATATGGTTGTGAAAATAATAGTATGGTTGAGTGTGAATCATACTATTGTTGTGAGGACCATAGTATGGTTGTGGAGATCATAGTATGGTTGAGTGTGCATCATAATATGGTTGTGGGGATCATAGTATGGTTATGTGTGAATCATACTATTGTTGTGAGGATCATAATATTGTTGTGCCACTACCATATACCCAACAATAGTTTAATCCTCTTCGAATATTGTCACCTCTGCTTTCTACTTTTTTCTGCGTGTAGGTTAATGCGTTTGACCGCTATCGTGCTTTCACAGACACACGGACGGTCATGGTTAGAACGTCTAAAAAATTTACGACGATCAATAGTATGTATTAAGATGTAAGGACAAACATTTGTCGATATTGTGCCATCGATTTTTCGATAGTTCTTGGCATGAGGAAAAAAATTCCACTTCGAAATATCAAAAAAAAATCATTTTTGAGGCGCCCAAGTTTAAATTGTTTGACTTTTTAACAACACTTGCACAACACCTGGAATAAATATGAGCTCTATTTCTTAAATATTCTGTGTTTTATTATTATGTAAAATTGTTATATCCTTAATGGAAAACCCTGTATATACTTCATAAGGGCTGCGATCAATATTTTGAGATGTAACAAACAGCATGAAACGCATATATTTAAACAACATTCTATGACGGAGAGTATAAAAAACATTTTCATTAGACTCTAATTATTATTTACACAATTCCTTCCCTTTTGTCTCTCTGTATCCGGTTGGGCACATTTGAAATTTCTTCTTCTTCTATTTAGTTTATTCTTCCTTTTTTGTTTGTGTGTTGTATACGATATTTGAGTCTCAAAATACTTTTTGTTTTGCTTCCCACACAAATGTCCTTCACTCTTGTTATGATTTTAACTTAATTTTAAATTTTTTATTTTTATCATTTGAAAAGACTCATTCACACACGTACACAGAGGAAGAGCGAGAGGAAGAGCGGGGTGGTCTATCGATGTACTCGTATGTCTTTATAGAATTTATTGTCACTTGTGATGTATTGTACATATGTATGGGTGTGAGCTTTTACAGAATGTCGTAATGCATTTAGGTTCTGTTTGTTTCTGTATGTGTGTATGTGTTAATGTAAAGTGTGTGAGTGAATATTGGCATTTTATCTAAAATTTAATATCACTCAGACACTTATACCCAGGCGCACGAACGGACGGACAGCCAGACACATTTTGTTTTCACCGAAGGACATGATAGATAAATTTCCACACATTGTCATTTATATAGGTTCACACAAACACATACATACTCGTATCCACTCATATTGTATATATTTGTTTGTATATAAACACATGTTAGGTTCCTATCAATTGCTTCCCCTTTAATGCGGGCATTGTCAGGACAAAGACGTATGTATGTGCGAAAAAGGACATGTAAGATGGAAGGCGGCAAAGTCTTGTAGAAAATTATATTCTTTTTTTATCGAAAATGAAATCTAAAACTGATTGAATTGAAGCAAAAGCATTAAAAATATTTTTACTTAGAACCGTGCTGGCTGCCATCACTTCCAAATGATGCCAGCAGCATTGTATAAGGATCGCTACTGCTTCGACATCAAACATTTACATTTATATCCGTAAAAGAAGACATGCTGGCATCTATGCTTGTAGACCTCCTCGTGTAGATTGTAGAAACTATGTCAGTGTTGCTGTGAAATTGATGACCGCTGTGATTGATATTGCTTCGTTTTCGTTTTCTAGTTTTTTTTCTGCTTTAACACGTAATTCTTCTACGAAAGTCAATTGAAATGGAGAAGTGTATGTTTGAGCGAACAAATAGTTTCATTTCCTTCAATGTCTTTTATAACTGCCATCTAAGGGATTCGCCAACTGAACCCCCTCCCCCCACTCGTGTTGGCAAGGCCAATTTGTTTTAGCTCAGGTTCAAGCAAAGCTAGAGCAATAGAAAACAGGCTACTTTTTGTTGCATGGAAAAGTGATTGAAAGGTTTACAGTTGTTCAGAGTATGCTTTTGCCTATCTCAACTTCCCTCGTTAAAATCAATTTTTGTTTTTGGTAGCAGAAAAAAAACGAAAAAAATGTTTGCCATCCATTTCTGAATCCACTAATTTTCGAACATAAAAAAATGACTACGATGACATTCGTTTGTGCCAACAGATTTGTGCTGCCGACACGACATGCTGGTGGCAAGGACTTCTTCCAGAGACTATACAAATTATTCTTGTTTTTTCGATATAAACCATCATGATTGGTAGGGAGAGAAAAATATACATTCGAAAAAGCAGGTTGTTGTAAAAATACTTAGTATTAAATTACAAATCTGAAAAGTTGGGGCGGGGCGGGGGGAAGCACTGTTTTTTTGGCAATTAACTAGAATATTCTAATAAAAAACAGGTAAAAAAAACAACCAACAGTATCTACGCTACTAAAGCGGAAAAAATGATCCGGTTCTTGGGACCTTTCGGCCTAGGCTTCCATCTATAATCTCAGTCAAAATTACTATATTTACATTCGCATTAAAACTTGCTATAATGCGAGTACCCATGTGTCCATTTCGACTATTGATCGCCAGTTTTGACTGTTGATCTTTCGTTTTGACAATGCGGAACGTTTTTTGGGTCACATTAGCCAAAACGTCCAGCACTTATGCTTCTTTTTTGAGATATGTAGTGCGTCCCAATTAACAGTACTAATTTTAACTATTATTCGCCCAGACAAAATCAGAATTTCAGCAAAGCGAATAATCAAAAAAGTGTAAAATTTTTTCCGAGATATCCTCAGTCCCTTAAAGGAAAACTTTTTTCCCGCACTGCAGATTTCGACCAATTACAATCCCAAAACAGCTTATGACTATAAGCTACCACCATGCTAAATTTCGGAATCCTAGGCTAATTTGTTTGACTGCTATCGTGCTTTCAGCAGACACAAGGACATGGCTAGATCTAATAGTAGTACTCTTACGACTCTCCGATCAATATTTCTAAGTTTTACAAACGGAATGACAAATTTAGTACCCGGTACTTAGTCGGTATTACCCTGCGTGGAAGGTATAACAACTTAAATGCATTTAATAAGGGGCAATGGCAAAAGTTAAAGCAGTATTTTAAAAACTTAAAATCGTCTGTTTAAATAAAACGACCAGGAAAACATTAAAAAATGTCGGCTTCAGTTGATCACGAATTTAAAATGGCGTATCTAATATGGCAACCAAGGCAATCCAAAAATAAACATTTCAGAAGAAAGGATAGACTTAGAGGTAGAGGTTTTGTCACGGCTTTATAAGAATTTAAAATCATAATTCCAAATGATAAAACCAATATGGCAACAGCCTGATCCAAATATTGCAGTATGTCCTCACATCGATCGCTAAAAGGAATCAATAGACTTGGCAATTGAACCATCCGCTTCGATATCGCTGATTACCATTAAATGAAAATATAACAAATCAATTAAACCACAAATACAGTCGAAGCAGGATAAGTGGGAACTGCGTAAGTGGGGCAGTTTTGGCGGTCGCAGCACACTTCGAAAACAAATTAAAAAAAAAAAACTCTTTAAGCAGGAGTTTGAGCCACAAATACTGTCGAACCCGGATAAGTGGGACCTGCGTAAGTGGGGCAGTTTTGGCAATAGCTGCACACTTTGAACACAAATTAGAAAAAAATCTTTAAGCAGGAGTTTGAACCTCATTAAGAGGAACTTGTTTTTCTAGTATTTACCTCTATAAGTGGGAATTTTTACTCATTTACCACTCTGAGTGGGATTTCCCTTTTCATGCTGTATTTTCAAAAGTACGATTTTTGCCTTTTTTCTCTCTTGTTTCTGTTTTTTACTAAGCCTAAGCGAGGTCGAGGACTTTTCGCGACTTTTATTTTGGTGAGTCGGAAATTATCCTGGCGGTTTTAATAAAAACGTCCAATTTTAACTTTTAAAGGTCTTAATGAAAAAATAGCTTACTCTACAACGCCGAAAGTCTCAACTTGTGGTTGGCACTTTTGATATATCCGATTGAATCACTTCGTTCAGTGTATTTTTGTATTTTCCATCATGGGACCCAGGGGCATAGATATTGGCAATGGTATCACTGCGGTTAAAGTTTGGCGATTGTTTTTTTTGGTAATTTTGACCAACAATTTGGCAAAAGAGGCCAAAAACAATGACAACCCGATGTTGCGCCGGCTCGGATTTTTTTACGTTTACTTTTTATGTTTATAAAAGCATATTCTTCTGTTTGATTTTTTTTTATTGATTTCTGGAATTTTAATTTAAAGCCAATAAAGAGAATTTAAGACAAAATCTTACACAAATTGCGTTTTAAACATGTTTTACCTCTTTAAGTGGGATCAAAATAAAATTACCTGGATAAGTGGAAAGCTGTTTTGGTGGGAAACCTATTTAAGTATTAAGTAGGCGGTCCTTTGCGATCCCACTTATCCAGGTTCGACTGTAATGATTTTTTTTTTATTTTTTTGAATTCTTAGAGGATTTGGACCAGCCTGTGGTCTAGCCAAAACATAGATCTATGCCATACGCAATAAATATACAGTTGGCTCGTGTTATGCCCAGAGCCTGGATTAGTCATACTCCATGCAAAAAAAAATCTGTGAAATTTGTTTTGATCGATATCTGCCATACAGCATGCAATTGTAAAATATTTTTTTTATTTCACTGGGAAATAATGCACAAGTCTATTACTTTACAAAAAATATCTAGAGAAAACCTTATTTATAAGCCATTTTTGAAGCGATTCAAGTTTCCCACGTTAACATACCTAGCACTGGGATTTAGGCAAACATACACCACGAACCTACATCAGAATTCCAGTGGCGCCACCTATTCGTCACTTCTTGAATAGAATTAAGGCTACTCGTCTTGGATCTCTTTACCAATTGTTTAAAGAAGCTCAGTCTTTGTAGTCTTTGCTCCCCTCGAGTCGCACTCTAAAACGTCCTACCAGTTCGGTCTTTATACATAGGCAATGCATACACTGCGAACTTACATAATAATTCTAGTGGCGCCACCTATATGTCGCTTATTTAATCAAATAAGCGCTAATCGTCTTGGGTGTCTATACCAATTCTAGGAGAAGCTCTGTCTATGTAGTCTTTGCTCCACTCTAAAACGTCCTATCAGTGCGGTCTTTATATATGGATAGTCTTCCTTATGGCGCAGACAATATATGCTTAGTCTGAAGCCACCATGTCTGGTGGATCTTCGCTTATAGATTCTCCTCCATGTGTCTAAGTCTTAAGAAGCCTTGGTGTCCATATCCAACGACTTAGACCCTCGTGCCATCGACTGAATAAGTCTTGTCTGTAGGGTACTCGCTGCAAGACTTTCCTCCGAGCAGTAGGCAAAAACAACGAGCCATCCGTTTCGCCTTAATGTCTGGCAAAAGCGGCACCCAAAACCACCGATTTCCTTCGTCGCTGCTTAGTCACATAGTTTCGTAAGCATACGTTCTTCGGCCGTACGTTCGACAGCGCTCTATGGGCCGATGTGGTGTAGTGAAAGTGCGCACGACCTTCATTCTAATAAACTAAGGTTCAATCCCGGGAAAGAACATCTAACCAAGTATTATCGGCGGGATTTTTTACCTCGTAAATGGCAGCAACTTTGCGAGTAAGAGATTAAGTGGTCGACTTAAGTATGCTGCCTAGTGTGCAAGACTAGCACAAAAGAAAGCCATGTAAAAAATTCTCTATAAAATGCATTGGCCAATCGGAGCGTTAAACAGTAGGTCCAGGTTAGTGAGTATGAGAATTGAATCGTGCACATATCACTGATTAGAGAGAAGTTCCTCCTTGTTCCTCCCTGGGATGATGTGGGATTTAAGTAAGTGAGTAGTGCATTCTAAGCTTTAAGTTTTCTCCAGTCCACAGTAACGTTAACGTGTTATAACAGACATTGGACCTTGCTATCTATATCCTACCGAAAATAGGAGCTTTGGGGATCTCCATTGCAGTATACTCGTACAATAGAGCGATCAAGAACGTCGATCAAGAAATTTTAAAATGGTTGCCTTAAAAAAATCTCACAATTTATTGAGTTGTGTTTTCAAGTACGTTCGCTTTCTTTTTTTGGCCATCAATATGTCAAGTATGTAAGTGGCGCCATCTACATGTCAAACCGCCCCTATAAAAGTCGACCACTGACTCGTTAATAACGACGAATTTTCGGAGTCTGAGGTAGGAATCGAACCCATTACTTCTTAGGTGCGTCGAATAGTCAAACCTGGACAAGGGTTTTTTATTTTTAATTATTTTTGGATTGACATAGGCATATTAAGCTGGTGAGAGTTTAACTTTTCGTATAGCGATCCAAGGTTGGTGAATCCACACAAAATTTCGTCCATTAGCGCACCACACCCGTGGGTCTTTCATTTTAAATCTCTCGATTATCAAACTGCTGATTGTCAGACTCTACATATGCTCATTACCCAAACTAAACCAATATTCAGACTCTTTGTAGTAATTGAAGCTATTGCGGCACTAATAGTTTTTTTTTGTCCTCATTGTCGTTGTTGTTGTGGTGCTTTAAGTAAATTTCAAATCAATTGATTTCTATTCTCTTCTTTGTTTACTACATCAATACCCATTCATTTTCAATTTGTAGGCTTTGGCAGTAACTGGAAATTAAAAGCAAAAAAACGTTACTATTCGCGGCGCCACACTCAGTTGGTGCCACTCGAGCTGTGGTGGTTACCAAGAGCATTATGCCTACCCGCCCGCTCGTTTGTGCTTCGGTGACAAGCTAGAAGAACGTCCTTGTAGCTGCTCTACATTTGCACTTCTTGATTTTCTTCTATTTTCAGCCACGTTAAAGTTGAGTTCACCGAAGTATTGACATTGCTTAAAATGTTACATTTAGGTTTGGCCGAAGCGGTGTTTAGGGGTGTGGGTGGTGTAAGTGGGTGCCTCTTGGCAACGCAGCAATACAGTTTGCAGTTTCCCATGTCGTGGAATGTGCCAGCAAACTGACTTTTAAGTTATTTAGTAACGACAAAAAACAGGACCAGAGAGCTGCGGCTGTAGCAACAGAAGATTATGGAAAATTTATGACATCCTCCATTAGTTATGTAGTTTTCGTTTTAATATCGTGATTTTGGCAAAGTTTCGTAGAATTTATGGCATTTTAATATCTTAAAGTCTTCCTAAATGCTTTTTCTAGTATTTTTGTGCTTCATTAAGTTTAATGAATTATTTTAAAATTTAGAAGATTTTTCCTTGATTTATTTGAGAATAAAAGGAAGTATCCAGATATCGTCGGGGTTTCCCTTAACTTCCTGTTAGAAACAAACTAGGATCTTCTTTCAAAATCAAAGTTAACTCTTTTCCATATCGAAGATGAATAAGCCTAGGATAACAAGCAGGCAAACACAAGGCCACAGAATCTCTTATGTTTGGCCAACACTAGCTTGGCTAAGTGTGGCGGATAATAAATGGCGAGACATTTTTTTTTTGAAAATCGTATTTGATTTAGAAATGCATATGGCTTAGATAATAATACAAATATATTCTTAACGTGACGCAGATAACGAATTTGTAATAACCGGTTTTATTTTTTAACCCGGGTTTTTGGTCTAATGTTGTAGGCAATTTTCTCTATCCATTTAAATGAAAATGTGTCTCGTCACTCATTATGATTTTTTCATGAAAATCGAGGTTGTCATGGGTGAGTTGTAACATCCTATTGGCATATATACGGCGGGTCTTGTGGAAGAAGCTCTCATGTCAACTGAATCTAATGTGGAAACAAATGCAAATCCTTCTGCAGAATTGTAGCCAAAGGTGTTCTTTGAAGACCCATCCCCTGAGCAGGGCGTCGAATTAGGGTTGATGGATTGTTTTGAACACTTTCTTGAACAGCAGTAGTGTTTTCAGCCGATCTCGCAGTACGTTGTGGTCCATGCTTGGGCCTATCAGCTTCAGACCCTCTTTCTTCGAAATCATTCACTACACAATAAAAAGTGCGTTTTGTTGGCACGTTGTTTCTTCCAAAAATTCCTATCTCATCGTCACAGTAATCGATGATTGATTTTTATACAAATGTTTTAACGATTAAAACACGTTGGTCGAATATTTTTCCATAATAAATTTGCCACGTCTCTACTCGTACTTCACGACTGCCAAATATGAACTGTCAGGACTAATGTGTACCAAAATGGCGGCAAAACAAAGTAGTATACCTTCCCGGCGGACACCCTGTATTAAAAATGTTTCAAAAATCCCATTTTGATCCTTGGTTGAGTTTAAATAGAGGTCAAGTTTTTTTTTTTTCAAATTTTTAAAAGTATAAGTAGACGCCGTTAGACGTTTCAAAAAATTTTGTTAACATTTTAGAGCTAAAATTTATAGAATTTGTCAATTTTAAGAGAAATGCAATTAAATTGTTTCTCTTTGAAAATAAACTCCTCAATTGTATTACGTTTTACTTAATCTCATTTTATTCCTAGGCGGATATTTTGTGAAAAAACGTTGTTTTTAACTTTATCATAAGTGGCAAAACTATCAAACATTTTTGTTTACATTTTGTTCCATTCCGTTCCTGTCATTTGAAAAACGCTTAAATTTATAGAAGTTGTTAAGTTTTAGAGAAATGCAATTGAATTCTTTCTATTTGAACTTAAACTCCTGAATTATATTACGTTTCACTAAATCCCATTCTCAATCTCAATCCGGGTCGAGACGAATATTTTATGAAAAAACGTTTTTATTTGTTTTTAATTTTATAATAGGTGGTGAAACTTTCAAACTTTTTTGTTTACATTTTGTGGAAGTACTGATATTATTGTGTTTTATTAAATTCCATTTCGTTCCCCACATTTGACATCTGTTTAATACATAAAGAAATTGTTCATTCGTTGGTGATATAACGTGTAACGGTTTAAATTTTTGTCAAAGTTCGTTATTTACACTATGTTCCACTAAATCCCATCTCGTTCCTTGGCTGAAATTGTAGTGAACGTTATGTTTTTTGGCTATTTTTTTAATTTAGCCACGTGTGGTGTTACGTTTTACCTTTTTTCGTTCATATTTTGTGGTAATTGATTATTGTTCTATATCCATTTCGTTCCTGGAAAGCAATTTTAAAGCATTTTCACAAAAATTATGTTTCATTCCCATTTTTTACGACTCATGCAAATTCTAGCTGGAAACATGTGTGTATTTACAACAACTACACATGATACGTTTAAAAAATTATAACAACATTTAAAGCCACGGCAATTACTTTGGTTTTTAGCTTTATTTTTAGTGCCAATACATTTACAAATTAGGTTTTAATGCTAAAACATACACACACAATGAAGACAACACATAAGGAAACCAAAGAGAGAGAAAGTAAAGAAACATCGATGGCGGGTGGGGGAGAAAGGGCATTTTGACTTTTTTGGCGAGAGCAGAGAACATCCTGAAATCTGATGTGCTTTTAGACTGTCCTGCTTGGAGGATGGTAACGTTTGAAAATGATGTTGTGAACTAATAATAAAAAGTAATAGAATGGCTAATAGAATGACAAATTAAGTTAAGAACAGAACAGAATATCAGCTAATTATTTTAAAGCGTTGCCTAATAAAAAACGAAGTAAAAAGACAAACAATATTTAGCTAACGAATATAAATTCCGAGAATGCGGTTTCTATACATTTTGTAAGCAAATTCAAAATAAATTGAATTTTCTTTGAAAGGTTTTTCTTTTAGAATTTAATAAAAGCAGTCAAAAAGAACTTATAGTTAAATATAATAATGGCAAAGAAAAATAAATAGTCAAGTAGAAATAATAGCAAAAAAGTATATATTTTTTGATTTGGTTTAAAAAAGAAAGTAAATTCATATGTGAAACTAACTTTGATGCTAAATTTTCGCGTTTGAATTTTGACCCTTTGATCTATCCAGCTCGCACGACGACCACTTAACGATGGCTTTAAATTTGTTAATTTTACAAATTGAAAATTGAACAAATTTTGGTATTGGTATGGTTTTGCGATTGATTGACAGAGAAGTAGTAGTTTTTTTTTTGGTTTGGTTTAAAATCGAACGTGTAGAAGAAGAAAAATATTTTGGTTGATATAATAATTATATTTAAACAATTTGAATAGAGTAGTAGTAGTAGTAGTAAAGTAGTTGTAGTATTTGGTATTGTTTGGATTTTGTCTTAAATATAAAAATTGGAAATCATTACTTAAATTGTAATAATAGGAAAAATATTGTTCAAAACAATTCAAAAAGAGGAAACAAAAAACATTTGTTTTTTTTAAGAAGACAGTACAGAAGAGAGGCAGACAGAGAAAGATTTATTTAAAGAGAGAGAGAAAGAGTGTGAGAGCAAAAGAGCGGGAATAGGGGGGTTTGAAAGTAGAAGTAAACATTTTTTAGAGGAATGAATTTCGCTTTTGCCAGATTTATAAACCAATTTTTCAGCGTTAGGGTGGGGCAGGATTGGGGTTTTAAATTAGGCCCAACTCGGAATATTGTTGACAACTCAACAATCAAATAAGAAATGTGTTTTCTTTTTATTTAAATAAATTATAAATAAACGAAATAGCAAAAAAAAATTACAAATTATGATTCGAAAAAAATTTCGTGTTTGCTTTGTCATTTTTGTTCAATCAATAAATTATTTAAAAATATATAATCACTCTACGAGTATATAAAATACGTTTTAATAAACTTAACACTTTAACCATGAACATCAACTACTTGAAACAACAAAAGAAAAAGCGTTTTTTTTAAGTTTTTTCAATAAAAGTGTAGAGAAAGCTTTTGTTTTTTTTAGAAATTATTGGTTTTTTTTTGAATTTTGGTAAAATATTTGTTAATTTCTTATCACATACAAACATATAAACACGCACACAAAAACTAATTTTTGGTGAACATTTTTTTTTGGTTTATTATTTCATTGCAAAAATTTTTATTACGTTTGTTTTTGATTGATGAGAAAGTAAGATGTCATTAAAAGTTGAATGAGGTTGTTGAAGGGCAAAACAGCAAGGGGCCGTGTTTCATAAAATTTCATAATTTGCATAAAAAATACCCTATGAATTATCTATGTTCCTAGAAATTTAATTTTAACTAACTTTTTTTAAATTTCTTACTGTTAAAGAAATTTTCTAAAATATCTTTTTAATAAACAGAGCAGAAAAAGAATTCTAAGAATTTGGGTAACCAGCAAAATCCTAAAAAAGTTGGCTGCTAAAAATTGTATCTGTTTCATTTTAGGTAAATTTCGTTTGGAAACCACAATATAAAATGAAAACGGGTGTAAAAAAACCTAGCAGGTTGCCTAAGTTTAACTGCATTCTATTTGATTTTAAGAGCAGAGCTTAAAGCCGAAAGTTAGTTGTATGCGTATTGTTTTTATCGGCGGCATCATTTCTTAACAAATTTGGGAAAGCGGCGGCGGCTTGGACATAATTTTGTAGCTTTTGTTATAGAAAAAATAAAGTTTTTATTTATTTAATACATGTCAAGCAAAATTACTCCGATATAAACTTTTAAATTTACATAACGTACTTTTGAATTATAGCTACCTAAATCCGCCAGAAACAAGTGTATAGTTTTAGCATAGAATGGAAATAATGGGTGATCCAAGTCGACACTTTTTTCAATAGCCTTTTTTTGACAGATAACGTGTGAGTCGTGTCATGCTGTCATGCTATTTTTGTTTAGTATTGTTTGGCATTTCATCATGGAAAGTCTTACGCCTGAACAACATTTACAAATCGTTCAACTTTATTACGATAATTCACGTTCTGTGAGGAATGTGTTTCGTGCACTTCGTTCAACTTATGGTCAACATAATCGGCCTACTGAGCATACCATTCGCAACACCACCACCCATCTTGAACCCAGCATTCATTATTGGATAATATTCGACCGAATATACCACGTCCAGCACGCAGTGAAGAAAATGTAGCGACCGTAGCTGAGAGTGTACACCAAGACCGTAAAGAGTCGATTCGGCGCCGTTCGCAGCAACTCGGACTGATGTATGGAACGACTTGGCGCATTTTACGTCGAGATCTTTAATTGAAAGCGTACAAAATACAGCTTGTGCAAGAACTAAAGCCGCCCGACGTTCACAAGCGACATCGCTTCGCTCTATGGGCTCTTGAAAAGTTCCAAGAAGATCCGACGTTTTCGAGCCAAATTTTGTTCAGCGATTAGGCCCATTTCTGGCTCAATGGGTATTTAAACAAGCAAAATTTCTGCATTTGGGACGAAGAGCAACCAGAAGAGGTTCAAGAGCTGCCCCTTCATCCAGAAAAAACAACGGTTTGGTGTGGTTTGTGGGCCGGTGGAATCATCGGTCCATATTTCTTTAAAAATTATGCCGTTGAGAACGTAGCCGTCAATGGCGACCGTTATCGTGCCATGATAACCGACTGTTGCCTGAAATTAAAGCTCGTGAACTCGGCAACATTTGGTTTCAACAAGACGGCGCCACTTCCCACACATCGCATCAATCAATGGATTTATTGAGAGAACACTTCGGTGAGAAGATAATTTAACGTTTTGGGCCGGTCGATTGACGATCTTCGAGATCGTGTGATATCACACCGTTAAACTTTTTCCTGTGGGGATAAAGTCTAAAGTTTTTGCGGACAAACCTGCTTTGATTCAGGCCTTGGAGTAAAACATCACGCATGTCATTCGCCAGTTACCAGTCAAAATGCTCGAACGAGTAATCGAAAATTGGACTCAATATATGGACCATCTGAAACGTAGCCGCGGCCAACATTTGATAGACATAATCTTCAAAAAATAAATGCCAAAGAATGTTCTTTCAAATGATAATAAATATTCCCAATTCAATTTGAATTTTCTGTGTTTTTTCTTTAAAAAAGTAGGGAACCTCGAAATGGATCACGCGCTATTTAATATTTGAGCCGATCAGGCTTCAAACATTGTTCAAGAACTACTATTATGCGGTAAAATTATTTGTTGTGTTAACTGCCCCTTTTGCATACTGTTTCGTGAATTCTCATTGCGTTCCTCTTGCGAGAATTTTGCTAAAATTTGGAAAATGTTGCTATTCCTAGCCATATACGGTGACATTTTAATATTAATTTTTACAAATCATACAATTTTTGCAGTGTTCAGTGTGTTCACTCAATTCCATTACGTTCACTTTGCGAAACTTCTACTGAATTATAAATTATATACATTATTTGTATGGATTCCCTGCAAAGAGTGATACAAAGTATTTGTTTCTGCTCGAACTGTTCTTAATTGAGGTTGTAACTTTAAATTCCATTTCGTTCCCTTTGCGAAACTTCTACATAGTTATATAATATTATTAATTTCTCGTCATGGATAAGATGGATTTATTTTGATTAAGATTTTTTCTCGAATTATTCTATTTTAGCAGTGTTTTAAAAAATTCCATTTCGTTCCCTTTGCAAAACTTCTTAATTATAAACTATTATGAATTCCTTATCATGGATGATGACATATACTTTGATTTAGATTTTTTCTCGAATTATTCTATTTTGGCAGTGTTTCAATAAATTCTATTTCGTTTGAACTGATGTAATTTTGCAATGTTTCACTAAATTCCATTTCGTTCCCTTGGAAAAACTTCTACTTAATAATAAAATGTTGTGAACTTCCTGTTAAGAGTGATTTCATCATTAACAATGTAGTTTTTTAGATTTTTTTTGTTATTTGTTTAAACTGTTCCACTCAATTCCATTGTGTTTTTTTTTTGCTAAACTTCTACCAAAATATAAAAAAAATTAGCTACCATTTAGCCCTATATAACTGTTTTATCATCACCTTTTATGTGGACCGTAGGTTCATCAGTTTTCTTTTAGTTCGTTGATGATTTTTTCCGATTTCGCAATGTTCGAACGTATTCATTTTACTTTCTCAATAGATATATTGTCCTAAAATGAGATTCTGTTAAAAAAAACTCCGCGGTGGATCCTCAGAGCATGACAAATAATTAGCAATGTTTTAAAAAAACTCGATGACGGATCATAAGTTGATATTTTTACAGGAAATACGCGACAATCATTTCAAGTTTTTTCTTTTTGTATATATTTATAAGGTCTTTTATAATTATTATGACTTGAACAGTTTTTTTTCTGGTTCGAGACCTTTAAGTTTTTTATGTTACACAAGATATCAAACTTGTATATTTCTAAATTCCATTTTGTTCCCTTACTTGCTTCACAAGATTCCATTTCGTCTTTTAGCAAACTTTTATATTTCACACTGTTCCACTAAATTCCATTTTGTTCCCTTAAGTAAAATATCGTTTTAGTGAAAACTGAAAATTTACATACATTTTTTTGTATTTGTGTTTCACCGGATTCCATTTCGTTCCCCCTAATGAAATTCACATGGAATTATGAAATTTTATGATTCTTTTAACTTTTTGCTGCCGTTGTAAACAATTTGAATGACAAGAAATGATAGTTTTGAAAACTTTGAAATATTCTAAGAGTAAAAAAGATAACAAATGGAAAACAATTTTAAAATAGAGATACTTTCTGTTTTTTTAATGGCAAACATTATTTTTAAAACTCAAAGAGAGACAGACAGAAAAAGAGAGATAGAGACAAAGCAAATAATTTACCAATTTTTACACAATTAAAGGAAAATAAAATAAAAGTTACTGAACAAAACAATCGTTCCGAATTAGGTCTATTGAGATTTATTAAGTTTTGATTTTTGTTTCGATACTAATGAAGTACAGAAGAAGAAGAAAGTAAAGGCAGAAAGAGATAAAACCGAAGGAAAGAAATCAAGACAATGGAGATGGAGACAGTAATGGTAGGATGGATACTAACTGAAAAATGGAAATAAAAGTGTTGACACTTATTTGGGGGTGGCAATTAGTGGGTGGTGGGGTGATTATGTTTGAAAGAGTTTTGAAAATAGGAGAATTTTCTTAACGCTTAGAGAGGCTACATATAAGTTTAACAGAAAAACGTAGAAAAAAAAATAAAAATTTATAATAATGATTTTGAATAGAGTCGGAGGCATATATAGTATATGATAATAATGTTAGAGAGGTATAGAAATAGAGTTTGTTTTTTTGTATTTAGTTATTTGTAGTTTTAGAAAAATAGTCACACATAATCGTTGCATTGAGAAAACAAGAATATTTCATTTTTCAAAATTCCGAAAAGTATATAAACACACCCATACTTTAAAAACTAAAAGAAAATTTCAATAATTTCCAAAAAACGCTTAAGAACATTCACACACACTGATTTCAAATGATGACAAACAGAACTCCTTCAAAGGACGGATTACATTTAACAAATAATTAGTGACTTTAATAAGGACATGGATGGAATGACAATGGGACATGGTAAGTAATGGAATGGATAAAATGAAAGTAAGTCTAAGGACGAGCCTTTCAAAAAATAATTTTAAGACCTTCCAAAATTGAGGTAGTCCTTAAAAATATTTTTAAGAACAAACGAAAAAAAAATGCTAGGAAACAAAAAATAAATATGATGAAATAATTGAATAATCAAGCCCGAGGTTTTTATTTATAATCTTTATTTTATTTAATATGTATACATAATTATTTCGGCAGCCATGAATAAAAGAGATATCCGTTTTAGAAAAACAATAAACTCAACAGGCTGCAGGAACTAAACACTACAACCAGAAACAGACGCCGCCGATGATATCGCGTCGGCCTTGTACTCTAATGAGACTTCCAGTTGTAAATGTTAGTTTTCAAAAATTGACGCCGGCAAAAACATTGCATCGGCCTTGTACTATCATAAAACTCGAGTTAACACATTTAAGTACACATTTTTAAGAAAAAATTAAGTAAATCGCCACCGGACATGTAGTAGCAGAGTAAGGGAGAAAGGGTATCTACGGTGAATTTGATTAAACCGCTTAAGATAAATGCTAACGAAAATATTTCTATACAATTAATAAGTTGAGGTTGAGTATGAGGGGTTTTGTAATTCGACACATGGCCTTACGCCCAATGGCCTTTACTTTAGCTTGATTTCCCATTTTCGGGATGAGGTAAAATTTTCGGGTTGTGTTCTAGCATTCTTAAATCAATTCCTCAGCGGTGTTTAAAACCAGGAATTATTTCTCTTAAGAGTCTCATGCTGTTAAAAGCTTGACGCCGGCATAGAAAGGGCATCGGTTCAAAAAGCTCTTTTTATGCTTCGACAATATTCAAAATTTATGTGGCCTCTGTGTTAACCGCCTAGTTATGACTATGCGTAAACCTATCACGCACGTCCAAAAGTTTTAGTTTGGACCATTCTTGAAAAGTTTTGTACTTTTATACGAGGGCATTTCAATAATTCCGTGAGTTTCGAGTAAAACACAGTTTTTCTATATAGGATTTCTCGAGGTTTGGAAAATAGACATTTTTTGATCAATCGTTGGAGCTGAACCTCTTTCCACCGAGCCATTTCTTTAGGTTTTGGAAATAGGAAATAGCCATTGGGGGCTAAATCCGGAGAATATGGCGGATGGGGTACCAAGTCGTAACCCAATTTAGCAATTTTGCCAATGAGACTGCACATGTGTGCATTACCTTGATGAAAAATAACATTTTTCTTGACCATATGAGGACATTTTTTTTAAATCCTCGTTAAATCGGCCCAATAAGGTGGCATTCGCCTTTATTGTTTTTCCCATTTGATAGTAATAGAGGTGGATTATACCGCGTGGATCCCAAACAAACTGATGGCATCACCTAATCGACCGACAAAGTCATCTTGGCCTTCTTCGGAGCCGGTTTACCCGGAGAAACCCACTGTTTATAAGTAGACTGCTGCTTGGTCTCCGGAGTGTTGTAATGGATCCATGTTTTATCACCAGTTACAAACAAAATCGCAATCGAATTGCAGGTCAACAACTCCAAACAATCCTTTGAAGTTGGCACACGATTACGTTTATGGTTAATTGAGAGCAAACGCGGCAACCATCTGCAGACAGCTTTCTTAAAACTAACTCATCATGTAAACTCGAAACCACGCTGCCATATAAAATGCGTAAGGCATGAACAATCTCACGCACTTTTACTCTTCGATCGGCACACACTATATCGTTTTCGGGAGTACAGAACGTTCAGCGATGAAAGTCAGTAAACCTCTTTTATAACCATTGAAATCGATGGTGCAAAGTCCCCATAGAATTTATCAAGCTTTGCTTCTTGGTTTGATTTTCGCATGTTTAATGAGCACTCGAAATTCACTTTTTTTCCATTTTTAACAAAATCTACGAGGTTGTATATTTTGAACAGCTGTTGACCACAAACTAAATGACGGAACTCTCTCAAAAATTTGACAGTAGTCTATTAACAGATGGTTCTTGATGGGAGCAGTGTTGCATTTCATATAAATACGAAGATAGTTGGAAAAATCCCGGAATTAAACGAAACATAGCGATTTCCTTTAAACAAGGACTTGAACTTTAAACAAAGTCTCGAACATAAGGTTCGATGCTTGAGCAGACTTTCGCTGATATTGGGCAGGCAGACCCAGAAAGGTTGTGGCTTTAACAATTGAAATTAGTTCCCTAGACAGACAAATCGATTATTATTGCAATTGCATTTTAAAACAAGGACTCGAACAAGGATTCGAAGACTCGAACTGATATTAAACAGACAGACCTAGAAAGGTTGTGGCTTCAACTATTATTATTGGTTCCCTAGACATTGGGCAGGCAGACCCAGAAAGGTTGTGGCTTTAACAATTGAAATTGGTGCAATTGCATTTTAAAACAAGGACTCGAACAAGGACTCGAAGACTCGAACTGATATTAAACAGACAGACCTAGAAAGGTTGTGGCTTCAACTATTATTATTGGTTCCCTAGACAGATAAATCGATTACCTAAAATAATTATTATTATTTTTATAACATTTAGGAATAAGAACTCGAACTTGAGCGTCGCTGTTCAGGCAAGAGATCGATAAAATTCGGTATACACATCAAATAGTTCTATTGGTTCAAAGTTATTATTGGTTACTATGACAGATAAAATCGAATACCGGAAATGATATTGAAGATAAATTTGGCTAAAGTTCTGATATTAAGTGACTATTGGTTCATGGTTAGATTGAAAGATTGTGGCTTCAACTATTATTATTGGTTCCCTAGGCAGATAAATCGATTACCTATAATAATTATTATTATTTTTATAACAATTAGGAATAAGAACTCGAACTTGAGTGTCGCTTTTCAGGCAAGAGATCGATAAAATTCGGTAAACACATCAAATAGTTCTATTGGTTCAAAGTTATTATTGGTTACTATGACAGATAAAATCGAATACCGGAAATGATATTGGAGATAAATTTGGCTAATGTTCTGATATTATATTGGCGTCTATCACATATACTATTTTAACAAACACTGCCAAATATAAGTTAAATATCAATGGCCTTACCTTATATTCGGTTAAAGGACACTAATAAACTGTGCTGTGCTAGCAGACTGCCACAAATCATTTTCCATCCGATTCGTTTGGCCAACTTTTTATTGCATCTGTTTGTTATTCTGATAAATCTTTTTGCAAGATAATCAATTGAATTTGCCATTCGGCTAGAAGGAGTGCATTGCATTTTAAAATCCTTCTCTTAATTATGCAAATAATCAATAAATTATTTTTCGTTTTTTTCTCTATCTCTCTTGCTTGCTTTTCTATGGGACTGTAGCTCTATCGACGATATGCGATATGCAAATAGCAATTAACGTAATTAAATTTACAAGCTGCAGTGGTTTTGATAACAAACGTACGAGTTGGATCGTTGAGCTCAGGCGACGGTAATGATGGTGGCAAAGCAACCACCGACCAGCTTTGTGGCAGCACACATCCCGGTGGCTGCAGCACTGACCATATGCGCAATGAGATATCTAACCGGGGCAACAATTGCGAATGGTGAGCTTTCAAGATGACACAAATTTAATGGTAGCTATGTAGAGCAAGTTAAAATTTTGATATTTAAAAGAGTGGGTTGCTAAGCTGCCAGGCAACGCCCTAAGAGTTGGTTTATGGTTGGGGGCACTCGGTGGGAAAATGAGTGCCTATGCAAAAAAAAAAATATCCTACGGATTCGGCAAATGTCGAACTGAAATTTTTCATATAAAACATATGTTAAGGTGTCACGTTCTATTTGCTTTATGATGCGTGAGTCCTTCAATTCGGATTTCAAGTGCTGGTACTGGTATGATTAACAGGCCAAGCTAATGGAAGAGGCAATAGTTGACTGGGTATCGCGGAGCAAGAGGCACTTTGCCCTCCCTTACTAAAGCCATTTCCGTTGATGTTGCCATCTATCAGTTTAATAGTTTTTTTTTGGTTTTGTGTCCCTATGATGGACACGACAATTAAATGTTAAAAATTCATAATAAAACAAAAAAAAAACCATTGCAATACAATGGCTTTAATGGTTGGAATCAAAAAAAATAAATTAAAAAACAGGACGAACAGAAAAGAAAACAAAAAAAAAGAACAAACAACATCACGTCAAAGAAAATCAACAACACTCATACACTGTCCACAGTCATACCAACCAACACACAAAACAAACTAAAAAAATAAAAAAAAGACAAGGACGGAAAAAGGACGATACCAAGTGATGAACAGGAAGAGAAGGTGTATCATTTAATGGCTCCAAAAACACATACACACACACGCACACTCATACACAGTTAACATACACAGATCTTCACTGTTTCACAAAGGATTCATGAACGAGTTCTTTGCATAATGCTTGGATTTGAATGAAAAAAGAAAAATTAATATTAATGCGACATTTTTCCATTTTGTTTTTTAATCCCACATAACAAGGAGTAAACACAAAGTAGAAAAAGTGGGACGACAGGTGAGTGGAAAACCGGGTAAGGCAATGGTACGAAATGAAGTGGATAAAGGTCTTAAAAAAAATTAAGAATTTCCGTTTTGGAAAGTCCTTGCAGTGAAGGTAAAACTAAGTGATTTCAAAAGGATTACATTTTGTAAAACAGCCAAGGTAGCTGAAAGTAAAAATAGCTTTAAATTTAAAAGTCCCTACATAATGAATATTTGATGTTTTTTTGGGCTCCTAGGGGCCATTAAGGCTTACATAAATCGATTGCAGTTAAATCTTCCAAAGGATACGTAGTAAAACTTGATTGAATTTAAAATTGGACTTGTAAATTTAAAGGGTATTTTTTCAAAATTTAAGATTTTTCAGAACTGCTTGCTTAAGACTTTGAAGTACTCTAAAACATTGAGAGTCTCATGTCGCTTTTTTTTGATAAAAGAGTGGAGATTAGATTTCAAATGGGCATATATGACCACTATCGAATCGTTTTCTTACAAAATGTCATATTCCATATTTTCCATAAATCCATATTTTTAATTATTCAGTATTGGTTGCTTAAGACTTTGAAGTACTCTAAAACATTTAGAGTCTCATGTCGCTTTTGCGATAAAAGAATGGAGATAGCGACGTTAGATTTTTAAAATGGGCAGATATGACCACTGTGAATTGCTTTCTTACCAAAAAAAACAAATTCAGAACATTTTCATTTAATACCCAGTGCGATTTTTCCAACTTTACGATTGGTCGCTCGTTTATGAATCTTCTTGGAGCCCCAATATCTCCAAAATTATAAAAATAATTCCATCTTTGGCTTTGTTGTGATAATTAATTTCATTTCGGTACTAATATATCCATATTTGGTATTGGTCTTTCTCTCTTTTTGGGCGACAAGACCCAATCTCTGAAACTCATAGAGAAATCATATTTCGGATTCGCAGTAAAAATTGTTTGAATTCAAAATCACATCTAGTAATTGGTTAAATTTTAAGGGCCGATGTTAAATGTGAACCACACCTAAAAGTCAAGTTTTTTTCTGCATTTCATTTGATATTTCTCAATTTCAGACTAACTCAATTTGAACCATGGAAAGATACACAAGCGAGCAACGCGTTAAAGTTATTCAGTCTTGGTGGTAAGCAATGGCAACAGTGGATGATATATTTTCGAAGAAAATCATCTTCAGTGATGAGGCACATTTTCACCTCAGTGGATTCGTGCATAAGCAGAAATGCCGCATTTGAGCGAATGATAGTCCAAGAATGATTGTCAAAAAAGCAATGCACCCACAAAGAGTAACTCTTTGGTGCGGTTTATGGGCTGGCGACACCATCGGGCCGCATTTTTTTTCTAAAATGAGGCCGGTCAGGCAGTTACTGTGAATGGTTTTCGCTATCGTCAGATGATAACGAACTTTTTATGGCCCGAATTGGAAGATATGGATGTGGACGATATGTGGTTTCAACAGGACGGTGCCACTTGCGACACAGCTAACGAAACCAAGGCTTTTTTGCGCCACAAATTCAATGGCCGTGTTATCTCACGTCGTGGCGATGTTAATTGGCCGGCACGATTATGTGATTTGGCACCGTTGGACTTCTTTGTTTGGGGTTATTTGAATGAAAAGGTGTACACCGATAAGCCAGCAATAATTCAAGAACTAAAGGATAAGATAATTCGGCACATTAACGGCATAGAATCTCAATTATGCCTCAGCGTCATCGAAAATTTGGACCATGGGAAGAAGATGTACCGCCGAGGTCGCGGCGGCCATTTGGCCGTTATTTTCTTCCATACATAATTGAACCATACCAATGTTATCAGAATAAAAATAAACGACAATAGTTTCCTAAATAATTTGTGTTTAATTCAAAATCAACATCGGCCCTTACAAAATAACCACCCTTGAGGTATGTATTGCTTGTATTCTCTACATGGACCTTTTTTTGTGCCTCTAGCCTCAAACTCGTATTTAGAATCGTATTAAAAATTACTATGATTATAGTAAAGTAAAATGGCTAATGGCCTCTATGGTCCATTAATCTAAACCTCGTGGCAGCGCCAGGAAATTTTTTGAAAACTGACGTCTTCAGAAGGCTGATAAAGGCTGATCAATCTAGAGGTATTTTTTTAATAGGGTTTCTTTCACAGATTACGCGTGAGTTGTGTAAAACTTTATTTTTTCTTTTCAGTATTGTTTGGCATTCCATCTTGGAGAGACTTACACCGCGAAAACCACGGTTTGTGCGGTTTATGGGCTAGTGGATTCATCGGTCCATATATTTTCAATAATGATGATGGTCGGAACGTAACCGTAAATGGTGCTAACTGCCGTGCCTTGATATCGGAATTTTTTGCTACCTGGAATTGAAACCCGTAATCTTGATGACATTTGGTTTTAACAAGGCGGTGGAACTACACAGCTGCGTAAACAATCGATCAATTGAGAGGTCACTTCGAAGAGCATCTAATTTTACGGTGAGTTGGCCGGAAAAATCGTGTAATATCACACCTTTAAACTTTTTTCTTTGGGGCTACGTAAAGTCCAAAGTCAATGCTGACAAACCAGCTACGATTCAGGTTTTGTTAGCCAACATGAAGCGTGTCATTAAAGCCATACCGGTCGAAAGGCTCGAACGAGTCTGGCAAAATTATACCCTCAGAATGGACACCCTAAGGCTTAGCTGTGGCCAACATTTGAAGAATATTATATTTAAAATATAAGTGCAAATAAATGATTTGAATTTTTGTATTTTTTTAATTAAAAAAAAACTCTAGATTGTTTACCGGTTATGAAATGACAAGTACGATTTCGTAAAATTAAGAGCCAGGACTCGACCCTAGAAACCGAAGATACAGGCACACCCTAAGCATGGACATTTGTGGGTTTTCATGAAAAAGGAATTTTGTTTTTGAATAAGAACTCTGTGGTGCCTGACACCTTGAGTCTAGATGCCGATATAAACTCCTTAACCCATTCCTGCCTAATGGGTATTTATTTACCCAAGGAAGCGTTGATACATAAATAATTTTAGCGTGGGCCAGGTGAGCGATATCGCGGTAATTTTTTTTTATTGAAAAGAGGAAAGATTGAGCTAGTTTAAAGCATTTAGCAGGACTTTTTTTTATCTTTTTTTGCAGGCAAAAATCGAAGATTTTTTTCGGAAAATGCTCCGGAAAAGTGCTGTCAAACATAGGAGAATGGTACAAATACAAAATTTCTAATTTTACCGAATAGCTTATGTTGTCTGCAATGTAATGAAAAAATATCAGGCACCGATACGTCAACACACCTGGCCTCCAGATCCGGTAAAATGCAGATGGGTAATTTTATTAAGAAAACATGGTACGTAAAAGAAACAAATCACTTAGCCTTAGCAATTTTCTTCTGATCTGGTGCAACACCGTTGGGATAATCCAGGAAGCAAGTAGTGGGTTGCAAATTCACCTTGCACTTCAAACAAACACCTTGCACGGGTATTTAAATACCCATTTCATATCTCAGGTAAAAATTTAAGTTTTTTTCTTTCAACTTCTATGGTCTTTTGGACATAAATTTGCAAATTTCATAAAAATTTATGGGCAAGCAGTAACGGATTAAACATGAGCAAATATGGATACTCAAATTAAATATAAGTTCGTCCCAATTCGACTTTTGTTTTAAGATTTCGCCACAATTGAGTTTGTCCCTATTTTGCTAAATTTTACTGAACCTTGTGGTTTGAACTGACTAGACAGTGTCAGTATTTTTCTTTTGAAGTTTTAGAAACCTGCTACATAAACCCCCTATGCAGCCAATAACATTTTGAGGGAATAAAAGCGTTGGCCCAGTTGGGCCCAGTCGAGTGTTTGAAACAGAACGGGACGTAATTACAGAAGCAAAGTGGACTATATCTCTTGCATTTGAAGTTAGTATCAGTATCCTCTATAGTCAGTACCTTCTAATTTTACTGAGCTAAAAAAAAACTTTAAAAAACGAAGAGTGATAAGCTTCAGTGAATTAAGAGTTAGCTGGAGAGACTGAAGCGTGCTCCAGAACGTGGAATAGAATGGTCCAGGAGCATAACATCCACACCTTATCTAGCAGTCGAACAAAATCAAACTTTGAACTTTTTCTGCATATCCGTTTAATAGCATGACTCCCTTTTTTCACTTAGATTGAAATCTATCTGATTTTAAGATCAATGATTTCCATGACCTTACACTTACACTTTTTTATTCACTTTAAATAAGACCCACATCCACTTCATTTCGTCTTTACCATTACCCACGAAATACTTTTGTAGTAAAATCAGTGAATGAAAAACAAAGTTAAATTATGTTTTTTTTAAATAAAAAGAAAGTAAATCTTTCGATTGGACACAAAAACCAAATGTTCGACATTAAACGGAAAAGATACATTTAACGACAAATGCAGCGGATAGTGTGTGACATTTATAGAGATTTTTGAGATGATTGTTTAGTTCGAATATATGTATTTCTTTTTGAATGACTTCAATAGAGAAAAAACTCTAAATTGTTATATGAAAATACAAGCATAGTTTGAGGGGTATTTTGAATTTTTGAATCTTTTTAAAATTTTAAAAATTGGTGTACTCGTATTGGCCTGAGTATGATGCCATTTTTGAGCTTCCTTCATACATCACGTCATAACAAAGGAGCTTTTTAATGGTACTTATTTTTATAGCTTTTATAAGAAACACAACTTATGTAAACTTTTTTAAAATTTGGAAGTGCTTTTCTTTAAATTAAAAAATACTTAAAGCTTTTAAAAACTTTTACACATTTTCCAAAAAAATAGCAACGCAAAAAGTCGAATTATTTTTTGCACAAATTGTTGTTACAAAAAAAATTTAGAAATAACTTAAGTGAGCATTCGTTTTGCGATTTTAGTGAAAAGGGAGTTTATCTTATATAGTTTATTTAGAAGATTTTTTTTAGCTAGAAAACTGTTGTTTCGAGCTTTCGGTTTGTGATTTTAGTGATAGGGTAGTTTATCTTATATAGTTTATTTAGACTATTTTTTTTAGCTAGAAAACTATTGTTCAACTCCTTACAAAGTCTGCACCTCAAAGTATGCTTGTATTTTGGCTTAAGCTTAAAATATAAACTTATTCTAAAAGTAATTGTACTACTGATTATGACATATTGTTTTATTTTTTGAAAAATTGAAACATTTCGTACTTACCGAATCTAAGGTAGTATCGATATTCCCATTTGGACGATCGGCCAGAGTGGTCTCCTTCAGATTTATTTTCACATGATTGGCAGCCGAAGTTGTAGCGCCGCCCCTTTGCGGCTTCGTGGCGTCCAGCAGTACCTTGAGGGAGGCAATCGCGTGCAATTGTGTTGCCTTTTCGTCCACCTTGCCTGGAACATCATCTTTGTCATTTTCATTGTTGTGTTTTGAAGAATGTTTTGATTTGATTTTGGAAGTTTTGGATTTGATTGATTTTTTTCAATTTTTTTTTTTGGAATTTAGTTTCAGTGTTTTGAGATTTGAATTTTTTTTTGCAATTGCGAAATTTTTGCAAAAATGTTTGCAGAGAATTTTGAGAAAATATTTTTCAACAATTTTTTAAATTGATTTGAATAAAAAAAAGAGATGCACAGTGAAGAATGCAAGGTTTTGTTTGTTTGTTGACACAGGCATTCGTTTTTGATTGAATTATTTTTTGTTTGTTTGGAATTTCAATAGTTTTTTGCGATTTGAGAGTTTTTTTTTTAAATTTTTTTCAAGCGAGTTGAGTTTTTGTTTTAGTTTGAGATTGATTTTATTTTGGAAAACGGAAAATCCACATAGTTTTTTTGTTTTGATTTTCGATACATATATAAAATCATACAAAAAATAGAAGAAGAAAAAAAGAAAAAAGAATTTTTCATCGATTAAAAATCGAATAAACGAATTTCGTTTGTTTTGTTTTTTGTTTCTATTTATTTATAGTTTTGTTTTTTTTTTTTATAAAAAAAATTGATCTAAAAAGATTTTGGCATTGTCAAACTAAAAAAAATTAATAAAAATATGTTTTAGATTAAGAAAAAAATGTTATTCTCTAAAAAGATTTTTATAAATAATAAATAATTTTTGTGTTTTTTTTACTATCGATCAATCAGTTATGGAGACAGCCGGAGGAGACACAGAGAGAGAGAGATCAAAAGAGACAGAGAGAACGAGTTTCAGGAAAGGGAAAATCATACTACTAACATCAGCCAAAAGGATCTTATGTTACAGCAATGGAGAGAGAGAGAAAGCGAAAAACGGAGACAGAGGGAGACAGTTGACTAAGCTAAACAGCAAGCTGCCGAGACAGAGCTTGGATAGTGGGGAAAAAAGCATTTAAATTTTGATAGTTTCATAAGGATAAGGGCAGGAAATCAGTTAAGAACTACAGCCAAACACTAAGGAAAAAATTGATCTAATCTATTTTTTAACCAATTTAAAATATAAGTTTAACTTTTTAAAATATTTTGTATGACTTTGGTTTGTGTTATTAAATTCAATTCGAGTTGGTAGCAAAATTCGTCTTTCGTTCGATGGCTTTTGATCTCTAAAGTCTAGATAAATTCAAAGTATTATAATGTTGGTAAACAAATAAAGTTATACAACACTACGTAAATAGGTTCCACTACTTATATTTACCACGCCACGGCCAAAAAGATTTTGAGTTTTTGTATTTTTTTATTTCGTTTTTGATATGGGTTTGATTGGAATTTGAGTTTGATTAGAGTATATTTTTTTCAGTTGTGGTGGTAGTGGATCGATAGAGAGAGCAAGAGAGCTGGAGAATGTAATTGTTGTTGTGGTCTACTTGAAAGCGTTTTGTTTGAAATGTTTTGCAATTTTTTTGGGTGGGTTGGGGAGGGACAGCGATTTAGAGAGCTTGGTCAGGGGGAAGGTACAGAGGAACTAGTACAGGAAAATTTGCCTACTGCTAGGCGTTTAGGTTATTCTAGTTTTTCTGCTAGTGGTTGGAATGACTACAAAAGCTAAGGGATGGTCACTGAGTCTTCGCTCATAGATTTGTACAATTTATTAAAATTTATAGGTGGGTGTTTGTCTACTCTATGTTGAAAAGGCGTGTTTGTTTTATCTTGGTGTATGTTAACCTTTCTAGGGCTAGTTTTAGGCGGGGGAGGATTTTTATCTAAAGCTTAGGATAATGTGAATTGTTTTTTTGTTGGGAGTTCTAAAGGTTATATTTATAATAAAAGACCTTATAATTAACATTTCTGATTCTGCCAGAGAATTAAATTACAGAGAAAGGGGTCTTTGAAAAGCTCTGGTCTTATGGAGAATTAAATTACAGAGAAAGGGGTCTTTGAAAAGCTCTGGTCTTATGGAGTGAATTAAAATTATAATAAAAGGAGAAGTTCTTATAAACAGAACTAACTAAAGAAGCTACGTTTATATGTCTTGGTATTTAAGGGAAGAAGCTTAAAAATTGCAACTGCTTAGCTATGAAAGAAAAAAGCTTTTTCCTTAAAAAGCAACGCCATTACACCAGAGCTTCTTATTGACACTTTCCGTGTTATACAACTTAATGGTGTTCAAAGGCAGAAGCTCAAAAAAACTATTGCTTAGCTATTAAAAAAAGACAGATCAGTTTAATGGTATATCTCCGTATAATAAAACTTGTACGTAACTGATTTACAAGAGAAATTCAATTGTTTTTTTTCTTCTTTTTTTTGTTATTTATTCGGTATTTTATCATTATTATGAAACAACATAAAGTTCTCGAACCAGAATAAAAAACTGCTCGAGAAATTCAATTTTAGATATTAAATCCTTGAAAAAGATGGGGCATGCTACAAAAATTTAACAATTGGAATAACCAAAGAAGTTTTATTATAAAAAGAGCAACCATTAATAAGGCACTGTTGTTAAGGCGTGGTGTTTGAAAGAAAAAAGCTCAATTAAATCAACTAGAGTGCTAACAGAAGAATTAAATATTTGTCATTGTTTGTCAAACGTCAAACACAAACAACAGAGCTTTCAATCCCACGACAGCCGGACCGTATTGACCCGATGAGCAATTCTTCGGCCAAGGGCTGTAACACCGACACACAGTTGCCGCTACAACAACAACCAGAGCTTTTTTCTTTATGATAATTAGCTCTGCACTATGTAAATAAATATAAATTTGCATCTTCGATTTTGTGATAGAAATTACATCTTGGAGAATAGGTTCTTATTAAAAGCTCTGTAAGCTCAAAAAGTAATTGGTTTTCCAGATTATAGAGAGAAGCAGGTTTTAATAGCTCCGCTACCATGGCGTGATTTAAGAAGGCAAGAGCTTAATATAAACAACTGATTTGCTTAAGAAAGATAAAAGCTTGTGTCTTCACTACAGCACACTCGATCTTTTTAATGGTACTACACTAACTTTTCAGGACTACCATGGCAAAAAAAGCTTTTACCTTTACTTTTACTATAGAAAACTAAAGCGTATATCCTAAGATCAAAGCTTTATCGTAGACCTTCTCTCTATAATTGTTTTTAGTCCAATCGCAGGTGTTTACAACGTACCATACAATCAAGCTAGATTTAAATTTCGCGCCATTAATGCGAAACTGAGAGTTGCATGAAAGTCTTTAAACAATCCTGAATTAACAGATGCCACGATGCTTTCAAAACATCTACATTGTATAGCGCGCGAAGGGCGAACAAATCTTAACCATGGATTTTAGTCTTGAACGATATTCGAGCGCAATATTGCACAAAGAAAAGGTCCATTAAAAAAGTAGAAATTATTATTTTTTTAACGAAAACAAAAACTTTTATGTTGAAAGCTATCACAAAGCGAAAAAATCGAAACTACCATGGATTTTAATACTCTTATTGAACGAAATTCGAGCTCAATACTGCACAGAGAAAAGGTCCACTAAAATGGTAGAAAAGGTCCGCTAACCAAAAGCTCGGATAATTTTTCTACGTAATTGTGTTTTGTAACAGCATATACAAATTGGGCAATACGGAAGCTTTTGAGTTGCTCTGGATATGTGATAAGGAAGTAAATACCAGCACGAGTAAGTAACAGAAAAAAATTACTTTATTTCTTTTTATTAATCAAATCGATAAGGAGCTCTTTAAGGACCTGCTCTCTATGTAATTGAATTTTTCTGGCAAAACTACAGAAATTAACCTATAACACATTATAAGGTATCGGTATTGTTGGTAAAAGCTCATAAATACCAAGTTGTTTACCATGGTTTATATAAAGCTTTTGTCTTCATGAACCATAGAACCAAAGCAGCTTTTTAAGGACCTGCTGTCTATGTCATTGAATTTCTCTGGCAAAACGACAGAAATTAACCTTTAGCACATTATAAGGTATCGGTATTTTTGTTAAAAGCTCATAAATACCAAATGGTTTACCATGGTTTATATAAAGCTTTTGTCTTCATGAACCAAAGAAGAATTAATTCGCCGGATTCTGTACAACGTAAAGTAAAAGCTTTCGTTTTTCAACATATACACATAGCTTTTGCATTAAAAGCCATGACTCGGTGTTTCGCATGCAGAAAATGCTTGCTTTAAGTAAGGCATGAATGTTGTTTGTAACAGCAAAAATTTCCATTGCCATTTGTAGATTTTGGTGGTAAATTATATAAAGAAGGGACCTTTTGAAGCTTGGTTTAAGCTTTGTTTTTGCATTACACGAAGTCAAAAGCTTTACCCTAATTATGGTAAACTAATTGTGCTTTTTAATGCAACCAAGATCCAAGTTTCTTATGCCTCTTCTCTTTTTAATTATTAAGTGGTTTGCTATGAGTAGAACAAAGCTTACGCCTTTAGGTACCAATCTAAAAAGCTTTTCTAAAAACCTTTCTTGTGGAACGCCATAAGGCTAGAGCTTTAAAAAAAAACCTTTTTCTCTAGAATTTAATTTAATTCGTAAAATTTCTAAAACTTTATGTAGAGGAATTCAAAGGGTCTCTATCAAAGGAGGGGCTTTTTTACAGCGCCTACAGGGACTTAGGACAGGACAACACTCTTCGAGGTATCAGCTAAAGCAAAAACACTGTTTTGATCTATTGGGTTAGCAAAAAAAACTAGATGATTTTTCTACTGTATGACATTAGGCTACAATGGTCATTTGAATTTCTAAGGGGAGTTTCAAAATTTTATTTAAAAAGTTTTATAATTTAATTTTCTGTATTATATTTCTTTTTGTTTTTGATTATTTAAATGTAAACATTTATATAAAGCATATAAACACAACCGAACAGCACAGCACAGAACAATTAACGAAAAAAAAACTAAAAATATAAAAAAATATATTGTTCAACATGCCAATTAAATAATCAATCAATTTGAACAAACAACTAGACCACACTACATTGATGTTTGATTTATAAGTTTCTTTTTTCCTTCCTCTAATATACAGGAGAAGGCGGGACTTTATTTACAAAAAAAAAACTCTAGTCTACAAACTAAGAGCAAATATTCTCAATGTGTTTTTGGCGGCAAAATGTAATGAAATTTTATCGAATGTTAAGTTGACCTAAGGAGGTTATTGAACTATTTTCTTTGCAATACAGAAAAAAATCTTTTAGTAAAATTTGAAGAAAAGCTACTAGCAATGTCAGTCTGAATTCAAGTTAGTGTAAAAGTCATATTGCATACTGGAATAAACAAATATAGCCACATTTAATATTTTTATTTAAGAGTTTTATCAATCTCAACTTAAATAAGTTCAGCCTGACGTAAAAATATTATATTCATTTTGAAATATTAAAAAAAGCTTTTTTTTCTTGAGGAAACTTCGTTTCTATAAACCAATGTACGTCTTAACCGGAAAGTAACGAACTAGTATTGAGTGTTTAGTTGACTTAAGAAGGTAGTTCTGCTATTAAGATTTTTTTGTAATACAGAAAAAAATCCTTTTGTAAACTTTGTTTTTAAAAACGAGAAGAAATGCGACTAGTATTGTCAATCTTACTCGAAGCAACAAATACTCGTGTAGCCAAATTTAATATTTTAATTAAATGGTTTTATCAATCTAAACTTGAATAAGTTCAGCACGACATCAAAAAAGGATATTTATTTAAAATTTTTTTTAACTCGAGGAAACTTAGTTTTTGTAATCCCATTTCCGTCTAAACAGAATCTCAGCTTAATACAAAAAACCAATATGAAATCATAGCATCGTGGTGTTAGAATGCCATGGGACCTTTGTCGGAGGTTCCGTTCTATAGAAAAATCAATCTCCGAAGTGGTAGATACGGAGTATCTCTTTCCAAGGATTACTTTTCAACGAGAACAGGCACCGACCGTGTCACATAACAAGGAATTGGTTTAGCTGATAATTTATCTTTGATGAAGGTCGCTTAAAGGGAAAATCAATTAAGAAATCTAAATCGAAGTTGAAATAATCCGGGACTAATCCTGGACAAGAAACTTTTATGGAAGTCCACATTAAAGTCAGCTGGAAATACTCGCAGATGCTAGTAGTTTTATATGAAAGCTTCATTTTTAAAGATCAAAATCTTTCCCAATCATTCGTTTTCTGTTAACTAGCATATGTAAGTGTGTTTTTTTAGAAGTGTGGTTTTCAATCTGGCCACACTTTTTTCGAGGTTGGTTTTTTTGACAGCTGTCACTTGATTTGGGCTTAGTTTGGTTAGCCATTTCATAATGAATAAACTTACTCCGGAACATCGTTTGCAAATCGTTGTGAATGGACTTAAAACGAGAAAGCCGCCGATCCTGATTTTTACAAAAATCAGCAATAAAGCTCACATTTGGTTGAATGGGTACGTTAAGAACCAAAATTGTCGCATTTGGAGTAATACAAAATTCCTATCGATGGTATGGCTATTGAACAATCACAAGCCCTTTATGTTCTGGGCATGAAAATACAATGTGACGCTAGTTGGGCGAGACATGTATTTGAAGTGTCGAAAGAAGCACTCAAGTGCATAGGCTTTTTAAAGCGGTGCAAGAAATATTTCACTCCTTCTGATCTTTTCAATATCTATACAATTTAGATCAGGCCGACGATGGAATGCAACTCCCATATGTGGGCAGGTGCTCCAAAATTATCCTTGGAACTACTTGACCATCTTCAAAAGAAAAGCGATGGTGCTGATAGTTGACAGTAGGTTATCCAACTCTATTGTTTCCCTTGACCATAGTTGGAATGTGGGTTGCGTAACGCTGTTCTACGAGGGCGACCGCAAAACTAACTGGCCTGGCACATTTTCTGTTTTACTAGCAACTTTTTTGTTTTGTTTTTAAAAACAATCTTTTATAAGCCATCTGTCATAATTTCCGAAATATTTAAGGATTATTTTCTTTGTTACAGGTGATTGAAGTAAACAAGTTTTATAATTTTTGAAAAATGGAAATAAAGAGTTTCTTGCGGTAATTAAACACTTTTATATGAAAGGTTATACGCCACAATTAATCAAAGATGAATTGGATTCTGTTCATGGCGATAATGCACCATCATACTCCACCGTGAAATCCTGGGTTCAACAATTTAAAATGGGTCGTTCAAGAAGATGAACAACGCTCTGGATGACCGAAAACTGCTACTACTATTGAAAACATTAGAAAAATATTTAATGAAGTGACTAAAGATAGACGAATAAAGCTCAGAGAACTTGCTGATATTGTTAAAATACACGAAAAACACGTTTGGAGTATTTTACATGATGAACTCCACATGAAAAAGCTATCCGCAAGATGGGTGCCGCGTTTGTTGACTTTGCCCCAACAATCGTCCGTTGGACCAATACCGAGGAGCTTTTAGCGATTTATCAGCGTAATCCAATAGAGTTCTTGCGCCGATTCCTAACCGTTGATGAAACATGGATCCATCACTACATCCCAGAATGCAAAGAACAGTCAAAACAATGGATAGAAGCTGGTAAAAGTGGTCCCAAGAAGGCGAAAACTGTTCAGTCAGCAGGAAAAGTAATGGCCACCGTATTTTGGGATGCAAGGGGTATAATATTTATTGATTATCTTGAGAAAGGAAAAACTATAAAAAGTGAATATTATTGTGCATTATTGGATCGGTTGAGTGAAGAAATCAAGATAAAACGACCGCATTTAGAAAAAAAAGTTCTTTTTCATCAAGATAATGCTCCTTCACACACTGCATTTTCAACTCAACGAATTACGATTTGTAATTGCTCCGCATCCACCATATAGTCTAGACTTAGCTCCTTCTGATTATTTCTTGTTTCCAAATTTAAAAAAAAATTCTCGGTTGCAAAAAATGTTCGTCCAATAGCGAGGTTATTGCTGAAACTGAGGCGTATTTTGAAGGTCTTGAAAAATCTTATTTTTCGGATGGAATTAAAAAACTTGAAAAACGTTTGATTGAGTTGGAAGGAGATTATGTTGAAAAATAAATAATAATAATTCCAAAAAATGGTTCTTTTTATGTTAGGCCAGTTACTTTTGCGGTCGCCCTCGTACTTTCATAGTTTTAGTTTCATAGACATCCGTCGCCTTATTCCTAACGTGAGGATGTTCGGCAGAGATACGCGACTTTCTATGAATTCACACCCGTGTCTTATCGATTGGCCAGTTGACCGCACTATACACTACAGATCAAATTCGTTTTTCGCTTGTACAGTCCGTATGTGGAATCGACTTCCGGCAAATATATTTCCCACTAATTCCGACATCCAGATGTTTGAGGCAAGTGTCAATAAACATTACTCCATCTTTGCCCCTCCGATCCTTTACTTTCCACTCGCCAACGCAATGCACCGCATGTATAGGGGGCATCCCCTGAGTATTGGTTTTAAAAAAAAAACTCACTGTTGGGTGTGCTCTGTAGGCAGAGGGAATCATTGGTACATATTTTTTCAAAAATGAAGTCGATGAATGGTGAACGCCTTAAAGCCATGTTTAATGACTTTTTGCCTGAATTGGAGGATGTTGATGTGGACGACCTTTGGTTCCAACAAGACGGTGCTACATGCTCTACAGCCAACAATATAATCAATTTATTGAA
This sequence comes from Hydrotaea diabolus, assembly GCA_963513945.1. Classification (NCBI taxonomy): domain Eukaryota; kingdom Metazoa; phylum Arthropoda; class Insecta; order Diptera; family Muscidae; genus Hydrotaea; species Hydrotaea diabolus. The sequence goes on from OY740717.1 coordinate 21,381,815, forward strand.
GGAAACTTTTGGTGAGCGCATTATCTCGCGTCATGGGCCTGTAGCGTGGCCTCCAAGATTGTGTGATTTAACACGGCTGGACTACTTTTATTGGGGTTATGTGAAATGGCGTGTCTACGCAGATTAGGCCGACACGATTGACGTCTTGGAAGAGAATATTCGGCGCGTTTTTGCTGACATACAGTATCAAATAAATGCTGCAAAAAGTGGTCGAAAATTGGGCCTCGCGGCTGGAATTCATTCGAACCAGCCGCGGCGGCTACTTGCCCGAAATCATTTTTAAAACATAATAGCAAACCCTTATCTTTAAACTTAATTAAGCTAAATTCTTTGCCATAACATTAAATTGTGTGCGTTTTATTTCTTCTTGAAAACCACACGTCTGAAAAGAAGACCCTTACAGCACCTATTAGGGCTATAAGTACTCGTACATGAGATAAAAATTTACCGAACATAAGCACTATGCCAACCTCACGATGTAGCGCTATATTTGTACTATTTTTGGGGTTTTTTTACCCTGATCGTATCGAAATTTCACATTACGTTACGTTTGGTCAGGAAAAATTTTAAGTATGATGTCATGATTGAGCAAGGGGCGTGACACCGCCTATTTCTTATAAACTATGACCGGAATGGCGATAGCAGTCGGCGGATCCACGTCACCAAACAGATAGACTATATGGCTAAAATAACGAATCTCTTGCTATACAATTTTAATAGAACAACAAAATTATTATTGTGGCACTTTTCAATCAACTGTGAACTTTGATACAGGGCCTACCCTGTATGTACGAGTATGATGTGTATTAATAATACTGGTATGGTTAAATCATATCCAGGTAAAAAGTGGGTCTTGCTACGTGGTTTGGAAATTGATTTGATATTCGTCGAAGTAATGGAAAAATCCTTACACAATTTTAATAGTTTGTAACTTTTGTATCTAAAAATTGTGAAACACTTTTTTAGGTACTAATTATTTTTGGAAGCGGCTTTCATGCTACCAAAAATAATTAGTTATTCTATTTAATGAATCTGGTCAATTTATTTTTATTTCATAGATTGATTTTTAGATTTATCAAAAATGGATAACTGGGACACTGAAACACGAATTTGGATTGTCCGCCGCTATCACACACTGGAGTCCTAAGTTTCGTTTCAAAGAGAGTATAGGCAATCCTCCGAGCAGATAGACCATAATGAGACTTGTTAACAATTTTGCCGAGCATAGGCCAGTCAACGGAAGACCTTACCATCGAAACCCTTCGGTTCGGATGGAGGAAAAAATTGCTGCTGTAGCTGCTGCCATACAAAACAATCCAAGAGTTTCAACAAGAAGCTTATCTGCTCCAATGGATTTGAGCAGACAGTCATGGCAGTCAATTATGCACAAAGATTTGGACTTATTTCAATATAAAATTTTAATGGCCAACAAACCAGATTCGATTGGAATTTTGCCAAAAGATGCTTTAAACGGTGGAAGAGAGAAACATGTTGAACTGTCTTTTCATGTCTGACGAGGCCCATTTCGATTTAAACGGCAACATAAACGAACAAAATTGTCGAAGTTGGATCCATTAGACGGAATTGGATCCACTCCGTGACATAATGTGGTAAGCAGTTTCATCACGCTGCATTGTTCGGACCTACTTCTACGAAGAAAACAATCACACCGTTACATTTACTGGAGACTGTTACTTAAGCATGTTGAGAGATTTTTTCTATTCGAATGAGAATTTCGTTCAACTCTGTGTGGTTTCAGCAAGATGGTGCAACTCCTCACATAGGCCGGCCTGTTATAAGAGAATTGCGACGAAAATTTTCTTAGAAGCTGATATCCCAAAACTCCACATTCCGTTGGCCCCCAGGCCGCCTGACCTTACTGCACCTGACTTTTTCTTGTGGGGTTATTGCAAACAGGAAGTCTACAAAGCAAAACCAACAAATTTGAATGAATTAAAGCCTGGGCCAAACTTAATTTCTCTAAATGGTTGTTCTGAGATTTGCTTAATTATAGAAAGAAAGAAAAAAATATGTATAAAAAAGAATACAATTTGAATTTGCCAAAAAGCGCTACAGCTTAAATGCATCAATAATAGTTGCCCTTAGTGTACTTATGGTTTTTTGGTAGACTAGAGTAGTTCTTTTAAATAAAAAATGGTGTTTTTAATAAAATGGTCTTTTCAATTAAACCTTAAAATATACTTTAAATATCAAAATGAGGAATAAAAATTATATTTGGAAATCTCTATACAATTTCCCCAGCGTTAAAAAAGACTACAAATACATAAAAGCATACATAGACTTCTATTAAAATCAATTATGTCAAAAAAACCTAACATCAGCCTAACCATAGGCAACACTTTTTTAATAATACGAACTCCTAAAATTACTTCTAATTAATTTTAATTGAATTAGTATGTTAGTATTTCGATTAGTTTAAAAATTTCGTCCAATAATTGCCATATAGAGAGCACACCTACATGCAGTTCTCTTAAATGGCAATTAATTTGTAAAAGTTTTAAGAAACTTAAGTTTTAAACTGTTCAAAGAGGTTTAATTTTTCGCTATGGCTTAAGTGGTCAAAACATTTAACAAAGCAAGCTTGCATTTTCTTATACAGTTTTCAAATCCTTTAAACATACACGCACACACACACACATCTTTAAAACTTCTCCTCATGATGTGCTATAGAATTTTGTATCTTCTGTATGACCTTGAACTTTCTTATTCTTATATACTCGCCATTTATCTCGTATATGTATGCATGCATGTTTTTTTATATATAATTTATAGTTTAACTTTAAAAGCTAATTACTCTGAAGATGCAAGTTCAACAGCAAAAAACACTTACTCAAACATACATTTTCAAATTAACACTGCAGTTAAGGCAATAAATTCAAAACTTAAAAGCATACTTTGGGGCGTAGAAAAGTAGCCATAAACAGAAAGTGTAAAGAAGTTACATCAAGCCTTTTAAGCTTAAGTGTGAAAAAGGAAGATGCACTGCAAAAGCCTCCATAAACTAGGGCATACTTTTAGGCTCCCTTTTGCTAGGGTGTTTAACCATGTAGACATGACAAAGAAAAAACTATGGCCTACTTTTGAGTAACATGTTAAGAAATTCTATCATCTCTTTAACGAGGTTATAACAAAACGTGCTAAAGGTCTTTACGTAGCTTGTCAGCTAAGTGGGCCAGTGGTTATGACACTCTGTAATAATTATAAGTACGTTTCCTAGGGGATAGTTTTTGTAACATTTATTTATGGCATACTTTAAGGTAATATTTTGGGGAAAACTTGCTATGACTCTGAGTAGCTCATAAAAGTATTAGCAAAGTTGACAACATAACTTGGAAATATTTAGACAGTAGGTTAATATGCTTGGGAATAAGTAAACAAATATTGCATACTTTTAGGAGTTCTAAATATGATTGATATATTTTTTAGGCGTTTGGAATATGAATGCAATAATCGCATAAGTAACTTTTTCGTAAATAAAAAAATTGTAAACAATTAAGAGGCGTGACAGGCAGTAAGTTATATTTATTGGGAATTAATAAACAAATATTGCATACTTTTAGGAGTTCTCAATAAACTTGATATATTTTTTGGCGTTTGACATATGAATGCAATAATCGCATACGAATCATTTTCATACATTTAAAATTTGTAAACAATTAAGAGGAGTGACACTTTCACTTTACTATTGAAAATAAGACCAGAAACTAATATAGTTTGTAGATGAGACAAAAGGAAGTTTTGAACCGTAGTTAAAACACATGTAAATTTTATTGAAATTCAGGTTGACTTCTAAAGCAGCAGAAACTCATTCCATGGGGGCTATATGCAAAAGTAAACTGAAATGACTTAGTTTTACCAGGGGTAGATATATATTGCACATAACCCACTTAGTATGACTATCATGGGTTGGGTCGCATTTAAATGTGGCTTCGCTATGATACAAGAGGACCTTAAATACAAAAGAACCATTATGCTAGAGGTTATTTAAAACATGCACCAATATGATACAGCGCCACCTATAGGCAATACTCTTATGAGTATATGGAGCGATTTAATACCGAGAAGTATTTTTAATTTGAACGTATTCGGAATAACACAATGCCATTACCAGGAGTTCTTCCATTTGCATATTTTCCGTGTTCTGTTTCAATCTACTTTTAACTATTATTAGCAGATAAAAGTCCCACCTCTGTGATAGACGTCATGGAATAATCTGCCTTCAGTTTCTGTATTAAACCTGACTTCTCAACTACAACGGCTAGTCCGTTCTGTCGGTTCCTAATAGCTGGCTAGACTTATGCTGTACTATGGTCCAGGAACTGAAAAAAAACCTGAATTATAAGATCAGGCCGGAGATTTTAGTCTAGTACATGTGCTTAGAACCAAAATCAGGGTATAGATTAGGCTCAGTGTAGAGATGCTCTGTGAATGAGGGCACCATCCAGATCGATGAAAAGTGGATTGATTACTGACCACTGCAGAGGAAAGGCAATGAGGGTGAGACTGTAACGTACTCTTGTACGGTAGGGCCTTTTACGCTACGGCATACACGGTCAAGAAATTTGACATACACGGACGGGTTGTTCTGTGCGTTCCGTGCAATAACCATTAAGACTGCTTGAAATTATGCAGGTAAATTCTGATTTTTATTACAACCGCAATGCTTTCAAACAAAATCGTTTATATTGAAAAAAATCGTCTCCAAAGCTGAAATTAAGAACAAAGCTGAAATTAAGAATGACTAACTACTAAAATACTCAAATCAGACGATTAAACATTGACCGACGGTACTTTGATTGACAAACCAATACTTCACATATAGATGGCGCCACAAGAAGACTCTTAGATCGGTGTTGTTAATTCATTGGCTAAGACATAACAATCAATATTTTACATATAGATGGCGTCACAAGAAGACTCTTAGATCGGTGTTGTACATTCATTGGATAAGACATTACACTAAGAAGTTTTAGAAGTTCTGCATGCAAGATGTCTTTCTATTATCATCAAAATGATAACTAGCAGTGAAATAATTTGTTGAGTTTCTTATATTAAGAGGAATATACTTGCAGAAATTGTTGCATAATCCCACATATTATGTGATGTGGGATAGTTGGATAATCTCACATTCTATGTATAAAACCAAACCATATGGGATTATACATCTAAAAGCTAAACTGGCAGCTTCCTACGTGGAAGTGCGTCCCTAGTGTTGATCCGCCGAGTCTTCGGAGTAGAGCATATGCAAGCAATTTGTTATATTCTTATCTAATCATGGCTTTTGTAACTTTCTTGTAGTTTAACGTAATTATACACAATTGGGCTACCACCACGAAGCTCCGTAGCACTAAGAGGATCAGCTACGTTGAGTCAACCAACGCTCCACCAGAGGCCATCCAATTTGAGGTATACTTTCTTGGTTAGGCGTTGAGGACCATCTTACACATATGATACCCTTTTCTTCGTAGGTTCTGGTTGATACGCATCTCTACGTCAACCAAAATGTTAGCTGCTACTTGTAGTAGTTAACTACAGCCGTTGCGAAACTCCCCAAAGGGCTAAGAGATTCTGGTCGGATCTCATAGAATATTCTGATGTGACGGGTAGTGCAATGTCCACCGCCGAAATTTTCAATTTACCACCGTCTAGACGTAGAAGATGTATAGGACTATTTGAGATGGATTCTGGCTAGGGTGTTAACCGACTTTATGTGTGAGAATTCGGATGACTCAACTTTAGTCCTGTGCCTCATAGTGCATAGTATAGTATTTTTAAATTTCAACCTTAATAGCTCCTTAAATGCATTTGTTTTTTGAACCTGATGTTGAGATGAGTTGAGTTAAAATAATACCAGTAATCCCTTGGTTATTTTCGGGAAAGACCACCCAATATTTTTCAACGGCGTTTTTCCACTTCGCAAATAAAAAATGTATCTCTAAGTATGCATTCACACTAGGCAATTTTACTTGCCGCAACTCTCAGTCTGTGAAAGAGGGAGGTACGGAGAATGGAAAGGGAAAAAAACTAGCTCGTTGAGATTGAGCCAAAATAATACCAGTAATCCCTCGGTTAATTTCGGAAAAGACCATCCAACATTTTTCAACGGCGGGTTTCCACTTCGCAAATAAAAAATGTATCTCTAAGTATCCATTCACACTAGGCAATTTTACTTGCCGCAACTCTCAGTCTGTTGAAGAGGGAGGTACGGGGAATGGAAAGGGAAAAAAGCTAGCTCGTACAGCCAATTCCTTTCGCTTTTTTTGTAGTGTGAAGGCGGCTGCAGATTATTTTGACATAAAGTTTTTAAAAACTATACAATAATTATAAATAATAATTATGTATATGTATATGTATTTTTGCTCACAAAAATCAGAACGAAAAATGACAGAATATCAAAAAAGGCAATAATGCAACCAAAAATTGCCGAAACCGAATTGCCTTGTGTGAAAACTAGAGGCAATTCAAAAGGAAATCATAAAAATTGGTGCAAGTATAGTTGCCTAGTGTGATTAGAGGCTTACCATAGTAAAACTTTTCTGAGCCAATGTTAAGCCGTAGGATTCGCTCAGTCAGTACAAGTATCAGAAGAGCCATTTTAAAGAGTAGGTCCCTTTCTATTTGCGCTTAAAATCGTCGACTTCACTTTCATAAAACGCGCATATCTCTGGGAGGGAACACTTTTGGAGCATGGGATTGGTCTCATTCGATGCTCAGATGTTGTCCACATCAAAAAAAAAGTGAAATGTTGATGAAAAGTTTTGTTCAGGAGAGCCATATTAAAGATTAGGTACCTTTCTATTTGGACTTAGAATCGTCGACTTCACTTTCATAAAACGCGCATATCTCTGGGAGGGAACATTTTTGGGGCATGGGATCGGTCTCATTCGATGCTCAGATGTTGTCCACATCAAAAGAAGAAAAAAATTAAAATTGATTTTTATACCCTTGGGTGCCTTTCTCTATGCGCTGTCACATATGTAATGTGGCCTATTTTAAGGCAAAAAACAACATCGCTTATATCGTGCAAGGCCGAAACATTCTTCATTATCAAAATTAGTAAAACTTAAGTGCGGCCTTTTAATTATCCCTGAAAACTAACTTTAGTATTGAGTTATTCATTAAACGCGAAACAAAGTATAAAAGTTAAAGTGATTATACTCGAAATATAACATTTTAGTTGTAACGGCCTTGATATGTGTAATTTTCCAATTCCTCGAAACCTATGAGAATTTCTCAATCATTCTGTCTCAATACTTATTCCTAGAATTTTCCCAAATGTGCCAAAAGGAAAGAAGGGTTTACGTATTTTTTACCGACGCCAATGCCAGACATCAATATTCGTTATTAATTTTCCAACTTCAATCACTATCAAGGTCTTTTCCATCTCCGCTGATGACATCAGCTCCATAGCCCGGGCTTTCTTTGACAGTTGCAATACCAAATTTACATAAATGACTGATAATACTTAAATTAAAGTTTTTCTAATGATTTTCGCAAATACTTCTATAGTATTTCTTGGTAATTTAGCTCAAGTTCAAAAAATAAAGTAAGCGTGTAACTTTGGTTTCCTACTTTCCCTTGGAAATTTGCCGTAATCCTTGAATTACTTTATGAGTGTGCCAGCAAGTGGTAAATGTAATTTCAATATAAGTACCCGTACTCGTATTTGCCAAATGCAAAATCGCATACAAACATCGGCCGCCCTTATGCCACATCCGCCTCGACAGCGACGACACGGTTCATAAAGAAATCACAGAAGAAAGGAGCAGAAAAGTGGAAGACGGAAAAAAGAAATGGGTAGAAAAACTTTGTCCAATATTTCATTTAGGAAACTTGCAGAGGGAAATGTAAAATATTTTCTAAGAATTATTGATTATGGGACCAGGGATGGAGGCACGAAGAGGCCAAAGTAGAAGAAAACATAAAACTTTTCGAAATTAATTTTGTAAATATGTTAAAGGGCAAGGGAGAAAGAGATAAAAAGATATGGAGAGGAGAAAACAGAATTAATGATGATGGCAGTAAGTAACTACTATTGGCAGTAGGGTCGAAGAAAAAGGTTAAAGTTGAAATACTCGAAGGATCATTTTGCTATTTGTGGTGAGAAAGGAGCTCTGAATAATTCAAGTCCCACATATTAATAAATTTGCGATACGGTGCCAATAGGTTTTTAAGGGTGAATTTCTTATAGGAAAGCCGTAAAGTATGCCAAGCATTGTGTGCAAAATAGGCAAAGCCTAAAACTATGCAGCAAATTTAGCTAAACACAAAAAACAATCAAGGACAAATTCAAACCCTCTATTTTTATACCCTGCATCATAGGGTGGATTAGACTGACAAAAACCAGAAATGTTCCAGGGCGTCAACGAATAGGAAAGCTTCTAGTTTTGGAAGTCTAGAAAGGCTCAATAAATTTATTATAGGCAGGTCCTAAAGTATGCCAAGCATTGAGTGCTATGTAGGCAAAGCCTAAAACTATGCCGGAAATTTAGTTAAACACAAAAAAAATCCAGGACAAATTTAAACACTCTAGATTTACATCCTTCATCATAGGGTGAAGTAAACTGACGAAAGCTAGAACTTTTCCCGGGCTTCTTTCCAGACAAATTCGTCAACGAACAAGAAAGCTTCTAGTTTTAGAAGTCTAGAGAGGCTCGGGGAATTTATTATAGGCAATTTTTTGTAGGCAAAGCCTATAACTATACAAAGAATTTAGCTAAACAAAAAAGAGGACAAATTCAAACCTTTTATTTGTGTACCCTGCAACATAGGGTGGAGTGAACTGACGAAAACTAGAAGCTTTCCGGGGCATCTTCCCACACAAATCCGTAAACGAACAGGAAATCTTCACGTTTGGAAGTCTAGAAAGGCTCGGGGAATTAATTATAGGTAAGCCTTAAATTATGCTAAGCATTATGGGCAATATAGGCGAAGCCTAAAACTATGCAGCAAGTTTTACTAAAAAGAAAAACAAATCAAGGACAAATTTAAACACATTACTTTTTATACCCAGCATCAAAGGGTGGAGAGAACTGGCAATAACTAGAAGTTTTCCAAGGCGTCTTCCCAGACAAATTCCTGAACAAGCAGCAAAACTACTAGTTCGGCAGTCCAGAAAGGCTCGTTGAATCCATAGTGCCGCCGATAATTCCATATTTGCCTTAAGCTCTGGTCGAAAATGGAAAAAGCTTCTCCTAAGGAGAAGGAGGAAGACCACGTAAAATTGTATTGATATTAATATTATTATAAAATACTATTAATATTATAAGACTCATATTAATATTCTTAAACCCATTGCTGGTCTGTTTGAAGCTACATCACGCCTTAATGGTACCACCGTATCTACTAAAATTTGGCACGTATGTGGACGACGACAAGAACGAAAATGTTGCATATTAGATTTTTCGATTTTTTGTCTGTAGGCGTGGCAAAAGGGGATTTTATCATTATATTGGAAATATACTTTGCCGTATCTTTATTTATTTTTACGACCTTTCTATTGGGTTTAGTTCGTGAAATATGTTGACCTGATATCTAATGTACATCCAGATATTAATTGCAACATTTCAGATGAAACCTGATTATGCGAAAGAGCTTTGCTGGCACCAAAAAATAGTATTGTTGCCAACATTAACCCTCAAATTTTCAAATAAGTTGATGGTTGGTTCACCATGTATACTTCAGTAGATAATGCTTTGAAAAAGGAGGACTCTACCACATACCCACGGAGTTTCTAAATTCTATCTGAGTTGAACCGCACAGACTGGAACTCGAAATACATGCTCTGATAATTTTCGTGAGAAAAATTAATTCCCCTAAACTTTGCAATGCAACGAGTAACATATCATAGTGGCAATAACATATCTTCGGGTAACATATCTTAGTGGCAGTACTAATCAAGACACTATACTGACGTCAAAGTGCGAAGATGGTTTTATACCCGCGTATGCCCACCGTACCGACAGATTTGCCATTTCAATATAAACGATTGCAATTTCCAGGCAAATTGGCCTTCACTATGACCACAAAGAAATCCCAAGGAAAAACATTGAAGATAGCTGAACTGCCAACATCGTTTACACAACTGTCCTATCTTCAAGATAATAAATTTATGTAAAATTTAGTTTATTTTATGTAAAATTCATTCAGAATTCATTCCTAACTGAAACGATATTATCTATAAATATATTCCCGGACATAGCCGGGCACAGACAGCTAGTACACAATAAACCAGACTGTCCTGTAGTTTGTAGCAAAGACTGTACTGTCAATGCATTTTACAAAGAGATTCTCCTTATAACAATCAATGAGACGCAATGAAAAGTGCTCACATTCCAACTAGGGAAGCCCTGTTCTGAAACAAAAAAAAAACCTCCTTTCGTGGAAACCCTGTGCCCCCTCTTTACATTTCCTTCTTACAGTTTATTTTCAAAACACTTGTGTAGTTTGAAAATTACATTGTCCCTACCAATCTGTTGTTGTATTGTTTTTGGAAAATCCCAGTGACGTCAACAGACAAACAAGTTTTTTTATGACGTCAACAGAAAGTATCGTAACTTTTTAACTTTCCTATCAAGACAGCCTTAAAATAGACTGCAATTTTGCGACCTCCCCTTGTAAGCAGCCCCTATACCACCAATGTAAGCGTTACAACATTAATGTTATTTATTTGATATTAAGGAAATTCTTGCTGCCATAATAATACTTTATTTATAACCTAATTACTTTGAAAATAATTTTCGGGTAATTGGTGTATTAAAGAAAAAAACATGAAGTAAGAAAAACAACTGCCTAAAAGTAGGCTGTGTTTGGGGTGATATTGTAACGAGTTCCTAAAGTAGGCAGTAAAACAATTACCGGCATGTTGCACACTTCACTCAACATTAAATTAAAAAAGAAATACGGGAACTTTCCCAACTTATGGCCATGTTTATTGACGCTTTGAAGAAAGGTAAACCAAATGGAAAGTTTTCCAAATAAATATCGGAATTTTCTTATAGGCCCAGGTTAATTAAAGGCACAGCTTAGAAAGGGTGTCCCAAGAAGAACGCAATTTTTAAATCTGGCAACATTCGAAGTGTCATTGTTTGACATTTGAACAATTGTTATTGTTTGTTAGTAGAAGGTACGAGGTTAGTAAAAATGGACCATGGACAGCGAAGGGAGTTCGTTAATTGGGTATTGGAGAGACAACATGAAAATGCTGATTTTGCTGATAAAATCATCTTCAGTGACGAGGCCCATTTTCATCTTGATGGCTTCGTCAATAGGCAGAATTGTCGCATTTGGGGTGCGGAAAATCCTCGAGTGATTCACGAGAAGCAAATGCATCCTCAACGTGTCACTGTGTAGTGTGGTTTTTGGGCTGGAGGAATCATTGGACCTTTTTTTATATGAAAATGAGGCAGGTTAAGCGCAAACAGTCAATGGTGTTCGCTATCGTGAAATGATAACCAGTTTTTTCTTGCCTAGAATTGAAGAAATGAATGTGGAGGGCATGTGGTTCCAACAAGACGGCGCCACATGTTATACAGCCAGAGAAACAATTCAATTGCTGCATCAGTCATTTAAAAATTGCGCTCTTCTTAGGACACCCTTTATAACCTGTATATATACTATAAAACCCGAACACCTGGCCGTAAAAAAGGTTTGTTCTAGTTGAGTCCCGCACAATTTGGCAATCGCTCAAAAAAAAGCATGGTTCGATTGGTGCAAATTTTTTTTGAAAAAATACGATCGCGGTGCTTCAAAAGACATTTTTAAGATTGTCTCAGGTGACGAATCATGGATCTATGCGTATGATCCCCAAACAAAACAGCAATCGACCGTGTGGGTCTTCGAAGACGAGCCAAATCGAACGAAAATTGTTCGTAGAAGAAGCACTTCGAAGCAAATGGTCGCCTGTTTCTTCGGCAAAACTGGCCACGTGGCGACTGTTCCGCTTGAGCAACGTAGGACGGTCAATTCTGGGTGTAACAGCACAATTTGTTTGCCTGAAGTCTTCGGAGAAATTTGAAAAACGAACAAGAGAAGACGAATCATTGACCATGACAATGCGAGCTCTCACACATCGGCTCAAACTAGCGGCTTTTTGACCGGTCAAAACATCGAATTAATGGGTCATCCGCCGTACTGCCCTGACTTGGCACCCAATGACTTCTTTTTATTTCCGCACATCAAGAAAAAAATGAGTGGTTAACGATTTTTATAAAGGGCTGCTATCATTTTTTTTGGGGTAGGTTTTAAAATTTAAAATAGGAAAAATGTGCATTTTTGAGCTTTACATAAAATCTTTCTTTACTATGTAGAACGGATACACCAATTTCTTCGAATTTAGGTATATGAAAGAGAACACTTTGATCTATAGTAATTTTAATTTATGAAAAAGTCGCCACAAAAACCCTAAGGCGAAGGAGTTTATTATTTTGTTTCAAATTCAATATTTCCTGAGGACAATCGAAATATTGGAAATAAAATAAACCAAATTACAAGATAAAACCAACAACTGTTTTTTGAATTTGTTAGTGACCTAGAGCCAGACAATTTAGATAAAAAAAAATTATATAAAAATAATAAATATTTTTTTATTTTATGTATTTTTTTTAAATGCTCGTAGTCGCTCATTTTTTACAATGTTTTTAATAAATCCAAACCATATTTATATTATTTTGATCGCAATAATTGTTGAAGTGAAGGACAAAACTCGGGTGTAGATCGGTACCCGATGCTCATTTTCACCAATATTTTCATAAAGAAAATGCATCTTGGCTATTTGATATTTTTAAATTTTAATCAATTATATCAGAAGGCTATGAAAAATTCTAATAAATATACTTACAAATATATTGATAAATATGCTATATTTTTTGTGCAGCTTTTACATTGAAATATGCTTTAGGAGATTTTCTTTTAAAAAAATACCAATTGAGAGAAAACTCTCCAATTCACACTTGGCAATATTACTTGCGGCAATTTTTAGGATTCCCTTTTGAATTTGCCTTTTGTGTTCACACAAGGCAATTTTTGTTTTCATTATTGCCTTTTCTGAAATTCTGTGATTTATTCTTTCTGATTTTTTTGTGAAAAAATACATTACAAAATAAAAAAGTTGTTTATACAATTATTTTTAGGTGTTGTGGGAATTTTTCATAAAGTTTTACTTTCTCAATTAGTTGCAATTGAATAGTACCTTTGGTATTATTATCTTTTATAAAACTATTTTTAGGCTTGAGGTCATGTATTTAATCTCGATGTTGTATTTTAGGTTTCATTTTTATTTTTCCCAATGTTTCCTTTGTTATGATGCACAAAAAAAGTTATGATAACAGAATATCAATATAATCTGCAGCCAACTTCACGCTACGAAAAACACAAAAGGAATTGCCAATACGAGAAAGATTTTTCCTTTACATTCCCCTTATCTTATTCTCCTAAAAACTGAGAATTGAGGCAATTAAAATTGCCTAGTGCGAATCAGGATATATTTTGTGAAATATTTCGACTAAAAAAACAATTAGTGCTGATGAGAACTGAGGCAATTAAAATTGCCTAGAGTAAGTCGGGACATATTTTGTAAAATAAATGGCCTCAAAAACAATTGCTGCTGATGAAGGTCGTCACGGACCCAAATTGGCGATAAAAGCAGTGTGCAGCCATGAAAATAAATGTCACTTCGCCATTTTCTTAAAAAATTGTCAACTATTAAAAAGTAGGACGGTTTATCCCTGTTCAATTTGTTATTTAGAAAAATCCTTAAAGTAACCTGAGCCGTCTTAAGAGAAATTAGGATGACATTTTCCTTAGAAAAAAGGCAGCTTAGTTTTTTAGCAAGTTGCGACTTTCTTTATACGATTTACCGTGACACTTTCCTTAGCAGAAAAAGGCATCTTAGTTCAGTTGAAATTTCGAACAGTTATTGAAAAAGCTTATTGTCTGCCGCCCATAAATATGCTAAAACACCTTATTTCTAGATAGCTGACACTTAGAGTTTTGTGTTATCCTAAACCCTGTTGTATATTTATAAAAAATTCATAAAGTAACCTGGGCCGTCTTAAGAGAAATTAGTATGACAAAAAAGGCAGCTTAGTTTTTCTGTGGTAATCTGAGTTGAAATTCCTAACAGTTATTGAAAAAGCTAATAGTTAACCGCCCATAAATATGCTACAAAAAAATTTAGCACCTTAAGTCTAGATAGCTGACACCAAGAGTTTCCTGTACTCTTAATCCCTGTTCAATTTGTTCTTTATTTTAAGTGAGCTGTACCGTCTTCAGGTTAATTAGCACGACATTTTCCTTAGCAGAAAAAAAGCAGCGCAGTTTTCTGTTGTATTTTCTTAGTTGAAATTTCAAACAGTTATTGAAAAAGCCTATTGTCAACCGCCTATAAATACGCTACAAAACAAGCGATTGCCTTTACTCTAGATAGCTTTCACCCGGAATTTTCTGTAATCTTATTCAATTAAGATCTAACTTTTCTCTAAGAAAAAAGTCCTTCAATATGGGCTTTTTTAAGGTTATCCTGAAAGTATACTACACAAAAGGTATACATAATAATCTATAAGAAATAGCTATTAAGAAAAATCTTGCCTTCCACATACAATTTCCTCAATTATAACTTAATTGCTATAACAATTTCTGGGTAATTAAGATATTAAAAAGAAAAATGCCTAAAAGTATACATGACATATCCAGTAAGTGTGGTAAGAGTGTGGCATTGCCTTGAAGTATGTGTTATTAATAAAAACAAATTGTATTTACTTAAAAATAACCATATATTGTTGATAAAATACAAAATATACGAGTATGTGCTCTTTATGTGTGTGTGCACATATATGAAGGTCATAAAAATTATATTATCATATTCCTGTGTTAAGCCCAAAAGTAGGCTACAAAAAAAGCTCACGCTCATACAAACGCCTTAATAATAGGCAAAGTCAATAGGAAACCATTTTGGTCTTTTTTTCGTAGAAACCGACGCAGATAAGAGGATAGAGATAGCACGAGAATGAATCACTTGCTGGCAAAGCATTTTTCTTTTTTTGGTTTGGAAGGAAATCGTAAAATTCCAAAAAACACCATTAGCGTTAGCAAATAAATTAAAGCCTACTTAAAGGATATGAATACACACACACACACACACTCGAGCGCGGTTAAGGTCTATTAAATGTAATGTGCCCCCTCATATGGGAATTATCTGTGAAATTATCTACATAGTGTTGTGTGGCCCCAATCTTTTATGGTATGTTTACGAAACAGTGTTTTGTTTTTGATAAAAGCCTAATCAAATTGTAATTGTAATTTTTATCTCCGATAAGTCTTTTCTTCCCTTGTACACATTCTGTCATCGTGCTTCTCACAAATATTATCTTTATTACTTAATTTGCTATTAAAGTGTTATTTCTTTGTGTGTGGACGGAAAATTCAATCAAAGGGAATTACTAGTGCTAATTGATCGTCTGTCGGCTTTCAATATTTAATGGCGTCATATGGGCTCAGCTTTGTAGATGTTCTTAATTTTTATGTCATTTGAATAGAGTTATAAATGTGGCTAAATAACAAACTTTCTGTAGCCTACAACTTAGGGAATAAAGTACTTGGAAAAACTGTAGCATACCATAGGGCTTCGGAAAACAAAAGAAGAGAGGAAGAAATAATTATTAAGATATAAAGAAATTGGAGAAGCACACTAAGTACGTTCGTTTTGATTGCTTAAATGGTATTACAAAACTTGTTTAAAAAATGTGGAAACAAAACTCACATATTGGCATACTGATGACATATTTCTTAAGGTTTTTAAAGCTTTGAATATAAAAAAAATAGGATTGAGGCTAATGATTTGTAGATTTTGATTTAAGTTGAAAATCTATTTTGTGGTTTTTGGTTATCTATGTCTCATGCTTGAAGATGTATCGAATTCGATTTTTAGATAGTTGATCAAAAAGTCATTTTTATTTAATGCTCTGAAATCTCTTTCGTAGACAGCAATTGAAAAAAATAAAGTCTACATTAAGGCATTTTCCTTAAAGAAAAACATTTTGGGAAATATTTTCATTTATCTTAATTACTCGTATCATGCTTGAAGGTGGATCGAATTCGATTTAAAGAAAGTTAATCAAAAAGTCCTTATAACGAATTGCTCGGAAATTCCTACAATTTAGTCATTTTCTTTAAAGAAAAAAATGCTTTTGGGCAATATTTGTATTTATCTTAATTATCATGCCTAAAAATGGATCGAATTCGATTTTAGGAAAGTTAATCAAAAAGTCCTTATAATCAAAATGCTCGGAAATTTCTTTGGTATACAAAAATTGAACAACACAAAGTCTACATTAAGGCATTTTCCTTAAAGAAAAGCACTTTTGGGCAATATTTGCATTTATCTTAAATTATATAGGTCGAAAGATTTAAACTGCTTGAACTTGCGGTTGCGTTTGATTTTGGATGCGAATGATCTGCTTTTTTAAGCAGATCATTCGCAATCAATTTTGATTTTCTAGCGTTCTTACAAAGTGGTTTTTTGTGTTGCCTACTCGTAGGCCGATTTCATTTATATATGATTTGAAATATTATTAAGCATTGTCTACATTCAGGCATTTTGTTATTTTTAACTCATAATCTTATTTTATTAACCCTTAATTTAACATAGGTGCGTACAATCCGATAAGGAGAAGTAATACTTGTATGAATGAAGTCTACTTGTAGGCTGATATTATTTACAGAATGGTTAAAAGCCTAACTAATTATAGTATCAAGCGTTGCCTACATTAAGGGATAATGTTATTTTTAACTCATAGTATCATTTCATTACCCTTATATTTAAATTGGGTGTTTACTAGCTGGCTAGAAGAAGTACAACTTTTACAAACATGGCCTGCTTTTAGGCTGATTTAATTTTATTATCAATTCAAATTATTATTTGACTAGGTGCATAAAGTGTAATGATTTGAATTGAACAAAACCCCTGAATTGGACTAATTATTTGACTTAAAGTATTTTAAGAGTTACATTAAAGTACTTACATAAGTAATCTCGGAATGTGAGAACCTTTTTATTCGACTTGCCTACTTGCGGGCTAAGGCTCTTGATTATATTTTTCAAATGTTGCTTACTTTTAGGGTAAACTGTAAATATTAACTTTATTTCGTTACTCTGATATATAAAGAGTATTAGAGAAATATTATCCTGATATATTAAATTATTTAAGGGATATATTGCAAATAAATAAATTCGGAACAAAGCCTACTCGTAGGCCGATTTTATTATTTCATGATTTGAAATATTACGAGTATTAAGCGTTTCCTACATTCAGGCATTATATTATTTTTAACTAATAATGTCATTTCATTAACCCTAAATTAAAAATAGGTGTGGAAGAAGTTATACTTTTATAAACGTGGCCTACTTGTAGGCTGATATTATTTATAGAATAGTTAAGAGACTAACTAAATTTAAAGGTGCGTACAATCTGACAAGGAGAAGTAAAACTTTTATAAACGTGACCTACTTGTAGGCTGATTTTTATATAATTTTTGAAAGCCTCCCTAACAATATTATTAAGCGTTGCCTTCGTTCAGGCATCATGTTATATTTAACTCATTCTCATTTGATGTTACCTATATTTAAAATGAATGCGTACAATCTGATAAGAAGTGGTACTACGTTTATAAACGTGGCCTACTTGTAACTGATTTTATTTTATTGTGAACTCTAATTATTATTTAAACAACAGGTTATTGATACTCAAAGTAATAGGGTTTTTGTGGCCTACTTTGAGGCTTAATTTGCATAGAGGAGCTATTTTTGTCTTTTTTTTTTAGAAAACTCCAAACTACTTTTAGTGGTTTTGACTAAATAACAGCAGAACATTGCTGGGCGGTAAGTGCCTTTCGGTAATAACTATTACGAGTACTATTAATATATAAAAATGTGATGATGTGGCCGCCATTTGTTGCCTACATTAAGGCTTAGCGTTTGCATAACAAATGAAGTCTCCGAAATGGAATGCTGCCGCTAGCATCTTTATTGTTAGTTATGTAACGCATTTAAACCACCCATTATTTATTTACTTGGTTAAATTACACATACTAAGTGAACATAAGTAGGTGGTCATGTAAACACATATGTATACGAGTAAACATATATCTAAGTAGGTATGCCAAGGGGGTATTTAACTTAGTTTTCATCGTCGTTTTGTCAAAATATCATTTCACTTAACGAGCCAAGAACAAAAAATACAACGCCTTTTTCATGTTTTCTGCAAAGAAACGCTTACAAATGTAATCACCATCGCATCAACGTCTTGCCAATGCCTCTGTCGTCAGCGAAATTATCGTCATCGTCATCAGCATCATCATCGCCGTCGTCGTCATCGTCATGGTCGTGTTACAGTTTTAAGCTATTTTTATGGCATTCTTCCCATTCCTTATCAACTGTTATTTGTTTTTGTGGTTTAAGACATAAAAACTATAAAAATAAAAATCCACCCCCTTGTGTTTCTGTCTTCTCTTCGTAAGCATAAGACCTTCTCCAAGTACAACTGAGTGAATTGCAATACGATTTCTTTCAAGATATTTATTTATATATGGCATTTCATTAATATTTCTCAGCAAACCCTCACAGAGGACATGTACCAAGAAACAACGTCGTATATCCCAATGCCGATTTTTTTCTTTGTGGTTAACTGAGGGAGCTTGTTTTGTGTGAATCGTTTCTATTACAATACCACGAGAGCAGATTATGATTTTCCTCGCACTCTTTGTGTGTGTGCCGCTGTATGAAGCCCTTAAGTAGGCAATGGTTTTTGTTTTTAGAATCATAAAGAGTTTACCGCAGAGATTTTTTTTTACAAAAATAAAAAAAGGAAACAACGTATTGTTTCGATCTTTTTCGTTTGCATCGTTTTCCTTCTATTTTTTTTCTTTCAACAAAGCCTTTAAGTAGGCTATAGATTTTATGCTATGTTTTCTAACATTTGCAATGTTTACACTTTTCAGGAAATTCCGTTTTGTTTAAAAAAACGATAGTGGAAATGTCTTCCCGCTCTGGATGGCGTGCGGCCGTTATTTGCTTTCGAAAGCATGTGTGTCCCATCTCTTGCTGAGATGTAATGCCATCTCAGTTGTGGCCTCCACTACGTCCGGCGTTTGACTTTAATTTCCTTTCCCCCCGTTCATGTGTTCGCAGAGCCAAAGGGAACCTTGCTAGAGGGTGGAGTGGACGAAGCCCTATTTTTTATGTTTAGTAATTTATTGCAAGATACCACAGAGAAATATTTGTACCCAGGGAGTCGTAAATACAAATGTTTTCTATTATAATAGGCCACAATAACAAGTAGAATAAAAAATTAGAAAAAACACAAAAAACTTAAAGGACATGTTGAAAATGAGAGTAAAAAAGTGGGGTCTTCTTTTAGGCGGTAAACTGAGAAATTTTAAAGTCTAAAGATGTTGGATGGGGGCGAACGAAAATGAGCCTCATACTTTCAGGCTTTGTAAAAAATTACCAGAATTAGTGGCCCTGCTGTGATATATTTGTAATAATTTTAACTTGACAGGGTAAACCAGAGCTTTGTGCTTTTTAAAATTTTAACAGGTAAAAACATTGGCCAAATCTTATAATTTTAAAGTCTTAAGGGCAAAACAGAAAGCTTTGCATACTTTAAGGCTTTTGTCTGGAATTAATAGAAGCGGTGGCTCTGCAGTGATATATTTCTAATAATGTTACCTTTACAGGACGGGCCAAAGCTGTCTTTTTTTAAAAAAATGTTAACAGGGGTTATAAGGAAGAGGGTTGAGGCTAAAGGAAAAATCGTAAAATACTTTCACGCTTTTGTGGTAAATTAAAAGAAATGCTGGCCCTGTAGTGGGTTGTTTCTTATAAATTTTAAATTTGCCATTACAGGGTAATACAAAACCAAGTTTCCTTTTTAAAAATGCAAGCAAATATAAAGGTCCTGAGGACCGCAAGGCCGAATCTTATATATATTTTCCACTACTAAGCAAGTACTTAAAAACGTGTTTCTAGGTATTTGTAAATTCTTAGAGAGAGAGACTTTTTTCTTCCTGGGCTGATTTCGCCCTTTCACAGTCCCAACAGCCTAATACGACCCCGCTCCTAGCTCAACTCATTTGAACGCTAACGTACTTTTGACCGATACACAAACAAACGTTTATCGGTCTCCGACCAATGTGTCAAGGTGCTGCAACCTATTATAAAAGAATTAGTCAATCCTACGACAGCCGGTGCTATGGACTGGATTAACCCGAAGAGCAATCCTTCGGCCAAAGGCTGTTACCCTGGCACACAAGTGCCACTACAACAACAACAAAATTAGTATACACTCTATACTTTAGTAGTAGCTACAAAAAGTAGGGACTATTTTTAGGCGGTAACTAGAAGTTAAGAATTTCAAAGTCTAAAGGAAAGGTTTGACAGCAAAGCAAAATGTGTCACATACTTTTAGGATTTTTGGAAAATTAGTAGAACTAGTGACATTTGTGGAAAAAAAATTTAGTTTTAGCTACGCAAGACCAAGTTTCTATTTTTTTACCCTTTAAAAGCATCCGAAGGGTGGATTTTACAAGGGTTAAATTTTTTTTCCTTTAGGTTAAAGTAAAGGTACATCGGAAAAAAGTAAACTTTAATTCTATGTGGACGAGCAATAATTAAAATTGGTGCTTTCAATTAAGACACACTTAAAACCTAAAAACTACTTTTAGGCGGACTACTTTTAGGCGGTAACTAGATGTTAAGAATTTCAAAGTCTAAAGGAAAGGTTTGACAGCAAAGCAAAATGTGTCACATACTTTTAGGATTTTTGGAAAATTAGTAGAACTAGTGACATTTGTGGAAAAAAAATTTAGTTTTAGCTACGCAAGACCAAGTTTCTTTTTTTACCCTTTAAAATCATGCGAAGGGTGGATTTTACAAGGGTTAAAATTTTTTTCCTTTAGGTGACTAAAGGTACATCGGAAAAATTGAACTTTATTGAGTATTTGCTGTACAAATCATAATTCTATGTGGACAAGCAATAATTAAAATTGGTGCTTTCAATTGAGACGCACTTAAAACCTAAAAAAGGTCATATTTTCTGGATGTTTTGAGTCGTGTGGCACAAAAAACTGCCCGAATTGTGAAAAAAAGTGATCAATAGTCATACACCTTCAAAGATTAATTTTGAAGTTTTAGCTGTGATAATAGTAGGACGTAAGGACCAAAAGTGCCCAAAAAGGGTATATGGGGTTCGGACTGACCGAATTTAACGATATTTTTACGTGTTTTTAATTTAAAAAAGCAATGAAGTCATCAAGTTCGACGCCCTTTGGTGGATGCTCTGTAAGTTAAAAGTCTAACGGTGAGAGTCCGTTACAAAGAAAAATGCTCCACATACTTTTAGGCTCCTGCCGGAAATTACCTAAATTTATAGTCCTGATTTTTGTAATAACGGCCTATTTTAACTTAGCAGGGAGGAACAAAGCCAAGTTATTTTTAAAATTCAAAAAAAATTAAGAACAAACTTTTTTTTACATGTTATAGGTTTAGGTAAAAGAGCAATCATTTGCAGTATACATGGAACGCGATGTTTTCGCAACTATGCAAGTCCTTGGCAATGGGTTATGGCTTTGTCTCACGAATGGCTTCCTCGATATTCTCCTTAAGGTTGTGAATCCTTCACAGATTGTTCGCTTAACATTGGGGCTAAATATAGCAGCTCCGTAGTGAACAATTGACAGTGCAAAAAATTATTTCCGAACTTGGCGTGCAACAGATCGACTGTGGCGTGCAACAGATCGACTGTGGCGTGGTCTGTAGTGTGGAATAGAACGCCATTCTGCTAGAACCACAGATCGTCCAAGTCCTTGTCTTTAATCTCCGTTCCCAGCAAACGCTTGATCGTGCCTCAGCATCGACTACCCGTTAACCGAAATCATGTTCTCAGTAGCTTTTTCAAAGAAAAAATTAACCAATGTTGCCACCACTCCAAAATCTGAAGTAACTTAGCTCGTTGATGATCACGTGAGGGTTTTTAAATCTCCAAAATGCAGAAGTTAGGCTTGCCAACTTCGCTGCTAAAATGAAATTCCACTTTTTTAATGAAGATGATTAGATGAAATCGTTGTTCATTTTGCTTTAAGGCCCAAACTGAGCAGCAATAACGCTGAGCCTTGCTAACGATTAATTCGATCCCCTAAAAGATTCCCTAGAATTGTGAAATTAGAATCAAGCTGGTGCGTAAAGCGTTCAGTAGTTGAGATTGATGACATATCGATATTCTAGGACCGTGTTACACACCTTCCGTTACCGCTCCTATATTCTCCTTGAACCAATGATACGAGGTGTTTGAAGAGGCTTGAAGAGGTCCAAAACGTATAGGACCTGCCTTTTAGAATACTAAGATAAGCTTAAGATATTTAAGCCTGAAGTATTTTTATATTTATTTTTTGTGATTTTACTTTTTGAAGTAAATTTCTATTTGTGACTATATTTGTACCATATTCTATTCTGAAAAAACTAGCTTATCATCTTACGATAGATTGCAAATAAATAAGGATTTCTTAAAAAAAAATATTCTCGTTCACTGTACTTATATACACTACAACAAAGGGGAACTTGAATATTGCACGTTAGACTGCCAGGCTCATGAACTGTTTTTGCATAAACTCGCATACAGCAGGCAATGCTTTTTGCAAAATACGAACAGTTTGGGTTTGAACACCATTCAATGACTATGGAAATAATTTTTTCATCATTTTACAAGCGTTGTTCAAGCGTAAAACGATAAAAAAACGTTACTCTGCCAATATTTCGAGCAAGATGGAACTATCACTGTCATAATAAGAAATCTCAGACAAACTTTCCTATAAGGACCAAGGACACGCCACAAAAATATCATAATTTTTTATTTTACTGAAATTTATCTAAGTTTAATCCTCCCGTCCCCTCTAACAAATAAACAGAAGAGAGCGTCTCGTTTTGTTTTCCAATTAACCACACAATGCCATATTCTTCCGTAATAATTTTTAATTACATAGAAAATGAGTTTTGTTTTCAGATCCTTACCACCCTACCCTTATACCCAAATGAAAAATTAGACTTTCTCAATTAGTTCTCTAAATGTCTAGTGAGCTTTTAGGCCTTTCTCAAAGGCATTTAATTTTTAATTTGTATCACCAGCGGTAGAAAACAATAAGAATGTGTGTGTGTCCTGATTTTACGGTCGAGGCACTTTCAGTTAAAATTGCCTTCTATGCCAAGTTAATTGTTAAGTCATCATAATATATTTTAAACTCCCCATAGTGTGGTATACTTTTAGGCGTTGGGAAATTAAGGCAATGAAGAAGAACTCGCCTTAGAGGCAGCATAAGACAGAAATACAGAAATTTGGAAATACGTATACTAAAGTTTGGGAAATTTTAATTAAACAACACTAGCAAGGAGTAAGTTTGATTTTTTATGATAACGGACAAAACAATTTTTAATTGAAAATAAAACTCAAAAATTATGCAGCATCCTAATGTGTTATTTTTTAAATATCTCGTTAAGGCTTACTGGGAAAACTTGCAATACTTGAGCTAGCCGACCCAGAGCTGTGTCCGAATGATATTGGTTTGGTATCATCTCATGCTTGTAAATACGCTGGCATTCTCACATGGACCATTTGAATGGAATTAAAAATTCCTAAATATGATTTGGGTTGTCGCTTCCATTTAAACAGTGAGTTCAAGACTTTAAAAGTTCATTTTGACACCTTAAAAAGTATTAGGGAATATTTTTTAGAGTTCTTTCCAAGTGCGACAAACGTTGGGCGCCAATAACATGTTTTATTGTTTAAGTGCGAATTCTTAAAACTACTTTAATTATTTTAGATTCAACGGTTTTAAAATTCTTACGCTCGCCGACCTAGAGCTAATTAAGACGCCGGCTTTATCAAATGGGGCATATTGAATTTAAAATTCTTAAAATTGTTGAACAGGGATAAACCGACTCAAAAATTATTTGGGTTGTTTCTTCCATTTTACCAGCGAGTACAAGTTTTTACAAGCTCATTTTGACACTTTGAAAAAATATTGGCGAATATTTTTTATAGTTGTGTCTTAGTGCGACTTACGTTGGGCGCCAATAAAATGTGTAATTGTGTTTAGTTGCGAATGCTCCAAACTAATTCGATCATTTTAAATTTAACGCTTTTGGTTTGTCACAGCAATGGATAATGTAAATATACAAAACGTAAAAATTGTTTGCTCACACAGAAAAAATTATTAGGTTTTTTTTGTTGACACACGTTGGGCGCCAATAATATGTGTTATTGTGTTTAAGTGCGAATACTCCAAACTAATTCGATCATTTTAAATGTAACGCTTTTGGTTTGTCACAGCAATGGATAGTGTAGATATACAGGGTGGCGCACGAATCATGCTACAGAAATAAAACGTACGAGCAATAACTTGTTTTTCTGTGTGAGCAGTCTCATGTTTTATTTTACTTGGAAGGTTAGTATTTACATTTATTAAAATGTTGTAAGTGAATAGTTGACCTTTGGTGTTGTTATTTTATAAAATTATTTTTCGGCTTGAGGTCATTTATTTAAACTCGTTGTTCTATGTGTTGTTTAATTTTTATTTATCCCAATATTTCGATTGACTTCGTCAATCATCTTCAGGGGTTGTCAATTAACAAAACAATGTCGTCCGTCTGATTATCGCTGTCAACTGATATTATTGCTTGTGATACCGAAAAGAAGATTTGGACAGTGCAGTCCTTCATTTCCGTCCAAAGCGAATTTAGCCGTAAGTTGGGCGAAACTCTCCCGAGAAGATGGACCGTTATGAGGCTGGTAAACATGTTTCCGGAATCTGGGAAAGCATCGCACGAAGACCGTACCATCGAGATCCCTATGTTCGGGTTCAAGACACCATCGCGGCAGTAGCATCGTCAATTCAGGCAAATCCAAGCGTTTCGACCTGAAAATTATTGGCGCAAATTGCACTGTTATCCTAGCAAATAATTCATGATGCCTTAAACTTGTTTCTGTACAAAAGTCCAAACTACAAGCAAAGTAAACCTTCTAGATTTCCCTATTCGAATGAAAATTTGCCAAAAAATTACTGAAATGGCCAAAGAAAACAACAGCTGATGTCTGATGAGACTCATTTTAATCTAAACGGCAATGTAAATAAGCAAAAATGCCGTATAGGAAGTAAGTCTAGTCTACAAATATTCCATGAGACGGAACTGCGCCCAGAACGGGTTACTGTGTGGTGTGCAGTTTCATCAAGCTGCATTCTAGAGCCATACTTCTTTCAAGAAAACGCTTTGACTGCCAATGGGGATCGTATAAGGATGTTTAAGCAGTTTCTGAACCAGAACTGCGTCGCAGACGCATCCGATTCAACAGCATTTGGTTCCAGCAAGATGGAGCAACTGCAAATATAGTCAAACCGGTTATGGCAGAGGTCCAACGAAAATTCCCACAATTTAATATCCAGAAATTTTAGTTTCCGCTGGGTCAAAGGTCACCGAACCTGCCCAGATTTTTTTAATAGGGTTATGTCAAGCAAGAGGTGTACACAACTAAAGCAAATAATTTGACGGAATTGAAGCAGTCCTTTAAAACAATAATTGAAGCGATCCAAACTTCAACCAGTTAGGATGCAATGAATAATTTTTTGATCAGGTGTCGCATACGCGTGGATAAAAATGGATATCATTTACGGTCTAGCATCTTCAAACACAATTTATATCAAACTAAATTGAATTTTCTATTTAATAAAAAAAATGAAACACACTAATTTAAACAAAAAAAGTCATTGAAATTTCTTATTGTAGCACAATTGGTGCGCCACACTGTATATGGCGTTTGATTTAACACCCAATTTTGTTTTGTGGGCCAGCACGAAGCATATCGAAGTAGCAGCCAGAAAATTTTAGGTTCAAATGCCAATGAAGGCAAATCAATATAAAATTTAATCATTAAAAAAATCACTAAGAAATTTGTTCTTAAATTTTTTATACAGGGTGGAGCGAGGAAATTTGTTTTTTTGCACTGCAGGCTGTGGCGGCACTGTTGGTCGAAGAGAGTGGAGAGTGTGCGTGGCTTATAGTGGCTGACGGGAGATTTGTATTCGTCTGCCTTTCATTTGCCATCATGCATTGGACACGTGAGCAGAGGTCATTTTGTGTTGAAGCGTATTTTTCAAATGCACAGTCGATTACTGCAGTTGGATTGGTTGAGGCAAATTTTTCTGGATGGCCTATCTCTTTGAGGGGTGATGTGAACTGGCCGGTGCGCTCACCAGACTTATCCCGATGTGATTTTTTCTTTTGGGGTTACCTGAAGTCGAAGGTGTATATCAACCGTCCCTACACCTTAGAAGACCTAATTATTAATATTGAGGTTGAAATTTGCAGAATACTAGTCAACATGCTTGTTAGAGTTCATGAAAACTTCAGAAAACGTATGCAGCAGTGTGTGGATAGCGAAGGTCGACACTTGCCAGTTACACTATTTAAAATCATGTAATTTAAAAATTTCCCTACTGTTCAATATAATTAAAATATAAAATACAATTTTTTAAGGTTCATAATTTTTTTATTTCATTCCCAAATAAGCAAATTTCTGCGCTCCACCCTGTATAAGTATTTCAGAAGACTAATTTTTTTGAGAACCTTCTACTTTTATAGAAGGAAGCATGAAAGGCCTTGCTTTGCCATCGAACCATGTATTATTTTAAAATGAGAGAAAATGTGTTGGAGTTCCCTTAGAAGGCTTTCAAGGCCTTTGCCGCTTAAATACTTTGAACCTTTAAATGTATTTTTAAATAAGAGACTTTTGAGACTTGTAGGCAAAGTCTCAATTTTTAAATTGAGACTTTGCCTACATTTAGGCAAGGACATACATACAGATTTGAAAACTTTATTGAATAATTATTTAACGACTCTTAATTTATTGACACAAAACTATTTATGAGATAAAATGTAAATACTTTTATATGGCCTAACAATTTGTCTTCCGACATACTCGTATGTGGTGCCATAAGGTCCCTCAATTTATCTAAATATAACTACTAGAAGTTTCCTCGTAAATTTCATTAAAATAAGTTGTCATTGGCATTAATGAAAAATGGCCTTCATTGACGTCTTTACTCATTCAGTCTCTAAATTTGCGTACATTTCCCTAGTTAATGGCCGTAACTGTTACATGAAATTTTAATAACTTTATTATGGTTGTAGAATTTTCCTACTTCTATCGTTGTCGTTGTGTGGGAAAAACTTTTCATTTTATGGTAATAGTCTTTCTATTGAGGCAATTTGCCTTGGCGCCCTCCTTGGATGGCGACGGCGGCGGCCAGAACAAACAATAATGATTTTCTATTACTGATTTTTTCTCCAGCCCTCCCCCGACAACCCTACCCCTTGCTAAGAAACTTAATGATACATTAAGGTAATTATAACAAAAAGAAAAACTAGCAACACACCGACCAGGGTTTGTCCACAGTCAGTGTAGGAAAAACTTTGTAAATTTATTATTTCAAAACTAATAACCATTAGGGCTTTTAAGAGAGATAGATGATGCAAAATGGCGTCTATAATGCAAAAATGGCTTCTCAGCCTCTTGTATATGTAGGCCACTTGCATGAGGAGGTTTTTTTTAGTGTTAGGGGTTAGGATTAAAATTTAAAGTATTCAAAAGTTTGGGAATATATGCACAATAACCGTATGTGAAAAGTTAAGCCTAAAAGTATGCAATTAATGCTGTTAGGAATAAAAAAACAAAAATTCTTAAAACATCAATCAATTATTTGGAGGATTATGTTGAGCATAAAATTTTGTTTTTTGTTTTCGTAAAACATGTTCAGATTTGAGAGGGGTAAAGAGGAGAAAAAAATCGTGTTTGCTCCCAAAGGTATGCTAGCTGTTTGGTTTTTACCAATTTAAGTTTAAGTTTAATTTATTGAGACTTTTTTTATATAACATATACACAGTCATGGAAAATTAACATAGAGAAACTTAAGACTATAAAGTATTGTCCTTATTCCCTAAAAATTAGTAAAAAAAACATCATCATGCTTCTTCATAAGTGTAATAATAATAATGAATTTTTACAAAAAAAGAACGCCCTTGCTCCCGGGGCTTACATACCAATTAAAAAAATTCTATTATAAACAAATCTATTTATAAAAAGCCCTTCATTTTTAGCTATTTAAAAAATTATAAAAAATCTATTTATACTAAAATCTTTGTAAGAATAAATTCGATCTGTGTTTGCTCCCTAAGTTATGCCATGCTTCTGGTTTTTAACCGTTAATCAAAAAATTTCCCTGTTGAAAATCAAATTAATACTCGTACTTATTTATAATCGAAATTTCCTTATAAAAAAAATAAATTTAAACGGAGATGTTGGTCAGAGTCGTGGGCAGTTGTGGGTAGAAAACTTGAAAAGTAAGATTTACAACAAAAGTTCTCATTCGTTTAATGAGAGCCTGGTCTTAAAGAGTTCAGTTTTTCTTTCAACAATTGCTGCGAAGCTTTCTGAAGAGGGTTGTCACGAACCTGAGATCGCGATAAAAGCACTGTGCAGCCACGAAAACCAATGTCACTTTGCCATTGTCTTCTTCCAAAACTTGTCTTCTATTTAAATATAGATACAAGAGGTCTTGAGCTGGTTAATCCCAGCTCAAAGCTATTAAATCATGTTCCGTTTTTTTAATCCCCTGCTGCCTTAAAGTATGTTTAAATTTATTAATATTAACAAATATTTGTTTATGACTCTTAGTCACATATTGACAATTGCTAGTTTTTCAAATCAATGAAAATGGTGGCAAAGCCTAAAAACATTTTGAAATGGCAACAGAAAAAAAAAATAAAATGTAGCAAAACTATTTCTATCACTGTATAGAAATCCGTTTATGTGGCAAGAAGTCAAATTTTAAAAGAGCGAAATGTAAAAAAGAAAATTCTGTATCGACAGGCTTAAAGAGAAGAATATCACAATCATGTTTTTTGATTTAGCGCTTTAAAGATTGCTCTACCCACAGTTCGTAATTTTCAGATATTCAAATAAGACTCACGTATAAGTCATTTGATTTGTAGCCGAAGTAATCGTTGCCAAAGACTGCTGAATAAAACTCTAATGAGGTAAATAGGAGTAAACAGCTATGCAGTCTGCCTGGAAACCTAACCAATTCATCTATAATGCCCTAAAATATGCAAGTCCTTTTTATTTTTCTTTTTAAAGCTTCCCTTAATTCTAAGCTTATTTCGATTATTTTGTTTGTTGGTTTCCTTATAAATTATATTCATTTTCCTTTTAATCCTTTTGTTTACCAGTTTACTATTTATACACAAAATAGAAAAATAAAAAATATGTAGTCTTTTTCCTCTTTCTAGGCAATCCTTTCTTGTTGTTCTCTTTCGCATTCTCTTGTCGTACAACAAATAGAGGCCATTGTTAAATTATATGATCGTAAAATGGAGGCAGCAATTTCAATGCACAATAAACAATAAACGCCTGAAAGTAGACTACACAAAGAATAAACAGAAGAAAAAAAAAACGTAAAAAAATAGACCAACACACAACCAGACGTTGTTGCTGGAAATGCTGGGTGCCACACACACAGAGAATGCCGTGCACACAACGAACGTGTGCAACACACAAAAAGGGCTTTGAGAACTAATCAATAAAATTGCTTATTTAGCCTGAAAATATGCACTAATTGACATAATTTTTTTCCTTCTCTTTCTCAGTGCTCTACACAGACACTTAACCATATGTGTGGCAGCCACAGCAGCATCCTCATCATCGCCGCCTACAGCCAACATCAGGTACAAATGCTAACTTGAATCAAAAGGATGTTAGGGGGAAAAAGGCGAGGAAAGTTTAAAGAAGGACATCAGTAAAATATTGATTAGTCAACTGATTAATTGATAAGCGGCGTCTCGTTCTACTCATATTCAATCTGTAATGTTATGGAAAATGTGGTAAACTACATGAGAGTATGTGTGATATATTGCGTTGAAGCCTAATGATATGCTTCAATTTAGACATGTTTGGTTTATTTTTAATAAAACGCTGCAGCCGGCCTCAGCCCGTTTGTAGATAAGAATTTATTTGATTTTTCGATATCGGACAAAAGATGTCATTCGCTAGATAATTGCTCAAAGCGTTTTTGTTTTAAAATTAATTTATTGTAAGCCCGGGCTTTGTGCAATAGACATTTTAAAGGGGGCCTTTTCACTATGCTGGTACTAGCTGGCAAAGAAAATTGAAAATGTTTTTCAACGCCTGTTGTTTTTGGTTATATTTTCACACATATATTTTTGGCACAGCACTCAACACAAGAGGGGGTCTGTCGGCCCGTACAGCCAATCACCGAGCAGATGCTTCGATAAATTATTTGCATACCTTTAGGCGCTTAAGGGTAAATAGAAATGGAATGTCTGCAAATGACATCCAGCAAATATTTAATGAAATTTCGATGGTAACCTTTTGACATACAAAAGTAGAGCAAAAAAAAAAGACAAAATATGCAGTTTCAACAAAATGTTGACGTTTTCTATTAGAGAGAAGTAAAAGATGAATCAGAGAAAATTGTTGCGCTTTATATACATGTGAAATGAAAATTCAGATAAAGTCTGTGTCAGCCTATATAAAACATGTAAACCCTCCACGGATAGTGGATGGTATACTAAATTTTGTGCTTCCGTATGTAACACTACGAAATATTGATCGGAGACTTTGTAGGGTATATATACAACGGGTTATCAATCTAGAGGTATTTTTTTAATAGTAGTTTTTTCGCGAGTGAGTTTTGTTTTTTTTGTTTGTTTCAGTATAGTCTTTCACATCGCGAAACTCACGGCTTGGTGCCGTTTATGGGCTAGGAAATCATCGTTCCATATTTATTTAAAAATGATGATGGCCGGATCGTAACAGTGAATGGTGCTCGCTATCGCGCCTTGATATCGGCCTTTTTGCTTCCTGAAATTGAAGACCGAAATCTTGACTACATTTGGTTTCAACAGGACGGTGCCACTGCTCAAACAATGGATCTACAATGGAGGTCATTTCGAAGAGCAGATAATTTCATGTTTTGTACCTCCTAGATCGTGTGATATCATACTTTTATATTTTAAAGTCCAAAGTCAATGCTGACTAACCAACCAGCCACGATTCAGGTTGCGGAAGTCTATATTGCGCGTGTCGTTAACGCCAAACCGGTCGAAATGCTCGAACGAGTCATCCATAGTTAGACCCTCAGAATGGATACCCTGAGGCGTAGTTGTGGCCTAAATATGAAGGGAATTATATTCAAAAAAATGGGAAAAAATGTTCTTTCGAATGAACTATATAGATTTCACACTTGATTTAAATTTTTGGTTTTTTTATTTTGAAAAATATGCCTCTTGATTAATTACCCGTAAAAATCTAATCTATGTCAGTGCGTCCGCGTGACTGTTGAAAGCACGATAGCTGTCTAACGAAACAACCTTTAATCCTGAAATTTTACATGTTGTTGGCCTTTGGTCTTAAGCTGTTTAGGATTTTAAATAGAATCGTACCAGGGGAAAAAAGACTCTCTTGAAAGGACTAAAAGTACCTTGAATAAAAGTAAACTTTCCTTATTTTCTACTTTCCTTTTCCGTATTTCCTTAACAAATCAAACATTTTTTTGGTCGGACATGGTTAAAATTGGTGCTGTTAGTTGGAACGCAATAAATACCTAAAAAAAAAGGAATAGTTGAATTAGTTTTTCCATTATGTGGAGAAAAAACATCACCCAAGATCAAAATCGGGCTATTAATAATAAATTTGGACATATGGGAACTCAAATTACAGCAAATTTTGGTACCCATTTATAAATAAAGCAATTTTGAAGTTTTGGCTCAGATTAGGAACGAATAAATGGGACCAAGAGCCCAAAAAATTGACATTTTTGTGATGGCGGAGGGTATATCTGGTTTGGCCTTACCGAACTAAACGACGTTTTTACTTGTTTTTTTAAGATATGATTTTTGCCCTAGATACTATATTGTGATTCACTTACTTTTGTGCTAATTGTTACCTACATTAAGGTTGATATAATAACTGCATACTTTAAGGCTATCCACATTTCGAAAACTGTTGCATTGCTTTAGTCTGGTATCATAGTTGCATATTTTTGTACATAACGCTCTCTGGTTGTAAACATATAGAGTTAATATTTTTAAGCTACATTACTGCATACTTTTAGGTCTTTAAACTCTCGTAAAACTCGATAGTTGTTGCATACTTTAAGACCGTTATCATAGTTAAATATTTTCCGACAAAATGCTCTCCAAAAATAATAAGTGTTTTTACTTTTGTGTTAAATGTTGCTTCCTTAACGTTTGATTTTATAGCTGCATACTTTTGGGCTAAACAAATTTCGTATAACTCGATAATTGTTACATACTTGTAGACTGGTATCATAGTTGCCTATATTTCGACATAATGTGCTATAAGTTGCCTAGTCTTAGGTTGATATCATTACTGCCTACTTTAAGGCCATTAAACTTTCGAAAAACTTGATAGTTGTTGCATACTTTAAGACCGTTATGATAGTTAAATATTTTTCGACATAATGCTCTCTGATCTTAAATAAAAAGGGTTTTTACTTTTGTGTGAAATGTTGCTTACATTACGGTTGATATTATAGCTGCATACTTTTGGGCTATAATAAATTCGTAAAACTCAATAATTGTTGCATACTTTTAGACCAGTATCATAGTTGCATATTTTTTGACATAATCGTAATAATGGGATCGTAAATAAATGGGGTTCCTACTTTTGTGCTACTCGTTGTCTGCTTTAAGGTTTAAAGAACTACTGCATACTTTTGGGCTATTAAAATGACATTTTACTTGAAAATTGTTGCATATTTTTAGATCGGTAAAAACAGGGTGATTCATTCACGACTGGGTATATTTCACCAGTGTATTCCTTGCATGAAAATATGTCCATATACGACCATGTTCGAAAATGCAAAATTGAAAATATAGGGATTGCTGGTCAAAGGTTACTACGGTAAAATTCCTAAGTTGTGAAGTAGTGGTCGGATTTTTTTGTGTTAATGTACAAAAACAAAGTGTTAATGTATAAAAACAAATAAAAACTGCGCTTCAAAAAAAATCCGTTTCAGTCAAATAGTCATAGCTGTAGGAACGTTAGGGCCCCTGGGCTTCATTAAGGTAGTTTTGGAAAGGCAATAGGCAGGGCTATCTTTTAAGAGAAAGCAAACAAAAAAATCCGACCACTAATTCAGAACTAAGCAATTTTTACCCAAGGACTCTCCGACAACCAATCCGCAAATTTTCAAATATCCTTTAGGGCAACCTTTTCTTCCCTAGATCGATGTCGCCCATACATATTACTCCAAACAACTTTTGGCCAAAAGCCATTGTTATGCAAAATTTCAGAATCTAAGCTTGATTGACTGCTTTTGTGCTTTCAACAGGAACACGAAAGGACGGACATGGCTCAGAACTTTAAGACGTTGCAGACGGAATGACAAATTTAGTATAGCATCTACCCTTTGGTGAAGGATAAACAAGTAAATGCATATGTGACAGCGCATAGAGAAAGGGACCTAAGGGTAAAAAAAATCAGTTTTCACCTTTTTTTTTAATGTGGACAACATCTGAGCATCGAATGAGACCGATCCCATGCCCCAAAAGTGTTCCCTCCCAGAGATATGCGCGTTTTATGAAGGTGATGGTACACCAAAGATACACGTATTTAAATCTTTAAATTGGCTCTCCTTAACAAAACTGGTTTTTACCCTTAGGTCCGTTTCTATTTTGCGCGTCACATATTTGGATTCGTGTTAAACTTTGCTTTAATTTCAGTACCCATGTTATTGGTGGTCGCTTTTTTGCCCTTCTGGGTTTTATTTTGGGTATTTTGGATCCATGAGTCGGTCTCCAATCTCAGCCAAATCTTCGAACTAAATCAAAATTTTTGGCAGTGAAATTTGCTTCAATAAGCGTACACTTTGTTCACATTTTCAATTGGTAGGAGCCTTACACTATAGTCCAAGCACGAATTCGAAGTAGATCTTAAAAGTACAATAATTTTTAGAAAAAACAAACAATATTTGATTATTTTTGCGTCATTTTATGCCCAATTACGTATATTAGTAAATATTTGTTAGGACCATGGCGGCCTTTTTTTGGTGCCACTTGAGCAAAAAGGTTCTTATCCGTTCCCATTTTGAATGTGTTATGTGCGTCTCCACTGACGTTCCACTGTTCGGTTATGGTTTATCCACAAAAAATTTAGAAATTTTGAACAAATACTTAAAAAGTGAACATTTTCATTGGTACCATTAGTCCCTTAAAGGGATATTTTTACCCTGGTGGCCAATTTTAACCATTTCCAATTCCGAGCAGCTTATAACTTAAGCCATCTTATCTTGACTTAATACATTTTGTGGCAATAATTGTAAGAGTTGTGGACAGTTCATTAGAAATGTCCTTCTAAATTTATTCTGTATATGCCATTATTTTGTTGAATTAAACGATTTTTTAAATAATCGTGGCTCCCTCCACTTTTTCGAGGCTTGATTTATTTTATTTTATTTCATTTCTTTATTCTTTTCTTACCAACATTATATGTACAAAATATGACCGGCATCATGACCCATCATACCCTGCGACTATTTTCTGGCCGAACGGAACTTGGTGAAAATTTCAATATCGTCAAACTTGTTAAAGGTGATATATCGAAAAACTCTACCGAAAAAATAACTGCAAGTAATTAGTAAATAGTAATGTATGTAGGTTTTTTTACCTCGCAACAGATGGAAAACACATTCACTAGCTATTTTTTTTCGAGCAGGGTCAGGCCAAAAGCAGTGTGACAAAGTGGGTCAGGAATTTTGACCTTTGGTACATATATCGAAGGGTATGTCAATATATAAAAAAAAAGAAAAATTCCTGAAGTTGTCCTCTTTTATATCCTCCTTCCTATGGAGGGTATAAAAATCAACTATTCGTTTCGACAGACAATTTATATGGCGTTAAATCGGCAGCCCACTATATAAGGTCTGCGAATTATACGTACAGTGTATGGCTTTCATTTATGAGTGACTTTTCGTCTTAATGCTCCTTCCAGGCATTGCCAAGTAATTTTATATTCGGGCTCAAAAATAATTCTTAAAAAAGTATAACCTACTTTAGGGCTTGTATTTCAATTAAAAAAATTGCCTACTTTTAGGCAAATTTACTGAGCATCATTAAAAATAAGGCATCCCACACATTTTTTTAGTATCGGAGTAGGCAACAATTAAATGCCTCATGGGAGCGAGTATAGCAAGCTTCCACAAAATAAGTGTTATACGAGTTATCTTCGCTTCTAACCGGGCGGAAGAGCGCCATCTTCCGTTTGCCATAATTATGTATATTTTATGTGCATACACATGTTCTTATATGTATGGGTGTGAATGTATGTAAATAATACAATATGGTAATTAATTTATAATGGACGGGCTGTTGTTGTCACTCTTTCTGGGAAGGCTGGGGTGGGGAGGGGCGAGACGGTTAGTTCCCCCTTAATTTCGCATTTATTTTAATTTTATTTTCTCAGTTTTAACTGTTTCGCAGGTGGTAGCACTATGGGAGGGGTAGGTATAAAACTAAACAAACATTAAATGTTTTATTATTGGCCATTAAAATTTTGTTTAAAGACCCTTTCTGTGTCCCCCTACCCGCTCAAATGTAAAGCGTATTTACACATACACCTGCTGGTGAATATAAACATGTTGTTTGTATTTTCTCAATGCCGGGGTGTCTGTGGGGGAGAGCGTGTGTGTATTTGAGAGTATTATCCCCAGCGGGAAGTTGGCAAGGCCATCTAATAAGAAGACCTTATAGAAGGCCTCTTTTTAGATCCAATTCACATTTGTTTATGCCTTCAAAAATTTGGCATTTCAAAAGACCTTCTTTGCGAATGAAACAAGATCGGCCACACATTCTCATGTCACTTCTTCAAGCAGGCCTGCTAGAAGGCCTTATACAAATGTCTCTACTTGTTGGTACATTTGCTAAGGAGGCCTACTGCTACTAAGGAAGCCCTGAGAAGGCCTTCATATGTTCATAAGAGAGATGCAGTAAACGCTCCGGCTCTCTTCTTGTGATGGATAACCTTCTGCTGCTGAGGAAGCCCTACTTGCTGAGGAAGCCCCGAGAAGGCCTTCACATGTCCAATAAGAGAGATGGAGTAAACGTTCCTGGCTCTTTTCTTGTGCCTTGGGCAGCACGGAAGGTTTCGCCATAACAATGGACAGTGAAGATATATAAGCCATTTGACGTTGACATACAATTTGGTTCGGTAGACCAGTACGTACTATATCGGAGTAGCTACCAGAAGGGCGTAGGTTAGAATTCCAGCGTAGATAAATCCAAAAATAAACAAAACTGAAGTTAAAATAAATTAAAAATAATTTCTCAGTTTTTATATTTTTTATTACTTTTCCTACAGATGCGGAAGGCCTTCTAAAAAGCCTTCCTTCCTTCTAAAAAAAAAAATAAAAAGTATCAAAAAAAAGTTTGCTTACTAAGAAATTATTTTCAAATTACTACATTTATAGTTTTTACTCTTTTTAGTGATAGTACTCATAAAATGCGACAAGCATACCTCCGATCATCTTAAGAAGAGCCCAAGAAGGCCTAACTGGACCCTTGCTTTTTCCGCTGTGCTCCTGCCTTTTATACTCATTACACATTCGACGTTATAGTGTTTCTCTTTAGTAAGTGTGACTAATATTTTGTAAGAACAAAGATATATAATGACACTGTGTGTGAGTGTCCACATTATTGTGGGTGGTGTTAGTGGCCTGTAAAGTACACACACGCACGCACATTAATGGCTCCACAATCCTACGGACGCGGGCACGGAAACTCTTAAGTCAGGTTGTTACTGTTTCGCCTGATGGCGCTCTGTTATTGGGGTTTATAATTTTGAAAAAGAAAAAATTCCCATTAAAAGTTGTTCATTAAATTTGTGAAACATTGTTGCCTGGGGCGCAAGGGGATTCTGAAAAGGGGGCCTGTCGTAGTGGAAAACAAATAAATTTTGTAACATATGGCGAACTAAAATGACAACAGCAACAGCAATATCAAGAATGACAGGTAGCATATCATGCTCCAAACATTAAAGGCAGCTAGTCGATCGACAAACGCACAGTGCTTCAAAATGACAGGTTTTGGAAATCTTCTAAAATATTTGCAATAATAGAGACTTAACAAATTAAATCTTTAGTAAGAACTCCTTCATAGACCACCAAATAAGGCAATTTGTGTGCAGTTACATTTCAGCCTTAATCTAGGTTAATAAATGACTTCGCTCATACAATCCAGTTCGATTTTTGTCGTTTAATCGCAAAATCCAAGCAAAAGCGCTTTAATTGTTTGAACAGATTGCAAGTCTTTAAGTTTAGTCAAGTTTCATCAGTATCGGCCACGTCTATCTAGTTTATTGACCTGACATTAGGGTGGGCCGATTAGTAAGCACAAAAATTTGTTGATATTGTGCAATCGATTTTACGATAGCTTTTGGCATGAGGAAAAAAAGTTCAATTACGATACATAAAAAATCATTTTCGAGGCGCCCAAATTTTAATCTTTTCCTCAACTTAGTAGAGAATAGAAGTACGACTGAGAGAATCGTACAATGTATATTTGTATGTATTGTTTGTCACATTAGAAAGGTAATACTAAAAAAATAATGTTTTTATAACTTTCTAAAAAAAACTTAAAAATAAAAGTTGAAAAAAGTCAACAAATTTAATTTTTGGCGCCTCGAATATAATTTTTTTGATATGCCGTAGTGGATCTTTTTTTCTCATGCCATAAGCTATCAAAAAATCGATGACATAATATTGATTGCCAAATAGACTCACCCTAATATGCATTCATTTTGTTTACACAAAGTCTAGCAATGTAGTTCGCATGCCTAAAAGCAGGCAGCGCTAAACAGAAAAAAATGATACTAGGTTTCAAGAGACTTGAATATACTCAAATAATAAGTGAGCATGAAAGCTCCTAAAAGTAGACATGGAAATATCTAAATATTATAAGATATTGTCGATTAATCCTTAAAGTAGGCATTATATTATTTTTTTAAAAATCGTTCACT
The DNA here is from genome assembly GCA_963513945.1 of Hydrotaea diabolus. Taxonomy (NCBI): domain Eukaryota; kingdom Metazoa; phylum Arthropoda; class Insecta; order Diptera; family Muscidae; genus Hydrotaea; species Hydrotaea diabolus. The sequence goes on from OY740717.1 coordinate 21,419,985, forward strand.
TAAATTGCAATGGAAAATCAATACCGTTGTTCTAAATCTTCGCATGCTATTATTTTAGATCTGAAACGATAATGTGCGTTTATTCCGTTAAGTAGACAACAACTCACAAAATATAACTAGACAAGACAATAATAAACAATATATATATAATCTAAGGACAGCCGGTTCTATGACTTCGAATGACCTAAAGCACCAATTATTCGGCCAAGATCTGTCACACATATGTGCCGCTACCACAATAACAACAAAGTGTCAACACTGTCGTATAGTTCCTAAAAGTAGTCAGCACTACATTCAACATAAATAGGCAGACAAGAACTCTAAAAGGAAGTTTAAAATCTTAGTAAAACTTTAGGCTAGAAGTTCCAAGAAGTGGGCAACATAATTTAGATTGTCTACATGAATAGACAGTTTGCTAACTGATAAACCCCGAAAATACTCTTGAAACTGGGCACCCCTATAAATTCCTCAAAGTAACTAGTACTCTGATTTTCTGAAATTATAGCCGCCCAGAGTAGATTTGTATCTCCTATGCCCTTTAAAATTGCCGCTCCAAATTGAATAAATTTATTAAAAAATTTGTAGAAAAATTAATTCAGTTTTGTTTGGCCTATTTTTTTGGGTCATCGAACCAAAATAAAAGCCCGAAAACACTGCATCTTTTTTTTACGCTATGTTTTCCTTCATTTTCACTTGTCCAAAAATCATTGAAATATATGTTAAAATCTTACAAAAACTTAATGTTATTGCAGTGTCCGCGTAGAAAAGTCCTGTCAAATACGGACTGTAAGATTTTGACAGATATTTCAATGGTTTTTAGACTACCGCAAGTTGAAAAAAAAGATTCAGTGAGCCTGAGCCTTAAACCAAATTTTACAATTAGTTAAAGTTTGGATTTATTTTGTATGCTTAAAAACGGCCCTTTTTAATAAAAGTATCGACCACAACAAAATGTTTGGAAACAAATTTTGAATATATAAGAGTTTATTAGTTGAAATCATTCACTTTTCAAGCTTTTAACCAATTCTTAAAATGGGTAGAAAAATTTCTAAAATGGAAGGAAAATCCCAAAAATATTTTTTTTTGGAAAAATGGTATTTTTTTTAAAAAAATCCCGCCATTTCGCCAACTTTCTCACTTCAAGATAAAAATGTTTGCGGAAAATAGCATTCATATCAGTGCATAAAAACAGTGTTTACTATTGAGTTCGCAGCTTTGCGTTTCAAAAACTTATAGCCTTAATATTTTATCTTTTATCGAAATTCAATATTTTCTAGTGCACCGGGCTATCAAATTACAGCAGTTACTAGTATGCAAGGTATGTGGTTTGTATTTATCTCTGTAAAGTCCTCTTTCTAACGTAGACAAATATTTGAGATATAAGAATTTATCATTTGTAATCTATCACAGTTCAAGCTTTTGAACCAATTCCTAAAATGAGTAGAAATGGAAGGAAAAAAACGAAAATGGGATTTTTTGGAGAAATCCCAAAAATAGGTTTTTTTTGGTAAAATCCAATTTCCTTACGTTTTAGTAAAGAATGATTGGGATATAAGTATTCATATCAGTAAAGAATGATTGGGATATTAGCATTCATATCAGTGCATAAGAACTGTATTTTTTTTGAGATTGCAGCTTTGCTTAATAATTTTTCTTTTAATATAAATTCCTTTTTGCTAGTGAACCGGGCTATCAAATTATAGCAGTTTTCCAAGGTATGTGGGTTTATAAAGGGTGTCCCAAGAAGAACGCAATTTTTAAATCTGGCAACATTCGAAGTGTCATTGTTTGACATTTGAACAATTGTTATTGTTTGTTAGTAGAAGGTACGAGGTTAGTAAAAATGGAGCGCTACACGAAAGGGAGTTCGTTAATTGGGTATTGGAGAGACAACATGAAAATGCTGATTTTGCCGATAAAATCATCTTCAGTGACGAGGCCCATTTTCATCTTGATGGCTTCGTCAATAGGCAGAATTGTCGCATTTGGGGTGAGGAAAATCCTCGAGTGATTCACGAGAAGCAAATGCATCCTCAACGTGTCACTGTGTAGTGTGGTTTTTGGGCTGGATGAATCATTGGACCTTTTTTTATGAAAATGAGGCAGGTCAAGCGCAAACAGTCAATGGTGTTTGGTATCGTGAAATGATAACCAGTTTTTTCTTGCCTAGAATTGAAGAAATGAATGTGGAGGGCATGTGGTTCCAACAAGACGGCGCCACATGTCATACAGCCAGAGAAACGATTCAATTGCTGCATCAGTCATTTCCCGGTCGTGTTATTTCGCGTTTTGGAGATCAGAATTGGCCGTCTAAATCGTGCGATTTAACACCATTAGATTTTTTTCTTTGGGGTTTTTTGAAGTCGATGGTTTACGCGAATAAGCCGACGACGACTCAAACCTTAAAAGACGAAATTGGACGCTGCATTAATGAAATACCGCAGCATTCATGCAAAACGGTCATTGAAAATTTCATTAAAAGATCGCGTGCATGCCAGCAAAGCCGCGGCGGCCATCTGCACGATATATTGTTCCATACATAACCTCATTCTGTCTACTTTACGATATAATAAAGTTTCACGATTTTTTCTTAAATATCTGTGATTTATTTAAAATTTAAAAATTGCGCTCTTCTTAGGACACCCTTTATTTATCTCTGTAAAGACCTCTTTCTGAACGTATAACTTTTTTATATGTGTCTTTGCAAGTTGATTAACGCCAAATCTTACTACTATTTTTTCTTCAAAATTTACTAAAATTTGTAATTTAATATATTTTAACTATTGATGCCATTACTATTTTAACTAAAAATTTTAAGTTTATTTGTAAAGAACTCGCCTACGAATTGAATGAAATTAAGAGGAGAACTGCTGGACGTACTACTTAGACGATACATGGAAAATACTAATTATTGATTATTGATCCTATTATTGGAAAATAGGACAATTTTTTTTGTAGCTCCTTGATTATAAAAAAAAATTAAAACAAAATGGTTGACACGTTTTCTGTAGGCAGTGACTAGTGCTTTTTAAAAAGTCGCATGTTTTCTAAATTGAATAAGATCTGTTATTTTCTCACACCCGTGGTTGCAAACATTGGAGCCGTGGCATTTTTAGATCTCTTAAAAGGATTCTCTACACTTGAATGCCTTACTTGTAGCTGAGGATCTACGACAAACTCAAAGGTAATAAGAGACCTTCTTCCAAAATTTTTTCCTTCCACAACCACTGTGACCAAGTGGGTACTTAAGTAATATGAAATTTCGTAACAACTGAAGCTATGGAATAATTCTTAAAATTTGGCAAAACGATTTGCGTCTGTGTAGGTTGTATATATCTTTTTTTGAAAGGATAAGAATCATTCTTTAGACCACTTAAGTATTTTTTTGCAACACTGTGCAAAGTTTCTTTAACATTGAAACATTGAAATTGTAATTGCAGGAACATTAAATTAAGATCTAACGACCGAGTTGATGCAACTAAAGGCACTAAGGCATGTCGCCACCAGCACCAGTAATTCAGTTCAATTGTCCTAGCCATTATCTAGTGGCTTTAATAAGGACCACACTTCACTGCTTAGTCCAGCAAATTTAAAACATGCGTGTGTTGTTAAGTACGATAACACTTGAAGTGACATAAAAGGCTTCAAGCAATCCCTCTAGCTCTTCCTAACCAATGGCCAACCATCCTAGCTTGATGTACTGTGTATCCGGTGACTTTTACTATGCCACAGAGGTGGTGTTGTGTTTTTGGAGCCCATAAAAAATGCGTCCTTTCATTTAAGTTTATTTTTTATGTTTCTAGTGTGATCGAGCATCGACATATTGTGTCATATTGATGTTGCTGTAGTTGTTGTTGTTGTGGCAAGCTACAAAATTCTTTATGGTGTTTTCAACTTTAATGTATTTTTTACACTCTTATGTTGTTCGAATTTCCTCCCCCTCCGTTTTTTTTGGTGGCGAAAATGCTGGAGTGATATTTCCGCATAGGAGGTAGGGAAAAGGTATTGCTTGTATAGTGTTCTCGGTTTTATGGTTTATTTTCTTTCGGTTTTTTTTTGTGTGAAACTGTCACTTTAAAGAAATTTATTGGTTTGTCATGTTTACGAGCTTGGCAGGCGGCAGCAGCTCACAATACTTGTATGTACGTGTATCAAGGCAACACCATGAAATAAAACACCCCACAGCTTCAGGACATAAAAGCCAACACCTTCTCTGCCCCCCTCCCCGCTATAACCAAACCATCAGCCGAAAAATGCCAAATACAAATGCATTGGTTATAGCCCAGCGCGACAAAAGGAAAAAATCAGTAAAGTGTTACTTTAACATTTATTGATGGGCTTATATCACTTTGGCTGACATTAACCGAATGGGACATATTTTTTGAGTTTGTTTTGGGGATCGACCTACTCCTCCTCCTGCTCCTCACAGGCAATGCCTTCACAGTGCTAGCATTTTGTCTTTCACATTTGTTCAATAAAAAATTTTGTTTTAAAGGATTTGTTGCCATTGTTGAATTCCACATCAAATTTGTGAGGGGATCGTTTTTGATGTGTTAAAAAAACATAACATATGGTTATGGCAAATGTTCCAAAAATGGATCATAAATATTTGATGGTTGGCAATTTTAGGTGGTAAAAAAAGGCGGGAGAAGGAAAAGCAACGCAGCCAGGGAATGGCCACTTATTTGTCCCCCTAGGACTAGGAGACATGGAAATGTCATTAGTTAAGTTCTTTTTTACTACAAGATAATTTACAAGGACCCATACTTGCGTAGTTGATGAAAATCTCCCAAATGGCGTTTTCGTTTGTACAAAAAAATTACATTTTTTCCGCATGTTGCACTGAACCCAAATTTTTATGTTTGTTTGTTAAGAAAATGCAACCCTACGAACATATTTCAAGTTCGTTTGTAAAGTGTTGTACGAATACGTGCGAAAATGTCGCATTTTCTGTTCTCACTTCAGTCAACGGTGTAAAATGTTTCACCAAAAAACAGCTGATGCCTACAGTGTTGTATTTTCAACACACACACACACACATACCAAATTAAACGCGTTAATTCAAAACAGGGGCAAAAACGACGTCGCTGTTGTTTAGACTGGAACTTTGATTAAAAAAAATGTATTTTTTGCACTTAAATATGTTTATTTGTTGGCAGTAAAAGTGTGACATTTTGAAAGGGTGGAGGCAACATTTTTAAGAATTTGCACTAGTAGAATTTAAAACTATTTTTGAGAAACGAAATCACCATAAAAAACCATCCATTGTTAAAAAAAACAGGGTTGGCAATGCCGCGAGAGATGAAAAGTGGCGCGAGTGATGTTATTGCTTAGGCAGTGGACAACAAAAAAAACAGAGATTTCTTCGTTTAGGATACATCTTAAAAGAATGAAACTCTAATAAATAGCTGACAACGACCTGAACTTAATTTTCCAAATACAGCGCCATCTACAGGGCCCCTAGCGTGAAATGGCAATGCCTTTTCCTTGCAATGACAAGCATAGTAAAACCGGTTAATTCAAAGGACTGATAATCACGGAAATTGCACTAGAGCACTGTTATTAATCTACGAAGAAACTTAACAAAATTATTCTCAAGTATCCGTACTTGATTTATACTCGCTACAATCCCTATTGGCGAAATGAGTGATAACAACGCCACCTCATTGTAGTGAAAAAAGGTTTAGAAAGAACTTGCTTGTAACCCTCATTTTTCGCTTAAGAAAATCCCTTCTTAAGTAGAAGATGCTTTCTCTCCAAGATGGAGCGTTGGATCTTTAGTTCCTGAAGAACTTAAACCAGATGTGGCAATGCCATGTCAAAGCAGTGTCGACTATGATGATTAGACACTAGAGCAGAAGGCACAGAGAATTAAGGACTTACAGCGCTACGTCTTTAAAGTGAAAATGAAAAAGTCTTACATGCTTAGTCACCTACATTTTTCGCTTAAGAAAATCCTTACTTTTTAATTTTTTCCGGTATTATGGATCTTTAGTTCCCCGAAAACGTTGGATCTTTAGTTTCCGAAGAACTAAAACCTGGGATGGCAATGCCATATCAAAGCAGTGTCGACTATGATGATTAGACACTAGACTAGAAGGCAGAGAGATTTTAAAGGTGAAGTTTCCTTTTAGCAAAACGAAACATGTGTAGTTGGAAATTCGCTATAAAGTTGAACTGATAGTGATGACAATTCCATCTCAATCAATGTTGACACATAACTTAATTTCATTAGAGTATTATCCTTTTTCTACGAAGATACTCCGATAAATTATTCTCATGTACCCGTACTTGATCCATACTCGCTTTAAAATTGGTGGTGGCATTTTTTAATTGCTGTACGAGGGCGGTTCGGAAACTTCTTAGCCTAGCACAAAAAGCGCGGTATAACCAGAAAAAAGTTAAGTGTTTTGGAAACTTCCATCTCTGCTATGAACACATGTTAAATTTTGTTTTGATCTGGCAACTCCATCATATAGAAACAGGTGTTCACAAAAGACGCATCCGCGATTTTTTTTACAATGTAAAAATTAGAAATGCGTGGTGTCATTAAATATTTACATCAAAAAGGTTAATCGGGACAAGAAATTCATAATGATATAGTGAATGTGTTAGGTGAAAGTGCTCCTTCATATGCAACAGTATAAAATTGGGTTGCTGAATTTAAACGTGGTCGTACAAGCATTGAAGATGAACCACGTAGTGGACGTCCAAAAACAGCAACAACAACAGAAATTGTAGCCAAAGTGCATGATATGGTATTAAATGATCGACGAATAAAAGTGCGTGAAATTGCTAATATCATGGGCATCTCAAATGATCGAGTCCATTTAATTTTGCATGAAGAACTACAGATGAAAAAGCTTTCTGCAAGATGGGACTTGTTAACAGTCGACCAAAAACGCATAAGAATGAACATTTCTCAAGCTTGTTTGGATCGTTTTCAGCGAAATAAAATGGATTTTAAGCGTCGTTTCATAACTGTTGATGAGACATGGATCCACCACTATACTCCAGAGACAAAAGAACAATCCAAACAATGGACTGAAGCTGGAGGAAGTGCCCCAAAAAAGGCAAAAACAATTCAATCGGCTGGTAAGGTTATGGCAACGGTTTTTTGGGACTTCAAAGGTATTTTATTGATTGACTATCTGCAAAAGGGTAAAACAATAAATTCAGAGTACTATTGCAACCTTTTAGATCACATTTACAAATTCGAGAAAAACGTCCTGGCTTACAACACAAAAAAATAATTTTTCATCAAGACAGCGCACCAGCACACAAGAGTGATTTAACAATGGCTAAAATCAACGAATTAAAGTACGAGTTGCTTGACCACCCACCTTATTCTCCTGATTTAGCTCCCAGTGACTATTACCTGTTCCCAAACCTAAAAAAATTCTTTGCTGGCAAGCGTTTTACCTCAAATGAAGATGCAATTACAGTTGTAAACCACTATTTTGAAGACCTTGAGGAAAACTATATTAATCAAGGGATAGAATTGCTAGATAAGCGTTGGACTAAGTGTATTGAAGTTTCAGGAGATTATATTGAAAAATAAAAATATTTTTGAAAAACTAACTATTCTCTTTCATTGATAGGCTAAGAACTTTCCGAACCGCCCTCGTACTGTATACTGTTTCTGTTGGCAAATGAAATGATGACCACGGCACCTTATAGTAGTGCCAATAAAAAGGCTTGAACAGAAGTTACATAAGCAAACTTCTTTTTTCTCTGGGAAAAAAGTTGGTACTTGAGAAGAACATAATTTATTTGAAAATATAGCGGAGATCAATTCTTGATCATCTTATCCCTATAGATAATTGATCTCAACTTTTACAGCAAACGAGAATATTTTCTCCAAAGAAAAAATTTCAGCTAATTATGCTGATGCCACTCCACAAAAATAGGTCATCTATTGAGCTACTTCATGTCGAGATTCTTCTCTCCACAGAAAATAATTTAGGTATTCTGCTTAACTCACCCTACAAAGAAAAGAGTTCAGCTATTAATCTAATCTTCATTAAAGAAAAGGCCATACTAAACCTGTTCCCATCGAAAAACAAACAATTTTCGACCATAAAAAATAAATAAGTTACCTAACCAATGTTCTCACAAAAAGAGCATAGATATTGATTAGGTTCCTTTACCTAATATTACTTAGCTACTTAGAAAGTGAGCTTAGCTTAAAAAGCTTGGAAACGGGCTTAGATTAATTGATACATATGATACATTTTTATGGCACAAAAAGATATTCTTGATCTAATGTTGTTCATATTTTCGAAAAAAAGGTGATCAGCTGTAGATCCTCTTCACCCATAAAGCAAAGCTACTGCTCCTCAACAAACAGTGCCCGGGTATTATCTCAACAGAAAATAATCCAGCTGAGCTGAATGCAGAACTTTAATAAAAGAGTTAATTACAAAAAAAACAGCTCAGCTATAGAGCTTCGATTCACCATCGAAGACTTTCGACAAGAAAAATTAATAATTTATTGAGCTAATGTTTCCTTTAGTAAAAGCTCAGCTTTTCCAAAAGCAACATATAAAAGCTTTGATGATGTGGCGTAAGAAACACACCCCTTTATTATAGAAAACAATAGATATTTGCGAGCTTTTGCCCTTACATTCTTCACCAAAACACTAGACACATTTTTAATGATAGCTTTCTCTATAAATAACTTCTCTGGCGAGGGAGCAATGAGCAATGAAAAAAGCTTATTTATAAGCAAAGAGCTTAAAGTGATTGGTATAATATATTTTCACTTCTAGAGATACGAGTAAGCTCAACTATTAAGCTAGTACTGCTAGTACTAAGGAAATACTCCTATCAGTCCTGGAGCATAAAAACGTTGACTACAAATTAACTCAGCTATTATGAAGATGCCTTAACTTCTTAAGCTGGTCTATATGCCACGGGCTAAGAGTTCGAGCTCAGCTATAAGTATAAAGCAAAACTACTTTGGTGTAGAGTTACTTCTAGAGAATAACTACTTATATAGGTCCATTTACTTATATGCCACGGCCTGGAAGTAATGGAGCTCAGCAGAACAACTTGGCTGTAGAGTTACTTCTAGATAATATATAAGTCCATGAAATAATCTTGTGAAGATAATCTTAACTTCTAAAGCTGATATTTAAGCTACGGGCTGAAAATAATCAAGCTCAGGTATTAAGTAGAGCTATTTTGCTGTAGAGTAACTTCTATGAAATATATTTTAGTCCATTAATATGCCATGGGCTAAAAGTAATGGAGCTCAGCACACCGACTTCGCTGTAGAGTTACTTCTAGAAAATATATAAGTCCTTGAAATAATGTTATGAAGATGATCTTAAATGCTAAAGCTGATATATTAGCTACGGCTGAGAGCTTGAGCTAATGTTCTTCACAAGAACAAAAGAGCTTACAGTAAAATTGAGCTATTTTTGACATTGAAGGAAGCTCGTCTTATCTTTAAATTCAAAAGAGCTTTATCAGTGACCTACTTCTTGAATGCAGAAATAAAAATAAACTCTTAAATGATAAGTATAATAATAGGTATATAAAGTTCAGACTACTGCAGAAGCTGCAAAGATAAGGAAAAGGGAGAGTCAATCTCGCAATGTGGCGGGGGCAGCTTCGGCCAAGGTGAGATTAATTTGGCAGCTACCAGCAGCATAGCTTACTTGGGCCCCTTAAATGGTCTCGAGGGAAGTCGTATACTTGTCGCGAAACATTTGTCCTTTGATATCTGGCAGAAGCTGCAAAGATAAGGAAAAGGGAGAGTCAATCTCGCAATGTGGCGGGGACAGCTTTGGCCAAGGTGAGATTTAATTGGCAGCTACCAGAAGCATAGCTTACTTGGGTCCCTTAGAGGGTCTCGAGGGAAGTCGTATATTCGTCGTGAAAAATTTGTCCTATGATATTTGTTTTTAATTTTTAGCCAGTCTTTTGGCATTTTAAAGTTGAGAGCCCTGCTAAAAATCACCGTGTGTGGAACAGGTTTTTTCTGATAGTTTCTGGAGATCAAACACTTTTTGTTACAAGTAAAGTATACAAAAGCCGAGCAGTGGCAGAAAGAATGTTAAGCTGTTAAGATGTTAAGCTCTTTACTATTGCTCTTGTCTATAGCTGACATGGCGACAAAGACTTTGTCGCCTGGCATGTACGTCTAATGAACAGCGGTCAGGTTTCTTAGATCATTGGCATATTATTTACAGTCCTCATTCTCTGCTCAGCTATACCAGACCAGATATTTCTGGCCTTTATACAGGTGGGTTCCTTTTCCCACATACATTTGGTAACGACGAGAGAGTTTTCGTGACCGGTTACACTCTCATCGAGAGAGGAATCCTAATATCACCACAACACTCATTTTAACTTCAGGTAGCGCCCAGTTTCGCAAGGGTGTCCTGCAAACCCATATAAGGCATACCGATGAATGTCTCGCTATCTTCTTCAGAAACATCCGGCGTTTTTAAAGAAATATTGGAAATGGTGTGAACGTTAGCCAGGGTTTTAATAAACGCATAGCTGTCTGTAAATATGAATTTATCCCTGCATGATACTCCGGAGAGTTTCTCGGCGTAAAACCAGGATCGAAGATAGGTTTAGGTATCACTTTGTCAACAGATAGATTTATATTGACTGCACCCAAAATTTTGGCATGATCATAACCCTTGTACTTCCATGTCAAAGTTAGAAATTTCTAGTGGCACAGAATGGTTTAAAGTAAAGGGACTAGGGATCCGAGAGACTTTAAAGTCTAAGTGAACCGCTGGTTTAGACTGTCACATAACCTAAACTATAAAACATCGGAGTTCCATATCATAAAGATTTTGGTGTGTTAACAAAAATCTAAAATAACTTTTTAGAATGTTATGCATACATATATACTGACTCATCCTTCCCCCTGGCTAGTCATCCTTCCAGAGTAATCAACCATTGTCATCAATAATTCAATGCTCATGCAAATAAAAATGCAATTTATGGTCCACTCGTCAAATCATGAGCTTTTTATATTTCATATTCGCCGACTAGTGTTTTCTGTTTTCGGTTCGGTTTCATAAATATTATCTTTAACAATTTCCATTATACAAAAATCCTGGATGTGGTGGTATGGCGAGGCGTATGTATGATTTAGAGTGTCTCCACAAACAGCAGCAGTTATCAATGGAGATGGAGTATAGGGTGCTATGCATACGTTGAATAATAAAATATGCATTTGCACGTTATGGATATTAAAAAAAGAAAAACACAGAGTGGGAGCCAGAAAGAGTAAATATCAGTAGTTTTACACTGAATTGCAGGAGTTTGAATGGGATGAGATCCCTTAAAAGCTTTTGACATAATACTCTTGGTGTGTAGGACAAAGAAATATACAAATATGGAATTTAGCGTTGGTTCCAGCTCATGGTGGCATTAAAAGCGTTGACACGGATACGGGTTTTAAAGAATTTAAACGTTTTCAACCGTAGAAAGTAGCTGCATCATTGATTCAAGATCTTTGCCAAAGAAATGTGGTCTAGAACTGCATTTTCTTTTTTACTGTGTATATTTTACCCCCCATCCTGATAGTAGAACAACAGCGCTTGATAAAATCTCTATTAAAAATTCTGCACACATTTAGTTGCAGTTGATTTAATATTGAATTGAAATGTGAGTCCCAAACCCCCCTCTGAACTCTAAGGCGGGGAGTGAAGTATGTCATCGATTCGTGATGCAGATGCTGATATTGTTGAGACTTGTGGTGGTGTTTCATTTGCTGCTGCCACTGCTGGTGGTGACCCCAAATCCAAATGGCAAAAGAGCAATAAGAGAATGTAAGCAAGTTAAACACACTCGCATACAAATAGCAAAAGAAAATTCTCATTACGCTTGACATCTTGTACGCTGGTCTAATAAAAGCGGGCGAGAGGACCCACCAGCCGACCCACTGACCGCCTCAATAAAATCACCAGCAACACCATAACGAACTAATACTCTGAAAAAGGACCAAAACCAATAACACTGCATGTTTGCAAATGAGTATGTCCAGGACCCTCTATAGGTATATATAAAGTCACGTTTATACCTTTGGCAATTGAACGTTATTTATTTTAGTTTCACTTCGTTACTCTATATTCTTCCATTTTTTTTCATTTCTAGCAGGCTAACGGTTACGTAGAATATGAAGTAAAAACATTGTTTCAGACCCCGGAAAAAAGGAAGCACGGAGAGGAGAACGAGAATGAAAAATAAATATTCCTTTTAATAAAGGAACGAGCTAACGTTCATTGAATCGCAATGAAACTGTTTGTCCAGCTGCAGCAGCACAAACTAAAAGACAGCAAAAACAGAAAGAAAACAGTAAAGCTAAGCAAAAATTTCATAATTTATGATTTTTAAATATTCCGACTGAGCTCGAATAGAAGCGGAAACCTAAAGAAATTCCAGCCCTTAGCAAAACAAATATCCAACACTTGCCAGCCAATTAATTTTCGAGTTTCTCTAAGTATTTTAATTAACAGTCCACTCTGGTAGACATCACACCCATAAAAATAGCCTTACAAAATTGTAGCCTACCGTTTAGGCGCTTTACACTGCTCACGTATGTAGCATATCGTCTGGGCATTTAAGAAAATGTGCTTGTGTGAGTGTTCCAAATTTCTGTTCAACATTTTGAAATGCTTTCTTTCGGATACACCAGCTCTGCTTTAATGGCAATCACCATCGTCCACACAGTACGTGTTGCAATTATTTGAACATTACGCCTGTACTTAGGTGCCACAACAAAGCTTGAGATTTTTCACCTCAATTGGTTTGCTACATGCTGGTACACACAAAACACCCCGAGTGCTCTTCTTGGAGAAGAGATAGTCGAATTAGCTCAATTTAGGCTATTAAATACATATTTATGGCAACATGCCATTGTTGAAGATATTTTTTTAATAGGCAACTTTTAAAAGGGAAAGAAGCATAAATGTTTACGATTTGGAAGGAACCATAAAGCTGAAGATTGTCTGTTGCTGGACTTTCAAAGCTAAAGTATGGATCCCGAAGCAAAAGTATTGCAAAATTTGTAGGTATGAAACTAATGAAGCGGTAGCTGCATAATTTCCTATGGGAGAGGTAAAAAAAATGCATTCTAAAAAAGTACAATTCTAACTCTGAGCCCCAAACTCGACAATTTTTAAAGAGTCCAACCGGTACGTTAACGCAAAGGAGTCTATCGACCAAGTTTCTTCGCATTTTTCAACAACTTTTGAAATGGTTGATACATTATTTCTATGGAGGCATGCGTTGTTTTTTTAATAAGCAACTTTTTAAAGCATAGTTTCAAGAGAAGAAAACATAAATGTATGCGATTTTGAAAAAAACCATAAAGCTAAATATACTCAGTTAACTTTCTACGCTAAAGTATGGCTCCCAGAGCAAATGTTTTGTAAAATTTGTCGATAACTAAAAAAAAGTAATAGGTAGTTGCGTAATTTGTCAGGGCAAATGTAGGAAAAAATTCATGATAAAAAATAAAAGTGGTACGTTTTTTAACGTACAATTCTTACTCTGAGCCCCTAATTCGACAATTTTCAAGAGTCCGTACGATACGTTGACGCACAGGAGTCTCACTGTTCATAAACGACCGAGTTTTTTCAAATTTTTCGACCACTTTTTTTACTGGTTGACACATTGTATCTATGAAAGCTTGCCACTGTTGACGAATTATTTTTTAATAGGCAACTTTGTAAAGCATAGTTTTAGGCGGAGAAAGCATAAATATATGCGATTTCAAAATACCATTATGCTAAAGATTGTCATTTGGTTTACTTTCTAAGCACAATTGCTAAATCTATCGGTAAGAACAAAAGGAATCGGTAGCTCCGTAATTTCCTAGGGCAAAGGTAGGACTTCTTCCGTTGAAAAAAAATTTCATGATAAAAAAAAAGATTGGAAGTACAGTTTTAACTCTAAGCTCCTAATTCGACAATTTTCAAGAGACCTTACGGTACGTTAACGCACAGGAGACTGAATGTCCATTCATGACCAAGTTTCTTCAAATTTTTCGGCCACTTTGAAAAATAGTTGGCACATTAGGCGAACTTTCTCAAGCGAAAATTCGTCAAAGTTTGCGAGCGATCTCAGCAAACATTGTAATTTTTTTTTAATAAGTTTTCAGAAAAGTAAGGCTTTATTCTATTTTAAGGCACTTCCTTTTTAATATTCGTAATAAACATATGTGACAGCTGCCAAATTTCAGAGTTACCACTTGCAGACAAAAAAATACAAAACATTGCTCTCCCACTGAATCACCCTTTAGAACTGGTGTTTTTTTAAATCTTTAACAAGATAGCTGTGCTTTAGAGAAATCGTCTACTACGAGCAAAAGAATGACATTTTAAAAACAGTTAAAGTCAGGCGAAGTCTACAATAAAATATCCTAGACCACTTTGTTCTTCAAATGATTCCGCGCCCCTGTCTGCAGATTAAGCCAAGTCGGTCCAGGACTTTTCAAGCAGGAGGGATATGCTTCGTTTGGACTATATGGAAACATGAACTAAAATGGTTCAGTACCATGCATAACTTAAGCCTAGTCGAATTTAATTTGTTTTCAGTAGCTGCAAGTCCTAAAATCATAATGGGGGCTTTGCGGAAACATGGCTCAATCTTACTAGAGACGGGTGTTGCTCGCTCTAAACGGTCTATGCGAAATTTGGTTTGTAATGTATAGGTTTTTAAGCTCTAGGTTCTAAAATCGGGAAGAACCATTGTATTTAAGGTAATCGAAAATAGAAAGTAGACCTCAATGATCCAGTTTCGCCATAATTGATTATTGGTCGCTTGTAACGTGCAATGCAAAATTTGGGAATTATTGGATTGTAATTGTGGTTTCTAAAGCTGCAGGACTTTAAATCGGTAGGGAGCTTTTTGTGGAGATAATTCTAAAACATGTACCGATATGGTCTAAATGCACCAGATATGGAAGTTGGTGGCACGTTACGATTTCATTCAATCAGGAAAAAGTTCCCATATATATGTCAATAGGATATGAATATATGTCATAAGAGTTCGTACTTGCACCAGACCAGCACGTTCTGAAATCGGGAAAAGAAATTCACATATATGCCAATAGATTTCATGTTTATGTGTAATTGTCAAGAAGGTTTGTACTTGGACCAAACCTGATTAATGTTCCAAGTTTAATAGAGATCGATTTATAATAGCGTCCTGCACTTTGATAATAACAATAGTGTCAGGCGGACGGATATCGCACGATGGGATAATTTGTAGGTCCCAGTCAGTGAGTATAAGAATTATGTTACGAGATAATACACAGCCCCTTCGTTTTTTCGCTGGTGCTTAGCTTTCTTTCTTTAAAAACATATCGCTGAAAGTAAAC
Source organism: Hydrotaea diabolus (assembly GCA_963513945.1). Classification (NCBI taxonomy): domain Eukaryota; kingdom Metazoa; phylum Arthropoda; class Insecta; order Diptera; family Muscidae; genus Hydrotaea; species Hydrotaea diabolus. The sequence continues at coordinate 21,435,340 of OY740717.1, forward strand.
CTTTATTTCCCCCAAATAAATAAAGGCATAGGAGTAAAACCTAGCTATTTTCCATAAAACAATAAGCTTTGCAAACATTGTAAATAGAAAAATTAGTTCAAAAGCTAAATTTTTGTATGTAATAGGCAAAGTAGATAGCTCGTGGGCTGCACTTTATTCCCAAGAAAAACTAGCTCAGGATAAATAAAGTAGACATAGTCTATAATTTTTAGCTCCGAAGAGATTTCCATCTATTTTAATTCCAACATATCCACAAATTTTAGAAGCCGGGTTTTAGACCCGTAGCTGACGAAATGTCGATGCTGCAATTTATGCTTAATTTAGAGATGAATTGTTCTTTTTTTTAAAAAAGGTGAGTGCGAATACTCTGCATATTAAGCTAGTTAACAGCAATAGGAAAATACTTATTTAATTAACCTTATTCCCATAACATCCCATTAAGGAAAAGGGAAGCTTCTTCAAATCAGTGAGCTCCGAACAGCAAATGTATTTTATAGATAAGTTTTTATATGGATTAGAGAAAAATCTCTTACACGTAAAGATAATCGTTATGAAATGGACACCCACCGCTGTTAGATGTTCATACCCAAATTTAAATCTGGGTTTACTGGCATTACAGTCTTGTACACTCCCATCATACCACGAAGGCCCACAATGCAGAAATAACGATTAAAAATTTAGCGAATGTTGCAAATATTTTCTGAAATATTGCAACGCACTCAAGACAGAAAATCGAATTACGAAGAGGCATGGGTTTTATTGTTTTAAGGTTTCTAAAAAAGCATTTCTATGGAAGTAACTCGGTTGACAAGCGAGTTGGCCTCAGTTCGCTAAAGAAGCGAGTTAAAGTTACCACACTTATTCTTCGTACAAAAAACCAGCAGCGGCACACCCTGCCACACCAAAAAAATAATCAAACTAGAAGAGGTCTCATTGGCGAATTCGGATTTGGTTTATATTCACGATATTGGACAAGTGAAATTAAAAATTTTTGCTTGTCAAAAATGTGGCAATTAATTACTTATTTATATTTCTTGGATTAATTTATTTACTTTTGTTCTGTCTTTCATTATTACTGATTAATGGTAAAAATTTTAAGTTGATTCTGAATAAGAAACAACAAAAGATCTTGAACCAGAATAAAAGCTGTTGAGGTCATAATTTATAGATTTTTATTGCCTGCTTTCGACGAAGAATACTTTTGCTGTTCATTTCTCTTTGGTGCAAACAATGGAAAACAATGTGGCCATTTTACTCGCAATTTTCTTCGATGTTGCCAGATTACGAGTACCACATTGCAAACTAACCAAGTAACTAAGCTAGTTATCTTAAAGGAACACGGCTATTGTTTCAGTTAAAGGTTTTTAACCTTGAAACTTAGTGGCATGAGAGCCACTAAAATCGAGCTTTTTAAGGGACTTTTTTCTAATAGTTAAATTTTTCTAGAAAATAATGGTTTTTGTTGGTGATAGCATAAACTGTGAGTCAGAAAGGCGGACCATAGCGATTTATTTTTCCAAAATATATGGTATAAAACTAGGAAAAGCGTCTTAAGGCTAGCCAGGTCGAACTATATATACTTAGTAATGACATAAATACTGTTACAACATTGAACACACCCGTTTTAATAGTAGAACTGAACATACCCCTTTAATGTCATATGGGTTTTGAAAGCTAACCTCAATAGTGTTAGTCTGTAACGGGATTTTAAAATTGTTTCAACTTTCATCATGGAGTGGTCGGATAATGAGAACCGTATTGCTGTAATAGCGCTTTTCAAGTGTGAAATGAAAAAAACGATATTTTTAAAACAATCCGGCCACTAGGGATTAGCCGCATGTTCGTCTACCGATGCATAAAACTGTTTGAGGAGACTGGAGATGTAAAAGACCGCCACCGGTCGGGCCGCCCTCGCTCTGTTCGAACACCGCATGTCATCAAAGCCATTAAATCAAGAATTCACAGAAATCCGCTCCGAAAACAGAAAGTCATGGCCCATGAGATGAATATAACGCAAAAGTCCATGAGTCGAATCATTAAAAAAGACTTGGGACTTGGGGCTTTCAATCGACGAACCGGACATTTATTGACTGCAGCTTTAAAAAAAGTAGAATTGAAAAATGCAAAGGTCTTTTGGTGCAGCACGCTGATAACTTGCAAAGAAAAATTTTGTTCACCGATGAAAAAATTTTTACCGTTCAGGAAAAATTAAACAAGCAAAATTATAGAGTGTATGTGCGGTCATCTAAGGAAGCATCTGAACTGATCCCTAGGGTGGAAAAGGGTCATCACCCAGCTTCGTCATGGTTTGGTGGGGTGTCTCTTACGATGGGGTCACTGACCTGCATTTCTGCGAACAAGGAGTCAAAACATCGGCCAAAGTTTACCAAGAAACCGTTTTGAAAGCTGTTGTGAAGCCTCTTAACAATTCCCTGTTCCAAAACCAGCAGAATTCTGCGCCGGCCCATAAGGCTAAAACGTCCCCGGCCTGGCTTCGAAACAATTTGCCAGTGTTCATTTCCTCTGAAGAATGGCCCACAGGCAGTCCAGATTTGAACCCATTGGATTACAAATTGTGCACGGTTTTGGAGGACAAGGTTTGTCACAAAAGATACCCCAATATTGGATCTCTTCAGACTGCTTTGGTTCGAGCCATTGGCCACAATTTTCCAATGGACGAGATTCATGCAGCTATTGACTATTGGCCAGTGCGACTTAAGGCGTGTATAAAGGCAAAGGGCGGAAATTTTGAATAAGTAGATTCTCTTTGGATACAATATACATCAATAAATATATTAAAAAATATTTGACCCAAAAACATTCAGTACTTTTTATTTTACAGCATAAAGCGTATGTCCCTACTAAGTACTTTCTACCCTCGTGGAAATACTCATAAAAAATGTTTTTTTAGAGGTTGCTTTAGTTTCTTAAAGGATCACGTTTTTCTACTGCCCTGATTTCGCCCATTTACAATCCTAAACAGCACGTGCCTAGAAGCCTTCATCGTGCAGAGGCTCACTTTAGTTAATTGTTGCAATTGCTTCTTTTGAACTTTTGCCCTAATCTGCCACGGCATAGAAGTAAAGTTTTAAAATAAGTAATTTACTTAATTTCTCTGGTTTAGTTTCTTAAAGGATCACGTTTTTCTACTGCCCTGATTTCGCCCATTTACAATCCTAAACAGCACGTGCCTAGAAGCCTTCATCGTGCAGAGGCTCACTTTAGTTAATTGTTGCAATTGCTTCTTTTGAACTTTTGCCCTAATCTGCCACGGCATAGAAGTAAAGTTTTAAAATAAGTAATTTACTTAATTTCTCTGGTAAAAAACCCTTGTAAGGTGCATTAAAAGCACATGCCTTGGCCCTTTATTTATTTTTAATTCAAGGCATACTTTTAAGCTTTAAAAAAAACTGAGAAAAAAATTGCCGCTGCTTGGAGTAAAATACATTTAAACTGTAGTAAATTGTGTAAATCTGAATAGATCTCTTATCACTTGCCGCAAATCTTTATAGCTTAGCTGAAGCGAAATGTAGTCTCAATTTGGGGGAAGGCTAAATATAAAAGGAAATCATGTCCCTCCATAAAAAAAAACTTACAAAATTTATTCTCCCCCACCAATGTTATCGCAATGCCCCTTCCCCCCTAATGACAGAGCGCTGGAAGGACAAGAACACTAGTTCGGTTGATGGATGTTCAGCTTATGGACGCCAATGTTGTGGCCTTCCCTATCTCATCCACCCCAAAAGAAAAAAATCAAACGAACCTTCAATCACTGGCTTAAATCACATGAACATGACCACGAAGCGATACGAGACGATATGAAATGTTCAAATGTATGGTCGTTGAAAAGAATGATAAAAAACATAATGGGGGAAAGAAAGAAAAACAAGAGAAGGCGACAAAAAAGAAATACGAACATGTCATCTTAATGCCATTAGTGAAGCCATTTAATGAAGGACATTTTAAGCTAAACGTAAAAGCTCACTTATACTTAGACGCAAACACACTCACCCACAGAGATACAGTCACACTTTGCATACACCAACACTAACCCACTATCAGTCAACCCCATACACACACACTCACACACAGGATACAAAGAAAGATAAAGAATGTAAAGTGAAATGAAAATTGTGCAAAACTTGCATAAAAAAGACACGCACACAGAGAGAAATTGTTATCTGTTGTATTGACTCTAAAGCTCGGAAGGATGTAGGTGTGGTTGTAGTGGTGGTGGTGGTGGTTTTGGTGGTAGTGGTAGTGGATAAATACCGGCACGTCGGGTAGGTTAATGTTAAGCCTACTCATTAGTAACAAAAAACCCCCTCATCAAGTAGGATCTTAGTAGCGGCTGCCCAAGGGGCAGACCAGGGGCTGCATTTCTTTTTGAAATAATCAGCATAAATGCCAGAAAAGAATAGTAACCTTTTTCTCGGGTTGTTGTTATTGCACTGATTGCAAGTGTCTCTGTGTGCGTTTTAAAAGCCACCGAACGGAACATAATGGAATGGCATCACAGAAAGACGGAAAAGGGTGAGGCTGTGTGTAACGCAAATCTACTTCCGTTGACATTTGTAAGCTTGCTAGGGCAAAAAATAACGTGTAGTCAACATCGGTATTGTCCTCCCTGCATATGATGGGGCAAGGAGGGTGGATAATGGTCCGGTTGGGGTTTCATTCATTATGAAATCAATAATATGTAGTTGTATAAGTAGTTAAAGGCAACCAAATCCTGTGGATATGAATGTAAAATTGTTAGATTTGTTTTTAAAAGGCATTTAAGTTTAGCCATTGGATTAGGCCTTATATTCATTGCAATCGAATGGTGAGTTTCACAAGGGTCTGCCATGTTATTTGCAAACATCGCTGAAACTTCTGTCCCCTCTAGATTGAAAACTTGGATCATAATCTATATGTGTGTGCTCCAGTCGTATGTACTCGTATAAGTAAGAGACGAAGACCCGTAGAGTGAAAGTTTTCCAAGTCGGGGTGATATATCCGAAACTGTTTAACCTCTACCTTTCTAAATGTCCTGCACTAACAGGCGCCCTTGAAATTGTGTCATACCTTTGTGATGGCACAATTTTGGCGTCAGGACCTAACGTGGATGATGGATAAAATTAACAATTACCTTACTGACGTAGCACGATTCTTCACTGCGAGTTATATGAAAAAATCCAACTCCATATCATCTTAAATACTCTGTTCACTGCATGGAGTGAAGAGGCGCTGTCCTTTAATGCGAAAGTCTATGATGTCAATATACCAGCTGCCAACTACCCCTAAAATCCTTGAGTTTTCTTATAATTTGAACTTCCTTTCGACCTTATTTTAAAATTTAATTTTGTTGTTTTCCTAGATACGAGTATAACTTCTAGTCCGGTTTTCAAGGTCCTTGCCAAAAAAAATACAAACAGAAAATCATTTTTTCCATTATTTTCTATTCCATTACATTGGAACTAATATATTTCGAGCTTCTGCACATGCCCCAGCTATCGGCGATAATATGTAAAGAGGGAACAAGGACCTTAAGTCACTTTGCGGCAGTACTTTGGAAGCTGACCTTATTGACGCCCTACGTGCGATATGTCGGTCTGTGGTAAACTATGCAGCACAGGTATTATCAGCGAACGGAGTCCGCTGCAGTAGCAGAAAACTCAGACCTGCCAAAAAGCCGACCTGTGGGCCATGTACTTGAGGAGAAGGAGGTCCTTATAGGATGAAGGCTTGGCTGTCTCCGCAGTAGTCATCCCAACTACAATCTTATGCTCCGTCCATGCAGAGCAGGGAGCTATCCTGTCCATAAGACTTGCACTTGAGGAGACAAAGGTCCAATTCTTCTTGTCTAAGCAGTAACTGCTTGGGTGTCTCCGCGGTAGTTATCCCAACTACAATCTTATGCTCCGCCCATGCAGAGCAGGGAGATATTCTGTCCATAAGACTTGCACTTGAGGAGACAAAGGTCCTTTTCAGAGTGCATGTACAATTTCGACGGAGTAACGACGGATGTTGCGACGGATTTTACTGTTTTTGCACAGCTGTTTTCATATTTTAATTGGCCTTGTAAAGAAAAACAATAAAATTGTTTAAAAATAAAACAAAAATTATTTTGAAATGTTTGATTGTAAATTGTATGAACAATGAAATTGCTGTACTTTTACTAAAATTTTCGCCTTTTGGTCATTTGGTCAATGCAGCTTTTCCGCAAATACATTTAAAATGTATGCTTTCTTCTTCTTACGGAAAATATGCACAAAAACTATTTGCCCATATGTTTTTTGTTAACAAAAAACATGAAAGTATGGCAACACAAAGAGAGAGAGAGGCAGCGGCAAAAATTGAAATCGCAAGAAAATCTGCAGAGAAAATAGAAAATGATATAATCCAGAACGGTTTTTTAGAGCGGTTGTGCCTCTCAATTTTCCATATGTACTAAGTGTTGCCTGGCGCCATCGGACATTTCCATTGGATAGTTAAACATTTTTTTAGCATGAACGTGCTCAGAACGTTTTGTCGTACATCATCATTTGTGTTGTTTACAGTGACTAGAAAAAATCAATTTGGCAAAAAATGGAATTAACTCGTGAACATTTTCGTGCGATCATTTTTCACAACTTTCGACGTGGATTATCACGACAAGAGCGCATCGATGAACTTAATGAATTCAATCGTGGCCGACGCTTGCTCAAAGACGAAGATCGTCTAATAACGGCCGTTGTGCCAGACAACATTGATGTCGTGCGTGAACTGATAATGCAACATCGTCATGTGACATACCCTGAGATAGAGGCATCCTTGGGCATTTCTTCCACCAGCATACATACAATATTGCATGAAAACCTGGCCGTAAAAAAAGTTTGTTCTAGTTGGATCCCGCACAATTTGACAATCGCTCAAAAAAAGGCTCGTGTCGATCGTAAATTTGAAAAAATACGATCGAAGATTGTCACAGGTGACGAATCATGGATCTATGCGTATGAGCCCGAAACAAAACAGCAATCGACCGTATGGGTCTTCGAAGACGAGCCAAATCCAACGAAAGTTGTTCGTGGAAGAAGCACTTCGAAGCAAATGGTCGCCTGTTTCTTCGGCAAAACTGGCCATGTGGCGTCTGTTCCGCTTAAGCAACGTAGAAAGGTCAATTCTAAGTGGTACACCACAATTTGTTTGTCTGAAGTCTTGAGTAAAATTCGAAAAACGAACAATAGAAGACGATTCATTGCGCATCATGACAATGCGAACTCTCATACATCGGCTTAAACCAGCGCCAAAACGTCGAATTGATGGGTCACCCGCCGTACAGCCCTAACTTGGCACCCACCCAATGACTTCTTTTTATTCCCGCACATCAAGAAAAAAATGCGTGGTCAACAATTTTCGTCGCCAGAAGATGCTGCTGAAGCGTTCAAAAGCCTTGTTTTGGAGGTGCCTTAATCAGAGTGGAAACAGTGCTTCGACAATTGCTTTGAGCGCATGTATGTATAAATCATGCTGGAGAATACTTTGAAAACAATAAAAACCATTCTTTGTGATAAATATTCGCATTTTCATTATTACGCCAGAAAAGTATAAAGCAGCCCTCGTATTTTACAATCGCTGCCGCAATGTTGTGTTTCTACTCTTACAAGGTTACAAGACGAGAAACGTCCAACATTACGCAAAAGAGTCTCTAGAACATTTCAACAACCAATGTGGTCTAAACAATATTTACGCAGATGAAGTGGCAGCGACATTGTCCTCATAAACCGGAAATGTAATCTATGGGGAGCACTCCAAGGAAATTTTTCCGAAGAAGAAGACGCTACCTTGGCAAACGCACGTGATTCCGTCTCAACTGAGACCAGAGTAATGTATTCGCTTCAAATCGTAATGGAAGCGATTTGATAGCATCGTCCCGGACTTGTGTAGAACCGCCAAGGAACCGACAAAACGTTTTGCATCTTTTTTTACTATTCGGCCAAACCCACTCAGCTTACCCCTGGTCTTTTGGAAACATTCAGTTCAAGGGGCGCAATTTCTCACCTGGATACACAAAGTGGACTTAACAATTTTTAGCATGCTGTTGTTACAACAACACCATTAATAAGCAAGCTGTTTAAAGTTTAATGATAAAAAGGAAATACTTCAGTAGGTTTGGCCAGGCCAAATCGTATCATCTAAACTGCCGTCCTAAGAAAAAAAGTCACAAGCGCCAAAATTCCAAAATTAAGTTAAATACAGAATCGGAACCGTGAATGAGTTGCTGATAAGAAGAAGATAAAAGATCCATTTCAACTAAAAAACGTTAAGCAAAATGGTCCCATCTACCACTTCCAGCATGTTTCGTATTCAAAAAAAGCTAAATATCTCAAAACTACTAAAATAGAGATGTGACTTTCTTTCTTAGGACGCAGTAATGTGCTTTCGCTTGTCTATGACCAAATCCCACTTTAAAATAAACCATTTGTAAGCAAGTTTTTTTAAGTCTTATAATAAAAAAAAAGGAAATACGTCATTAAGTTTGGCTAGGCCAAATCTCAAATACCGTCTAACGTGCATTCGCTTTTCAAATAACCTTTTTTTTTCAAAATTTTAAGCACCAGGCCACACTGTCAGGGTATTTCAAGCTGTCAGATATATGTTGTTCTTTCTATTTACATGAAACTGAGCATTTACCAACAGCCAAGTCTGCCTACCCCATGTTGCGGCCCCAAATTGCAAACACGTACGAAAATAAAGGATTGCATTAAACGTTTTAAATGACACTTAAGCTTTTTCGACAATCTATGCATGTGAGCGAATGTAATTGTATGCATGGATGTATGCGTGTGTGTGTGAGTAGAAAAGCAGCGTGTTCATACGCAATGTAGAAAACTACACACACACATACACAAACTTGCTGGGACAATATTGCTGGTGCTGTTCTACAGTTTATGACATACGACGACGATGAAAATGTTGACGACGATGTCGTAGAAAAAAGGGACAATATACACTCGTGGTTATTAGAGTGTGTGTTTGTGTACATGTGTATGTGTGGGTATGTAAACACCAACAACAATGTAATGTTTGTTGGTGATAGTCACTGTCACTTCCGTTTCCGTTTTAATGGCACTCGTACACATTTTAAACAATATGTTGTTGTCCTTTACAGCAGCCACCCTGTGTCTGCGTGCGTGCGTATGTATGTAAACAAGTGTGGTCTGCAAGTGTGTGTTGAGTGTTGTTTGCTAGGTCCTGTTATTGGCAAGGAAGTCCGTCCGTCCATCCTCATGTCCGTCGGTTGGTCGGTCCCTGTGTTCTTTAGCTTCCCAAACACAATTAAGCCACAACGAATTTTTATCCTTGTCGGTGTTGTAGTCAACTCGCACACTCTCTCTCTCTCTCTCTCTGCAGCTGTGACTGCATAGATGAGGAACACTTGTAAGCGACACGTTGTCCCCAGTGTACAGCGGCAAAGGACAGTTTGGTAACAGAGTGAGATAAAGAGCCCCAGTAAAGGAGGTGAGGCCAACAAGCGAGTTATGGTTAATCAAGATGATGACGTTGTTAAATAATCTCTCCGTCCTCCAAAGCCCACAAAATAATTAAAGCGGGCTACTTACGCCCGTTGTCGGCCCACAAGAATTAAACCAACAACACTGGCCACCAGAAGGTTGTTACGACAATACTCGTATCACTGATGATGTTGCCTCTACCAAAATGTTGCCAATGAAACGATGGCGATGATGATGTTGCTGCTGCATAAAGTTATTTACATTTTCTCTATTACTGTGATAACCATTTTATGTTGGCATGTGAGCGCTGTGTGTGCCCAGGCACTTGAGGTCTTGCTCGTTTCCTTCCTTCTTTTTTTTGTTTCTGTTTTTGCTGGTTTTCAAGAGGACACAAGTAGGTGTGGGCGAAATGCTTCAGTAGTTATTATAAAGATTCCCTTGGTTATAGTGTCATCTTCTGTAAACTCTCATGCACGGCTGCTGTTAACATTTTGGACATGTGGATGAGTGTGTGTGTGTGTGTGTGTGTGAAACATGTGTTTGCTCATCTTTGGTTTGGCTGTCGGCAGAAGGACACGCAAATTGGACACTTCCCCACATATAGTTTTGCGGTTTTTGCTCTGAACATAAACCAAATGCCATCGGTGGTAAAGTGGCTATGCTGCTGCTCCGTGGTAGCGGAGGTGCTGGTTATGGTTTAGACCACAATTCGCTTGGTTGTTTTTGTGTATGTTGGCGTTGTTGCAAGGATGTTGTTTGTGTAACAATTATAAGCGTGTTTCCTTTAACAAGCTTGCCGTTGCCGTTGCTGGGCTATATTTAATTTAAATTAATTTCATAATAATAACATCACTTAACATGAGATTTTTGCTGTGAACACAGATACTCACACACCAAACGGACAAGCGGACAAGGACGGATATGCACACATACACACAATAATTAGCCTTTCAGCAGTAGATTATTTTTGTGTAAAACTTAAATTATACCTTGTGGTTTAATAAAATTTAAAACGTGGTTTGAACAGGGATTAAACTGAAGTGTTTTCTTTAGTTGCCTTCTTGCTGCAGGTAAGGGAGCAGTGGTAATGCATGTCAGAAGAAAATAACTGCTTAGTTTGTGATGAGCAGTGAACTATACGAGTAATCGCTAGGAAAATAGTTTCTTAAGAATCGCTAGCGACCTTTTGCTGTATATTTGCATGTGAGACGTTGACAACATTATATCTCTTACACAAGAGAAGAACTTATTTTTTTCGCGGACCGCTGAACGATCGTTCAGCGGTCCGCTTATCGATAATCGCACGAGAAAGTAGCTGATATATAAGAGAGTAAAGAGAATCGCTCTCTCTCTCTCTCTCTCTCTCTCTCTCTCTCTCTCTCTCTCTCTCTCTCTCTCTCTTTCAAAAGAGCTGGACACTTTGTGCGGCCCACTGTCGCCGAAAAAAACAGTTTGTAACGCATAGCTAGCGATATATTGCTAATTTATTATCGCTGGCGTTCCATTGCTTTTGTCTTCCACATTCTAAGCTCTGAAATATTCTTTAAAAGAAACAATTATCAGAAGATTATCGCTACTTTAATACAATACAACAGATTCGTTGTCGAAAACTTTTTTTAAGCAAAAAGAGCTCAGTAACTAAGCGATATTTTTATAAAAATAAAACCTAAACAACTTAGCTCTATTTTAAAAGAAACAAATAACTCAGGAGCTTAACTGCCGAGCTGGAAAAGGAATAGAAATCGAGAAGACAATTCATATCTTGTACTTTATATTGATTCCAGAATACAGTATCCTTAACCCGTAAGATGTCCTGTGCGCAGCCGAAAATGGCCACCACATGCGGGATATAATTTTTCATACTTAAGCCAAAAATGTTCTCCATTAAAATCTAACAAAAATAAATAAATATAACAAAAAATAATAAAAATAATTTAACATTACATAAAAAAGTTATTGAACATTCAAAAAATCACATCAAAAAAAGAAAATGAAAATTGATTTTTTTACCCTTAGGTCCCTTTCTCTATGCGCTGTCACATATATTAAATAATATATTCTGTTTAATTGAAAAATAGTCAGTTTCCGTTGAATATTTTTTAATAATATTATTTTTTGTAAATAAGGGTAATTAAATTGTAAATAAGGGTTGCTATTTATATTTCGGGTCCTGACAATACTAGTGTTTCCAGATGCAAACTGGAACTTCCATGGAATACTATGCCATTTTTTAGCATAACTTTATTCAGAACGTTTTGTCATTTGAGGGCGAACTACTTTCATATGTTTACAGTGTGTTGAAAAATGTATCCCAGTCAAAAAATGGAATTATCCCGTGAACATTTTCGTGCGATGATTTTTTACGATATAAGGGCGTGAGCTATCGAAACAAGATTGTTTAAATCAACTCGTTTCGACTTTTGGCGATGAAGCACTATCAAAAACCACTCGCTGGTACCAAGAGTTTAGTCTTGGATGCCGTTCGCTCCAGGATGAATTTCTTGAAGGAGTCACACTTCGGTCGCTTTGCCAGAAACCATCGATGCTGTGTGTGAACTGATTAAGCAAGACCGACATGTGACATACCGTGAGATTAAAGCATCCTTGGGCTTGGGATTTGCATGTTTATTTGGCCGTGAAAAAAAATTGTTCTCGTTGGATCCCACATAATTTGACGATTGCTCAAAAAAAGGCTCGTAAGAATTGGTGCAAAGAGATGTTGAAAAAGTATAACTCCGATAACTCAAAGGCAGTGTATAACATTGTCACAGGTGGCGAATCATGGATCTATGCATATGAACCCGAAACAAAACAGCAATCGACCGTATGGGTCTTTCAAGACGAGCCAAATCCAACCAGAGTGGAAGCAAATTATTGCGTTTTTTTCGGTATTACTGGCCATGTTGCCAAAGTGCCTTTAGTGGAGCGTAGGACGGTCAATTCTGAGTGTTATACAACCATTCGTTTGCCAACAGTGTTCGAAGAAATGAGTAAAGATAATAAGAGCAGACGGATCATTTTGCATCACGACAATGCGAGTTCTTACACATCTCCTGAAACGATGAGCTACGATATTTGAGCACTCAGGATGTAGAATTGATGGGCCATCCACCGTACAGCCATGATTTGGCACCCAACTTCTTCTTTTTCCTTAGCACCAAGAAAAAAAAGCGTGGTCAACGTTTTCCATCGCCCGAAGCAGCTGTTGAAGCGTTCAAAAATCATTCTTTAGAGGTGTCTCAATCGGAGTGGAAAAAGTGCTTCGAAAATTGGTTTGTGCGCATGCAAAATTGTATTGATATTAAAGGAGAATATTTTGAAAAACAATAAAACCATTTCCAATGATAAATTATTGTGTTTTATTGCCGGGCCCGAAATATAAATAGCAACCCTAAGAAAAGATATTTAGAGTTAGTATACAATAGTTGGAATAGAAATTTAATATTTAAATTAAATTATTTAAATTTGCTTGCTTCACTTGCACATTTTTTTTCTAATAACAACAAACTTCACTGGTAGGCGTAATAGCAAAAACTGATATATCTATGTAATTTCCAAATATGAAACACAAAACATGAAGGCGACGATAGATATCAGGATACCGAACCAAAACAATCGTCACAAACAGAAGCAAAATAAGTATATTCCATGTTCTGCAGATGAGGGAATATACTAAGCAATCAACGTGTAATTATTGTCAAGAGATATTATTCCGCCGATTCTCTTTAATATGTTGTATAATGTAATATTAATAATGAATTATATAATCAATTCCTAGTGTAATACATTCTTAAATTTCCCGCTGGGTGTTTATATGTCAGTAAGTATGATCGCTTTTTATGCAGTTACTGGCTAAGCTCCTGACTTTTTTGTTTATAGATAATACAAATTGCTTGGTTCTCTATTTTTATAGAGGAAAACCTTGCAGTTGAGCTCTATTTTTATAAAAAAAATACCTCGGCTCGGTTTTTATCCAAAAAAAAGCTAAGTACTAACACCTATTTTTATAAAAAGCCACTGTTCAGTAGTTCATCTCAATAGTGAATGTTGCTCTACTAATGGGGGAAATAATAGATCTGCTCTTACTTAAAATAACATTTCTTAGTTTCTGAGCAATTTTGCCTACAAAAAACCTATTTCTTTAGCTATTAAGCTAATCTGCTGTTTTGCGATAGAAAAAGTAGCTCAACAGCTTAGCTATTTCGATAATAGAAAAAGTAGCTGATCGCCTGTTTATAATATCACAGAAATTTTCGACGAATTATCAAAGCAAAATTAACACTTTTTTTTAGGAAAGTATGTATCGTAAGTAGCAAAGTAGATTAGTAGCTGTGTTCTACAAGTGACGAATAAGTTAATCATTTACTGACCTATTGTTGTGCTGGTTAGCAAAAAGCCTAACACCCTGGTAATGTTGAAGAGCTACGTTTATTATTTTAAAATAAAAGTTCAGTAGCTAAGATATATTTTTATAGCAAAAATAGATGAGCTACTATTTCTTAAAGATAAAATCGCACAGCTAATTAGCATCATCACATTGAACCAGAAGAAATTATTTTTTTGTCAAATTATTTTTTGAATAAATAGCTCAAAAATTGAGCTATTTAGCAACAGGCCAAAGGAGTGGAAATTTTGATTAACAAGTTGAATTTTCAGTAATACAAATGATATATATTTTGAGTAGCTTAAGTTGTCGGAGCTGTTCTTTTTTCTTTTATAGATAACGAAGCTTGCCAACTAAACTATTGCTAATCCGTTCTTTTTGTAGCTTCATTTTTCGTTGTACAATAACGTGTTTTTGCTTGAAAAATTACATAGTGTTGCTGGAGGTATTTTTAATAGCGAACATATTTCTACGTGATGTGCCTACAGAAGGCAATTTGTCATAAAAATAAAAACAACGCCGAAATTTTATTTTTGCCGTATATTTTTAAATCCACTTAGGCTTTCATGTACGGAGCTCAGAAATGGCTGACTTGACATAAAAATGGTACAAATAACAATTTGCAACACCATTATTAAGTCCATCTAAAGTATAGTTTCTCGCCAGCGTTGTCTAGCTTACAAGCAGCGCCATCTACCGCCAGTTGAGAAGCGATCCTATGTTCGATTCAACCTAAAGACATAGTTTTTATCGAATGGAAAACTAGCTTTTTAACGGAGTTATTTTTTTTATTGAAAATTAATGTAAGCTCTGACGGAAACACCTAAAAGACCTGCATTTTACATTTTATTAGCAGACATTGGCTGTGTTCTATTGGCTACTCGTTATGGAAGTCGATAACACCATTGTACAAGAACATAAATATTATTTTGTCTGAAGAAAACTATAGACAATTACGAAAACTATAAAAATTCGTAAAATTCGTGTTTTACGTCGTATATATATATAATATTGGGAAGAAAGTTATTCCTGAATAACCTGAAGCGAGTTTAAGCGAGCAAGGCTATAAACCACTTAGAGTATTTCTTAAAAATTGTTTTTCTACAAATTACAAAATTGCAAATCAAACGATTTATGATGCATAAAGCCAATCAGTTTTTGTATACAAAGAAATTTAAAATACTTGTCGTAAAGTATTGAAGTTATCGCCTTAGCGACCACTTACTCGTTTAATGAGCGATTACCAACAGAAAACACCTATTGTTTCTCGAAGCTGTACTATTTTCTTTTTTAGAAAGAAGACTATTTTCACTCACTGAACTATTGCCTATCGGCTGAGATTTTGTTGCCCAATAGCTGAGCTAACGTTAACTTTTTGAGCAAATGATGCATTTTGTATAGGTTAAGTAGCTTAGCATATGAACCATTCTTTATGGAAAACTTACTATAGAAAACTTCTATAGGAAAAGTCGTGTGGCTAGTAGGTCTTTCATACTGTAGATTACCAGCAAATCCAAATTTCATAATATTGTACTGCATTCGGATTTACTCCCCCGCAAGCCACTTTAACCTTTCCGTGACATTGCCTTAAGGGAAACACCTACTAATTGCTCTCGATGGTCTTGAACGAAAGAAATGTTACAACATTTTCCAAATTATATCGCCATTTGTGCTGGACACACAAAAGTGTGGCCTTTATGGCCAAACAGCAGCCACACAAAGAGAAAGAAGAAATTAATTTCATTTGATGGCGTTTTATGACCTCTGGCAGAATGTTTGTTTATACCACTCCACTTCAGAGCTAAAAGAAAAGCATTTAACTTCCCAGCCCCCGTTCACCCCCTCCAAAAAAAACGAAACAAAAAAAAAATGGAGACTTAACATTCCATAGCGCTCGACAACAAAATGTCCTTCAACAAAGGAACACATTAAGCAGCGGTATGCAGAATTATGGTGGATCATAAATATTTTCTTCCCTGACACGGGCAGCGACACAGTGAGGCAGCATCAAGAACACGCCATGTGGAAAACTTTTACATTTGTTTCTTGTTTTTCTTTCAAAGAAATGTTTCGCTGCCAACACCCGGCTTTAGCTTGGCCCACCAAATGTTATTTTCACTGTGGTTGTGAGGCGAAAATCCGCTTTTGTTTCGAAACAGATGCCAGTTGAGCCAAATAATATGTGGAGAAGCACCTCTCTACCGTATCCGGAAAGCGTAAAGTGTACGCTAAGGTACTCAAAACTACCTACTCCAGTCTCGTTGGCTTCATAAGCGCTTGGCTGGCTGGCACACAGCGCTGAGAGCTCTTTATTAAGCCTTTAAGCTGTTTAAGGCTTAAAACAAACGCAATTTGTAGTTTTTCATCTTGAACTTTTAGCATATTCGGTTTTTATAGGCTTCTGTATTCTCTTTTTTTTGCTCAGGCCCACGTTGTATGTCGAGTCTTTGCAAAACTACTCGCAAACGAAGCCACTTCCGTTTCCGTTAACTCATCGTCTCGTTGAGCCTTCAAGTTATGATGTGTAAAGTATCGTTTATAGCTCTGGCAGGGGCAAAATAAAAACTGAAAGAAAGTGAAACTTCCTGTTTTCACGCACACAAGCACACTCCCGTAGTTGTTGTGCTAAGTATGGGAAATTATGAGCGAGAGACTTTATGAATAATCTCTCTCACTCTCTCTCTCTTTTTAAGGCAATTAACACTTTTAAGTTTCTCACGCATCTCCTCTCCTGTCTGTCGCTACACATACACTTGCATAGTTTTGGGAAACTTTAGCGGAAATTGAGGAGAATGCGTACGGTTTTAATAAAATGAAATTAAATCCTTGAAATTTGGGCATTTACGCGTATATCCTTGACAAGTTTGGGGTCGGAGAAACGAAAGCAGCAAATTGAGAGTGAATGATAACGCTTTAAGTAACGCGTGTAAATTCAATTATAAAGGGTACCCGTGGAATTATGAGTGGAGTTATTTTTGTTTGACTGAAAAGTGGGAAACCTTTTATCAGCAGCAAAAATAGTCAGGGCAGATTTGTTCGACTTGAGGGTGGGGATTGTTTTGGGGGTCAGAGATTTGTAGAAACTGGTGTATTATCACAGTTAAATGCTGCCATAGTATAACACAGAGCTTATTAAGGTGTCGGGAGTTTATACTTATACAAAGGCATATTCTTTAAAATAAAAAGTGTACACACAGAGAACAGATTCGTTGCCACAACCGAACTTTTTTGCCAACCGAATGATTGAGGTTACATGCACCTCGAGTATTCCATGAAAACAGTCAAATGTGCTTTGTAGTTTTCAGTTATGGAAACTGTAGTATCGGTACAAAATACCAAGTACCGAACCTTCCGAGAAGAATTTTTGGATTCAAAAATACACATACCACATTTGGTCAACGAAAAAAAATTAAACTTTTAGTCCGAGGCAAAAAACTGTTTGCTTACACAATTGAAGAACTCGTGGGGAGAGTCTTGACAAGGAAAAAGTGGAACACATGACGGATGATTTTTAATGGAGAAAAATGTGTTTAATCGATTGGCTTAAAGTCAGTATTAATCGAATTATTTATTTTTAAAAAAATTCGATTCGACCCGTTTTCGGTTATCACTAATAATTGGTTACAACTACAAAATGTTTGCGAAACTATTGGTTGCCCTAATCACCAGTTGTGGCAACCAAATATCTATTTCGCGCTGCTTTGGTATGATCGATCAATAATTTGTGAGTACAGTACGATGATCATACAGGGTGGGTCAAAAGTTACCAAGCGGTTTAACAATTTAATGACTTCTTCGTTGCGCGCTGATGATTGTTCTACACACAGTTCGAACACTATACGCAAAGGGTAATTCTCATTAATAAAAATGAGTCTCCCCTATGAGTCATTTGATTTGTTGCCGAAGCAATCGGTGCCAAAGACTGCTGAAGAAAAACCTTGTCGGATTTACAAGGTTTTTCGACAGTACAGTCTGCCTGGCAACCGTAGCCAATATATTTCCCCAATTTTTTACGTTGATTCTGAAAAAGAAACAACATAAATTTCTCGAACCAGAATAAAAGCAGTTCAAGTCATAATATTTTCATTTATATTTTTTTTCAGATTATATAAATAACACTTGGAGAATAAATAATGGAGAGATTCACACCTGAACAAAGAACCAGAATAATAGAATTTAATTATTTAAATCAGCGATCAATTATTTTAACGCCAAGTGGTGACTGATGAAGCTCATTTTCATTTGCATGGCTTTGTTAATAAGCAGAACTGTAGGCTCTGGGGTTTTGAAAATTCAACATCCATTCATCAACGCCAATTGCACCCCATTAGGTGTATAAGTACAGTATGGTGTGGGATCACAGCTGCAAATATCATTGGGCCTTACTTCTTCGAGAATGAAGATGGAAGTGCTGTAACCGTAAATGGAGAGCGGTATCGTTTTATAATAGAACATGTTTTGCGTCCTTTTCTTGCAAACAGACCTGAGATGTGGTTTCAGCAGGACGGAGCCACTGCCCACACTACCCGAGACAGAATCACACTTTTAATTTTTGGAAAGCGAATAATTTCCAGAAATTCGGAAATTACTTGGCCAGCGCGATTGCCAGCTTTGTCAGTACCCGACAATTTTCTTTGGGGTTATTTGAAGGAGCGAGTATATGTGAATAAGCCCGAGACAATACTTCAACTCAAGGCCAACATTTTTGCAGAAATTGAATTCAACCGCCCTTTATAAAAATCAGAGATTTCTCTTTCTTATTTTTAATAAAAATTAACAAATCAAAATGTTAGTTGAGTGCATCGATGAACTCAAATCTTTGTGTGGCGATGAAGCACCATCCTATAGCACTGTGAAAAACTGGTTTAATGAATTCAATAGTGGCCGCCGCTCACTCAAAGACGAAGGTCGTCCGAAAACGGCCGTTGTGCCACAGAACATTGATGTCGTGTGTGAACTGATAATACAAGATCGTCATGTGACATACCGTGATGAAGAGGCATCCTTGGGCATTTCTTTCACCAGCATACATTCGATATTGCATGAACACCTGGCCGTAAAAATGGTTTGCTCTCGTTGGATCCCGCACGATTTGACATTCGCTCAAAATAAGGCTTGTGCCGATTGGTGCAAAGAAATGTTGAAAAAATACGATCGCGGTTCTTCAAAAGACGTTTATAAGATTGTCACAGGTGACGAATCATGGATCTATGCGTTTGAGCCCGAAACAAAACAACAGTCGACCGTGTGGGTCTTCGATGACTAGCCAAATCCAACGAAAGTTGTTCGTGGAAGAGGCACTTCGAAGCAAATGGTCGCCTGTTTCTTCGGCAAAACTGGTCATGTGGCGACTGTTCCGCATGAGCAACGTAGAACGGTCTATCCTTTGCAAATACTACAAATTCTTGAGTCTTACTTAGATAACCGCAGATTCAGAGTCAAATGTTGGCAACACGTCACCGATGACCGCGAAATACTAGCAGGTGTGCCCCAGGGAAGCGTCCAGGAGCCTATCCTTTACCTTCTGTTATCCGCAGATATCCCTATCAGCCCAAACGTGCAAACAACCACTTAAAATCTGGATATTACATCTATGAATCTAGGTGTACATCTCAGACGAGTAGAATCTTGGCTCTCTGAGTGGAGAATAAAAGTCAATGATGCTAAATGCACACAGGTAACTTTCACACTGAATTTTAGCACTTGTCCTACATTGAAACTAAGCAATATCCCTTTTTCTCAATCTGATCATGTTACATACCTTGGAATCCACCTGCATCGCCGACTCACCTAGATAAGTCATATCGAAACCAAGAAAACTCAACTGAAACTTGAGGTCCATCAACTTCACTAACTCCTAAAAGCGAACTCAAAACTAAGCCTTGAATATAAGGTCCTGCTATACAACAGTACAATCAAACCTATGTGGTTATACGGTGCCCAGCTACGAGGCAAAGCAAGCTCGAGCAATCTCGACAAAATCCAAAGAGTCCAATCGAAGACATTGCGGCTCATTACCCGTGCCCCTTAGTATATGCGGAATGAAAACATCTACCGAGACTTAAAAATACCTCTCGTTAAAAAGGCGATTCAAAAAATCAATATAAAGCACAAAGAGAAGCTCGAACGTCATGATAACATACTTGATAGACAATTATTGTGCAGTCCAAGCTCTTTAAGACTTCGGAGGACCGAACGCCGTGTTTTCTAATCTACACTTGTGCTTCATCCGTAACAGTAATCGCGAACACACGCGCCCGGAAGACTGTGTAGAATTCTTTTTTCTGCGTCGCGTGGCTTAAATGCTCTTATACGTGATCTTTAAAACAGTCAATATCAATCGCGAAAGAACACTCAAAAAAGACTGTGTAGAATCCTTTATTCTACGTCACGTGGCTTAAATGCTCTCATACGTGATCCTTAAAACAGTCAACACGGAAAACCTACAAAACCTAAATTACGTCGTCCACTCTGCTATTCTAGAGTTATTCGTTAAACATACATACGAGTAACTAGAGTTCTTCACTCTACATAATATCGCGAACACTCTATAAATGACTGTAAGGGTCCTCTGGCCCTTTACCACGAGGTTTAAGCCAAACCAGGTCTAAAATTCTCAGACATGTGATCCATACCAGTTATATACTATTTTGACCAAATTAATTTAAATTCCTGCCAATTAGCAGAGATCCACATAACAAGAAATCCATACTAGGATTCATTATTGAATTATACTTAAGATTCGTATACTTATTGTTAGGCTCCTTTGGAGCAGATACAATAATTCAAATAAAAAAAAAATTCTGAGTGGTACACCACAATTTGTTTGCCTAAAGTCTTCGGAGAAACACGAACATGAGAAGACGAGAGAATTCTCACACAACGGCTAAAACTAGCTCCTTTTTTACCGGCCAAAACGTCGAATTGATGGGTCATCCGCCGTACAGCCCTGACTTGGCACCCACCCAATGACTTCTTTTTATTCCCGCACAGAATAAAATGCGTATTCGACATTTTTCATCACCCGAAGCAGCTGTTGAAGCGTTCAAAAGTTATGTTTTGGAGGTGTCTCAATCGGGTTGGAAAAAGTGCTTCGACAATTGGTTTGAGCGCATGCAAAAGTGTATAAATCATGCTGGAGAATACTTTGAAAAACAATAAAACCATTTTCGATGATTAATATTCGCATTTTCCTTATAAGCCCAGAAATATATATAGCAGCCCTCATATAGGTAAGCCATCGAAACCGTTGCGGGCATTCGGCCGACATTTTGCTTCAAACATAGTTGTCATAGAGCCTTCTATCATAATAAAAAGTATTGAGATAATTCTCGTAAAAAAGTTTTTTTCATTTACAATAAATATCGTACATTTTAGTTGGACAACTCTTATAAATATAAGAGATTTTTCTTTCTTTTGTTTCAAAAATAAAATTTAATTGATGTCTGAAAAGCTAAAATGTGAACAAATCTTTTATACGAGGGCGACCGCAAAAGTAACTGGCCTAACATAAAAAGAACCGTTTTTTGGAATTATTATTATTTATTTTTGCTGGTATATTCTATGACTTGTCTAAAGCTTTCGACTTGGTTGATCATAAGATCCTAATTCAAAAGTTGGAATATTATGGATTATCTGAATCTGCTTTGAGTTTGCTGAGGGATTATTTAACAGATCGTAGACAATATGTAGAAATAGGGACTTGTAAGAGTAGAATTGATCAGGTTAAATATGGAGTGCAAGGAAGCGTTTTAGGCCCTCTTCTCTTTACTATATACCTCAATGACATCATGAATCTTGAATTGTCTGGTAAGCTATATATGTATGCGGACGATATATGTCTTTTTTATCCATACAAGTATGATGTAGTTCTAAAGGCATATATGGATAGAGATGCGGCATTGATATGTGAATTCATGAGACTAAATGGGCTAGTACTAAACGCTAGTAAGACTAGATTGGTGAGGTTTCGACCTTATCTGATTCATAGCAGTCTTTTTAGTATTTTTGTTGATGGTAAGGAAATTTTTGAGAGTGATTCTGTAAAGTACCTAGGAATTCATCTCCAGAACAATCTGTCATGGTCTCTGCATATTCAAACGCTAAGACAAAAATTATCATCTGCATTAGGGTTACTTTATAAATTCAGAAACAAGTTTAATAGAAGGACGAAATTAATTTTGTTACCTGTTAAATTACCTACCTGTTATATATGCAGGTAAAAGGGCAATGAACTTAAATCGCTACAAAGATTACAGAATAAAGCGCTAAAGGCTGTTTATAACCTGCCACTGACATATTCCACAATCTCGCTGTACAGGGATATTTCACAGACCGTTCTGCCAATTCAGGGTTTATATAAACTGCAGTTACTTCTATATGTTTTTAAATCGAATAATAATATTGGCCACCATACGATAAAGTTTGAGACAAATCAAACGAGATTTAACACTAGAAACAACACAAATCTTAGGACAGTTCGATGTCGGTTGGAAACAACAAAGCAACGCGTTGAATATATGGGTAGCGTGGAATTTAATTGTCTCGCTCTTGATATTAAAAATATTAATCGAATTTCCGTTTTTAAGAGGAAATTAAAAGAGTATTTACTTCTCAACATTGAAACACTTTTCATGTAGTCATAATAAATCAAGGCTATTACAAATAGTTATAATTATGTAAAATTTTTTATTCATTCTTATAATTTCTTTTTGATTTAATTGAATTTTTTTTTTTAAAACATGTAAATATGTTGCCAGCTCGCCTCAATAATGCCCAAGTGGCGCTGAGGCAAAATTATATTATTGTATATTATCTTTTTTTTAAATAAAAATCAATTGAATTGAAAAAAAAAATCTCCTTCCAACTCAATACACTTCATCAAACGTTTTTATATAAAAATTAAAATAATACCTCAATTTCGGACACCCTTTATAAGCAACAAAAGCCAAAACTAAGACTTCTAAACCGACGAATAGCGCTAAGGCAACTAACACGATATAGCTGACTACCATAAAATATTTAACAGAAGAAAGCAATTCGCTAGACCGTATTAACAAAAATAAAAACATCATAGTCGAAGACAGGTTATTCAGTAAAACCTTAAATTATTGAATTTTTTTTAAAATCTACGAAAAATATAGTTTTTTTTTAATTAAAAGCACCTTTTAAAACACCATTTTTTATTTTAACGCAAAAAAATAGCATCTAAATTTTGGCTAATTAAAAAATATAAATCACCTGTGTAACAGTATAGTGGTATTGTTTTTATTTTTTTTTTCTAAAAAATAATTAACAACAATTTTTAATATTTAAAAAAAAAATAAATATTCATTTAACTCCAAACTGACAACGGAACAACACAAATATTATTTATCCTTGAACATATAAATATGTATGTAAAACTGTATGTAAACTATATAAATGTAAGTATGTATATATATGCAAATGATATAAATCATGTTTCATTGTACAAAAACAAAAACATGATATAGATGTTTTTGGTTTTTTTTTCATAATTATTTTTTTGGTTGTTTCTGAGTTTCACAATTAAACAAAAAACAAAACAAATGAATTACGAACGAAACAAAACCACAAATACTTCAAAAACATTTCATATATTTGTATTGGTATATATATATTGAGAGATTTGTTCATATTATCATTGGTTATTGTATGTAAATATATATAGTATATATATATATCGGTTTTTCCATAATTCAACTGAAGTCGAAAACAAGAAACGATAATGAAAATCATAACAAAACTAAAAACATAAATGATTATAACAAAATTGTTATAACTCTTTAATTTTATATACAGGGTGATTGGTATACAAATGGTTCAAGAGTTTCCTCTTTCATTTGTTTTTGAATTGTAATATTGAGATTTATTTTCATTTTGTGGGTTTAAGTTTATTTTTAGTTAAACAAAAAAAGAACTTATTTATAAAAAGGTTTTTTTTGTTTCTTTTTCGTTTACTTTTTTTAAATTCAACTTTTAAAATTTAATTCTCAAATCAAAAAAGAACGCACGTACAAACACTGAAACTACTGAGAGAGATAGAGAGTTTTGATAGGTTAGGTTAGGTACAGATTTAGAGATAGAGAGACAGTTATAGAGACAGTTGATTTTATATATAGGCTTGGACGGGCGGGCGTGGAGAGGTTTGTTAAAGTGGTGGACTTTGGGGGAGTTATGGGTTTGGGGGGTGATGTGTTTTTGAATGAAATTTTAGTTATACAACTTTTCTTTGTAGTTTTTTTTTATATATTACAAAGGAGTGTTATTTTTTCAATAGACCTGTGGGTTTATTTTGTAATGGAGATTGGAGGCGGGTAATTTACAGAGAATACAGGGTGAGAATTGTAAGTGGAATGATTTCACTGCAAATGAGTGGATCAGGGTGGGTGGTTTTTGTTTTTTTTTTTTCAAAAATGAGAGGCGTTTGAAAGCATTGTGAGCAATGTGCTGTCTAAATAGCAAAAACAGGTGAGAGAATTGCTTTTTTTCTGTGAAAAGGGTCTACCTACTGCCACCGCATTTAGCAAAGCACAACGCGAATAGCTCGACGTGTTTTCCATGGTAACAGTTTTTGAAGGTTACTGCAGAGAGTATACTATAGAGAGAAGTACCAAATAAAAAGGTTTGCCGTTACGACATGACATACGAAGGCAAAAGCTCTACTCTTCCCATAGCTTTTTAATAAAAATCCGGGAGGTTATTTCATTCAAAAAGTACCGTCAGAAATTTCTGGTGTTATGGCGTGGCGTTTGAAGGCAAACGTTTTTACATGTTGGGTAGTTTGCCTTAATAAACCACGCCATAACATCAGAACTTGAATTTTAGCCTTAAAATGCTTTTAAACAGTACACCCGTGAGGTGATTTCGTACAGAAAAGTACCACCAGAAATCTCTCTGGTGTTATGGCGTGGCTTTTAAAGGTAAAAGCTTTACAGTGTTAAAATTTTTGCCTCAATAAACTACGCCATAACATCAAAACTTTTTGTTTGGTACTCCTCTCTTTAAAGTATAACTTCTCTTACTTATGGCATGGTATAAAGAGTAAAAGAGCTCACAGATGCCTTTTTCTTTGCTATGGAAAGCATATAGCTTTTGCCTTCATATGCCATGCCATAAACCTAAGACTTTAAAATGGCTCCTCACTCTATAATATAAATTCCTTGGTTTTTGTATCCACCGTTAGTTTGGAAAACACAGCAAGCTTTTGCGTTTCATTTCGCAGAAAACTTGTGGTTAGGTTTCTTCGTTTGGTGACAAAGCAGATTTCATGTTCATGCTTTTGTATGTTGTACATTTGGTTTGAGCTTTTCTGTAAATTTTTCTTTGAAAAGAGCTTAGAGAAAGTTTTCGATTGGTATGTGCAAACAGTGTAAGTTTAAAGTTAAGATTTTTTTAGGTAAATTTACAAAAAGCTTAAAAAAAAAATTGGAAATTAAGCTTCGAAAATCGTTTTGATTTGTCAGTGCACAAGGGGTAAGTTTTAAGTTAGTTTTTTATGTTTATCAACACAAAGCTTTTTGAAAAAAAATTGCATTGAAAAGAGCTTAGATTGGTGAGTGCAAAACTTTAAAGTTACTAGATAGAATTTTGATCTTAAAAACAAAGCTTTTCTTTGTTTTTGTGAAGTTATAAACACAAAGCTTTTTAATACTTTGAAACCTGTTACATATATTAAATGTTTTTGAAAGTCTTTAAACTTTTATAATTGGTATTTCCATTTTAAGAGCTTAAGCGATTTTAAAAGCGTTTGAACGTTAAAATAATTATACAGAAAGCTTTTAAGGAAAGTAATTTGAAAGCATTTGAACTTTTCAATTAATAATAATTTATGTTTTTTTTACAAAGCAGGTATGCGAAAGCATGAGATTAATTGAGAAAATTACTGAAAAGCTTCTTAGAAACCAAGAGCTTCGAGCCAAATTGTTAGCAATTATTTCCTTACTCTTACCACGTTTTTGTATTGTTAACAGCTTATCAAAAATTGCATAGTGAAAAACTCATTATTTGTTGCAGCCGTAACAACTAAATTGAATACAGAAGCGTTATTGCCTTTTTACGTTGGAGTTATTACAACAGCAGTGGATACATAACTAAAACTCCATGTGACAGGGGTTGAATAAGGAAACACTAAACTTTGTAAAAAGTTTTTAAATTTAATGAACATTGAAGATTCAACATTGTAGATGTGAATAAATAAAACACCTGAATAGGTTAAAGTTGTAAGAGATCCACTGCAAAGCTGTTGCTCAGTTTTTTTAAATTCCTAGAAGTTGTTACAGTTGTTTAAAGCTGGCGTAATTTTCAAAAAATTGTAACACAAAATTGTTCAGAAAATAGTGAAAAATATTTTTTTGTTCAACAGAGCCTTTTTTTTTAAATTGCCAAATTTGAGAAAGTAATGGCAAAGTAAATTTAGAAAGCTATAACAGACGCAGATTATTTTGTGAAAGTCTTGAAAAGCTCAAGTTTCAAACTAAACATTGCAAGCACATTAAAAGCTTTAAATGGGGGCCAAACTTAGGGCAACAGAAAACGCTTTAGCATCACATCTATGGGTTTTTCACTTTGTAGAGAAAAATTTAGGCAAAACACTTTTTATAAAGACAAATCAAAAGCTTTTTTGTTTTACTACTTTCTAGTCCTACACATTTGCTATAAAATGTAATCTTAAGAGAAGACGCTTTAAACAATTTTTCAAAAGCTCTGTGTTTTTTTACTTTTTTACCAAAAAACTTTAAAGTTTTGCTGTGATTAGTTTCGCTTTATTTTGTTAATCACCCTGCATATAATTTTTGTTTGTTTGTTGTTGTTGGGATAATTTTAAAAAACATTTAACAAGCATTTATATATAATTTGTGTAGTTATTTTTTTTTTGATATAAATTTTCCAATTTTATATATATTTTTTTTTGATTTGTAACAAACTCAAACTCAATATAAAGCAAATGATAACATTGACACTAAAAGCTTTTTAGTTTTGTATAAAGTCAAATTGAAATTTGTCTTTTTTGAAAGTTTTTATTTGTTTTGAATTATTGAATTTTTTGGAGGGGGGAGAAAAAGCTTAAACTGTTGTAGTTTTTTTGATAATTTTTCGCATAACTATATAATTTAAAAAAGCTCTTTTCTTTGTTTTTTTATTGCGTTGCTAATTAAAACAAATGGAACAAGTAATTTGAGAAAAAAGACATTTCTTGTTTTTTTCTGAGCGACATGATTTTGGAAAGGAGGGAGAGCTTTTATGAAAGTGATTTGCGGGTAAACTTTTGATAAAGCAGAAACGATGAAAATTTCGACGAGACTATCACACAACACGCAAGGTGACAGATCAGGATCTTTTATTTTACAACCTTATTCTATAATACTGGACGTGAAAGCGTTGTAATAACCTGAGCTTTTTTGTTGTATTTATAGAATACAGGCGAAAAACTTCGTCATTGGATATATCGCATTGTATATTGTGAGATAATACCATAATTGCGTTTGAGAGAAGGGGTATTAGAAAGCTTTTTTCTTATAGCGTGTATGACTTACACCAACAATAATGTTAGATGAAGATAATTTTTATTTTAAAGCTCTAGTGATATGGCACGAGGAATGGTGTCAAACCATTTGATTTTTTTTTTATTTTGATTTTGTCCTCAGTCACTACAGAACTGTCCCAGAGCTTCCTTATCTCTTATCATTTTTTTCACCGAAAATGCAACACGAAAGCTCTGGCATTACTCTTAGTAAATCTTTCCCTTATATACTATAATAACAATTTGTGTAAAAAATAAACCGAGCTTTTTAGTATGTTGCTTGTAGTATTTTGAGTACAAAAAATTCTTGATACAAATCCAATTGACGTGGATAACAATGAGAGCTTTCCCATTGCAAACGTGTTTTCTGGAAATAGTTTTGCAACATGTTGCTGAAATGCAACACTGGGTTTTGAAGAGCTTCTACCTTATGTTTCATTCTATTAGATTAGGATTATTGAATTATTTTATTTGGACGTTCCAAACACAATTTACTCAGTAAATAGTTTATGCTGTTATACAGCTTTTATCTGTGAAATAAATGTTTTGGGTTCAAGGCTTATTACCACCAAGTAATAAGGAATTTAAAGCTGGATTTCTTTTATATTTAACTTTTTGTTCTTAATACAATTTACTTAAAACGAATTTATGCTTTAATAGAGCTTTTTCCTGTAAAATAAAAACTTAGCTGAAAGCTCTTGTTTTTGATTTACAAATTGTTTGCATATTATGCATATTATGAAATATGTTACATTAAAAAGCTCTCGTGTTATGCCGTATGAAGGCATTATATTAATTTTCCAAAAGAAATGATGTTTTTAGGTTTTTGTTAACATCACTGTCTTTTTTAGCGCATCCCTCATAATGCGAGCTTTTGTTTAGAGCTTTATGATAAACCTTCTCTCTACAATATTACTTTATGCTCTTAGTAAGTTTCGAATGCGAAAAGGGAGTAGATATCAAAAGTTATGGAAAAGTCTTTTGGGTAAAAGGGAAGGAAGGCAGGAAAAAGTGTAATTGAGGTTAGGATTTACTGAGGTGATAAAAATGTGTGTGTGTGGAAGTGAAAAAGTGTGGCTTGTGATCGTTTGAAGGTGTATGCATGTATGTATGTGTGATTGTGGTGGGGTAGTGCAACATCACTAATGGAAACATCATGAACTCACCATCATGTAGCGGATCTATTGTGTGAATCATAAGCTGCAATAGGCCATGACGAAATTTTGCACCAGTCTGTGTAGTACTTGCATTTCCACCACTGCTATTACCTGTAGTGCCAGCGCCACTACTGGAACCGGGCGGTCCCGAGCGCGTCTCCGAGGCAGCTCTCGATGTCACCGAACCACCGGGCTGTGTGGCCATTGAGGTTTCCGAAGAATTGGCGGCATTGCCCTTTTTTAAGGGTGCAGACACAGTGGAAGAAAGAAAGAAAAAGAAAACGAGACAAAGACAAAAAGAGAGAAAGAGAAAAGGAAAAAAGGGGAGACAAAACACATGAATGTAAAAACAATGAACATGAATAAGGCGCACGGGAGGCACACACACACACAAACAGATATACAGAGAATGAACATGAAGCGGACGACACAAAGAAATGGGATAGCGAGTGAGAGAGAGAGAGAGAAAAGGAGAAAAAGAAAACGAAAAGAAGAGAAATGTAGGCAAAAAAAGAAGAGAAAAGAAGAGATTATGTTATTAAATATTTGGTTACATGTCTTTGGGTCATTAAAAAGAAAACAGAAACCCATAACAAAGAAAAAAAAATTATAAAAAGAAAACCAAAAAAAAGGAAGAAACAATATGTCAGAAGTAACAATGAAAAGTGTGTGTGCGCGCGAGGAAAAGCATACATTTAGGCTTTTAGTAATATAATTAAATAAGGTCGCCTAAGGGTGGGGCGAAGTCTTTTTTTTTTGATTCAACTTTTTTTAATTTAAGCATTTTGGTAAAGGTTAAACAAAGCGTACTGTAGGACTTGGTGAATTTTGTTTTGTATACTTTTAGGCGTTTACACAATTTTCATTGCTGTTTCTATCTCTTTTCTTTTTTTTCCTTTGTTGTAATTGTAGCTATTATTATTATTGAATTGAAATTGCCAATTATATTGATAAATACAAAAACTCAAAACAAATTAAATGAAACTCATATTGAAATCAAAAATCATAATTGTTTTAAATTAAACTGTAAACTAATATGTACACAAAACTCAATATGAAAATCAAAATCATAATTGAATTGATTGTTTTGAAAGCTTTGCAGATTTGTTGTTGATTGTTGTTGTAGTTGTTGCGGTTTCATTTTTTTTCTCAAAAAGTTTTCAGTGAGTGAACAAATAAAGCATTACAAATTTTTTTCAGGTTTTAGTTGGTTTTGTAGTTGGTGGAAAGGGGGCGAAAACAAACAAAAAATTTAGTTTTTTTTCATATTCTCTGTAGTGGTTGCAAAAATTTATTTGTAACTATGCCAAACAAGAAAACTACGAACGCATTGGTTGATCATTTCGCAAAAGAAAAAATATAAAAAAATTGTTTAAAACTTTTGTTCCAAAAAAAGCTTCAAAGGTGAATGGAACTTTTTTGAGTTGCTAAATAAAGTTGAGAATTGCGATTCTCTCGTTCGGGCAAGCATACCCACATAATTTTTTGCATTTAGACCACACAAACCATCAAATAGGAAACGGAAATACCGTGAAACCAAAACAAACAAAAAATGATAAGAACACAAACAAATCCATTAAACAATTCAACATTTATTATCACAAAACCAAAGAGTGTAACAAATAAGTCCAACAACCAAAAACACACAAAAAGCTTTTAAGGGAAATCATAAAATCCAAAACTAAGGAAATCATTTCAGTTTTTTTTGGTTTTGAAAAACAAAAAAAATACATTTTTTGTATATAGAAATTTCATAAAAATATTTTTGTTTCTTTGTAATAAGTATTTCGTTAAATATAAAAGCGCAGTGGGAAGTTTTTGTTGTATTTTCATAATTTTCTTTTGTTTTCACATTTCATTTCATTATTCCATTTAAATAAATTTTTTTGACATTTTGTTTTGTTTGGTTTGAAATCCAAAAATAAATAGAGAAAAAGTTTTTCTTTTTTATTTTTTCTTTAAGAGAACTCAATAGAGAAAAAGAAGAAGAAACTCAAATCATATCAACTCGTAACTTAAAAGGAAATCGAAAACAATAAACCAAAAATCTCAGTTCTTCTATAATGGAAACACAAACGTTTATGGTAGAAATAAAAACAAGGCTTTTTTAAAAAAAAAAGTAAATTTCATAAAACCATACAAGCTCTAGAGGAAATTATAGAATTAACGAGCCAACGAACGAACGAACTTTTGTCGTAAAGCTTTTGTTTTTTTGTTTGAATATCTCATTAATGTTTAAAACTGTAAAAAAGAGAATGGTTTAGTAGAATGAAAATTGTTTTTTTAGTTAATAAAAGTAAAAAAGAAGCTTTATTGAGAGAGAGTAAAAACTTAAATAAGGCAGCACAGAAAAAACTTGTAAGTAGTATTGTTAGAAAATGTATAAATACGAGTAGTATAAGTAGTTTTGAATTTCTATATATTACTGGAATAATGTTAGATAATGTAGTTCTTCTTTTATTTATGTGAAATGAAAACTTTGATATTTTTTTGTAAAATAAAATTTTTTGTCTAAATGAATATTTTGTTTTTAATTTTTTTTGTGAAATGAAAATTTTCTGTTTTATTTTGTGAAATGAATATTTTGTATTTTTTTTGTTCAATGAAGATTTTATTTCTTTTGAGAAATAAAAAAATTGTTTGTTTGTTTCTTTGTCTTCGTATTTATATTTTTGGCATGAAAAGCAAGCGTTTAATGAGTTCATTTATTTTTTTGTATAATTTAAAATATGTTTTTTATGAAAAAGTTACAGCAAAATAGCAGAAATTATAATAGAAATATTCGGATACTGCGGTTAACATAAGGGTATAAAGAAATATTTGGAAACACAAATCTAATAATCTTAATATCATTCAGTTCTCTAAAGGTCGGAGCTTTAAAGCTCCATATACAAAATGTAACAAAGAAATGTTTTTTTTATAGGGAGAGGTATCATAGAAAAGCTCTTTTCAGTTGTTGTAGCGGAAAGTACCAGGGTTGCAGCCCTTGGCAAAAGAATTCAGCTACTGGTTGACCTGGTGGTGCATAGAACCAGGATGTAGTACGTTTGAAATGTTGGGAAATGTTGTGATGTTAAGGCGTGGTGTTTTAAGGCAAAAGCTTCATGGCGAAGTGTTTAAAAGCAATAGCTTTAGGGTAAGGTGTTTGAAAGCAAAAGCTTTACACTTGCCATGGCAAGCCAGTTGCTACCTTTGAGCTTTTGTCTTTAAACACCACGCCACAACATCACAATGTTTGAATACTAATACTTCTCTCGATATTATAACTTGTTTGGCTTTAACCGCATAAAAACACGATTATTTGATAAAACTGCAAAAATTAATGAAAGCTTTTGAAAGCTTAATATAACGACAACTGCTGAATTTTAAGACAAATGTTCTAATCTCCCTGTAACTCAAGGCAAACGTTTCATTTTCACGAGAATTCTTTTCTTAAACATTTTAAAGAAAATGACAAATCCTTTTGCTGTGGTTTTCACAGAATGACGAGCTAGGTAAAAGGTAAAGAGGTAAGATAATCTTTCTGAATTTATGAATCATTTGCCCTGAATCATTTGTTCTGATTGCAACTAAAAACCTTCAATATAAACTAACTCGAAAAGTAAATCGTAAGGACTTATTTGTACCACTTCAAAGGATCAGCGGTTTCGATCAAACATTCTATTTTTATATTCTATTTTCTTTGTCCTTACAACAAAAAGCTCACCTATTTTCCAAGTTAATTGCATTTGAAACAAAATCAATTTGTATGCAACATATGGCTAGCTAAAAATAGGGGGGAAACAGAAGTTTCATTAAAAAGCAGCGATCTTCTGGCGTACTACAAGTAATTCATGATAAGAACTAATCGAACAAAAGCTTAAGCGGTCGGATACGGCTTTATTAGTCCACGGCCTACTGATTTCAGTCAAGCTCTTCGATTGTTCTTTGAATGGATGATGAGAAAAGTATGTACGTAATTAGAAAATAAATTGTTTGAAGCTACAAGCTTTGAAAGCTACTTAAAGCTTTAATGAAAATCATACATTTCTCGTTTAAGAGGACAATATTTTAAAGTGTAACGATTTTTAAAGAATCTAGCTAAGGGTGATATAAGCTTAATTTTGTGATATTGTGAATGTGCAAAGTGTTGTCCAATCATGACAATATAAGTGTAGTGCGCGACTATCACACAACAAACCCAGATGCAAATCTGTGTAAAAGCGTAAGATGTTTCCTGTGGCACCTATTTGCATTTCTAAAATGTTGGCAACGTGACAAGGAAAAGATTAATCTTGAAGCCACGTTAAAGCTTCTCGGTAGAAAGTTTTAACATACGGAGCCAACTGTAGGTACCATTGGTTGGACAGTAGACAACAGGACACGATTACTAGTTCTAAGAATAATTTCGTCCTTGGCATACTGATTCATTAGAAATTATCCGCTTGTTCTTTATATAAGGGCGTTATTGATAATATTTACTTAAGTCGTACCAAAACTTTACGGTTGTTATAATAAGCTTTGAAAGCTCGAATATCTTTAAAAGGAATTAATAATTTTCAAAAATAAAACATTAGGATATTAAAATGATCAAAACAGTTTCTTAAATAATTTTGTGTCTATTAACAGATTTCTAAAAACTCAATTAGTAAAGGCATACTTGTAAAAGCTTTTAAAGCTTTTGAAAAGATGATAAGTTGTAATACTCGAATTTTTTACAGATAAAATACAAAAGATATTAGAAATTGTTTTTAAAAATTCTCTGATTGTTCTATATAAGGATGTTGATAAAAATACGTACTTAAGTCGCACCAAAACTTTGTATTTGGTATATAAAGCTTTGAAAGCTCGAATAGCTATAAAAGGAAATCATTTAAACATTAGTTTTTTAAAATGATCAAAACTGTTTCTAAAATAGTTTTTAATGAATTGATTTTTGTTAAGCGATTCCTAAAAACTTAATTCGTTAAGGCATACTGGTAAAAGCTTTCAAAGCTATTAAAAAAATGACAAGTTGTAATACATTTTGGAACTGAAATTTCTAAAAGATAAATTAAAAATTCTATTAGAAATTGTATTTA
Source organism: Hydrotaea diabolus (assembly GCA_963513945.1). Taxonomy (NCBI): domain Eukaryota; kingdom Metazoa; phylum Arthropoda; class Insecta; order Diptera; family Muscidae; genus Hydrotaea; species Hydrotaea diabolus. The sequence goes on from OY740717.1 coordinate 21,468,960, forward strand.
AAAATTCTCCGCTTGTTCTATATAAGGATGTTGTTCTATATAAGCAAAAATACGTGCTTAAGTCGCACCATAGCTTTGTGTTTGGTGTTTATAGCTTTGAAAGCTCGAATAGCTTTAAAAAGAAATCATAATTTTCAAAACTAAAACATTATAGTTTTTAAATGATCAACGCAGTTTTTTAAATATTTTTAGATTAATTGATTTTGTTAACTGAGTTTTAAAAACTCAATTAGTGAAGGCATACTAGTAAAAGCTTTTAAAGCTTTTTAAAAGATAATAAGTTGTAATACTCTTAGAAACTCGAATTTTTAAAGGATAAAATACAAAATCTATTAAAAATTGTATTTAGAAATTATCCGGTTGTTTTTTATAAGGACGTTAATAAAAATGCGTACTTTAGACGTACCAAAACATTGTGTTTGGTCTGTAAAGCTTTGAAAGCTCGTGTAGTTATAAGTATAAAAGGATATCATATTTTTCAAAACTGAATCATTAGGTTACCTAAATAATTTGAAATTAATGGATTTTGTTAAACGAGTCCTGAAAACTCAACTAGTAAATGCATACCGGTAAAAGCTTTCAAAGCTATTGAAAAGATGTTAAGTGGCAATACATTTGGGAACACAAATATTTTAAAGATAAATGGACTGATTTTAATAGATTAAACCTCAAGTAATAAATGCTTATAATAAAAAGCTCTTTTCTACAATATCCTTTATTTAATTTCTATTAATTTTTACTAGTAAAAGATCGGAAGAAGATTTTCTCTAAAATTGTAAAGTAATTTCTAATCTAATTTGAGATATATTTTACTTTTCTCATCACACATTTCTACAATGACAAAAACGAGTAATGCATTTTAAATTTCCAATTTAATTTAGATTTTTTCCATATTATTTTTTTTTCTACCTCATACTAGTATGAGATTGCTTTTAAGTTTTCGTCCCTTTTATATTCTCACTCTAATTAAAAAGTTGCCAAATGACAGTTTTAGTTACAAATTTATTGTCGTTCAATGTACCAGCATGGACGGATACGCTGGAACATCAAACAGAAACCACTTGTAGATGCAACAAAAATAAAATTAATGACAATATGAAATTTTACTGAATGCAATAAATTTCATTCTTCAATTGGAGACAATGCACACCGAGGAGAAGCAATGAATTTCACTTTAACAAATTGTCAACAATGCAAGCTACGATAAAATATACAGCATAGGAAGAGGGAACCGAACAAACTTTAAAATATAGGATATAGGGAAAGGATAAATCTAAGGGAAACGAAAAAATTATACGGTACAAGTTAAGTTCAAACTAGAAACAGACCACAAAAAAATGTATTTTTTTTTGTTTTAAACCAAAAAAGAAGAACAAATCAAGGAAAAGTTGAGATAAAATTTGAAAATTTGTCTTAGTATAGCTACGATAACATTTGTATTTGAGATAACAAGAAGGCCAGCTGGCTGGAAAAATTCTATAATTGAAATGTACCCCCCCCCCCCCTATGACCCTGTTTAAAAGTTTCAGTTTTGCCAAGAGGAAAAGGACTCTAAACTCCGGTGTGTCTTTCTCTGAATATGTCTGTATGTATTGGAATTTTCTATAAATTTATAAGAATGTTAAGTGTTTGTGTGTGAGTTATTTGCAAAGTAATATGTCACAGTTTGTCACATTCACTGCAAGTGTGAACTTTGGGAACGACGTCAAATACACGGCAGGCCCCAAACCGACCCACACATATCAATGCTGGCAGCCTATCTGCAATTCAAGCCATAACAGAGCACATCATCGTCATCATAACCATCCTTGGTTGTGCCACTTTTTCCAGTTGTTGCGGACGCTTCGGTTATTGTGGACAAACAAAAAAGCCTACGAGAAGAGGCCAGAGGAGGAGTACCGAGAACTGGGTTGTAAAACAAGTGGTTATAACAACTATTGGCAACTTTTTGATTGTTTAGGCAGCCGCCTTTCATTACTGTGCTACAAAACGTTGTTATTTTAAAGCTCTTAGGCGAGGGTGGTTTAGTAAGGCTGGTGATAATCGGGTTGGTGTTAAAATCTAACAATATGTTACTGGATTAATTTGGGCTTTGTATTAGGCTTAGTGCTAAAATAATTTTAAGCACCTTAGTTTGACTGTTATTAATGATATATTTTGCCAAACGCTGTCTCCAAAGCGTGGAAACATTTTTTGCAAGGATTAGGAGTTTTACAAATATTTCAGAGAGAAACAGAGCAATATTTACCCACTGGAACGAATAAGGAACATTGTACATTGCAACTTCCAACAACAGAGGTCTACTTGTATGATTCTCTTAGATATCAAAGCCACTATCGATTGTGTTTGGCATGATGGCCTAATTTATAAAATGCTAAATTTCAACCTCCCGACTGCACTCGTCAGAATAATCCAAAACTTTTTATCTTCGTGTACACTTAAGGTTCACATACAGGCAAAGAAAAAATATGGTTACTATATGGTCACGGCAACAATAATATGTTCTCTGCAATAAAATTATGTTCGTCGCAACCATAGTATTGTTTTTTGAATTTCATGTTGACAATAGTATGATTGCGACAATATTAATATTGTTGAAATGTAACAATAGTACTATTGCCAAATTTAAAAATGAAACTATGGTTGCAGCAACAATATAAATATGGTTGGTGCGACAAAAGTATTGTTTTTTTTGGGCTTTATGTTAACAATAATAAGATTACAGCTATCATACTTTATGATTGTAATTTTTATTAATTTGAATATGGTACGAATCTTTTGAAATAATAATGGAAATTCAAATTTTCCAAAAAAAACTGATTTGGTTTTGTTTAACTGAAATATTTTTAATAAACTCGCTTACATTTTTTTAAATTGATTTATTCTTTTGTTTAATAAACACTACTATCATTGTAAATTTAATGTATTTTTAATTTATTTACTTAATAATAATCTCTATTGTTGACAACATAAACCAATCCTAATAAATAATGTTGAGCACCATATTATGGTTGAGTGGGATTATACTATGGTTGTGTGTGAACCATACTATGGTTGTATGTCAAACATACTATTATTGTGAGGATCATAATATTGTTTGTGGGGATCATAGTATGGTTGAGAGTGAATCATACTATGGTTGTTGTGATCATAGAATGGTTGAGTGTGAATAATACTTTGGTTGTTAGGATCATCGTATGGTTGAGTGTGAATCATACTATGGTTCTGAGGGCCATAATATGGTTGTGTGTGAATCATACTTTTGTTGTGAGTATCATAATATTGTTGTGCCACATCCATATATCTAACAATAGTATGATGCCCTTCTAATATTGCCACCCCAACCATACTTTTTTTCTGCGTGTAGGTACCCACTCCTATTCAATAACTGCTGGATGTCCACATGGTTTCTGTCAAACTCCAGTACTGCAATTTTATGTTCAAAAGTCTTGGCATCTGATATACTAACCTACTTAGAGCCAGCTGTACATATCTCGACCCCCACACACCCCCTAGATGGTTCCCAATACAAAATATCACCATTTTTGGCACTTTACATACAAAAAATCAGCGAAATGGCTCTGTTATTTTCTTTTTGGAGTTCATTTTTCTCATTAGAAATTTACTTAGTCAGAACATATGTAAATTAAAAAATGAATTTAACTTAGTAATAGAAAAGAAAATAGAGAAAATTTTTGTTTGAAGTCTTTTTTGCTTTCAAGTAGGGGTCGAAAGACAGGACATCAGAATTCGTGTAAGAGGTATGGTTCCTCAGGCAAAGTTTCTTATTTTGATTTCTAGAATACGATTTTCCCTGCCACTTGAGCGATTTTTTTGCCTCCCTACAAATCGACCCGCCCTAGGCAATATGTATCCCTCAAAAGAAAACAGAGAGCTGTCTGCCACAGGACAACATGACTATTGAAAATGTTCGAGTTCACTGGGAACAGAAGGATAAGTACTTAGGAATTATACATGACCCTAAACTAAATTTCAAGGACCACATCCCTTATATTACGAACAAGCTTAACATATTGACACGTATATCCTTTTATAAATCGGAGATCAAAAAAACTGATATTAAAATAAATATTTCATTTGGTTATAAGGGTGGTTGAATTTTAAGGGCCGATGTCTGAAATTGAGGAATATTTGATATTTCTCAACTTACTCAATTTGAACCACGGAAAGATACACAAGCGAGCACCACGTTAAAGTTGGGCAACAGTGGGTGTTCAATTTTGGACGAAAATCATCTTCAATGATGAGGCATATTTTCACCTCAGTGGATTTGTCAATAAGCAGAACTGCAGCATTTCGGCGAATGATAATCCAAGAGTGATTGTCGAAAACAACGCACCCACAAAGAGTGACTGTTAGGTGCGGTTTATGGGCTGGCGGCATCATCGGGCCGTATTTTTTCCAAAATGAGGCCAGTCAGACAGTTACTGTGAATGGTGTTCGCTATCGTGAGCTGATAACGAAATTTTTATGGCTTGAATTGGAAGATATGGATGTGACAATATGTGGTTTCAACGGGACAGGACTTGCCACACAGCTTACGCAACAATGGCTCTTTTGCGCGACAAATGCAATGGCGGTGTTATCTCACGTCGTGGCGATGTTAATTGGCCGGCACGATTATGTGATTTGACACCGTTGGACTTCTTTCTTTGGGGTTATTTGAAAGAAAAGGTGTACGCCGATAAGCCAGCAACAATTCAAGAACTAAAGGATAAGATAATTCGGCACATTAACGGCATAGAATCTCAATTATGCCTCAGCGAAATCGAAAATTTGGACCATCGGAAGAAGGTGTGCCGCCGAGGCCGCGCGGCCATTTGGCCGTTATTTTCTTCCATACATAATTGAACCATACCAATGTTATCACAATAAAAATAAATGACAATAATTTCCTTAATAATTTGTGTTTTATTCAAAATCAACATCGGCCCTTAAAATTTAACTATCCTCTATTTTACGCTGCTCCTGTATGGTTCAACAATGCTAGCTCCCACATGAAGAAACTACAAGTCGCTCACATTGATATGCCCTCGTAAATCCAAAAAAATATCTTCCTTCACGTATCATTTTCTATCGAACAGACGGCGAGCTGACTTTCCAGATATCGGTATTGTCCATCTTAGGATATATACAAGGAGCTTGAATTAATTTAATGGGTAGGAAAGGATACTTTTTGGCCTTCACTTTTTAAATGTTATTTCTAACATTAAGAGCAAATTCCTTTTAAGCAAACATATTTAATAAGTTTGACTAGGTATTAAAATGAAGTGTTGAGTCAGTGTGTCTAATCGTAAACATTTTCAATTTAACCTAGCCTGCGATAAATCAACTTGTATTTAATAAAACGTCTTAAAAATTCTTCAAAATTAAATTATTTATTATTATTTATTAAATTAAAACTTAAACCTTCACCTTGAGTCGTAGTCGAGCACATTTATTTGGCAGCTGCTGCGATTCTGGACAACTTTTTGAAACTCAGACTTCAAAGTTCTACGAAAAAGTTAACAAATTCTCTTTTAACGAAAAGAGGACCACGGGATCAGAAAAGTAATAGAAGTAGTATTCTGCCAGCATAGTACAAAAATATTTTTTAACTGTCACTTTATAAAAATATAGGAAAAATAGAACAAAATAGGCTAAAGTCAAGACGAATATTACGGTATACTATATCAAAAGATGGGCCAATATGGTCACGATTCGGTATTGTTTATTTTAAACATGATCGAATTTGATATATGGCTTATAGAGCGGCAGGATCTGACATCGGGAGGCAGTTTAGTTTGGGGCTACATAAAACCACGTAACGACTGGAAGATATCTTACTATACGCAGAAAAAAAGTATGGTTGTGATAACAATATTCGTAGAGGACAATACTATTGTTGGGTGTATGGTTGTGGAACAACAATATTATGATTCTCACAATAACAGTATGGTTCAAATACAACCATACTATAATCCTCACAACCATACTTTGATCCTTCCAACAATAATATGATTCACACGTAACTATACTATGATCCCCACAACCATAGTATGATTCACACTCAACCATACTATGATCTCCGCAACCATATTATGCTCCCCATTACCATAATATGTTTCACATACAACAATATTATGATCCCAACAACCATAGTATGATCACATACAATTATACTATGATCCCCAAATTATTTAATAGAATTGGGTTAAGTTGTCAACAACAGATTTGAATTATGAAAGTATTTAAAAATACATTAAATTCAAAATAATAGAAATGATTTATTTAGCAGTAGAAAAAATCAGTTTAAAAAAAACGTAAGCGTTTTTATTAAAAATATTTTAGTTAAACAAACCCAAAGCAGTTCGTTTGAAATATTTTAATTTCCATATAAAAAGTAATATTTTTGCGTTAGATCCGTAACAAAAACAATGTTCAACAAAGCATTTTTAAATGACAAAATATTGTAATCATACAGTATGATTGCCGTAATCATACTATTGTTAACATAAAACCCAAAAAACAATACTTTTGTCGCACCAACCATATTTATATTGTTGCTACAACCATATTTTCATTATAAAATTTGGCAATAATACTATTGTTACATTTCAACAATACTAATATTGCGGCAATCATACTTTTGTCAAAATTTAATTCAGTAAACAATACTATGGTTGCGACGAACATACTTTTATTGCGGAGATCATATTACTACTGCCGTGACCATATAGTAACCATGTTTTTTCTCTGCGTGTACATCTGGGTTTGAGCTAGATATGATTTGAAGGGTAGGTTGTAAAGCGGCAGTTTCTCAAATCACGAGTGTACTTTGAATGAGGGTTATATATAAACCAATATGGTCCAATAGCACAGTGCTTGGCTTCGGGTCCTACGCAACGTACCGAGTACAATTTAAGCACAATCAGATATCAATTGTATTACTAGAGCGGCCGAAACTTTAATCTGAAGGGAGCTTAGTGGGAAAGTGATTTTATGTCTCCCGTCATTTAATGTACTACATTTGATTGAAGATCGGAAGCATAATGTGGCTTGTGAAATATTAGAACATCGCGAGGAATTTTGTGAGGCAGCCGATATGATCCATTTTCAACGGAGTTCGTTATTAGTCGCTCACAAAGCAGTATACGAAATTTGAGGGCGATTTGATTTATTTCTTAAATCGATAGTGTCCTTTGCCTGGTGGCTTTTGGCTTAACTTTTGGTAGCTCATGATGTACGCATGCGTAACTTAATGATGATTTGTTTTAATTTATGGCTTCGAGTGCTGTAGAGAGCTAATAGCGGAAGGAACTTTTTGTGGGGTATATAAGAAAACATTTTCCGATGTGTCCGGCGATTATTATCGATTGTTCATAGCGTTAAAGAAAAATTTCTTGGTTACAGAATATTAAATCGGGATGCCTATGTGTGAAGGCTATTCGAAAACAAAGACTGCTATGCTAGAATTTCACTGGAGTTGTGTTATGGTCTCTAGTTATGTTATAAAAGCTCCTAGAGTTGGCGGTTCTGAAATTGTAAAATATCTTTGATTATTACTGAAACATGTACCGATATCTAAACATGAACAGTGAGCCTAGTGAGCTATGCTTCGGACAGCTGCAAATGTAACTTAACCTAACTTGAAGTGAAATTTGCCCAATTTGAGTATCCATACGTCGATATTTACGTATATTCGTGGCCCGAGGGACCAAAAGCCCAGCAATTGTGCCATTTTTGGGGTATAAATTGCGGCTCAGATAATAGTTCCCATTTATAATAAGGTCATATTTAAAATTGGTTGAAATTTTTGGACATAGCGTCCCCGTCACCAAAATTAAGTTAAACTGCAAAAATAATTACAATTTTAGCTTCATGGAAAATTTTATATTTATTTTAAAACCATATTCTATGTTTAAGGAAAACCAGTTTTTTCGGCCCCTAGACAATTTTTACGGGGACCCAATAACCCAATGTGACTTAAATCGGTGCAAAATTGCTTGTTTGTATGTTGTAATATACCATACCAAATTAGATTGAACTCGGAATTAAAATGGATGCCCTAGATCGATTGTAGGTTACATCGGGAGAGAACTTTACACAGAGGTTTTTCACAAAACGTGGAGCAGAATGATCCATTTTTATCTGAGCTGATAACTAATCGATCGTATTGAATTATGGCAAATTTCATCAATATTTGATGTACTAAGAGTATGTGGCTAAAGAGTTGAAGCTAAAGTTCTAAAATCGGTTTGGGAGCTATATTCTAATTTTAACGGATTTTAATTAAAGACGCTGTCCAAAAAACTTACTTCTGCTAAATGTCATGAAAATCGGGCAACAATTGCGACTTGTAGTTTGAAAATAAGCCTTAGGTAGACAGCAGACGGACGGAGGGATGGTCAGATATAGATATGCTTAAATCGAATGGACTGTTGATTGTGAGTCAATAGCAGGTTTAAAATTTTCAAAACTATTACGTATATCAATTAAAAAACCGGAAACTCGACATTAAAAAAACAGGTAAACCAACAGTTTAGCTCTAATCTTCACAGATTACAGATTAGAGATTATGTAAAACTTTATTTTTTTCTTTCCGGTATTGTTTGCCATTTCACCATGGAGAGACTAGCACCGCGACGGTTTTCGAGCATTTCGACCGGTATGGACATCCATAATTGGACACTCAGAATAGATACCCTGAGGCGTAGTTGCGACCAACATTTAAAGGAAATTATATTCAAAAAATAAATGGCATTAAATGTCGATAAAGATTACACACCTGATTTAAATTTTTGTATTTTTGTTTTATTGTGAAAACATACCTCTAGATTAAAAACCCGAGAATATATTTTTGAGAGTCCCAATTTGGGTTTGGACAAAAAAAAGCGGAATGTCAGTTTTCGGATATGGACATTCTAATTACGAGCTGTTGCTAACGTTAAGACAATCATGGGGTGTCTAACAATTATCCGTTCAACAGTACTGCTCTAAAAACTTATACCATGTCGGCCACACTATGTTTTAGTCCATGTGACCGTACGTTCGTTCGTTTTCAATTAAATACAAAACCTGACATGATGATTTGCTAGCTGTTGTTGCGTTTGTCCGATTTAAATCAAGCCAAATGGCTCAAACAAATACAAATACCAACACACCCTCATGTACGCAATTATCCACACATACACACACACGCGCAATATAATAAAAAGTCCCAGCACACGCTCAGTTACATGTTCAAAAACCATTTGAATTTCGGAAAAACTTTGTAGTTCTAAAAAACTGGATTGTTGTTGGTGTTTTTTTTGTGAAATGAAAGTGGAAAGAAAGATTTAAAATGAAAATGAAAAAAAAAAACATAAAAATACCCACACAAATATAAATATTTTTATGACACACTCACACATTAAATGGTTTTGGATGTTAGTTAACCTTCGACTACGTATATAACGACAACAATAGCCCCAATATATTGTGAAAATGTTTGTTAGGCTAGATAGATAGAGTATGAACAATATGTGTATTAGAGTGGTAACTTCCCAATAGGATTCATCCTGATATTACCCTCATAAAGCTTCGTGAAATTCTGACACTAGATTCATAAATTAATATTGAAAATTTTGAATGAAATTGCCGCAAGTGTTTCACATACCATCACGTCTGTCCGTCTGGCCATCCTTGAGATTAAACCAAAATGCCAACCCTCATGTATAAACAAAGAAAATCACATAATACTTATACAGACGTTATATATACAGACGTTGGCTGTTGTTGCTGTTTATTTGTTTAAACACAAACATTGAGGGGGGAAATGTCACACCCACTCATTTTCAAACAAACTCGCTTTGGCCAACATACACGCACACACTCCTCCCAAAACCCCTACAATTGTTTGGACGACGACCATGTGTTTTAGCCACGCACAGACTCATAGAAAAAATGTATGTTTGTATGTACGCAGGATACATTTCACCTTGTACTAGTAGTTAAATATACACAAACACGCACGCATACATACACCAATAATTGAGTATGGCATATGTATGAGTATATGTTTTAGTATTGGTAAGCTTATACTCTCGTTTAGCGAGTGAATCGTGAAATGACCACGACCTATGCTTTGAACCTCCACACAGTGGAACGCGCACAAAGCATTTGCAGTTGAAGGCCTGTATGGGGAACTCTCAGACGGCTTTGAGAAGTCAAGGAGAGGGAAAAACAAAAGCCCATAAAAAATATGAGGCCCAATCGTTTTTGATTTCCAAAAGAGAGTAAGTCAGATTTTAAATACAATTTTGAGGAAATTGATAGGCTTGAGAAAATGTTGATTTACATGAGTAAAACTTGTAGAAAAAGCTAAAGTCGGGCGTGACCGCATGACCTGCAAGTAAAGACAGCTTAAAATATGTTTTTCGACCCAATTTACCCAAATTTTTAAGTTTATGTCAGTTTATTCCTTGGTCCGAAAAAGTAACATGTGCCAAATTTCGTCAAGATTGGAAGTAATATGTGGCTTCTAGAGCAAAATGAGTAAATTGGATGTAATATGTAGTTTCTAGAGCTTAAGACATAAAATCGGCTGGACATATATAAATGGGAGCTTTATTTATCTGACCCGTTTTCCTTCAATTTCAAATCGTCCATTCCTGGTACAAAAAACGTACTTTCCCGGAACAACAATTGCGACCAGTAGTTTTATTACAAGCCTGAGATGGACAGACCGACAGACAGATATCGTTAAATGAAATCAGCAGGTGATTATTCTTCGATCAGTAAAGATGAGACCAGCTTAAATATTTTTGATAACTACAAACATTTGTCACGTAAATACTCGATGGTGCTGTAGGTCCTTATCAGTGAGTATACAAAATTATGTAAAGTACTCGTACAACCGAGTTATTCGACTTAAATTCCCCGTTACAGTATTTTTTGAACGATTTCAACCTGTGCAGAATCTCGTTTCTAAGGAAGAGTCATCAGTCAGTTAACTGATAAAGCTAAATAAAATGGAGTAATTCTTGAGCACAAACTATTATAGAAAGTCCACACAAAAAACAGACTGACTTATGGAGGTAAATTGCTTTTAAATGGGGCCCCAGAAGACACACAGGATCTATACAAACGTAGAGCCCGTGTGATATTCCTCTCAATTCATAGCAGTTACAGCAAATTTTAATTTCGACAAAAAAGTAATACTATTGCATTAGAACCGTACCAATAACATTTGTTCTTAAAAGCATATTTAAATGAAGAACAATTACAATTATACAGTATGATTGGCGTAATCAAATTATTGTTAACATAACACAATACTTTTGTCGCATCAACCATATTTATATTGTTGCTATAACCATATTTTCATTTTCAAATTTTTGGCAATAATACTATTGTTACATTTCAACAATATTAATATTGCAGCAATTATACTATTGTCAAAAATAAATTCAGTTAACAATGCTATGGTTGCGACGAACATACTTTTATTGCGGAAAACATATTATTATTGCCGTGACCATGTAGTAACCATGTTTTTTCTCTGCGTGTAGATAGTGTGACACACCTAAAGACTTTTTTCTTTGGGTCTACGTAAATTCAAAAGTCAATGCTGCCAAAGCAGCTAAAATTTAGGTTTTGCTTGACCGAGTCATCCAAAATTGGAACCTCAGAATGGACACCCTGAGGAGTAGTTGCGACCAACATTTGAAGGAAATTATATTCAAACAATAAATGAAATAAAACGTCCTTGCAAATGAATAATAAAGATTCCACACTTGATTTGAATCTTTTTTTAATTTGAAAAAAATACCTCTAGATTGATCAGCCGTTAGAGCGACAAAACCTCAAATCGAAAGGTACCTTGTGTTGGGCCTATACGAAAACAAAGATCTTTTGGTTGTTGCTAGCTCAAAAAGTTCCATACGAAATATGGTTGTAATGGAACAAATTACTGGGTGGTCCAAATAAGACTGAAGGGCTAAAAAATATTCAAAACTACTTTTTTTCTTATAGAGGGAAGGAAAAGTAAGTCAGTCTTATTAATTTCTCTTCCAAAAGTAATAACAACAAATGACCACAACAACTCAAAATACTCAAAGAATATTTTTATTTCTTTTGCAGGTTTTTTTGTTGAGATATAAGTACTTTATAATGTCCAGCAGAGGGTCAAAATTTTTTAAATTTTACTATTCTTCATGCAAGTCTATAATCTCAATTAACGTCGTCACTTTAATGTCAGAACAGCGCCCAGTAACAAGATAATTAGGAACTTAGTCTCACGTTTTGGGCAACTGGGATCAGTGGCAGAATTCTAGGATATTTCAACAGCGTCAATTACAACCCTCCGCATGTACTGTTTGGTACGGTGTTATGGTTGATAAAATTATCTGTCCATATTTTTTTTTTTAAATAAGGTGGGTCAAATTATTAACGGGGCTCTGTATAGAACTATGATTGAAAATTTTTTCGACCGCAAGTTGAGAATAATCCTAACATATGGTTTCAGCAGGATGGAGTAACTGTGCAACAAAATTTTTGCATCAACATTTTCAGCAACGCGTCAAAATTTTTTAATTTTATTTTTCTTATGGCAAGTCTATCCTTTTAATGTCAGAGCAGCATCCAGTAACTACATGATTAGAAACTTAGTCTTCCGATTCGAGGAATAGGGATCAGTGTCAGAATTCTTGATTTTTCATCAACGCCAATTACACTCCAGATGTACTGTTTGGCACAGTGTTGTGGTTGATAAAGTCATTCGTCCATATTTTTTTTTTAAATAAGGAGAATCATCTAAAAACCATTTACAGGGCTCTGTATAGGACTATTATTGCAATTTTTTGCGTCCGCAATTTGAGAATAATCCTAACATATGGTTCCAGCAAGATGGAGTCACTGCTCTTACAGCAAGAGCTACAATGGACCTTCTTCGTAACCTTATTGTGAACCCTTCAGTCATATTTGGTCCACCCAGTATATGGCTTTTAGAGCTGCAGGTTCTGAAATCGGGAAAAGCTTTTGTTCGATATGAAAACTTGGACCGTTAATATCTAAACTATGTACACATTTTTTCAGAGGTCCAGTGTACCAAATGTATTTTAGTCCTTTGGCCATGTTGTCCCACGGTGCTATTTACATAAGTGTGTGAGAGTTTTATGAATGCATTTAATTTTCTAAAGGTCCTTTCTCTCTATCACGGATACTCCCTGGTGTCCTTTAAGTGGCATTATTGGGGTGCGTGTGTGTGAGTGGCGGTCGTAGAAATATTTGTCGTGTAGTTAGTCAACGTAAGTGGCATTGGTTGGCGGTTGTCGTAGTCGATGTCGCTGTCGTTGTCGATGTCGTAGATATTGTAATTAAGGATAATAGACAATCGATATATTTGCGTAGATTATAATATGACATACATACACATAGTATATATGTGTTTGTGTGTATATATACTTGAATAATATAATCACACAAACCTCGTACATTTTGAGATTCAATTCAGCGTTAATGGGTGAACGCGAGGGTGGGTAAAGGGGGCAGTTTTGGTTTTGGGTGTGCTACATCAGTCGCTATCCATTGATAAGTCCTGTTGTCGTGTCGTTTTAAAGGTTATGGAAATTTTCAAAACAAGGTTAAAGCAATAAGTTTTCGAAAATTTCCCGCAAATGTCTATGAACGAGTGTGCGTGCATTTTTGTGTGTGCTGTAGTAGATTATGAAATTCCATTGAAATAAGCTTCATGTCAAGGACATGACATGGCCATAGTAAAGTTCATTGTCTGTTCAAACGTTAATGTCAGTTGCTTCTTCTTTTGACACAAAAAAATGATGGTAGTTTTTTCAGCTGGCATTAAAATCCTTTCTTTTTTTTTTGAACGCAGAGTTTGTAATTAATGATGTCTAAGGAAAAGAAGCTAAAGGAAAACACAACTAAATAATGGCTTGGTTTTATTGTAGCTCCTTTTGGGGTCAGTTTATTGTTGCTGTTGTTGTGTGTGCTCAAGCTCGGTGCATATTCGCAGAGTCAACACGAACAACAAAATTAAAATCAGGCATATGAACGTTGTAATTAATTACTCCCCCATTGTTGGTAGGGTATTAAAGATTAATTAATTTCATATTATAATTAAAAACTCACTAGTGTATGTTTTACATACTTAATACTTAATGTACACAAACACACAGACAGACAGACACACACACATAGGCACACTGACAATTCGAGACCAGGAGATGGCCACGAATAAAGTCGGAAGAGCTGCTCGCAGCGAATGCGGAAGCAGAATAATGAATTACATAAGTAAAGGTCTAACAAGCTGGAAAATGTGTAAATATGCGATTTATAGGATTGGTTATGGCATTATTTGCTCAATTAAAGGCAATGAAGTCAAAAGGATAAAGTCGTCCTGCCATAAAATATGGTGATTATAAAGGTATTGTTAAGTCGTCCGCCACCTACAGGGAAATGCGTCTACCTAGCGTTGTTGTGTTCGCTTTATTTTCGCAGACTGCCTTCTGATCCCCACATTTGTTAAACACCAACAAATCCGATCCAATTAGCTTGTGAAGTAATTCACTCCCTTAAATCATTAATATGATGAGTTTACCTAAGAGTAGGCACTGTTTTTTTTTGAAGCGTCTCGAAGTAGGCCATATTTTGCCTCCCCTAAGATTACAGATTTTTTAAACAATTAAAAAATTAATTAACTTAGGATTAAAGGCTTGTTCCCATTTTGCCTAAAAGTATACTTTAATTTACTTTTTAAGAACCACTAGCCCTTGTGCATAGGCAATTCGTTTGCTTTAAGAAAATCCATATTTAAAATACAAGATAGAAGACATTGCAATTGAGGACAGTTAAATTGAAAATAGAGGAAACTTTAATAAATCAGGAATAAAATTATGGCATTCTAAATATACCAGTGATTGTGAGATCTTCAGAAATCCTGTGCCAATTAAAAGAATTATACAAACTGGTGGCAACTTTGGGACAAATGAGTGCAAGTTATGTGCCTGGCGTCGACACTGGTATTTTTCTTTCTTGCTTCACCTTTGAAAGCTGCTGCTTGTTACTGCTCATAATTTGTAGCTGATTCTGTCGGCTTAGCTGATAAAGGGTGTTTTTAATTGAGGTATAGAACTTCGAATTGAAATAAAACACAAGAAAATCGTTTTAATGTCCATCAATTTGGCTTTATTGGAAAGATAATTTTATGCCATTAATGTTTAAATATGATTTCGGGCATGTGGCCGCCGCGGCTGGCTCGAATAAAGCCAATTCTACAGGTCCAATTTTCAACCCCTTTTTCGAGCATATGGGGCCGTATGTTGGCAATAACGCCACGAATGTTGGCTTCCAAGTCCCCTAACGTGTTTCTGGTTTGTTGGCGTAGACGAGCGACTTCACATATCCCCAAAGAAAATAATCCAATGGTCCATGTTAACCGATCCATGGTTAACCAAATTAATTGCTCTGATGGACGATTATGTCGACCATAAAATGGACGGAGCTTGCGGTGAACTTCGCTAACTGAACCATTACTTTCGAAATAAATTTGCACGATTTGCAAGCGTTGTTCTTTTGTCAACCTGTTCATGATGAAATGGCAAACCAAACTAAATATTAATCACTTGACAGCTGACAAAATGGCCGCCAGTTAAAAAAGTGATGCCAACTTAAAGTTCTATCTATACCCCAATAAAAAACACCCCTTATTAAATGTCATAAGGGAGGCATCAAGAGAAGAAAATAGTGGATCGTGGGACCGTAAATGCAAGCGGAATATTATTAAAGGCCCCGCGTCGTCTTTATTATGTCGTTATTTTTTTTTTTGGAGATTTAAAGCATTTTTTAACTATATTGAGTTTTAAGAGCTTTTGTAAAAAACTTTCTTAATTGCCTTTAATTTAAGAACCCGTAGTTAAATAAAGTGGGCGAATCTCCTTTTAAGGGTCCAAAGGAACCTTTGTAAGGTTACAATAAGGA
Organism: Hydrotaea diabolus; assembly: GCA_963513945.1. Classification (NCBI taxonomy): domain Eukaryota; kingdom Metazoa; phylum Arthropoda; class Insecta; order Diptera; family Muscidae; genus Hydrotaea; species Hydrotaea diabolus. The sequence goes on from OY740717.1 coordinate 21,484,938, forward strand.
TATACTAATGAATATCGTACAATTCTAAAACAATCTGGCTATGTCCTTTTTTCGGTTGAAGGCATGATTCTAATCTAGAGCCTTGTAACTTGCCAGATGTATGTACGAGTATTATAGTTGTAGATCGGTTGGTTTTGATAATGGTATAGGGAAAAAGTTCCGATTTGGCAAACATACAAAGTCAAGACCACTTTTTTTGGGCATTTCCATTTGTAACTCACATAATTAACTTTGAATTTATCTATGCTTGAAAGATCCTAGGTAAATGTCCCATAAATGGGAGTGGTCATAGAGCACTGGAGCCCAAAAATCCTTCCCTAATATTTGGGAACATATGGGCATACGAAAACAGTGACACATTCGTACAGAACAAAATATGTACCCATTTTGGGCCAATTCGGGGATTGGTCCACCCGAAAAGGGCCAAAAAATCGGCCCTCTTTGACAAGGGGCATATGGGTAATACAAAGCAATTAAATTTCACTACGAATTTGAATTTAACATTAACGGAAAGATTCTATTTAATTTGATCTAATGTCGGAAACATAAATATATACAGGGTGTTCGCAGGGAAGGAATACTACAGGGTGTCCGTCGGGAAGGTATACTACTTAGTTTATTTATAATTGTTGATTAAATGAAAGAGAATGAATCTTATATGGAAAAATGTTTTATTAAATGTCGACAATTATGTATGGAATACAGTATCAGATAAATGTCTGCCTCTGTTAGCCTTACAAATTCGAGGCCTTTTGAACACATTTTTCATTAAATTCAGCACGGCGTATAATTGAGGTTGATGGATTGTTTTAAACACTTTCTTGAGCAACAAGATCTTGCAGTACGTTGTGGTCCATGCTTGGACCTATTAGCTATAGACCCTCTTTCTTCGAAATCATTCACTACACAATACATAGTGCGTTTTGTTGGCACGTTGTTTGTCCCAAAAATTTCACGTAACTTTCTCATCGTCAAAGTAATCGATAATTGATTTTGATTAAATGTTTAACGATTTATCGAGATTTTTTCCATAATAAATATGCCACGTCTCTACTTCACGGCTGCCAAATATGAACTGCCAATACTAATGTTTACCAAAATGGCGACAAAACATAGTAGTACACCTTCTCGTCGGACACCCTGTACATAGGTAGTAGTAAAATTTCCGCACTTGTCTAAATATGCACTTACTTTAAGGACTCAAAAACTGCCCAGGTTCGACAATAACCACAAAATTTCGTCACGTACCTGAGTAAGACATAAATTTAACGATTAAGATAAATTGAAGGCCTAGGCTCAATGGCCATGTCAAATTGAAACTTAGCCTAGCCATGTCAAATTGAAACTTAGCCTAGTAAAGAGTACTTGATCTAATTTAAAGATGTTCACGATTTCAAGATGATTTAAAACTGCGAATTCCAAAATTCCTGGACATACGCCTGAAACCATACTTTAATTTTAAATGTTACTAATAGAAAGTCTTATAGCGAAAATGTATGCAATACAGGAGACCGCCTTAAAATCTATACCATCTCAAAAGGGTGGTTCAGTTTAGAAACCTGATTTTGCTAGTAATAACCATGGATCTGCATTTGGAATGGGGGGAATAACAAAAATTTTAACTATGAGTTTTCTTTTATGCATATGTCACTATCGAGTGGGAAAATATTGTCGTTTCCATTTATAATACCAAAACGTCTCCCAGAAAAGTCCTGTCATAGGAACTACACAATCCTCATACAACAGACGTTAAAGGAGAAAAACCAGCGGACATCCCACCAATAATTAGCTAATACGAGGTGGCCCAAATAAGACTGAAGGGTATACAAATATTCATTACTTTTTTTATAATTTTTTTTCTCTCTTTTGGTTTTGTATATGTGACAGCGCATAGTGAAAGGGACCTAAAGGTAAAAAAAATCAATTTTAATTTTATTTTTGACGTGGACAACATCTGAGCATCGAATGAGACCGATCACATGCCCCAAAAGTGTTCCCTTCCAGAGATATGCGCGTTTTATGAAAGTGAAGTCGACGATTCTAAGCGCAAATAGAAAGGTACCTAATCTTTAAAATGGCTCTCTTGAACAAAACTGGTTTTTAACTTTAGGTCCCCTTCTATTTTGCGCGTCACATATGGTTTTTTATGGAGATATTAGATGGCTTAATACATATATTCTTCTGGCAAGTCAATGATCTCAAATCAACGAAATTATGGTCGTAATTTTCGTACTAATTCACATCCTCATAAATATTAGAAGTAACATAAGAACGCGAGAGTCTACATGTATGTTTCAATATTATAAAAATAGAATTTTATTACTAAAATTTATGTCGTCCTTGTTTCAATTTAATTTAACTACTGCTCAACAAAACCGCAATTTAAAAATAAAAAAAAAACAGTTCGCCTAGATGTATGTAATGTTTTTTAATTGCAAACAGGATTAGTCTACATCAGTGAGCATTTGTAATAAATTTACAAGTATGTATGATTATGATGAATATAATATCATTCAATAATAATACTTATGAAACCAAATGATATAAAATAAGAAATTTCTACTTATGCCTAGAAGTATGCACTGATATCTAATGAAACCATAGGCAAAGAGAATATTGATATTCCATACTGTTCCACAATATTAAATATAGGATATAGGCATATAATGTGAAAAGGGAAATATTCTACAGAACCCACATTGAATCATAATCAACGTTCGGCTGCGGAAATATTTATTCAAAGTATTTTCAGTTGTGATATGTAGAATGTTCGAACTCCTGGCAACTCATTAAATGTAGAGTTTCAACTATTTTATGTTTGTAAGACATTATTGTACAACCAAGTTTAAAAGTTAAAATAACTTTTAGCTAGAAATTTGCTATTAAAAAATATACAAATATTCGTTCAGCAGTATTTTGTAGAAGTAAAAATAGCCATTGCTATTTTTTCAATAATTTTTAGTAATTTCAATTTAAGAATCAAGTTGATAATGCCTTTTTAAAAGCTGCATTGTTTTTTTTAACAGAAAACAATAAATTTATCTGCCCTTTGTAAGTTATTATTTGGTTATTTAATTTAGATTCCCTGCTGGATTTATATTTATTTTATATTTATAATCGAAATGATCCCAAAATTTAAATTTCGTTATAAAGAGCTGAATATTAACATTTGTAGATACCTGAATGCTGGGGCTTATTGAAATGTATATTCCGAAGAAATTAGATACCTCAAAAAAGACAACATTTTTCTTTTGCAGCTAAGAAAATAATTTTTTGCTTAATAAATAGACTTTATCATAATTCATAGTTTTTAAATTAAGGACCAATAAATATTCTCTTCATACGTCTTACACAAATTGTAATAGAGAAAACAAGAAGTTTAACTAACCAGCGATTTTATAATGGTTTGCTACTTAAAATAAATCCTAGCTGAACTAACATTTTAGTAACTCACTTATTTAAGAAGACTTACCATTAAACTAGGCTACGCTTCTGGATGTTCCCCATATTGGTAACAAGCTTTGACAGAGTCTGGGGTAAAGTCTGAAAATATGCTATTAATTCCAAAAATAGACGATGCCTAAAAATATGCACCATTTATGTTTTGCCACCAACTTTTGAAAGCATATTCCGTGTGTTTGATGGAGCTTCTCGCTCTTTATTTTAGATTAAATTAAGGATTAAAATTATATTCTCCTCTAATATGTCAAAAACAAGTTTAATACAGAAAACAAGAAGTTTACATAATTGGTTTGCTACTTAAAATAAATACTACCTGGATTAAAATGTTAGTAACTCTCTTATCTAAACAGACAACCGTCAAACTAGGGCACGTCGTCTCAGGTGCTCAATATTGGTAATAACATTTGGCTTAGTTTGGGGTAAAGCCTGAAAATATGCTATAAATTCCAAAACGATGCCTAAAGATATGCACCATTTATATTTTGCAAACAACTTCTGAAAGCATATTGGAACGGAGGGTTTGGAAATACGAAAGAAGAGAGGAATGAGTAAGTATTCAGGAAGCTTTAAAACAATTAAAAAAAACAAGCTGCGCCAGGTTAAGGTCATTTACGAACCTAGTTCTGTGGCACTAATGATGTTTGAATAGCCTCTCTCTCTTTTCTTCTATCTCTTCGGCTTTCTCGGGGTTTATTTCCATTTGTTTTCAGTACTATAATTGTTTAGTTATATAGCTTTTTTATACAAATTTGTTTTTCTATATTTCAGAATGAGTACGTATTTAGGAAGCTTAAGAACAATATTATATAAGTACTGTCGACAAATGTCTCTAAAAAAAACAGCTGCGCTCTTGCCTGATTAGTGTGCACAGGGTCTGTTGCACAGCCGACATAGCCCTTACTCTTCTGTGTTGCTTTGAATAAGTGTGCAAAGCGTTACTAAATAAAGAGTAACACGATTCCTACACTGAAGCTGGTCGGGCTTTTGGCTATTGTATTTTGTATTACTGTTGTACACGAAAGATTGAGGGTCCTTTATTTTATCTCTAAAAAATGTAGCTGGTGTGTAGTGTGAATAATTAGTGGATAGTAAACCAAGGCGAACTTTTAAAGGAGATAATCAAAATCTGATTGAAACGATTTCAGTTCTTGGTCAGAGAAAACTAAGTTATAAAATTGACTGGCATCCTATTTCCGTTAAACAGAGAGAATAGGACCTTAAAAAATTAACTTGGGATAGGTAGTAGACGTATTTACGAGCAAACTAAAAAGTTCTGTCAATTCAGTGAGCTGGGTACAAAATAATTCGTACACCCATTAAACAGGAACCCGGCTCTCAATGGCTGTTACGATATGTAAACTGCTTATTTTACCACCGTGAGCCACTGCAAAAGTACAACAGTGTTTCGAATATACAGCTTTTAATTGGACTGCGATTACACAAAACATTAGATGTGTAGATGAAGTGGATCCCTTTCGGGAACTACATCGATATCTAAACAAAGCTAAGTCCTAAAACATTTTCTCTGCCATAAATGCTATACATGTATTGTAGGCAACATAAAAGACAGCGATGTTTGGACTCGAAAAAAGATTCGATGTTCATCAATTTACCACAATGTTGGTCTCACATATAAGCTCCCAGGAACGACATTGTAAACCATCATCATCGATTTTGTGGTTGCTCGCCGAGTAGACCGACTGAATTTCCGGCGGAAACACCAAAACATTGGAGGCTACGCACTGAAAATCGATGCGCGTGAAAGTCAGTCTTCTTGCTGCTTACAATCGGTTGCAGTCATTAAATCCTTCAAAAGTCTGCAAGTCATACAAATTTCTTAAAAGAAACTGTGCCACCATTGGATGAAGATGACAATGTACATGATGACAGGTAGTTCTTTATTCCATATAAATCTAAAGAAAATGGACATTTTCAGCTTATTAAACAAACATTGGGCTTTTTTAATTTTAATAATAATTCCATGTTTACTGGCATATTTAATTCCTACTCTGCAAATATAAGTTAGACTGTAATATGAAAATCCTTAAAATATGCAACATATTTCGTATGCTTTTCTACACACTTCGTTAAACGCAGTTAGTGAAGTACAAATTACTGAAAAGGCCTTGACGCCAAATAAATGTTGATTTGCTGCAAGGCCAAATTGTAGGCAAAACATTTGCCTATAAATATGCAACAGGTTTTCTTTTTAAGGTTTAATATTTTAAAAATAATAAAACAGGGTCCTGTAAAGCAGGAGGGATCAATTTTGAAATACGTCTCTATAAGCACCAGGTACAGCAAAATTCACCTCAAATCCAATAACGTTTTATTTTAAGATTTATCTGAGTCTTCTGGACTCTTTATCCAAATATTGTTTTATTTTATGATTTCGATGAGGACTGGACTCTTGGTGCCCTAAAAATATCATCGAAATTAATTCAAGCGACAATATGTATATGACAATTATGAGTAGGGTAAATAAAGTAAATTGCCCTACTAGTCGAAAAATGCATTAGTTTTAATATTGAACTGAGAACGGTGTCGGTCTCAGGGATCCGGTCCAATTTTGTTAATTTTATAATCCTTGGTAGGGGGCATATAAGATTCGGTCTTGTTGATTAACGACGTTTTTGATTGATAATTTTACATTAGAATCATAAAATATTCTTCCCACTAAAAACTAGTTTTTATTTTCAGAGCAAATTTTTTTTCTACCAACCAACCTGCTCTGAATAATCTTGTTAAATGTTTATTCACATTTTTTAATTTTTTTCTCATAAAATGTTAACACACTTTAACATTTTGTTCCTGAATCTTAGCCAAAAGTTAGAAATTTTGCTGCGCCCTAAAAATATGCAACATTTTTGTTCAGGCGCTAACACCCACACACACTTCGTTAAGCACAAAAACTAAGTGGAATGCTAATACTTATGATGTAACAGCTTCCAGATGGTGAATAATGTTGAAAAGCCAAAAAGTAGGCAGAACAAGCTGTAGGGACTCGAATTAAAAAAAAAACAGAAATATGCAGATTTTTCCTCTCCCTAAAAAACAAGAAAATTTTCCCAAAAAAAAAAAAATTAATGACAGCTCTAAAATAGAAGGCAAAGTTAATTTGAGTTAAATGTAATATGACACACCCTCTACGGGGCTTGTGTATTCTGTTCAGGCCCCACCCCAAATAACCATAAATCTCTAGTTCTCTTTCTTGTTCGGCCTGTTTCTCTGTTGTAAGCTTTAGCTGCCAGCCTCTAGTCCATGATTATGTCCATTTTGGGGCAGCTTGTTTCAAAAAAAAAAACTTTTATGAAAAGTTGCCATGATATTCACACAAACTTTTTAATGAACTTAATTTTCATTTCAAAAAAACAAATAACGAAGCAGATATAAATGGAATGAAATGCACACTTCTACGAAAGCCCACCCAACGCTCCCATCCGAGTTGGCCAAAAACAACTGTTAAAACTCGGAACTTTTATATCGAGAATGTGAAAAATTAAATGTGAAACACAGCTTTGCAGTTTTGTCATGATTTCCTTTCCCCCCTGATTTGGTCGGTGGTGGGGGCGCTGTTGTTTTAAATGCTTTTGCAACTTTTTACATAATAATTTATGTTGTGATTTTGGTTTTTAATTCCCAACAATTTGTATGTATTATGACTGTTTATCATTTGTAATTTTTCTCATTTTTCTCTTTCACTGCCTTTCGTTACTTTACTACCTTTCTCTCCCCAAATCTATCTCTAGCGCTCTATCGGGGTTTATATTGTATCCATTTGTTTTCAGAATAATTGTTTTGTTTTATAGTATTTTTTTTTTAAAAATAATTTTTTCTATATTTCAAAGTCGAAATGAGAGAGAGAGTGAGAAAACAGCAGGCAGGGCTGTGTGAATGACGTTTGTCCGTGCATGTGTAAATTTCCAGTGGCGAAAAGTACAAGGCCTTGAAAAAGAGAAGGTTCTGAAAGAAGGCCTGCGTAGAAAATCAACAAATATTTCATTCTTTCTTCTTCCAGTAGGGGTTTTCAAAAAGCTTTTTAGATCTTTAAACAAGTTTCGATCATGTCAGCCTGCAAAAGAGAGCTTGAAGGTTATAGAGACAGATGACTCTTGTCATAAAGAGAAGTGCGGTCCAGTACAACTTTAATAGAAGTAGCTACCTCCAAAGAAAAGGAAAAACAGTTAAGACAGCTGTACCAATAATTCAGTGTTATAGCAGGCGAACAAAGCCAACAGATTTTTTCTATTTTTAAAAGATCCCTTTCATATGCCCGGTAGAGCCCCGGAGCTTTAAATGATACTTCTCTCTACGGTACAGTTTTTCTGATAGAAGTACATATCTCAAGACAAATGCAGCTTACTCAGGTCCTCAACAACTTTCAGCAAAGCAGACATGGTATGAGCTCTTCTCAGCAGGGAAACGAGGAATTGGCTAACATCAGAGAAGTAAAACCATACCATTAAAAAGCTCTGGTGTAATGGCGTGGAATATAAAAGCAAAAGCTGTATTCTTTTGATAGAAAACCAATTGCTAGTTAAGAGAGATGTTCCATTTATTCAGTGTTATGACATGACGTACGAAGTCAAAAAGCAGAGCTTTTAATAATACCGCTCTCTGTGATAAAACTTCTGTGATAAAAGTACATATCTCAAGATAAATGTAGCTTACTCAGGTACTAAACAGCTTCCACGAAAGCAGGCATGATATGAGCCCTTCTCAGCAGGAAATTGAGGAACTGGCTAACACCAGAGAAGTTACATTTTAGAGAGACCTACCATAAAAAAGCTCTGATGTAATGGCGTGGCATATAAAAGCAAAAGTTTTCTTCTTTTGAAAGAAACCCAATTGTTAGTTAAGAGAGATGCACCATTAATTCAGTGCTATGGCATGACGTACGAAGCCAAAAAAGTTATCTATTTTCAAAAGTTCCGCTTGAGAACACCGGAGCTTTTAATAATACCGCTCTCTGTGATAAAACTTTTGTGATAAAAATACATATCTCAAGATAAATGTAGCTTACTCAGGTACTAAACAACTTACACAAAAGCAGACATGATATAAGCTCTTCTCAGCAGGGAAATTATGAAGTGGATATCACCAGAGAAGTTACATTTTAGAGAGAACTGCCATTAAAAAGCTCTGGTGGAAAGGCGTGGTGTATAAAGGCAAAAGCTTTATTCTTTTGGTGGAAAACCAATTTCTAGTTTTTGAGATTTTGAAATTTTTACTTGACTTTATAACGAAAATTCTCTGGTTATAGCTACTTCTATATTTTCCTGGTGAGAGGAACTTATACGAGTAGCTTTTAAATGGTACTTACTTCTCTCTTTAATGAAACCAGAGGCGATAGCTACTTCTGTATGCTCCTGAGAAGCCATCACATAATTTTTGCTTTTGTGGAAGCTGTTTAGTACCTGAGGACCTGAGTACTCGTACGCCTGTTTCAAGTAATCCCCTGCGGTCGATTGGACTCGTACAAAAATTGATCCCATAAGGAAAACTGGAGCCCTGCACAAAGTAATTTCATGCGTTCGACTGAAGCCCATCTGCCTGTTCATGATATTTAGAAATGTGTAGTTCCTATTACCTTAAAAATAAGTACGAGGTCTAGCTATTTATTGTAACTTATCTTAAATTTTACAATATGCGGACTTCTAAAAGCCCTTCTAACAGATAACCCTACAATCAGGTACACGTAGTTCATTGCGTTGGTGAGTAGAAGGTAGGGGACGAAAGAGGGAATGAATGTTAGTGGTTATTGACGCTGGCTTTGAACTTCTGCATGTCGTAGCTGGTGGGAAATACGTTCCCCGAAAGTCGATTTCACATTTCGGACTAAACGGGCGAAAAACAAATTCGATCTGTAGTGCATAGTGCGGTCGACCTGCCATTCGATAACAAAAGGGTGTAAATTTCTAAAATGACGTGTATCCCTGTCGAACATCCTCAAGTCAGGAATATGACGACGGATATCTGATAAACACACGCCTTGAAGGTAACAAAAGAACAGCAGCCCACATTCTGACGATGCTCCTGGAAGATAATAGAGCTGGACACCCAACTGTCAACTATCAGCACCACCGCTCTCCTTTGGACACGATTAAATAGCTTCGATGATGATTTTGGAACCCCTGTCTATATATGAGAGTTGTATACAATTTTTGATCAGTTGTAAGTTGTATAGATATTGAAGAGGTCACATAAAGTGAACTATTCTTTGCACCGCTTTAGGAAACCTATACACTTGAGTGCTTCTCTTGACACTTCGAATACATGTTTCGCCCAACGAGCGTCACATTGTATTTTTATGCCCAGAACATCAAGAGCATCTAACAGAACGGTGGTTCACCCTGCTTTCCATTACCTTGGAGAGCGCAAACCAAATGGCAAGGAAAATATTCTGCATACATTTCAGCCAATGGGCCCTGTGTCTTTCGCACTTTAAAATCTACTCAATTAACTCTACCTCATTCGGCAATAGCCAGTAAATCCTGACCAAGTTACTCATCCCTAATTCAATTTTTCTCTTCAATAGCTTGAAGACTCGGCCTACTGTCGAATGCATATGAATGATAGAGGTTACTGTCATCCTCGTAGAAGTAGATTGGATTCACGGTCTGACCAGACAGATCGTTAATAAAAAAGAGAGGGAGAAAGAACAGAATCTTGTGCTGGATGAACATCTATCTACAACGACAATAAAACCAGAAATTTTAGAGTTGTGTGTATTGTAGGCCTTTTTGTTGTAAATTTTATTGAGTTTGAGTCTTTATTAAAAACAAGAAAAAATTAAATTTCATTCGTTTTTATACTTGTTAATTTTATCTTCCAATATTTCGATCAACGTCCTTGATCATCGCCAGGGAATATTAAAATTTTTGATTGTGAGTTCCGTCTTTCTTGAAAGGCTTTTGTAAAAAAATTATCAGTACTTACAGCCGATTCAAGATTTAAATGTTAAATCGACCACCCTATACAACAACTCGTTTAGTGTGATCTCTTAGAAAGCTCAGTATAAATCGAGCGAAGGTATTACCGATACCACAAGCTATTAGCTTTGTTATGAGTACTCAGTGCCAGACATTATCAAAAGCATTGGAGATATCCAGAGTTACGACTATACTCTCACAAAACTGGTAGATAGATCGACTCCAACGCTCCTACAAGAACGCCATCAGATCTCCCATAGAGTGATTTCTTCGGAAGCCATACTGTGGATCACTAAGTAAGTCGTTGGTTTCTTAATTACTCACAAGATGATAAGTACGAGTATTTATAAGTATACCTCACTGTGCTCTCCAATCAATGCTCTCCATTACCTTGGAGAGTGCAGAGCAAATCACAATTGACCGGTAATACGCAGGATTATTGGCTTCACCCTTTTTGGGGATTGGCTAGACGTTCGCAACTTTGCGAACAGGACGAGCAAGGTTGAAAAGGTTACGTAATGGACGGGCAAGCTTCAAACGAGCAAGTGCCAAAATACCATCCTGCTCCAGGATGCTTACTTACAACGAGATTCGCAAGAATCCTTTAAACTTTAAACGTGTTCGGAAAAAATATTTAAGGCCTACAACTTAAAACGTTTTCGATTTCGGGAGTGATTGATTGCTTTCCGGCAAGGATGACTTTCCTGCAAACATTTCAGATAATAGGTCAGCTTTATCAACCAGGTCAGTGAATGCCTAGTCGTCTTTAACAATTTCGCATTATCGGTCTCGCTACTCAGGTTACAACCTGTGAATATCGTTTCATTGATTTCTGATTGATTTTTCAGACCCGTTAAAAGGCCCGGACACACTAAAGGTTTTTTTTTTTATTTTAACTTTCATATTGTTAGGGTTTACCATATCGGTTCTCATTTAATAATTTCCTTTAAAACAAATAAATACAATTAGTCGGAGGCTGGAGTCGTCCAAAGACCCGGATTTCGGTATTGTTCCAAAACCGAAGTCTGATGTTTGCCAAACTCTACAGGCTTGGATTAAATTCTCCGGTTTGCAATACTAAATTGCCTACACTATTTTTTTAAGGAAACTCCAAAGCGTTTTTTTTAATCTTTCGCAAGGTTAAAAAACATAAACCAGAGCCAGCCAGGCCTGCTATCAGGCCCTCTAGCTAATGATTTCCGCCACTGGTTTGTTATGAACTAATACTGGGATACATTCATATTCAGACAACCATATTCATATGTCAGTGTCGTTGTTGCTCTGTGCGACTATGAAATATTGGTTATAGAGCTTTTAACTGTGCCGTGATAGTTACCCCCTTTACAGCAACAAAATGCTGCGGGTTGCCAACATGCCCGTATGTACGAGTATGAGTATTTAAACGTTTAACGTTTTGCCACAAGGCCATTCGGTGTTGTTGGCCGGCCAGTTTGTGGGGTTGCTGTATGTATGTGTCTGTGGTCTATGGTTAATTTTCAGGGGAATTTTGGCTTATTGGCCATACATGGTTCTAGTCTTTCATTTGTTTTCCGCTGTTTATTTGTTTTTGTTCTTAGTTTTTTTTAGTTTTCACATTTTTTTGGCATTGATTTATTTTGTTGTGACACCATGTGTTTATGTTACAGTAGTTATCTGGGTTTCATGTCCGTAAATTCATATTCATATGCATAGAGAAATGTACTGTAGCGTGTGTACCAACAAACGAGGGTAGGGCGAAAAGTTATGTGAAAGCATTGTGAGGTAGTTTATAAGGAGCCCTAGGTAAACGGTGTTCCAACCATAATGCATGATGTTAATTTTGAGTCACACCTTAACGTCGAGGTTTTTGATTTTATGCTTTCGAGCTTAATATAAATTGCGATAATTCACACAGCTAAGGCATTGCTGCCAAGAAAATAGTTTAAACCCTCTCAGGTGAATTTGTTTGCATTGTTACAAGAAATATGTTAAGGCAAAAATTTCAAAGGGAGACAAATACTTATATAGCTACAAGGGCTCTCTTGATGTCCATATACTTATATAGACAGGCAAACAGACTTGTGGATATTAACATTGTTTATGATAATAATAAGCACTGTGGTAGTGAACTCTCAAAACTACATAAATGTTTGAAAAGATTCTTTCAGCTGACTTAGGGTTTTAAAGTGAAAAGCCCTAGCAGCGTCACTTTTCTCAGACATAGTGGAGAAAACCTTCTTGGCGATGGGGATAAGGCTCGGCTTATTGCCAATCACTTAAAAAACAATCTAAGGAATAATAAGTCCCCAGGTTTTGATGGGATTCATGAAAAAACTTCCAAGCAATGCGACTTAAATATTTTCAATGCATGTCTTAAACTTGCGCTGTTTCGGTCCCATTTCTTGCCACCATTCTGACCATTGAGGATGTTTGAAATGGTCAAAAGGCTTTAGTTCTTGAGTCAATTACACCTTGTAAGCATGTAAATGCAAGTCTTCAAATTAAATATAGATACAAGAGATCTTGAGCCGGTCAGTCCCCGCTCAAAATTATGTTATCCAGAATAAATAATTTCGCATTTGAGAAAGACCTAATCAAAGATGAGCAATTCTCTCTACAATCTACGAGTATCAGGTAAGAAGGCCAACTGATAATTCTTTAGAGAATAAACGACATCGGCAATCAATCTATAAACTGGATAAATATGTAATTCCCCTTTACCTTATTACAATTATACCATCATTCCTACACACAGAGAAAAAAAAGTTAAAAATCGGTCCCAACTACAAAAGTTCGGTTGAATATACCGAATTTCTGTTGCAATAACCAATATTCCATAGTAATAATAAAAACACGGTTCGAGATATCATTTGATGGTTGCTACAACCATACCATGGTACTCACAGCCAACAACACAGTTATAAAAACCGAATTCAGCTTAACTATTGCTTGCGACAACTGGCGGTTATGGCAACCAACCAATTGTGATGTCAATGTTACTTTAGTGCCAATAATTGGTGGTGACAACAGATTAAATATTTGTAGTGACCAAACCCTGTTTAGTTAGCTGTTGTAACAAATTATTGGTTATGCCAACTTGAAAAAATAAACCCTATAATATTCCATTGGTTCAAGTCACAACAGAACCTTTGTTTACGACGAAAACATATTTCGAAATCCCAAACAAATTATATAAACAAAGAAATGCTCGGACAATTAAAGGTTCTTGGGTTAGACGGTGAATGCTTCCAAACGATACTGTCATATGCCACAGAAAGGAATGAACTATAAATAAAAGGCTTGACTGTAATTTAGCGACTTGGACTTGATCCGAGTTTTCGCCAAAGATAGACCTCCTTATTATTCAAAAGAACAACCAAGTATTTTTGGTGGCGACCTATTTAGATACGGCCACCCAAAGCTTGACAATAAATATTGTTATATACCTTAATTAATTCTTTTCAGATTAGGGCTCAAAGGCGGTAAAATATATATATTTTTATATATTTTTTAAAAAATACCTATAACCAACAATCTATGACAACAACCAACACATGGACAAATTTAGTTCCAATATTCATCTTAATCTGTTAGGATTAACGATACTTCTTTTCCTCAACCGAGTGTCAGGTCCCTCTACTGAAAATTGCTGTCTACCCAATCAACATTCGGTTGTAACGATGGAATACATGGATACTACTTTCAACCACCAACATTCCGACGGCAAAAAATTCGGTTGTGGCAACAAATCTGTTCTCTGTGTGTAACCGATCATCCATTTCAGGTCTCGCTAAATAACTCGAGTACTACTCCGTGGAAAATACCTGCTAGTTTACCGAATGGCTCATTATTATTGCCAATATTATAATCGCTGTATAAAGCCGACTTTGTACCTAGGAAGGTGTACCAAGTCGCTTTTTATGCTGATAATAAGGCTTTAATTGTCAAGGATAAGAGTTCCAACTGTGTGGTTAAAAGACTGGATGACAGCCTTCGTACAGTACGCAGTAGAAAATGGAAAACTAAGATTAGCGTAGACAAGACAAAAGCCATGTCATCCCATGACAACCATGTCATCTCATGACAATCTTGTCATCCCATTTAATGATTCTATTAAATATCTGGGAGTTGTGATAGATAAGACAGATTGTGATCGATTTCCAGAACAGTATTGAATATGCTGCTCTATAAGGCACTGATATGTTTTCGCAGTCTTTATCCGTTTTTGAGCAAAAGATTCAGATTAAATACGGAGATTAAATTGATTATATACAAAATCATTATAAGGCTAACTATGAAATATGGTTGGCCCGTCTGCAGTATCACATATACGAAGTCTTAAAGTGATTCAGAATCGGGCCTTAAACTTCTTCGCCTATATCGTACATACGATCTTAATACCAACTATTGGCAAATAAGGATAAGGGACACAATTGACACTCAGAATCTAAAGTTTTTTTTATAAATGCAGAATATCTGACAACGAACTTATTAGAAGTTTAGCAGACGATATAATTTAGCGAAAAATTATTTTTAGTGTTTTTTATACGATATATGGCTCCGTATTACTAAGCATTTTTCATGATACTTGTATTACACAAAGATTTTTACTATCGTTTCTCCTTAACCTGTCGCTATTTGTAAATATGTAATTTATTTTTAACTAAACCTAAGGTTTATTTGAAGCAATATCTTTTCGATAGTATCTCATAACTAGGATTTGTTAATATTGTAGTTCATAATGATAAAACAATAAAAAAATAAACAAAAAGGTTGAATGAAACCCAAATAATGTTCTTACAAATTGTAATCTATTTAAAATAATCGAAAAATAGCTTCCAAAATAGCTAAGAAGCCAAAAAAAAATCCTAATTTGGTAGTTACTTTTCACCCAACTTAAAAGACGACCCTCATATGTATGTCATATAAACAATTTAGTTCAGTTTTCGTATAATAAATGTTTGTATACTGCCTGGTTCGCGTTTTTTTTTTTCTTTCAAAAAGCCATATAATTATTTCCAGGAGGAGCTGCATGCAGCGCCCACAACGAATGATTACACTTTGAATTGCAATAATTAAAAACGTACAGATTGAAATGCGGTTAAATTGCTCTATAGTATAGTTTTAGGTAAATATTCAACATATGTCCCCCTAACCCGCCTTACCTCACACACCAACACACGCAATCCCTCTTTTTAACTCGCCCCTAAATTATGCTATATTATTAAGTTGCCATTTGGGTTAAAACGCTCTATTAGCAGCCCCTAACCACCAGCAAATAACTTTGGCAAGATTTCAATGGAAGTAGTGAGTAAACAAATTGAAATGGAATTGATTACAGTATTGGTGGCTTGGCATGGACGGCGAGCACTACCCCAAAAAAGAGGGGATAAAGAAGAAGCGGAACCAAACAAGTGTAGCATACTTACAAGGTTTCGTTGCCCCTTCCTATTCCCTAAAGTATGTACGGCTTTCTTACGATTACGATTAAAATAATTCGTATTCCAAGAATTCACTGCAGATTATGGGGTAAGATTTTGAATGCAATGCTGTAGAGAATTGGGAATGTTTTATAAAACTAGTTTTGCTGGCATACTTTTAGGAAAAAAATGTTTTTTTTGTGTAGAAATTTATATTTAATAAAGTAGAGTTTGTTTATTAGGGGGAATAGTTTGTTGTATAAAGACTCGTAAGATGGCAAGAAGGTTAGTGTTTTTTATAGCGAAGAGTTGGTTTATTAGGGGGAATAGTTTGTTTCTAAAAGATTTGGAAGATGGCAAGGATCAAAACATTTAGGAAGCAGACATTTGGTTACAAGACAAAAGCATTCTTGTAGTTGGATTTTTTTCCACTCACTTTTCATCACCAAGGGTTTAAAGTCGCCCACGACCTCAACTATTCTTCTTAACAGGTAAAGAACTTAAATTCCTAAAGCCTCACAGATCATTGCATTTTATGTTATAAAAAGATGCTATAACTTTTTTAACTTGCGTTTTAATTAGTAAGACGTTCGTTTTAATGGCATACTTTTAGGTAAAAATTATTTTTTTGTGTGGAAATTTATATTCAGAGAGTAGAGTTTTTTTTTTTATTAGTGGAGTAGTCTTTAAAGATTTGTTTTTATTTTGGGGGCAAGGTTTCTTTATTGGACTTGGAGGCTGGTAAGTAGCATAGTTTTTACATAATAAATATTTTGGCATATTTGTGGCTGGCTTAGGGTTATTCTCCAGAAAACCCAGATTTTATATTTGCTTAGGGAAAAATGTTCTTAAAAAATCAGTGCAAGAAATGAAAGGAAATTTTTACTTTCATAAAAGGTAAAGTCTATAGTTATATTGTCAAAACTAGAACTATTTTAAAGATAGTTCATTCTTTCATTTATTTTTTTTTAGAATCACGCGTATCTGATTTTTAGATATCATACAATTTTTATTCAGCATTCTTGGTAATTCGTCGTGGAAGCCTTTAGATCGATGCTCGTTGGATTAAGACAGCAAAAGGAAATGTTTACTTTCATTAAAGGGTAAGTCTATGGTTATTTTGTCAAAACTAGAATGATTTTAAAGATAACATTTTTTGATATTATATTTTTTTCAGCATTCTTGGCAATTCGTCATGAAAAGACTTATAGCCCAACAAAGTCTTTAAATCGGTTTCAATACACGCAGAAAAAAAAATATGGTTAGGGTGACAATATTCGAAGAGGATCAAACTATTGTTGGGTATATTATTGGGGCTCAGCAATATTACGATCCTCACAACAATAGTATGATTCACACATAACCTAATAATACATAATGCTATTGTAACATTTCAACAATATGAATATTGCCGTAATCATGCTGTTGTCAAAATGAAATTCAAAAAACAATACTATGGTTGTGATGAACATGTTTTTATTGTAGAGACCATATTATTGTTGCGGTGACCATATAGTAACCATATCTTTTCTCTGCGTGTAGAAACAGACAGCGATTCTGAATCGATCAGTTTAATAAACATGAGGTCTATCTTCTGTAGAGCGCCTTGGTGTGATGGATAGTGCACAACTATCATAGAGGTAAACTCAGCTTCAAATCCGGTTAGGAATATCTAAACTCTTCTTCACAAACTTCTTCCACCTCATAAATGCCGGCGAGATAACAAGTAAGAGATTAATCTCGAGGCTGTGCTAAAGCTTTTCTAAAAAATAAACTAATTTCAAACCGGCGTTAAACAGTGGGCAAGAAGACCCCTTCTTCTTTTCCTTTATAAAATGTTAAGGGAATTAATTAAGTGTCTCTTTCGTTTCCTTTGTAACTTAAATTAGGATGACCCTACTGTGTCTTAGTATGGTGTAGGGTAAAAAATGAGATTTGAGACACTTTTCTCATGTTATGGAATTAATTAAGTCTATTTCCTTTAATTTGTTACTCATAATATAATCACCCTACGAGTACTATGACACAGTGGGCAGTAGGGTAAAAAAATGAGATTTCCCATACTAAATAGCGGGCTCTGGTGAAAAGAAAGTTTTCCAAAAGTATAAATATACTCACAGTCGCCTAGTTTCGACCTAAATACTTATATATTACGTAACGCCTGGCTTCTTTCTGTTTCATAAAAAGTTGAAGTTGAATTTCTTATTGTAGCACAATTGGTGCGCCACCCTGTAGTTGAAACTCTTTTCATTGGCAAAATCTAACTCGACTCCCTGAACTTCAAGGCGATAGTTAAAGGAGTGTATTGCCACTTTAATACAGGTCTGCTTCATACAGAGAAAAATTTAGTTAGAAAGTCGGTTGAAACTACAATAATTCCTTTGCAAAAGAAGAAGATCGGTTGTCATCATTTAATGTTTATAATCGTAATAGATAGTTGGTTCGACATACCACAAGATGATAAATATGATTATCTATTGAACACACAACTCACGAATAGATCGGTCATATTAAGGAATCGCGGAAAAGTCATTTAATTGCCAAAACTGGTGGCTGTGGAAAGCAATAGTTTTGCAAAAAATTGCTGTTGCAAACATTTTTTAGTTATGATAACTAAAATAATATCATAACCAAAACGTGTTGTATATTTTTTTTTTGGTTTGAATAGGCATTATTAAAATAATATTATTGGATTATTACTGGCCAATCGACAAGTCCAATGTTTTTCAGTAAAAATCTTCCAACATCACTTCTAAAGGGACGTAAGACTTTAGTATCTTTATGTCATCGCATCCTCAATCATTTTTCAAAACGTTATTCGCAGTCAACATTTTCATCATGGTAAAGTTCACTGATGAGCAACGTTTGGAAATAGTTAAAAATTACTACCGAAATTCTGAGTCGGTGGCCGCAACTTTAAGAGCGCTTACTCGAATTTTCGACCGTTATAATCGTCCCACCCGACAAGATGAGTGGTTTTGTTAATAAACATAATATGCGTTATTGGACAGCAACAAATCCACATGTGATTCAAGAGACACAATTGCATCCGCAAAAAATTACTGTGTGATGTGGTTGTTGTGGTTGAGATGTGATTGGGCCGTATTATTTCGTCGTGCCATGTTAGAAAATAATTTTTGGCCAGAGTTAAATGAGCTTGACATCGCCCATATGTGGTAACAACAAGACTGTGCCACTGGCAAATTCGGTGAACGTGTTATCTCGAGAAATGGTCCGGTCATATGGTTAACTCGTTCATGCGATTTAACGCTATTGAATTTCTTTTTATGGGGCCACATCAACTTATTGATCTGTGTCAACAAGCCAACAACTTTAGACGAGCTCAGAGACAACATCCAACGCGAAATTGCCAACATTCCGGTCGAAATGTGTGCAAGAGTGGTGGAAAATTGGGTCCAAAGAATAGATCGCTGTACACGGACTCGTGGTGATCGTATGACCGAATTCGAATTTCATTCTTAAAATGTAACATTTGCACTAACCTGGAATACATTTAAACTCTTTATCTTAAATATTCTGTGTTTTATTAATATATAAAATGTGTATGTCCTTAATGGAAAACCCTGTATCTATGGTTTAGAGCACTTGAAGTGTTTAAGCTAAATTAAAATGTGGATTACTATATCTAAAAATGCATTTCTAGAGGTTCGGATAACTTGTATATTTCTCCGATTTTTTACATATTATAACTGAAAATTACAGAGCAGCTACTAACATTCGGTTGTACCGATAGAAAACTAGAGATACATCCAACCTTAATCTTTCGGTTGGCCAAAAAACTCGGTTGGGACAACGAATCTGTTCTCAGTGTGTTGATACGGCCTCCTAACGCCTTGAAAGTCAATCGCTTTTCAGCAGGGCTTCAATGCAATATCAAAAATCGCTCTTGCCACTGTAAGCTAGTTGTGGAGCCTAAATATTTGGATTACCTTCGCCAACATTGGAACCCAATTTTTACTATGGGATAATACTCGACCTATTAAACCACTTCCAGCACGAAGTATTGAAAACATAGCGGCAGTAGCTGAGAGTATAAGTGAAAGCGCCTGGAATCCATTCGGCAACGTTTTCAACAACTTGGCTTGTCGTATGCAACAACTTAAAGCATTTTATGGAAGGATCTTGGTTTGAAAGCCTTAAAATACAGCTTGCGCACGAATTGAAGCCTTACAATCTTCACGTTTCTGGCCGTTTCAGTGTTTGGGCTCTGCAAAAGCTTCTTCGAGCTTCTTCATCCGCTGTTTTCGACCAAACTTTTGTTCAGTGATGAGGCCCATTTCTGGCTCAACGGCAAAGTCAATAAACAAAATTGCCGCATTTGGGCTAAAGAGCAACCTGAAGAGGTACAAGAGGTGCCCTTATACCCAGAGAAATCCATGGTTTGGTGCGGTTTATGGGCTGGATGAATCATCGGTACAATTTTGTCAAAAAGAAAAGAAGATGGCGTAAAAATAATCGTGAATAGTGCTCGCGCTATGATATCGGACTTTTTGCTATCTGCAATTAAAGCCCGTTATCTTGCCGACAGTTGGTTTCAACAGGGCCGTGCTACTTGCCATACAGTTGCCCAAACAATGGATCTAACGAGAGGTCATTTTGAAGACAAGCTAATTTCACGTTGTGAACTGGTAAGTTGACCGCCTAGATCGACCTAAGACTTTTTTCTTTGGGCTACGTAAAGTTCAAAGTCTATGCTGATGAACCAGCTACGATTCAGATTTGGAAGCCACCATTAAGCGTGTCATTAACGCCATACCGGTCAATATGCTCGAAGGAGTCATTCAAAATTAAAGCCCCAGAATGCACACCCTAAGGCGAATTGGGGGCCAAGAAAATTTTATTCAAAAAATAAATGGCATAAAAGGTCCTTTCGAATGAACAATAAAGATTCCACACTTGATTTGAATAACTTAATTATTTGTTTTTAAAAAATAGCTCTAGTTTAATCACCCTATATTACTATTGGGATAAAACAAAACCTATCTTCTTTTTTGCCAAGTTCTTGGCTCGAAAAAAATTCAGCTCTAATCTTGTTCAATTTCCTTGTGGGCAAATTTAATTTTATCGTACAACGTTTTTATGTTAGCTTCCAGCTACATTTGCTTAATGACCTATACGGTCAAATTTATTTAACGTCACTTAACTTGTGCATAAAAACAAATATTCCCTAACAAAAACTAGAATACTCAAAGTACCTCCAACCACCACCCTTTTAAAAAAAGATACACATCTAAATTGGGAAATTTGTGCACACAAACACACACACACACCCTACGTTAACTCAGCGGAAATCCATTGAGACTCCGAAGTACACACGGTAAGGCTTCACCTCTACCATTCTATTCTGTTGAGACAGCAGCAGGAGTAAAGCAGAAACGTGCAAATATTTTTCTTACATTTATTTGAATTTTTGATGATGATGCATGACTAGGGCAAGACCAATATGGATGGATGGGCCCATAACTGCACACAGGTAAGCACAGATTCAGTCCATCAATACTTTCTTGCAAAGTAGCGAAAAAACTAAGGCATACTTTTAGGAGCTCGCACACCAAAAAAATAGTTGAGCGCCATCTGAAACAGAAGCAGCATGGCCCAATGAACGAAGTGGGGAGGAAAACAAAAAAATCTCGTTGATTATGGCCTACTATGTATGTTTGACGCTGTGCCGTTGCGTTCAAGGTAAATACAATTTTCCGTCTGACTGCATTTCATGTACTTACGGAGTGAGAGAGATGAAAGTCGCTCGTTTTCCTTTTTGGCTCCTTCATCAAGAGCAACATCATCAGCATCATTTCATAGCTTTTTTTGTTTAGTATTAGTGCTGACTTTCTTTTTCGTTCTTCATTTTTTCTTTTGCTGCTGTATCTAATATATTTGATTTCCTTGTTTTATCCTTTCTTTGGATTTTTACTCGTATATACCTACATGCAAAAGCTTTGTATGTGCGCGTGTAGATATATTTAACATCCTTCCTTTCCATATCCTTTTAAAACAGTCATAAATATCCTTGACTTGTCATTTTAGCGTAATTTTTATATTCAAGCTGGTGTATATTCTACCACCACCATCTACGCCATCGAAATCTAAAGGTAAACTTGAGAATGTCAGACAGACAGACACTCTTTCAAACAAAAACATATATATATTTATGCCTAAAACTTTGCAAAATTCTTTAGAATTACATGCACAAACTAACGAATATTCACAGCTAGAAGTATGCAGCAAGGAGGTTGAGACCCCTGTTGGTACCCTACACTAGCAGGTCATAAGCAACATTGCAAGTTTGGCTTACATCCACGGTTATACAGATTGTATTTAAGCCTCGAAAAAGACACCTCTTTTTTACATAAAAAGTTCCGAAAAAATATATCTTTTTAGTGTCTTTGAAATGAAATAAAAAAATGGTCTGAAGTCTCTCTATAACCTACGCAAAAAAAGAACCTTTAAAACGTACAGTGAACTGATAATGCAAGATCGTCATGTGACATACCGTGAGATAGAGGCATCTTTGGGCATTTCTTCCACCAGCATACATGCGATATTGCATAAACACCTGGCCGTAAAAAAGGTTTCTTCTCGTTGGATCCCGCACAATTTGACAATCGCTCAAAAAAAAAGCTCGTGTCGACAGGTGCAAAGAAATTTTAAGGAAATACGATCGCGATGCTTCTAAAGACGTTTATAAGATCGTCACAGGTGACGAATCATGGATCTATGCGTATGAGCCCGAAACAAAACAGCAATCGACCGTATGGGTCTTCGAAAACGAGCCAAATGCAACAAAAGTTGTTCGTGGAAGAAGTACATCAAAGCAAATGGCCGCCTGTTTCTTCGGCAAAACTGGTCATGTGGCGACTGTTCCGCTTTAGCAACGTAAGACGGTCAATTCTGAGTGGTACACCACAATTTGTTTGCCTGAAGTCTTTGGAGAAATTCGAAAAACGAACAAGAGAAGACGAATCATTGTGCACCATGACAATGCGAGCTTTCACATATCGGCTCAAACCAGCGCCTTTTTGACCGACCAACACGTCGAATTGATGGGTCTTCCGTCGTACAGCCCTGACTTGGCACACAATGACTTCCTTTTATTCCCGGACATCAAGACAAAAATGCGTGGTCAACAATTTTCATCGCCAGAAGATGCTGTTGAAGCGTTCAAAAACCATGTTTTGTTGTCCAATCGGAGTGAAAAAGTGCTTCGACAATTGGTTTGAGCGCATGCAAAACTATATAAATCATGCTGGAGAATACTTTGAAAAACAATAAAAACCATTTTCAATGATAATTTTTTGTGTGTTTATTGCCGGACCCGAAATATAAATAGCAACCCGTACCACTGTGAACAAATAAGTGCAAATCTTGCCATAAAGACGCAGAGAACCGCATAACACAAATTCAAAATTTAATTTAATTTAAAATGTTCTTTAAGAGTCGAGAACTTATTTTAAGACTCCTATTAAGCCTATCCAGTAATACCAAATAAAACTTAAATAAAAAATCCTTTTTTACAGAGTGTTTTTTTCCACTTTAAAAGGGTCGACATTATGGGCACCTCTTTTGTTTGAATAAGCAACAGTACCTTTAAATAAGAAATTATTTGAATTTGGAACCAAGCTATAAGGCATACTTTTAGGCTATTTTGTTAAAATAACTTTAAGGCCTGTTTACTTACTAATAAAGTCTCACAACATCCCATTAAGAGACTAGGATAAACTTCTCTCAAATCAGTTAGTTGAGCACCATTCAACTCTTAAACGTACTAACTGACCGGGACCTACTTTTTAACACCAGCTCCAAACAGCTACTGCATTTTACAGACATTTGTTTACATGGCTTAGAGATAAATCTCTTAATCGTAAAGTCAGTGGCATTTACGAGGGGGCCTTGTTTACAGTACTTGTATAGAGTATAGCAGACTTTAGAATTTGCGTATGAATGTCTACGCTCCGTAGGGTATACTTATACATTTCTTGTAGCCTTGCCTGTTCTTTTTTTTGCTCTTGCATTGCTTTTACATGTAGTGCATTTAAGAAAATATCTCGTAAATTTCCATAAACATGAATACAATAAGCACAGAGCTAGGGAAGCCACATCAAAAAAAAAAAAAGAAATAGAAGAAAAAGTGTTGCGCGTTTACAAAATAACACAACAGCTGCCGCGGCCGCAGTTGGTGGCATCGCTCAACTTTTATGTGCAGGCATATTCATAGCGTTTTCCGCATGTTGCGCTCTTGACAAAATTCTCGTTACTCGCAGTTGGACCATAAAGTTAGGTGGCAAGGATTTCATTCACTACTACTCGTACTACGGAGCGTTTTTTTCTTTTACATTTTTTTGACAGCTTTTCTTTTCATGCCTGAAGTACACAGGTTGTTTGGGACGGAAGAAATTCAAACCATGATGTTGAAGCTTTCCAAACGTAAAGTGGCGACTTGTCGGCTCTGACTGATGATGATGTTTTGTACTTATTGTGCATTTCAGTGCAACACACTGTCATGTTTTACGATAACTATAAACATAATGGTGTGTTTCTTGTAGTTTTCCCTATTTTCCTTTCGGTTTTAATTTTTTCCATCTTTTCAGTGATTCAGTGTAAATGTTGAAAATGCTCTTCAAGGCAAACCCGTCATTATTGAGCTTGAAATGTTCTAAGTTGTTTCTCTTTGCTTTGTAGTTCTTTTTACATTAAATTTGGGAAAAGTGAAATACAAAAAAAAAAAATAGTGTTTGGTGTTAATCAAAAAAAAAATGTAGCAAACCATTGGTGAAATTTAAGAAAAAATGTAAGATTTAAAGTGAAGACTCCAATTGAAACATTACGAGTGGATATAACGAAAGTTATAAGGAACTTCAATTCCTAACAATACGATAAGCCTTAAAAAAATCCAATCCTAAAAATTACCGCAGTGATGAAAACAAAATAATCACTTTACATTATTTGTATCTGAGCTGCCTTAGATAGCCAAGACAATTTTTTTTACTAGAGTAGGAGCAAATACAGACGACCTAAGGGTGCTGATAGGGTAAGCTCTCAGTGGTTTTTAAAGTGACGAATTATTTCTAACCCAAATAACAATTGACAATTTTTGTTTCAATCCCGCTTCTCAGATTTAGAGAAGTAGCTTTCAGAAACTGGCGTCAGGACAACAACGCCACTACTGATAAACTAGGCAAGCAGGAAAGAACTGCATGTGCCGGGACACTGAGACGAAAAAAACATCTGCACAAACAAAGTCTATGTGCTCAAATTCTCTTCCCCTACGAGGAAGAGCAAGAGTTTCTGGTCATTTGTAAAAAGAATGCGGGATAAACCTCCCTCGATCCCAACCCCTTTATAAGGAAGACCCGATTGTAAAAAATACTCGTAATAAACATAATCCCATAATTTTAATATAATTCCAGCTAAGATTATTGACCTGAAACAGGAGCTTTAACATGAGCTTGAGGTAATCATAAATGACTAGAAATATAGGTATTTTTACAAAAAAAACCTATAACTAAAGAAATACAGAAATTTTAAAATTAAATATATAATTACTGACCCGGTTAGCAAGGTTCACCTCATGGCTAGTATTTTTTGTAAAGAATTCGTCCTTGTCAGATTGCTACCAACCACTTCCCGTGATAGAAAATTCGAGGAGTAAAAAAAAATCTTGCTGAACTCAACGTAAATAAATCCCCGTGACCGAATGGAATTTCAGCACTTGTTCTTAATAAGTGTTCATCGATACCAGCTTGTCCACTAAACAATCTTTTTTAACTATTCGTACTGTGCGGGAGTCTTTCCCTCGTTTTGGAAGATTGCCAATGTAACACCGATTCCGAAAAAGGTTGAAGCTAGTAACCCTGACAACAACCGCTTAAATGCAGTTCGCTCTGCACTCTCGAAAGTGGTAAATCACCATCTTGTAAATTATTTGGAGTCAAATTTGGAGCCTTGTCAACAATCGACAGTACGGCTTACGTATGAACCAACCTACGGCAGTTCCTTTAGGAGCGATGGAGTCGACTACTTCACCGACTTGGTTAAGGTAAAGGAGTAACTCTGGAAATATCCAAGGTGTTCGATAGAGTGTCGCACTCTTTTCAAAGCTTATTGCCCTTGGTGTCGGTGCCAATTTCTCTCGATTCATATCGAGTTTCCTCAGAGATCGCTCTATAAGTATTGTTATAGACAGAGTCTTTTATAGATGGAGTACAACAAACCCTATTTATTTGTTTGCCCACGACTGCAGCATCTGACTCGGAAAGAATCCAATTAATGTAAAAAATTACAAATTTTCATATCAAATGGTTTATGATGCATTAAATCAATCAGTTCTTGCGTGGAGAGAAATTTCAAGAATTTCTCGTAAAGTTTTGAATTTATCGCTAGAGCGACCACTGGCTTGCAAACACGCCTATTGAAATTCAACTGCACATTAAACAATTAACATTAACAATGCGATTCAGCAAGAGAAATCGCTTTACAACATTTTTCTCGCTCTGCTCAGCATTTAACGCATTGCTTCTCGCAGCGATCAGCTTAGCGTTCAACAACGTTCCACTTTGTACAGTAAATAATGCAATAATCGCTTTGTTGGATTCTGTTAAAGAAAACGCTTTAAAACATTCTGCTTTGCTCCCCTCTCTGCTCGGCTTTTATCGCGTGGCTTCTCGCATCGATCAGCTTTTAGTTTAACTGCGTTCTACTCTGTACAGTAAAGAATTTACATCAACAACGCGATTCTGTTTGAGAAAACGCTTACAAACAGTTTTTTCATATTACATCTGATATGTTCTCCGCTCTCTATAACTTTTATCACATTGCTTCTCGAATCGATTAGCTTTGCGTTCAACTCCGTTTCACTCTGTACAGTAGGGAATTCACATCAGCAAGGCGATTATCTTTACTTAAAGGTTTAAAAACTGTTTTTTCATATTATATCTTTTATCGCATTGCTTCTCGCAGCGATCAGTTTTGCACTCAAATCCGTGACGCTTTAAGCGCGCACTCTGCCAGGACCCTAGGACTGAATGTATTGAATTAGTATTTCTACAAAATCTAAATGTCACTTTGTCTAGATAGAAACTGAGTTGCATTCTGTAAGAAATCTGGCACTAGACTTAGAGCGAGTGCATTTAATTCGAGTGCATTTAAAAATAATGTAAGGCCCTTGCCAACATTTTTAACTTGGAGGACAGCTCAGGCTTTTCTGTATTATACGAGGCGCTCTCAAAGTTACTAGGTCTCTAAATGTTACTAGGTCTTACATACGAAATGATTTGATATTAATCGAATCATTAAGTAAATGTAATATTTAGATCCGTAACAAAATTCTAATATTTTTATTACCCATATGTCTATAGTTCAAAGAGGCCAATTTTTTGGTCCATATTGTCCGATCCTAGTTTCAAATTGGCACAAATCTTAAATGTAGGTACATATTTGGATTTGTGGAAAATATTTCCCCGTTCCTGGGTACCAATATGTTGCCAAACCTTAGGGGATGGTTTTTGGGCCCAGAGCCCAATGACCACGTCCATTTATGGGAAGACTAAAGAATCTTTGCTTACCACTTTCAAAAAACAATTGATTTTAAAGTTAATAAATACAATTTTATAGCAAAAATGTCAAAAAAATTAAAAATTTGATATGGAACTTTTTGCCGGATTTAGTCCAATTATAATGCCAACTCAACGCCGACTATAGGACATATATCTGGTTAGACGGACAGACAGCTATGGCTAGATTGAAGTAGAATTTCACTCTCTAAGTATGCATTGGCTTCTCGACGATCTCGTGTTGGGGGTTTGATCCACAGGTGCCGCAATTTTCCTTTTTAACGATATAAAAATGGGCTTCAGAACCGTTTATCTTGGGAGCCAGATCTTTGTCAATCTCGAGATTCTATAAAGCCCAAACTTACAGACAATAACGTTGCGTTTGGTCGTATGCCTTTCGCTACTGAGTGAACTCGACCTTTTAAGCTAGCAATGCGAAATTCGACTAGTGCGTATAATTTTAAGTTGGTGAGATCGATGGCGAGTCGATGCTTAAGGATTGAGTCGCACTTTAGGCCACATTCTCGTCAGCACTTACCACATTATGGCAGTGCCGGTCAGTCTTGTGAACATTTTGTACAATCTTGCGTACAGTAGGCGCCTTTGATCGGGTCAATCGAACAGCCACTATTGTGAAGGCAGGCCCATGATAGACGAATAGATTAGAGTGCTTCAGCGCTGAGTGTTGTGGAAGGCTATCTACAGTGCAAAACCAAGTCAACGAAAATCTGAGGAATTTCGATGTAATCAACCAGAGGATATGTGGGCAATAAAGAATGCGAATTAGATCCGGGTTAGGTTGTTTATTTCCCTGTAGTGATAGACTAGAGAGAAGTACCTTTAAAAGGCTCTGGTCTAATCGCGTGGTTTTTGAAGGCAAAATCTTTTTTCTTGCCATAATAAATAAATTGTTATTTTTAACTTTTGCTTTTATACCTCACGCCATTTAAATTGTACTAATTTTCTGCGGAAGAAAAGGTACCAACCAAGATATAGAGAACTATTTTATTCGCCACAATTTTATTTTGCTATTTTTTTTAATTTTGCCTCAGACGCCACGCCATGAGCCCAGAGTCTGTTAATGAGCCTAGAGTCTGTTAATGGTACTTTTCTCTTTGACTCAACATCTCTGGCATTAGTGTAACGAGACATTGAAACATTTTATTACTTCTTAATTGTATAACTTCTGGGCTATAACTTCTACGGCAGAAGAGTTACCAATCTATTGAGAACTATTTTAATCGCCACAACTTTCATTTGTTATTTTTTAAATTTTGCCTTCTGACGCCACGCCATGAGACCAGATTCTGTTAATGGTACTTTTCTCTTTGATTTAACATCTTGAGTATAAGATAAACCGAGACATTGAAATTGGTACGAGTACTTCTCTCTATGCTATAACTTCTACGGTAGAAGAGGTACCAATCTATTGAGAGCTATTTTAATCGCCACAATTTTCTATTGCTATTTTTTAAATTTTGCCTTCAGACGCCACGTCTTAACATCTCTGACATAAGCCATGATTTAACATCTCTGACATAAGATAAACCGAGACATTGAAAATGGTACGAGTACTTCTCTCTGTGCTATAACTTTTACGATAGAAGAGGTACAAAGATATTGAGAACTTTTTTATTCGACCCAAATTTATTTTGCTATTTTTTAAATTTTGTCTACTCCTCGCTTTGATTTAACATCTCTGGTATAAGATGTACCGACTTCTTTCTGAGCTATTACTAATCCTAGTTCAGAAAATAAAGAATTTTCTAGCACAGAAAGTCTTCTTAAGAGTCTATCTTTCTCTCGTATTCCTTAAATCAACATTGGCTTTAAACAATTCTAAGTCTTTCTTGTGGACTAACTTACTTTGCAATGTTTTTTATGCCTAAACTCCACAGTTGGCCTAAGAAGGATAGGCTGATTACGGCCGGAGGCTTTGGCACTGTACATAAATGGGCATGTGCCAGATTTGCATAAGTAGTCGACTAATACAAGACCGAGTGAGTGACTGTGCGTGTGTGTGTTTTTGTGTATGTGTGTGAAATGGAATGTTTTTGAACTTCATGTCTCTTGAGGTTATAAACAATTTGGAAGTTGTTGTTCGGCATCGGCTAAACTCATCTATATTGCAAAACACATCCTTAAACAAACACTCTCGCACACATACATGCAAATCCTTATCCGAAAACCCCACTCGTACAACAAAGTAATACTAATATTCTGTGTGCCACGCTGAGGCCTTTCACACACACACACAGATAAATATTCTGTTGGTATAGGCCACAACTAGTTTCATTACAATACACCAGGGGTATTAAGGATACAGTAGGGCGATGTGTACGAGCGAGTATATGTGTGTCACTGCAAATGTATGCGTATATGGCACAACAGAACTTTAAAAATGCAAACACGAGAGTCACACAGAGAGTGAGAGAACGAGACCCATAAGACTGAGGCTGACGACAACAATGACAACAGCAGCAGCAGCGATGCTGTTGCTGATGATGATGTCCTCCCTGCTGTTGGCCTTAAGTCATATTTGGCTTTCGTTTATGGCCAGAGCGCTGTGTCCTTCCATATGTACGAGTATAAGCCTCGCTGTGCGTGTGTGTCAGAGCCCTGTGCGACTTCTTTTCTTTGAGTCTATGAGCATGAGATGGTGTGTGTCCTTTTGTACCCTACTCTCGTCGCAGTTAAGCCAGTTTGTGGTTTCTTTTGTTAAAGCAAACACACACACATATTTAGTATTGCATGTTGTGCCCAGCTGGCTAAAGAGAGAGCTTGACAGTGTGGCGACACAATCTTTTTGGGTGACTTTTCTGTTTTTTTTCTTGTGTTTGCTATTTCGTGCAACCCCAAAGCTGCTCGAAAATTAATCTAAGTATAAAGAGGATGTGCACATTTATTTTTGGCATTCACACAACTTTTGTTACATACTTTTTTTTGTTTGGGTTCCGAAATTCCTTCAGATAATTTTAACTAAGGAAAAAAAAACACAAATTATCATAATTTATATGGTGTGCACATGTTTTGGACATGTTACGTTATTCATTCGGTGGCTGGTTGCCTTTTCATGCTTAGAATATAGCATGAGGTCAAAGTTGTTGTTGTTGTTATTGAAATATCAGAGTTCATTTCAGGCGTGCTCTACTCGGATGATGCTTAACATTACAAAGTAGCTAGCCAACTAGCTAGCTCACTGGCCGAGCTTTATTCAAAATGCTTTTTATGACTCTTACAAAAACAAAATGATTCATAATCACGAGAACCATAAACTACTTTCATTACGGCAAAGCGACTGGCGGCACAGTGATTGTGGTGGAGTGGAGATTTAAAAAAAAAATCAAAGGCTTAAAAATTTGTATAATTTTTAAGTATATCAGTGATTATGGTGGGGTGGAGAAAAGTTTTGAAATTTTAAGATTAAAACATTTAAAATTTTTTAAATAACGGGTTTTCCACTAGGGACAGAACAAACATTTTTAATGATCTGTCAGTGTCAAAACTTTACTCCAAATCAACATTTTTATCATGGTTAAGTTCACCTAAGAGCAACGTTTGGAAATTGTTAAAAATTACTACCGAAATTCTGAGTCAGTGGTCGCAACTTTAAGAGCGCTTACTCCAATTTTCGGCCGTAATTATCGTCCCACCCAACAGTATGAGCGACGAACCTCATTTCTGGGTGAGTGGGTTTGTTAATAAACAAAATATGCGTTATTGGACAGCAACAAACCCACCGATGTTGAAAAAGTATAACTGCGGTAGCTCAAAGGCAGTGTTTAGCATTGTCACAGGTGACGAATCATTGATCTATGCATATGAACCCGAAACAAACAGCATTCGACCGTATGGGTCTTTCAAGATGAGCCAAATTCAACAAAAGATGTTCGTGGAAGAAGTACATCGAAGCAAATGATTGCGTTTTTTTCGTTATAACCGGCCATGTTGCCACAGTGCCTTAAGTGGAGCATAGGACGGTCACTTCTGAAAGGTAGTATACAATCATCTATCTGCCAACAGTGTTCGAGGAAATGAGGAAAGAAAATAACAGAAGACAAATCATTTTGCATCACGTCAATGAGAGCTCTCACACATCAGGTGAGACGATAAGCTATTTGACCACTCAAGATGTCGAATTGATGGGCCATCCACCGTACAGCCCTGATTTGACATCCAATGAATTCTTCTTATTCCCTAGCATCAAGAAACAAATGCGTGGTCAACGTTCTTCATTGCCCGAAGCAGCTGTTGAAGCGTCTAAAAATCATGTTTTGGAGGTGTCTCAATCGGAGTGAAAAAAGTGCTTCGAAAATTGGGTTGTGCTCATGCAAAAGTGTATTGATCTTAAAGGAGAATATTTTTAAAAACAATAAAACCATTTCTATTTGTGTTTTTATTGCCGGACCCGAAATATAAATAGCAACCTCGTATTACACTCTTAGGCTGATGTTTGTAGAACCCAAAATAAAAAAGATGTTAAGTTAATTATATCGATCTGAATGAATCTTTATCTGATTCTACTTTGCTCTGCCCAAACTTAATTCCCAGAACATGGGAAGGAAGGAACAAGGGGAAACATCTTTTAAATCAGTAAAATTATTTTACTTACTGACCCGGGGCTACTTTTTAACTCCGGCTCCGAACGGCAAATGCATTTTATAGAAAAGTTTTTTCTCTTACCAGTAAAGAGGCCACCATTAACGAGGTTGAAAGATGCCTAAGGCCGGAGTTGAACCTGGATTTACTGGCATGATATATATACTCTTGATCGTCACAACACGATCGAAATATTGAGCGGTGACCCAATAAAGTATATACAGTCGAACCTGGATAAGTAGGACAATTTGGAGGTACACTTCGAACAAAAAATATAAAAAACCTCTTTAATCAGGAGTTTTAAGCTCCTTAAGTGGGACTTGATTTTTTAGAATTTAACTCTTAAAGAGGGAATTTTTTACTCGTTTACCTCTATGAGTGGCATTTCCCTTTTCATGCTGTTCCTCCAATGGAACGATTTTTGTCTATTATCTCTTTGTCACAACACGATCGAAATATGGATCGGTACCCTATAAAGTATGTAAGTCGAACCCGGATAAGTGGCACTTGCATGAGTTAAGTGGAATTAAGTTTAAGTGGAACAGTTTTGACGGAATAGTTTTGACGGTCAAAACTAAAATAAGAAAAACAGCTTAAAGAAGAAGTTTAAACCTCTATAAGTGGGACTTAATTTTTTAGAATTAACCTCTTAATGTGGGAATTTTTTACTCGTTTACCTCTATGAGTGAGATTTCCCTTTTCAAGCTGTATCTCCAAAGGAACGGTTTTTGTCTTTTTGTTTCTTTTCTCTCTTGTTTTTGCTTTTTACTATGGGAGCCTTTGCAGAGTACCGGAGCAGGGTTATCAGGTTTTGCGATTTCTCGCTAAATATGGCGAGATCGGAGACTTTTGGCGACTTATATTTTGCTGATTTGGCAATTAATCCGGCGGATTTTTCGAAAACGCCCGAAGATAACTTTTAAAATTTTATGAAATAGGAACTTACTCTAAAACGCCGAAAGTATCAATTTTTTTATTCGGCAATTTCGATACTTTAGCTAATATCCGATATTGGCAATAGAAAATAATATAAAAAGAAGTCTTTGGGTGCCAACTCCGGGCTGTACGGAGCATAATCTATCAATTCGACGTTTTGGCTGGTCGAAAAGGCGCTGGTTTTGAGCCGATGTGTGAGAGCTCGCATTGTCATGGTGCACAATGATTCGTCTTCTCTTGTTCGTTTTTCGAATTTCTCCGAAGACTTCAGGCAAAGAAATTGTGGTGTTCCACTCAGAATTGACCGTCCTACGTGGCTCAAGCGGAACAGTCGCCACATGACCAGTTTTGCCAAAGAAACAGGCGACCTTTTGCTTCGAAGTGCTTCTTCCACGAACAACTTTCGTTGGATTTGGCTCGTCTTTAAAGACCCACACGGTCGATTGCTGCTTTGTTTCGGGCTCATACAAATAGATCAACGATTCGTCACCTGTGACGTTCTTATAAACTTCTTTTGAAGCACCGTGATGGTTTTTTTTTTAAATTTCTTTGTATAAATCGACACGAGCCTTTTTGTGAGCGATTGTTAAATTGTGCGGCATCCAAGGAGAACAAACCATTTTTACGGCCAGGTGTTCAAGCAATATCGAATGTATGCTGGTGGAAGAAATGCCCAAGGATGCCTCTATCTCACGGTATGTCACATGACAAACTTGCGTTATCAGTTCACGCACGGCATCAATGTTCTCTGGCACAACGGCCGTTTTTGGACGACCTTCGTCTTTGAGCGAGCGTCGGCCAAGATTGAATTCATTAAACCAGGTTTTTCACAGTGCTATAGGATGGTGCTTGATCGTTATAAAGGGTGTCCCAAGAAGAGCGCAATTTTTAAATCTGGCAACATTCGAAGTGTCATTGTTTGACATTTGAACAATTGTTATTGTTTGTTAGTAGAAGGTACGAGGTTAGTAAAAATGGAGCGCTACACGAATGAACAACGCATTCTCATTGTGAAATTGTTTTACCAAAATGGTGAAAGTTTTGCGGCTACAGTTCGCAAATTGCGATCAATTTGGGGTCACAATAATGCTCCAAAAGAGTCAACTGTAAAGAGATTAATGGATAAATTTGCCGAAACTGGGTCTGTTAGTGATGTAAAGACAACAACGAGCCATCGACCAGGTCGATCGACCGAAAATGTCGCAGCTGTACGTGATGATGTCGCTCAAACTCCATCCATCTCAATTCGACACCGAGCTCAGCAAATTGGTGTCTCCAAATCCACTTTGCAGCGAATTTTGACGAAAGATTTGCATCTTCATGCATACAAAATTCAATTGACTCAGGAACTGAAGCCAGCTGACCATGGACAGCGAAGGGAGTTCGTTAATTGGGTATTGGAGAGACAACATAAAAATGCTGATTTTGCCGATAAAATCATCTTCAGTGACGAGGCCCATTTTCATCTTGATGGCTTCGTCAATAGGCAGAATTGTCGCATTTGGGGTGCGGAAAATCCTCGAGTGATTCACGAGAAGCAAATGCATCCTCAACGTGTCACTGTGTGGTGTGGTTTTTGGGCTGGAGGAATCATTGGACCTTTTTTTATGAAAATGAGGCAGGTCAAGCGCAAACAGTCAATGGTGTTTGGTATCGTGAAATGATAACCAGTTTTTTCTTGCCTAGAATTGAAGAAATGAATGTGGAGGGCATGTGGTTCCAATAAGACGGCGCCACATGTCATACAGCCAGAGAAACAATTCAATTGCTGCATCAGTCGTTTAAAAATTGCGCTCTTCTTTAAGTTCATGCACTCTTGTCGTGATAATCCACGTCGAAAGTTGTGAACAAAAACGCACGAAAATATTCACGAGTTAATTCCATTTTTTGCCAAATTGATTTTTTCAAGTCACTGTAAACAACACAAATGATGGTCGTACATCAAAACGTTCTAAGTACGTTTATGCTAAGAAATGTCAAACTTTTCAATGGAAATGTCAGATGGCTTCAGGCAACACTGAGTGTTGCATAGGCCAGAAATATATATGTGACGCGCAGAATAGAATGGGACCTAAGGCAAAAAAACAGTTTTGTTCAGGAGAGCCATTTTAAAGATTAGATCCCTTTCTATTTGCGCTTAGAATCGTCGACTTCACTTTCATAAAACGCGCATATCTCTGGGAGAGAACACTTTTGGGGCAAGGGATCGGTCTCATTCGATGCTCAGATGTTGTCAACATCAAAAAAAAAGTGAAAATTGATGAAAAGTTTTGTTCAGGAGAGCCATTTTAAAGAATTGGTTCATTTTCTATTTGCGCTTAGAATTGTCGACTTCACTTTAGTAAAACGCGCATATCTTTTGGGGCATGGGATCGGTCTCATTCGATGCTCAGATGTTGTCCACATCAAAAAAAGAAAAAAAATGACAATTGATTTTTTTACCCTTAGGTCCCTTTCTCTATGCGCTGTCACATATAGTAACCCTCGTAAATATCAAAATACCTGAATAAGTGGAAAACTGAATTAGTTGGAATACTCTTTAAGTTGGAAGGAACAGTGGATCCCTTGCTATTCCACTTATCCAGGTTCGTCTGTAAATAGTTTTAATCATCTTAAGATAATCTAGCCATGCCCGTTTTTCCGTCCTTCGGTATGCCAGGTAAAAATTTTCACAATTTTCTATAATAAATGACTTATTATGATAGAAAATAGACAAAATTGGCCCAAGGGCAAAAACGTTTTCCTTATATGCACTTAAGGTACCTCGAAAAAATTACACCCTCTTTGAGTGTTTGCTCAACAGAAAGCGAATATAATTTATTTGTTTGACTGGACTTCAAGACCACTGTTCCTTAACATTAGCGAATTGTTATGCTAGTCATCGTCAAAGTGCGTAAGACAAGAACAAAAAAAAAATGATAAACTCAAGACTTGGAATAATTAGAAAATCCAAACAAAGACAGTAGCCGACTTTAAGAGTAACTCCAGCATCCCTGAAATCTCAAATCAAACATCAGTTATATTTATAAATTTCGAACGAACGAACGATTAACGGATTTAACAATTATCCCGCCAAATAATAAATTTCAAGAAAAAAAAACAAATAATAATAAAAAATGCTGGCTCAAACTTGTACCCTGCTCATATTCTTCCTAATCTATTGGCTGTGCTTCGTGCCCTTTATTGTGTGCCTGGCCATCGAATGTGGCATCTTGCAACCCCAAACCACGGATCAGTTTGTCTGTCAATATGGAGGACTATTTTTAATTCTGTGCATAGTCTATGTCATTTTACGGAGTTTAATGGAAAACTGCTATACCAAATATGAGATAAGGTCACGTTTAAGGCGTCTGTGCCTGCGTCAGCAACTGGAAAAATTGGAAAGAGGTGAAGTGCAGACGGCTCAAGTCTGGGCTGGTTCGGCCGACGAGTGGTCGGAGAGATTAAAGAAAATCGAAAATATTGTGGAAGTGAATTTAAAGAAAATGGTCGAAAGTGATTTGAATATGCATAAAGGCAATGGATTGTAGTGGATTCATAGAATATTTTAGCGGTCATCCAAGTATTTGTAATTGTAATCTTCCACTTGTAATCGCCATAATATTTTAAATGAAATGCTTTTTATTAAGACTATTTTTATATTGGATATAAATAAATTAAACTGAATCTACATCATATCCCACAATACATGATTATTTTTATAGGCTAAGATAGATAGCTTCTTTGGCTCATCAGTCGTTGTGAAATTATTGAGCATAAAGGGCTGTGTGTAAGAATTGTTTTAATTGTCTAAAAAGAAATTTTAATATTAAATTAAAATAATTTATTAATACTCCTTCTCTTTTGTCTGTATTCGGAGATATGCTCAAAATAATTCTACAAATTTACATTTGTGCTTGTTATTGGCTCTGCCTTGTACCCGCCACCGTTTACTTGCTCTACCAAACCTACATCGTTCATCCCGACAATGTCTGGGACGGCATGATCCAGTTTCCCCTATTATTGTTCGTCTTGATCCTCCTTCATTTGCTGATTCATCGCATTTTCGATAATTGCTTTATTAATTATAAGGTACGCAAGAGGTTAAGGAAGATCACTATCAAAGTTCAGCTCCAGCGCTTAGAGCGCGGTGAAATTTCATTGCATGAAGCCCAAGACTATAGAACATTCACCAGCATTAAATGGACGAAATCCCAAAAGAAGTGTGGTCCACATGATGAAAAGGGTCTTTTGAAAAAATTTTCTGCGGGCATTTTCGGGAAGGAGCAGAAAAAGGATTATATCGGAATACATGCGGTGGCACCTTTGAAAATGGGCCCCACAAAGAAATTGCCTACGGTTATGCCCAAGACGAGACTAAGAGCAGATTATATGAGAATGCATGCAGTAGAGCCTCTTAATTTGGGACCCACAAAGAAATTTCCTACGGTTATGCCCAGGAAGGCACTAAGAGATGATTATAGGGGAATGCATGAAGTAGCGCCTTTAAATTTGGGCCCCACAAAGAAATTGCTTATGGGCATTACCGATAAGGAATCCTTTGGGGATTATATCGGAGTGCATGCGGTAAAGCCATTGCTGAAAAAGGAAAAAACGGAGCTAGCCACATTAGCGTTCTAGAGGATCCCCCTTTATTGTTACAGCAAGTGTTTACAAAATAAGGAAAATTTTGAAATACGAGTAGTTAAAGGAAATCCTGTGAAGCAGGAGTAACTAAGGGAGTATAGACCAAATGGACCACAAATAATAAAAGAATTTATTTAAGCGGAATATGCAGTGCCAGAGGAAAGGTGGGGCCCACACGTTTGGTTTCTGCTTAACAACAGTTGGGAATTTTGGAAAATCATAAAAATCCCACAGGTTCGAAAATTCCATAGCATCTAACCAGTTCAGATTTATATAGGATAAAGACTTTTCTAAGGTAAATTCTTTAAGATTTATAAAGATTTTTTTGAATATATAATGTATACCTTTTATTTAATAGACACTCAATGGCGAACCAAAGTAGAGGCATTAACTTATGGACCCCCCCAATAATGATAAAGGCTATCAAAATAATGGATTTTTTTTAAAGGAACAACAACGTAGAAAACGCAAAATAATTTTTGTTTATGTATGACCTTTTGTTAAACTATAAAAATAATAATTAAAAATATTTTCAAACTTAATTGCCTCTTATTAAAAAAATATTCAAAAAATACTTTTTTGGTGGTGCCTTCCTTCGCTTAAAAATTTTCCTCTTCAGAATAGCACAATGTGTTAACTTCTAAGTAAAGAAAATAAACATGGAATCTAGCCAGGGCTGTGGAGTTTTTTTAGAATCAGCCTACTACACGATGGACTTTTATACAAACTTTACAAACTGAAATGCCCGACATATATAATTAAGCTGTTTAAAAATTTCCATACTGACAGAAGATTTGTTGTTTAAATAGATGGAGAGAAATCGGCGGTTAAATATATCCCTGCTGGAGTTCCTCAGGGATCTGTTCTTTCTCCTTTGTTATACTCGCTTTATATTTCGGACTTTAAACCTTCTGTCGGAAATGAGGTATAGCTTTTTATGCCGATGACAGCGCATGCATATGCCATGGAAAAGTTTCAAATGCCATAGTATGCCATAGACAAATACTATTCCAGATGGAAAGTAAAAATAAACGAGGAGAAGTCCCAAGCTATTTTATTTCCTTTCAATAAATCTCCTAAAAGAATTCCTTCCATAAAACTAATGGTACCGCGAAAAGAAATACTCCTATCAAAATCATTTAAATACCTTGGAATCATTCTGGACCAGAAATTAACTTTTAAGAATCATCTAGAGGAGGTGTGTCTAAACGCTACAAGATGTGGACGTGCATTATATCCGTTATTAAATAGGAAATCAAAATTACATTCTAAGAACAAACTTCTTTTGTACAATTTATGCATTAACCCAATCCTTACATATGGCTGCCAGATCTGGAGAGATTGTGCATAGCAAGAAACTTTAAATTATTCAAAACAAAAACCTTAAAAAAATTTCCAATTTACCTTTAAGATTTCCTACTGCAGAACTTCATAGACTATCCAAACAGAATAAATCCATAACATAATAGACGACTTGACGCTGACATTTAATGACAAATGCAGAAGTTCAAACTACGCCCATCTAAGAAGTTTAATTTAACCATAGCTAATTTACTCTATAAGTTTTATTATAGACAAATCTAGTTATTGCTTTTAAATCTTCTTATTATTTTGTGATATTCAGCGTAGGTTTTTTTTATATCTTTTTTCCCTATAAACTGTTTTTATGTAATAAGTTAGTAATTAATCAAGTAATTATAACTATTTGTTGAAATATCTTTACGATAGAACTCAAAACTGGGTAAATATAAAACCCCTGTAGTATTGATAGCAAATAAAACAAAAACAAGTAAAAAATGTTAAGTTTGGCTGTGCCGAACTTTGGATACCCTCCACCAGATTCCCAGATAAAAAACTATTTTTTTTTAATTTTTGTAATTTAGGTCACGATAGGTCAAGCTAGTGATAAGTTATCTTTATATTATTTATATTATCAAAAGAGGCTACCCACTATCAACTCAATCTGGTGCAGAAGTGTGTTCTATATAGAAATCTTTATGTGGAAAATTTCATATCGATAGGTCAAGTTTGTAGTGAGTTATCGTCATATTATTTCCCAAGGCCTTTAAGACCGTTTGTATGGGAGGTATCAAAAGAGGCTACCCCTATCAACTCAATTTGGTGCAGAAGTGTGTTCTATATATAAATCTTTATGTGGAAAATTTCATATCGATAGGTCAAGTTTGTAGTGAGTTATCGTCATAGTATTTCTCAAGGCCCATAAGACCGTTTGTATGGGAGGTATCAGAAGGGACCTCCCAATCTTAAGTCAAATTGGTCCAGAAGTGTGCTCTACATAGAAATGTTTATGTGTAAAATTTCATTTCGATAGGTCAAGTTAGTGATGAGTTATCGTCATTGTATTTCTCAAGGCCCTTAAGACCGTTTGTGTGGGAGGTATCAAAAGAGGCTACCCAATATCAACTCAATTTGGTGCAGAAGTGTGCTCTATATAGAAATGTTTATGTGTAAAATTTCATTTCGATAGGTCAAGTTAGTGATGAGTTATCGTCATAGTATTTCCGTAAGACCGTTTGTATGGGAGGAATCAAAAGAGGCTACCCAATATCAACTCAATTTGGTGCGGAAGTTAGTGATGAGTTATCGTCATTGTATTTCTCAAGGCCCTTAAGACCGTTTGTGTGGGAGGTATCAAAAGAGGCTACCCAATATCAACTCAATTTGGTGCAGAAGTGTGCTCTATATAGAAATGTTTATGTGTAAAATTTCATTTCGATAGGTCAAGTTAGTGATGAGTTATCGTCATAGTATTTCCGTAAGACCGTTTGTATGGGAGGAATCAAAAGAGGCTACCCAATATCAACTCAATTTGGTGCGGAAGTGTGTTCTATATAGAAATCTTTATGTGCAAAATTTCATTTCGATAGATCAAGTTTGTGGTGAGTTATTGTCATATTATTTCTCAAAGCCCATGAGACCGTTTGTGTGGGAGGTACCAGTAGGACTTTTCCGATCTCAACAGAATTTGGCGCAGAGGTGTGTTCTATATAAAAATCTTTATGTAGAAAATTTCATTTCAATAGTTCAAGTTTGTGGTGAGTTATAGTCATATTATTTCTCAAAGCCCATAAGGCCGTTTGTATGGGAGCTACAAGAAATGGTGGCCCAATCTAAACCATTTTTACATAGATGATTGCGCCTATATAGAGATTATTATTTGCAAAATCTCAGTGATTTTGCTCAAGAAACTGGACGGATATTTCCAAATAAAAAACTTATTTGTATGAGGTAGTAACGGTTGAGGGTCTTTAACACCAACTTCCCGTAGAGCTATATAGCCCATTTTCAATACCAACCATGCTAGGTAACTACACATGTTTGTGCCAAATTTCAGCTCCATAGCTGTTTTCATACAGGCTCTATCTTGTTTTCAACAGACGGACAGCCGGACAACATGGCTAGATCGTCTTAGATTTTTACGAGGATCAAGAATATATGTACTGATTGTTGGGTCTCCGATGATTATTTCAAGGTGTTACAGACAGAATAACAAAACTTATATACCCTCCATTGTATGGTGGGTACATTGTATGAGGGTACAAAAAAAAACAAAAAAAAATCAGCCTACTAAAGGGTGGTTAAATTTTAAGGGCCGATGTTGAATGTGAACCACACCTAAACGTCAAGTTTTTTTCTGCATTTCATTTGATATTTCTCAACTTCGGAAGAACTCAATTTGAACCATGGAAAGATACACAAGCGAGCAATGCTTTAAAATTAGCTACATTTTTATCTCAGTGGATTCGTTAATAAGTCGAATGGCCGCATTTGGGCGAATGATAATCCAAGATTGATTGTCGAAAAAACAATCCACCCACAAAGAGTGACTGTTTGGTGCGGTTTATGGGCTGGCGGCATTATCGGGCCGTATTTTTCAAAAATAAGGCCGGTCAGGCAGTAACTGTAAATGGTGTTCGCCGGCCTTTTTTTTTCCCAAAATAAGGCCGGTCAGGCAGTAACTGTGAGTGGTGTTCGCTATCGTGAGATGATAACGAACTTTTCATGGCCCGAATTGGATGATATGGATGTGGGCGATATGTGGTTCAACAGGACGGCGCCACTTGCCACACAGCTAACGAAACAATGGATCTTTTGCGCGACAAATTCAATAGCCGTGTTTTCTATAGTCGTGGCGATGTTAATTGGCCGCCAAGATCATGTTATTTGACACCGTTGGACTTCCTTCTTTGGGGTTATTTGAAAGAAAAGGTTGACGTCGATATGCCAGCCACAATTTAAGAGCTCAAGTATGAGATAATTCGGCACAATTAACGGCATAGAAGCTCAATTATGCCTCCGCATGAGCGAATTTGGACCATCGGATGGAGGTGTGCCGCCGAGGTCGCGGCGACCATTTGGCCGATATTTTGTGCCATACTTAAATAAACCATACCAATATTATCATAATAAAAAGAAATGACAATAGTTTCCTTAATAATTTGTGTTTTTTTTCAGAATCAACATCCAAAATATGATTTTTGAACCCTTCGATAGATGCTTCGGGCTAGGAAATAAGAAGAAGTCATTGGGTGCCAAATGCGGTGGATGACCCATCAATTCGACATCCTAAGAGGTCGAATAGCTCATCGTTTCAGCTGATGTGTGAAAGCTCGCATTGTCGTGATGCAAAATGATCCGTCTTCTCTTATTATCTTTCGTCATTTCTTCTAATACTGTTGCCAACCAGACGGTTGTATACCACTCAGAATTGACCGTCCCACGTTCCACTAAAGGCACTGTGCCAACATGACCGGTTATACCGAAAAAAACGCAATCATTGGCTTCGATGTACTTCTTCCACGAACAACTTTTGTTGGATTTGGCTCGTCATGAAAGACCCATACGGTGCTGTTTTGGGTTCATATGCATAGATCCATGATTCGTCACCTGTGACAATGTTATACACTGCCTTTGAGCTACTGCAGTTATACTTTTTCAACATCTCTTTGCACCAATCAATACGAATTTTTTTTTTTGAGCATTCTTCAAATCAAGTGGGATCCAACTAGAACAAATTTTTTCACGGTCAAATGAACATGCAATATCTTTTTAATGTTTTCCATACTTATGCCCAAGAATGCCTCAATCTCACGTTATGTCACATGTCGGTCATGCTTAATCAGTTCACGCACAGCATCGATGGTTTCTGGCAAAGTGACCGAAGTTGGACGTCCTTCACGAAATTAATGCTGGAGCGAACAGCGTCCGAGACTGAACTCTTGGTACCAGCGATTAACAGTGGGTTTTGATGGTGCTTCATTGCCAAAAGTCGAAACAATTTGATTTAAACACTCTTGTCGCCGAAATTCGTAAAAATCATAGCACGAAAATGTTCACGGGATAATTACATTTTTTGACTGACATGAATTTTTCAAACAAAACAATTCGCCCTCAAACGACAAAACGTTCTGAGTGAAGTTTTGCTAAAAAATATCAGAGTTTGGAAGTTCCATTTTGTATCTGGCTATTGTCAGGACCCGAGACATAAATAGCAACCCTCGTACGGCGAACTTTTTTTTGTTGGTAAGAGCTACTCATCACATCATAGCCTATAGGAAACGCTTTTAATTTCGAAATTTGAAAATTGTTTCGTTAATCAAACCACCCCAAGGTTTTGAAATCATGTAACTCATTTCATCAGCTAGTAATCTCCACAGCACTTTCGTATGAAATCACATTGAAAACGCCTATTTTTAGTCATGAATAAATTCCAACGTATCTACACCATATATCTCAAGCATGCATGATTATTTCTATATGGGAAAGACAAAAGATTTAACCGCAGCGATGACTACGCCGTAAATATCTTGAACTCATCTCGGATTTATCGCAACGCAAATGAGCTGGTGGCAGTCGTTGTGAAATTAGCCACCGTAACGGATTGATTACGAAGAGATAAGAAATATTCAAAATAACTTGAGCAATACAAAAAATAAACCTAAATACTTGATAAGTGTAACGAAGAGGCCAAATCTTGAAACACTCTTTTTGGCGGCCTTTTGGTGCTTGGCGAAATGATTAAAAAAATCATACAGATTTTCATTTGTGCCTGCTACTGGCTGTGCATTGTACCCTGCGTCGTCTATACGCTCTACAAAGAGAATGTCATACATCCCGACAATGCCTGGGGCTATTTCACCCAGTATTCGATATTGTTTTTCGTTTTCATCCTCGTATATTTGCTGATCCATCACATTTTCGATAAATGCTACATGAAACATGAGATACGCAAGAGGGTGCGCAAGATCACCATCAAACGTCAGCTGGAACGCTTGGAACGTGGTGAGATTTCACTGGATGAGGCGCAAGACTTCAAAACATTCACCAATGTCAAATCACCGAAATCGAAGAGAAAGTGCCCTCCGGGTGGCAACAAGGGGCCAATTAAGAAGTTGCAGTCTGGCAACACACCAGTTGGCAGTCCCCGCATGGTTCGGCGTAAGGATACTCTTGGAGTGGATTCGCCGAAATTGAAGTCTGGCAACACACCAGTTGGCAGTCCCCGCATGGGTCGGCGTAGGGATAATCTTGGAGTGCATGTCGATTCGCCACTAGCGAGAAGACATAAGCCACCGGCAGCTGCAATACCGTCAGCAGCAGTCCCAGCGACGTTGCCACCATCGTACAGTGAGACCGTCAGATGTGATCCAGAAGTTCTGATAACAGTCACCGAAGCCTAAGTTGTGACAAGCAACGTATATGACACAGAGACTGGCGGACGGACGGACAGATGGACGGACAACATGAACGACAGAGCAAGTAGACCCAAGATTCGATAACGTATGCCACTTTTAGCTTAATAAGAAGCTGAACATAAGCATACATAAGTATAAATACATATTTGAACTTTTTTATTTATTGCGATATCAAGAAAAAAGAAAATTAAAAAAAAACAATAAAATAAAAAAAACCTGAATAAAAAACTAGCAAAAAAGCTTTACTTCTCAATGTTTAGAGGGGCCAACTGGAAATAGGTTTTTGACCGTCTTGGAAGGGCTCTAAATTGACTACACACAGAGAAAAGAAAGAAAAAAGAGTAGGAAATCGGTTGAAACAACAATGATTTGGATGCAAAAAAAATTTCGGTTGCAATCACCGAATGTTTATAATCGTAATGGATATTCGGTTCGAAATGCCACAAGATGAAAAATATGATCACCTCAGAACTTATTAATCGGTCCTTCAAATGCAACGCGAAAACAACTGGTGTTTGTGGCAACCAATAATATTACAAACAGTTTGTTGCAGTAACCAATTGTTAGTGATGATAACTATAACTTCATTATGACCA
This sequence comes from Hydrotaea diabolus, assembly GCA_963513945.1. NCBI lineage: Eukaryota > Metazoa > Arthropoda > Insecta > Diptera > Muscidae > Hydrotaea > Hydrotaea diabolus. The sequence goes on from OY740717.1 coordinate 21,529,774, forward strand.
AAATCGGGCGGCTTAAGGGTATTTTATTTTTTAAATAAAATAATTCAAGTGTTACTGGCATTAAGCCAATCGATTACCCAACCTTGCTTTTAGTAAAATTAGCCATCATATTTTCCATGTTTTCCTCATCATGACCTTTTCTTTGAATACTTCACGTAATTCAATTGTCTAAGCAAATAGTTTTTTGCGTCTGACAACTATTTTTTTTTTTTGATAAACATATGTGGTGTGTGGACTACTTCGTATGTTCCACCAATATTTGTAATGCCAATTACTTAAAAATACAGAGCACCAACTAAGATTGAGTTGTACTGATGGAGTAATCGACGTGCATGTTACCTCAAAAAATATCGGTTGTAGCAACGAATCTGTTCTCTGTGAGTAAAAGGACTGACCATGATTTAATCACATCAAAATCAACACAGTCATTAAGAAGCTGGGTAAGAACGAGGGCCCAAGCTGAGACACACCACTAGATAAACTCGTTGTACCAGAGTCATTAAGAAAAACGAAAGAAAGGAGTGGCCCAATTACCGACCACTGAGACATACCACAAGACAAACTTATTGTACCAGAGTCACAACCTCTTAATTTTACATATTGTGATCTATTTCGAAAGTATTACAACAAATTGCAGTGTAACGTCTGAATATGTATTGAATGGTCAAGGCGGTTAAAGAACAACTATTTTCATCTTCCAATTTTTCCCTAAGCATTGCTGTCATACTATGACCTTGTAGGCATATTAATAGTCATTTATTCGTCCGAGATCGAACTACAGTCCAATATCAGAGACCTTAAAGTATGCTCGATAATCTTCGAAAGTGTAGGAAGAATACTTATGGGACAATGTTTATAAAACTAATATGATTTTCCCCTATCAAATAGATCTCACTAGGGTTCCATAAGCCGATCGACTTTTAGGCATTAAGTATGCGCTTTTATTTATTTTTGCCGATTAAGAAATACATAAAAATTGAATTTACTTTTAATACCGTATGCCTTCAAAAATGTTCTAGATTCATCCAGAGCAATTATAAATTTATAAAAATTAATTATATTCAGCAGTAAAATTATGTTCAACAGTATAATAAGTTTATTTTTATTATTTTTTAAGGCGAACTGATAAACACCGAAACTCAAAATTCTCGAATAACTATTGGTATCCATTTACCCGATGTTGAGGTGGCCGAAGAGATAGTCGGTTCCAAGGCCAAAGAAAAGGATAACATACGGGGGCGTCTTGACAAGAGTTTAACCAATAGGCGCGAAAAATGCTATAATGATGGCAATGGTGTTCCAATACAATTAATGCATTATCTGAAGTCACCGCCTGTTTGTCGATACACCATAATAATCCAGTACTTATATGTGACAGCGCATAGAGAAGGGTAAAAAAATCAATTTTCATTTTTTGGTGTGGACAACATCTGAGCATCGAATGAGACCGATCCCATGCCCCAAAAGTGTTCCCTCCCAGAGATATGCGCGTTTTATGAAAGTGAAGTCGACGATTCTAAGCGCAAATAGAAAGTTCATTCTTTAAAGTACTTGGTATTGCAAGTACTGGGAACTACATATTCAGCAATTGAAAACCAAATTATCTCGAGCTGTAGGAGTCTTATATAAGTTTAAGAATAAATTCAATTATAAAAGCAAGATTTTGATTTACCAAGCATTAGTACAGAGTAACCTTAATTACTTAGCTTTACTGTACGGTTACAAAAAAAGTGTTGAGTTCAAATCTCTGTTCAGGTTCCAAAATAGAGCGTTAAAAACTGTTGCGAATCTTCCGTTAACATATTCTACTATGTCTTTATACAAGAATGTATTTCCATCGTCGTTACCTCTTTATGGAATCTATAAAATGCAGCTTTTATTGTATGTATTTAGATGTGTTTACAACATTGGGCATCATACAATTTCTTTTGCCATAAACCAAAGTTCATTTAATACCAGAAATAACACAAACTTGCGGGTGGCCAGGTGTAGGCTTGAGCTTACAAAACAGATAATTGAATATATGGGCTGTAATGAATTTAATAAATTACCAAATGATTTGAAGACTATGAACAGAATTTCCACATTTAAGAATCATCTAAAAACTTATTTGTTGCAACATGTTCATGAATTTATAAATTAAATGATCCTATCTCAATAATTTAAAATGTTTTTGCCGAATTCTTCGAAAGAAAGTAAAGTGTAGCTAAATATTAAAAAAAAAATTAATGCCAACTTGCCTCTGTAATGTCTATAAGCCGCTGAGGCTTCAATATCAATTATGTAGAATGCTATTACAAATATTATTTTTCAAATATTATATTGTTTTATATAATATATTATTTATGTAATATAATATTTAAGCATGAAATTGTAGAGAACAAATAAATAAAGGAGAGGTCATTTTGTGTTGAAGCTTATTTTTCAAATGCGCACTCCATCATTGCAGTGCAGCGTGCTTTTCGTTAACGATTCGCTGTTCCCCCACGCGGACTTCTTTCAATTGTAAATTGGGTAACTTCATTGAGAACTGCAGGAAATGAGTCATGTATATGAAGGGGACCTGAGAGAAGGATTACAACACCACAAAACATCGAGAGAGTTAGAGCAGCAGTACTGCAATCTCTGAAACGCTCTGCTCGGAAGCAATCACTTGGTCTTGGCATAACCAGACGTTGCAGACGGTTTTTTTCGGCCAGCTCTTGAGGCAATGCAATCAGAGGATACATGGTTCCAACAGGATGGTGCCACTGAACACACAGCGAGGGTTACCATGAATTGTTTGAGGCGAATGTTTCCCGGACGACAAGCTCACCAGACTTAGCCTCATGCGATTTTTTCCTTTGGGGTTACCAGAAGTCGAGGGTGTATATCAACCGTTCCAAGAGCTTGATTAACAATATTGAGACTGAAATTGGCAGAATACCAGTGGACATGCTTGTTTGAGGTCATGAAAACTTCAGAAAACGCATGCAGCAGTGTGTGGATAGCGAAGGTCGACATTTGCCAGATATACAATTTAAAACCATGTAATTTAAAAATTCCCTTTCTGTTTAATACAGTTAAAATATAAAATCAATTTTTCAAAGGTTCATAATTTTTTTATTTCATTCCCAAATAAGCAAAATTCCGCGCTCCACCATGTATATTAATCGACTACTTCAAAAACTAAATTTTGGTTTAAAATTGTGTAAAGAAAACTTGAAAAGTAAGGTTTACAACAGTAGTTCTCATTCGTTTGGGGAGAGCCTGGCCTTATAGAGTTCGGTTTTACTTTCAACAATTGCAGCAAGGCTTTTTGAAAAGGGTTCTCACGGACCCGAAATCATGATAAAAGTAGTGTGCAGCCACGAAAATCAATGTCACTTTGCCATTTTGTTAAAAACTTGTCGTCTATTTAAATATAGAAGCAAGAGGTCTTGAGCCGGTTTAATCCCTGTTCAATGAGTTTAAAAAAACTTGAAAATGAATAATGTACAAACTACTTCAAATGAATAATGTACAAATTACTTGAAATTCCTCATGTTTATTAATTTATAATTATTCAGACTTTTAAAAAAAAATTACAAAGAAAATATTTCTTTTATTACAAAATATTACATTTTCCTTTGCCTAAAAAAAAGTCGACCTTAAACGAATTTTTTATACTTAAAACTTTTAAAGTCCAAAAGTCGACTTTTATTTTTTTGAAATAGTCGAAAAATCGACTTTTAGTCTTAAGTATTGACCCTAGCTCCCACACAACTTACCCTTCCAATTTAAAGTCCTGTAGCTCTAGAACCCACAACCTATGTCCGATTAGCTCAAATATGGCACAGTACGTTATACTTATATAAACTCTTGTAGCTAGACCATACAGCCTCAATAAAATATACCTTTTCCTTTCTAAACACATATTAAGTCCGACCATGCTTAAACTCCAGAAAGTGGCTCGAAATCTTCTAAACAATAAAAAGGTGTCAGGAAGGTATACTACTCTGTTTGTTTATAGTTTTTGATTAAATGAAAGATAATGGATCTTACATTGATAAATGTTTTATTTAATGTCGGCAAATACTTATGTATCCATTCTTCCATTCTAGAATTCACATATTGAGTCCGATCATGCTTAAACTCCAGAAAATGACGTGAAGTCTTCTAAATAACAAAAAGGTGTTGAACAGGGTGTCCGTCGGGAAGGTATACGCTTCGGTTGTTTAAAGTTTTTGCTTAAATGAAAGAGAATGGATCTTATATTGATAAATTTTTAATTTAATGTCAGCAAATATGTATGGAATACAGTATCTGATAAAGCACATTTTTCATTACATTCAGCACGGCGTCGAATTGAGGCTGATGGATTGTTTTGAACTTTTTCTTGAGCAGCAGTAATATTTTCCGCCGATCTTGCAGTACGTTGTTGTTCATGTTTGGGCCTATCAGCTACAGACCCTCTTTTTTCGATATCATTCACTACACATAAAATAGTGCGTTTTGTGGGACGTTGTTTCTCCCAAAAATTTCACGTTACTTTCGCATTGTCACAGTAATCGATGATTGATTTTGATAAAATGTTTTAACAATTAAAACACGTTGGTTTATCAAATATTTTTCCATAATAATTTTGCCACGTCTCTACTTTACGACTGCCAAATATGAACTGTCAAGACTAATGTTTACCAAAATGGCGGCAAAACAAAGTAGTATATCTTCCTGGCGGACACCCTGTATATCTCAAAGACAGGCCGCACCAGACTTTACATTTTTATTTTTTTTTTAACATAAATTAGGCACTTTTAAATATTCAAAATTTCCCAATGAATGCCAAAACCTCTCGTCTAATGACGTACTTCCTTGTTGACCAACCAAAGTCACTGGCCAAATAAAGGTAAACCAGCGTATATACCCAGACCCAGAAATTCGATATTTATATCGCCCAACCGTTTGCACAAAAATTCCGTATGTTTAGTCAGAGAGACGAGAATGGTGGTCATTTCGTCTAAAATAAAAATAATCCAGTACTAGCATTGAGCAACGTCCTTGATAAGCTAGTAGTACATGTGGGCTGGCATAGCCGAATGTAAGTACATCCTATAGGCAGCACTCACGCATACACACGCAAGCACGAAGGTCGCAAAACCCATTTAATTTAACTTTCTAATAAGTGTTATCGCCTCGGTAGGTATAAGTGCGTGCGTGTGTGTAGTATATGTAGAACACTTTCAGCCAAAGGCCAGAGCGGATGCCCCGGCGAGGGAGAGGAAGGGACACATAACATTTCATTAGCATTAAATGTAATGATTAACATTTAATGTTTATTCGCTGTATTTTTTTGTTTGTTTGTTTGCAATTTTGCTTTTATTTGGCGGGTGATTGCTCGAACAAAAGAACTCATTTACGAAGGAATGCATACATACATTTTGTGTGCGCACGTCTGTGTGTATCAGGATAATGTGAAACACTCACACACACCAACACACAAAGACGAATTCCTGTGCAAATACATGTAATTCCATTTGTAACTTTTCGAACGGAAATGAAATGTAATAAAAACTGAAAAAGGAAATAAAAATACACATAAACACATACACACACGCGCACGCATAGAGCGAGAGAAAACATCAGGAAACAAACAACACTTCGCTACCCACGTACGTCCGTCCGCTTGTCCTTGCCTCCATCCATACAAGGCATCCATCAAGGGACTCTATTCTCAACTCTCGACTTTCAGCTCATTACCTTGCCGAGTTAGCGAGGAGAGCGCTGGACGGACGGAGGGGAGGGGAGTATTGTGTTTATATTGAAGGATGCCTTGACATTAAAATCGAAAGTACACACGCAGTATTGCATGTTGCACGGCCCCCATCTCCCCAACCCCTTGGCGACTCTCACACACAGGGGCACGCCTACTCATTCTCATTGTCGCCTAAGTGAGTGTGTGTGTGCGTGTATTTTGAAAATATTCGAATTGTGTTGAGTGTGATTGGCGAGAGGGTGTTTGTAAATAGTACTCGGGCTATAATAATGAAAACTTACAAACTTTGACATTAAAAATGGTATTTTTTCTTCTATTCAAAATGTCTAGAGAATTGAGGAGAGAAACGACAAGATCAATAACTATAAGAAACAAGCGAGATAATGAGAAATATGTCTTCACTGTGAATTAAATAACCCCGTTTTAAGGACAGTTGGGTCCATAAGTCCGACCTAGAGTGTTTTCCGGTCTTTTTTATTTACCAAGAAAGCAGGGAAAATGTAAAATTATCCGGTATCCCAGCCAGGAACAGTTAAATTTAAATTTGAGTCAAGTTGAAATAATTTTTACTAGAAAAGGAATGAGGAACATGGATAACACTGTTCAGCACCATAAACATCCATTGACATTTTAGAACTTTAAAATTCGAACAAACCAGTTTAAATCTATTCGCAATTAAATCATATAAAGTTGTTAAGTTATCCGGCCGATCTTGTAATGACGTTGGCGACTAAAGAACAATTCCGGCTTCTCCATTTTGGAGTATACGAAATTACGATTAGTCTTAAATAAAAACAAAAAACAGTCGCTAAACCCATTAAGACTATTTAAAATATCGGCAGTAACAAGCAAGAACATTTCGGCAAAGCATTCTCTGCGGATCCTATTCTGTTTATTTTCGATTGGATGCTATGATAGAGTGAAATTTCTTATACTCTAACAAGTTGGGACCTGGTATTTTTTTAAACAGTGAAATACGACAAGATAGCTCCAAAACAAAAAACGGTACGTGTCTGAGAAATTTTAAAACAGATTTGTACTCAGAAAAAAAACAACCCTTAAATTTTAACCAAAAAATTGGTATGCTAATTTTATCCCCACTGAACTTAAAATTTCGTCATGAGCTAAACTACTTATCAGAAAATGCTGTGATACTAAATGACAACAAAATTTATAAAATTCATGCACTGTATAGTGTGAGTGTGTGGGTGTATGGGTTTAAGTATGTATGCAATGCGAGGGATTTTTAGTGTGTTCGGTGGAAAACTCTCCTGCGGGTAGTTCTCGTTAGATGTGAAACTTCCTATCGTTAAGTGTATAGCCAATACACATAGTTGCAACATATTTGATGCTTGGGGTCTTATGAAGGTCATTGAAACTGCAGTCGCCCCTGCGTGTAATTAAGAGTCTTTTCGACAGCTTTTTGAAAAAATGTTAATAACTTTTTTTTTGTTACTACTCGTTTGTGAAGTTTTAGGAGATATCGCTGATTTCATTTTTTCTATGGTCTGCCCACGTTGTTAGCCGAGGAGAGAAATGATCACGAATTATGGCTCTTTTGTCGATTAGACGCTTAGTTTAGAAAATATCGCTGATTTAAGTTTTTCTATGGTCGTCCCACGTTTTTGGACGAGAACAGAGGTAATCACGAATTAAGGAATGGGACGCTTAGGTAAGGAGAAATCGCTGATTTAGTTTCTTACGTTGTTGGCCGTGGAAAACAGTGACCACAAATTAAGGCTCTTTTGTCGATAAGACGCTATGTTAAGAAGATGTTGCAGATATTTTCGATAAACGACTTTATTGTGTAAATATTTGATTTTTTCACCTCCTCAAAACGAAAATATTTTCGATGACCAACAATTGATTTTGTAAATATAGGATGATGCTTCTAGAGGTATTTTTCGGAACAAAAAAAATATATAAAAATTCAAATCAAGTGTAAAATCTTTGTTTGTAATTGAAAAGGACATTTTATGGCATTTATTTTTTGAAAATAATTTCCTTCAAATGTTGGCAACAGTATTATGGAAATGAGCATTCGGTGAGAAATGGGAAGATCCGCTGTTTTCGACCAAAATTTGGTTCAGTGATGAGGCCCATTTCTGGCTCACAGGCAAAGTCAATAAACAAAAGTGCCGCATTTGAGCTGAAGAGCAACAAGAAGAGGTTCAAGAGGTGCCATTACACCCAGAGAAAATCGCGGTTTAGTGCGGTTTATAAGCTGGCGGAATCATCGGTGCATATTTTTCAAAAATAATGATGGCCGGAACGTAACCGTAATAGTGCTCGCTATTGCGCCATGATATCGATCTTTATGCTACCTGAAATTGAAGCCCGTAATCTTGACGACATTTTGTTTCAACAGGACGGTGCCACTTGCCACACAGCTGCTCAAACAATGGATCTATTGAGAGGTCATTTTAAAAAGCAGCTTATTTCATGTTTTGCACTGGCGAGTTGGCCGCCTAGATCGAGTGATATCACACCTTTAGACATTTTTCTTTGGGGTTACGTAAAGTCCAAAGTCTATGCTGACAAACCATCTACGATTCAGGTTTTGAAAGCCAACATTACGCGTGTCATTAAAGTCATATCGGTCGAAATGCTCGAACGAGTCATTCAAAATTGGACCCTCAGAATGGAAACCCTTGCGGAAACTTTATTCAAAAAATAAATGCTATAGAATGTCTTTTCAAATAACCAATAAAGAGACCACACTTGATTTGAAATTTTATATTTTTTTTGTTCTGAAAATACCTCTAGATGGATCACCCTATATGTGAATTTCTTTTACGCTTAAAATCGGAAACAATATTTTCCATAAACAACGTATTAATATTTGAGTTAATATGCGAAATTTTTTATCATAACTTTTTTAGTTGAACCGAAAACGTTTTTTCCCCTTTTCTTTGAGTTTCGGGTCGAATCTCTTCAATGGCAAATTCGCTTTTATGTTTTAACGCTTCTATTGTCTGGATACTTTGCTCAATGGTTCCCCACAGAAAATAGTCCATAGGACTCCAATCATAGCTCCGAGGCGCCAATTGACATTACGGCAATTGACATTTCGACTGATTTTTCGATTTTCAAAAACAGTGCGTAAAAGATCAATGTTTGCATTGGCTGTGTGACATGTGGCCTCGTCTTGTTGAAACCATATTTCGTCCATTTATTCTCTTGAATTTTTGGAAACAAAATTTCGTTAAGCATGGCGCGGTAACGCTCACCGTTGACGGTGACGGCGGCTTCTTGCTCAATTTCGAAGAAAAATGGCCCAATGGTGCCGCCAGCACAAAATCTACACCAAACAGTGACTCGTTGTGTATGCATTGGCTTCTCCATAGTCACATGTGGGTTCTCTGAATTTCATATCCGGATATTTTGCTTATTGCCTTAGCCACCGAGATGAAGTTGAGCTTAGTCTGAAAACACGAGTTTTCGGTTAAATTCTTCAACTCCTGCCAAACAATCTTCAGCCCATTGGGCGAAGCGAAAACGCATGCGGCTTAAGTTCTTATTTATGCAAAATTCTTTATGCAAAATTCTTCTCAATGAAGTCCGAGAAATGTCCATTTTCTGAGTACGACGACGAATTGGTGGATGCTCTTGGAACTTCTCAGCCACAGCAGAAATGATTTCGATTGAACGCATTGAAACGTACTCTGGGGGGTTTGTCTAATAACGGTCCATTTCCATGAACCCGCTTCACAAATTGACGCACAAAACGACCTGAAGGACGATCTCTTCTGGAACATATTCCACGTAAATTTCTAACAGTTTGCGTTAAACACTCACAACTTTGGATGTAATTTTTTAGTATTTCCCAATTTGTTCGAGCGTATATCGCCCCATGTTGTATCAAATATCAAACATAAACCTAAAAGTTATAATGAATGTTATTCTTCCTTTCAAAGTCAAAGTAATCGATAGTTCAAATTTAAATGTCCCATCATTTAGATTAGTATATGTGACGCGCAAAATAGAAGGGGACCTAAGGTTAAAAACCAGTTTTGTTCAGAAGAGCCATTTTAAAGATTAGCCTCATTCGATGCTCAGATGTTGTTCACACAAAAAAAAGTGGAAAGTTTTGTTCAGGAGAGCCATTTTAAAGATTAGGTCTCTTTCTATTTGCGCTTTGAATCGTCGACTTCAATTTCATAAAACGCGCATATTTTTTGGGAGGGAACAATTTTGGGTCATGGGATCGGTCTCATTCGATGCTCAGATGTTGTCCACACAAAAAAATGGAAAGTTTTGTTCAGGAGAGCCATTTTAAATATTAGGTTCCTTTCTATTTGCGCTTAGAAGCGTCGACTTCACTTTCATAAAACGCGCATATCTCTGGGAGGGAACACTTTTGGGGCATGGGATCGGTCTCATTCGATGCTCAGATGTTGTCCACATTAAAAAAAGAAAAAAAATGGAAATTGATTTTTGTTTACCCTTAGGTCCCTTTCTCTATGCGCTGTCACATACTCGTATAGTGTCGCCTGTAAACCTTCTTCCATTTTGGTAGTCAGCGATTTTACAATTCTCGAAAAACTTTAGATTTTAAGTATCGATTATATTGCTTATCAGCTTTTGATAATAGTCGGTGTGAAGATGGCATGTCCAATTTAAAAGCGGAAGTTTGAAGATGGTTTTAAGGTCCGATTTTGAAGCAGTTGAAGCTGATGTTGCATTATTACCCCAAACGGTATACTCGTATATCATAGTCGACCTTTAAATGACCCTTAAAATAATTTTTTTACTGTCCGTATTCAATTCAAACGGGCCTTTGTTTATCGGTTTGCCTATAACTCAAACCAAAGGAAAAATTCTCTATTAATCTCTTCCCCATTGTATTAACATCACCCCCAAACATTACGAAAAGACACAAAGTCTTTCACTCGCTCAAAACTTTATCGCACTTAATGGTGTCATTAAAAACTATAAAATAAACCCGGGTCTATTTAATTTGTTATATATTTTAATTACTTTGTTTAACTTTTGCTGTTCAAAATCAGTAGTACGTCGTATCAAATCCACCCACATGTAGTAGGTACAACAAAATTACTTTCAAAACTTTTGTAGATGATAAAGTTTACATGGATGTCGAAGAGCACTAGGAACTGAGTGAAAAGTCAAATAGTCCTTGTTACGAAAAAAAACACAGCGAACAATAAAAACAAAAATTAAAACTTTAGTTAATGTTAAATTCTATTAACTAATTATCGAAACGAGAAACTACTTACGACGTTATCATATTTGGAAAATTAGAAAGAAATACCTTTCGGAAAAGTTCATAAAGGTAGGCAATTTTGCATTAGTTATGTGGTTGTGAAGTGGAAGGCGTTTGGAATAGAATCGGAGTAGATCATATTTGAAAATTGCTTGTAAAGCAATTAAAAGTTGAACATACTACAGGAGATGGTATGGGTAACAACAGTAACGAAAAGAGTAGCCAAACCTAAAACCGGAAAACGTTTAACCAGTACGTTAAAATACAACAGGAGATGGTATGGGTAACAACAGTAAAGGGTAGACAAAGAGTAGCCAAAACCAACACCGATAAATGGTTTACCCGGTTATTCGCCGTTAACCTTCAGTCGCTTATTATGGAATTATCATTTTCCATTAAACGAGACAACCGGGGAATTTATGTTGTTTAATCGTTTTTTTTATAAAGGAACAGAAATACCGAAATATGCCTTAAAAAGTTCGGGTAAGTAAATTTTCTCGCTTTAATAAATTTCTTGACTAATTCCGAGAAAGTCAACATTTGGTGCAATCTTTATAAAGCGTCGAATTCTGGACAAGACCCTAGATCAAAACATACCAGCTTTATACAATTATAAGGGTACACTCGCCGATTCAACGACAGGCTGCTCTAAGGACCGGATTGTCCCGAAGAGCAATTATTCGACCAAGGGCACCACAATAACAACAAAATCAAATCCTCCAGAATCATTTGGCTTAAAGTAATCTTCACGGAATTCCAAGGCTTGCATATATTCCGAAGGGATGGAGAGTGTTTTATGCGATATTTTCCGAAAGAGGAACATAAACCATAACAAGACGAGGAATTACAGGCCAACGTCACTTATTCTTTCTTGTGAAAACCCTGGAAGATTTTCTTGTTAGAGAACTGCTAACACCCAACAATTTCACACCTACCCTCCATTAAGTGAGAAGTTTCGTTGAAGATTCTTTACACTAAAAGGAATATACGATAGCAGTCGTTCTAGACTTTTGAATCTTCTTTTTAGAGAACAACTTCAACAACAACTTCCAGTGGGGCCTAACACGCCTTGAAGGCCCCACTTAAAGGAATGTTTATCATTTAGTGGTAAATTTCGTTTGCGAATCTCTGCACTTTAAGAAATACACGATGACAGCCTTTCTGGACATCGAGAACTACTGCTGGAAGCTCTAAATCGCACTGGTGTAAAACCAGGCAAAATCCTTCGGATGAGTCGACAGGAAACGTGTTATAAGAGAAACACCGCAATGAGAAATCGTATCCCCATTACTGTGAAATCTAGTTTTAAACAAAATTTTATAGGATCTCAAAAGGGGAGGTACTGAACTAAAATCGTATGCTGCCGATGTGGTGCAGTTGGGACGAGGCAAATTTGCTGGCAACGATTAGTGTGATTTTGCACTGGTCACGCAGGACACGCTTACGGTATACAACCGAAGCAAACCAGCTTGTTATGCTTGGAAGGGAATATAAGACCACAAACTTTAAAAATCCTCTACTAGACTGCAAAAGGCTGCAGCTATCTAAAGAGGCAAAATATCTGCCTTGACCCTAACCTTTTCTGAAAGCAAAATGGGGTGGATCGAGGAAGGCTCTTTGTTCACTTTATACTTGAAAAAGGGCGTTCGACACAAAATATATAACCAAGGGCGAAACACTGGATTTTCACTGCAATCAATATGCTACTTCTTACATATAGAACAATGGTATGGTGGAAGACTAACTTCCCCAAGATCTTCAAAGACTGGCAAGTGTAAGTATTACTAGGGCATTGAGATACTAAACATTAAACTCTTAGTCATCTTCGTGAGGTGATGACGGGTTTATCCTAGACCCTTAACTTTCCTGAAAGCAAAATAAAAAGAAACGAGTAGAAAAGGTGCTTAGTTCCCTTTGTAAATGCAAAAGAACATTGGACAGAAAATGAGGAATTTAAACAAGGGCAATACACCGGATGTTTACTGCAACATTAGGTCTCTTTTTCATATGGAGCACTGGTATGGTGGAAGCCTTTCTTCCCGAAGATCCAAGGGAAGCTCATGAGGTGATATGCCGCCAGTATCGCCCCGGTGTTTGAGGGAAACAAATTGCTAAGTTAAAAATGCTTTAAAACGGATAGACTTGTCAAAGACTCAGGCTATCTGTCATTGAGGATCATACAGAAGAAACCTTTTAGGACGGCAATTCCAACGAGAGAAAATTGGGAGCAGAGAGCGAGACCACAACCTCAGGCATACACATTACGCTCGTCGAACTGATGAATGCAATCGACGAAATGGGGGGTCGTTGAAAATGCGTCAAGCTGAAATTAATTTAATAACTACAGAATATACCGTGTCACCGGCGGGTAATGGTCCTAAATAAGACAAAGAAACTGTTGACATTCGAAAGAGGATAGATAACAAATATCGTAGGAGCCCTCTAAAGTCGCTGTTTAAAACATTTTCTACCACCGTTGCGTTTTCAAAACATCTACACCCAATGTCTATGCTGCAAAAACGTAACTATGGCGGTGCGCATGGGCATCCTGTGTAAAAACTACTGTAGTTGTTGCCGGAAAGTGTAATATTTCCTATGCGCATGCGTATGTATTTAGGAATACACTATAGCTACTTTGTCAGAAAATACTTCAATCAATCTTTAAAAATTTAAGTTCTGATTCTCACTAGGCAATTTATGTTGCGACAATTTTTATGATTTCCTGTTGAACTTGCCTTTTGTGTTTCGGTATTCTGATTTTTGTGTAAAAAAGGTAAACATACAATACAAAATAACCTGCAGGCAACTTCGGACTGCGAAATCGACATTTCCAGGCGAGTAAGTTTTTTCCTTTCCCCTATCCTATCTCTCTTACAAACTAAGAATAGCGGCAATAACAATTGCCTAGCGTGATTTGGGACAAAGTCATGTCATAACTTTGAAACGGTAGGACCTTTGGACTTCGTTTAGTTAATTTTGGAGAGGTAAGAGGTAGGGCTATCTTTAAAGAGAAAGAAAACCCCAAGTTATCTGGCATCAGGATAAGAAAATTCATGTTATGTATACGTTGTTATGTTTTTTCCATTTTTTTTGAAATCTCCGCATCTCGGCGATTTCACTTTTTTAATTGTTTTTATTGATTCTAAAAGCTATCTTAAAGATCTTTCCAGGAAGCTCACATGTTTAGAACTAAGCAATTCTACCCTAGTACCCTCCGACCAACAATCCGAAAAATTTCAAACCGCTGCCATTTGGCCTCTTACATTTTTGGACATGAACGTCGATGGATATATTTTCATAAAATAAGCCAAGGTATACGCTTGTGAAGTTTGTTCAGTCGTGAATTTATCACCATGTATACAGCACTAGCAGCTAACTTATAATATAGCATTCCACAGAGTGGAAGTCAAACAAATTAAGCTAGAACCCTATAATTTTGAACAATGAGCAGAAATTATAAATAGCCAAAATCGGACCCTGTGGGAAAAAGTTTCCCGTTAAGAGACTTAAGGTAAAAAAAATATTTTGATTTTTCAATTAATGGTGGAAGGTTTATAAGACTCGTCCCGGTCGAACGTTTTCACTTGTTTTTATTACATGGCTTAGAGCTAAGTCTATTACTCGTAAAATCGCTAACAGTTACAAGATGGAAACCCTCCGTTTTTTTTTTAAATTTTTTTAAATTTTCTTACCCAGGTTTGAACCTGGGCTAACTGGTATGATAGTCTTGCTAACTTCCATCGCAACCCAGCGGGCCACTTAAAGTAAATAAAGACAAATTTAAATTATACTGTCTCCCAACAAACTTTGGATAGAATCTAGAGTTTAGTAACGGCCATTAAGCAGCAACTTTTGCTTTCGCAAGCGTCTACCAAATAAAACCGACCTTGTCCATCCAACGCTTATCGTAAAATTCAAAACAATTTCTTAAAAAATAAAACAAAAAAACATTTACGGAATTTCAAACAAAACAAAAAATAAAACACTTTTGTAACTCAAAACAAAAAACCGATTTCAACTGAACTGCAACGCATTGAAACTTACTCTTGGAATTTATCGCCATTTCATATCTGACGTCAAGGGCAAATCCAACAAACTCGACGGCGACGTTCTATCACAAAATATGAAAACCACAAAGTCACCGCAGAGCGGACAGGGAGGGCAGCAAAGAATTTTTCCTCAAACGACGCTTATCCAAATTAGTTGGAATTCAACAGGCGTTTAAGAAGCATTAAACTAAATTCGTTTGAAATTAAAGAAAAGAAAAAAAAGTCGGTACATAAAACCAAAAGATCTAGAAAAATATTAAAAAAAAAATATTTTTTGAATCATTGGAGCTATGGCTCAGTTTAGGCGCCCACAATTCGCCCAGCTGGTGGTCTTCTGTCTGTATTGGTTCGTTGTGTTCCCCCTCATTTGGTTTGTGGTGCAGCCGGAATTTTTCGCCAACAATATTGTGCTAACGCTGCTATTTGCCCTTTTACTCTTGGTCATTTATTATTTAATCTATTGCTTAATTAAATGCTGCTGCTATCAAAAGAAAGACGAAACAACGGCAGCGAATTCCGCCAGCCAGCGCAATCGTCATAGCAATGGCCATGGAACGCGAGGTAGACATCATGACGTGGAAGGCATAGAGAATAGAGTCTATGCACCCACCACCACCACTGCCAGCAACGCCAGCACAGCCGCCGCCGCCTCTGCCAACAGACAGCCAAAAAGAATACAAATGCCAGATGCTGTGCTCTATGAGAATGTGCCAGCGGCCCAGAAGGGTCTTCTGGGCACCGAGTTACCATCCGAAGATGAGGCACCCGAGGCAGACGAGGACGAGGCGAAAACTGTACGCTTCATAACGAGTTGTTCGCTGTATTATGATGGCCAAGGACATTTTCATGATTACAAATAATATGGGAGGAAGCCGGCGTTGTTCCTGTCCGGCCGAGAGCAGGAAGGAAACACAACAAAAATACGAATGGTTTCGCACAAAACATTAAGACAAAGTGAAATTTATAGGCAAGGGATTGCTTTGTTAAACTGATTGATATATGCCATGACTGTTATTCTCACAAACGACCTCACAGTGGTTTCCAAGAAAAGAACTAAGGAGGATAATAAAGTAGTTTTAAGAATATTTCTTACGGTGTAGTTGTAAGCAAGACTTTTAAAAAAATTGTTAAAAATTTAAGATTAGAATAAAATACTGAAGAAAAGAATTTTTTATTTTAAAAAAAATTTAATATGAGAATAAAGTATTTTAGATTTTTTTTAATTTTATAAAGATTAATTATGATTTATAATAGGTTTTCGGAAACTAAAACAGAAAATAAAAAAATTAAAGAAAATGAATGTTCTCTAAATTCCGTTAAAAAAAAGAATAAAAGAAACGGAACGTTTCGTATCCTCCTTCTTATAAAAGACATTTTGCGAGAGGACATTTTCTGAAAAACCTGAACACAAAAACCTCCAAACTGTTTCTAAGAAACATCCCAACATTTACGATTTTACATAAGATATTATATAAGGTTCATAAAAATACAAAAATAAATTAAAAAAATAATTGTTCTTTAAATTCCGTTTAAAAAAGAGCAGATAAAAAACAAAATGTTTCGTGTATCCTCATCCTTTTACTTCGTTTCCCACAAAAGAGTATTTGCAAAAGAACATTTCCTAAAAACCTGAACACAAAAACCTCCAAATTGTTTCTATGAAACATTCCAAGATTAAGATTTTTTTTTTAATTTGAAAAGAATAATAAATTGTTATATAAGATTTCACAAAATAAAACAGAAAGTAAAAAAAATTAAAAAAAAATAATTGTTCTCTAAATTTCGTTAAAAAAGAGATAAAAATGAAATGTTTCATGTATCCCCCTCCTTATAGTTCGTTTCCCACAAAAGACTAAATGCGCAAGGACATTTTCTAAAACCCTGAACATAAAAACCTCCAAATTGTTTCTATGAAACATCCCAAAAAACATACACAAAACACATACCCCCTACCATACGTATCGCTGTCCCCAATACCGTCCCTTTCCCCTTAAAAAAAGAAACACTGTCATAAACATCATATATTATCCTTTTGCGCAACAAAAATCCCACCCGTACTGGTGCCCGGGACTTTGTAAGTGCCTCGCCAAACAAAAACCGCAAAAACCACAGGAGCAAACCGAAAAAAGGAGCCTCTTGGATGCCATAAATTCAAATATGGCAGTTTTTTTTCCCGAAGTTTTTGCTTTCGTAAGCCTCTGGAAGTATTGCTATGGCATAAATAAATAAAACATTAAGGCTCGAGTACGAAATAAACGCGTTTATAAATTATGACACCCCTAAAAGTAGGCAATAATTTCATTTTTTGTTGTTTTCTTTCTTTCTTGGAGAATTATAGAAAAGTCCCTTGCGGCTTTCTGCAAAGCATTGGAATTGTATTAAATTGTATTTTTTTCTTTGTTATATTCGTAAATGTAATTAATTGTATCTATCCAGAGGACAGGACTGGTATCATGAAAGGTAGACATAATACAGCCTAAAAGTAGGCAATGTTTATGAACCCTATGGTACAGACAAAGCGTTGAATCCCTTAGAATTCAAAACTTACTGGCACAGAGAGTCAATGGGACCGAGCCAGAGAATCAACCCATCTTGAAATTTTTGACAACGGTGGCTCATGCCAACTTTCAATTAAAGGAAAGTAAAAATGTCGTTAAGTATGGGCAGGTCGAATCTTGTAAACCTTCCAGCGTTTAGCAAATTTACAAAAAAGTTTAATTTTTAACGAGTAACCTTTTGTCCCTTAAAGGGAACCGTTTAAGTCTGTGGCCCGATTTCGACCACTTACATACCTTACCATTTTAAGGCCTCATAGTGCAAAATTAAAGGCTTATATCTCAAAAAGTTCGACGCTAGTGCGCTTAAGAAATTAACAAAGTCTTACAGACGTGGCAAGATTGTCTTAAAATTTAAAAAAAGGTAAATTTTAGATATACTTTAAAGGGTGTCCAATCAATATTTCGAAGCATTTCAAACGAAATGACAAACTGAGTAGACTATCTGTCCTTTCAGGGGAGGGTATACAAAGAACTCTTAGCGATCCAGTGAAAAGTCACAGTTATTTCCCCTAACATCCCCTTCAAAAGCAAACAAGGAACTAATCTTAGCTCTCGTGTGTTGTGTGCGATATAATTTTTATTATCATTTCTGTTGAAAGCCGGCTGCAAAGGGCAACTGCAATTTATAGTAAAGTTTTTTTTTTGAAAATGATCTCCTACTAGCAAAGTCGCTGGTGATGCAATCGTAAGAATTTCCTGGCCGGGTTTAATTTGTATTACGTGCGTGCTTGAACTGCTCACACCACGAATGGGATACTTAAATTTAAAAATCCAAAAAGTAGTCAATTGTATATAAACTCCTATATATCATTTGAAAAAGTATTAAAATAGCTAAGCTGGATTTTTTTTTTGAAAAAGCGTTTTTTTTTGAAAAATAAGCGTTTTTTTTAAAAAAGCGTTTTTTTTTAAAATGTTTTTTTTTAATTGGCGATTTTTTGTATAAAGTTGAAGCTAGCACTTTCCCAGTTAGTGTAATTGTTGTGCTCTTACTATGACTACAAGCCTAAAATGGAAGAGATTTTAAAATCCCTCAGTAGCCAATTATGCATGAAAGATACGAGCAATAGGCGTTTTTTTTAAACAATTTTTTAAAATTAGCTTTTTTTGCAATTAGTCCAAGTTATATTTTTTAAAAAGAAGGAAACAAAAGAAATATTAAAGTGGCTAAGCTGGCATATTTTAAATGGGTGATTTTTCATATAAAAAAAATTCTAAAAATTTGCAATTTGTTCAAGCTAGACACATAAGTTTGCACAATTTAAATAATAATGGTGGCGTGGGAACCTATTTTGTTTTTAGGTATTGCTCGGACAATATTTTTCACTATTTTCAAAAAGCGTTTTTTTTTTAATTGGTGATTTGTATGTATTTCTAGCTAGCACTTTCCCTAGTTAGTGTAATTGTTGAGCTTGAGGTTATAAAATACACAGAAAGCTTAAAATGCGCGAGCTAGATTTGAAAGTCCCTCAAGTAGGCAATTATACATGAAAGTTTATCCTTTGAAAGGATAGTAAAGTGGCTAAGCTGGCCCTGTTTGTTTGTAATAGACGATTTTTTTTAACTCATTTTTTCCAGAAATAACTCAAGCATGATTTTTTTAAAAGACAGAAACAAACGGAAATTTGGAAGAGCATTAAAGTGCCTAAGTTGGCATATTTCAAAAAGGAGATTTTTCAAAAACAAAAAATGTTGCTAAGAATTGGCAATTTTTTTTTTGCAAGTTCAGAATACTTTGAATTAATTTAAAAATCCCTGTATTTAAAAATCCCAATTATACATGAACGGCTGTCTTTCGGTAGAATATAGTGGCTAAGCTGTATTTGTATATAATAGGCGATTTTTTTAAATAATATTTTTTTTTAAAGTTCAAGACAGAAACAAAAGATTTTTATGGAAGAATTTTGAAGTAGCTAAGCTGGCATACTTTATATAGGCGATTTTTCCAAAAAGAAATGTTTATAAAAATTTACGATTTTTAGCAATTTGATTGATCAAGCTAGAATATTTTAAATTATTGTTCAAAGCCCTTAAGTAGGCAAATATACTATACATGAACGTTTGTCTTTCGGAAGAATAGTAAAGTTGTTTAGCTGGCATTTTTTAATACTAGACAATTTTGTTAAAAACTATTTTTTTAAACTGGCGTTTTCGGATTTTTTAAAAGACAGAAACAAAAGAAAATTTGAAAAAAAAATCAAAGTGGCTTAGCTGGCATGTTTCACATAGGGGATTTTTCAAAAAAAAATGTTTCTTAAAGTTGGCGATTTTTTTTTGAAAGTAGTTTAGTCTAGAATATTTTAAGTTAGAAAACAACATTTTGGCTTAAAAAATGGTATAATTTGGACTTAATTTTTTTTTTTTTTAAAATTGCTCGGACAATATCTCATAAAGTTTAAAATAGAATTTTAAAATTAAAATTAAAGATTGGAATATTAAAGTGGCTAGGCTGGCATTTTTTTAATGACCAATTTTTTTAAAAACTCTTTTTTTTAATTGGCGATTTTTTCGAATTATTTAAAAAGACTTAAACAAACGAAAACTTGAAGCAATATTTATGTGGTTAAGATGGCATATTTTAAATCTGCGATTTTCCAAAAAAAAAATTTCTAAAAATTGACGATTTTTCTGCAAGTTGTTTAAGCTAGAATATTTTTAATTAGAAAACAGCGCAATGTACCATAGCACAGTTATAGCATTAAATTAATGGTGGAGTGGGGACCAATTTTAGTTTTTTTTTGGAATTGCTCGCACAATATTTGTTGATTTTAAATAGTTTAAGCTAGGATTTAAAAATTAAAAAGAAAAACAGAAAGATTGAATAAAATTGTTAAGCTGGCATTTTTTAAATAAAATTAATGTTTTTTAAAATTTACGACTTTTTTTCTTGTGTTTTTAGTTAGAAAATTTTAAATTAGAAAACAAAGCAATGTATTCTTTAGCACAATATCGGTTTTAAAAAAAAAGTCGTTGTTATTTTGGAATTGCTCGGACAATATATAACGATTTTATAGAGTTTAAGCTAGAATTTTAAAATGGAAAAGGAAAAAGAAAAAATTGTGTAATAGTCCAATTTTGTTTTTGCAAGTTGTTCAAGCTAGCGCATGCATCCTTTAGCACAATGGTAGTGTGCGGACATTTTATTTTTGGAATAGCTTGGAAAATATTTGTAAATACTTGTCGCTTATTTCCAAAAAAAAATTTAAATTGGCGATTTTATTCTCGACTTTATTTAGTTAAAGCTACAGTTTGTAAAATTAAAAAAATTGCAATATTATAGAGGCTAAGTTGGCATATTTTTTATTTTTAATAAGGCGATATTTTCGATTTTTCGGAAGTAGTTTAATTTCAAAAAAAAAACCACAATGTATTCCTCTAGCTTAATTTCAGAAGCAGCATTTTTATGAACAAGAAAGAAAGATAATGTCCGTGGAACTGCTTCGATTTTTTTGGAAATTTCTCGGCCAATACTAACGACTTTTACTTTATTTTTAAATTGAATTTTCATGAACAATCTATAAAATACCACTGGTAATTTCAAACGAAATCAACGCAATCCATATACTCCAAAAAATGGCAGTGTAGACAAGTTTCTGCGTAATTGTAATTAAATAGGCATTTTGTAAAGAAAACTTTGTTTTTATGCCTATAAACAGGCAATCATTTTAGGAAACTATTTAAGGTCCAGAAAATAAAAAATGATTTAAAGGGTCTTTGGTTACTATATTTTTTATAAAAAGCCAATAGCTAATACTTTTCTCAGATCCAAAATTATGCAAATAATATTATTTTTTTCCAAAACAAACACTACTAAATTTTTTTTTTATAATTTAAAATAAATTCACCTTCTCTTTAGAGTCTAGATATAAATAAAGCCCTTAGGTAATTTTTATGATAGGCGATATTTCTTTAGAGAATACAAATTGATACAACTGTTTTGCTTGTTGGCTTCGCGTTGTTTTTATGCCTATAAACCGGCAATAATTTTTGGAAACTATTACTAGTCGACTACTAAAAAATAATTTTAAGGCTCTTTGTGTGTACTTCTTATAACAAGCAGATTGCCAATTCTCTCCATTACCCCTAAAAGTAGGCAATTATTATAATTTATTTTACATTTTTTTTATATATATTTTTTTTAGCAATTTTAAATAAATTGCCCAACTATTTCGGCATCTCTTAAGAGCCTAGAAATTTATAAAGCCCTTAGGTGATTTGTGCGTGTTCTCGGAACCCCTGCTAAGAAAACACAAATTAATAGAACTGCTTCGCTTGTTTGCTTCCTTTATTTTCTTTAAAACTTTGATCATTTCAATTGTTAAAATGGAAAAACTTGAACTGTATCGTTATTGAGGTTAATTTAACAGCCTTAAACTATGCTTTAATTTGTTCCATTTGCTAGATTTCCTTTTGCTCGGCATTCGCTCATTCTCTCGGTGGATTTTTAACAACATTTATTTGTAACCAAATTAAGGCAACGAAAGTTTTGGTTAACAACTTTAATGTCACATGTAATTCGACGATATGTGTGTATGTGTACCTACCCATTTTTTGTATGTATTGAATTGATTTCGGTATGCCTGATGTGGGCCCACCGCTATCACCCTCTGAAAATAGGCAATTTTTCATGTCGCATTCGTAAAACGTACATATGTCGCTTTGGATCTGTGTCTTTCGTTGCGGTCCTATGTACATACTTATACATATATACATGTATATACTATAATTGTTTTTGTCGTTGTTGTGGTATCTTTCTCTTCGTTGCCTTTTTTGCGTATGTGTGTGTGTGTGTGGCAAGCAAAAAGAAGAGAAACAAGAACCACTGAATTTTAATGGTTTTTATTTGGTATTTTATTGTCATACTTGAATAAATGCCAAAATTATACAACTTTCTGTATATGTCGTGGTGGGTGACCGGACATAGCGCCCACGGACAAAAGGCCCAAAAAAAAATTTGGGCGTTATGACCGCCCCTACCCCGGCCGCAACGCCCAAAATGTGCTTAGGCGTTCTGACCGCCTCAAAGGAGGACATAAGACCCAAATAAGAGGCGGTCACAAAGCCCAACTTTTTTTGGGCGCTAAGACCTCTCCTAGTGTGGACATAAGGCCCAAAATTTTTTGGGCATTCTGACCGCCCCAGGCGCGGTCGTAAACCCCGAATAGTAAACGGTCATAACACCCAAAACGAAAAAAAATTGGGCGTTATGACCTCATACAGGGCGGACATAACGCCCAAAAAAATGTTTCCAGCTGATTTTAATTAAGTTGTAATATATCATATTTTTGAGTAAATAGAAGAATTCCTCTAAACAACCGTTTTTTTAACAAAACTTCAATCTGGTTTCTTCATGATTCTCTAGTAATTCGTATTTCATTAATAGTTTCGTTATCCAGTTGAAAACATTGTAACATGAATGAAGATATTGAATTTATTTTTGTGCCAGGTGCACGACAAAATTGTAAATTATTGTATATTCCCAGTGAGAAACAACTTTATAAGTTTAAATCACAATATAAAAATAAAAAAAAACTGAAAACATAAAAAGATATGTGTGCTACATAAAAAACTGTAAAGTTGGTGTTCAATTAACTAATGACGAAATATGTCGGAGAATTGGTCATGATACACACTTAGAGCACTTGGATCAGGAAAAAGCTATGAAGGAGTTCCAACTGAAAGCTTCTATTAGAAGCGAAGTTGCAAAGCCGACTTTACAAGTTAATACAGTCCGTACAGTATTTAATGCTGAGTGCAGGAAAAATAAGGATTCAGCCCAACTTGTGGTATACAAGAAAATGCAGAGGCACCTGCGCCGAATAAAAGCAGCGGCTATGCCAAGGGCCCCAAAAAATCCACAAGATTTCATTGAGACCTTTAAAGAGGATACCTTCCTTCAAGAATATGGAATGTGCGAGAGTGTTCCTGATGAAAAGTTTTACCAAACGACGGTCATAGAGTCGGACTTCGCATATACTCTGTTCTTCTCTTTGCCCATTGGAAATATAATAAAGAGCATAGAAGCCGAAAATCGCCACTATCTCCTCGATGCTACATTTTCGGTGGTCCCGTCCTGTGGCTACAAACAGTTGCTGATCCTGTATTTTGCACACGAGCGACACGTAAGTATTTGAAATCTAATATGAATTAGCAGTATGGAAAGAAACAGAGCTGTTGCAAAAGTAAAAATTTAATGAAGCGCGCGCGAATTTTTGCTAATTTATATTTTTGCCTTCGGCGCTAGTCCATCTTCTGCTTCATTAAATTTTTACTTTTGCAACAGCTCTGTTTCTTTCCAAACTAAATCAAAAATTAAAATGTATTCTTTTTTCTAGGTATTCCCATTTGCTTTTGTTTTAATGTCGAACAAAAAGCAAAAAACATACTACCACCTTTTTCAATTTATAAATGCGAACCTGCTGGAGTTAAGGCCCAAAACATTTATGACGGATTTCGAGCTGGCACTCCGGAATTCTCTTAAGAAAGTTTATCCTGGAGTGCGACTGAAGGGTTGCTGGTTTCATTATTGCCAAGCGGTGAAAAGAAAACTTTCTAAAATGAGCGAGCTGGCAAAGAAGGTGAAGAAAACGCCTGAAGCCAGAAGAATTTTTCAGAAAATTTTGGTGTTGCCGCTCCTACCACCGAGTGAAATTCAAAACGGCTTCAACATTTGCAAGCAAGAAGCGTTCGTAAATATGAAACTGTGCTCAAAATCTGGCACCATGAATGACAAATTTTTTGATTACTTCCAACACCAATGGATTGAAATGGTAACTATCTGAAGAACACTCTATTCCTTATGATATATTTAACTAGTTTTATATTTTTAGGAAACTCCTAATAATTTTTCGGTTTACAAGGAATGTGTAAGAACCACAAGCGCTGTTGAGGGTTACAATAGCTATTTAAGTGCCCAGATTCCCATGCACGGTAGTTTTTGGGACTTTCTAAAAGTAATAAGGCAAGAGGAGTTTCAAAAATACACTGAGTTGCAGCAAGCACTAGATGGGGTCTTTGATATCTTTGAAAGACCAAAAAAAAAATTTAGAGACCGGAGCGAACAAATTCATCAATTGTCATGTAAATTAGCATTAAGTGAAATTGACACCGCGAATTTTTTACAAGTTATGACATGCAAAAGGAATAATCTATCGCCTACGGTTGAAGAAATAGACGATGCAGTTGCTGACTCAGAATCGTCCGAATCTGAACGCGAACTACCTACGTTCGATGGAGTTTTGTGCGAAATATGCTTTAAAAATAAAAAAAATACCCTGATGAAGCCGTGCAAGCATGCCAAACTTTGCCGCGTCTGCTTCGATGAAATTCAAAAGAAAGCTGTCGAAAGCGATAACCTTACTTTATGCCCATTTTGTAGGCAAATTGTTGGCCACGTAGAAGATATATATATTTGACAAATTTACCCTATATGATCTTTAATGTTTATAAATAAATTTATGAAAATTATTTTTGTTACTTTTATTCTAGTAATATGGACATAACGCCCATGGGCTTTAAGACCGCTGGCAGGGGCAGTCACAACGCCCAACAAAAATTGGGCCTTACGACCGCAATAGGGGAGGTCTTAGTGCCCAAAAAAATTGGGCTTTGTGTCCGCCTCTTCTTTGGGCCTTATGTCCTCCTTTGAGTCGGTCAGAACGCCCAAGCAAATTTTGGGCGATAAGACCGGGGTAGGGGCGGTCATAACGCCCAAATTTTTTTTTGGACCTTATGTCCGTGGGCGTTATGTCCGGTCACCGTCGTGGTGTGCAGTTATATGAACGTATACTCGCACATATATACCGACGAAATTTCTTCATTTATTTCTCTGCTTTTTTTTTTCTTTCTTCATTTCATGCTGTTTGCCGTACCAAAAAAAGACATTTTTATATAGAGATATGAGAGTATGTCTACTCCTCGAAGCATTTTCATATCGTAAAAATATGGACATGGGAAGACCTCGAAGTGGGTAAAAGTTGAAGGTTCAAAGTTTAAATTGTAAGGTTCAAGATTTCAGGACTTATCAGAATCGCAATGCAGACGTTTTTGGAAATCGGCGATTATTTTCTTTGTAACAAACACACTAACTTGTTCGAAAAAGGCAGAATAATAATCAAAATAAAAAGTGCTAGTTTACAGTTTTCTTTGTGGTCCCAGTCGCATAAATTTATTCGAATAAAGCTGAATTATACTCGTGATCTAGATCTTTTTTTTGAAAAAAAAACTAAAAGACGGAACTCAGAATTCAATATTTTAATATTCCCTGAAACTATCAGCGACGTTGATCGAAATGTTGGAAAATAAACTGAAAAATTATCATAACTAAAAAATAGTTTTTCTTGTTTTTGAAGAAAGGCCCAACAGCCAGACGCCCAACAATACACACAATTCTAAAAAAAATTAAAAAAAAAATATTCTAATTTAATCTTTTGTTAAAACTATCACTTATTTAAAAACGGTTTACTAGAACTTTTACGAAAACGCCATAATCATAAACTCTTATACTGGCTATTTTTGACAGCACTTTTTGTAAAAACAATATACAAAAGAGTATTTACTGAACAATCTATCTATCTATCTATATTTGGAAAGAAAAACAAATGTAATGGATTTCTTTGAACGATTAATAAGATTTAATTAATGCTGGCAGGCATGTTTTTGGAAATTGGAGTTTTTTTTTCCAAATAATTCGTGAAAGCCTTTATTTTTTAAAAATATAAAATTTTGTATGGAAACCTGGCGATTTTTTAAACTGGCGATTATTTTTTTAAAACGATTAGCTAGATTTTAACTAATTCCTTTACCGAAAATATCACAATTATGAAATCGTTTACCAAAAAAAAACTCAATTCTGGCATGTTTTTGGAAATTGACCACTTTTTTCAAAAATGTATCTTTTGTGAAAAAAACATAAATATGAACTATTAAAAAATAATTCCAAGTTTTTACTACAACAGTAGTTCTCATTCGTTTGTGGAGAGCCTGGCCTTATAGAGTTCGGTTTTACTTTCAACAATTGCAGCAAGGCTTTCTGAAGAGGGTTGTCACGGACCCGAAATCATGATAAAACTAGTGTGCAGCCACAAAAATCAATGTCACTTTGCCATTTTGTTAAAAACTTGTCTTCTATTTAAATATAGAAGCAAGAGGTCTTGAGCCGGTTTAATCCCCGTTCAATGTGTAAAAGCAACAGACCGAAATAAAACAAACGAGCTAAACAATTGGCGCTTTTTTTTAAAATAAAATTAATCTTACTTTTTTGCAACAGTTAGTAAGATGTGAACTGCCAACTTTTTGGAAATTGGCGACTTTTTTCAAAAATTAATCTTATTTTTTTTAAAACGGTAAGTTAAATTAAAACTAGTACCTTTTGCAAAAAAACATAATTATGAACTCATCTAGCTCTTAAGAAAAAAATATCAATGCTGCCAAGTTTAAAAAATTGGCGATTTTTTTTAAATTTATTGTATTTGTTGAAACAGTTAATAATAAGTAAGAACCTTTGGCAAAAAGATCACAATTTTGAACTCGTCTAGTTCTTAAGAAAATAATTTCTATGCTTTGTAAATAACGGAAACAAAAGAAAATTTGGAAAAAAATATTTAAGTGGGTTTTTTTTAAATAGCAGATTATTCAAACAAAAATGTCTAAAATGTGGCGATTATTTAATTAATAAAATAATTTTAAATAAGTTCTTCAAGCAGCGCAATGTATCCTATGGCATAATTGTGACTTTAAAAAAATTAAATTGGCTATTTTTTCGGAGAAGGATAGAAAAAAAATAAAAAAAAAACTACAGTGTAGTAGCTATTTTTTGAAACCAAAAAAAAATGTAAATGGTTATACTGGCACATTTCGAAAATTGGCGTTTTTTCTGATGTGTATCCTTTAGTACAATTTTGACTTTAATAAAATTGAATAGACGATTTTACCGGAGAAGGTTAGAAAAAAGTAATAAAAATCTACTATCTTTTGAAAACAAATAAAATTTAAATAGGAATACCGGCACTTTTCCAAAATTGACGTTTTTTCTGAAATGGCTACAACCTCTTTTTCTTTGAAAACGGCTAAAAATTGCAAAGGAAATTATGGTGGTTTCTGCAGAAACGGCTATTTACACCATTTTCTTTCACAATCATAGGAGGCGCTAAATTTTATTGACAATCAGAATTTTGGTACTTTTCGAACCTATATAATTAGATAATTTTTTTCTGATTACGTACAATAATTTTTGAAATATATTAAGCTGCTATTTTACAAAATAGACCTATTTTTAAAATAGACGATTTTCAGAATATACAATTTTTTTAGGAAACGGTTTTTGACGTTTTTATAAATTGACAATATTTTGTTTTTAAGTTGTTCGAGATAGATTTTTTGAAATTCGAAATAGGTCCAGTAGCTACTTTAGCGCAACTTTGGCATTTTCAATAAAAAAAAGAAAATATTGTAGCGCTTGACTTTTGTTTTAGGGACTTCTCAGTCAATACTCGGAATTTAAAAAAAACTTTTATACGACATTAAAAAAAATAAACTGAGGGGCATTCTGATCATGCCAAATCGTTCCGCTTTATAAAAATCGCAATTTGAATAAATAAATTCTCTTTGATAGGGAGGGCGATTTTATACTAAACTAAATTTAATATTAATATTTTATAAAATTTCACATTTTGTTAAATTTAATATAAACTCAAATTAGTTTATTCTAAAAGTTTGTAGCCAAGATTCTTAAACAAACACGGCATAGAATATGCCAAATTACCACGCTTGCTAAAAAACGATATTTTGAGAAATACTTTTGGATGAGAGAGATTTAAAATTAAGTTAAAATAGTTTAATTCTGAACGTTTTTTGTCCAAGATTCGAAAAATACATGGCTTACGGCATGGATGTCAATCTTGACACATGATGCAATTTTTTTAATTAGAAATTGTTAGTTTAAAATTGGCGTTATTGCTTAAGACGTCGTATATACTTCACGTCGTATATACTTATAGTTTTAAGAAATGTTGCATATTTTAGGGCTTTACAGTGAGACAAAGGTAAAATAACTTAGATCATGTATCTGCTTTAAGAGCTTCCGCGATTGTCAACTGTTTTTTTCACTTAAAGAAAATTTCATACTTTAGGAAAACATTTTTGTTTGCTTTGAGATTTTTGCGTGAAAAAAATCATTATCTGTTTCTAGGAGTTTTGACATTCCAGCCAAGTAGCTGAAGGTAGCAGCTGTTGAGTAGATGAAGGTTGTCACAGGCACAAAATTGTGATTAAAACAATGGGCAGCCGCGATACTACCTTTCTATTATGTATAATGACTTGGTTATTTTAAGATGTAGATGCCAGAGGTCTCAGGCCAGTACCTTTTCATTTCCTGCATATTTTTAGGATTTTTTTGTAGGAGTTCTACACTCTTAAAATGTTGCATATTCGGTCTTTATAATTCAACCTGTAAGTAGCTTAAAAAGTCTAACTAATTAAATTCATCGAATATTTTGTAGCAATAACTTCTGCGGTTAAGGTCCTAATCTAATCATATTTTCAGACACTAAGCAGCTTAAGTTGTTGCCTTTTTTTATTTATTTATAAAATTCTATGGAATTACAATCCATACAGACTAGCTAAATCTAAAAATATGTTATATCTAAAAGAGAATTTAACAGAATTTCGCAGAATTTTTCCACGTTGATACAAAAAGAATTTTCCTTAAAAAAGTTTGCCCTATTTCTTTGGCAGCTAACCTCTAAAGACATCCTGCCGCAGCACACCTCGTACAATCGCATCATCAAAAATAATGACAACGAGGATGACAACCAAACAAAAACAATGAATGTCCCCGAAAATAACTAACAAAAATCTCAAATAATATAACAAATATTTGTAAGTATATTTCTTAGCATTTTCCAACAGCCTGCGGTGAGGTGAGGAGGGAAAAGTCAGTCAGTCCTTCGGCGGCTTCGAAAGTGTATCTTCTTCATATACAAGTACAACGAACGACGTTCTATCTCTAATAACATTTTTGGCATATGAAAGGTTCTTTGTTTTGTTGGTATACCTGAGTGAGTGTGTGTATCAGTATGGGTGTGTTTGTGTTCAAACACATACATACCCCCAAAAAAAAATATGGTTTGAAAAGGTTAAAGGTTGACGTCGTTAGTCGTCGTCGAGTGTTTTTCTCTGTTTGTATTCCTTAAATATTCGCAACGGTGGAGTTTTGAATATTTTTTTGCTGCCTTTCTGTCTGTTTGCCTGGATTTAAGGCAGTGTTTCTAGGTTTTTCGTAAATAATTGAATTATTTTCCGTAAAAGCCCTTTTATTTGGTTTTTTGGAATGTCTACATTAGCACGGCAAATCAAAGATATATGAGAAATTGGGGGATTTCTAAAAATAGTTTTTTTTTGGAAGGCATGAGCCAAATGGTTATTAAGAGATGATTAAAGGCGAAATATATTTCTTGAAATTTAAAAAAAAAGAAGCTTACTTTAGCATGGAATAGAAAATACTATATTCCTTGTATACTCTAAGGAGTATCGGGAGTTTTCTTTACTTAACACTTTCACCCCTGAGTTTTTTTTTTAAATCTTTTAGGTTTATTTCAATTTTGACTTCAAATATAGTTATAACGGTAATATCTAAGATGTTAGGGATGCATGAGAACGCTATAATTCAGCGCAGTTTTTTTAATTATACCACAGATAATGCTTCAATCTTTATAAGGATGTTTCAGATATAAAAATGTAAAAGAAAATAAAAAAATTTATGATGTAAGCAACTTCGCTGGACATATGATCCCAGTAGGGCGAAAGAGTTAACTTTCAGAACTAAAAAATTGCATACTTTAGGGAGTAACGGAAGTTTTCTTTGCCTAAACTTCAGAACCTTTCAGGAGAATGTTAACATTACCCAAACTACACTGGCGTATGTGACTACTCAGTCCTCTTGATAGGGGTAATGATGCAAGGTTCATACCACTTATGAGCTGGAAAGCATTGCCTATATTTGGGTGCTTAGGTGCTTATCATATTAAATAATTATAGGATTTAAAAAAAAATGCAACAAGATTAGTAAAACTGGTGCTGAATTTTAAGCAGAAAAAAGTTAGCTATAGAAAAACATTGCATACTTTAAAGAGTTAAGGTATCATGGGTTTTGGAAAATTATATCTCATATGTATAAGTATAAGACTTATTCTGTACTTTTGGTATCACGGGTTTTGGAAAATTATATCTCATATGTATAAGTATAAGACTTATTCTGTACTGTAGGTATGATTTTTGGCCACTTTTAGAACAGATCACGGGGTTTGGAAAATTATATCATACATGTACAAGACGTATTTTGTCCTGTAGGGATGCGTTAGGACGAATATTTTTCAAATGCGGGCTGCAAATTTCATGCTCTAAATTGGATACATTTAGTAGTTTTATAGAAAAATACCAAAAATAAGGTCTTATATACCAATAAAACATTTAGCAGACATTTACCTTGAAAAAAATGTAATTATAGTTTTTTTCGTTGGTAAACTTCTAGATTAGGAGGATAAGAAAAAAAATTCCAAAATGTTTAAGACATATACCTTCCTGTAGGTATGAAGTAGGGCGTAAAGTTCTCAATACTCATGAGTTCGAATTAATTGCCTATATTTTGGCTTAAAGTTTAAGGTAGCTAAGTTTATAGTTTAAGTAATTGTATTGACAAATTTAAGAAGCTATTCCTAAAAACCAATTTAATTACAGCTTACTTTTGCACTGAAGAAAAAAGATATTTAAAAAAATATTGCATACTTTAAGGAGTTTTGGTATTTATGAGGTAGGACGCAAAGTTCTTAAAGCTCATGAGCGAAGGCATCCTCTTTAAGGTAGCATTGTGTATACTTTTAATAGTTTTATAGAAAAATTCCTGAAGCTAGGCCATATAAACCAATAAAAGTTAAGTTAACTTTTGCACTGAAAAAAATATTAATAAAAATTATGGCATACTTTAAAGAGTTTTGGAACTTTTTAAATGTGCTTTAAGAACAGATCAGGGGCTTAAGAAAACGTAATCCTAAATTCCTAAGAGTATGTGAGCAGTGTAACCTGTAGGTCGGACGAAGAGTTGTCAATGCTTATGAAAGCATTGCCTTTATTTGCAGGCCAAGTTTAAGACATCAAATTGTATAATTTAAGTAGTTATATAGATAGTAGTTTTATAGTAACTTGCAAGAAGCTAGGTACGTGTTCCAAAAAGATTTGAGCTGCATTTTTGACAGAAAATATAGCTGAAAAGTTTTGCATACTTTAAGGAGTTTTTTTTATTTTTCTGTGCTAAACTTTTAGAACAAATCGGAAAGACAGGAAAATTTATTAAAAAACAGAATTGCTTATATTGTTTTAGGCAACAAATTACATACTTTTAGTAGTTTTATAGAAAAATCCAAGAAGGTACGAGTAGGTACGAAGCTAAATTGAGCTAAATTTTAGATAGAAAATATAGCGAATAAAGTTTTGCATACTTTAAGAAGATTTTTGAGGCTTCGAATTGCATACTTTTAGTAGTTTTTAGAAGAATCCAAGAGACTAGTTACGTACACCAATAATATTTGAGCTGACTTTTAGGCAAAAAATAAAGCTTAAAAAAGTTAGCCATACTTTAAGGAGTTTTTGTAGTTTTCAGTGTTAAACTTTTAGAATTTGTTCCAGGGACAAGGACGGGAAAATGTACTCAAAAAGAGCATTGCCTATATTTGAGCGGCACGTTTTTGGCATCAAATTGTACACTTTTAGTAGTTTTATAGAAAAATCCAAGAAGCTAGGTAAGCATACCCATAACATTCGAGCTGAATTTAGACAGAAAATATAGCATAAAAAAGTTTTGCATACTATAAGTAGTTTTCTGTGGTAAACTTTTAGAACAAATCAGAGGGACAGCAAAATTTACTCAAAAATGCCCAGGCGTATGTGAGTACTGTGTCCTGTGGGCAAGAGGTCTTACGAATTTTTCTCAACACTTATGAGGTGAAGAGTATTGCCTATATTTGGGCCTTCAAGTTTGAGGAATAATGTTGCATACTTTCCATAGCTTTATAGAAAAGTATCAGAAGTTAGAACTTGTAAACATTTTTATTTCAACGAAATATAATGACTATTGTTAGACAATTTCCATTGATTAATTTATGGTCCAACAAATATGTCAAAGATACATTAATCTTTGGTAGCTACAAACTAACAACTATAAGTATTTCTATTATGGTAAATTCCTTAGATTTTTCTTAGATATCCTTATTCTAATGCCAACTGACTTTACCACTGTTACAGTAGGTTAGCTTATATGAGGTTACACATTCAACTTCACCCTTACCGCAGCTATTTGGGGTTTTTCCCCAACTCCGTATGTCCTGAGGACCTTTTTTGTGTTCCTGGTTATAAATTATCATTCCATTTCTGTTTTGTTTTTTTTTGCTCATATGCATGTTATAGTCGTATGTGTGGGTGTGTCTTTCATTTCAACTCTCCTTATTAAAACCATGATTAATCTAATGGCATTATTTTGTGGTTATTGTTATTCAGTTTTGTTTTCATTTTGAAGGACACATCTCAAACACATTGTCCATGGCTAGAGAGCACAGAACGTGCAGAAACATAGGAATATTTGAGTTTCGCCTTAAAACATTCTTGTAAAGCTTCATGTTCTTAAGAAGGGAATTTTGCGGTTTTATGGTCACCGAAACCATTGCTTTTGTGTATGTCAAACGATAAATTGTTGAGGTTGATTTTGTTTTAATTCACAGAAAAGATATACTCTTGAAACGATTATTTCGATGCAAAACTTTTTAACATTTTTTTTATCAAAAAAAAAAACTCCTTAAAGTAGGCAACGTCTTAAGAATTTTTTTAAGCCGAATCTTCCAGAAAGTATACCGCCGTTTAAAGCCCATAATATTCGCTATATTATGGCATATATCTAATTTAAAATGATCAATTTGTAAGTTCACGTCTTCGTTTTATTTAAATTGGTTTTCCCATCGATGTTGTCAGGCCACCATCTCTTTCCCAATCGTGCTTACATAAAAACAAAACTTATGTTTTTGTAAAAAATATTTAACATTAAATAAACCCCAAAAGTAGGCAACATTATTCTACAAAACAATGTAATTAGGAGAAAAAACACCATCAAAAGTGTTGCTTTTAGCTAAAAAGTTTAAATTTTAAACAACCCCCAAACGTAGGCAACATTTTTCTTATAACAATTTAAGAGAGAAAAATTCCCAAATGTAGACTAAAACCTTACATATTCCAAAAAAGTAGACAAAATTATTTTAAAACAATTAATTAGGAAAAAACTATTAAACTTTAAGCTTTTAGTAAAAAGTTATAAATTTTGAGCAACCACCAAATGTAGGCAACATTTTTCTTATACGAGTTTTAGAGATAATGCTGTAAAAAAACCCGTAATGTAGGCTGAACCTTAAATAAACCTCAAGAGTAGGCAAGATTATTTTTAAAACATTGTAATTAGGAAGAAACTGTAGAAATTTAAGTTTTTAGCATAAGTCTTAAATTGTAAACAACCTGCAAATGTAGACAACATTTTCTTATAACAATTTAAGGGAGAATGCTGCAAAAAACCGCAAAATGTAGGCTAGAAACTTTTATAAAACCTACGGGTAGGCAACATATTTAAAAAAAAGGTATTAGAGAAAAAACTGTTCAAATTGTTGCTTTTAAACTAACCCAAAAAAGTAGACAAAATTATCCTAAAAAATGAATTAGGAAAAAACTATTAAACTTTAAGCTTTTAGAAATAAGTCATAAATTTTTAACAACCCCCAAATGTAGGCAAAATTTTTCTTAAACACTTTAAGAGAGGGAATACTACAAAAAAGATTTCAACCCTTGGCTAGATTTTCCTTAAACAATTTAGGGAAGAAAAAAACTCCTAAAAGTATTTTTTTTGCCCGTAATGTATAAAAATAATCTACAGATATATGCCCCTCAAGTAGACAACATTTTTAAAACCCCTAAATATAGGCCATTGAAAAGGTTTTCAAATACCTTTGCAGTTTTTTTGATTTCCACATATA
The DNA here is from genome assembly GCA_963513945.1 of Hydrotaea diabolus. Lineage (NCBI taxonomy): Eukaryota > Metazoa > Arthropoda > Insecta > Diptera > Muscidae > Hydrotaea > Hydrotaea diabolus. Next base: position 21,564,396 of record OY740717.1, read on the forward strand.
GGCTCTGACCTCTGATCCAAAACAATTGAACAATGTAAGCAACATTTGTCAAATAACAATTCAAGAAAGACAAAACTTGAAAAAAAACCGAAAAATAGGCAACATATATTTTTAAACAATATAAGAATAAAAGAATTCCCAAATATTTGCTAAAATAATATCGAATATCTTTAATATAGTTAAAGGTACACACAAGACTTACGTCTACTATTTTTGGTATAATTGCTAAAGTTATAAACAATCTGCAAATGCAACATTTTTTCCAAACAATCCATAAGAGTGAAGGCTATCAAAAAGGAACTCCAAATGAAGCCAACATTTTTTTTTTTTAACAATCCAAGAGAGAGCGCGAAAACTACAAAAAGCCCCCAAATATATGCAGAATATGTCTTAAAATATTTAATAAAGAATAAAAATGCCACATCTTAAAACTGAAAATATGCCACAGCAAAAGGTTTTCAAATACCTGCAAATTCGTTTAATATCCCCACCGAGACACTGACAGGAAACAAATCTAAAAAATTCTTAAACCTTAAATAACCCATAAAGTATGCAAGATTATTCTAAACAAATTTTAGTTAGGAAAAAATAAATGTTAAAATTCATAAATTTTGAACAGCCCCCACAAGTAGGCAACATTTTTCATAACAATTTAAGAGAGGGAATGCCGCAAAAAATATTCAAAAAGTAGGCTAGAATTTTAATTAACATCCTAAAGTAGGCAACATTAATTAGGAAAAACTGTAAAAACTTAAGTTTTTAGGAAAAATTCTTAAAATTTTAACAACGCCCTAATGTAGGCAACATTTTTCTTATATTACTTTAAGAGAAAGAGAATACTGTAAAAAAGACCACAAACGTGGGCTAGATTTTCCTTAAACAATTTAAAACAGAAAAAAACTCCCAAAAGTATGTTTTTGCTCGTGCTACACTTTACATTTTATAACACAATTTGAAAGATTGCATAACCAACAAGAAAGAAAAATCAAACAATTCCATAGAGATAAAAAGGCAAAACTTCCAACCAGCGTCGAAAGGCATAAGCTGAAAGGATTTTTTTTAAAAATAAAATGAAGCAGGCTGGAACAACATTGCCACTAACATTCGTTAAATATACTTAAGAGAGGCAGTGGGAAGACTGTGTCCAGTTCATCTTTGGAGTGGCTTTTTGACATTCTTTGATTTTCAGACCCTGGTGGCTCTTCAACCAAAATATTCCTTGCTTGGCACAATTTAAATTGCAATCCAATAAATTCATGTCACTTGTTCCACAATAAGAACATTTTCCTTTCTTTTTTTTTGGTTAAATACTCTTAAGGACTCAAGTAAAATACTAACACAAACACACACACAGTGGCAAACCTTAACGATATAAAACTTCCGTTGCCCTAGGCAAAAGAAAACATTTTGGGCTGGATAGGTTGGCATACCTCTGCACGAAAATATTTCATAGCAATAATGCAATACAATCATACATAAAGGATGACAGGACTTGCAGCATAAACGAAAACGGTCATGGCATAAGTTGCAGGAAACGAAAACCACAAAAGGAAAAAAAAAACATTTTTCCCTTCACCCTCAAAAAAGGCTACTGTTAACCAGCCCCATTGTTGAAATAGTAGCTAGACCGTTGAACAACAGCTCAAAAATAGAGGCGAACTGGTGGTAAAAGGAACTGCCAGAGGAGGGCCACATTCTTTCCCTAGAATTGCAGGCAAAATCTTTCTGCCGAAAAAATGAGGCAGAAAATCGGCTGAACATGCGAACAGCATATGTGACAGCAATTGCAAAACGATGCCCGTCGTTGAAGGATCGCTGGAAAAAAACTTCCTTTTCATTTAAGGGCATTCCCTTTTGTTTCCGGCATTTGGGACATTCTTTAGCGACTTGATTTATGCGCTCGTTCTGTTTTGCTTTCTCGTACACTAGCGTAGAGTAAATGCGATTTTATTTTTATATTTCAAGCATGTGCCACCAGCATATAGTAAATATATACACATATCTCAAACATACTTGTATTTAAACACATATTCATTTATTGTAGTTGATCCTTTCGTTCTGGTTTTTCATAGCCTTTGTTCGTCCGTTGCCTGCCACGAGCAGCCCCCACTCCACACGCTTTCTCGCTTTAGCATAATTACTGCAAGACATGTAATGCTATTTTCATAACGTGTAATCAATCCTTTAAAGAATCCATAATCCCCAGTGCTCTGTCGTACAAGGAGCCAGCGTCGGACCAGAAGAAGAAACGGATTAAGATTCGCCAAAAAAAGAAAAAAACTGGAAAATTACATTTTATTAATTATACTTAAATGCAATTTGTAATGATGAAACTGCATAAAGACCGCATTTAACTGTCTGTAATGCAGTTTTCGCCCATGTGGCGTATGATTTATGTATTCCAACCATGTTCATCAAGTATACGCCGTGGTGTACCGAAGAAGGAGCATTACAAGGATACAAAGTATTTCCCTTACAACTCTTAGCAATGCGGTTTGTAAAATGCAGGATTAATTTATTGTTAAGGGAAGAAAGAAGTTTAATTAAGACAGCGACTGGAAGTGTGTATGCAAGACGTATGATTTATATAAATTCGGAATATGTAATGTGCAGCTTTAAAGCTGTTTACTCAACATCCGTTTGTGTATAAAATGTAATAAGCACTGCCAGAAATACTTCTTGAAAACTGTGCAGTCCATGCTAAAGTCAGAATTTCGGAAATTTGGTCAGAGTCAAAATTGTGTCCGGATTTCAAAAAAAAAAAAAAATCCAAAGCGAAAAACTAATTTTTCTTATAAATATGAACCGAGTGATTCAAGTGTAAACTAGATCTTGGACAGCAATTATTTCTAATATAGTAAGGCGATTTTAATCTTTTTCTTTCATACAATTGTTCCTACAGACTCTGGCAAACTATGTCGTGCGGTTTTCAATTGAACAACGCTTAAAGGGAATTCAATGGTTTTAAGGTATTTTGAAAATATTTCAAAGTGCATTTCAAGCATTGCGTGATTGGTTTCAGGCAACAATAAACGGCCATCTGAGTTAACTATGAGCAATTTAGTGCAAAAATATGAAGAAATTGGATCACTGCATACTGTGACAAAACCCAGTTGTCCTAGTACAGGTCGTTCGGCCGTTAATATTGCTGCTGAAGAACAAAGTGTGGACCAGGTCGTCGTGATCATTCTTTGTACCTTTCATTAAATTTCAATCGGCACAAGAACAGAAACCTAGAGAACAGATACTGCACCTTTGAAATGAAAGCATTGATGAAGATTATTTAAAAACTAAATTAAAGTGAATTCGAACAGTTATCTGAGTGTTAAACAGCTTTGGATCAGGGCCATTTCTTAAGAAAGTGGCCGTAGATACGTGGTTTCCAACACCTGGCTTATAATTTAATTCGATTCTTTAGTTCTGATTTTTAGCAAGGACAGATAAAAATATTTAAGATTTACTAGAATACCAGCATTGGCTAAAAAATATGCAATTGTATGCTAGTGGGCACATTTTATATCCTCCTGCTTTGTAGAGCGTGTAAAAAACCAACTGACGGGTTTAATTTTGAGCAAAAAACCGGCATATACCGGCATGCCGGTTTTAGCCTTTAGTCTAAGGATAGATACTACATTCCTATTCACAAACGAAGTATGGCAAAAAGAGGTTTTAATAAAAACTATAAAAAAAACTCTGGATATCTCCAAAGCCTTTGACAGAGTGTGGCACGGTGCTCTCATATCAAAGCTGATCGCATTTAGTGTCGGTAATACTTTTGCTCGATTTATATCGAGCTTTCTTAAAGATCGCACTATAAGAATTGTTCTTGATGGGTTTTCATCCAATAAACATAGGTTGACCGCAGGTGTACCACAGGGCTCTTTGCTTTCTCCCTTCTTATCTCTTACATTCATTGACGATCTTTTGGATCGGACCGTGAATCCAATCTACTCTTTCGCGGGTGACAGCAACCTCTGTCATTCGTATTCATTCGACCGAAGGCCGAGTCTTTAAGATATTTAGGACAAAAGGCGACTTATGGATGAGACACTTGGCCGTGATTTACAGGCCATTTCCGAATAGGGTCGAGTGAATAGAGTAGATTTTAATGCGCGTAAGACACCGTGCTGCTTCTTGTCTCACAAGCGATTCATTGACCCATCTGTATCGTCATTATCTAACAATGGTATGGATATCAAACAATTATATGCTCTTGATGTTCTGGGCGTGAAAATACAATGTGACGCTCGTTGGGCGAGGCAAGAAGCAAGTGTATAGGCTTCTTAAAGCGGTGCAAGAAATATTTTACTCCTTCTGATCTCTTCGATATCTATACAACCTACATCCGGCCAAAAATGGAATACAACTCCCGTATATGGGGAGGTGCTCCAAAATCATCCTTGGAGCTACTTGACCGTGTTCAAAGGAGAGCGATGGTGCTGATAGGTGACAGTATGGTATCCAACTCTGTTGTATCCCTTGAGCATCGTCAGAATGTGGGTTGCGTGTCGCTATGCAATCGTTACTTTCATGGTGTGTGTTCTTCAGACATTCGTCGTCTTATTCCTGACGTAAGGATGTTCGGCAGGGATACACGACTTTCCAGGAATTTACACCCATTTGTTATCGATTGGCCGGTTGACCGTACTATACACTACAGATTAAATTCGTTTTTCGCCCGTACTGTCCGTATGTGGACAGTACAATACATTCCGGCGAATGTATTTCCCAATAATTACGACATCCAGAACTCCCTTACTTTCCACTCACCAACGCAATGCATCGCATGTAAAGGGAAAAACCCCTGTGTGTTGGTAAAAAAAATTTTTAAAACAAGGAATATATTTTCGGCCCTAGGGTCGCACCTCCACACAAATTCAGTCCAATAGTAAAACTAATTTCATATTATCTTGTTTCCTATTGTTTAAATTTATCCGGTCGTCTATTATTATTAAGACTTAAACAGTTTTTTTTATTCCGACCTTTGTTGTTTCTATTTCAGAATCAACGTGAAAATCGGTGAAACGTATTGGCTATGGTTACCACGCAGACTGCACAGCTAGCCAGGGACCGGCGAAATTGCCACGTTTGTCGCATTCTAGAATTCTTTCTTTGGGGTTCTCAAGGGCACCACAGTACATCTCTTAGGAAGTTCTCAAAGCTAATGTTCCACAAGAGTCTAGTGTAGAGGCAAAATAAGCTAGAAATTTATTTTTTAATGCAGTGTATGATTAATATTAATTCAAACTGAAAAGACGAATAAGTTATGTGAGGTATCTTTCTGCATTAAACATACACTACGATTCGTTTTCTGCTGTTCCAAGCAAAGGCAATTTGAAAATGTTAACAAAACAAACAAAAATATGCATGGAAGAACTTGCTCTGTCATCTAACGCTGCCGTAATTTTAAATCAGAGTTTTTGCAGAGTCATTTTAAATGTAAGTTCTTTTTAGCAATATGAAATTATCAGGAAAATTGCCCGGTTTTACAGTTCAATATTTCATTCTGTGAGGTTTTCCTAAGCCATGCTTGAATCATTTAACTTCTTCTAGGCTTATATCCGAAAAGAGTCTGGTGTAGGTGTAAATATAAGCTAGAACTGTATTTCTTTGGTTGACGTATGATTAATATTAATTTAAACCAAAAAGGCGTATAAGTTATGGGAGGTATCTTTCTGCATCAACCATACGCCACGATTCCTTTATTCCTGGTTCAACTTAAAAGTAAAGACAATTTAAAAAAATTAACAAAACACAAAAATGGTGTAACTTAGAAGTCCTTGTTCTGCCTCCTAACACTGACTTAATTTATATGTATGTTTTTTTTAGCATTATTAAATGATCAGCAACATTGCCAGTTTTTACAGCTTTAATATTTTTTTCTGTAGGGCTTTTTGAAGCCATGCTTGCATCTTATAACTTCTTAATAACCTTACAAGGCTAATGTCTGCAAATAGTATGGTGTAGAGTTAATATAAGCTAGAACTTTATGTCTTAGTGCAACGTATGATTAATATTAATTCAAACTCAAAAGGCGTATAGGTTACGTGAGGTTTTTATTCATCCATCATACGCCACAATTCGTTTTTTCCTGTTTAAGCTTGCCAAAAAGGCAATTTAGAAAAATTTAACAAAACAAAAAAATGTTATATAAAAGCAGAGCAAGCTGCCTTCTAACCCTGCCCTAATTTTAAATCAGAGTAAAATGTAAGTTCTTAGCAATATGAAATGATCAGCAAAATTGCATGATTTTACAGTTTTATATTTAGGGCTTTTCGAAGTCATGCCTGTATCTGTTAACAAATTAGTAAGCTCTCTAAGCTAATATCCGCAAAGAGTCTGGTGTAGAGTTAATATAAGCTAGAGCGTATGATTTATATTAATTCAAACCGAAAAGGCGTATAAGTTATGGGAGGTTTATTTTTCATCAATCATTCGTTTTTTACTGTTCCATCGTGCAAACAGAGGCAATTAAACAAATTAAAAAAATAACAAAAAACGAGTGTAGCTTTGATGCCCTTGCCTTCTTCACCTGTCTAATTTAAATTAAGAGTATAATGCGAGTTATTTTTGGTATTATGAAATGATCAGAAAAAATTGGTGGGTTTAATAGCTTTAATATTTTTTCTGTGGCGCTTTCCGAAGCCATGCTTTCATCCTTTAACTACTTAGTAACCTCTCAAGGCTATCATCCGAAAAGACACTGGTGTAGAGTTAATCTAAGTTCGAACTTCATTTCATAGTGCAACGTATGATTAATATTAATTCAAACCAAAAAGGCGTATAAGTTATGTAAGGTTTCTTTCCTCATCAATCATACGCCACGATTCTTTTTCTTTTGTCTTCCACTTAAACAGAAACTTTTAATTTCGCCCCTTTCATGTTGCAAACCAAATAAAACATGATAATATTTGTCAAAAAAAAAAATAGTAGAGAAAAATAAAGTTTTCCGTCTTGAAAGGAAAACTACTCGCGAAATTAACACACAGACGCATACACTTACGAAAAGTTCTTGTATTTAATAAAGAGCAAAAGAAGGAGCAAAGTTGCAAAGTACACTAATACTCGTAGAAACGCACACACGCATTCAAACGCTCCTCCTTGGTGTGGGGTATTTGCTTTGCCAGCGAAGACAAATACACAAAAGTAGAACTCAAGACAAGAACCATTTAAGTCTTGTGAAACTATTTTAAATAGTATTCCACCATCCTTCCTCGACAAATGGGCAACTGCTACAATCGTACAAGAAATATGGAGCAAAAAATTGTTTCCTTCCCAGTCTTTCAGTTTGTTCATCACACAAAGTTGCTATAGTTTTTCTGTTTTTGTATGGAAAATTTGTCTTATTCAGAGAACTCCGACAGGGGCAAAAACAACGATTCTCTGTAGAAATGGCAAAAGGAGCAAAGCCATGAAGACAAATATTCCGATATGGGTAAGAACAAAAGAAACAAATAAAGAAAATACGACTCAAAAACAGACATGCATAACAATTGTTTTGTAACTTTTTCCTTAGGAACCTGGCACCTCCTACATGCCACTACCATCTAGCGTTTTTCACAGTTCTTAAAATTCGTCATTATTCCTTTCACAGTCCTGACGCACCACCGTTACACATACAGACTGCTCTTGCATAAAGAAGATATCAACCCACTTAAGATGTTTTTCTTTTTCCTTCCGAGTCCTTGCGATTGGAATATTTCATAAATGCTCACAATCATACACATCCTGAGAGCGAATGTTTTCGAAAGCGTATGACTGGGTGTGTGTGCGAGAGCGAGTATTGCTCTTGAAGTGTTGTTACAAAAGCAAAAAAAGGATACATCCATAATGTATGTGAGTAAATGTGCAAATGCACATATGAGCCATTCCATGACAAAACGGACAAGAATATATTAACAACGTTACGAGTTTTTTTTTTAAAATTTAATTAAAAAAAGGAAAACATGTGGATTGCGGTAAAAGTTTTGAAAATTTACAAAAATACATTTTCTGAAGTTTACATTAAACTCGTAGTTTTTTTTATCTACTTTTATTTGCTGTCCTACTTTCAATGGAATGACTTACATATGTGCCTTTGTACATACACATACATGAATATGTACATACATGTGTACACGAGTGTTTTTTTTCCTGGAGTTCAAATTACGATTAACTTTTAAATTTTCTTAAGAATTGCTAACAGATTTTCTGTATTTTTCTTTGGCATTCGAAAAACATTGGCAATTTTCCAAGTAGTAAGTGTGTGCAAGTGCATATGTAATGAATCCCAGCAAAAAAGGAAGGTCTCAGTAAGGGTTTCTTATGTTTTCCTAAGCTTCAAAAAGTGCTTTCCTGCATTCTACTTTTTTTTATAATTAACAGTGGTTTAAATAGCAGGGCAAGACTTTTAATTTTTCTTTCCATTGAAATGCCTGCGAAAAGCAACAAATTTAATTCAATCGACTGTAAATATCGCTCAAATGTAACTGGAGTATAAGGAAATAAGGACTAATAGTCCTTATTTTCATACAGCGTCCATGCAAACGTCCTTCCCGATTTGAGCAAGGACCTGCCGCTCTAAAAGTCTCAATCACTATTGATTTTTTTCAATTTTAGCATTATGAGTTGTACGTTGTTCATAGCCAAGCTCTGGGTTAATTGAATTTGTCACCCCAAATAGCTCCAATTGCCCCCACAAAAAAGTCAGTTTTGCTATTTAGTCCTGGCACTACAAATTTCTCTAGATCATTATGAGTTGTACGGTGCTCATAGCCAAGCTCTAGTAAAGTTGCATTTATCACCCCAAATAGCTCCAACTGTCCCCACACAAAGGTCCCTTTTATTATTTGGTCCTGGTACTACTCAAGTTTCTCACATAGCCAAGATACAAAAGTTTTCTGCGGATGTGTGGTCCTGTCGTTGATTCCAATTCAATTTTGTTCTAATTTAGCAAAGAACGTAATTAATAAGTAATAAGTAACTTCCGAACTTAAAAAGACTCCACCATATTGGTCCAACTTTAGGTTTCTGTATAAACGCTTCTTCTCGATTTGAGTTCCTTACAGGTTACATTTTAAATTCGATCTAAAGCAAATGAAGCATAGTGCGTAATGTGGGACCTTTAACAATTTCGGTGAAATAAAGGCCCCACGAAATGTGTCCTATCTAAAGTACGACATCGATCCAACACCAGATAGAGGGGTGATACCTAGTGCATAGCACAACGGTGAAGGACATTTCATGTTCTCCCCATCTCAGGAATTTTTACTTTAAAAGTTACGAAGTTTTTTTTGTAGAGTTGGGATCAAACTGTTTATTTGTAAAGCAGTTTCAATATGATTTAGGAGCAAATTTCCTTAATTTGTTACTTTAGAAGAGTTTTTTACGATCAGAAACATTGACTTATTTTAAAAAATCTGAATATTTTCATCTCCGGAATATTTACTTTAAAAGTTACTAAGTTTATTTTTGTAGAGTTTCGATCTAACTCTATTTTTGTAAAACCAGTTCAATATGATTTAGGAGCTGAATTCCTTAATTTGTTCCTATAGAGTAGTTTTTTTATGATCAAAAATCATCAGATGAAATTTTTGGCTTTGAATTTTTTTTTGTAGATTTTGGATCAAACTCATTTTTTGTTAAACCAGTTCAATATGATGTAGAAAAATATTTCCAAAATTAAGTTTTTAAGGATAGAGGAGTTTTTTTATGATCAGAAATCATAAGATGAAATTTTTGGCTTTGACTTTTTTAAACAATCGTAATATTTTCGTCTCCGGAATATTTTTTTTAAAAGTTACTAAATTTTGTTCTTTTTTGTAGAGTTTCGATCTAACTTTTTGTAAAACCAGTTCAATATGCTGTAAGAACAGATTTTCAAAATTTGGTCTCATAGGGCAGTGGAGTTTTTCATGATCAGAAATCGCCAGAAGAAATTATTTGCTTTGTCTTTTTTTAAACCATCGGAATGTTTTCTTCTTCTGTATATTTTAAAAAAAGTCATAATAAAAATTTCTAGACTCTTTTTTCGAAAAATCAGGATGTAGAAACAGATTTCCAATATTTGGTCTTAGAGGACAGTGGAGTTTTTTAATGATCAGATATCATCAGATGAAATTATTTGAATTGCCAGTTTTTTATACAATCGGAATGTTTTGATCATCGGAATATTAGCAAGTATTTTTTTAGAATTTGGATCAACACTTCTTTTTAAACTAATCCAATAAAAAAATTTGGACGTATAGGACAGAAGAGTTTTTTCATGACCGGATATCATCAAATCAAATTAATTGCATTGTCATATTTTTAAACAAACGATTTTTATAAACTTGTGTTTATTTTTAGTCCAGTTTTTCTGTTTTATACGATATTAAAAAAGATCACCAAAATTATGATAAACATTAATCTTAGTCAAATTCCTGTGATCCAAGCTCAACAAGATCGAAGAATGTAAAGGGTGGTCCAACCATAATGCACGATGTTAATTGTGAGGTCACACCTTAACAATAAGTTTTTGGCCCAACTTCTTTTGTTCGACAACACCGAAGTATTTAAAGAGTGGCCCAACCATAATGCACAATGTTAATTGTGAGTCACACCTTAACGTCAAGTTTTGTGCCCAACTTAATTTAACAAATTCAACCATGGAGAGGTACCTAATTGAGCAGCGCGTTAAAATTATTGAAGACTTTTACGAAAATGGGCGTTCAAAACATGATACATTTCGTGCACCTCGTGATTTTTTTTCGGTCAGCATAATCGACCAAATGTGTCCACAGTGGATTCAGTAACAAACAGAATTGCTGCATTTGGGCAAATGAGAAGTCACGAGTGATTGTTGAAAAACGGATGCATCCACAAAGAGTGACTGCTTGGTGCGGCTTATAGGCAGGCGGATCCATCGGGCCGTACTTCTTTGAAAATGAGGTCGTCCTAGCAGTTACCGGAATGGTGTACGCTATCGCGAGATGATAATGTACTTCTTGTGGCCAGAAATTAAGGATATGGACCAAGACGATATGTGGTTCTAACAGAATGGTGCCACTTGACACACAGCCAACAAAACAATGGCTCTTTTGTGAGAGAAATTCAATGGCAGTACTATCTCATGTCGTGGCAATGTTAATAGACCGCCTCGAGCATGTGATTTGACAACGTTGGTATTCCTTTTTGGAGATATTTAAAAAAGTGTTGTGCAAAGTTTTCTATACTGTTTTATACAAACTTATTTGTGGTCTTATAGATTGTCCTGAACTGCTTATTCTTGTGGGATTTAATACACCTGTTAGGCGTTTAAGGCATAATGGATATTTTTATATTCTTGTTCATAGAACAAATGATTCCTCACACGAGCCTCTTGTAAGAACTTTAATTTAAGTTATGATTTAGATTTTTTTGTATTCTTTGAATAAATAGAATAATATTTTTAGTTAATTTAGCCAATAGTTTATAACAACAACCAATACATGTACACATTCAGTTCCAATAATCATCTTAATTAGGTAGGGTTACCGATACTTCTTCTCTTTAACAGATCCTCGCAGTACCTACTGCTAAAAATTGCCGTGTACCCAATCAACATTCGAATGTAGCGATGGAATTAATTGACATTAATTGCAACCACCAACATTCGGTTGTCAAAAAATTTTGTTGCAGCAATAAATATTTTCTCTAGGTCCACTTTTTTCACTTGGGCCACTTTCCTCATGCAGGCTTTGACTCAGGCGGGATGTGGTAAGAGATGGACAGATAGCTACAAAACTTTGGCCTAGTTGCAACCTAAGAAGGTCTGTTCTGGCGTCTGAAGGTCTGTTCTGGCTTCCGAAGGTCTGTTCAAGTCACTTAAGTAGACGACTGTCTAAAAGGACTGATAGATCTTTCCGGCAGAGGTAATTGTATATTTCATAATTTTGTGTATCAGACAGGTTGGTTTTATAAGACGCACCTGTCCGTAGTTACACTAGAAATCTCGATTGAATTATGTGAGCTGATTTTATTAGGCTGACACAACTACCTTAATTAACACAACCTAAAGGGCTCTAAACCATAGTTTGTCTAAAAATTGTTATCTTGACCCACAGTGCACTTTCCGTATTTTAGTATTTTACAGTTCCGTTTCCTCTACAAAGCTCCAAAATACATAAGTGGTGTGAGTGTGTGTGTGAGTCTGTTTCGTATTTAATTTGTTGCGAAAAAGTTTTACTTCAAGTCCTTCCCTACCTTCTGGGTGGTTGTTGTTCTTATTATTATTGTTTGTCCTTCTCTCATATTGAGTAGGTTGAGTGGGCTGTTGGTGTTGGGACTAGAGTGGGCGTGTGTTGGTTTTTCAATTAATTATACAAAATAATTGCATTCTCTATTCGTTTTTATTTTCTTCCGTTTCTTTTCCTTTTCTTTCGCTTTTCGCTAAAGCACTTGTGCGTATAGTTTTGCATGTCTATCTAATTATTATAATCATCACATTGTTTCGCAATGTTTTCAAGTGGATTCAAGAAATGCAAAGAAAGCGAGAGAAACCGGGAGAGAGAGAGAGAGAGCTATGATGGAGAGAGCAACTATTTCAAGTGCTTTTATGAGATTAGTTTGCAAGTATTGCATTTCGAATTGACGCTGGTAATGAGTTTGACATCTGTAAATGTTAATTAAAAATAGTTTGTTGCTGCTTTTTTGAAAATCTGAGCAGGAATGGGAATTAAGGATTTCAAAACAGTTGAAATATTGATTAAACGGCAAATAGCTAACCTCCTATACAGGAGGCTTTGTTATATAAAATAATGCTGTCGCCCAAACAAGTTATAGTCGACAAGCGCTAAGCACCGAACGTTGTACAATCCCGCGACAGACGGTTCTATGCTCCGGATTGACCCGAAGCACTAATTCGTCGGCCAAGGGCCGCTTCAACAACAACCAAACGTTTACCTTACCTTCCATAACGTATCTCAAATAATATCAGCGAAATACAGTAGGTTAAAGTTTGAATTACTGGACGATTTATGTTCGACATATCTTAGGTATTTTGCGCTTGATGAGCTTTACTGAGGAGCTGGCGCAAACGATTTCTAAGAAAGCTGGCTCAAACGAATTAAAAGCGGTAGACTGACTTAAAGAGGAAAGTTAAAAGAAGCTATGCACAGGGTGGGCGATTGAACATTTAGAATTTGAATGGGCTGTAAAAAAAGTACTGACTTTTTTTTAAATTTTAAATTTCATTTCACGATTTCTAAGAATGCTGCCGCAAACGAATTAAAAGCGGTAGACTGACTGAAAGAAGAAAGTTAAAAGAAAACAAACCATAGGGTGGGCTATTGCACATTTAAAATTTGAATGGGCTGTAGAAAAAGTACTGATATTTTTTTTAAAATTTTCGATTTCATTGGAAAGTTTGGAGTTTGTCATTTACGAATGAAACACCATCGGTTTGCGTTTTCGCTTTGCCTAATGGGCTGAAGATTATTTGGCAGGAGACGAAGAATTTGACCGAAAACTAGTGTTTTCAGATGAATCTTATTTTTTCCCTGTTACCTCACTGATTTAGCTTGCTTCTTCACTGCGAGGAATATGAAAATATCCGCCTCCAAATCAAAAGCTCCAATGTTTACTGTATGGACCGCAGGGTCTATGATGTCAACATCCCGACTATCAACTACCTAAAAATACTTGGAGTCACATTGGACAGTTTTTTTTCGATTCTCTGCATATGTGACAGCGCATAGAGTAAGGGACCTAAGGGTAAAAAAAATCAATTTTCATTTTTTTTCTTTTTTTGATGTGTACAACATCTGAGCATCGAATGAGACCGATCCCAAGCCCCAAAAAAGTTCCCTTCCAGAGATATGCGCGTTCAATGAAAGTGAAGTCGACGATTCTACACCAAAGATACACGTATTTAAATATATAAAATGGCTCTCCTGAACAAAACTAGTTTTTACCCTTAGGTCCCCTTCTATTTTGCGCGTCACATATGCTGCAGCTATATGCGATAAAAGTGCGAACAGGGTCCTCAAGTCACTAGCCGGTAGTACTTAGGGAGCCGACAAAGACCACTAACAAAGTTGACCTCTTACAAAGTGATATTTTGGTCTGTTGCGAACTACGTAGCGACGGTGTGGTCGGCGAATGTGAGCACAACGAAGCAAATGTTTATTGTCGGATGTCGATTTCAAGGCAGCCGGTTCTATGCACCGGATTGATTCAAAGGAGGAGTTCTTAGGTCAAGGGCTGTCACCCCGGCACTATTTTTAGGCCGATACAACTACCGCTAAGACAAAGTGGAAAAATTTCGACTTGCCAGAATGTCGCCCTAAGAACATCAACAGAATGTCTCCTTATGTCCTCTCAAGAACATTTATATGAGAAGACGAAGCTTCTTACAGACACAACTTCTTGTTGTCTTAGCAGTATCTGCTAGGGTGTCTTCGCAGTAGTCCTTCCAACCACCATCTCATGGACAGGATGCCTCCGCCCAGGCAGAACAGGTTCGATCTTCATGATCTAGAGAAAGAGAGGTCCAGCGGTACAAGAGATAACCTTTAGATTATAAAAACTACCAGACAGCTCTCAACGATGCCTCCGCCCAGGCAGAACAGGTACGATCTTCATGATCTAGAGAAAGAGAGGTCCAGCGGTACAAGAGATAACCTTTAGATTATAAAAACTACCAGACAGCTCTCAACGACATTCACGCTGATAAAGTCGCAGCTGCTGTAACCAGCTATAACTTGAATGTAGCGCTAGGGGAACACCCACAGAGATTTCACTAGAGAAGAAGAAGCTACCTGGGTATAGACGCGCGTTGTGGCCAAAATAACGAACCGCATGATCAAAACGTGCGATTAATAATCAATATGGACATATGATTACTCCAATCATAGCAAATTTTGCTGCACAAAGAGAAAAGATTTGTTGCCAAATCGAATTTTTTTAGCCAACTGAATGTCGGTTTACTTTCCATGCATTTAATTTTTATAACCTAAAGTCGATTGGAAAAACGTCATCTTAAAGAATGGGCCCTGACAGTATCGGTTAAAGAGACAAAGTATACTATACATCCTATGAAAGAAAGTCACAAGCGCCAAAATTCCAAAATTTAGATAAGGGCAAATTCAAAAAGACCCATTTTCACCTGTATATGACCGAAAAACTTTAAGCAAAATGGTCACATCTACCACTAGGCTAGGGTGTTTCGTAGTCAAAAAAGCTAAATATTTCAAAACTACTAAAATGGAGATGTGACTTTCTTTCTTAGAAGGGCAGTATACTTAGTAGGGACATAAACACTGTTACAACATTGAACACACCCATTTCAATAGTATAACTGAACATACCCCGTTAATGTCATATGGGTTTTGATAGCTAACCTCAATAGCGTTAGTCTATAACGGGATTTTAAAATTGTTTGAACTTTCATCATGGAGTGGTCGGATAATGAGAACCGTATCGCTGCAATAACGCTTTTCAAGTGTGAAATGAAAAAGCGATATTTTCAAAATGCTCCGGCCACTAGGGATTAGCCGCATGTTCGTCTACCGATGCATAAAACTGTTTGAGGAGACCGGAGCTGTAAAAGACCGCCACCGGTCGGGCCGCCCACGCTCTGTTCGAACACCGCATGTCATCAAAGCCGTTAAATCAAGAATTCACAGAAATCCGCTCCAAAAACAGAAAATCATGGCCCGTGAGATGAATATCACGCAAAAGTCCATAAGTCGAATCATTAAAAAAGACTTGGGACTTGGGGCTTTCAAATGACGTACCGAACATTTATTGACTGAAGCATTAAAAAAATAGGATTGAAAAATGCAAACGTCTTTTGCTGAACCACGCTGATAACTTGCACAGAAAAATTTTGTTCACCGATGAAAAAATTGTTACCGTTCAGGAAAAAATTTAACAAGCAAAGCATCTGAGCTGATCCCAAGGGTGTAAATGGGTCATCATCCAGCTTCAGTCATGGTTTGGTGGGGTGTCTCTTACGATAGGGTCACTGACTTGCATTTCTGCGAACAAGGAGTCAAAACATTGGCTAAATTTTACCAAGAAACCGTTTTGGAAGCTGTTGTGAAGCCTCTTAACAATTTCCTGTTCCAAAACCAGCCATGGACTTTCCAGCAGGATTCTGCGCCGGCCCATAAGGCTAAAACGTCCCGGGCCTGGCTTCGAAACAATTTGCCAGCGTTCATTTCCTCTGCCGAATGGCCCTCAGGTAGTCCAGATTTGAACCCATTGGATTACAAATTGTGGACGGTTTTTGAGGACAAGGTTTGTCACAAAAGATACGCCAACATTGGATCTCCTAAGACTGTTTTGGTTCGAGCTGTGGCAAATTTTCCAATGGACGAGGTTCGTGCAGCTATTGACGATTGGCCAGTGCGACCTAAGGCGTGTGTAAAGGCAAAAGGCGGAATAAGTTGTTTCTTTTTCGATACAATATACTTCAATAAATATATTAAAAAATATTGGGTCCAAAAACATTCTGTACTTCTTATTTTACAGCATAAAACGTGTGTAACAGTATTAAAACTGTTATTTGAATTATGAGAAGGTTTTTTTTTAAAACTTGGTTGTTACTTTCGAATCTAATAAAGTTCGAACGTTTTTATGAATAAAATTGGTGAAGTGAGCCAACAAAATGGAATTTTGGTCTTCTGATATATAGTTTAAGTGGAGCAAAGTGAAAATTTAAACCTAAATATTTCCGGCTACATAAGGGTTAATGTGACACATAACATCTTAAATTAATGCTTTCAGTCTTGGCTACAGATGTGAAAAAATATATGTACTTTTACAGCGGTAATGTTTTGTAAGTTATTTAAAAAAATGAATGGACCAATAAATTTAAAATTCAAATTGCTCTTCTGTGGCGCTATTTCCATTCTGAGAATAATTTGTTCTTTAAATTTTATAATTGTTTTTTATAAACAGGACCAAATCGACCTAAATAGAAGTAATTTTAGAAGAACATTTCATCCCAAAAACGATCTTTTTATAAAATGTTTAGCCAATTTTCTTAAAAAAGGTTGGATAACATTCTTGTGGATTATTAATATATTTTAACTTTCGTTAAAGAAACTTGGCAATGTCACTTTGCCATTTTGTTAAAAACGTGTACTCTATTTAAATATAGAAGCAAGAGGTCTTGAGCCGGCTTAATCCCAGTTCAATGTGTAAAAGCAACAGACCGAAATAAAACAAACGAGCTAAACATAACTTTTTTGAACAAACGACGAAAGGGACACTCCGGTCTTAGAAATAGGATGTTAAGGCGAAAATAAACTCAAAAAGATTTAACTGAGGACATCTCATTACGAAAATTTCCCAAAACTTTTTTTTTAAACTTATTTTATGCGGTATAGCATTACAAAATAAAAATTTCCTTGGCCCAAACAAAATAACTGGCCCGTCCTTTTAGGAATTTACTTAATCACCAAGTCTTTCAATTATAGAAGAAATAGTTCAGCCCCGAGAAAGTCCGAACTTTTGTTGCATTGTGTAATATGTTACAACAGCGAACTAAACGCTGTTTGGTTCCCATAAAGAATTTATTTGTTTTCACCACCAATTACTGTTACCAAAGTAACATGTACTACAGGATTGGTTGGTTGTCCACTAACCACTTAGTCGAACTATGTAACCATCAATACCATGGAATGTTGGTAATTGCAACAGAAAGTATTTTTTATCGAACCGAATATTTGAGTTCGGACCGATTCCCAACATTTTTTCTCTGTGTGCGCGAAATTATAGATATGGACGCATCGACCCAAAAAAACGTACTATTTTTTGTATTATTTCGTTCTTGCCCTTTTTAGCGTAGGGACGGACGGGGCGGGGAAAACAAGGTTCAGCCTGGCCGAACGTCACAACGTTTTAACTTGTTTGAATCTTAAGATTGACAACTGTCACCAACAGGACACAGACAACCAAAGGCAATATAAGAGATGCAACGTAGGGTGGCAGGATATATGACGGGTGTTTTTTTAGAGGTGTGGTTTTCAATCTGGCCACGTTTTTTCCGGAGTTGGTCTTTTTGACAGCTGTCACTTGATTTAAGCTCAGTTTGGTTTGCCATTTCATAATGTATAGACTTACTGCAGAACAACGTTTGCCAATCGTGGAAACTTATTACCAAAGTAATGGTACGGTTCGAGCGCTGCGCCCGCTATTCGTTCGAAATACTCTCCAGCAGAGTCGGTAATTCGAGCAACCATTCTCAGAGACGCCGTACAGTGCTCACCGAAGGCGTTAGTGCTGCTGTGGAGCAGAGTATCGAAGATGACCCGAATGAGTCCAACGCGCGCAGTAGAGTCGGTAATTCGAGCAACCATTCTCAGAGACGCCGTACAGTGCTCACCGAAGGCGCTAGTGCTGCTGTGGAGCAGAGTATCGAAGATGACCCGAATAAGTCCAACGCGCGCAATAGTTGGAGCTGTGCCCATCCACATTATGAAAGATTTTGCGGAAGGATCTTGGTTTGCGGTCTTACAAAATCCAACTCGTGCAAGAATTGAAGCCAAACGATCATTAAGCGCGTCGCATGTTCGATAAATGGGTCCAAAACAAGATGGCCACCGATCCGGTTTATTACAAGAAAATTTTGTTCAGCAATAAAGTTACTTTTGTTTGAATGGTTACTTTAATAACCAAAATTGTCGAATTTGCAGTAATAGAAATCCACAAGCCATTGTTGAGACGCCGTTACATCCTCAAAAAGTCACTGTTTGGTTAGCGCTATGGGCAGAGGGAATCATTGGTCCATATTTCATCAAAAATAGGGACGGCCATAATGTTACAGTCGATGGGGAACGTTATAGAGCCATGATTAATGAATTTTCGTATCTGACTTGGAGGATGTTGATGTGGACGACATTTGATTGCAACAAGACGGCGCTACTTGCCATACAGCCAACGAAACAATAAATTTATTGAAGAGAATTTTTGGTGAGCGCATTATCTCAAGTCGTGGGCCTCCAAGATCGTGCGATTTAACACCGCTGGACTACTTTTTTGTGGGGCTTTGTGAATTCGCTTGTCTACGCAGATGAGCGCGACACGATTGACGCCTTGGAAGAGAATATTCGGCGCGTAATTGCTGACAAATGCTGCAAAAAGTGGTCGAAAATAGGCCCTCTCAGCTGGAATTTATTCGAGCCAGCTGCGCGAAATAATTTTTAAAACCTAGCTTTATAATAAAGCTAAATTCTTTGTTATAACATTAAATTATATGCGTTTTATTTCTTCTGGAAAACCACACGTCTAAAACAAACCCCTTTATAAGCTTTTAGAAGAAAAACCTTAGTGTTTCCCCCTGAGCACTATCTAAGGTACAGCATACTGCGACAATATGTCTTAGCTTAACATGATTCCACATTTTATAGGCGGAATCCCAAAGACGGGCAAAATATCGACGCTTTTTAATTTTAAAAATGGATTTTATTCATTATCATTTTTTATTTATATTGCGTTGAAGCACCTTGACCAAAACCCAAACGACTTGAATTCGTACAACCCTGTAATTAATTTCACAACTCCATCAAATATGATGGCAAAAACCGTAAATTTCTTTGCGCATGGAACACGCCATGATATCAATAAAAAAATAAATAAAACTAATTAAGGTTACAAAAAAACAAGGAATACTGTGGCAGGGAAAGGTGGGAGGAGCGTGGTAATCTAATAACAGAAGTACAAAAATTCAGCTGGTGATGGTATTTCGTATGTTTTTAAAAGCATTTTACACCAAAACGAAAAAAGAAGCAGAATTCACAACCAACAAAAAAGAGGGGGGGGGGGGAAACACTCAGAACAAAACTCAAAAAAAAGGACATTTAAACAAACACTCAAAGATGCATTAAGCCCAAAGTGCAGTTGGTTAACAAACCGAAACGGTAACGAAAAGGAAACCAACAAAAAAAAATAAAAATTCAACTGAAAACGGCAATTCACTTAAAACGTAATTAATTTGAAATTTTAACCATAAGCGAAACCGAAAATGAAATTATAACTCATGTCAAAAAATAAAATCTAAGTCAGACGAATAGAACCAATTACGGCCAATTTGCAGACGAAAATCACCAAAAATGAAATCAAATTCCAAAAATAATAACAACTCAAAATTGAAACTAAATACTGGCATTTAATAGATATCCTTTTTCTGTTAAGTCTTTTAGCGTAATCAAAAGGATATTATTATTCTGATACGTATTTGTTTTGTTCTTGGTTTAGTTTTTCAAAAATGTAATTTTCGTTACGATATGCAATTTGAATTTTGCATCAACTTCAAATCAAAGTGGACAATTTCTTTGGGTTTTGTCACACCCAAACAAAATACATCGTCTCATTGAGGTGGACCGATGATTAGTTTTTGTTAGTTTTGATTGAATTTTTAAGTTAATTTATTTTTTTGTATTTTTTTTGGATCAAAAAAACTTCCCAACTACTTACTGCTGGCATAAGCTGATCTGTACTTCGGACGCGAGTCACCTTATTTTTGGTTATCAGTTTCTTGACACAGGACTCCACCTGGACGTTCCATTTCATGAAGCCCACATAGGCGATGTAAATGCTAAACAGGATGAGCGCCTCCCACCACCAGATGCGGTTGTCGCGAAAAAAATAGATCAAGACCATCAAACTAATACTGTAGAACGAACAATCGCGAAACAGTGGCCACCAGGTCAGCGAGAGCACCGTCTTCGAGAACAGCGCACACATACCGATCACGAACAGAATGTTGAACACCGCCGAGCCGACAATCGTACCGATGCCCACATCGTCGAAGGACACGAAGACGCCAATGACGCTGGTGAAGAGCTCGGGCGCACTACCGCCGGCCGCCATGAATGTGGCCCCGGCCACATCATCGGTAATGCCTAGTTTTTCGATGATCACATCCAGGGAAGGCACAAAGAATTCATCGCAAACGATGGCCAAGGCTACGAACATGTATATCACGCCGATAATGTGACAGATGACAGCGCCATTCTCCAATTGCTCTTTGGTGAAAAGATCCGTGGGGAAGAGCGGCGTTTTTATGACGGTCGTATTATCGAAATGTGTTTCTAAAAAGAGATAGAGAAGGGGAAAATAATTTCGTTAGAAAGGGAAAATAGTTAAAATTTTGTTTGTAGGTAATTGAAAAGAAATGCCTGAAATTGATTTTGAAAATATGTCAAGCTAAGTCATATGCCTTGTTCAAATAATCAATATTGTAGGCGAGGAAACTTTGTATAATTTTTTCCAAGTGATCAAAGTATTTAACAATGCTTAATAAGATGGACACGCTAATGTCTTTGCGACTATCATATCGAGCCCTAAAAGCGAAAAAGACGTAAGCGCCAAAAAGAAAATTTTACAGGAGAGAGTTTTTTTTGGAGGATTCCGCAACAATTTGTAAATATAAAAATTTAGTTTTTAACATGCAATTGAGTTTGCTTTATCTCTGTAAATGTTAATATTAAATTTCTAATACTTATACTTAAGAGGGTTGTACATCATAAACATCATACAGTGTTGTATTTTCATAACACACAAACCAAAATAAAAGCGTACATTCAATATAGGAACAAACAAGTAAAAAATGTTAAGTTTGGCTGCACCGAACTTTGGATACCCTCCATCCGATTCCCAAATAAAACCAAATTTGGTGCGGAAGTGTGTTCTATATAGAAATCTTTATGTGCAAATTTTCATTTCGATAGGTCAAGCTTGTGGTGAGTTATCGTCATATTATTTCTCAAAGCCCACGAGACCGTTTGTGGGGGAATTTTCCGATCTCAACAGAATTTTACGCGGAGGTGTGTTCTATATAAAAATCTTTATGTAGAAAATTTCATCTCGATAGCTCAAGTGTGTGGTGAGTTATTGTCATATTATTTTGCAAGGCCCATGAGACCGTTAGTGTGGGAGGTACCAGTAGGACTTTCCGATCTCAACCGAATTCATCGCAGAAGTGTGTTGTATATAGAAATCTTAATGTGCAAAATTTCATTTCGATAGGTCAAGTTTGTGGTGAGTTATAGTCATATTATTTCTCAAGGCCCATAAGGCCGTTTTTATGGGAGGTACAAGAAATGGTGGCCCAATCTAAACCATTTTTACATAGATGATTGCGCCTATATAGAGATTATTATTTGCAAAATTTCAGTGATTTTGCTCAAGAAACTGGACGGATATTTCCAAATAAAAAACTAATTTTCATGAGGTAGTGTCGGTTGAGGGTCTCCAACACCAACTTCCCGTAGAGCCATTTTCAATACCAACCATGCTAGGTTAACTACACATGTTTGTGCCAAATTTCAGCTCCCTAGCTGCTTTCGTGCAGGCTCTATCTTGTTTTCAACAGACGGACAGCCGGGCAACATGGCAATTTTACGAGGATCAAGAATACTCGTATATATACTTTGTTGGGTCTTTGATGATTATTTCAAGGTGTTACAGACAGAATGACAAAACTAATATACCCTCCATTGTATGGTGAAAGGTATAAACAGATGTCGCAGTTGTTTAGGTTGACACTTTGTTTAGTACGTGTACGTGTTTTTTCAACGTTAGGTGTTGTACAGGGTGGAGGGCGGTAATTTGTTTTTTTCAACTACAGGCTGTGGCGGCACTGTTGGTCGAAGAGAGTGGAGAGTAAGCGTGGCTTATAGTGGCTGACAGGAGATTTGTATTCATCTGTCTTTCAGTTGCCATCATGCATTGGACACGTAAGGAGAGGTCATTTTGTGTTGAAGCGTATTTCTCAAATGCACACTCGATCATTGCAGTGCAGCGTGCTTTTCGTTTACGATTCGCTGTACTCCCATGCGGACGTGTTTCTGGACGGCAATCAATTGTAAATTGGGTAACTCTATTGAGAACAGCAGGGAATGTGTCATGTGTACGAAGGGGACCTGAGAGAAGGATTACAACACCACAAAACATCGAGAGAGTTAGAGCAGCAGTACTGCAATCTCCGTAACGCTCTGCTCGGAAGCAATCACTTGCTCTTGGCATTTCCAGACGTTCTCTCCACCGGATTCTTCATGATGAACTGAATTTTCACCCGTATAAAATGTGCGTGGTCGTCCAACAATTGTCAGCACGGGACTATTTGACACAGCGGACCACTTGTGAAGACATTCTTGCAACTACGAGTATACCCCGTGACGCAATTGTGTTCTTTTCTGATGAGGCACATATTCATCTCAGTGGTTGTGTAATCAAACAAAATATGTGACAGCGCATAGAGAAAGGGACCTAAGGGTGGACAACATCTGAGCATCGAATGAGACCGATCCCATGCGCAAAAAGTGTTCCCTCCCAGAGATATGCGCGTTTTATGAAAGTGAAGTCGACGATTCTAAGCACAAATAGAAAGGGACCTAATCTTTAAAATGGCTCTCCTGAACAAAACTGGTTTTTAACCTTAGGTCCCTTTCTATTTTGCGCATATTATGCGGTACTGGAGTGAAACACACCCCAGAGAACTTCACCAGAGACCTCTGCACTCGGACCGCATCACTGTGGGGTGCGCCATATCACGAGTAGGATTTTTTCCAGGATGACCGTTTTGCCGTAACTGTTAACTCCGAACGGTACTTGACTATGATACAGAATTTGTTTTATAGCCGGCTCTTGAGGCAATGCAATTCGAGGATACATAGTTCCAACAGAATGGTGCCACTGAACACACAGCGACGGTTACCGTGAATTGCTTGAGGCAAATGTTTCCTGGACGGCTAAACTCTTTAAGGGGTGATGTGAACTGGCCGGCACGCTCACCAGACTTAGCCCCATGCAATTTTTTCCTTTGGGGTTACCTGAAGTCGAAGGTGTATATCAACCTAACCAACACCTTTGAAGACCTAATAAACAATATTGAGGCTGAAATTGGCAGAATACCAGTCGACAAGCTTGTTTGAGTTCATGAAAACTTCAGAAAACGTTTGAAGGTCGACATTTGCCCGATACACAATTTAAATATATGTAATTTAAAAATTCCTTTACTGTTCAATATAATAAAAATATAAAATAAATTTTTCTAAGGTTCATAATTTTTTTTATTTCATTCCCAAATAAGTAAAGTACCGCGCTCCAACCTGTACTTAAATATGTTCGACTGTTCCCAGTAAAAGTGTGACATTTGGCATTTTTTGTTGCACTAGTAGAAGGTAACATTATTTTTGAAAAACGAAATCCCCCATAGTCTTAGTTAGGAGAAGGCACAAAGTTTGTCGTTTCTTATTGAATAAAGGGAGGGAATTGAGAAGGCTAAATTACCGCACTTTGAACCGGCGGGTCGCGGGCTACCCGCTACTGTCCAGCTATTGAATATTATTAGGAGACAAGTAGAACGTGAACACACAGGGGTTTTTTAAAGAGAAAAACAATAACTTCTTATTTTACCGGAGATAGAAAAAAGCACACTAAATGGGTTTTTGAAAGCTCCTCATACCGGATTGTTTCTTTGTAGCGATACTTGATTAAAATATGAACCAATAATATGGTATACTTTAACCCCGTTGGTTTTAAAACACTCATAATGCTCTAAACTACAGGGTTGCCCATATTCGACGGACCCATGTCCAGAAAATCGATTGTTATGCGACTTGTGTGCGGTGGAGCGCCGTCTTTTTGGAACCAGAACTGCCTCATACGCTTTCGACGAATAATTGGCATCACAAAATTGGTCATCATGTCGCGATAACGCTCCTGGTTGATGGTAACAGCATGGCCATTTTCATTTTGGAAGAAAAACGGCCCAATGACCGTTTTCGCACTAACGCCGCACCAAACTGTGACTTTTTCGTCATGAAGAGGCACTTCTTGAATCTCCTGAGGATTTTCAGTGGCGTAAATACGGCAATTTTGCTTATTTACGGTCCCATTCAATGTGAAATGGGCTTCATCGGACATGATAATTTTGTTCCAAAATTTCTCGTCATCTTCGGCCATTTCGATGACTCTTTGGGCCCATTCCAATCGACGAGGCTTGTCCACAGGCAACAATCTTTGCGTCAATTGAATTTTGTACGGGAACAAATGCAAATCAACGCGAATAATCCGTTGTAAAGTGGACCGAGCCATGCCCAACTGCTGAGAACGGCGTTTTTGGGATGTTCTTGGGGACCTCTCAACACTGGCTCGTACGGCAGCGATATTCTCGGCCGATCGCCTTGGTCGACTTTTATTTGGCCTCTTCGGATTAGAAAGAGCCTCACCAGTCGAAAATTTTTCGTATAAACGCTTAATGGTGTTCTTAGAAGGCGCACTTCTCACATTTTTTAATATTTTAAAAGCACGTTGAGTTTTTACAATTGACTTGTTCTGTTGAATGTAAATTTCAACTATTTCAGAGCGGTCGCGTGGCGTGTATTGTTGCATGGTAAAAATCTGCTTGGACTGACGCTTCAAATGCGGTATGTCATTAAGCGATCTGACATCTCTGTCAAAAGTTATGGCGTTGCCAGATGGGTCCGTCGAATATGGGCAGCCCGGTATATTAAAGCAAGATTGGATGTAAAGTATTATATGGCTTGTAAAGAGGCAGAACTTCCCAGCAAGAGGATCCCTTGTATGTGGCGCTTTATGGATAACCGATAAGGTCAAATTTTCCAGAGAAAATCGGTTTAAATATGTGGATTATGAAAATTTAGGTTTAGCATCCGGAAGGCTTTTCGCATTTTATAAAGATTGGCCCAGTTTGGTTGGATAGATGAATTTTTAGTCATTTCCAATTTTCTTGAATTAAAATTATTTTAAATAAAGTGAATTTGGCAATATCAATTGCAATTCATTTCCAATTCATTTGTACTAAAAAACAAGTGTAAGTAATACCAGAGTAACTGCCAGGGCCACAGAAATTTGATTTTCGACTCAGTAACAGGCAGCAGAACGACAAACAATCAAAACAAACAAAAATGGGGGAAATCTAAAAATCACTCACTTGTGTTACTTTTGCAGTTTGGTAAAAAATAAACACATGATAGAACACACACAATCAGATGGAAACGAATTGCAATGCATTTTGCCAAATTTTGCGAGTTGGTAATGAAGTAAAATCAAAAATGCAGGATTCATGTAGAGCTCTGTATGAGTATTTAACTCGCCTCTATTTCTAAAAATTCACATTTGCTAGATCCTTCTCTGTGTCATCGGCACAAAAAATAAATGCTGCCACCGTCAACGAAAAATATACAAGGTTCATTCAAGACCCATTTTTTTGAGTCGGAGATATACAAACGATGGTACAGCAGTTAAAGTAAACGCGCTTTTCTGAAGACATCTTTAAAGCGCTTTTCCCACAACTTATGTTTTAAAAGTCGGTGCCCCTCATAACCACAAAAGTACTGCCGCGATCCTTTCACAATTTTTAAAAACTTTTTTTTTAATTTTTTTTATAATTCTACAATAACCAAAAGTGTTCCCAAAAATTTAATTATCGAAAAACCCTCCCAGCTTTAACTGCAAAATACGATTATCTAACGAAAAGAGAAATGAGGGGCACCGCAATTCTTCCTAGACGATTAGAATAATTTCCGCCTTAGGCATTTTTTTAAACAATTCTTCATCGAAATTGTACACAAAAAAAATAAATAAACAATAATATAAAAATATATTAAAATGTAAAAATATAAATAAAGATTTATAATGCTATAAATATTTTAGAAAAGCTTATTTTCTTTCATTTGAGACCACTCATTATCAAATAGGTAATAGCGTTTGGAAGTAATAATCCAAAAAGCTGAAACATCTCATAAAAAAATAGTAAAAAATTCCAAAAATTCTATCTTTAAAACTAATCAGAGGAAATTTTTTTAAAACTAATTTTCGTGTTTAGGTGTTCAAAATCTTTAGGAAAAAAATATTTAGAACTCTGGACCGAAATGGCTGTAAACTAGTGTTATTAAAGCAGAGCTTTGAAACTTAGACACTTTCGTGTGAAAATCTGTCAAAACCAATTCTGTGAAATTGCAATGAAATTTTGTTTTTGATGTAGAAACGTTTTCTGATTTTCATGGGAATTATTGTACTAGGTGGACCAAAAGTTAAGATGGGGTTTAAAAATTTAATAACATTTTCGGTTATATATATTTTTTTTAGATTATATAAATAACACTTGGAGAATAAATAATGGAGATATTCCCAACTGAACAAAGAACCAGAATAATAGAATTTTATTATTTAAATCAGCGATCAATTACTCGTATTTTAACTCAAACGCATGAGTGATGAAGCTCATTTTCATTTGAATGGGTTTGTTAATAAGCAGAACTGTAGCTTCTGGGGTTCTGAAAATCCAAGAGCCATTCATCAACGCCAATTGCACCCCATTAGTGTGTACAGTATGGTGTGGGATCACATCTGTAAATATCATTGGTCCTTACAGCTTCCACAATGAAGATGGAAGTGCTGTAACCGTTAATGGAGAGCGGTATCGGAGAGCGGTATAAAAATTCAAATCAAGTGCGAAATCTTTATTGGCAATTTGAAAGGATATCTTATGACATTTATTTTTTGAAAATAATTACCTTCGAATGTTGGCAACTGCATTATGGAAATAAGCGTTAGGTGAGAACCGGGAAGTTCCACTGTTTTCAACCAAAATTTTGTTCAGTGATGAGGCCCATTTCTTGCTCAACGGCAAAGTCAATAAACAAAATTGCTGCGTTTGGGCTGAAGAGCAAAAAGAAGAGGTACAATAGGTGCCATTATACCCAGAGAAAACCACGGTTTGGTGCGGTTTATAAGCTGGTTGAATCATCAGTGCATATTTTTTCAAAAATGATGATGGCCGGAACGTAACCGCGAATGGTGCTCGCTATCGCGCCATGATATCGTTCTTTATGCTACCTGAAATTGAAGCCCGTAATCTTGACGAGACTTGGTTTCAACAGGACGGTGCCACTTGCCATACATATGCTCAAACAATTGATCTGTTGAGAGGTCATTTCGAAAAGCAGCTAATTTCACGTTTTGGACAGGTGAGTTGGCAGTCAGATCGACTGATATCACACCATTTTTCTTTGGGGTGACGTAAAGTTCAAAGTCCATACTGATAAACCAGCTACGATTCAGGTTTTGGAAGCCAACATTATGCGTGTCAGAAAAAGCCATACCGGTCGAAATGGTCGAACAAGTCATTCAAAATTGGACCCCCCGAATAGACACCCTGAAGCGTAGTTGCCAACATTTGAAAGAAATTATATTCAAAACATAAATGCCATAAAATGTCTTTTCAAATTTCCAATAAAGATTCCACACTCTTAAGCCGGTTAATGCCTGTTCAATGTGTAAATGCAACAGACCGAAATAAAACGAACGAGCTAAACAGATTCCACACTTGATTTAAATTTTCGTATTTCTTTTTGTTCTGAAAAAATACCTCTAGATGGATCAACCTATATAATCTGTGAAAAAAATTAATATACAAAAAAGTTATGGTAACTGTTGTCCCACCATGTACTTGTCTAATGTTTTGCTTAAAAATTTTTGTAAGCTAATAATATTTTTCAAGTGGACAAACATAGCACCAGGCTTAAGAGATCAATAATTATGAAAAAAATTAAGAAAAACTGTTTTCCAAACATCTAAAGACCACATGCTGGCGAGTGTACCAACTGTTGTGTTATTGGCTTAAACCAATATGAGGATAACCTCAGCGACGCAATTTGATTTCCGTTTAGTAATTGCTTTCCGATTCAATTGTATTCATCATCAAACCCCGCCTCCCCACAGCCCCAGGCTAATAAAAAGAATTATGTGTGCTGCTGTGATTTCTAGGAAGTTTACGAAAAGTGATTCATTCAATTCGAATTATGAAGACTCCATAAAACAAAGTGTTCTATAATAAAACATTAACAAAAAAGAAGAAGAAGAGCACTGCATACACACACACACAAAATACAGATAAGAAATGCTTTGAGGTTTGATGGAATCAACATTAAATAAAGACTACAAACCCATTGATATGAGCACGAGTACTTGTAAATAAGCACCAGAAAACACCGACAACGTCAAATAAACCACAATTATAGTTTAATTCTAATAATACAAATAATAAAAATAATCATACTAATTTGTGTAAACAAATAATCAAGAACAAATTAAATTAAAACACTCAGTGATAAGAAACTGTCGAACAAAAGCGAATTGAAGAAGAAGATAATGAACGAAAAATACAAACGAAATATAAACCAGAACATGACATCAATAATTTGCGCCCAAACAAAGTTATCAGAAATTCGCTCTACTTAATTTTTTTCATTTGACAAACGTTTGGTGCGGCGTCAGACACAAAGTGACCCGTTTTCAAAGTAGTGGCGTTCAACACACACTCTCACACTCAGCTCTAGAACAGAAAATCAAATGTTTAAGATTCCTAAAACCAAAACCGGTCCAATATTTTCAATGGGATTTCTTCGTGCCTTAATCGTGATTGTTAGCTCACAAACCTGTCACCTACCGCAGTATGACTCATTTTGGTTTTTGATTAAAAAAATGTGTTTTTTTTGTTTAGTAGAAACAAAAAAACACGCCATAGATTCCGCCGGGTCTGTTTGCTTATCTAGATAAACACACACACACTCGGTTTAGTTTTTTTCATCTAAAAGTAGCCGCCGCTTCGAATAGAAGTGGTAGCTAGCGGGTGTTGTGTGAAGTGTAGACTCTTAGAAATTGTGTAGGGTGTTTGACTCAAGTACAACCACAGCGAGTCATTGTTAATAATAATTCAATAATAACAAGTAACAAATTGGAGTGGGTATAGGGACGCACACATTTTTTTGGGGTGATCGGTTGTGGAAAATTTGAACTCGATATAAGAAAATATTTTTTTTTTTAAATTATTCAAAGACCAAAGAGCCAAAAAAAAATATTTTTTTATAAAAAAAACATGAAAATAGGAAACGTATTTTAGTTCTTCATATTTCTCCTTTAAAGTTAAAAATGCGATAGTAGGTTGCTTTATATATTTCTGGCCTCTGACAATTCCATTTGAAAGTTTGACATTTTTTAGCATAAGCGTAATCAGAACCTTTTGACGTACGACCATCATTTGTGTTGTTTACAGTGAATGGAAAAAATCAATTTGTTTTTATATTTCTCTTTCAAAGTTAAAAATGCGATAGTGGGTTGCTTTATATATTTCTGGCCTAGGCAACACTAAGTGCTGCCTGGCGCCATCTGACATTTCCGTTGGAAAGTTTGACATTTTTTTTAGCATAAACGTACTCGGAACGTTTTGACGTACGACCATCATTTGTGTTGTTTACAGTGACTTGAAAAAATCAATTTGGCAAAAAAAAATGGAATTAACTCGTGAACATTTTCATGCGATCATTTTTCACAACTTTCGACGTGGATTATCACGGCAAGAGTGCGTCGATGAATTTAAACCTTTGTATGGTGATGAAGCACCATCCTATAGCACTGTGAAAAACTGGTTTAATGAATTCAATCGCTCCCTCAAAGAGAAAGGTCGTGAAGAGTTCCAGTAAATTATTCTATTCAATGAACTCTTAATATTAATTCTTCATTAGATGGCTCAAAGCAAGTACTGGTCTCTAAAACCATTTTATAGTAAATTAGCAATTACTTCTAATGAATAAAAAATTAGTTAAATTTATAACATTAGTTTGTCAAACTAAAATTATTATTTATTAATATTTTTTAATCCCTCAAATAGCCCCAATTGGACGATTAAGTTTATTGATTTTTTTTTGCAATTACTTTTATAATTTTTAATATATTAAATTATTATTCATATACTCCTTTAATACCTAAACGGCCGTTGAGCCAGAGAACATTGACGCCGTGCGTGAACTGATAATGCAAGATCGTCATGTGACATACCGTGGGATAGAGGCATCCTTGGGCATTTCTTCCACCAGCATACATTCGATATTGCATGAACACCTGGCGTAAAAAAGGTTTGTTTTCGTTGGATCACACACAATTTGACAATCGCACAAAAAAGGCTCGTGTGCAAAGAAATTTTGAAAAAATACGATCGCGGTGCTTCAAAAGACTTTTATAAGATCGTCACAGGTGACGAATCATGGATCTATGCGTATGAGCCCGAACTAAAACAGCAATCGACCGTGTTGGGTCTTCGAAGACGGGCCAAATCCAACGAAAGTTGTTCGTGGAAGAAACACTTCGAAGCAAATCGTCGCCTGTTTCTTCCGCAAAACTGGTCATGCGGCGACAGTTCCGCTGGAGCAACGTAGGACGGTCAATTCTGAGTGGTACACCACAATTTGTTGGCCTGAAGTCTTCGGAGAAATTCGAAAAACGAACAAGAGAGGACGAGTCATTGTGCACCATGCCCACACATCGGCTCAAACTAGCGCCTTTTTGAGCCGCCAAAACGTCGAATTGATGGGTCATACAGCTCTGATTTGGCACCCAATGACTTTTTTTTATTCCCGCAAATCAAGAAAAAAACCCGAGGTAAACGATTTTCGTCGCCGAAGATGCTGTTGAAGCGTTCAAAAACCATGTTTTGGAGGTGTCTCAATCGGTGTGAAAAAAAATTGCTTCGACAATTGATTTGAGCGCATGCAAAAGTGTATAAATCATGCTGGAGAATACTTTGAAAAACAATAAAACCATTTTTGATGATAAATATTCGAATTTTCATTATTAGGCCAGAAGTGTATAAAGCAGCCCGTTAAGACCAAAAAAGAAGAACCATGTCTGCCAGTTTTGCCCAAAGTCATGTTTTTATGGGCTCCCAAGATTTTGGGACTCGGTGTCATTTTTGCAAAAATTTGATCATTTTCTCAGGCTCATATTTTGTAAACTGTTTGAAATTTTGTTTTAATCTCTCTGGCAAAGTTGCAGGTCTTTGGTCATTTATTGCGTAGTGGTTTCCTTTTTAAAAAAAAAAATTAACTAGAAAATTATCTCTTTATTAGACTCTTACAGCAATATTTTCATTTTCTAAACAATCTTGAAAAAATACAAAAAAAAGGGTTTTAAATTTATTTTAAGATATATTTGCTCTACTTTATGAAAGGGTGGTCCAACCATAATGCAGCATATAAATACCTTAGCGTCAACGTCAATTTTTTTGCCCAACTTCATCTGACATTTTTTTTAATTCAGTGTTTGACAAACTCAATAATAGAGTGTGTACCTCTCTGTACCTCTTGAGCAGAGCGTTAATACTATTGAAGCCTTTTAGGAAAATGGGCCAAATGAATTTCGTGCATCTCGTGATTTATTTGTCAACATCACAATCGGGAGAATTGCGCTCTAATTTCAACAAACCAGGTCTGTAGGAAATGTGAAAACACCTGTTCTTGAGAAAACATTGATGTTGTTCGCTATGGTCTGGCAGAAGAGCCGTCAACCTTGACTCGTCGCCGTGCCCAACAATTGAACATCTCACCCGTGTTTAACGATTTCTGATTGGAATTTATTTTTTTTTAAAAAAAAGTAATATTTTTTTAAGACTTTACTTCGTTTTTTATATAATTTGATAATAAATATTTTTAATAACTTTTCTTTAAATCGTCGTCGTGCCCAAAAATTGAAAATTTCACGAATGTTAACGATTTTAGATCGGAATTTTTCTTTTTAAAAAAAATTATATATTTTTTTAAGATTAACTTCGTAAAATAATTAATTTTTAATAACATTTATTTAACATTTTGTTTTAAATTTTTTATAAAGATTTTCTTAATAAAAATACCTTCTGCAGTAAATATTTTTTGGAAAAAATATGGTTAAAAATTAACTTTTGATTATTCCTTTAGGAAATATTTTTTGTTTCAAACAATTCTGTATAGAAAATGTTTCCTAATAGAATTTGTATACAAACTAATCTTTAAATTGTCCGTAATTAATGTCCAAACCCCGGTTATCGACTTAATTGAAAAATTTATTTTTTGAAAATCCGGAACTCACTGTTCAAGTGCAGTTTAGGACCCAGATTTCCTTAAATTGTTACCTCCACAATATTTTTATAACGGCTTTATAAACGTGCGAAAAAATAATGGATGCCACTCCCCATTTTGGTACCTGCAGTGTACATGCACCATCTCCCCACTTTTGGTATGCGCGTAATAATTTCGATACTAATCATACGATTATGCTGAAAATTAGTAATTAGCATATAGATATGAATAAGACTAGCTCAGGAATATGTAGAGTCCCAGCCATTATTGCATTATCCAGACACACGGTACTAACCGTGCGTAGATAAAAACCCACATACATTTAATTCAATGCATGAATTGGGTTGATTTTTTTAAAGGTCCCCTGAAGGCGATCTGTCATACACTGGTTTTAAATCTAATACAGGATGTCCGTCGGAAAAGTATACTACTTTGTTTGTTTATAAGTTTTGATTAAATAAAAGAGAATGGATCTTATATTGATAAATGTTCTATTTAATGTCGGCAATTATGTATGGAAAACAATATCAGATAAATGTCCGCCTCTGTTAGCCTCACAAATTTTTCATTTATTGATATTCAAAAAGTAACCGAGCCTTTAGGCCTTATATAGTTACAAAATTACTTCAGATTTGTTTAAAATATACAAAAAAACTTAAAGTAAGATTAATCTATTTTATATAAATAAGTATTAAGTTAAGCATACGTTTAAATAATGTTTTTTTTTTAATTATTTTATTTTATTTTGATATCCTAAATTACGCAAAAAAAAGGTATTAATGATTGATGATGAATGATATTAATTCATTCTCACTTTTGAGCATATTTTTTATTCTCACACATTTCATGCGGTATTTCATTAATTTCATCACGAATATTTTGTTTAGATTTGCTCAAGCGTTTCTGGTTTGTTTACATAAACCTTGCTATCTCCACAAATAGAAGTCCGGAGCAGTCAAATCAGGCGACCGTGGAGGCCAATCAACATCATTATTTCTTGAAATAACTTGTTGTGGAAGGAGAGGTCTTGTACATAGTAGTTCCATTGTAATCCTTTTTCATAGAAGTAAGCTCCAATGATTCCTCCTGACCAAATTGCACACTAGACTGTCACTTTTAATGGAGGTAAAGGTGACTGATGAATAATTTGAGGGTTTTCCATTTCCGAGAATCGACTATCTTGTTTATTCATATATCTATTCAAATGAAAATGTTTCTCCCAAAAATTTTAGGTAACTTTTTCATCGTCACAGTCAGTAATTGATGATTGATTTTGACACAATGTTTTTTTTTTGTAAAACACATTGGTTTATTGAATATTTTTCCATAATAAATTTGCCACGTCTCTACTTCACGACTGCCAAATATGAACTGTCAAGACCAATGTTTACCAAAATGGCGGCAAATAAAAAGTAGTATACCTTCCCGGCGGACACCCTGTATTTCAATTAGAAAAGCATAATTATGTTTCCAACAAATAATATTTTATAGACCACTGGTAGACAAAAAACAGTTTTATGGGGGTGAGTAGGATACGAGTATTCACCAGCAAGTGTGACCGATAACACTAGGTCACAAATAACAAAATTTTCTCTGTTATTTGTTTCTAGCATACTTTTTCCCATTGATTTTGACCTACTAAACACGAAAATGAGTTTTAAAAATTTTTCTGTCGATTGGTTTTCGAGATACAAATTTTTGAACTTTTTTTTTAAATTTTTGGAGGTACACTTACAATTTTGAGCATATCTTTCGTCTTCTTTGACCTATTTGATCCTCCTACTACTCAAATTGAAGAAAATTGAGCCGTCTACAACTCATTTTCAGAAAATTTTCAAATCGGGTAAGTAGTTTTGATGTTGGCGGCTTAAAAAGGTTAAAAAACGGCGTTTTTTTAGTAAAAATGTGGCAGAAAAAACCATATAAAAATGGCGGACTTATAATTTTTTTGGTAAAAGACCGACGATACGAATCGCTTAGGATTGCCGTTTCTACACGCGCCGTGTAACGAATTTTGTTTTCTCTGTGTAAGCTGTGCAAATAATGAAAATCAAAATATCGTGAAATAGCGGAATTTCGGTCTTTTACCAAAAAAATTATAAGTCCGCCATCTGAGAATGAGTTGTAGACGGGTCAATTTTCTTTAATTTGAGTAGTAGTAGGATCAAATAGGTCAAAGAAGACGAAAGATATGCTCAAAATTGTAAGTGTACCTCCAAAAATTTAAAAAAAAAGTTCAAAAATTTGTATCTCGAAAACCAATCGACAGAAAAATTTTTAAAACTCATTTTCGTGTTTAGTAGGTCAAAATCAATGAGAAAAATTATGCTAGAACCAAATAACAAAACGACTGTTGGCTAGTGTAATAAAGCAAATTCCAATTTACAACTAATTTTGATTCTAAAAAATAAAAATAAAAAAATAAAAAAAAA
The DNA here is from genome assembly GCA_963513945.1 of Hydrotaea diabolus. Lineage (NCBI taxonomy): Eukaryota > Metazoa > Arthropoda > Insecta > Diptera > Muscidae > Hydrotaea > Hydrotaea diabolus. The sequence goes on from OY740717.1 coordinate 21,599,692, forward strand.
ATCAAAATTAATGCCGTAAACTGGCGCAAATTAGATATTTCCCAGTTTGTTGTAAGATTATTTGGTCTGCAGATGAATTTACTTTTAAAAACCGTGTGCAAACATTATTTTTATATTTTGAACGAATTTTTTCAAAACTTTTTTGTATATTAAAAAAATTGTTTTTTTTATTTTTTAAATGACAATATTTAAATATTTATCTTTTAGCTTAGTTCATAGTCAGATTTAAGACCAAAACCAAAAACTAATTCAAAAAGCAGTCGAAAAGACTTTTAGTTGCAATTAGTGGTGATTGCAGTTTCGGTAAACGCTACTTCCTCTTATCCTCAGACCCCAAGCAACAAATGTGTTTTAAGAATGATCAAATGCAGACAGATTTCTTTTTTTTAATGCGTAATATTGAATATAGCCTTCGATCACGTCTTTCAGTGAATACAAATAAATAATGCAATAGATTTATTCGTTAAGCCCAGAAAAAAATTGTTTAAACATCTTAAATCAAAAAAAAACAAAAAAAATAAAAAAGCACGTACCTATAATTTTTTCACTTTTTTGACTTTAGCATTGTCCTGACACTACAAATTTAAACCTAAAGTCCAGAAAATTTAGTGAACCATGTACAATTTTGTTGTCCATCGAACTGCGTAGTTAGTCCTTAAGATTTTGTTTAATTTGTTGATGGCTGTTTAGCCTGTTTTTGGGTCAAATACTCCTCTGAGCGGCGGAAGGTTAACGATAAGAATCGGTTTCCAATTATGGACACTCTAATCCATCCCAATTTCCTTTTCAAACTAATTTTGTTGATGAGTTTCAATAGTAATTACTAATTTGTTATATGATATTTTATACACAAGCTTTTATCAATTTCTACATCAACACCCTTTGCGGCAACAAAAAGTACTCGTATTTATTTACATATGTACATCGCATGTACAAACATACAAGCTTGTGTGTGTGTGTTCTTATGTACATATATACTCCGTATGTATGTACAAACGCCTATGTTTATGTACGCGTATGTACGTACGTAAATTATGAATGCATATCATAAACAAATAAATAAATTAATATTCACTTGTGAATCACAGAAAACCCAGAGTCCAACTCACTCCCGTCGATACAGCCACTCAAACCGACAAATTGTTATTGAGGTTTAAAAACAAAAACAAAACGAAAAAAAAATGTTGCGAATCAAAAATAACAAATATCGAAAAAAAAAATAAATATTGTAAAGTAATGAAAATAAATACCCAAGACTAAGATTGAGATAAACTTGACTGTCGTTTTTTGAATTCGTTTTGTCGTTTTTTTATTTCTTCTTGAACGTCTGCAAGTGTGGCTTTTATTTAAAAATACTTGAAATGCCATAAAGGTTTTTTCATTTTATGATTTTTTTTTGTTTAGTTTGCAGAAGCCCCCTCCTTCTTTAGTCAAATAAAAGCGTAATGGTTATTTGCATAACTACTTGTATTAGTTATTGTGTATATATTTTTGCCATTAACAGAGAACTTCTCGGTGAACGTGCTTAAAATTTTCAATGGGCTTGAGCGTGGAGAATTTGTACGAAAACAAAGTAAATGCACAGAATTGTGAGTAAACGTGATAATCGCGCGTATGATGTTTTATTGAGAAGTCAAATTAAGGGGTTGCTTTGAGTGGAAATTTAGTTTTGACAAAATTCCTCTCAGAAATTTTTTAAAAAATTTGACAAAATAACTCTCAGAAAAATTCTAAAATGGGGAAGGATTCTAAAAATGGGATTTTGTGGACAAATTGACTCTATTCCGCTAGTTGGCTCACCTAACTGAGGTTAGGTTTTTTTTGGTAATACGAAGTCATATCAGTAAATAAAAAAAATATATTTGTTTTCTTCAATTTAAAAATTCAAACAAAATATTAATTGGTAATAAAAATTTCACATATTCACTACAATATTCCCAGTTAGGTTTTTTTGGTATTGAGGAGTCTTATGAGTTTACAAAAAAAAATTCTTTAGTTCAATTAAAAAATCAAACAAAAAATTCATTCTGTGATAAAATTTTTCACATACGAGAGCTGCTACTTATAAAGGGTGTCCTAAGAAGAGCGCAATTTTTAAATTTTAAATAAAACACAGATATTTAAGAAAAAATCGTGAAACTTTATTATATCGTAAAGTAGACAGAATGAGGTTATGTATGGAACAATATATCGTGCAGATGGCCGTCGCGGCACCCATACATATATTTCTGGCCTAATAATGATAATGCGAATAGTTATCATCAAAAATGGTTTTATTGTTTTTCAAAGCATTCTCCAGCATGATTTATACACATTTGCATGCGCTCAAACCAATTGTCGCAGCACGTTTTCCACTCCGATTGAGACACCTTCAAAACATGGTTTCGGAACGCTTCAACAGCATCTTCTGGCGACGAAAATCGTTAAACACGCATTTTTTTATTCATGTGTGGGAATAAAAAGAAGTCATTGGGTGCCAAGTCAGAGCTGTACGGCGGATAACCCATCAATTCGACGTTTTGGCTGGTCAAAAAGGCGCTAGTTTGAGCCGATGTGTAAGAGCTCGCATTGTCATGGTGCGCAATGATTCGTCTTCTCTTTTTTGTTTTTCGAATTTCTGCTCAAGCCGAAGAAACATTTGCTTCGAAGTGCTTCTTCCACGAACATTTTTCGTTGGATTTGGCTCGTCTTCGAAGACCTACACGGTCGATTGCTGTTTTGTTTCGGGCTCATACGCATAGATCCATGATTCGTCACCTGTGACGATCTTAAAAATGTCTTTTGAAGCACCGCGATCGTATTTTTTCAAAAATTATTTGCACCAATCGACACGAGCCTTTTTTTGAGCGATTGTCAAATTTTGCGGGATCCTACGAGAACAAACCTTTTTTACGGCCAGGTGTTCATGCAATATCGACTGTATGCTGGTGGAAGAAATGCCCAAGGATGCCTCTGTCTCACGGTTTGTTACATGACGATCTTGCATTTTCAGTTTACGCACGGCATCAATGTTCTCTGGCAACCTTCACGACCTTCGTCTTTGAGCGAGCGTCGGCCACGATTGAATTCATTAAACCAGTTTTTCACAGTGCTATAGGATGGTGCTTCATCTCGATACAAAGATTTAAGTTCATCGATGCATTCTTGTCGTAATTATCCACGTCGAAAGTTGTGAATAATGATCGCACGATTTTCGTTCACGAGTAAATTCGATTAACATTTTCAAGTCACGGTAAACAACACAAATGATGGTCTAATGTTTTGACTTTACCATGATTAACTGCGACTAATGTTTTGAATCTGAAAGATCATCAAAAATGCTTGAGGGTGCGTTGACGTAAAGATTCGAAATTGTTATGTCCCTATGGGAAAACCCTTTACCATGGAAAGCATAAGCAAGAAAGACCGAGATTGCGAAGGAGGGACCAAGTGAGTGATTATATGAGACTTCTTGGTATTTGAAACTGAAGGAAGAACGCCTATAACCGAAGTTCATAAATCACATATTAAGTAGGATCAGATTAAACAGGGCTGTCATAGAAACCATGTCGGTTTTGCTAATTGTCGTTTTTGAAAATCAATGTTGGTTTCATTTGGTGTCATGAAACCAAGTTGGTTTTGTCCCTTTCGAATGTAAATAAAATAATGTTCGAAAACCGATAACATTGGTTTTTATGACACCAAAGCATTTTTTATCGTTTTCAAAACCAATAGTGACAACATTGGTTTTTTGGTATGACAGCCCTGAATAAAAAAGCCCTTATTTAATAAAGTCTACCAGAAAAAAATTAATATGTTTAGCACAAATATATAAATGGTCTTAACCATTTAACAGGGATTAAACAGCTCGAGACCTCTTGTATCTATATTTAAATAGAAGACAAAATGGTAAAGTGACATTGATTTCCGTGGCTGCACACTGATTTTATCGCAATATCGGGTCCATGATGCCCTTCATCAGAAAGCTTCGCAGCAATTATTGAAAGAAAAGCCGAAATCTTTAAGACCAGGCTCTCACTAAACGCATGAGAACTTCTGTTGCAGATCTTAATTTTTTAATATTCTTAACACAATTGCCCACGAAAATACAATTCAGTCTGAAAATAAATTCGTAGAATTTTTTAAAATAAGAAAAATAATAGTTTTAAAATTTTGGAGAAAAAAATTTGTGAGATCAGGGAAATGTATGGAAAGTCATAACATACTGTAGTGATCAATCAAAACAAGCATTGGTATTAGCATTAGCTCTAGCATTGCCATTGTCATTGTGATTGCCATTTTCATTGTCATTGCTTTTGCCATTGATATTGCCATTGTCATTGCCATTGCCATTGCCATTGTCATTGTCATTGTCATTGTCATTGTCATTGTCATTGTCATTGTCATTGTCATTGTCATTGTCATTGTCATTGTCATTGTCATTGTCATTGCTATTGCCATTGCCATTGCCATTGCCTTTGCCATTGCCATTGCCATTGCCATTGCCATTGCCATTGCCATTGCCATTGCCATTGCCATTGCCATTGCCATTGCCATTGCCATTGCCATTGCCATTGACATTGCCATTGCCATTGCCATTGCCATTGCCATTGCCATTGCCATTGTCATTGTCATTGCCATTGCCATTGCCATTGCCATTGCAATTGCCATTGCCATTGCCATTGTCATTGCCATTGCAATTGCCATTCCCATTCCCATTGCCATTGCCATTGCCATTGCCATTGCCATTGCCATTGCCATTGCCATTGCCATTGCCATTGACATTGTCATTGTCATTGCCATTGCCATTGACATTGCCATTGCCATTGCCATTGCCATTGCCATTGCCATTGCCATTGCCATTGCCATTGCCATTGCCATTGCCATTGCCATTGCCATTGCCATTGCCATTGCCATTGCCATTGCCATTGCCATTGACATTGCCATTGCCATTGCCATTGCCATTGTCATTGCCATTGTTAATGCTACTGCCATTGTCAATGCTACTGCCATTGCCATTGTCAATGATACTGCTACTGTCATTACCACAATTATTTCCTTTAGCTTAATGGTTTTTCAACACTTCATTAGATTTTGTGGCCCAATGTTTTTGTCTGCAATTCCCCAAAACTTTAACTGCAGCGTGTCTATTTTGCCTATGTTAATAAAAGTTAATACCCTCTTTTAGCCTTTTTGACGTTTGTTTTTATTCTGTTTTGCTGCTACTCGCGAAACTGAATGAATGTTTACTCATTCCAAATACATTTCCAGATAGTAACAAATGAAACGGAATCAAAACAAACTGACAAAAAAGAGTCATAAATTCTTGAAAAATGACAAAACCAAAAACAAAAAAATAAACTCAGTTCAAATAAAAGGCCAATAGTAGTCATACGAGGGTGAGACCCTCGTACACCAGTATCCGTAAGTGTAGAGGAGTTCTGTGTTTATAATGTCAAAAAACACAGCAACAACAATATGAGTAAGACTCTACTCCCGCGAAGAGTGATGACAACGTCTACTGGCGAAGACGAAGTCAATTGAATAGCAAGAAACCCACTCACTCACGTTTGATATCAGTTGCAAAACAAACGCGAAACAGCAAATACGGACAATATTCAAAACAACAGCAACACAAAAAAATATCAAATATTGAAAACGAGTTTTGAAACAGTTCAAATATAAAATAACAAAAATTTGAAAGAAAAAAAGTGTACATAATTTTGAAAATATTCAAGTGACCATAGAGACTGTATATCGCATCCAAAGAAACTCACAAAACATCACTCTCGGCTTCATTACCCACCACCATGTATCCCGGTGAACCTCAAACCTACATGTCCACCACCACCATCAAACTGAAGCCCTCCACCTTCCATAGCATGAAGGTGGACGGCGATACCATGATTTTCGAGTGGCACACCAATGTCAGTACACCGCCCAATACCCCGATAGTTAAGCGACCCATTGTGGAGGAAAATATACAGTCCCCCACCAAGGGGGGAAATTTGCAATCGGCTCTGCCTATGCGTACCAATGATCTCTTTCTGCCTGCCTACAGCTACGACGAGAAGGATGATCTGAAGACGCATCTGGACAAGTTCATGACATGCGAACGTTATCACAGCCAATATCATCAGACCTATCAGCAGGGTACACATTTGTAAGGCCGACGGGGTGTGGTCTGGAACGTTGCTCAAAATAAAACTACGACTTATGATGATAATATTTCTTTCTACATACGAGTATAAACAGCAAATATTTGCGAATGTTAAAATAAAAAAAAATTCAACAACAGTATTTATTTTTGAAAATCAAATAAAAAAAGAAAAAATTGCGAATATTCGATGACATAGCATAGAATAAAGTGTTTTCAATTTGGAAAGGAATGCGGGTTTATGCTTTTGAAAACAGTGAATAATTGTTTAAAAATGTTGGTGTGTATTTGGAATACGTGAAATTGAATTCAATTGCAAGCTTCAGAGTGAATGGGCGACAAGTATTCATTCATTGTCCACAAATTTAAGAGATTCAATGAAAACAGCTTCAGTGAGGAGTTTAAATGATAAACCAAGAATTAACTACAACAAATGACTGAACTGCAGCTAAAAATGAAGCTGAATTTAAATAATATTTAAGAAGCAAAAATAGGCTTTTGTAGACCTTCATGGGGTGATGGTAGTGTGCACAACTATCATTTCTGCAGACTCAGGTTTAACTCTAGCTAAAAACATCTAACAATTTGTCTGCGGCGGGTTTCAACCTTGTAAATGCAGGCGACTTTATGAGTAAGAGATTTATCTCCAAGCCATACAAATATTGCTCCATAAAATGCATTAGGTGTTCGAGGCCGGCGCACAGTGGTCCAGAATCGATTGCCAAAATCGTTCAAAATTCTCCAACTTTTGATCTAGTAAATATTTTTGAGTTCTGTCAAAAGGACAATTGTAGCCAAGGACTCAGGCATTATTTTAAGCTATATCTAAAATTGGGCTTTTGGGTATAATTTAGAAATTAGCCTGAACTACTTTTCGTATTTTCCGACTACTTTTCGTATTTTACGATTTTCAAGAAAAGTAAAATTACACATTGAATTTGGTCTAATTTAGAAATAAGCCTGAACTACTTTTCGTATTTTCCGACTACTTTTCGTATTTTCCGATTTTTAAAAAAAGTAAAATTACACATTGAACAGGGATAAACCGGCTCAACAACTCTTATACGAGGGTTGCATTATAAAGGGTGTCCCAAGAAGAACGCAATTTTTAGATCTGGCAACATTCGAAGTGTCATTGTTTGACATTTGAACAATTGTTATTGTTTGTTAGTAAAAGGTACGAGGTTAGTAAAAATGGAGCGCTACACGAAAGGGAGTTCGTTAATTGGGTATTGGAGAGACAACATGAAAATGCTGATTTTGCCGATAAAATCATCTTCAGTGACGAGGCCCATTTTCATCTTGATGGCTTCGTCAATAGGCAGAATTGTCGCATTTGGGGTGCGGAAAATCCTCGAGTGATTCACGAGAAGCAAATGCATCCTCAACGTGTCACTGTGTGGTGTGGTTTTTGGGCTGGAGGAATCATTGGACCTTTTTTATGAAAATGAGGCAGGTCAAGCGCAAACAGTCAATGGTGTTTGGTATCGTGAAATGATAACCAGTTTTTTCTTGCCTAGAATTGAAGAAATGAATGTGGAGGGCATGTGGTTCCAACAAGACGGCGCCACATGTCATACAGCCAGAGAAACAATTCAATTGCTGCTTCAGTCATTTCCCGGTCGTGTTATTTCGCGTTTTGGAGATCAGAATTGGCCGTCTAGATCGTGCGATTTAACACCATTAGATTTTTTTCTTTGGGGTTTTTTGAAGTCGATGGTTTACGCGAATAAGCCGACGACGACTCAAGCCTTAAAAGACGAAATTGGACGCTGCATTAATGAAATACCGCAGCATTCATGCAAACCGGTCATTGAAAATTTCATTAAAAGATCGCGTGCATACCAGCAAAGCCGCGGCGGCCATCTGCACGATATATTGTTCCATACATAACCTCATTCTGTCTACTTTACGATATAATAAAGTTTCACGATTTTTTCTTAAATATCTGTGTTTTATTTAAAATTTAAAAATTGCGCTCTTCTTAGGACACCCTTTATATGTCTGGCCCAGGCAACACTAAGTGCTGCCTGGTGCCTTCTGAGATTTCCATTGGAAAGTTTGACATTTTTTAGCATAAACGTACTCATAACGTTTTGCCGTATGACCATCATTTGTGTTGTTTACAGTGACTTGACGAAATCGGGTGGAATTAACTCGTGAACATTTTCGTGCGATCATTTTTTACAACTTTCGACGACAAGAGTGCATCGATAAACTTAAATCTTTGTATGGCGATGAAGCACCATCCTATAGCACTGTGAAAAACTGGTTTAATGAATTCAATCGTGGCCGACGCTCGCTAAAAGACGAAGGTCGTCCAAAAACGGCCGTTGTGCAAGAGAACATTGCGTGAACTGATAATGCAAAATTGTCATGTGACATACCGTGAGATAGAGGCCTCCATGGGCATTTCTTCCACCAGCAAACATTCGATATTGCATGAACACCTGGCCGTAAAAAAGGTTTCTTCTCGTTGGATCCCGCACAATTTGGCAATCGTTCAAAAAAGGCTAGATTGGTGCAAAGAAATTTTGAAAAAATACAATCGCGGTGCATCAAAAGACTTTATAAGATCGTCACAGGTGACGAATCATAGATCTGTCGGGAAAAAAATGCGTGGTCAACGATTTTCGTCGCCAGAAGATGCTGTTGCAGCGTTCAAAAACCATGTTTTTGAGGTGAAAAAAGTGTTTTTCAGGTGCAAAAAGTGTATAAATCAGCAATCGACCGTGTAGGTCTTCGAAGACCGGCCAAATCCAACGAAAGTTGTTCGTAGAAGAAGCACTTCGAAGCAAATGGTCGCCTGTTTCTTCAGCAAAACTGGTCATGTGGCAACTGTACCGCTTGGGCAACGTAGGACGGTCAGTTCTGAGTGCTACACCACAATTTGTTTGCCTGAAGTCTTCGGAGAAATTCGAAAAACGAACAAGAGAAGACGAATCATTGTGCACCACGACAATGCGAGCTCTCACACAGCGGCTCAAACCAGAGCCTGTTGATCGGCCAAAACGTCGAATTAATAGGTCATCCGCCGTACAGCCCTGACTTGGCGCCCAATGACTTCGTTTTATTCCCTCATATCAAAAAAAAATTGCATGGTCAACGATTTTCGTCGCCAGCAGATGCTGTTGAAGCGTTCAATAACCATGTTTTTGAGGTCCAAAAAGTGTATAAATCATGCTGGAAAATACTTTGAAAAACAATAAAACCATTTTTGATGATAAATATTCGCATTTTCATTATTAGGCAAGAAATTTATATAGCAGCCCTCGTATCTATATTAAAATAGAAGACAAGTTTTTATCAATATGAGGCCTCAGGAGGAGGGTTACACATGACGGACAGTACATCAGTCCTTCCTGTAGGGAAATCTATCAGAAGAGTGGAAAACACCGAATCGATAAATTCATGGCTAGAGTAGCCATCGGTCACCTCTCGAGTAGTATCGTTCGGGACCAGCTGGTCCCACGAGAAAGGTATGATCATCTGCGAGCGACTGGAGGTTATCTATCGCCGATGTACCTTCTGCACCTTAAATGGAAACATTTTGTTCTACCACAGGCGCTTCGGGACGTACGGATTTGAAAACCTGGTGTATAACACAATGCAATAGACTTCCGATATATCTGTAAATTACCGTGTAAATATTATGTAAATACCTTTTTATTTTTATTTTCATTTTTATTTTATTTTTACTCTAACTGAATGCATATTTTGTTTTTGTTTTGTTTTGGGCATGGCCCACTAGTGTTAAGTTTTATTTTATTTTAGTATAAAAAACGATCTCAAGAGAGCGATCCGTAAGTTTTTCTATCCCATTTTGACGGACAACTAATGACTGGACAGATAAATTAAAAAAGAAACGAATGACTAAATGGGCTGGCCTTGCCACAAATTTATTTTATAAGAATATAAAAAGATATTCCTAGAAAAATACAAAGTATGCTAGGAAATGTATACGAGGGCGACCGCAAAACCAACTGGCCTGGCACATTTTCTGTTTTACTAGCAACTTTTTGTTTTTTGTTTTTTAAAAGCAATCTTTTATAAGCCATCTGTCAGAATTTCCGAAATATTTAATGATTATTTTCTTTGTTACAGGTTATTGAAGTAAACAAGTTTTATAATTTTTGAAAATTGGAAAATAAAGAGTTTCGTGCGGTAATTAAACACTTTTATATGAATGGTTATACGCCACAATTAATCAAAGATGAATTGGGTTCTGTTCTAGGTGATAATGCACCATCATACTTCACCGTGAAATCCTGGGTTCAACAATTTAAAATGGGTCGTTCAAGTAAGGAAGATGAACAACGCTCTGGAAGACCGAAAACTGCTACTACTATTGAAAACATTAGAAAAATATTTAATGAAGTGACTAAAGATAGACGAATAAAGCTCAGAGAACTTGCTGATATTGTTAAAATACACGAAAAACAAGTTTGGAGTATTTTACATGATGAACTCCACATGGAAAAGCTATCCGCAAGATGGGTGCCGCGTTTGTTGACTTTGCCCCAAAAAATCGTCCGTTGGACCAATTCCGAGGAGCTTTTAGCGATTTATCAGCTTAATCCAATAGAGTTCTTGCGCCGATTCATAACTGTTGATGAAACAAGGATCCATCACTACATCCCAGAATGCAAAGAACAGTCAAAACAATGGATAGAAGCTGGTAAAAGTGGTCACAAGAAGGCGAAAACTGTTAAGTCAGCAAGAAAAGTAATGGCCACAGTATTTTGGGATGCAAGGGTTATAATATTTATTGATTATCTTGAGAAAGGAAAAACTATAAAAAGTGAATATTATGGTGCATTATTGGATCGGTTGAGTGAAGAAATCAAGATAAAACGACCGCATTTAGAAAAAAAAAGTTCCTTTTCATCAAGATAATGCTCCTTCACACACTGCATTTTTAACTCAAAAAAACTAACCGAATTACGATTTGAAATTGCTTCGCATCCACCATATAGTCCAGTTTTAGCTCCTACTGATTATTTCTTGTTTCCAAATTTAAAAAAATTCTCGATGGCAAAAAATGTTCGTCCAATAGCGAGGTTATTGCTGAAACTGAGGCATATTTTGAAGGTCTTGAAAAATCGTATTTTTCGGATGGAATTAAAAAACTTGAAAAACGTTTGATGAAGTGTATTGAGTTGGAAGGAGATTATGTTGAAAAATAAATAATAATAATTCCAAAAAAAACGGTTCTTTTTATGTAAGGCCATTTACTTTTGCGGTCGCCCTCGTATATTTAACTAAGTAGTCTACAATGTAAAACAAAAATTGATTTGGGAATAAATGAAATTGAATTGAAAATTTATCAATATGACAAAGTGACATTCATTTTCGTGGCTGCACACTGCTTTTATCACGATTTCAATTTTTTTTTTTCGTTTTTAGTTTTACAGTTTTGCAAGTATGTACATGTGCACAAAAAAATAGTTTTTCCTTATTGTCGATTTTCACTCTTTAAAGGATTTGATAATTAAAAAAGTAAGAGTACATTTTTCGTCTTTGTCCATTTTACTGAACTCAAAAATATATTTATTATAAGTTACAGAATTTTAGCCGATGGAAATCGATACTCGTACCACTGTGCGGCGTTGAACAGTAGAACCCGCTCAGTTGATATACAAATTATATCGTTTACAGCTCACTGATTTGAGAGATTTTTTTTTATTTATTGACATTTTTATAACTATTAAAAATATAATAAACTAAGCTAAAGGGCACTAGCATTGAAGGTTATCGACCGGCCAATTTGAGAGAAATTTTGTCTTGTTCCTGTAAGGGATGTTGTGGGAATTAAGAAAGTACAAAAAACCTACACTTTTACCCCGGCGACATTTCCCCTATAAGTTTTTAAAAATAATGTCAAGAGAAACACGAAAAAAGAAATAACCTACTTAAGGTGACTTAGGATATTTTAATGTGTTGGCTCAGACACCCATATATGAACTCTAAGGTGAAACTTTCGCGCGTTGGCAAACGATATGGCAGATTCAGAACACACTCCATAGTCGTTATTAATTTGTATCATATTTTTCTAGAGATATTAACATGGGTGGTTTCCCTCTTAACAATAATCGAATTTTCTTTCTAATTTCTTAGGAACATTTTAAATGATTTATTTTATCTGTGATAAAAAAGGCTATTGTTTAAATTGTAGATTAAAAAGTAATGGACACCAAATCTTTTACTTTTTGATGCGAGCCGATACTTAACAATGATAAGGACGGCACGCCTAGCAGATAAAATAGCAAAAAGAGGTAAATCATTATTATAGACGCCAGCTAATTTCTAGCGCAGCAGTTTGCAAAAATCAGTTGAGTTTCGTGTATGAAGCTTTGTAAAAGGGGGTAGTATTAACAGCATAAAAGTAGCTGTGGCTGTAAATGTAGTTGTAATTGTATCTGTAAATTTAGCTGTTACTTGTAGCTGTAGTTGAAGCTTTTGATTCATGAGTGCCTATAGCAGTAGCTGTATATTAGGGTGGAGTGAAAACATGCTTTTTTTTAATTTGAAAAAGTTAACCTCGGAAAGAGATGTAGTCTGGGGTCCTAAAGAGGGGAAAAATAAAGAAAAAAATTTAAAAAAAATTTTAGGGGTCGCGCCAAAATAAACAAATACACATGTTTGAAGGCGTGAATTTTCCTAACACCTGAACCGATTTTAAAGTTTTATGTCAATAAATGTTTGCAATAGCGTAAACAATGAAATAAGAGCATGAAAAAATTTAAAAAAAATTTTCTCATTGTTCAAAAATTTCAAAAAGTAAAATAAGTCAAATCGTCCCTTCTTCAGAAAATTGACTGAACAATGAAATCGCCACCAAAGCTACAAATATTAGTCGATTATCCTCATATTTGCCTCAAATATTTTTGTTTAGGCACTGAACAAGCTTAAACTTTTAAATTTCGAATAAGTTAAGTCGTTAATTTTTAGGATTTTTCTAAAATCAACGCCAAAATAGCGATAATTTCCAAATTTCTAGGGAGTGGCGCGCCCCCTAAATATTTTTTTAAATTTTTTTCTTTATTTTTTCCCTCTTTAGGACCCCAGACTACATCTCTTTCCGAGGTTAATTTTTTTTTTTGAATTTCACTCCACCCTACTGTATATGTGACAGCGCATAGAGAAAGGGACCTAAGGGTAAAAACATCAATTTTCATTTTTTTTCTTTTTTTGATGTGGACAACATCTGAGCATCGAATGAGACCGATCCCATGCCCCAAAAGTGTTTCCTCCCAGAGATAGGCGCGTTTTATGAAAGTGAAGTCAACGATTCTAAGCGCAAATAGAAAGGGACATAATCTTTAAAATGGCTCTCCTGAACAAAACTGTACTTGTGGCTGCAGCTGTGGTTGCATTATTTGTTGTTGCTGCGGCAACTGTGTGCTGGGGTAACAGCCCTTGGCCGAAGAATTGCTCTTGGGGTCAATCCGGTCCATATAACCGGGTTCCGTGGGATTGGGTTGCATTACTTAGTATGGACATAAATACTGAACACACCCATTTCAACTGAACATACCCCGTTAATGTTATCATATGAGTTTTTAAAGCTAACCTCAATAGCGTTAGTCTGTAACGGGACTTTAAAATTGTTTCAACTCTCATCATAGAGTGGTCAGATAATGAGAACCATATCGCTGCAAAAGCGCTTTTCAAGTGTGAAATGAAAAAAGCGATATTTTCAAAACGCTCCGACCACTAGGGATTAGCCGCATGTTCGTCTACCGATGCATCAAACTGTTTAAGTAGACTGGAGATTTAAAAGACGGCCACCGGTCACCATGTCATCAACGCCGTTAAATCAAGAATTCACAGAAATTCGCTCCGAAAACAGAAAATCATGACCCGTGAGATAAATATCACGCAAAAGTCTACGAGTCGAATCATTAAAAAAAAACTTGGGACTTGGGGCTTTTAAACAACGTACCGGACATTTATTGACTGCAGCTTTAAAAAAAAAATAGGATTGAAAAATGCAAACGTCTTTTGGTGAAGCACGCTGATAACTTGCACTGAAAAATTTTGTTCACCGATGAAAAAATTTTTACTGTTCAGGAAAAATTTTACAAGCAAAATGATAGAGTTTATGCGCTGTCACCTAAGGAAGCATCTGAACTGACCCCAAGGGTGGAAAAGAGTCATCACCCAGCTTCAGTCATGGTTTGGTGGGGTGTCTCTTACGATGGGGTCACTGACCTGCATTTCTGCGAACAAGGAGTCAAAACATCGGCCAAAGTTTATAAAGAAACCGTTTCGGAAGCTGTTGTGAAGCCTCTTAACAATTCCCTGTTTCAAAACCAGCCATGGACTTTCCAGCAGGATTCTGCGCCGGCCCATAAGGCTAAAACTTCCCAGGTCTGGCTTGGAAACAATTTGCCAGCGTTAATTTTCTTTGAAGAATGGCCCTCAGGCAGTCCAGATTTGAATCCGTTGGATACAAATTGTGGACGGTTTTAGAGGACAAGGTTTGTCACAAAAGATACCCCAACATTGGATCTCTTAAGACCGCTTTGGTTCGAGCTGTGAGCAATTTTCCAATAGACAAGGTTCGTGCAGCTATTGACGATTGGCCAGTGCGACTTTAGGCGTGTGTAAACGGCGGACATTTCGAATAAGTAGGTTCTTTTCGGATACAATATACATCAATAAATATATTAAAAAATATTTGGTCCAAAAGCATTCAGTACTTTTTATTTTACAGCATAAAACGTCTGTAACAGTATTTATGTCCCTACTAAGTATATTCTGATACCTACAACCATATTAGGATTCACACACAACCATATAATAGTCCCCACAAAAGTATCATAATGCCTTTAAACATGGTGGTGCTGGGAACTTCGAGTGTGCTCAAATTTGCAGAAGTGTTTAATAAGCAACAAATAAGCAACCTTGGAAACGTTGTACCAAATTATTTGAGGTTCTTCTCATCTACCTCACATTCAAAGGTCCCTCCCTCACACAACCGATTCTTTTCCTACCTGTATGATTGTGGTTGCATGTACTCCAAGTATTCCTTTAGTATTTACGATCGTTTTTTGCAATTAAAATAAAAAATTGCAAAATATTAATCCGTGTAAAATCTTGCTTTTCTGGAACGGATTGGCCAAAATGTACGCAATTGGGTTATTAAAAATTATTTTTTTTTTTAAAAACTGAATTTTTTTTAAATGTTTGTTTATTTTTTTTTAAAATTTTACTTAATTGACGCAAGGGTCTAAGATTTTTGAGCCTGCCCTATTTTGGTACTCACTCATAAAGCAGTCAGTAAAAGAATTAAAACGTGCACAGGGCACTGATTCGAGAAAGATTACCCTTGTTCCTTAATGGGATGTTGTGGAATTAAGTAAGTTATTTAGTAGGCGTAGGCAAATAATTTCAAAAATTTAAAAACGTAAAGAAACACTAAAAATGTGAAATCAATACTACTATTTGAGCCCTATAGAAATATATATACTTAGATATGATCTTATTCGTGTTTTTGTACCTAGTCAAAAATAAAATATTTGGGGCTTCTCAAAACTGATGTTGCAAAAACACTTTCAGTTAGAACGTAAGACAATTCGCCAAAGCTTTATGCAAATGACAGCCGCTATGGTATTTAAAAGGGGTAAAAAGCCCCAGAAAAAAAGAGCAAATTCACTGCCTGTTAACAACATGTACCTCTATTGCAGGATATTTAAGGACTGTTGTTGACACACATTCAAGGAATAAGTGCGAGTACCACAAGAAAAACAGAAAATTGTCACAATTTTCTCATTTTCCCCCCATATAATAACCGAGTGCGTAAACATTTGAAAATATGCGTATGTACGTCAAATACACTCCCACACTACAGACATACACTTATACACTCTCACAATTGCTAGAATGCTAAATAACCCAGCGGGAAAAGAAAGGACTCAGCAAGGCCTTCTAGAGACCCTTCTTGGGATGCTCGGAGGCATGCTTGCCGCAGCTTCATGTGAAATAAACACAGGGTTAGATTTTAGAGCAAGACCTTTCACGTTCATTTCTATTGAAGGGCCTTCCAGAAGGCCTGTAGAAAATTTATTGCTAGAATGCATATGTGACAGCGCATAGAGAAAGGGACCTAAGGATAAAAAAAATCAATTTTAATTATTAATTTTAATTTAACTTTTCTATAGTTAAATTTTTTAACCATGAAAATTGTTAGTTTTAAAATAATTACTGTTGTTTTAACAATGCATTGATTTTAACCATGAAAATTGTTAATATTAAAATTTCATAGTTAATTTCTTGAAACAATACATGTTGAATTTAGCAATGAAATTGTTAATATAATTTACTATGAACATTGCTATAGAAATCATTTTTATTGTTAACTAATTTGTAAATATTGGCTACCTTTTTTAACCAGAAATATAGTTACTGTTACAATTTTTAATATTACATTAACCTACTAATTACTTATACGGGAGTCCCATTATGATTAATGAGAATTACCTCTTGCGTAAAGTATTTAAACTGTGCGAAAAGCAATCTTCGTAGCGCAATGATATTGAATGTACAGCTGGCATTTGCATTTGGTGGTGGTTCTTTAAAAGAGCGAGATAAATTTTCTTATGATCTTTCCAACAATTAGAAATGTTCTGAGTAGAGGAAAGGATAAAGAGTGGGGAGGATAAGAAAGTCGCAATCGTTGCAACTTCGAGTAACTTCATTCTGAACTTCGTATAAGACAAGCAGATCAAAAACTTCGATACAACAGAGCGTATAATCTTTAAATGTTTGTTTATGTCGCACAATTTTCTGCCTCTCTGTTAAAAAACAACCTTCTTTAATGTTAACTTAACTATTTTGTATGTTTATTTGACCTTATATAACGTTATTTTGTCTTCGTTATCTAACATTTACCATGAATAATTTAACCAGCCACATGGTTAAAAAAAATCATTGCATTTTCGGCTCAGTGTGAATAGCAGACGAATACGAATTTCCCGTTAGCCACTATAAGCCGCGCACACTCTTCACTTTGTTTGACCAACAGTGCCGCCAAAGCCTGCTGCGCAAAAAACCAAAGTTCCGCGCTCCACCCTGTATTTTCACTGTCCATCGCGGTGGCGAAAACTTTTTGTGTTGCTTTCACTTACCAGGCAAGGTAGCATGCCTCTGACAAGAAGGGAATCAGGAAGGATTATTAAATCTCTTCCATTGAACAAAAATATATTTGTAGGCCTTCAAGGACCAATGAATGAGTTGAGGATTTATTGCAAGGCCATAAGGGGAATGTCTGGGAGAACATTTTTCATTTGCAAAAAAAGAACTTTTGAAATAACAAATTTAGGAACAAATGTGTATTGGATCTAAAAGGAGGCCTTCTCCTATGAGAAGGCCTTGCCAATTTTCCCGCTGGGAATGTACTATGTGCGTGTGTGTGCGTTTGCAAAATATTTCCAAGGAGGTAACCATGTTGTTTCTTTTCTTTTTATTTTGCTGCCCGCTTCCAGCTCAGCTCTTCCCCCGGGCAAAAAGTCATCAATTGTATTAACAATGGTGGAATGAAACATAGCTAGAGACTGAGCAGCAGCCAGCTGACGGAGCTACAACGCTACAGCTTCAATTCCGGGAGAGAGCAGCGAAAGTACACGAAAAATGCTTGCGTATGTGTGAGAGAGCGCGCGTGTAGTAGGTATACATGCATACATGGAAACGAATCCTAACACACAATGTTGACGGTTAAGATTTCATGTTTTCATTGCTGGTGGTTCCGAAAATGTAAAAAAAGAAGAAGAGGAAAGGAAAATCGGGAAAAAGTAAAAACTGTTTTCTTTTCGCTAAGAGGTTATCCAATGTGTACGGAAGGCGAAGAGAATAACTTAAAATCGATAAAGAAACCCCCTGGCGGGTATCCCACGCACGCACGCACACCATCACGCACACTTTTAAGCAGTGTATGTACACCAGCACCACCACCTTAGTTTCCTGTATTAACTTTAAACGCACACACACGTACACACACTTGGTTACACTCCCTCGCCAACTCCCACTGCTACACGGTCACGGATTCCAACACTTGCTCTCACGTCCACGGCGTTAGACTTATTGTTAACGTTATGACGCTTGTTAAGATAAATGACAGGAAAATAAGTTTTGTGCAAGAGAAACCGCACAGCCCCTTCCGCCCTTGCTATGGCTATGGTGGCGTCTGCTGTCGTCCTTAATATGGCAAGAAAGCGTAGCTCCGTAACTCATGTGCATAAATAATGGGGAAATATGAAAAATGAATAGAAAAACCTAACAGGATATCGTGTGAAAATTTCAATTTGTATCCAAAAAGTATTTTGGAAAAACCAAAATAAAGCTGGTAAATAGTTCAAAGTGACGAAAACCTTGAAGCAGTTGTAGACGATCACTACACTGAGCCGAAAATACAATGATGTTTTAAACCATGTGTCTGTTTAAATTTTTCATGGTAAGTGTTTGATAACGAAGACAAAATAACGTTATATAAGGTCAAATGTACATTCAAAATAGTTGAGTTAACATTATATAAGGTTGTTTTTTTCAAGAGAGAGGCAGAGAAATGTGCGACATAAACAAAAAATTAAAGATCATTCGGCTCTGTTGTATCGAAGTTTTTGTTCTGCTTTGTGTTTTACGAAGTTCAGAATAAATTTACACGAAGTTGCCACGATTGCGACTGTCTTAATTTAATGTCATAATCATAATGGGACTCCCGCATCCCGTTACATCGTTTCACTTGTGATACAAACTTTATGATTTGAAAGTAAAAACCAAGTTTTAAAAAAACTTGCTCAAAATTTAAAAAACAGAATAAATATTTTTAAATCTTTAAATATAAAAATTAAATCAAAAAATATTTTTTATTTCGGTCGGATAACAGAATACGTAAAATTTAACCATCAGTTGGCCCAGTTTACAAATGATCGTGTTAATGACAACCGAATAGCCGGTGATCTATAACCACAAACAATACACGTACAAATGCAATACAAGTGCAGAAGATGTCGGATTTAACGTGATTATCGCCGAAATGGCCTGAACCACGGTGTGCCATCACACTGGGGCCGTTACAATGCCACGGCCAACGCCCCATTGGATTGATTCCGCCGGTACCAATTTGAAACATAACAGTTATGGGTCATGACTTCCCTCTTGGTTAGGGGTCGAGGACTATCTAAAGCTCTGCTGTTCTATGGGTCACAGCACCCGGTCGCAATGCAACTCCACACCGAACCGAAGTTCTCCCCGCGATTTGGGTATAAACCACAGTCACCACGATACTCCCCGAAGGGCCGCACCATATAGTCAGGCCAGAACAAGTTCTGGGGGCTCCTGACTACACGTGGTACCAGATTAAGGTCTCCGGTCAGACCTCGTAACCAAAAGGCTACTCCCAGTTTTTGTTCCATACAACATGGGACTGGTCACCCACAGCCACCGACATCCTAAAACCAACAATCAACCTCTACACTATACTGCCAAACTCGCCCTAGCACGCCGCATCGAGAAAACCCTATTTGCGAACTCATTCGCTCTGGCCAAAACCTCTTGTCCGTCCGTTATTTCAATTCCTAACCGACCTAAATCCCTAACACTTTCATAATGAGTACATTCACAGAGAACATGCAACTAATCCTCAAGAACCGCACCACAATCACACGACTCCCTATCGCTTAGGGTCCTCTTATGCAAAAATGCATTGAGGGACCCATGACCAGTCAGCAAAAAGCCGAGAAAAAGGCCAAAGCTAAAATCTGGCTGACCACTAACAAACCCAACATCCCTGATAAACCTATAACTAACACGCCCTTTCACACTATCGTCCCACCTAGACTGCCACCTCTCCATCACGCATTCTTCCGAGTGAGTCTTAATCTCACCAGCACTCATACGCTCCATGCCGTCCACCACCCAACTATCCCTTGGCAAAACAACACCCCTTTTTGCCATAAAGGCAACGGCACGTCGTATTACCTCGAGATCGAGGGGTGGTACACTAGGGCGTACCTCAAAAAAAAAGTTCGCCGTACACCTTCGAATATGAAGTATTATTGAAAGGTAGTTTCAAAAAAAAATTTTTAATTTTTTATGCCGAACGTAGGGGTCGCGCTTTTACATTTTTCTATATTACTTCTGCATTTATAAACGGATTTTAAAGTGTGATACATCGATGTTTTTGTCTCGACAAGGCCGATTTTTTTGTCTTTGAAGTCATTGAGCTCAAGCACCCCCTTCTGGTACTTACCCATCATATCTCAGTTGCTACTACCCTAATGTACCACTCTAATATCAGAAAATTAAAGCTCGCACGGGGTGCTTGAGCTCAATGACTTCAAAGACAAAAAAAATCGGCCTCGTCGAGACAAAAACATCGATGTATCACACTTTAAAATCCGTTTATAATTGCAGAAGTTAAATAGAAAAATGTAAAAGCGCGACCCCTACGTTCGGCATAAAAAAATATTTTTTTTTTTTAAACTACCTTTCAATAATACTTCATATTCGAAGGTGTACGGCGAACTTTTTTTTACTTGTAACCTGGTACGCTCTAGTGGTACACCCATCAACACCTGTAAGGCCTCAGTTGAGACCGTACGACACCCTATCAAAACAATCCTCTGACACGACAAAAGCTTCCTAAGCCCAACAACCGACCTAACCACTTCGTACCATACAGATGACCCATACGAGGCGCAAGCCACAAACAAGCCACCATATATGAT
This sequence comes from Hydrotaea diabolus, assembly GCA_963513945.1. Classification (NCBI taxonomy): domain Eukaryota; kingdom Metazoa; phylum Arthropoda; class Insecta; order Diptera; family Muscidae; genus Hydrotaea; species Hydrotaea diabolus. Next base: position 21,620,557 of record OY740717.1, read on the forward strand.
ACGCGCTGCACGCCTAGAGAAACCCCAATCACTCCGAAGAAACCTATGTACCTGACCAATCACACCCGTCAACTTCTCACGCACTCGGTCCAGATGAGGAGTGAACCTCATCCTTTCGCCTATAGTTATCCCCAGGTACCTGACTTCCGTCACTCCATGAATGCTCACGATAGGAGGCCGACTATGTGACAATCTGCCCTTGAGCAGCATTGTCACGGTCTTATCCATGCAATACAAGAACAATACTCATTCTTATTGGTATACGTTGCCGATGCTTAGTCTCTTCAACCGATACTGTCAGTTCCCACTACTGTGAATTACCGTGTAGCCAATCAACATTCGGTTGTAGCGCTGGACTACATGGAAACTAGGTGAAACCACCAAAATTTGCTTGAAAAATAATTCGGTTGTGACAACAAATATCTCCTTTGTGTGTTGGGATTGGTTGCCTTCAAGTATATCAAAATGATAAAAGGTAAAGAAAAGTCTCAGAGTTGGGAGTGGTACTAGTGCATGATGGGAGTCGTCGATAGAACCTTGTGTAGTCGAAATGTCTCTGATGTCAGTGCTACCACAGAAATCAGGCTAGTTATTTTCATTCTCGCCAATTGTACAGGATGGGCCAAAAATACCATGGGGTTTACAAATTTAATAACTTTTTCGTTTATATATTGTTTTTTTTTTTCAGAATATATAAATTACTTTTCGAATAAATAATGGAGAGATTCAAAACTGAACAAAGAACGATAATAATAAAATTTTATTATTTAAATCAGAGATCAAATATTTTAACGCAAACTAAGTAAAGCTCATTTTCATTTGAATGGCTTTGTTAATAAGCAGAACTTTAGGTTCTGGGTTTCTGAAAATCCAAGAGCCATGCATCAACGCCAATTGCACCCCATTAGGTTTACAGTATGGTGTGGGATCACAGCTGCAAACATCATTGGACCTTACTTCTTCAAGAATGAAGATAGAAGTTCTGTAATCGTAAATGGAGAGCGGTATCGTAATATAAAAAAAATAACAAATGAATAAGTTATTAAAGTTTTTAACCCCATGGTAAATTTTGGCCCATCCTGTATGGTAATCCTAAGCTGATGCCACGGTCAAAGTCTACAGGGCATGTAGGCTATTATTATCAAGATCAGAACAGGCTATTTTCCGTCTCTAGATTGGTCGTGGTTGTTCAATTGTAATTTAGAAAATATCGATTTAAATTTAGAAATTCCATTCGAAATTTAGAAATTCTATTTGAAATTTACAAATTCCATTTGAATTTTAAAAATTCCATTTGAAATTGTAGAAACACTAATTGTGATTACAACATTTATCAATTGTAATTTAAAAGATTTCATTTCGATTTTAGAAAATTTCTATTCAGGTTATTTATTTCTAATTTAGAAAATTTTTATTGAAATTCAGAATTGGAATATTAAAAAGACGCTTATTTAAATTAAGAATATTCCATTCTTAGGGTATTGTGCCTTTCAATAAGACCACAGATAAGTCCATGGCAGCGCCTACTCTAGAGCGTTCAAATCCGAAAAGCAATATTCCGGTTTATAGGTCCAAACCCGACAGTCCATTTCTTAAAAATAGCTCAAACCGTCATATCGGTTTTCGGTTGTTGTATAATTTTTAAGTACGAAATACATAACTACCGAATATATCGCTAGACCCGTCTTAAATTGTACTGCTTTACTCAAAATCACCAGTTAGTTCAATTTAACGATCTGGCATTCGTTTGAATAAAATAATTTCCTTCAAATGTTGGCAACTGTATTAATGAAATGAGCGTTCGGTGAGAAACGGGAAGATCCGATGTTTAAAAATATTGTTCAGTGATGAGGCCAATTTCTGGCCCAATAAACAAAATTGCCGCATTTGGGCTAAGGAGCAACAACAAGAGGTTCAAGAGGTGCCATTATATCCGGAGAAAACCACGCTTTGGTGCGGTTTATAAGCTGGTGGAATCATCGGTGCATATTTTTTCAATAATGATGATGGCCGGAACGTAACCGTGGACGGTGCTCGTTATCGCGCCATGATATCGATCTTTACGCTACCTGAAATTGAAGCCCATAATCTTGACGACAGGACGCTGTCACTTGCCATACAGCTGCTCAAACAATGGATATATTGAGAGGTCATTTCGAAAAGCAGCTAATTTTACGTTTTTGACAGGTGAGTTGTCCGCCTAGATCGAGTGATAGACCACCATTAGACATTTTTCTTTGGCGTTACGTAAAGTCCAAAGTCTATGCTGACAAAGCAGCTACGATTCAGGGTTTGGGAAGCCAACATTACGCGTGTTATTAAAGCCATACCGTTCGAAATGCTCGAACGAGTGATCCAAAATTGGACCCTCAGAATGGATACCCTGAGGCGTAGTTGCGGCCAAGATTTGAAGAAAATTATATTCAAAAAATAAATGCCATAAATTGCCATTTCAAATTACCAATAAAGATTCCAAGCTTGATTTGAATTTTTATATTTTCTTTTGTTCTGAAAAAATACCTCTAGATGGATAACCCTATACAAGTAGCTCTAGAAGCCATAATGAACATCCCATCTTGATAAAATTGGAAAATTCAGCTAAAAAGGTTATCATTTATACCGATCCACGTTTTATTATAGGACTCCCGACACTACGTAAAACCTTTATATAACAACCATGCCGATTTCGATTAAATTTGGTGTAGCATATCACGATGCACAATCAACCAATCTTGGGCCGAATTGGATAATTGGGCTCATTTTTTTATATAAGTTTAGTAATTTTTTGCTGTTATTGTTGTGGCGGCACATAGTGTCGCCCTTGGCGAAGAATTCCTCCTTCGGGCCGATCCGATGCATAGAACCGGCTGTCGAGGGGTCATCCCATTGTTTGATATAGTCTGGGATTCAAAAATGGCTTCCAATACACATGGACATATAGCTTTCAAATAACAAAAAACATTTTCTCAAGAAGACAAAAATAAAATTAATTTTGCAGTTTGGCTAACTTTAGGTGAAGCATCCTACGACAGAAAATCTGATCTATTGGTTCCAAAAACAGAAAAAATTTCGCACAAATAAAAGTATGACTTAATTTTTAAAATCTGCGTAAATTCAGAGTCTTTTCAAGGAATCGAAAAACCAGTTTTCAATAGGCTTTTCTGCACATCCGAAAGTAGGGGGAATAGTATAACCGGCCACTTCCGACTTTAGCAATTTTACTCATTTTTTTTTAAAAAAGAAACAAATCCCCAATTTGTAGCAAATGACTTCGTTGCATTCAGACTCGTATAGTCTAGAACAATTATTTCACTTTTGATTGGAAAAATATTTTTCATTTAAGGCATAATGCCTAAACCGGAATGACGGTTAATTTAGGTATTTTATTTTTAAAAAAAAAACTCGACAGTCGGTTTTTTCAAAACCGAAACCAAAAGGCTAGTCCTTTAAGCACGTACTCTGTCTTGTTGGAGATTAACTGTTCTACCGCGAAACGTAACTGGATCTGAACGATGCTGCAATGATCTTGCAGTCTAGTGGATAAGTAAATCAATACCTACATCAATCTGGTCTAGACCCATTTTGGTTCCGAACAATTTCCTAAGCTATCAACTTCTTCAGACGACCCTGCTCATACTCAAGAACATGACTTCGATATAAAAAATAACCATCTACGATGACGACTACAAAATAAAATGAATAATAACAAGAATAAAGATTTTCTTTTCAAGATACCCGTACTCTTACGACAAACTTACTGCACACGCACACACTTGTGACTACACACACACACACAGAGAAGAGCAGACATACACACGCGCACGTACTCTTATTCATTACAACAGAGTTATTTTTCATATTATAATGTAAAATTGTAGAAAATAAAAACCCCTCTATTACTTTTCACCACCGCCAGCTCTAAGGGCCTCTCCGGGTGTGGGGCGGAAAATATCAGCGAATTTCTTAGTCATTGAATTCCACGAAGGGGGAGGGGCCAAGGAAGGAAGCCAGAGTGCTGATGTTGGTGTTGGCATAGAAAACTCGTACATATTTCAATGTCTATTTCTCATTTTCAAATTGAAAAGTTCAGGAAGTTTAGAATTTATAACCCTTGACGGAAATGAAATGCTACGGAAATTGTGCAGTGGTTTTACTTTTCGCATGCCAAACTACCACAAGTGGTAGCTGGCGTCGCAAGCCTAAACCTAAGCGAAGGAGACGATGATGTCTTGCTAGGCTCTGCTAACTTCTCTAGTGATGGATGAGCATAGCATACCAATGGTATGACAAAAAGGTTGAGCTTTAATCTGGGAATAAACAAAAATTAGCATAAACTGCTTTAAGATAGCGAAAATTTTAAGAGAATAGGTGTCAACATTATGGCAAAATAAAAACCCATTAATTATCCCGTCTTTTTAAAGGTATTCAATTTAAATGGAAACCCTTTCGCTTGTACAACCTACATCAAATCAAGGACAAGATATAACATTTAAAGCTATTGTTCTTGTAGAGCTTCTTGGCAGGGTAATACATTTCTTTGGCCAAATTTCAAAATCGTTCTCCAACAGCTAACCCTTTTAGTAGACAATAGCTTCCATAACGTCTCTACTCGGTTTTAAGTTATTTTTCTGTAATAAATCAACATTTGGTAGTTTTTCGTTTTCCACTTTTGCTTGTGCTCCATTGTCTTATCTTATCCCTGGGTTGTGAAGAAAAATGTTCGAAATTCAAATAAATATCCCAGAAATTTCAATTTTAAAAACATTTTGGCTTTCAAGAGTTCCTTTATTAAATATTCCAATGGCACGAGAGACTGTGAGTGTGGGGGAAGTACGACGCCATGCTTGTATTGTATTACCTGAAGAGCGCCCAAAAGTATGCCACATTTTTGAGTGTAGCTGCATGTGGGGGTGTATGTGTGTATTGGAAAGGAATATTGATTGCTTTTTAGCATTGCTTTGGCAGCATATGATTACTACTCGTATAAAATTGTACCTTTGACTAATGTTAGACATTTCCAACCGACGTGGCATTCCAATTGCGTTGCTTTGCCATGGCAGTTTGGCTTTAAAGGTTTGAGAGGGGAAATTTAAAAGAAAACTATTTGCACCAATTCGGGGAAACATTCGAATTTTCCGGAAAAGAAGCAGGCGACTTTTGTGGATGAAATCTATTTTTGAGGTTAAAGCACTACGACTTTCGAGTGGATTTTAAAAATATGTATGCCACCGGTCGATCCATTTTTAGATAAATCTCCTCCAAACCTTCTACTACTTCTTGAAAAATGCAAACGTCTTTTGGTGAAGCATGCTGATAACTTGCACAGAAAAAATTTTGTTCACCGATGAAAAGTTTTTTAATTTCTTTTTTGTATGCGCCGTCATCTAAGGAAGCATCTGAACTGATCCCAAGGGTGGAAAAGGGTCATCACCCAGCTTCAGTCATGATTTGGTGGGGCATTTCTGCGAACAAGGAGTCAAAACATTGGCCAAATTTTACCAAGAAGCCGTTTTGGAAGCTGTTGTGAAGCCTCTTAACTATTCCCTGTTCCAAATCCAGCCATGGACTTTCCAGCAGGATTCTGCGCCGGCCCATAAGGCTGTAACGTCCCAGGCCTGGCTTCGAGCAATTTGCCAGCGATCATTTTGAACCCAGTGGATTACAAATTGTGGACTGTTTTAGAGGACAAGGCTTGTCACAAAAGATACCCCAACATTAGATCTCTTAAGACTGCTTTGGTTCGAGCTGTGGCCAATTTTCGTGAAGTTATTGACGATTGGCCAGTGCGACTTAAGGCGTGTTTAAAGGCAAAAGGCGGACATTTCGAATAAGTATATTCTTCTTGGATACAATATACATTAAAATAAATATATGACAAAATATTTGGTCCAAAAAAATTCAGTACTTTTTATTTTACAGCATAAAACGTGTGTTACAGTATTTATGTCCCTACTAGGTATAAGATATAAAGTTCAAATTTATTCCAGGTAAAGTGCAAATGTCACATTTTAAGAATGAAATTCGATTTCGGTCATATGACCGACTTGAGCCCGTGTACAGCGATCTATTCTTTGGACCCAATATTCCACCACTCATGCACACTTTCGACCGGAACATTGGCAATTTTGCATTGGATGTTGTCTCTGAGCTCTCTAAAGTTGTTGGCTTGTTGGCATAGACCAATGACTAGATGTGGCTCCATAAAAAGAAATCTGTTGAAAAAATGGCGTTAAATCGCATGAAAGAGGTAACCATTCGACCGGATCATTTCTTGAGGTAACGCGTTCACCGAATTTGCCTTTCATTAAATCGTTTGTAACGCGTGTTGTGTAGCAAGTGGCACCGTCTTGTTGACATTACATATCAACGATGTCAATCTCATTCAATTCTGGCCAAAAATAATTTTCTAACATGGCACGATAACGCTCTCCATTGATGGTAACGTGACAATTGTTTTCATCGACGAAAAAATACGGCACAATCACACCTCCTCACTTGCTGTCCAACAACTCATATTTTGTTTATCGACAAATCCACTCAGCCAGAAATGAGCGTTTATCGCTGAAGTTGATTTTTCGATGAAATTCTGGATTTTCGTGAAACTTTGCCAGGCCCCAGTCGGAGAAGTTTCGGCTTTTTAAATGATCAAGTGGCTTTAGTTCTTGAGTCCGTTTGATATTATGAGGAAGGCCAAGATCTTTTTGCAAAATACGCCACAGTGTGGTTTGAGACATTCCCAATTCCTGAGAACGACGTGGAATCGACTGATTCGGCTCATTTTGAACGGATACACTTACGGCTGGGACATTTTGTTCGTTGCGAGCGGTATGGCGTCGTTTCGAGCAGTGCGGCGTCTCTTTGGCGCCGGAAAACCCAAATTTATCCACTATAGCTCTCACAGCCTGTGGGGTGGGACGATTCTTATGGCCGAAAATTGGAGTAGCGTTCCTAAAGTTGCGACCACCGACTCAGAATTTCAATAGTAATTTTTAATGGTTTCCAAACGTTGCTCGTAAGAGAACTTTACCATGAGGAACATGTTGACTTCGACCGATGTTTTGACACTGAAAGATCAATTAAAATGTTTGAGGTTGCTTTCGAAAGCCTGTTGTAACCTTAGTCGTAATGGGGTAGGTTGTGTGCACGACTGTCACACTAGAAATCAAAGTTTAAAATGCGCTTATCCCGTAATGTCAGTGGTTTTTGTATTAATTCTATAAACATGGATATAAAAATTAGGAATATAAAACGATTTAGTATTTTACATTACAAGCGAGGTAGGCGTGTTTGTGGGCGGATTTGAACAAAAACTTATTTTCAATCTTATTTGGCACCGTGAGATATGTGTACAAAGTCCTAGATCGATTCCTTCCAATTTTTGCCGCAGCTGGTATGGAAAAATCCCACTGTGCCTTGATATGCTACAGTCTTTTTGCAAAATCTACAAACCGTTCTATGGCATCTCAATAAGATCGAAGTTATTTCAAAATCAAAACAACAACAAACAATTCGAAACCATAGTCTCCGCGAGCTACTAGGAAAATGGTGAAAATCTGTGTAATTGCATTTTCATTGAGGCTTTGTTAGCACAAACAAAGCCTAAAACCTAAAACGAAACAATTGCAAACGATTAAAAAGCCATTGGCTTATTGGAAAGGCCTTAGAGTAGGCTTTCTAAAATATTTGCACCCCTTCTGCCCTAGCACCTAATACAAGGCACCACAATTCACATTGGTAAAAACCCATTTGCCTAAATGTATGCACTACAATACACATTTGTGGGATTTAATTAAAAAAACAACAAAGAATTGCTTTTGATTTGAGTTTCATTTGAATTGCTATTAGACATGTTGGCTCCTGACTTTGTTCAACATTTGCGGCAAAAGCCCTGACATTTTCTCTTTCGGTTTTGGTTGCCTACCGTTAGTGGCTCACTGACCCCTCTCCAACCCACCACCCATCCCATCGCTGCCTTCTAATAACTTTTCAAATTGGTGTTTTGTGCTTTTGTGTATATGTGTGCTGGAGCAGGTGTATGTGTTTCTTTTCAGTTGTTTGTATTTCATTTAATAAATATTACAGCAATCCCCTCCCTATACGTCGCGGAAAGCAGCTCACGAACTTTTCTTAACAGCCTAAAAGCATGCTATGGATTTTCAGTTTTTCTGTAAGTGTGTGTGCTTCGTTGCTTGTGTCATGTTAGTTTATCAACTCTTGATGTTTCCGGTTTACTGACACCTTCATTGAGAACTTTACTCTCCTACTTTTTTATGTTCCTTCGCTTGTTTCTGCTTTCCTTTCTTCTCCCCGTATTTTATTGTGATTTATTGCCTTGTGTAAATTATTTGCTGCTTAGGCTTAGTCAAGGACGGCCGAGTTAAGGTGGAAACAAGGCGGACAGCATTTCGGCTTGTTTTCCTTTTGTGTGTGTGTGTGTGTGCGAGTGCTGTATGAGATTTATAGCACATAATTAGGCTGTGTACAGTTTATTATTGCTGGCGAAAGATTTTAGATGTTTTTTGTTTTTGATTAAGGGGCCGTTAAATTTGAAGTGAAACCCGGAGAAGTTTCGCTACAAAGTTAGAAATATTTGTTGTTTGTTTAAGGCTTTAGTCTTTTTTGTGTTTGGTTTCAGTTTAGGGAGCCAAACGTGGGGTTGGGATTTTCCGGGGGCAGTTTGAGTTTTAAACTAAGAGAGTAAATGTGTTATCCCTTAACATTTCAATGACGAACATAGCCAAACGTGGTGTTAGGATTTTAAGGAGAAAGTTTGAGTTTTAAACGAAGGGAGTAAATGTGTTATCCTGGAACCTCTGAATGACGAACTAAGGGGGACTTTTCTCTAATTAGTGAGCCGTGCCTGGTATAATTTCCGTAAATGATGATTTAGACTTTTTAACCCGCATTAAAATGACTTTCAGTAGCTAGTGTTAGTGCTACTAACACTTAGTTTTACACTTTGAAAACGGATCGGAGATCAAACAACCTCACAACTTGTTGTAGTTGATAGAACTTAATTTCTCAATTAAGTTACTAAAAAGTTAAAACAACGTTAAGTTCGACTTGTCCGAACCTTATATATTCTTTAACCTTACTTTGCTACTAAAGCGCAAAAAAGTGCTCCGTTTTTGGGCCCCTAAGTCCGAACACTAAAAAAATCATTTTTGGATTCGTGGAATAATTTTCTTGAATTTGAGTATCCAAAACCCCAAATTAACTAATTACACTAGTCAACAGTCAAAATGTACTCGGGATGCGATAATTTTTTCTGTGTAGATAACCTTGACATGAGCTCGAAAAACGCAATAAAAAATTTGCTCGACATATGCACAACTTTGTCTATGGTAAGGTTTTTTCTTTTTTATTACAAAAAAAATTAAAATTTGTTGGGTGACAAAAATATATGAAATTCAAAAATTTTTGAAATTCATACCTTTACTCAATTGCGAATAAAAGCGAAACGCGTGCATCGATTTTCATGATCTTTGTCTCATTTTGCTCATAGGTTATGTGACTTTACGTAAAAGTAATAAGATTTGACCTTTTTTTGATTTTGGATTTTTTATGGATTTTTTAAAAAAAAAAAATTTAAATCTTTAGGCAAAAAATAAGTTTTTTCCTTTATATATTCATTTTTAACTTGAAAACTGTTGCTTGTATAGGAAAACGATATATGAACAGATTAAGGGAATTGTAATTTTAAATTTTTTAAAATTTAATTCAATTAAATCGGGCTAGTGGTTCCCGAGTTATGCCGGACGAAACAAATTAACCAAAAAAAATTTTTAAAATTTAAAAAAAAAAAAAATAAAACAAAAACCAAACGAAAAAAAAATTTTTTATTGCGTTTTTCGAGCTCATGTCAAGGTTATCTACACAGAAAAAATTATCGCATCCGGAGTACATGAATTTTTTTTCATTTTGTTGAGTAGTGTTATCGTCAATTTTCATCATGCTGTCCAAATTGTTGGTTCATTTGTCCCAAAACGTCCAGCAACTATGGCCTTGTTTTAGATATTATGTGCGTCCCAAATAACAGTATCCATTTTCTCTATTGCTCGTCTACTATGATTTGTAAAGCAAATACTCTAGGAAGTGTATTTCTTGCGAGGTACCTTTTGTCCCTTAAAGGAACACTTTGTTCCTCCTGGACCGCTCAGGGCCATTTACAATTTCAAACAGCCTATAAGCCATCATCATGCAATATTTCAGTATCAAAAGTTCAGGGCCGCTGTGGTGTGCTGGAAGTGTGCAAGACTATCACGACAGTTAATACAGGTTGATGCCCGGGTCAGAGCATCTAAGAATTTCTCAGCGGCGGGTTTTTTACCTCGTAAACAAATGTGACTTTAAGAGTAAGAGACGTACCTCTAAGTCATGTTCTCTATAAAAATGTACTGAATTTCGGAGGCGGTGTTAAACAGTTGGTCCTGGTCAGTAAATATAAGAATTGAATCGTGCACAGTTCACTGACTTGAGAGAAATTTTCCTTTGTTTCTTAATGTGTTGTTGAGATACTTAAGTAAGTTGGTTGGTTAAGGATCATATAGGTTTATAAATAAATTTCATTGACTGCTATTGTGCTTTCAACAAACTCACGGACTTACGGAAATGGCTAGAAAGTATTAGAATATTACGTTCAGTATTCTTTAATGAAACATATATCCACTCTTCGATGGAGAGAATAAAAACATATCTTTTGTATTACTGCAATAATTCAATGCCGCAATGGCAAATTTTTATAATAAAAAAAGAAATATTTAGACTAAAAGTTCCCAAATTACCATGCTCTGATCGCAAAAGCAAAAACTGATTTTTAAGAACTGATTGGAGTATCGAAAACTGGCATACCGTCCAATGTCCAAGACCGCAAGTCGGTTTCTTCAAAATAGCTAAGCCCAATGTAAATGTATGCGTGTAAAGTATAAGGTAATGTTAGTAAATTAGAAATTTTATTTAAACATTTGAAAGAAATGTTGACTCAAATTTGAAGTTTGACCTCTAAAACCACCATGAAGGGTCATAGCTAGGTGAAACATTGTGTAAGAGAAAAATGTTTGCCTGTATATTTGCAACACAAACGCTGCAGGTATATTTTCCGAAAGTCGTCTGGCTTACGAGTTATAGCTCATTAAAGCTTGCAACTAGTTTTACTCCATTTTTAGGGCTAAAAGTCGTGACGGATATTATATTTGCACGGATATTATTTTTGACGCCCAATATACGAGGGCGGTTCGGAAACTTCTTAGCCTAGCACAAAAAGCGCGTTATAAACAGAAAAAAGTTAAGTGTTTTGGGAACTACTAACACATGTTAAATTTTGTTTCGATCTGGCAACTCCTTCATATAGAAACAGGTGTTCACAAAAGACGCATCCGCGATTTTTTTACAATGGAAAAATTTGAAATGCGTGGTGTCATTAAATATTTACATAAAAAGGTTTATCGGGACAAGCAAATTCATAATGATATGGTGAATGTGTTAGGTGAAAGTGCTCCTTCATATGCAACAGTAAAAAATTGGGTTGCTGAATTTAAACGTGGTCGTACAAGCATTGAAGATGAACCACGTAGTGGACGTCCAAAAACAGCAACAACAACAGAAATTGTAGCCAAAGTGCATGATATGGTATTAAATGATCGACGAATAAAAGTGCGTGAAATAGCTAATATCATGGGCATCTCCAATGATCGAGTCCATTTAATTTTGCATGAAGAACTACAGATGAAAAGGCTTTCTGCAAGATGGGTGCCGCACTTGCTAACAGTCGACCAAAAACGCATAAGAATGAACATTTCTCAAGCTTGTTTGGATCGTTTTCGGCGAAATAAAATGGATTTTAAGCGTCGTTTCATAACTGTTGATGAGACATGGATCCACCACTATACTCCAGAGACAGAAGAACAATCCAAACAATGGACTGAAGCTGTAGGAAGTGCCCCAAAGAAGGCAAAAACAATTCAATCGGCTGGTAAGGTTATGGCAACGGTTTTTTGGGACTTCAAAGGTATTTTATTGATTGACTATCTGCAAAAGGGTAAAGCAATAAATTCAGAGTACTATTGCAACCTTTTAGATCAATTAAATGTACAAATTCGAGAAAAACGTCCTGGCTTACAACACACAAAAATAATTTTTCATCAAGGCAACGCACCAGCGCACATGAGTGTTTTAACAATGGCTAAAATCAACGAATTAAAGTACGAGTTGCTTGACCACCCACCCTAATCTCCTGATTTAGCTCCCAGTGACTTTTACCTGTTCCCAAATCTAAAAAAGTCCTTGCTGGCAAGCGTTTTACCTCAAATGAAGATGCAATTACAGTTGTAAACCACTATTTTGAAGACCTTGAGGAAAACTATTTTAATCGAGAGATAGAATTGCTAGGTAAGCGTTGGACTAAGTGTATTGAAGTTTCAGGAGAATATAGTGAAAAATAAAAATATTTTTGAAAAACTAACTATTCTCTTTCATTGATAGGCTAAGAACTTTCCGAACCGCCCTCGTACAAGAAAATGAGCGGGGAGCGGAATAAATAAAACTTTTCCATTTTTCTATGTTTTCCATGGGCGCTCTAATGCTCATTTTTTGACATTCCTCATATAAAGTTTCTGAGGCCCTAAAAACGGGTTCCAGTATACATGAACATATCTGTATCAAATAACACAAAATTTTTCTCACAAAGCCATAAATAAATATTTGGATGACGAAACCTAGGGTCGAAATTCAAATGTGACATTAACTTTGAAACCTGGTTAAAATACAAGCCCAATCATGGGGTCCAAAAGACAATATAAGGTTTGCTTTCTGCACATCCAGAAGTACTGGGTATAATATAGTTAGTGACGCCCGACTTTTTCTTATTTACTAGTTTTTTATTTATAAAAAACTAACCCCTATTCGTAACAACTGATTTTAATGTTTTCTAAATGTATACTTATATAAATGGGATCAATCACTTCACGTCTTACTAGGAAAATATTTTCCAAAAGGAATTAACCGGAATGTTGGTTAATGCCAGTTTTGTACTTTAAAAGAACAGGAAAGTCTTTTTTTAAAAAAACCCCAGCTTTTTGAAACTCTAGAACTGACATGACAGCTATTATCCCAGAAATCCTTAACTAGGCCGTGAGGGAATTGGTAAAACGAGGGGATTTCCAAAAATATTCTAAGTTTTGGCATTTTTGCCCTTTGTGAGAAGAATTTGTGGATTTTGATAAATGGCTCATATGGAATTTTAATGATATTCACGACGGCAAATGCCATAGCTCTTGCCCGACTCTTTGCAGCGTCCGAAATGCCATTTCTCTGAATACTCCGAAGGAGAATATTTGGACCATAAGTGCTTGCAACGCAAATCTTCGATCTCGAAATTTAAAACTTCTGTTTCCGCACTGGTATTACGACTGCAAATATCCCAAGCAGCCTTAACTGACAACATTTTTGAAATGTGTAAAAAGGACGATTGGTGCCATGGATTATTTTGAGTCATTGACATTCAAAATTTAAGAAATTATCCCAAAGTTTGCTACTTTTCTTAAATGAAAGAATGAATTCTTGGTTACAGATGTGATAAGAAATATCAATTTATATTTTGTATGGTTATTTCATAACAAAAGTAGGTTAATAAAATTATATATTTAAATCGCTTCTCTGTGACGATTTTGGTTTATATTTTTAACATAACTTATTATTACAGTTTATTAAAAAATATTTTTTTTTTAAAGAGTACGAAAAGAGTGATTTTATCTTAAAAAATATTCTGATTTTATGTTAACTCCAAAGCCAATATCGCTGTTCTGGAACAAAATCCTCCTGTGAATAAAACCAACCGATCCTTATGTTAAATAATATCCTGAATCCGAATTAAGTGTTCATTTCTCCCCGACACGTATAGTGAACATGAAATATCGTGAATATGAAATGTTTATAACTTTTTCCATTAATTTGCCGAAAACTTCGGCAATTTTTATTCAATTCGCTTGGATGTGGATAATGGCTATTGATAAGAAATATATCGTTCATATAAATCATAATTTAAAGAAATCTAAAAAAGGTGGAATTTACAGCCAAAAAGAAATTTTGTTTTCAACTACCAATTGTTCCAAATTCTGGAGCTTTCCAATGATCCTATGATTTTTTACAAAAACTGCGGTAACTTATGTAGTTTTCGTCGGATAATCACGACAATTGGCAGTTGAAAACTACATTTTTTTTAACAAAAAAAATATTTGGACTTCGTTAAGTTGTAGCTTCCACAATTTTTATTTGAATTTTAATAATTAAAGGACATTTTAATTTAATAATTGCGGAACATTTTTTTTCAAACATTTATACAATTTCATTAAAAAAAGAACACGTCTCAAACTAAAATTAATTGGACACTATTTTTTTTACTTTTTCGATTAAAGACGAAAAGCCCACTCCAATCTTAGAGAAAGCATGTCAAAATATACTACAAAAATAAACTCCATCCAATTTTACTTATGACATCTCATCACGAATATTCGGTAACTGAGACCTACCAGGGCCACTCTTTTGGGAATTTACTATAATCACCTAAGTCTATCATTTCCCGAAGAAATCATTTATTTCCACCGAGAAAGTCCGAACTTTTGTTGCATAGTGTAAACTAAGGGTAAACAGGGTTTGGTTACTACAAAGAATTTTTTTTTATTGGTACCGAGTAAAATGTACTTCATAAATGGTTGGTTGTCGTAACCTCCAGTTTTGGCAAACCAATAGTTTTTCTGAATTAGCTGTAATAATAGTAATAGTACCCTCTTATAGTAAGTCGAACCATTTAATCGTTAATACTGATTGAAACACACGTCATTCCATGTTGAGTATTTGTAAGATACTAAATTTTATTTATACAAAAAGAGATTATATCAAATTTTGAAAATATTTTAGATTATATAGTAGGGTGGAGTGAAATTCAAAAAAAAAGTTAACCTCGGAAAGAGATGTAGTCTGGGGTCCTAAAGAGGGGAAAAATAAAGAAAAAAATTTAAAAAAATTTTTAGGGGTCGCGCCACTCCCTCGAAATTTGCAAATTATCGCTATTTTGGCGTTGATTTTAGAAAAATCCTAAAAAGTTTTATGTCAATAAATGTTTGCAATAGCGTAAACAATGAAATAAGGGCATCAAAAAATTTAAAAAAAATTTTCTCATTGTTCAAAAATTTCAAAAAGTAAAATAAGTCAAATCGTCCCTTCTTCAGAAAATTGACTGAACAATGAAATCGCCACCAAAGCTACAAATATTAGTCGATTATCTTCATATTTGCCTCAAATACTTTTGTTTGGGCACTGAACAAGCTCAAACTTTTAAATTTCGAATAAGTTAAGTCGTTAATTTTTAGGATTTTTCTAAAATCAACGCCAAAATAGCGATAATTTCCAAATTTCTAGGGAGTGGCGCGACCCCTAAAAATTTTTTTAAATTTTTTTCTTTATTTTTCCCCTTTTTAGGACCCCAGACTACATCTCTTTCCGAGGTTAACTTTTTCAAATTATAAAAAAAGCATGTTTTCACTCCACCCTATTATCTAGTATAACCTCCAGCAGAGATTACAAATCAAAGCGGAGGCCAAATATACAAAACATAATATACAACAATACAACTTTCAATACTGGTATTCATCCTAAGTACACGAAAAGTGTCACATTTCTTTTGTGTGCGGGCTGCTCCTACCACTGGCCATTATCACCATGTGGAAAAGTACGAACATGAGCGAGCGTACAAATATAATCTAATGTATACAATTTTATGGGCTGCACTTGAGAATGCAACATTACCCAACACACAATTTTAAACATGTTCAACTTTGAACATTCTGCCAGCGGAAAAGGTTCTTAAGGTTTTCTTTATTATTCTTTTCTTAAAACGGTGTTCAACTTTGAACAAATACCATGGAATATTGGTGATTGCAACAGAAAGTATGTTTATCCAACCGAATAAATATAGAACGGAGCGATTTCAAATTAATTTTTTCTCTTTGTGTACAACAAACTTGACCGAAATTAGAGACTTTTAAATATTTATTTTTTCCAACCACTGGAGCCGGAGTACCTTGGTAAAATCTAGCACAGCGTAGAATCCCTTTAAATTGAAACATCTGGCGAAATAGAGCATGTGTGATTTATTTCGCCTTTGCTTAAAACCATATTTGCCTTTGTATTTCAGGACATTTGTTGGATAATTCTTTCCGGAGCATTTTTCTGGACCAAACAAAGTCATCACACAATGTAAACCCTAGCCATAAACAACAAAAAAACGCAAACAAACACCGCACCTCCACAGAGTACGTTAAGCCTGTGAGGGATTTTTTTTGTTTTAACGCCTCACAGGCTAATTTTGTTAAATACGAAAAGTGCAATCAATTTAACCATTAACAAATGTATACACTTGTGTGGAGCAGTAGCCATAAACTCCTCCAGCTCTGCGAAGGGTGGCAAAACCAAAATGAAAAGACCCCACTCGGAAGTACATGCTCGCCGCCGATCCCAGCTGCCTCAGCTTAACCCAACCCTTGTTTTTGTATATTTTTCTGTTTTTCTTTCGGTCCTTAGTTCTTTGTCTGGTTTATAGCGACGAGCCCTTACCGCGAAAAAGACGTAAGAGTAATTTTTATCAAAACTCATTTTTTAGGGAAATTCTAAAGAAAATGTTACGGTCTTAATTAACTGCGAAGCTTTCTGAAGAGGGTTGTCGCGGACCCGAAATCATGATAACAGCAGCGTGCAGCCACGAAAATCCATGTCACTCTGCCATTTTGTTAAAAACTTGTCTTCTATTTAAATATAGATGTAAGAGGACTTGGGCCCTGTTCAATATGAAAAATTAAATATTTCTTTTTGAAAAGATATAGCAAATTTAATTGTACTGGAGTGATCTAGATGATTTAGACAAAAAAAAACGCTTTCCTGTAAAATTTTCTTTTTGGCACTTTAAACCTTTTCGCGTTTAGGGCCCGATATTCTGCCACTGCTGCAAGGGTATAAAACCGCACGTAAACAGCGCAGTGCATTTAACAACACAGCTAATAAAAACAGCAACAACAAAATTTAAAAATATTGAGCACAGAAAAAAGTATATCAAGGCTTGGCTGTTCGGTTAAGACCCCGCCTAAAAGTATGCCCTTGCCAAGCTACTAACACCCCCCCCCCCCCCGGCACACACAGGGCAAAACAATAATAAATTCACACATCCACACGTAGAGAGAAAAACCAACAGAAAACTGCAAAAAAAAACCAATACAGAACCAACAATAATATTTGTTCGGGTTTTCCCAGTTAATACGTGAACAAATGCATTAATCGATTAGTTTTTTTATGCCATTTTGCCACGAGATTTTGCGAAAAAATGCACACAAAAAGCGCTGTTGACGCTTAACACACCCACACACACACACTCAAAGTTCAATTTAATTCGTAAAGCATATATCTAGGGCTTGATAAAATGTAAAGCCATAAGGCAATTAGAGCTATTTGTTGCTTTGGGATTTTGTGGACAACTTTAATATTTCAACGCCATAAATATGGCAACACTTGTAGTATACCTTTAGGAATTGATAAAAAAAGAATCTCGTATACTTTTTTAGAGCTTTCCAGAAATAATTCAATGAAATGAGTCCACTCTAGTTTTGATCAAAAATATATTAAATTATATAAAATAAAAAGAAACTATTTTTGTAAAATAAAAATTCTAGAGCATACTTTCGGGATGACTAAAATAGTTGGCATACCTTTGGGGACTTTTTGTACAAATATATTTCGAGAGCATTTTTAACACATCGAAACACAACAAATTGTGTAAAATGTTGTAGCTAACATTTGATTTTATAATGAATTTTTTCCTTTTACAATCTTTTTGTGAAAAGAATGAAAACTTTTCATGGATTTGTAAATCCATAAAGACTTCAGGTATGTATTTTCCAAAATTTTATGTTATTGAAAATCCACTTTGGGGAAAAGATAAAAAAATAACTCCCAAATTAGAATAGACTGCTTAAAATTCGGAAAACAACATTTTTTAAAACGAAATCGTTTTTGACAAAACCAATTTTAGTAAACAAAACAAAAAAAGTGGATTAATTAAGTTATATACTTACACTCCGTAATAGACAATTTGTTAAATTTATTTAATGCCTGTTTAACAGATTTACAGGTTGGGCAAAAAAGACCCAATATTCTAACAAGTTACACCACGCAATAAGTATTCGACCGGTCACTGCAGTATAGCCCACGGGATTTTGTATCAAACCGCAATTTTTCAACAACTTAATTTAAAAATTTATAATGCAGCTTTGTATGAGAGTTGCTCTATATATTTCTAGGCCTTGGCAACACTGGCGCCATCTAAAATTTCCATTGGAATGTTGAAATTTTTTTAGCATATACGAACTCGAACGTTTTGATGTACGACCAGCATTTGTGTTGTTTACAGTGACTTGAAAAAATCAAAAAATGGAATTAACTCGTGAACATTTTCGTGCGATCATTTTTCATAACTTTCGATGTGGATTATCACGACAAGAGTGCATCGATGAACTTTAATCTTTGTATGGCACCATGAAGCACCATCCTATATCACTGTGAAAAACTGGTTTAATGATTTCAATCGTGGCCGAAGCTCGCCCAAAGAAGAAGGCCTGAAGGTCGTCCAAAAACGGCAGTTGTGCCAGATAACATTGATGCCCTGTGTGAACTGATAATGCAAGATCGGCATGTGACATACCGTGAGATAGAGGCATCATTGGGTATTTCTTCCACCAGCATACATTCTATATTATATGAACAATTGGCCGTACAAAAGGTTTGTTCTCGTTGGATCCCGCACAATTCGATAATCACTCAAAAAAAGGCTCTTGTCGATTGGTGCTAAAAAATTATGAAAAAATACGATCGCGTCGCTTTAAAAGACGTTTATAAGATCGTCACAGGTGACGAATCATGGATCTATGCGTATAAGCCCGAAACAAAACAGCAGTCGACCGTGTGGGTCTTCGAAGACGAGCCAAATCTAACGAAAGTTGTTCGTGAAAGAATCACTTAGAAGCAAATGGTCGCCTGTTTCTTCGGCGAAACTGATCATGTGGCTGTTCCGCTTGAGCAACGTAGGACGGCCAATTCTGAGTGGTACACCACAATTTGTTTGCCTGAAGTCTTCGGAGAAATCCGAAAAATGCACATGTACACCATGACAATGCGAGCTCTCACACATCGGCTCAAACCAGCGCCTTTTTGCTTTCTGCCGTACAGCCCTAACTTCGCACCTAATGACTTATTTTTATTTTAAGCAAGAAATGACTTATATTTTCATGCCCTTCAGTGGTCCTCACATGTCAAATATTCTTGGTAATACCATTGCAAATTGATGTATTTGAAAACTAAAGCAGCAAAGCTATCGACAGTCGTAACTTGCGATATTTTCTGTCGATAGTTTTAAAATATTTAAATTTTTTCGTTTTAATTCTGTTTTTATTTAATTAATAAAAACAAACTATTTTTCTTTTACATTTTTAAGACAAAAATGTCAATTTACTTTTGATAAAAGCAGGTATAAAACGTCGTAAAGTTTTGCTAGGCCGAGAACACTTGAATGTGGATTCGCTATTAAAATGACAAAAATCGGGAGGTGCCAATTTTATGGTTACGAAAAACACTTTCTGAAAAAAAGTAATTCAATATCCCAATCGAATCGATATTGGGAACAAATGTCGACAGTACCTTCGAAAAAAAATCCATCAATAGATTTGCAGTTCTAATGGAGACCGCAAAGAAGATATGCCCAAATTTGTAAGACTTTAAAATTATAAATTTCCTATGAAAAAACTATTTTTCGCAAAAAAAAAAAACTTTTGAAAATTTTCGACACATAAGAACTACAAATTTATTGTCCTAAAGTGTTTGTAAAAACTATTGCATACATTTAGGCTAGCAGTTTAGTGAAAAAATAAAGAGTCATTGGCAACCGGGGCGAAGAAGTAGAGTGTGATAATTAAAAACAAAACCGTATGATTTTTATACCCTCCATCGTAAGTTAAAGGGTCACACCGTTCATAATACCTGAGCTGAAATAGTGGTCGGAGACCCCATAAAGTATATATCTTCTGAATCGAGGTAAAAATCTAAGATTCGTCTGTCTGTACAAAGCCAACTGCAGGTCGTATTATTGATTTAAGGTGCCTGCAATTTTTCGGAAATATACGTTGATGCTCTGAAACGTTTGTGATTGACAATGGGTCAGTCAAGGGGTAAACAGTTTCCCCACACAAGCACTGGGACAACCTCTGGAATAATCGTTTTCAAGTAATCAACACCAATCGTTCGAAATTTTCACATTCGTTTACGCTCGGCCTGGTAATATTTGTTGGGTGCATTGCGGTGTAATTGGACAGGAAGGCGTGGCACCCTGATCATAGGAAGACCGTATCTCGTAAACTGTTAGAGATATGAAGATGATATTCCGAATCTAAGTATGTTAGTATCAGAGAATGAAGCACACCTAGGCTCAAAAGTTCTACACTCGGTTGAAGAAATCGCATTAATGGTCAAAGTAAAATGTAACCAAAACTAAATCAATGACTAGAAAATGTTGTTGGATTACGTAAGGTTAAAATTAGAAAAAGGACGTTACACCGCCCATACAGTGTTATACATACAACCACTCATGAACTGTTCCACTTCAAAAGTTTTTGTACTTATTTTGAACAACTTTGCTTTTATGGGAACAATTTTATGTGAAATAATCTATTTTTTTGGTGGACGGTGTGCCCGATTTTACCAATGGACAGAGGCGATGCATTAGGTAGCGAGGTAGAGACGGACCTGACTACGAGATCGGGCAGCTAGAGCATATAATGGCAAAGAAGGCCCCCAAGAAGTGATCGCAGAAAGCAAACTTTTGTGTTTTTTGACAGATCTACAATACAAGCTGACTTAAACTAGGGGGAAGGTTACAGAAGGTAGTAATGTTGCGTTTAAAGGATAACAGATCTTCAAAACCTACCTAATAAATTTTAGTCCGAAAAATTATTTAAACACTGTTCCCATTGAAAACGGAACCCAGGAATATCCACTAGTCAGTGGATTGTACTTTAGTCACAGCACATGAGCTGACTGAGGTTGTGAAGTATATGGGAATCAAGTTACTTAACTAGCCTTTGTATGGAAGTTACGCGGAAAGAAAGCGAGTTGGCTTCAACTCGCGAAAGAAAGCGAGTTGGCCTCAACTCGCAAAAGAAATGAGTTCGAATTACCACATTTATTTGAATTCTACAAAAAATCAAGCAAGAAGAGGTCTCATCGACGTTCGCCGATGGGATAAGTAAAACTATTAATCGACTCGAAAGTTAAAAGAAATTTCTATATTTCAGAAGTGCAGCTATTAATTAAATCAATGTAATACATTGATTATTTGTTTTATTACAATTTATGAATTTTTGCTGTCTGCTTTTGCTGAGTTCACTGTTTTTTTTTTTTTTTTTTTTTTTTTTTTTTGTAGCTGCATTTAGTGCTGGGGTGACAGCCCTTGACCGAAGAATTCCTCCTTCAAGTTGATCCGGTGCATAGAACCGGCTGTTGTGGGATAGACTTCGCCGATAAACCTTTTTGCTGTTCAATTCTCTGTGATATAAATAAACAGTGTTGCTATATTACTGACAAGTTTGTGCAATGCTGCCAGATTTCCATACTCCAAACTAACTAGGTAACTAAGCTAGTTACCTTAAAAGAACACGCCTAATGATAAAAATGTATTCACTGATGCGAAAATTATTACATATTGTAAACTAACTAGTTAACTAAGCTAGTTACCTTCAAAATAACACGCCTAATGATAAAAATGTATTCACTGGTGCGAAAATTATCAGTCAGTCAATTTGGCAGCACTACACAATTTTATCGCATTAACAAGAGAAAACCTTCGTAGCGATTCAGAACCATTCAATATCACATAGCCAAAAAGCAGACAACACTTATGCAAATCATGTCGCCTGAATGTTATGCTTTATGCTAACACTTCGCACTAGTCTCCCTAAGATATGCAATAATAAATTATTGTCGCATTATTCTTAGATAATTGCCACAGACATTACGTTCAGCCGCTGACCTTGATTATGCAAGTTATGCGGGGGGGGGGGGGGGGGGGGGGGAAACGACAGAAACTACTCAGCATAGAAAACAATTAATAACATCGGCCTCATTATGAAATGTATTTAATGACATTATCGTTATCATTCATTATTCAGTTAAACTCGTACATTTATTTCCATAGTGATTTTGAGCCCAAGTCTATAAACTAGCTATGTAATGCATATTTTCGTTTCGATTGTTTCACCCCACCCAGTCTTTAATCTGGTTTTTCTTGTTTATGTAATAAGGCTGAATTTTTGTTCGTAATAATCATTGCCTACCTTTAGGAGCACTTAAATTATTATACTTTGTGTCCTTATTGCTCGTATATTAAACATGTATTGTTTTTGCTCTCTCCATATTAATTTATGACAAATAATATAATTTCCTTAATATTTTCACGCTCCATTATTTGCCAAAATTAGAAATCCCCCTAACCAACCCTCGTTTCACTCCCCCCCCCCTTACGGGCTGATGCTAAATGCCATCTCACGGCCAACAAGAGGAGAAAACAATTATTAATGGAAGTCAAGTATGTCGTAAATAAGGTTTCATAAGCAAACCTCCTGCCGTGAGCTTTTCAGACTCTGTTCTTGCGGGGCACTATAAATGGGGGCATATTATAAACACTCACTCGTACTGCAAGGCGGGGGGAGGAGGGTTTTCAGCGTTACACCTTATTTGTGTTCGACTACGTGCATAGAAGAATGTACGAGTATGTGATGGCAAGAGCTTCTTCCTTCAGTTTCCGTTTCCTATTTATGTTTCCTTCGGCTTTATGTGTGTGCGTGTGTGTTTCTTTTGGTCTTTGACGTTGTAATATACAGAAATTAAAGCAAGATGTCGTAAAATATCGTATATTGTTTTTGGTTTGCCATTAACTCAATACACACAGACATGATTGCACATCTACGAGTACATGCCATAATTTGCTGTGTCCTTTCAATGGCACAGTGGCTTCAATCGAAAATCTAAACCATAAATAATTTTCCAAAATAGCGGGGATTTTAGGAAAGTCATTCTAATCAATTTGAAATTTGCTTGAAAATGTTTAGCTCGTTTGTTTAGCTCGTTTATTTAAAAATCAAACAATAGATTGGCTTCAATAAATTTCAAGCTGTCCTTTGAATTCGTGAAATGCGTGATATCACACTTCTCCGATTTTTTTCAGGGTTTAAATAAATTGAACAGCGATTAACCGGCTCAAGACCTCTATATTTAAATAGAAGACAAGTTTTTAACAAAATGGCAAAGTGACATTGGTTTATATAAAGTTTAGCTTCGTCGATTAGGCCACTTCGTTTCAAGACTTGCGGAAAAGTGATCGAAAGCTAAACCTTTAGTTGTCGCAGTCAACATTTAAATGAAGTCTTTAACACGAAGGCCTCACGGACTTTTCTTTTGTTTCGTAATAAAGTTTTCGGCACCAGAATCTATTTTATGAGTTTTAGTAAATATTAAAAATTAATTTTTTAATGAATAATCCTCATTATCTTCTCTATTTCTCTGCCACCAAAATTTTAAAATAAATGCAAAATGGTTACATTTAGGGGTTACCCTGTGGTACAGAGTATTACAGGATGCTGACCACATGAGCTATTCGTCGATTTAACCGTTGTTATCAAAATAATGGTCGCAAATATGATCTTTATTCTTTCTGGTTTTGCTATAAACCCAATACAAAGGTCCTTGCCGGCATGCCAAATTTGATCTTGCACACATAACACACTGTTCCTGGTGTTTACCTTATAGCCGATCTTAATAAAGTTGGATCCAATTAGCAACGTTATCATACAGTGTATATAGCGACCAATCACTTTTTTCTATTTCTGCTTAACCCTCATATAAAGCAGAAGACCTCTACTGTAGAAAACATATGTTGAAACGGACTAGCAAACATTTTTGACAGATTTATGTGTTTTCTGTGCAACACAGTGGTTGTGGGGTATAGTCTCTTATAATTTAAATCTTGGCTGAAATCGACATGCCAAATCCTAAATTTAATAAGCAACAGGGATCGTAAATGTCCAGCAAGACAATGGAGATAATAGTTGGTCTTTTCTGGAAAACAGAGCAATCGACGCCTAAGTATAGGCAACACTGTAGGTGGCATTCCAAAGTAGGACGCTATCTAAAAACTCCACCAGTTTGTCAAAAATTTAGTCAAAATTTATTTATAATATGACAGGCTATAGACAATGAAAATCGTTTTATATTAAAGGCTACCAAAAAATTTATTAGCAGCTACATCAGTACGAGTATTATGCGAAAGACTGTTTTGCTAACGAATTTATCTCTTGTGTTTACCATTGCCCAAAGAATGTTTGATATACTGAATTTGTCATTCTAATTGCAACACCAGGAAGCGTTGATCTGAGACCTGATATAAAGTACATATGTGTTTGTGTTAAAAATATAAAAATTTGAGGTACGTGTGGGAATTAGCCTGCAATTAATAAGATATGACCCAAAAATCGAATGCTTTTCATATATTATAAGGTAAACATAATCGTATAACCTATTATTCCTTTGAGAAATATATATGTGACAGAGCATAGAGAAAGGGACCTAAGGGTAAAAAATCAATATCCACTTTTTTTTTTGATGTGGACAACACCTGAGCATGCCCCAAAAGTGTTCCCTGCCAGAGATATGCGCGTTTTATGAAAGTGATGGTACACCAAAGATACACTTATTTAAATGTTTAAAATGGCTCTCCTAAACAAAACTGGTTTTTACCCTTAGGCCTTTTCTATTTTGCGCGTCACATTTATTTTTGACAACTCTGAAAATCTGTCCTGTGTATAGCTTTTCTCGAATTTACCCATATGCATGTGGAGGAAAATTAATATTGCCACATATACGTAGCTATAGGTTAGTTTATCCAATACAACTTTTTTATTGCGTTGTCATATGATTCTTACTAGTTTTCGCCTGATGCTTTTTCGTTTTTTGATTTTTTTTTTTGTAGTTTGGCTTTGGTTTATAACAATTTTTGATGCCACAAAAGTAAACAGATTCGAAATAATATCAACAATATCGTTTTGTATTATGAGAATATTTATTGTTGGCATACATTTTCACTTCAGGGCCGCTGTCGTTTTTGTAGGCGTTAAGAAGGCAGCGCGGGTGGTACCATGCTGGTCCTAAACATGTTCCAAAGTTATGAACTCTGGCTAAACGAAAGAATCTACTTATGTTTGTTGAGAGGCCCAGCCATAAAATATGCCATAAAAAAATATATACCGATTGTTAGGGGACTGGCTAAATTAAAGCCTGGGCTAAGAGGTTAGGGCAGGACATATAAATGGAAAACAATGGCAAAGGAGGGTGTTGCAGTCAAAAAAGAGATAATATTGATTCTACCACCGAAACAAGAACCAATACAAAGACAAATTAAAGCGTATACGCGTACACACAGATACCCTGTAGATTGGCAGGGCATAAAATACAGCCTCAATGTCAACAACAATCTGTCATATTGGAATATGTATTTTACATATCCTTTCGAAGGGTGGGAGCTGGCAGGGGGACAATGTTGGGACACATGCTATCAAAAGTATGGTAACAAAAATTGCCAATTTTATTTGCATTTTTTTGATATTAAATTTATACGATAACATATATTAAACAAACAGCCAAAAGGGAAATTCTGTATACAAAAGTTTTTCCCCCGCCCCCCAGAAGCTTGGCCCAACCCATCATCATATCTCTCACCAAGGAAGGGGAAATGAATAAATTCATAAGTAAAAATATGCACGTGTTTTTTATGGCTTTAAATAAACTGAAGTGACAAGGAGGCACGAAGAGAGAGTGAAAGAGAGAGAGAGAGAGAGAGAGAGAGAGAGAGAGAGAGAGAGAGAGAGACTAAAAGGAATCTCAATCAAAGACAGGAGTCCCTCGCACAAGGACGCAGAACAAAAAATTGTTATCTCAGCAGTTTTCAAGCCGCACAGAGCCGAACGGCAACAAAAGAAATGGCATCATTTAAATTTAACACGATTTCTTAACACACACAACGAATACACAAAAACGAGGCTCCCCAGCCCCATCGTGCAAATGAAGCGCTTCCTGACGACGATGACTCCAATGATGACAATAAAAATGAGCAGCCGGCTGAGGATAAGCTTGCAGATGATCGTTATCATATGACTTCAGTTGTTGCTGGCATATGAGTGGATAACTTGAAATGAAGGCCATAATCGTTGCCATCATCGTCGACGGCGTCAGCATCATCAACAGCAGTCTTATCAACGATTCGTTGGTTGTTTCATTTTGTATTTTTTTTTTTTCGTTGGCTCAGATAAAGCTGTTGAAAACGTTTTGTATTAGATATATCTTGTATTATTTAATTTACAACAGCATCCGGAAGTTGATGGCTGTATATGCAAATATTAACAATAGCATTTACACAAGTGTTGCATACTTCTACAGTATGTTACACAAGTGTTGCATACTTTTAGGGGTTACTGAGCGGCTTATATTTGAGATGACATACCTTTACATATTTCGCCTAAGTGTCGCCTACTTTATGGAGCCATTCAAATGTCTTATCTCGAAACAAATGTAGCATACCTTATGGCGTAGTAAGCGAAGCAAAGATATGACATATTTAAGGCAAAGATACTAACGATAATTTGAAAAGTGTAGCGTACCTTTAGGGTAATTTTTTCGTTCTTTCTTTCTTTTGCAGGCCTTGAGCATGAGAGTTTTTAATGAATTCATCATCAAACACCACGGGTGCCATATGGAATTGCAAATCGATATGTGCCTTAGCAAATAAGGCACAGCGGTACACAAGTGTATACGAGTACAATTGACAATAGCAATCAATTTTTGAAAAGGAATACAAATTTGTATTTCAACAGCGTAAGAGAACAGGTTACAGATTTAATCAACTAACACAAAAATCTGCTGCATGTATACGAGGGATAATAGGTTTCACTTATGTTAAAAAAGTGTAGCATACCTTTAGGTGATTTTTTTAAGGAAAGGCTGTGGGATTTTATATTTTGGATTATTGTATCTGCTCCGTGGGCGATTAATAAAGAATATGCGAAACTGAATAACCTATTTCAAATGTTTTTTTTTAAGGAAATTATTTTCATATTGTCCTCTGCATCGCACCGTGAAATTTGGGTAACAAAAAACCTAATTTTCGACCAGCCAATTTCAAAATTACGAAATAATTTTCAATTATGATGCAGTTTTGTAAAGGACTTATTACATATGAAAAGGTTTTTTTATTGCTTTTTTTTAGAAAAAAATTATTTTATTTTTGAAAAAATCAAAAAAGCTAAAAATTCCTTATATTTTCATGCAATTCTATATATGTTAAAATGGCCATCTGGATGAAAAAATTGAGGTTATGTGCACGTTCACATGTTTTTTCCAATTTTTTATTAAAAGCTTCGCATCTCAACGATTTCTCTTTTTTTAATTTTATTTTATTGATTGCGAAAGGTCTCTTAAATACCATTCCAACATATTTGTTAGCTGCTATTTCACTTCCAAAAAATTTGCATTTCGGAACGCATAACATCGGATTAGTCATAACAGTGGTCGCATCTTTTAAGAGAAAAAAAGATGCGACCACCGATCCAAAAATGTTCAAACCGCTGCCATTTCGCCCCTTGCATTTTCGGACATGGTCGTAGATGGATATATTTTCATGAAATGAGCCAAGGAATACGCAGGTGAAATTTGTCCAGCCGTGAATAAATCACCCTGTATATACCCAATTCTTTAAGCCTATAAAAATTTTTAGTATTTTTGATTTTCAATCGAAAAAAAATAACAAGCCCCACTTTTTCCAAGCTATTTTTCAATAAAATAAAAGGCAAAAGATCTTCTTTTGATTAATAAGAAAATTCTGCTCGATAATTTTTGGAATTGGAAAAAACCTAACAATTTCTGGTGAAAGAAACTTGTAAAAAAAATTGCAATAAACTATTGCATACTTTTAGGTCAGCTATTCAGATATTGAATACATCAACAGTTTATTGACAATTGGGACGAAAGTGGAGAGTAATCATAGAAAACAAATTTAATGATTTGTTTTACAGTAAGAAAAATACCATATATTTCTGGTAGAAGAAACTAGTCAAATAATTTTGCATTAAACTATTGCATACTTTTAGGTCAACTATTTACTGTATATTTAATATTACAACAAATTATTGGTGATTGTTGCGAAGAAATGAATATCAATCATTTAAAATCAAAATCATATAATCTTTAGATTTAGCAAAACAAAAATTGTTATCATTTTGTGGGGAACAAAAGGAAAAATTACATAATTGCTACTTTAATTTTTGAAAACTTTTAAAATATAATAATCATAATTGTTTTTTCATTGGATTAATAACACACAATTGCTATATAATTTTCGAAATAGGAAGAAAACTATAAATTTGTGGTAAACAATTTTGCATTAAACTATTGCATACTTTTAGGATAGCATTTTACTAACTATTGAATATAACAATTTATTGACAAAATGGGTCGAAGAAGTGGATAGCAATCATTAAAACCAAAATCATATGATTTTTCGATTACTCAAATAATGGATGGTCCAACATTTTTTACTTACAATATTTTTAAAAAAAAAAATTAATTTACAACATTTGCTATATTTTTTAAAAAAATTTAGATTTAACCAATTTTAGGTATAAACATTGTTTTTTTTTCTTTCGATTGGTTTAAGATAAATACTGTTCGATTATTTTCGAAAAAGAAAATTATATTTTTCTGGTAAAAGAAACTTGTCAAAAAAAATTTACAACAAACTATTGCATACTTTTAGGTCAGCTATTTACTACATATTTAATAAAGGTTGTTTTTTCAGACGTATAGTTTTTAAGAAGGAATAAAACGCATATAATTTAATTTTAAGGCCAAGAATTAAGCTTTATTATAAAGATAAGGGTTTGCCATTATGTTTTAAATATTATTTCGGGCTGGCTCGAATAAATTCCAGCCGAGATGCCCAATTTTCGACAACTTTAAGCTGCATTTTCATTGCTCCAAGTGCGACAAAACGTGAGCTTCATCGCTTAAGAAAATGTTCCTGTAAAAATCAGGATCGGTGGCCATCTTGTTTGGGCCCATTCACCACAATTTGCAAACGTTGTTTTGGATTAAGTCATTATTAAATGGCAAACTTAGCTGAGCAAAAAAGGCCAACTCCGAAAAAAGTGTGGCCAGATTCAAAACCACAGGTCTAAAAAAACCCCTTACTATTAAAAATTTATTGACAATTGGGGAAAAGTGAATAAAGATGATTAAAACCTTATAGAACCTTCACGGGCACTACGCGCAAAAAACGTTCCTTTTTTGAACCATGCGATCTAAGACTTCAAAATTACTCTATATTTGGTTTGGTCTCAAAATTTCACTTAATTTGAGTACCTTAAAATCTTTAATCGCCTGTTTTGACCAAACTTTAGCCAAAACTTTAAAATTACTCTATCTTTTGATTTGCAGCAAAATTTGTTTTAATTTGAGTACCCAGATTGACTTTTAGACTAGTTTTTTGGGCCACATGAGCCTAAAAATTCAGCTACTAAGCCTATTTTAAAGGTATTAGTGCCTTCTAACTAACATAACAATTCTTATTACAGTTCGTCCACAAAAATATATGATTTGTGAAGAAATTAATCAAAAAAAGTGTATTTTTTCCCGAGGTACAATTAAATCCTTAAAATAAAATTATTTTCCCACTGGGCCATTATCGCTCATTAACAAACCCAAACAGCTTATAACCATAAGCCATCTTCTAGCAAAACTTCAGAATCCTAGGATGATTCGGGTCTTCGATCAATATTTCGTGGTGTTGCAAACATAATGGCAAATTTAATATACCATACACCCTTCAATAGAGGAAGGATGTATCGTACAGAGACAAAAAACTAGTATACATATTTGTACTGACGAGCTATTATCCATATATTTTTAACATAATTTGTATAATTATTATTGTCAGACTCAATCATAATCCAAACCACATCTGCAAACATTAGTAGACCATTGTGTTTTAATTATAACGAACTTCATGCAAAGCCATAAACTTAATAACTTTTCCCCAAAGTATACCATGAGCTGGAAAATCATTGAGCCTGCAAGGTATGCTATACTTCTTAAGCAAGCAAAAGGAAAATGCAACAAAGAGCAGTTTTCGCCCAAAGGTATGCTCTAATAAATTAAGCCACTTTTCATAAATTACAAACTTTATTTTAATGACTGAAAAAGAAGGATATTTCAAGTTTCCCAAAGGAATGTATGATATATGCTCGTACGAAGAGGTAGGTGTTGTGGTCATTTTCTTAATCTTAGAAAATTTTAGAAATATTTTAAATGTCAATGGCAATGCAAAGGCAGAAGCAGAGGTCAGCATATAACATTTTTGCTTGTTGCTGATATAATGAAAAATGAAATGTTGAGAGACAGGAAATAGGTTGTGGGTTAAGCCGTCTAGGGAGTATACTCGGGTTATAACGTATAATTCTTATTGAAAGCATCACAGATGCAGTTAAAGCAAACGGCAATTCTTCTTGAAAGCATCAAAGACGCATTTAAAGCAAACGGCAACTGCAATCTTGATTGTGTTTAATACTTTATATGTAGAGTACCGAAAACTTTGTCCAAAACAGTCCAAAAAATCAATTAAATTCGTTTTTACACTTGCAGTTTTTATGAAATTACATGATTCTATAGGATAATCGAATACTACCAATAATTCTGCCCACATTGAGTATCAAAAGATTTGCAACTATAAGCAAGCTTTTGCAAACGTTTAAACGTTTATTTTACTTTTATGGACTCTAGTGTATTTTCTTCAACTTGGTTAGATTTTTCTAGAGGCTGTCATCAGTTCTTGTGAAACTGTCATGTAGCCTTCAAACTGTTTTCGCTAATTCTTAAAGCCTAAATAACCTACCAGTATTAAAATTTTAGGTGTCAAGTCTTAAAAATTTAAACTAATAGCATGCTTTTAGGCAGACGCAAGATGGAAACCTATACATCAGTTTTTTTTAAATTAAAATCAACTTTTACTTCCAGTATGTTTTTTCAGTTATTTCCAATTTACCAAGGAGTTCTTTTATAGTTTTTGGGTCAGAAATCCCAAAAAGTATGCTTTAATTTCCACAAATCCTCTAGCCTGTCAGTTGCTTTACTTTTTTGGAGTTTGTCTCATTGGCAGCAATTATTTTTTTGGTTTTAAAATTGAAATTCCAAAAGTATGTGTTAATTCTGCACAAATCCTTCAGCCTCTCGAAATCCTCACTCGTCAGAGGTTCTTACACGGCAGGCTTAAATATTACACAATTAGTGCAGCCTGTTAAAATTTTTAATTTTTGGATGTTGTTTCTTAAAATCTGCTTTAGTTTTTACACAGTTAATCTAGAATGTCAAAATTTTTACTTTTTTGCAGTTTTTCTTCTTCGGCAGGGTTTTAATTTTTTTTTACTTCTCTGGATTTTATTTTGAAATTCCAAAAAAATATGTGTTAATTCCGCACAAATCCTCCGGCTTGTCGAAATACTCACTGGTCAGAGATTCTCTATCGACAGCGATAATTTTTCTAGTTTTTTTTCGGCTAGAAATACTCAAAAGTATGCTTTATTATTACACAATTTCTCCAGCCTTGGAAAATCCTTAATTATTTGGAATTTGTCTTTTTGCCAGCGATAATTTCTCTAGGTTTTAATTTAAAATTCCAAAAAATATTTGTAAATTCTGCACAAATTTTTCAAAATCGTCCCATTCGGAGATTAGCTTTCGGCAGGGTTTATTTTTAGCTAGAAATGCCGCAAAGTATGCTTTAAGACTATGTAATGTCTTTAGCCTTTAAAAATCGTTACTTTTTCGAGGTTATTGCCTTAAAGTATGCTTTAATTTTCAACGATTCCACCAGCCATGGAAAATCTTTACTTTGTGGTTATGAAAATAAAAAAAATGTACTTTCTTTTTATAGTACTCGTACTCCTGTTTTGGTTTATTCTTCGGCCTGACTTGATGTTGCATTTACAACAAATGTCCGACGCCATAAATCACATTTGAAGCCATTAACCAAACATCTGTTTTTAATGGCTGTAAGGTTGTACCTTTGCAACCATTTCAATTATGCCCCGTTCGTTCTGGTGGTACTTATTTTCGTTTCGTTCATCAACATTTCTCAGAATGAAAGAGAAAGAGGAAAAAATCCCCTTTATCCTGTAATGAGTAATTTCTATATTTAATGTCCTTTGGCTGGTGTTCTTTTCCGCGTAACACCACTTCGGAGAATAAGAAGAAACCAGAAAGCGTGTACAGCAAGAAAGGTCTAATTAAAAACTCGCCAAAAAGTAGGCAGCACATACACAGCAAACAAAAATAAAACGCCAAATTGAAACATTTATTTTAAATGAATGTAAACATTTTTCTGTACGTGTTGGTGGGGCCAGCTAGTGGAGCCTGGACGAGGAGAGAAAATCCTTGCAACCCCCAACACCCTAATCAGAAAAGTACACAAATACATTAACACACACACACACATGAGCCAGCAAACACGAACACGAGAGGGAGCGACA
Organism: Hydrotaea diabolus; assembly: GCA_963513945.1. NCBI lineage: Eukaryota > Metazoa > Arthropoda > Insecta > Diptera > Muscidae > Hydrotaea > Hydrotaea diabolus. The sequence continues at coordinate 21,653,268 of OY740717.1, forward strand.
ACAACACAAGCACACGCATACTCGCATACACAAACACCCTGAAAACTATGCCAGGGAATGCCTATTTTTAGGCAAAAAAATGCTCTAATTACAGTATTATGTGCTAAACAATAACACGAAATAGCGCCAGCCAGGGCGCCGTAAGAAAATAGGCCCAAAGGCTGTTTATGGTTAAGGTTGCTGGCAGCAGCTGCTGCTTTTTAAAAAAAAAAGAAGAGACGGTGGAGCACGAGCAGCGAGTCGAGTGGCGGCGCGAGGAGTTCCACAAAACGGAAGCTGTTTAAGCCTTTTACCCTTCACTTGCTACACCAGCTACACAAACACCATAAATATTTACTATATACCCAAAGTAGGCAACGCTGGGAGAGCGGGAAGTTGGGGCGCCCTAGTGGAGCTGCTGACTGAGGTTTAGTGTTACACAGCAAGCAAACAAAACAGGGGGTGTTGGTGTCTGAAAGTTGTACGGGTTCTACACTGCTTTCCACATAAACATTTATGAGGCTTAACTAATTGTCCACAACAACGATATCCAATCTTTCATGGTTCTATGGCACCGAAAACGGCCGACCCACAGACCGCCCGCCCTCCCCTCTTTTGTTTGGTGTTAATAGTGTTGTTGAGGGTTCTGCTGCTGCCACTGTTAGAACAGCTGCTATAGGCTGTCCTTTGGTTAGTTTAAAATAAACACAAAACTATTATTAACGCCAACACCCGAATCCGAATATGTGTATTTGGTGGGCTTCATGGCGTTTTTTTGTTTTCTTTTTAGGAATACGCAGCAAATCTGGGGTTTTTATTAAACACCTTTTGTCTCCGTTAAAACTCACATTCGCCCGTAAGCCTTTAAGTATGCTTCATGTTGTTGTGTAAAATGTGTGTACGCCTGTGATATCTGGAAAAGGCTAATATCCTACAATAGCATAATGTGTCAGGATAAGCTGTAGCTTGGGTTCAAGGATATTGTGCACCAAAAAGAAATTTTTCGATTCCCTATAATGTAAAGGGTGTTCTTAAGAGGCTAAGAACTTTATTTACATGTCAATCAAAAAAAAATGGGTTAGGTATAGTGAGTCCTCTTTGTCGTAAGACCCGATTGTCTTAGTAAATGAGCTCTTATTCTAAAGTTATACCTTGGAACTAATGGTACCCCTAAAGGGGCCGTCGTGATGTGATGGCAGTGGCACGCTTTCATGACAGTAAACCTAGATTTAACCGCGGATTAGATCTTCTCTACAAAATGCATAAGCCTTTGGAGCCGGCGGTGAACAGTAGGTCCCGGTCAAAGAGTATAAGAAATGAATCGTGCATTGATTTGAGAGAAGTTTTCCCTTGTTTATTCATGGGATGTTGTAGGACTTAAGTAAGTTTATTTGAAAAGTGGAATGTTTATCGAGGCTTACTCTCCGAGGGCGTATAAAGTGCAATATTGCTCATATGTGACGCGCAAAATAGAAAGGGGCCTAAGGTTAAAAACCAGTTTTGTTCAGGAGAGCCTTTTTTAAAATTAGGTCCCTTTCTATTTGCGCTTAGAATCGTCGACTAGACTTTCCTAAAACGCGCATATCTCTGGGAGGGAACACTTTTGGGGCATGGGATCGGTCTCATTCGATGCTCAGATGTTGTCCACATCAAAAAAAAAAGTGAAAAGTTGATGAAAAGTTTTGTTCAAGAGAGCCATTTTAAAGATTAGGTCCCTTTCTATTTACGCTTAGAATCGTCGACTTCACTTTCATAAAACGCGCATATCTCTGGGAGGGAACACTTTTGGGGCATGGGATCGGTCTCATTCGATGCTCAGATGTTGTCCACATCAAAAAAAGAAAAAAATTAAAATTGATTTTTTTACCCTTAGGACCCTTTCTCTATGCGCTGTCACATATAGTGCAAAACTGCCGCAAAACACAAATTTCATTAAAATCTAATCAGAGCTTCCGCTCATTGATCGGGAGAAATATTTTCAGCGTTAATATTAGTGCTAAAGGGTTTTCCAATTGGGACATTCGAATTCGTATCTTTATGTTACCGCACCCTCAAACATTTTTTTAAGACCTTTCAGTGTCAAAACCTTAGTCGAAGTCAACATTTTTATCACGGCAGAGTTCACTTAAGAGCAACGTTTGGAAATCGTTAAAAATTACTACCGAAATTCTGAGTCGGTGGTCGCAACTTTAAGAGCGCTTATCCCAATTTTCAGCAGTAATAATCGTCCCATCCGACAGAATGAGCGACAAATCTAATTTCTGGTTGTGTGGTTTTGTCAATAAACAAAATATGGGTTATTGGTCAGCAACAAAACACGCATGTGCTTCAAGAGACACAATTGCATCCGCAAAAAATTACTGTGTGGTGTGGTTTTCATGCCGGAGGTGTGATTGGGCCATTTTTTTTTCGTCGATGAAAATAATCGTCATATTACCGTCAATGGAGAGTGCTATCGTGCCCTGTTAGAAAATTATTTTTGCCAGAATTGGATGAGCTTGACATCACCGATATGTGGTTTTAACAAGACGGTGCCACTAGCCACACAGCATGCATTACAATCGATTTACTGAAAGTCAAATTCGGTGAATGTGCTATTTCGAGAAATGGTCCAATCGAATAGCCATCTCATTCATGCTATTTAACGCCATTGGATTTATTTTTATGGGGCCACATCAAGTCATTGCCCTATGCCAACAACTTAAGACCAGCACAGAGACAACATGCAACGCGAATTTGCCAACTTTCCGGTCGAAATGTGTGCAAGAGTGGTGGAAAATTAGGTCTAAAGAATAGTTCGCTGTACAAGGGCTTGTGATGGTCATATGACGGAAATCGAATTTCATTTTTAATATAAAACATTTGCACTACACCTGGAATAAATTGGAACTCTATATCTTAAAATATTCTGTGTTTCTTTAAAACGAGCATATAAAATTGTTATGTCCTTATTGGAAAACCCTGCATATGAAGTGACCGATTTGAATAATATATAAGAGCGATTTGTCCTTTACACCTCTTGACGCTTAGGTAGGTTAGGCGGGAATAGGTAGATAAATTGGTATAGAAACTATATAAAAAAATGGACCGAAACAATCCATTACATGGACACTTTTATGTATTGGCATTTTTTTTTCGTTGGCATCTGGTGCCGCTCTTAGTTTGCCTATAACCCAAAACGGTCGATACGAGGGCTGCTGTACATATGTCTGGCCTTATAATGAAAATGCGAATATTTACCATCAAAAACGGTTTTATTATTTTTCAAAGTATTCTCCAGCATGATTTATACACTTTTGCATGCGCTCAAACCAATTGTCGAAGCACTTTTTCCACTCCGATTGACTCACCTCCAAAACATGGTTTTTGAACGCTTCCACAGCATATTCTTGCGACGAAAATCGTTGACCACGCATTTTTTCTTGATGTTCGGGTATAAAAAGAATTCATGGGGTGCCAAGTCAGGGCTGTTCGGCGGATGGCCCATCAATTCGACGTTTTGGCCGGTCAAAAAGTCGCTGGTTTGAGCCGATGCTCACATTGTCATGGTGCACAATGATTCGTCTTCTCTTGTTCGTTTTTCGAATTTCTCCGAAGACTTCAGGCAATCAAATTGTGGTGTACCACTCAGAATTGACCGTCCTACATTGCTCAAGCGGAACAGTCGCCACATGACCTGGTTTGCCGAAGAAACAGGCGACCATTTGCTTCGAAGTGCTTCTTCCACGAACAACTTTCGTTGGATTTGGCTCGTCTTCGAAGACCCACACGGTCGATTGCTGTTTTGTTTCGGACTTATACGCATAGATGCATGATTCGTCATCTGTGGCGATCTTATAGACGTCTTTTGAAGAACCGCGATCGTAGTTTTTCAAAATTTCTTTGCAACAATCGACACGAGCCTTTTTTTTAGCGATTGTCAAATTGTGCGGGATCCAACGAGAACAAACCTTTTTTTCGGCCATTTGTTCATATAATATAGAATGTATGCTGGTGGAAGAAATACCCAATGATGCCTCTATCTCACGGTATGTCACATGCCGATCTTGCATTATCAGTTCACGCACGGCATCAATGATCTTTGGCACAACAGCCGTTTTTGGATGACCTTCACGACCTTCGTCTTTGAGCGAGCGTCGGCCACGATTGAATTCATTACACCAGTTTTTCACAGTGCCATAGGATATTGCTTCATCGCCATACAAAGATTTAAGTTCATCGATGCACTCTTGTCGTGATAACCCACGTCGAAAGTGGTGAAAAATTATCGCACGAAAATGTTCACGAGTTCATTCCATTTTTTGCCAAATTGATTTTTTCAATCACTGTAAACAACACAAATGATGGTCGTACGTACGTCAAAAGGTTTTTCGTTTATGCTAAAAAATGTCAAACTTTCCAGTGGAAATGTCAGAAGGCGTCAGGCAACACTTAGTGTTGCCTAGAAATATATAAAGCATTATCCGTATAAACCATTATCCGTCCACAAAATAAATCATTTCTTAAGGTTCTTTGGTCCTTTTTCAATAAAATATTGTAAGGATATTATTGAACAAGAATACACCACGCCAGTATGCTATGCCTGATACCAAAATTATCCACATCACTTCTAGGAGATGCTATTTCTATTAAACCTAGAAAATATCTTTATCTTATATCATATTTGTTCCCCTTCTCCCCTTTTTTCTTTTGTGTAAATGCAAGAATTTACAACCCTAGTAAGAAAGAAGCATAGCATAATTAAAGCTGTTTTTTTTTACTTCGCCAAAAAACATTGCCTATGCCTTAAGTCCCATAATTCTAGAAAAAAATGTTGCCTACACTAGGGAGTCGTTTTCGAATTGATGACATTTGCTATCTTATCACAAGAGACATAAGATAACTGTGGCACTCTAAATCATAGGTTTTTATAAGGCTAATGGACATAACGAACCCATTTGATTTAACCAGGCAGAGGATGTAGGGTCATCTCCTGAATATGGTCGATTTAGAAATTTCTTGCGTTTTTTTCTATTTTTAAGGCCTTTAATAATAAGAAAATTTCTTACATATCCTAGAAAAACTATTGCCTATCTTAAAGGCAAAAGTAACTGGAAATAAGTTGCCTATTTTGAGGATCGAAAATAATTAAGGAGGGAAGCACTAGGGAATTATCTTTAGAGATTTTACGGTTTACGTAACGGACTACAAATTGTACCCATCTGTACGGGTCGAACGAACCCTGCGTCCTAAAAGCCATTTCTTTACGTACGCCTATAAGTATGCAACGTTTTTTTTGTCATTTTAGCTCTAACACGATACTGAACGAGTAAAATATAAGTTAATCTAAAACGATATTTAACGAGTAAAATATGTGTCAATCTATAGGAACTCCTTGTAAGTTTTCACCAGTGCATAGACACGTTTTTTTAGCTGTTTGATACGAGAGAAGGATTTTATGAAAAAAATAAGCCGACCTTCTGTAATTTCGACAAATTTCCTATACAGGAACAGAATATACCGTAGTTCATACAAGCATTTCTTAAAAAAAATCATACAAAAACCCTGCTAAAGCTCCTCGCTCACACTATGGGGAAAAGCGAATGCAACAAATATACAATTTCTACAAGTTTGTGCGTTCATTTTGCTCTATATTTTCCGCCATTTTCATTTCTTCATCTTATGCGTTTTCCCAGGAAGAGACTTAGACTTACATATGCTAAGAAATGCTGCTGCCTGATGCTTGGTACTCTGGAGAATCATTATGCTGAGCCGCCGCCTTAAGATAGGCAACATATTTTGCGTAGTTAAAATAAACGATACCTACACACACACTCATGGTGGGCTTTTCCTGTATGTACCCGCATTATCACGGTTTACGGGGGAGTTTATTTTCTATTTAACTGCAAAAAATATAGGGTGTTATGAGGAGGAAAACACCTAGTGTGTGACAAGAGTAAAGAAGGTTGACAAAAGAAAATATGTCAACTTTTAAATATAGAACTTAAATAAAAATAAAGCATAATTTTTAGCATGCAGTTATTTGGAAGAGCTTAATGAGAATATAAGCCTTACGATAGGCATGGCTTTTATGGCAGTTACAAAATAACCTCAATACAAGCCAATGTATTCTTAAAAAGTATCTCAATTTCATAGTATACTTTTAGGCATTGTATCAGTGGAAAACAGCACATGGGGAAGTTGAATTTATAGAGGACTCCCTTCTGGCAGTTCCAGGATAACCACAGTACAAGCTAAGGAGCTTTTAAAAAGGTTTTTAATTTCATCGTATACTTTTAGGCATTGTATCAGCGAAAGCGGCAGTACATGAAGTAGTAGGTAGTTCTAGAATAAACTCAATGCAAGCCAAGATGTTCTTGAAAAAATTATTAATTTCATAGTATACTTTTAGGATATAAATCGGCCACACGTTTTTCCGAGTTGGTCTTTTTGACAGCTGTCACTTGCTCAGTTTGGTTTGCCATTTCGATATGAAGAGACTTACTCGGAAACAACGATTTCAAATCGAGGTGAATGTGCCCAAAACGAGATCGCCATCGTGCCTTTTACAAGAAAATTTTGTTCAGCGATGAAGCTCACTTTTGGATGAATGAGTACGTCCATAACGAAAATTGTCGCAATTGGTATAATGAAACTCCACAAGCCATTGTTGAGACGCCGTTACTGCTTGGTGTGCTCTATGGACAGAGGGAATCATTGGTCCATATTTCTTCAAAAATTCATGAAGTCGGCCATAATGTAACAGTCAATGGGGAACGCTATAGAGCCAAGACTAATGACTTTTGCATGCCTGAATTGGAGGAAAATGATGTGGACGACCTTTGGTTCCAACGAGACGGCGATACATGCCATACAGCCAACGAAACAGTCAATTTATTGAAGAAAACTCTTGGCAAGCGCATTATCTCACGTCGTAAGCCTGTGGCGTGGCCTCCTGGATCGTGTGATTTAACACTTCTGGACTATCTTTTGTGGGGTCAAGTGAAGTAGCTTGTTTACACGATTGACACCTAGGAAGAGAATATTCGGTGCGTTATTGCTGACATACGTCCATAAATGCTGTCAAAAGTTCTCGAAAATTGGGCCTCCTGGCTGTAATTTATTCGAGTCAGCCGCGGCGCGGCGGCCACTTGCCCGAAGTCGTTTTTTAAAAATAATAGCAAACCCTTATCTTTCTAGTAAAGCTAAATTCTTGGCCATAACATTTAATTATATGCGTTTTATTTTTTCTTGAAAATCACATGCTAACAAAACACCCTACATACAGGGCATATCAATAATTCCGTAACGTTTCCAACTTCCCTCGTAGTTATATGAAATGCAACACTGCTACCATCAAGTTCCATCTGTTGAAAGACTACTGTCAAATTGTGAAAGAGTTCCGTCACTTGGTTTGTGTTTAACAGCTGTTCAAAACATACAACTTCATTGATTTTGTTAAAAATCGAAAAAAAGTGAATTTCGAGTGCTCATTAAACATTTTTGCGGAAAAAACCGTCAATAAAATCAAGGAAAATCTTGACAAATACTATGGGAACTCTGCACCATCGTATCAAGCGTAAAAAAGTCATTTACTGACTTTCGTTGTAGCCGCACAAGTACAAATGACGCTGAACGTTCTGGACGGTCAATACACCCGAAAATGTCGAAAAAATCCATGATATAGCGTTGGCCGATCGAAGAGTAAACGTGCGAAGATTGTTGATGCCATACACATTTCATTTGGCAGTGTGGTTTCGATTTTACTTGATAAGTTGGGTTTAAGAAAGATGTCTGCCGCGTTTGCTCTCAATTGACCATAAATGTAATCGTGTGAAAACTTTAAAGGATTGTTTGGAGTTGTTTAACTGCAATTCAAATGAGTTTTTGCTGCGTTTTGTAACTGAGGATGCTCCATTACAACGTTCCGGAGACCAAGCAGCGGTTTAAAAGATGGGTTTCACTGGTTGAACCGTCTCCGAAGAAGGTGAAGGTAACTTTGTCAGCCAATAAGGTGATGGCAGCAGTTTTTTGCGATGCACGCGGGATAATCTACTACTACGAGGGAAAAACAAAAAACCGCGAATATTTTGCCTACTTATTGGACCGATTTAACGAGGATTTAAAAAATAAACGACCCAATACGGCCAAGAAGAAAGGTAATTTTTATCAAGATAATGCACAGGTGCAAACGTTTGCAGTCTTAACAGAAAAATTGCATGAATTGGGTTACGAATTGGTACCTCTTCCGCCATATTCTGCGGATTTAGCTCACAGTGACTATTTCCTATTTCCAAAGCTAAAGAAGAAAGAAATCGTTGGAAAGAGATTTAGCTCCAAAGATGAAAATATTGATCAAACAAATGCCTATTTTATGGACCTCGAAAAATCCTATTATTTTACAAAAGTTGGAGAAACTTTAGACTAAGTGTATTGGGCTAAAAGGAGATTATGTTGTAAAATATTTTTGTTTTGCAAAAAATGTGTTTTATTCGAAAAGTTGTTAATATATTACTCGTAGCATAGAATATTGCACTGAAAACAAAATTATTTGTACCTATTTCCTAAAAACAATCCCATTTGTTCTTATTTCTAGACCGAACTTACTACATTTGATAGAAAGTACTCAATTTGAGTATGCTATTATATTCTATTGTACTAAAGAAAATACAATTTGTTCTTATAGAGCAACTGCCAAACTCATTTCTACGCAAAAGGCAAACTAAAATTGAGTAAAAAGATACTGGGGTGCCAAATTGTCTCACTTTTAGTTTATTTTTACCTGATGTTAGTACATTTTTTTTCTGAGTGTAGATCTGCCAACTTTCTCACAGAAAACATAATCAAAACTTTCAGCTTTTTTTCTTCATTTTGTTGGCTTTCAATTCAACTCAAGTGAAAGCAAAAAACCTTAGCATACTTTTAAGGTTAAATCCATATAAGGCCGCAAACAAATCAAAGCATACTTTCGAAAATGGCAGCACGAACAGCGGCACGGCAGCAGCAATTCAAACCTACTTACGGCGGCTTCATCTTTATCCACCGTCATTTTCGTTAACATTTCCAGCTCGACTCAAAGGAACGACGACACAGAAAAAAAGGTCAAATAAGAAAAAACAACAACAGCGGCGGAATACGTTTCGCTCGGTGTGGCCCACAAAAGTACAAAAGAAAATCGGGCAAAAAAGAAACATTTTGAATTTTTGCCAAATAAAGTGATTTATTTGTTTCCAAAAAAAAAAAAGAAAAATCTGCCAATCGAAAACAAAAAGGAATGGAAATCAAAATGAAGAAAAAGAAAACTAAGGATACAAAGGCAAGATTTTTATACAATCGTATATGATGGGAGGAATCCTTAAACACTGGCATTGCCAGGATTGTTAAAGCCCTACAAAAAGAAAAAACCCCAGCCATATTCAATACCAAAAACGCCATGAATATGGAAAACCTTCGAAAATATGATCTCATACTACAAAAAAAAACTGTACGACACAATGGAAAAACACAAAACAAAGAAAGCAAAAAAACTCCAGCCAAACTGGAGAAGAAGAAGAAACAAAAAACTACCGAACTTAACTATTGTTTTATGCGAGTTTATAGTTTTGGTTTTACGGTCGCTATGTAGTCGGTAGTCGTCATAGGAGCAAAACACTCAAACCCACACACAAAAACGCAAAACTAAAAGCATACTTTTTGGCGCACAGCTCCGAACGAGGTGGAGGAGCCAAAGTTAATGGAGCCACAAATATTCACTACTCCAAAGAATCCAAAAAAATTGATATCTTTTGGCCGCAACGAGACTTTTGGCGATAGTTGTGTTGTTTTCTTGGTAAAGCATACATATTGGCGCCCAACGTCTACGAGGTATGGTGGTTAAAGTTAAGACAATTCAGGGCACGAGCCAAAACTCTCGAGCAACGATAGGTTTGGCGATAGTTGTGTTGCTTTTTCGTAAAGCATACATATTGGCGCCCAACGTCTAAGAGGTATGGTGGTAAAAGTTGAGACAATTCAGGACACGAGCCTAAACTCTCGAGCAACGAGAGTTTTGACGATAGTTGTGTTGCTTCTTCGTAAGTATACATATTGGCGCCTAACGTCTACGAGGTATGGTGGTAAAAGTTGGTATAGTTCAGGACACGAGTCTAAACTCTCAAGCAACGAGAGTTCTGGAGATAGTTGCTTCTTTTTAAAGCATGCATATTGGCGATCAACGTCTAAGAGGTATGGTGGTAAAAGTTGAGACAATTCAGGACACGAGCCAAAACTCACGAGCAACGAGAGGTTAGGCGATAGCTGTGTTGCTTCTTTTTAAAGCATACATTTTGGCGCCCAATGACAACGAGGTGTGGCGGTAAGAGTTAAGCCAGTTCAAAACACGAACAACGTATGCCAGGTTGGACATTAGGGTGAGTCGATTTAGCAATCGATACTCCTATTTTGCCATCAATTTTTCGATAGCTTTTGGCACGAGGAAAAACCAAGTTCTACTAAGCGGTATCATGTGAATAATTTTAGAGGAGCCCAAATTTTTTTTTTTACTTTTTCCCAACTTTTATTTTGAAGGTTTTTTTTAGAAGGACAATGTAACTCTGAAGCAGCTAGGAACATTGAGGCTATAGGGCCATATTCATAACAATCTGTGGAAGGTTTAAAATTCAAACTGCCTTTATAAAAAATGTTCTTAAAACCTTTTGTAAGTTTTTCTTTGCTTCTTGAAAAAGAGGGGTTAGTTTAAAAAAGTCACTAAATAAGTAATAATGCGATTGGTAAAAGATTTATCCAACAAGGCCGAGGGGTTAAGGGTTCAAATCACAACAGAATCACAGTTCTGTTTTCACAAAATAATATTACACCAAAAAAAAGACAACCCTTAAATTTTAACTAAACTATTGGTACGTGAATTTTATCACCACTCAATAAAAAATTTCGAAAATAAGCTAAACTATTTATCAGATATTGCTATGATATTTATTTAATGGAAACAATAACAAAGTTCATGACGTGTATCGTGTGTGTGTGTGGTTGAATGTGTATGTGTTTTAGTATGTATGCAGTGCGATCGATTTTTAGTGTGCGGTGAAAATCTCATCAACCGGCGATTCTCGTTTAATAAGAAACTGTCTGCTCTTAAGTATATGGCCGCAAATCATAGTAACAGCACATTTGTTGCTTGTAACAGCACATTTGTTGCTCATAATTCACATTTGTTGCTTATAATGATAAAAAGGGACGTTAAATCGAGAAAGTAACTGAATGGGCTATGCTGCTATTGCTAAGCGGTTTATGCAACAAGACGATTTATCCAAAGACAACCCATAAATTTCAGCCAAAAATGTTTATGTGAATTTTATCATCACTCAATTGAAAATTTCGTAAATAAACTAAACTATTTATCAGATATTGCAATGATTTTAAATGAATGGAAATAACTACATAATTCACCAAATTCAGTCACTGTATTATGTGCATGTATGTGTTTAGTATGTATGCAGTGCGATCGATTTTTAGTGTGCGGTGAAAATCTCATCAACCGTCAATTCTCGTTTAATAAGAAACTGTCTGCTCTTGAGTGTATGGCCGCTAAACATAGTAACATCGCTTTCGTTGCTTGGGGTCTTATGATGGTAAAGAAGCGCTCACTTAAACTGCAGTCACTCATCAACCGGCAATTCTTGTTTAATAAGAAACTGTCTGCTCTTAAGTGTATGGCCGCTAAACATAGTAACATCACATACGTTGCTTGGGATCTTATGATGGTGAAGTAGCGCTAACTTAAACTGCGGTTACCCCTGCTTTTAACTAAAAGACTTTCCCACTGTTTTTTTTTAAAATAATGTGCAACCTTTTTTTGTAAATATGTAAATTTTCAACGCCTCATAGCGAAAATGAAGGGTGTTTTTTCAGACGTGTGGTTTTTAAGAATAAATAAAACGCTTTTAATTTAATGTTATGGCCAAGAATTTACCTATATTTTAAAGAAAAGGGTTTGCCATTATGTTTTAAAAATGATTTCGGGCAAGTGGCCGCCGCAGCTGGCTCGAATAAATTTTAGCCAGGAGGCCCAATTTTGGACCACTTTTTGGCAAAACTTAAGGCCGTATTTCAGGAATAACGCGCCGGATATTCTCTTTCAAGGCGTCAGTTGTAACGGGCTTATCTGCGTTGTCAAGCGACTTCACATTACCCCACAAAAAATAGTCCAGCGATGTTAATTCGCACGATCTTGGAGGCCACGCCACAGGCCAACGATACGAGATAATGCGCTCACCAAAAGTGGCCAAAATAAATTTATTGTTCATTGGCTGTTTGGCATGTAGCGCTGTCGTGCTGTAACCAAAGGTCTTCCACATCAACGTCCTCCAATTCAGGCTCCAAAAAGTAGTTAATCATGGCTCTATAGCGTTATGTTCGTTTTTAGTTAAAAAGAAATATGAACCAATGATTCCCTTTGCCCATAGAGCACACCATACAGTGAGGCTGAAGATGTAACGGCGTCTCAACAATGGCTTGTGGATTTTCATTACTCCAAACGCAACAATTTTGGTTATTAACTTACCCATTTAATCAAAAGTGAGCTGCATAGCGTTCCCCATTGCCTGTAACATTATGGCCGGCTTCATTTTTGAATAAATATGGACCAATGATTCTGTCTGCCCATAGAGCATACCAAACATTGATTTTTGGGTTTGCAATGGCGTCTCAACAATGGCTTGTGCAGTTTCATTACTCTTAATGCCACACGTTTGGTTTTTTATTCAACCAAAAGAGAGCGTCACCGGTGAACAAAATTTTACTAGTAAAAATTAGAATCGGTGACCATCTCGTTTTGGGCCCATTCACCACGGTTTGCAAACGTTGTTACGTAGTTGGTCTATTCAATATGAAATGGCAAACCAAACCGAGCATAAATCAAGTGACAGCTGTCAGAAAGACGAACTTCGAAAAAAGTGTGGCCAGATTGAAAACCACACGTCTAAAAAATAGCCTTTATTTTCAATAATCTCCTTTCAACTTTTTTAAATACTCGTTTCTAAAGTATTATATCGCCTTTTACGAAGTAATTCGATCGACCCATTTAAGAATACACTTTTGGAGAATTTTTCGTCAAAATGAACCTTAAGGCAACGTTTCTTTCAAGACTTTCCCAACCAACCTCGTCCACCACTTTGTCTGCTGTGTTTTTGTATGCCATTTCTTTTTGCCAACCATTCATTTGATACATTAGCTAAAGGTCAAAGTTGAAGTGAGTGAGTTTAAGCACAAAAAAATACGATACGACAAATACACACTGACACAATATAACGCAGCTACAGATAAAGCGAGAGTGAGCGAAAGAAACAAAACGAAATACGTATATATGTCAATGTTATGCGCTAAGCGCTCGGAGCCAAAAAGCGGAACAGGAAGTCAATACACACAAAAAAGAAGCAGTACAGTGGCAGAAAAAAAATAAATAGAACAGATACTTATCAAAATACCAGCTTAAGCTTCTATAAATTATGTGCGCACAGTGGCATAGACACAGACACGCCAGCGTTTGTACTTAAAGTCCAAGCAAACAGCACCAACAAAAGTGCGGACAAAATGGAACGCCAGAGCAGCAGAGACTGCAGAAGGAAGTAATAACTACAAATATGAGCAAAGACTAAGGGCGGTTGTGGGAGCATCCGTCAGAGGCGTCAGAGAAAGAGAGAGAGAGAAAAGACATTAAACCAAACAGAAAATAAATGAAACTGTATTACACAGCTCAGCCAGGCGGAAATGCTATTAGTCACCACACCAGCGCACAGTGGTCGGAAAAAAAATAAGTTTCAAAATTCTGTTATACCGTAGATCCACGCTCGAGTTTATAGGAACATCGTTAGACCTCTAGCCAGAATAGATGGTATGTGGCCACCAACAAAGTTGGCAACTTTGATGTAAAAAACCGTTTTATTCTTGAGCATAACACGTTCAGGTGGCATGCGGCTTTTTTAAAAGGTTTTAGTCTCTACATATATTTTTGTATTTCCTAGAGTTAAAGAGTTATGGACAATCGAACATTTTCTTTTGACATTTTCCCCGATCTCGAATAAGGGGAATTTCTCACCAATCCTGCAGTTTTTATCCGATTTCGATGACATTTTACTTTTTTGAAAACTTCTCTCTACCTTCTTCTTAAGAGGCATGCCAAAACCACAGTTTTATCCGATTTGGATGACATATGGATTTTTGAAAAGCGCTAGTTACTACCTACAGAAAACGTACCCACATATTTGTTAATTAAACCTATGGTTTACAAGATATGCATCAAAAATTTGTTCTTTTTAATAATTCCCTAATTTTTAGCCAGAGGAATTGCTCAACAAAACCACAGTTTTTTTATCAGATTTAGATAAATCTTTACTTATGGGTTGCCTGAAGTACTATCCACAGAAACGAGTTTAAATAATGTTTATAATCTCCTATAATTTATGAGATATGCATCAACAATTTGTTTTGTTTTTAATGTCCTCCGATTTTTACTGGGGTTTTTATCAGATTTGGATGAAATTTCAATTTTTCGATAGTCTTAAGTATTCCACAAAGACGAGTCTAAATAATTTGTATAATTACCTTAAGTTTAAGAGGTATGTACAATCAAAATTTTGTTTCTTTTTAATGTTCCTCAAACTTTAAAAAGGGGAACTACACAACAAAACCACACTTTTTTTTTATCAAATTTGGACGACATTTGACTTTTTGGATAGCCTTACGTACTAACGGCAGCCAATCCTCTTCAACTGTCAACCTCACCGGAGGCTTGGTGTCCTATATCAAGCTAACGAGCCTCTGACGATAGATCATGAGCGTTAAAACCCTAATCGCAGCATGGAGTAAATGCCTGTAGCACCTCAATAGGTATGGCAGCGGATCAGTCAATAGCATGCCAAGAGGTGTCGCCCAAAGGACTTCAAGGGTTCACCTTCAATCAGCCGTAACACTGAGAGATCCTGGCAGATCGCAGCATGGAGTAAATGCCTGTAGCACCTCAATGGGGATGGCAGCGGATCAGCCAATAGCATAACAAACGGTGTCGCCCAAAGGTCTTCAAAGGTTTACCATCAATCAACCCTAAGCTTGAGGGATCCTGGCAGACCCAGGACTAGGTGCATTTACGGAGGCCCAATCAGCCACCCACCTTTAACAAAATCGATTTTTTAGACGTGTTGTTTTCAATCTGGTCACACTTTTTGCGGAGTTAATCTTTTAGACAGCTGTCACTTGATTTATGCTCAGTTTGCTTTGCCATTTCACAATGAATAAAATTACTCCGGGACAACGTTTGCAAATCGTGGAAATGTATATGTACAAAAATAATAGTTCGGTTTAAGCGACGATAATCGGTCTAGTCTAGCGGATATTGTGCATCCTCAGAGACGCCATACAGTGCGCACCGAAGGTGCTATTGCTACTCGTACTGTGGAGCAGAATATCGAAGAAGTCCATCCGCCATCGCTCGCAGCAATTGGAGCTGTGCCCATCCACAATATGGAATTTTTTTTGGAAGGATCTTGGTTTGCGAACTTTTATAATTCAACTCGTGCAAGAATTGAAGCCAAACGGCCATAAAGCGAGTCGCACGTTCGGTAAATGGGACCAAAACGAGATGATTACCGATCCTGATGTTTACAAGAAAATTTTGTTCAGCGATAAAGCTCACTCTTTGTTGAATGGGAACATTAGTAACCAAAATTGTCGCATTTGGAGCAATGAATATCCACGAGCCTATGTTGAGACGCCGTTACACCCCCAAAAAGTCACTGTTTGGTGTGCTCTATGGGCAGAGGGATCCATTGGTCCATATTTCTATTGTTATAATAAATGGGAAACTCTAAAGTCATTATAAATGACTTTTTCGTGCCTGAATCGGAGGATGTTGATGTGGACGACCTTTGATCCCAACAAGACGGCAAACATGCTGTACAGCCACCGCAAACATCGGTATTTTCCGCACTGTTTTTTAAAATCGAACAATCAGCCGAAATTGAGATGTCAACTGGCCGCCTCAGAGCTGAGATTCGAACTCTTTGACATATTTTCTGTAGGGAGCCATTAAGAATAAATGTTACGCCGAGCAACCAGAGGTAATTAAGGGGTTAAAACATGGAATCGAAGTTGCTACTGAAGAGCTTCGACCCGAAACAATCGAAAATATACTAAAAAAAAATTGGGTTGATCGGATTCAGTACTGCCGAGCCAGTTGTGGAAGTCATATGAAGTATATTGTCTTCCATAATTAAATGACCAACTTCAACCTCTTCAATAAACCACAAATTTGAAAAAATTGTCAGTACTTTTTTTACAGCCGATTTAAATTTAAAATTTTTAACGGCCCTCGCTGTATCTTCATTAGTTTCAAAGTTACGCACAATCCATAAAAAATGTCCATTCCTCGGCGATCCTTATTAAGTATTTTTTATGTTTCGTCTAAGCAGTTTCGTCGGATGATAGGAGAATACGTTAGAAAACAGTTTAACATTTGAAGAAAAAATACTTGTATTATTCCAATCAACAGTTGTAACATTTTAAATTTCAAATTTGAAACAAACTTAATTTTTGTAAAATATTTTTTGAGATAAAGGTAGTAGTAACATTATGGTTTTTTAATATAAACTTGTAACAAACCCTATAGATAATTTATACTTCTGGGAAAGAGGACTTTACAGAGATAAAAACCAAAATAAAAGTATCATTTGAATCACTGAAAGCGATAATTAAAAAAAAAAGAAATAAGGCATTAAGTTGCTAAAACGCTGATATGCGAGAAGCAAAATGTTTTTTTGGTACTAAACTTGTAAGGTATCGTTTAGAAAATGTATACTTCTTGCCAAAAGGACTATACAGAGAAAAAAAATATCACTTGAATCACTGCAGCAATTCGATGGCCCCCTTGTCTACTAGAAAGCGATAAATTAAAAACGGAAAAAAACATTAAGTTAGTGAAACGCAGAGCTATGTTCTCAAAAATAAAAATTGCTTTTCGTACTGATTTGGCTGCTAATATTCCAAAGAGCTCTTACTAGGCTATGAGGAAACAAGCGAAACGGCGTCAATTTTTAAAAAAAAAATACCATTTGTGGAATTTTTCTCACCATTTAAAGAATTGAGAGATTTTTACTGAAAGGTTTCTGAAAAAATTATTCTTTTCTGTTTTTACAAATACTTTAAACCTTCTCAAAACCAAATTGCTTGTTTTTATCTTCGTTGCTTTAAAAGATATTTATAAAGTTGCCAATTAAGTCCATTTTTCAAAAATCACAAAGTGTTATGTTTGGGATTTTTTCCTTTGGCTTTAAGGAATTGTGGGATTTTTCTTAGAGCTACCTCACAAATGTTTATTTTCTTGATTAAGTAAAACTTATCGAAAGCTTAGTGCAATTGCATCAACAGTTATAAGATTAACAAATCATAACCCGAAACTAAAGACTGTTTTCCAAAATATATAATTTTCGAACCACTGTGCAGCACCAGCAACTAAATACCGTATGACTTGCCAGAAATTAAAAAGAAGGTATTCTCGATGTCAGCTCGAAGACAGCGTGCAAATACAAAAGAAACAAACGGCACACAAATAATGAGTCCTTGTACTCAAATAAAATAGATTTGAAAATAAATTAGAAAATTGTTTGCTCAAACATACAGAGTAGACACAAACAGGCAACCTGACATTCTAAGCTGTCTATAAATTTACATTCAATGCTGTTCTTCTGGTTTCTTCTTTCTTTTTTTCGGTATCACAATTTTAATTCAGACCGCAATTAATATTTCGTAATTGCCATTACCATTAGAGATACCCCTCATCTCGGGTAGCCTCAATCTCAGCCTGACGTTAAGCAGGACATTAAGGGGAAACCTTGGCTTGTTTAAAATTTCAATTGACATTTGTGTAATTACGTTTTTATCGTTTACAATCTCTGCACAAAATATGGCTGAAGTGTATGTGTTTTTAGTTTATTTCATTTTTTTATATTTTATATTCTGCACGTATGTAAACGTAGTTATCTATGCACGCGGCCGCCCAAAAGTATGCCGCATAAATGCTTGTTTTCGTGGTATATTTTTGTCATTAGCCTAAAAGTATGCAGCATGAATTTTAATGAACTTGTGCCAATTACTTTAAACTGAACGAGTATAGGGGAATTTAGCACAAAAAAACGCGTTAAGCGTTATCTAACATAGAAAAATCTATGCTGTTAAGTTATGGTACAGCGACGAAGGTAACAGGACGCGCAGGATTACAGCTTTTAATATAGAAGCCTCAAAGTAGTCTTCTCACTCTCTGTTCAAAATCATAAACATTTTTGAGTAAAATTGGCAAGGGCTGACCAGCTACTAATCAATGCCGTATAGCTGGCCAAATATTCAGTAAGGTTTGCCATTCCATCGGTCATCGCTTTATAGCTGCCCCAAGAGCATGAATTATTAAAATTAAATTATGAAAGTTAACATTTTCATTTAGTTGGCCAAATATGATTTCGCATTTCATCGTTTCATGGTTGTGGCAAAGTATTAAAACGCAGTAAGCAAGTTTTTGTTGATTTCAATTCAATTCCTTACCCTTCATTTAACAATGTAGTGTATACTTGTACTTAATTTGTCATATAATTTGCAACACCTCGGAGTATTAATCGGTGATATGAGGTATATAAATTATTGATTGTCCTCAACCTCTAAGACGAACTAGCCAAAGCCGTTATGTCGTCCGTCCCTGTGTCTGTTAAAGAAAAATTAGTAGTTTTACAAACTAACCTAGTGCCCTGAAATTTTGCAAGATGATGTCCAATGGTCCTGAGCTATTTGGAATTGTAAGTGGACAGAATCGGTTAAAGGGGGGGAAAATGTCCCTTTAACGAACTACAGGTACCTCGAGAAAAGGTAACCTTTTAGAGTTTATGTTTTACAAATCAATTTTATTTCAATTCATTTGTATAAACTTTTGATTCAAAGCTGATTGGACCAATTAAAAATAATATACCCTCCATTGTATGGTGGAGGGTACAAAAAGCTTATTTTTTTGGAGACGAACAATAGGTAAAATGTAAAATGGGTACTGTTAGTTGGAACGCACTAAATACCTATGAAGGACATAATTGCTGGAAGTTTTGTTTCAGGTGAACCGGTCAATAGTCCATATGGGAACCTTAATTAGAAAATATTTTACTAAGAACCCTAATAAGGGTTTATTTTAATGTTTTGGCTAAGATTAGGGTCGAACGTATCGGTCAAAGGGTTGCAAAAAACGGCCCTTATATTCAATAGAAGTAGCCACCGCTGAAAGGTACTCCGGCATATGGACACTCAAATTTAAGCACAATTTTGTAACGAATCCAAATTTTAAATTTATTTCGAAATCATGGTCGGACCCATGGCCATAAGAGCTCAAAAAACCGGATCTCTTTTTGAGTTATACTGCAATAGCGAAGTCACAGTCATGGGGACGAGTTTATAAGGTTTGGCTTAGATGAACTTTACGACGTTTTGACTTGTTTTAAATTTTATTTATACAAAAGTGTTTATATCAAATGTTAAAAATATTTCAAGTCATCTAGTAAAACCTCCTGCAGAGATTACAAATCAAAGCGGAGGCCAAATATTCAATACAAAATATACAATACAATTTTAATAACATATGTACACCCCGAGCGTACAAATATTATCTAATGTATACAGCTAACAATTTTATGGACTGCACTTAAGAATGCAACAATACCCAACACACAATTTAAAACATGTTCAACTTTGAACATTCTGCCAGCGGAAAAAGTTCTTAAGGTTTTCTTTACTATTATTTTCTTAAAACGTTTTCAACTTTGAACTTTATTATGAAGCCCAAATTTAATAGCATACATTGCGGCGCATTTCAAAAAACAAACTTTTTATAGCATATCCAACAGGCTGAGGAACATACGGTTTAAAAGAAGCATAGTTTAGGGCTGCTTATCAAATCCAATAATATCTCATTAGGAAAAACACGAGTTCAAGCAAAGCTGAGGAACATACGGTTTAAAAGAAGCCTAGTTTAAGGCTTCTTATTAAATCCATTAATAGCTTATTAGGAAAAACACGAGTTCAAGCAAAGCTCGAAGAAGTTCTTCAGCCGACCCTTACCTATTGTAGGCTCTTAAATGATTATATTTTTTTCAAAAAGCTTTCACATTGCTTAGATTTACAAGGTTCGCCTTAATTTGCCAGGTGGGCTAAGTGTCTTAAACATCTGTTAATTGTAATATGAAATTAAGTAGCATACTTCGAGGCGCATATTAAATTAACCGTATTTTATAGCCCAAGGCGATGGCTACACGACTTAAGAGTAGAGCAGTTTTGAGATTTTTTTTTTAATTTATCATCATCTCATTTGGAGATATATGACGAACTTCTCTCCAGGGGCAGAGATCGTGACCTACCATATAATGTAGGCTCTGAACAGATAATTTTTTTAATAGAGAAGTTTTAACATGGCTAAGATTTACCAGGTGGACTCCAAATCACCAGGTGGCTGCAATTTACTAGGTGGGCTACCCTTTTGGCGCTTTTACAATTGTTTAATAATAACGACCGAAATACGTAGATTGAGGCGTTTATGAAAAAACACGTTTTTATAGCATATCTCTAGGCGGATAATATACGATAAAACGTGCATAGTTTTGGACATCTTCTTAAATCCCTCAGCATCTCGTTAGAAAACAGAAACGAAAGTTCTTCCCTCTCGTGATCTAACGTAAATTGTAGGCTCAGAACACATCACTTATTTCAAAGAGAAGCTTTTACGTGGCTTAGATTTACCAGGTGAGCTGAAATTTATTAGGTGGCTACAGTTTACTAGGTGGGCTACCATTTTGTCTCTTTAACAATCTTTAAATTATAACTATCAAAATAAGTAGCATACATTGAGGCGCTTTTCAAAGAAAACCTATTTTAGAGCATACCTCTAAGCGAACGCTATACGTTTTAAATGGAGCACAGTGTTGGGCTTCTCTTTAAATCCATCAATATCTCATTAGAAAACACAAGAAAAACTTCTATCAAATTCGAGAGCTGTTCTTACTCATCGTGACTTACCGCTTAATGTAGGGTCTGGGTCATCAGGATCGGTCATTTATATTTTATAGGAAAGCTTTTACATGGCTTAGATTAACCGGGTGGTTGAAATTTAGAAGCTTGGCTGCAATTTACTAAATGGGCTATTACAATCTGTTAATTATAACGACCAAAATAAGTAGCATCCGTTAAAGGCGCATTTGAAAGAACACGTTTTTTTATAGCATAGCATTTTTTAGGCGGAGGAAATACGAAATAAAATGTGCATAGTTTTGGGCTTCTTTTTAAATTCATCAACACCTTATTTGAAAACACTTCTCTACCACCATTTATGCTCTGAACGGATCATCTATTTTGTAGATGAGCTTTGACATAGCTTCAATTTTTCAAGTGGCTTCTCGGCATAGTATAAACTTGTTAATTCTCACAAGTAAATACTTTATTCGTTTTAGGTAACAAACCTCTCACAACAAACGTGGATCTTCTGTGGTATCACAGCTGTGAACTTATTAGAACAAATGCATGAAGACTGCTCCGTGCGGCTTAGAGTAAAAAAGGTTGTTTGTGCATAGCTTTTGAGAGTTATCTTCTACTCGTTATGAAGCCGGTTTTTATCAAATGGAAAACCATCGCTGAAATATTTAGATTATCTGAACCACTTTTACGCCTAGGTTTGAAGTATGAGAGTAGCACACTCTACCGTAAACACTCTTATTATATATACGACAGTGGTAAATTTTTTAAAGTGGCGCGGCGTAGGAAATCTGCATGTTACTGAAAGTCCATTCAACGGATACTCCTTCAACAGGTCTTTTATTAATTTTTCCAGAGTACAACTCCCCGAAGATATAAACCAGCTTTAGCCTGTAATATGGCATACCTAAAATATTAAATCTTCTGTCGTACAATGCAATATATTTTCAATGTCAATTGCGGCTGGAGACTTAAATACGGAAAGCGTTGCTACATTTAGGCGCCAGTATTTGTTCATAACAAATATTACAATGTCTCTGAAAACGCATGCATGTGAGAAACAAAATTCAATTCTATTTTAAAACAAACCCATAGAGGACCGGTTCAACGTAGATTTTTGAACTATACAAACATTTCAATGCAATGCGAAACAAAGAGATTAGCGCAGTCTTGGCATACTTTCAGGGGATGAAGAACTAATTGCTAAAAATTTGAGCGTATTTCTTACAAAGTTCAAGAAGAAGATAAAAAGACAACAATATTGAAAAGACCCATGTGCAGCCTTCCACCGAAAGTATTCCACTATTTTATGGGTGTCAGCAAACGGGCTTGCTTTCTTAGGCCGCAGGCGTTTATTTATTTTTGTATAAAGACAACGACGTTGCCTACTTTAAGGCGTTGCGTAACAAGACAACACACACACACCCAGGAAATTGACAGCCATCGTTATAACATCTCTACTACGGTGCATATGACGTTGGCAATTTTCGTTTCCTTTTGTGCTAGAGCACACAAAGCTGTCTACTTTTGGGCTGGCGTCTCTCAAACGACAACTCAAAATGTCATATGGCCGCAAGGCAGGAAAATATTTCGTTTTAACTGGTTTTCTAAATTGAAATATGGCCAGCATTGTGAAAACAAAGAAAGTGGAGACAAAAATGTGGCTTTGAGATCCGGGTAATTGATCTTTTTTTGGTGTGTGAAAAAATGAAGTATACTTTAAGGGGACCACAGGGAAGGAAAATACAAAGGACGCTGTTTTTTTTCGCTGATTGGATTCTACAGGAAATATGTGCCTAATTTATTTGCCTTTTAACCTTTTATAGAGTAATAAGTAGGTTATGGTGACTATTTCACAGTAGAGGAATACTAAGAGTGCCCATAATGTTAGGTAAACGGTAGACTACTTAACTTAATTTATCTAACAGGCTCTCTTGGTGGAAAACAAACTACAGGTCCCAATAGCGCAGCTAGTCGGCTGTAATTTTGCAGAAACCTGTGTTGATGGACTGAAAGGGTTGGTATTGAAAATGTGCCAGATAGGCTAGACTATCTTATAAACTATTATAGATATGATGCTTGACATTTTAAACACATGATGTTGTCATGGAGAAAAAGTGGGCGGTGCCACGTCCTTATTATCGATCTTAATAAAAGTTCCCAAATTTAGATCAATGACTGACTAGGCATTTTTAATAGACTATGTAAGGGTAAAATAAGACAAGGAGCGTGGAAACGCCCACACAATCCTTAACTTATATAGACATTATCTTATATGACGATCATATTTGGAACAGATGATGTTGGCATAGACCGCAATACATCGTGGAGGAAAAGTGGGCGGTGCAACGCCCCCTTAAATAAATCTCATTTATGGCTAAAGTAATAGACCGATCGTTATAAAATTTTCCAGAATGAAATCACTGATTATTAATTTTATTATAGATTATATTGTGGTAAAATTAGACAAGAGGGCATGGCCACGTAGAACATTAGAACTCTGAACTTTGAGAGGTCATATCTTTTAAACTAAAAACTATATGATGATGGTAGTTGGTATATACTTAGTAGGGACATAAATACTGTAACACACGTTTTATGCTGTAAAATAAAAAGGCTTCACAACAGCTTCCAAAATGGTTTCTTGGTAAACTTTGGCCGAAGTTGTGACTCCTTGTTCGCAGAAATGCAGGTCAGTGACCCTATCGTAAAAGACCCCCCACCAAACCATGACTGAAGCTGGGTGATGACCCTTTTCCACCCTTGGGATCAGTTCAGATGCTTCCTTAGATGACCGCGCATACACTCTATCATTTTGCTTGTTAAATTTTTCCTGAACGGTAAACATTTTTTCATCGGTGAACAAAATTTTTCTGTGCAAGTTATCAGCGTGGTTCAGCAAAAGACGTTTGCATTTTTCAATCCTATTTTTTTAAGCTGCAGTCAATAAATGTTCAGTACGTCGTTTGTTATTTAAAAAATAATTTTAAGTGCATACTTTTCGGAGATGCACTTAAAATTATTGCATATTTTACGGGGCCAGAAATTGATCAAATAGGTTGCATATCAATTTGTTATTCAATGATTTTTAATTAAGACTTTTGTTTTGATGAATTAACATGAACCTTCCCAAAAATCGTTTAATAGAATTTGGTTTGACTGCATCGCTTTCGTGATTTTTTAAAAAACTAACTTTCTAAGATATTGTTACCCCATAAATTGTTGCATATTTTACGGGACCAAGCTAATTTTAATCGGAAAATTTTGAAATATGTTGCATAAAAATTTCTTTTCACTGATTGGAAGAATAAATATAACTCTTCTTAGGTGAATTATCATGGCCCTTTTTTCCATAAGTTGTTCCAATAGAACCAAATTTCATTTAAAAAAAATATTTTAGTTGCATACTTTTCGGAGATACCATTAACACATAAATTGTTGCATATTTTTTCGGAGCACCCTAACTTCAACCCGAAATTGTTCAAATATGTTGCATATCAATTTGTTGTTGTCAATGATTTTTAATTAAGACTTTTTTAAGATGAATTATGATGAATCTTCCCAAAAGTTGTTTCAATAGAATCTGGTTTGATTGTGTCACTTACGTGAATAATTTCGCTGAAACGTCTGTATCTTCAGACTTGAACCTGAGTTTATTCAAATGTGTTTTATATCAATTTTCTTTCAGTGATTGGGTGAATTGAGACTCTTCTTAGATAAATTTTCATGACTCTTCTTCCCATGAGTTTTTTTCAAATAGAACATTGTTTGATTTCAGCACTAACGCGATTATTTGAAAAAATAAATTTTAGTTGCACACTTTTCGGAGATATTTGGTAACCCATAAATTGTTGCATATTTAACATGACCAAACTAGAAGTTTAACGAATTTGTTTTCAGTGAGTAGGTAAATAATTAAGACTCTTCTTAGGTAAATTTTCATGACTCTTCTTCCATTAATATGTTTCAAAAAAATTTGCCTTGATTGTATCAAATACGTGTTTATTTGAAAGAAAAAAAAGAATTTTAGTTGCATACTTTTCGGGGATATTATTAACCCATACATTGATTCATATTCTCCAGAGCCAACCAAACAAGTAAATAAATTGTACAAATATGTCGCACATAATTTTGTTTTCCATGAGTGTGTGATAAGTTAAGACTCTTCTTAGGATTTATAAGTAGAATAGAAATTTTAGATACGTGATAATTTAAAAACACATTTTTGTTGCATACTTTTCGGATAAATTATTTATCCAAAAATTATAGCATATTTAACGTTAAGAAACAATTTCGTCCATTTCGATATCAAATAATTTCCAACAGAGAATACCAAAAAATACTTTATGGGAAAGAAAGTTTTTAAAATAATCAGGGCATACTATTAGGGGACAAACCTATTAA
Organism: Hydrotaea diabolus; assembly: GCA_963513945.1. Lineage (NCBI taxonomy): Eukaryota > Metazoa > Arthropoda > Insecta > Diptera > Muscidae > Hydrotaea > Hydrotaea diabolus. The sequence goes on from OY740717.1 coordinate 21,678,666, forward strand.
TATACACTTTATCTTTCAATGGAGTGTGAAAAAATGAGGCAAGTGCAGAGCATTTTTAAAAAATCCAAATTTTGAGATTTTTTTTGAATTGTAAAAAATTATAAAAAAAGTATTTTGTTTGAGTTTTTTTAGTTGTTCTGAGAATTTGTTTAGTATTTTTGATAACGAAAAAAACTAAGTTTTCCTTATTACTAACTTCTATGGTCTGCTAAACCCTTCATTACAATACCCTTAATTTCTTGAAGCAATAAAGTGAATTCCAAACTAAGTTCGCTTCACAGGAAAATCAAAGTACAAGTACTTGGCTAAAGTTGACCACATTATGTCCCATCACCGACAAACATTTTAAAATTGCACCGCACAAAAACGTCATAATGCTTAACAATATGTCCTTAAAAAAGTTTTTGCCTTCTTCTTTTACATCTTGACTTTTTTTTTGAACAACAGTGACATCATTTGCTGCATTTTCTCTCCCTCAGAGAAAAAAACAACGACACTACAAGAACTTTGGAAAACTTGTCCAAAGAAAATACAATTTATGCCAAAAAAAAAGAAAATTCTCAGATGTTATTGCAAAAGAAGCAGAAATATGTGAAAAAAACAAATCGGCAGCGCATACAGAACGTGCTTAGAAAAGTATGCCAAAAAAGTAAGAAAAAACCCCACGAACAACTAAAAGACGGAGAAAGCAAAAATAAAAAACGCTGAAATCAAATCATACACGAAACCAACAAACTAAAGCAAACTTGTTCTATTTTTTGGTGGAAAATAACCTACAGCCAATACTTGGCAGGACCCAAACAGAAGTGATGTATGTGTCAACATATACAGACTTAAAACTCATTTCAAGGAAAAAAAAACCAGAAAACCTCCATTGGAATGTTTGACATTTTTTAGCGTAAACGTACTCATAACGTTTTGACGTACGGCCATCATTTGTGTTGTTTACAGTGACTTGAAGAAATCAATTTGGCAAAAAAAATGGAATTAACTCGTGAACATTTTCGTGCGATAATTTTTCACAACTTTCGACTTTCACGACAAAAGTGCATCGATGAACTAAAATCTTTGTATGGTGATGAAGCACCATCCTGTAGCACTGTGAAAAACTGGTTTAATGAATTTAAGCGTGGCAGACGCTCCCTCAAAGACGAAGGTCGTCCATAAACGGCCGTTGTGCCTGAGAACATTGATGCCGTGCGTGAACTGACAATGAAGAATAGTCATGTGACATACCGTGAGATAGAGGCATCCTTGGGCATTTCTTTCACCAGCATACATTCGATATTGCATGAACACCTAGCCGTTAAAAAGGTTTGTTCTACTTGGATCCCGCACAATTTGACAATCGCTCAAAAAAGGGCTCTTGTCGATTGGAGCAAAGAAATTTTGAAAAAATACGTTTGCCGTGCTTCAAAAGACGTTTATTAGATCGTCACAGGTGACGTATCATGGATCTATACGTATGAGTCCATGGATCTATGCGTATGAGACGAGCCAAACAAATCCAACGAAAGTTGTTCGTGGAAAAAGCACTTCGAAGCAAATGGTCGCCTGTTTCTTCGGCAAAACTGGTCATGTGGCGGCTGTTCCGCTTGAGCAACGTAGGAGGTCAATTGTGAGTGGTACACCACAATTTGTTTGCCTGGAATCTTCGGAGAAATTCGAAAAACGAACAAGAGAAGACGAATCATTGTGCGCCATGACAATGCGAGCTTTCACACATCGGCTCAAATCAGCGCCTTTTTGACCGGCCAAAACGTCGAATTGATAGGTCATCCGCCGTACAGCCCTGACTTGGCACCCGATGACTTCTTTTTATACGCGCACATCAAGAACAAAATGCGTGGTCAACGATTTTTGTCTCCAGAAGATGCTGTTAAAGCGTTCAAAAACCATGTTTTGGAGGTGTCGCAATCGGAGTGGAAAAAGTGCTTCGACAATTGGTTTGAGCGCATGCAAATGTGTATAAATCATGCTGGAAAATACTTTGGAAACCAAACCATTTTTGCTGATACATATTCGTATTTTCATTATTAGGCCAGAAATGTATATAGCATCCCTCGTATAATCACAGAAAAAAGTTTTTGGTTCAATTTAAAAATTTAAATATTCAGAAAAAGAAACGTAATTAGGAAACATGTGCTAAAATTTTTCTCATATAATCTAAAATATGTTTAATTTGTTGTTATCGAAAGTACTTCTGATTTCAGGCGATAAAAAATTCACATATTTACAAACAAAATTGTATGCCGTTTAGCGAAAATACTTCCAAATTAAAAAAATATCAGTCCTTAATTGAAAATATTTTCGTTATGAGGTGATGAAAAAAATTCACATTTTTACGAAAATATTTCTAAGTCATTTATTGAAAATACTTTCGTTATGAGGAGATGAAAAAAACTTAGCATATTTACAAAAAAAGTTGTAAAATTTCTTTAAAACGCAGTCGGAAACACTTTTAGTTAAAAGCAGAGGTGGTTGCAGTTACGGTAAGCGCCACTTCACCACCGTAAGGCCCCAAGCAACGAATGTACTGTTACACTGTTTAGCGGCTATACTCTTAAAGGCTGGCAGTTTCTTATTTAACGAGAACTGCCGGCCGTAGAGTTTTCCACCGAACACACTAAAAATCCCTCCATTGTATGCTTACCAAAACACACCCACACAGACACGATACGGCGATTCAATTCGTTTTTGTTTCCATTAAATACCATAGCATTGTCTGATAAACAGTTTAGCTTATTTACGAAATTTTAAATTGAGTGGTGTAACTGCTCACAAACCAATTTTTTGGTTAAAATTTGAGGGTTGTCTTTTTTTCTGTGAGTTCAAAGTATAAACCCAAGAGTGAACTGAAAATTCTATATATTTTGGATTCAGGCAGATTTCTAAATATCTCTAGTAATGTCCGTCCGTTTGTAAATGTGAAGTACGATAAAGTAGAAATCAAAATCCTGTTTGAAGATTTTTGTGTTTCGGAATGGGCTATTCTTGGTGCAATTTAGGCGGAAAGAACATATGACGAAAGAACCGTGAGCTGTTTTTTGGAATGGGATATCCTTGATGCAATTCACGGCCTCAGCTGCATAGGCTCAATGCTTGTTCTGGCCGCAGGACACGCTGGTGCAATGGCCAAAAAGGCATTAGAACTCGAACGCGCAGATAAGAAAGACCACGACTTCGGTCCAACTGTAGGAGGAGCCAAGGGTAGGAGAATGCGTGAGGTATTCGTATTGGCAATAGAAGAAAGCTCGCCCAAGACTGAATTGCTTATAAATTAAAAATACTGGAATATTTTTGATGTCATTTAGGCCCTCTTGGATAGAAGCGCATGTAATAAAACTAGGCCAAAAATTGGCGACCAACGTGACACTAATTTTATTACCGTCATTTAAAGTCACTCAGTCCCTCCCGCACAGGATAGAAGCTCAGGTAATAAATTTAGCCCAATGCAGTTAATGTTTTCCAAAAATCGGCGACCAGCGTGTCACTCATTATTTTTTTGATTTTGCAGAATTACTGGACTATTTTTAATGTCATTTAAGGTCATTTAGTCCCTCTCGCACAGGATAGAAGCTCAGGTAATAAATTTAGCCCAATGCAGTTAATAATTCCCGAAAATTGGCGACCAACGTGTCATTCATTTTTTTTTTGATTTCCAGAATTACTGGACTATTTTTAATGTCATTTAAGGTCACTTAATACTTTTCGCACAGGAAAGAAGCGCATGTAATAAATTTAGGCAAATGCTGTTAATGTTTCCTAAAAATTGGCGACCAACGTTTTACTAATTTTTAATGATTTTGCAGAATAACTGGACTATATTTAATAACACTTAAAGTCAATTAGTTTCTCTCGCTCAGGATAGAGCCGCATGTAATTCTAATTTAACTGAGCCTTTATTTATAAAACCCATAAACGAAGATAAAAGCACTGCAATACAGTCGCTTCCATAGTCGCTAACTAGTTTCAAAAGAATTGGCGCCCAACGTGTTAGTCATTATTTTAAGATTTTGTGGAAATAAGGGAATATGTGCAATGTAAGTTTTTTATCGTGTGCAATTCTATTTTTTTTTTATTTTTTAATGCGACGTGTAACTTATAAACTGGCCTGCTGTGGTATCAATGATATCCCACAAGCATGGCAGGTTCAAATCCAAATAAAAACATCTGCGATCGTTTTTTATCTTGGCAATGTCGGTGACTTCAGAAGTACGATATCTTAAACAGCAGGTCCCGATCAGTGTCGAGCTTATTTCTCTAATTTAAAAACAGCTTCTCGCTTGTTCTTTAATGGGTTATTGAGGGAAATACCAAAGGGCCTATTAAAGTTGGAAATTTAAATATTTTTATTTACAGTTTTTTCTTTTTGTTTATATTTATTCGGTCTCTTATCATTATCGAACCAGAATAAAAACTGTTCAAGCCATAAAGTTTTATTTACACTAAATATATGTAATTATATTTTAGACATAATATATTTTTAAAATGGCTAGTCTGTAAGGATTGTACTGCCCTCCTAAGAAAGAAAATCACATCTCCATTTTAGTAGTTTTGAGATAATTAACTTTTTTTGACTACGAAGCACGCTAGAAGTGGTAGATGTGACCATTTTACTTACTGTTTTTCGGTCAATGTCTTAGTTCAATGGGTCTTTTATGTTTAGTACAAAAAACAGAAACTCATTCAGGGTTCCGAATCTGCCGTTAACTAAATTTTGGAGTTTTGGCGCTTGTGACTTGCTTTCTTAGGACGGCAGAGTAGTCCATAGACTGAAACAAATACGTAATATGCACAATAGGCGTGGCATACGGTAACAATAAAATAATGTTCTAAATCGGAGGCCTATGACTTTAGAAAGTTTTTTTTACCAGCCACAGAAGACACAGCATTTCCCCTGTATGGCAGAGTGCCCCATCTTCTTTTGTCCCTTCGGAGCTTTGTTGGCGATTGTAAGCCTTTAATAAATGCACTTTTAACAACACGTCCTTAAGCACATTTCACCGACTATAAATAGAGCTTTCGAGGAAAATGACAGCTCCGCACCCACATCTACCGCCACCACCACCACAAAGGCTTCCTGTCCTCGCCATAGCAGGACGTCATGACATAGTCAGGGCAAAACGGACAAGGCAAAATAGTCTCCGGTAAAAAAAAGCGGCTTAGTTTTCCTCAAATAAAGCGAAAGACTTTTTCTAAAGGAAAAGGGAGAACGTAAAGGCGATGGACAAAGAGGATTTTTTTTAGTTCGAGTAAAAAAAAAATTAATAACGTCATCATTAACGTCATATTTGCAGTTGAGGCTGGTAAACTACAGACAGCAAGACAGACAGACAGTCTGCCAACCAACCAACCAGCCAGAGACATAAAGACTTGGCCTGTACTACACCAGGTAGGTGTAGTATTTTTTGTCGATGGCATTTTATAAGGGTTTTATTAACCCTACGACTGGCCACAAAGAGAGCATGGCAAATGATGGGCCAAAGTTATGGTGAAATTATTAAGTTTTCTTTTTGTGGCCAACCGAGAAGGCCGATAAGGCTTATGACGTCGATTTTTTCGGTTTATAGGAAATTGTCAGTTGTTTGCTCTAAACACATACAAACAAAGCCATGCACACACACACACACACATATTCAAATATAACTAGAGTACAAAAAAACCGCACTCGGTGCCAAAAAAGAGGAGGGGGAGGGCAAAAAGTGACCTCATTTAACTTTTTTTTCGATTAAAATTGGATTCTCGGCCTCGCATACACACAAACACACACCAGCAACATAGAAAATAAACCAAAGAATGGACATGACCAGAGATTTGTTGGAATTTCCCATAAAAACACAATTTTATGTAGCTTTTATGACACTCGCCAAGGCACTCGCCTCACCCTACTTTCGTTTAGGTAAGGCAAATGTAGAATTTCTCCCGGTAAACTCCAAAAAAAAATAAACAAATCCAAATTTCATTATTTTCCAAAAGGTAAAGATATAAAAAGAAAATCATTCTACTTTTATAAATAATCTAGAAGGAAATTAGGGCGCCATTAAAATATCCGTGATTTCTCACATTTCCATAAAAAAAATGTTTCTCCACCTTTCGACCATTGGCCGAATAAAATCACATAACAACTTTGCATGTAAACGGACTTTTTTACGATCCATTCCACCAGCACAACAATTTACATTACTTATATTTACTTAATGTAAAGAAATAAAATTTTTAATACAGGACATTAAAATATCTGTACTGGTCCATGGGAATAAATCTTTTGCTATAGCGACAATCGCTCCATTAAACTTCTTTTGTTTAATTTTGAAAATTTCAATGCGAAAGTGAAATTTATCATAAAAATCATAATAAATCTTAGGATGATTGGATTTGCCTATTTAAAGCTACGCGTTGGGCGCCAGTATAAAAAGGAGATAATCTGTGCATTAAATTTCTTACGAATAAATCGGAACATGAAGTAGAATGAGTCTTAAAAAGAACCAAGAGAAATATATTAATGACGTTGGGCGCCAGTTTAAGACCAGGCGATTTTTCTCGAATGATTTTGAAAATAAATTTTAAATTAAGTTGACCCTTATAAATCACAATTCATTTCGCAACACACAAATAAAACATGTTTAACTTTGAACACAATCCAACGTTTGCATATTTTTAAATAAATTTTAAATGTTTAAGTTTGAAATTTAACAATTCACAATGATTTATAGCAATTTTAATTTGCTTATTTAAAGCTGTACGTAAAAATCATAATAAATCTTAGGATTATTTGATTTGCCTATTTAAAGCTATGCATTGGGCGCCAATATAAAAAGGAGATAATCTGTGCATTCAATTTATTACGAATAATTGGAATCTGAAGTAAAATGAGTCTTACAAATTACAAATATAAATGTTGATGGCCTCGGGCGCCAGTTTTAAGACCAGGCAGTCTTCCTGTTTAATTTGTCTCAAATATTTTTGAAAATAAATTTTACACTAAGGTGACCCTTATAAATCACAATAAATAAACTTTTAATTTGCTTATCTAAGGCTATACTTTGGGCGCCAGTTTGAAGGGAGGACGGTCTTATTAACCAATTCTGTTCGAATGGTTATAAAAATTCAATGTGGATTTATAAAATTTAAAAAAACACACAATTTATCTCATAATATTTAAATTTTTCTTTTTAACGGTTTGCGTTGGGCGCCAATATTAAAAGAAGGTTTAGACCATCGTGATCCATAGTACTGGGGTAAATCACAATGCAGCTACCAGCGCTACCCAAGATATACTGGTGGATATATGTTTTAGGTATAAATCATAAGTAATCTATGCAATTTTAATTTGCTTATCTGAGCCTATACGTTGGGCGCCAGTTTTAAGGGAGGACGGTCTTATTAACTAATACAGTTCGAATGGTTTTGAAATTTCTATGTGTATTTATTTAATTTTAAAAATTACAATTTATGCCATAACATTTTAATTTTTCTTTTTAAAACTATACGTTGGGCGCCAGTATTAAGAGGAGACAACAATGAGTAGGTATAATGAATCTTGCCGTTGGGCTTCAGCCACGGTACTCCATAGCACTAGGGAAAATTACAATGCAACTACCAGTGCTACCGAAGATATACTATAGGATATAAGTTTTAAGTATATATCACAATAAATTCCATAAACTTTTAATTTGCTTATCTAAGGCTATACGTTGGGCGCCAGTTTTAAGGTAGGAGAGTTTTTTTAACCAATTCTGATCGAATGGTCTTGAAAATGCAAAGTGGATTTTTTAAATTTTAAACAAAAACTATTTATCCCGACATTTAAATGCTTCTTTTTAAAACTATGCGTTGGGCGCCAGTATTAAGAAGAGACAACAATGAGTAAGTATTACGACTCTTGCCGTTAGGCTTCAGCCACGGTGCTCCATATCACTAGGGTAAATTACAATGCAACTACCAGCGCTACCCAATATATACTGGTGGATACATGTTAAAAGTATATATCACAATAAATCTCATGGAATTTTAATTTGCTTATCTAAGGCTATACGTTGGGCGCCAGTTTTAATGGAGGACAGTCTTACTAACCAATTCTGGTTGAATGGTTTTGGCAATTAAATGCGGATTTATTACATTAAAAAAAAAACAATTTATCCCATAATATTTAAATTTTTCTTTTTAAAAATATGCGTTGGGCGCCAGTATAAAGAGAAGACAACTCGGTGTAATGACTCGTGCCGTTAGGCTGTAACCACGGTGCTTCATGGTACTGGGGTAAATTCCAATGCGAATTTTACTGGAGAATAAATAAGTATACATATTTTAGGTGTATATTTCTCGGTGGACTTTTCTTAACTCATACTTGAGGGCCTTCCAAGACCTCTGCTAGTCTATAGGTTGTGGAACACTTTTGTTACCGCAACTCCACGCCCAGCATTTGCTTTATCTGGGATTTGGGTGTTAAACCACAGCCACCCTTAAACTCTTCGAAGTGTCGTTTCTAGCAGGTCAGGTTAAAACAATAAACCTAGGCGCTCCTGACCATCCGCGGCACCAAACTTGGTCCGACCTTGCACCACATGACTATACCTAAGATATACTTTAGCATAAATATTTTGTAAGGGCATTTCTTACTCAGAGATTGAGGACCGTTGCGGAACAAACGTAGAACACTTTTGTTACCGCAACTCCACGCCGACCATTTGATTTTTCTGCGATTAGGGTGTGAAACTACAGCCACCAAGAAGCTCTTTGAAGGGTCGTTTCTAGCAGGTCAGACTATAATAAAAATTCCAGAGTCAACATCCGCGGCACCAGACTTCGTCCGACCTTGTAGCTTATGACTACATCCGGTTCCAGCTCCACACTCACTGACTTATAGCAGAAAATATCTAAGCCAAGGTTCAGCTCTATGCCACCATCAACTAGGATGAACAGGGCCAGCCAAGATGTTTTTTTTTTTTTTTATCTTGCAAAGGAGCTTAAGGGTTTACCTAAGATTTAGGAGCCCCAACATGCCCGCTGGTAAGAGGAGAAAATCTCTTCTCTTTCTTTCGTTTGAATAGATTCGAAAGTTAAATGTAAAAGTAAAATAACTATAAACAAAATGACCGAAAAAATAAAAACAAAAAGTATAAAAAATCTTAAAAAAATAAGAGGTTGCATACATGAAACTGTGAAAATAAAATAAACTTTACAAATCGCATGACATTTTTAGTTTGCTTATTAAAAATTAAACGTTGGAAACGAACCAGTTCTAAGTGATGGCAATCTAGAAATTGAAACTAACTTAATAAATGTCATGACATTTTAACATTGCTTATAAAAATCTATCAGTTGGCCACCAATTTTAAAAGTAGCCACACAAACTCTCGGTTTAATTTCTCTTGAATTAATCCAAAAACTGTCATTATGGCATGCATGCATCATTTCAAACACAGTAAATTTCCAATAATTTAAATATTTAGTATTTTAAGCTGGTAGCCCCTTTCAAGACGATTTCTTAGATAATTTGAAGGAAATGGAAAATGAAATATGGATATAAATCCGAAGCAGTCGCGTTGGGCGCTAGTTAGTAGAGGAGAATATCTTTAAACTTAATTAAAAAAATATAACCTGCTCTAGTTAGCTGGTGGAGTAGTTCGCTCTTTCGAAGATATTAGCAAAAAATGATCATAACAAAACTTAAAAAAAACCTAAACGGATTTTTATTCAGTGTATTTTAAGCTAATAATGGGCCTCCATTTTTTTAAAGAGATTATGTTTTCTTTAATTTGATTTTGAAAATATTAAATCTTAAAATTCAACAAACTTCAGAAACTACAATAACTTTGCTAAAGTTTTACTTTTGCGAGCTTTATACTCATATATACTATACTTTATACTCTTATTTTTTTCAGCGAACGCCAGCTTAAAAAACAGTCATTCCTCAGATGTATTTCCTACAAATTTTAAAACTGAATGCAAAAAGAAATTTTCCTAACAATTCACAATGATTTTAGGCAATTGCTTATTTCTTATATAAAGCTACATGTTGGGCGCTAGTTGTAATAAAACACAACCTGACTAACACTCTATTCAGTCATTCAATTTTGAGTATTAGTTAGATACTAAATTTAATCCGACAATAAGTGGTTGTTGAAAATATTTTAAGTCATCTAGTATAACCTCCAGCAGAAATTACAAATCCAAGCGGAGACAAAATATTCAATACAAAACATCTAATTCAATTTTTGATAACATAAAAAGTACATATGTATTCATCCTAAACAAACCAATCGTAAGTACCACGAATAGTGTCACATATCTCGTGTGTGCGGGTTGCACTTATCACATGCCATGTGCGAGCGTACAAATAGTATCTAATGTTTGCAGTTCAACATTTTTATGGGCTGCACTTAAGAATACAACATTACCCAATACACAATATAAACACGTTCAACTTTGAACACAATCCAACGTTTAAATATTTTTGTATTTTGAAATTTGAAATTTAACAATTCACAATGATTTTTAGCAATTTGAATTTGCGTTGGGCGCCAGTTTTAAAAAAAATCTCAACGTTTAACTTTTTTGGAATAAATTTTAAAATTAAATTTTGGTGTTAAAGAAAATGTTTAAATTCTCGTATCATTATACTCATTATATACGTTGGGCGCCAGTTTTAAGAGGCAAAAATCACTGCGCTGGTTTCTTTAACTCAATTAGGAAAATTAAATGTAAAGCATTAAGAATCACAATAAATCACATTCAATTAAAATTTGCTTATTAAAAGATTGAAGCTGGGCGCCAGTTTTAGGAGATCATCTCATCGCTTAGTTTAAATTTCAAACCTTTTATTTAATTCTTTTGGAATAAATCTTTAAACATATTATGTGAAATTAAGTAAATTTTAATTTAATTATTAAAGCAACTCGCTGAAAGAAATGTTTCCGAAAATTAAATGATTTATTTAGCATGAAGTTATTTTAGATTAAAGGCATGCCAAATTAAGTACAGGACTAAGTACTTGGCTATAACCTTGCATGTTGGGCGCCAATTTTAAAATACATGTTAACGTGTTGTTAAAAACTACAAGAAGTTTCACTTTATTTTGAGAGAAAATTTTAAACAATTTTCAACATACAACAAATGGTCTTTTACTACTTTATAAATATTTTCCAATTTAGGACGAGTACATCTTGTGGCGACCATGTCAAATTTGTTGTTTATATCGGTCATGGAAACCAAATCAACGTGTTAAGATAGACCATGGAGCAGCATGTTGAACAAAGGACGAGTGAATCTTGTGGAGACCATTTTAGATTTGTTGTTTAACCGTCACGGAAACCAAATCATCGTGCCAAGTTATACCTTGGATCAGCATGTCGACAAAATTGTTCTTTAGTAATAACTTTTTGGTCGAAAAATCATCTAAAGCTTCGTGGCGCATTTTAGAATAAAGCTCTTTACAAAGAAAATTGTCGTATATGGGGAGATGCTGGTCCACACTAGGTACACCCGGTGGCATTGCATCCATAAAAGGTAAATGCTTTTTAGAGATTTTCAGCAGGTGCCATTATTGGTGCGTACCTTTTGGACAATGAAGTCGGTGGCCTGAAATATAATTAGACAATATATTTCAGGCCACCGATCATTTTTAATCGGAGTTTTAGGTGGAGTCTTTAAAAATTGAACCGAGTCAACGAGACTTTTAAAAAGAGCTTAGTTTTGCTTTACATGCAACTTGTATTATGGAAATGAGCGTTCGGTGAAATACGAGAAGATCCGCTGTTTTCGACCAAAATGTTGTTCAGTGATGAGGCCCATTTCTGGCTCAGAGGCAAAGTCAATAAACAAAATTGCCGCATTTAGGCTTAAGAGCAAAAATAAGAGGCTCAAGTGGTACCATTTTACCCAGAGAAAACCACGGTTTGGTGCGGTTTATAAGCTGGTGGAATCATCGGTTGATCCACTATCAGCGGATCTGCCTATTATCCAGTGCATTGCGTTGGTGAGTGGGAAGTATAGGATCAGAGGGGGAAATATGGAGTAAGTTTTATTGACATTTGTCTTGAATTTCTGGATGTCGTAATTGGTTGGAAATACATTTGCCGGAAGTCGATTTAACATACTGAAAGTACGGGTAAAAAATTCGATCTGAAGTGTATAGTAACGTTGAAGAGCGGCAATTCGGAGGATCATTCGCGTCACCCTTTTTGGAGAACGGCACGTCGCAGCCTTCTAACTCTCTAAAAAAGACTCTGCTTGCATAGAAAACAAGGTTAAAAAGGAAAGAGCGCTAAAAGAGGAGAAGCGTCGAAATATCTACAGGGGCCGGGGACTTATACACGTACAGTTGAACCTGACTAAGTTTGACCTGTCTAAGTGAAAATACTCTATTCGTGAGACATTTTTGGCGGACACCTCGAAGAAAAATCCTCATTAAGCGGGAGTTTGGACCCCTCGAAGGGGGAGGTGATTTTTTTAGAATTTACCTCTATAAGTGGGAATTGTTACTTATCTACCTCTATGAAGGGGAGTTATGCCGTTTTTATGCTGTCCAAAAGAATGGACAGCAATGAAAATCAAATTACCTGAATAAGTGAGAAACTGTATTAAGAGGAAACCTTTTTAAGTGGGAATAAGCAGTCGGTTCCTTGCAATTCCACTTATCCAGGTTTGACTGTACTTATAAATTAAAAATTGAAAATATTCTGTAGTGACAAAAATAAACTCTGGCTTAGAGATGACCTCCGTATGTTATGAATGAAATTAGACAACATTGAAAAATATTGAGTACCACAACAACCTCAAGCTAAACAAGTACGACTTAGGATCCAGCCAAGAAGGAAACGACAAAAAAACTCACGAATTTATTAAAAATAGTACCCAATGTCAAACTGTGACAAACGATTTGAGTTCAGGGGTCACATAATCTTTAAGGATCGGTAATTTGGCAGTGTTTTCAATTATTCTTTACGAGCATAACATTTTTTCCACGGTCTTTAATTCAATTCTCTCTTGAGAAGTTTTAAGTGTTTTAAATCAACCTTATGCAGTTTTTTTCAAATTTTTCTAATCCAATGTTATAAAAATTTAATTCTCGTTTGTAAAATATTTTTGAGACCACTTACCATTTCCTTCTTTTTCATAAGAACCGCGTTCCATTTCATCCTCTTCCTCGACTATATTCATATTTTGCTTTTCATCGTCGAACAGTTGCTCCTCCGAGTCCGTCAAATAGTCCGTGCCCTCTTCATTCGATGTTTGCGATGAGACAACTTGATAGGAGGGCGGTGTCAACAGCATGCCCTCCTTATCAATATGGACATTATCCGCACCAGCCGCATAGGCAACATTCGGTTTATGATGTTGATGTTGCTGGTGTTGATCCTGTTGTTGCTGATTTTGTGTGGCCGATTTGGGTTTAGCGGCCGCGACCATATGATGTTGTGTGGGAAGTATGAAGAGAATCGCAAAGAATAGAAAGGCATAAAGCATTTTGGAGGTGATCAAGGATGACAAAGCGTAGGACGAGGAGGTGGAGGATGACGACGACGATGATGATGTTGCTGGGGAGACGAGCGACGACGACGACGACAGCGTAGATGATAGTGTTGATAATATTGTTGAGGAGTTTCTTCTATGCTTAGTGTTGGTTGCAGTGGTGATTTTGCTTGTAGAATTTATAGCTTTTTTTCGATTATTCTTCAAAATGTTATTTAATGATAATACTAATTTCTGTGGTTTATTTACAAAAGTAATGCTTAGAAGAAACGTCAGCAACATGTTTAGCAAAAGCGTTGTTAATTGTTTAGCAACATTGTTCAGAGCGACAAATGTTGCTGGCACCCTCGATCGTGTAGCTGCCACTGCGCTATGTTGCATTGCATTGGCTCCAGCTCCAGCTAAGTTTGTGGCCGATGATGCTGTGCCTGTTGTTGCTGCTGCTGGGCCTAAAGGCTGTGTCGTCATGGACCTTAGACGGCCTCTTCGACGACGGCTATTAAAATCTAATGATTCCTTAATGGGTTGGGGTATTAAGTCAATTGTTGGTTGCAGTGGCGGCGGCGATGGCGACATTTGTTGCGGCTGCAAGAAATGTTGCTGTTGAGGCAGCCACATGTTGCTTACTTTTAAGTGTGGTTTTTGTTGCTGCTGTTTTGGTTGTTCAGTTAAGAGAGAAGGATTTGGTTTTAAGATTTGTGCCTTCATTTCTAGTAGATTGGGGGAAACATCATTCAAACGTGGCGGCTGCTTGTCGCCACTGGCAGAGCCTTGTCCGTCCGTTTTAGAGAGTTTTTGTGCATTTGGCCCATTTTCTGTGTTCAAGGTTAAAGTTTTTGCTGCTGCTGCTGCGTTTGCGTCTGCTGCGGCTTTAGCTGGTGTTGGCAACGGTTGCTGTTGTTGTTGAGGGCTATGCAAGGCAACATTGTTGTCATTTAGTTGTGGCTTAGTAGGTAAAAGCTGCCCCAGTTCTTCTTCTTCACTGCTATCCTTTGGACCTAGTGTTATCCTTTCAGAAATATGCTTGTAGCCGCTTGCTGTTTTCTGACCATGGGCCCTAGAGATTTCATGTTGCTTTTGCGGCGGCGTAACTGTTGGCATACGTTTTGTTGCTAGCTTCTGTAAACATGTTGCCCGTTGTTGCTGCAACATTGGACCCCAAACGAGAGTGAGATTTAATTTTAATTGTGTCTAGGCCGTTTTGCGTAACGATCGTTAAGGGAAATTTGTGCTGTTGATTTTTATTTTTATTATGAAATTTCTTTTAGTTTTGTATTAGGGGTTAAGTGGGCCGCGGGGTTTTTATTAGGATGTTTTCTTATTTTATTTATATTTAAAATTGTATTGTATTGTAATTTTTTGTATTGGGTTTGCTTTGCTTTTATTTTCTGATGATTTTTAAAACCGTTTGTTCTCGTTGTCGTTGCTTGTTTAAGCTATTGTGGTTTAGAGAAAGGGGGGAAAACGGCGCGGGTTAGGAAATTACATATTTTTTGGTTATACTTTTTTTTGTTGGAATTTTTAATAACAATTTTTCTTTTGCTTTTGTTAAGAGTATAAAGGTGCTGATTTGTTTGTTATCATTTAAAGGAGACTTAGATTAATCTTTTGTGTTTTGTTTTTTGTTTTAATAATAGAGATTAAATAGTTGTTGTTGTTGCGGTTGTTTGTTGTTATAAAAGAAGACTTATGTTATATATATAGCTTTGACTTATTAGATTCTTTCTTACATTAAGGTATGAGTGAGTGTGTGTGTTTTTGAGGGGGAGGGGTACGGGTTAGTGGAGGGGTATAACACTTAATTTTATAACACTTTTGTTGTGTACTTTAAGAAGTTGAACAATTTTCTACGAATTTTCCATTGATTTATTTCACTTTTTTCTGAATATTTGGTTTAGTTTATTTAATTTGGTTTTGTTCGTGTGTTTGCGTTTTTATCACATTTTTCTTAGCCTACTTTTAGGCTTCATGTAATTTTCTCCTCTATTTTTTGCGTTTTTTTATTGTATACATTCTGCTGTCAGCGTTGCAGACGTTTTGCTGGCCTCTACAATTCCCACGGAACTGTGTGTATAAGGAACGACAATGACGACGACGACGTGGACGACTACTACGAGCAAGCGAGCGACAAGCGAGCTGGCGTACGAACGTTTTGTATAATCATGTAGGCGCGTGTTGTACTCACTTCCTTTTTTTGCGGACTCTTAAGGAGGCTAACAAAAAAAGTTTTTCTTCTTTTAATGCTTCAGCCAATAATTTTACATTTTTGTTTTCAACATTATTTTTATTAAATTAATGCACTTCACTTCTTGTTGTTGTAGTGGTTTTTTTATAAGTGTAACACTCGTTAAAATATAAAAAAAATATTAACACAAATTATGCTTTAAGCCCTCCCCTTAAAGATAGGCAGCAATTGTTTTGCAATCCCCAAAAGTAGGCTAAACTTTTGTTTTACACTCACAGCGATTTTAGGTTTTTCATATTTGTAAAACAAATTAAAATCAGAATATTTTTCCGTAAAAATACTCCTTACAGTCGTTTTTGTGCCCCGAAAAAAAACCCGTTCACATTTTTATATTCTCTACGCCTTCAGCCATTTTGCCAGGCTTCCAATGGATGTTTTTTCTTATCGTAACACTTTAAGGTAACTTTTCTTCTATTATTTCCCCTATTTCTTTTTTTTTAGTTGCTCCACTCAGCAAGCCTCTAAAGCTCTGTAGAGTTTATGGGTTGTTTAGCGGCGACGACGTCGTCGAACGGTGTGTTTAACTCGCGTGTTCTGAACGTTATGATAACTCGTTTATTTTTCTAGTTTTCGTTAAGCTGTTATTTTTTTCTTTTTTCATATATATGTTATAGCATATCTTCTAGGCGCACGCTTTTAAATGTAGCAACAACAACAAAGGAACACGCACACACACGGAGCGCACACAGGCGTGAGAGTGCGGCGGGGGAGAGTTGTACGTTACGAAGAGAGTACATTAGCTTGAGTGTAGGTGAGAGAGCATGAGCGCAAAGCTCTCGCAGTTTTTAACATTGCTCTGCATGTGGTGGTGGTGGTGTTTTTCGACTGTTTCTCTCCTGAGTGTAAATCAAGTTTGTAGTGGATGGCATATGCTCACATGTGTTGTTCCTGCAAGAGATAAGAAGTAAGAGAGAGAGTGGTAAATTGAGTGTTTAGCGATATAAACAGATAATAAATACAGCTTAAGTCAAATAGTTATAGTATTTTTTTTAACACATTTAGCCTTAAGACAAGCAGGACGGCCAAAATCGTATATTCGCACATTTTATAAAAGATTTGGCCGCGTTATTTGCATACGCAATATTGACTGTTTTGTTTTGGCAACTCGCTTAGGAGGTCGCTAACGCGATAACTTCGGATAATTGTACACGAATAAAAAAATGATTTTGTATACGGAAAACTACTTAGTAGAGACATAAATACTGTTACACACGTTTTATGCTGTAAAATAAAAAGTACTGAATGTTTTTGGACCAAATATTTTTTAATATATTTATTGATGTATATTGTATCCAAAAAGAATCTACGTATTCGAAATGCCCGCCTTTTGCCTTTACACACGCCTTAAGTCGCACTGGCCAATAGTCAATAGCTGCACGAACCACGTCCATTGGAAAATTGGCCACAGCTCGAACCAAAGCGGTCTTTAGGGATCGAATGTTGGGGTATCTTTTTGTGAAAAAACTTGTCCTCTAAAACCGTCCACAAATTGTAATCTAATGGGTTCAAATCTGGACTACCTGAGGGGAATTATTCAGAGGCAATGAACGCTGGCAAATTGTTTCGAAGCCAGGCCTAGAACGTTTTAGCCTTATGGGCCGACGCAGAATCCTGCATGGCAGGTTTTGGAACAGGGAATTGTTAAGAGGCTTCACAGCAGCTTCTAAAACGGTTTCCTGGTAAACTTTGGCCGATGTTTTGCAGAAATGCAGGTCAGTGACCCCATCGTAAGAGACACCCCACCAAACCATGACAGAAGCTGGGTGATGACCCTTTTCCACCCTTGGGATCTGTTCAGAGGCTTCCTTAGATGACAGCGCATACACTCTATCATTTGGCTTGTTAAATTTTCCTGAACGGTAAAAATTTGTTAATCGGTAAACAAAATTTTTCTGTGCAAGTTATCAGCGTGCTTCACCAAAAGACGTTTGCCTTTTTAATCCTATTTTTTTTTAAACTGCAGTCAATAATTGTCCGGTACGTCGTTTAAAAGCCCCAAGTCCCAAGTCTTCTTTAATGATTCGGCTCATGGACTTTTCGTGATATTCATCTCACGGGCCATGATTTTCTGTTTTCGGAGCAGATTTCTGTGAATTCTTGATTTAACGGCTTTGCGGTGTTCGAACAGAGCGTGGGCGGCCCCACCGGTGGCGGTCTTTTACATCTCCATTCCCCCCAAACAGTTTTATGCATCGGTAGACGAACATGCGGCTAATCCCTAGTGGCCGAAGCGTTTTGAAAATATCTAATTTTTTCATTTCACACTTGTAAAGCGCTATAACAGCGATACGATTCTCATTATCTGGCCACTTCATGGCGAATGTTGAAACAATTTAAAATCTCGTTACAAACTAACGCTATTGAGGTTAGCTTTCAAAACCCATTTGACATTAACGGGGTATGTTCAGTACTACTATTGAAATGGGTGTGTTCAATGCTGTAACAGTTAAGTCGCCGGCATTTTCGTGGTGAAAAAACGCTGCTGAAAATTGTTACTGCGTTTACTGGCATAGTAGCCGGCAGCCACCACAGCGGCCACATTAAAAATGTTTAGCTTTTTTGTTTATTTCGGTATTTTGATTTAACAGATATCCGGTCTTTAGATGTAACAAATTAAAAAGGTTTTATTTCTAATGTGAATGCCCTGTCGAGGTGGAGTATTGCGCTTTCGTGGACAACTGTTTAAAGAAAAGTCGAAAATACCTAGTAGGGACAACTGTTTAACGAAAAGTAGAAAATTTGTATTTATGTCACTACTAAGTATTTTCGACTTTTCTTTAAACAGTTGTCCCTACTAAGTATTTTCGACTTTTCTTTTATCAGTTGTCCACGAAAGCGCAATACTCCACCTCGACACACATTAGAAATAAAACCTTTTTAATTTGTTATATCTAAAGACCGGATATCTGTTAAATCAAAATACCGAAATAACCAAAGAAGCTAAACATTTTTAATGTGGCCGCCGTGGTGTGATCGGGAAGTGCCTACGGCTACAATACCCACGCAGTAACAATTTTCAGCAGCGGGTTTTCACCACGAAAATGCCGGCGACTTTACGAGTAAGAGATTTTTCTCTAAGCCATATAAAAACCTCTCCATGAAGTGTATAAGAAAAGCCGGCGTTGAACAGTAGGTATAAGTCAGTGAGTATAAGAATTTAAACGTAGACTGCTCACAGATTTGAAAGAAGTTTCCCCTTGTTGGGGAAACTTCTTTGGATGTTGTGGGATTTAAGTCAGTATCCAAAACATTTTTTACAACTTTATGTTATTTTTAATTTTGTTAACAGTCCTATTATTTATTTTTTCAATAAAAATAAAGAAGGCGCGCACATGCTAAAACTTTAATACCAATTCGATTGGTTATTAATTGCTCAACATTGTATGTTGATTTCAATGATTTTCGGATTTTTTTTTTTCGATAGTTTTTGCAAATTTTTATTGACAACATTTCATGTCTAGCAGGCGCAAAGGGGAACTGTTGTTCTTAAGACTAAAAAAATTCATTTTATTATAAATCCTTAAAATGCATTCTCCTAAAGTTTTGTAGTTGTTTTTTTGTATGGTTTTATTATGTCAAAACGTGGTTTTAAATGCCCACATGTGCTGCATAGAAAAGAGGAGCACCTGCATATGAGACCTTCATGGATTTGTGACAACACCTTCAAACGGAAAACTCATAACGTCTGCAGCAGAGTACTACAGCACAATGAAATGGAAGTACCAAGCAGTGAACAAAGGCTTAAGGATTAAGTTTAAACTCAAAAGAGGGTAAGAGGTATAATACCAGTGCGCTCTCTCCATCTTTCTCTCCCCCATCCTTAGACTCAAACTGATGAGTATTTAAGTATGGTGAGAGTACTCCATTAGTGGAAATTCATTGTGAAATCGTAACGAATGCTCTCTCAGTCCCTATCACAGGCAAGGATAACTTGCACAACAAGATTGCTGAGTACGTGCTCGTAAGTTTGCACATGATAAAATAAGCCGTCAGCTGAGAAGCATTGAGTGACAATAAAATTGCTACCAAGTGCTCGCCTCTTAAAAAGTCACGTTTCGAGGCGGTATTGAACAAATTGATACTATGGTACTTTTGGAGCTGAGGCGTTAGGGTCCAAAGTTACTAATCCTGATTTTAAGAAGACCATTACAAAACTTTGAATAGATTTTTTATTTAGAGGCTTAGGTGTCTATTTTATACGAGGGAATATAAAATGGACATCTTGCATAATTTATATTTTATGCAAGGGAATATCAAAAACTTTAAATGGGATGTTTAGTGTTCACGACTTTCATACAATTAAGCCCAGGCTCTACTCCGGATAGGAACATTTAACAATTTTTCAGCAGCGTAAATGCCTGCGACTTTACGAGTACGAGATTTATCCCTAAGCCAAGTAAAAACTTCTCTACAAATAATATAAGCCGTTCAGAGTCGGCGATAAAGAGTAGGTCTGGTTCCTTGTTCCTCAATGCAAGGAAGTACTCGAATAAATAAGGTATGATTAGGGTTGGGGATAGTGTCCAAAACCGACACTCCGGTTTTTATATCCAAGTCCGACAGTCGGTTTCCTAAAAACAACTAAAACCCGACAAGTTGTTTTACCCGTGATTTTGGTTGTTTGGTAAGTTTGTTGCCAGTTCCAGGCCACACATACTTTACTTTTGATAAGGAAAATATTTTCTATACTTAGCAGGGACATAAATACTGTTACAACATTGAACACACCCATTTCAATAGTAGAACTGAACATACCCCGTTTATGTCTTATGGTTTTTGAAAGCTAACCTCAATAGCGTTATTCTGTAACAGGATTTTAAAATTGTTTCAACTTTCATCATGGAGTGGTCAGATAATGAGAACCGTATCGCTGTAATGCGCTTTTCAAGTGAGAAATGAAAAAAGCGATATTTTCAAAACGCTCCGGCCACTAGGGATTAGCCGCATGTTCGTCTAACGATGCATCAAACTGTTTGAGGAGACTGGAGATGTAAAAAACCGCCACCGGTCGGGCCGCCCCCGCTCTGTTCGAACACCGCATGTCATCAAAGCCGTTAAATCAAGAATTCACAGAAATCCGCTCCGAAAACAGAAAATCATGGCCCGTGAGATGAATATCACGCAAAAGTCCATGAGTCGAATCATAAAAAAGACTTAGGACTTGGGGCTTTTAAACGACGTACCGGACATTTATTAACTGCAGCTTAAAAAAAATAGGATTGAAAAATGCAAACGTCTTTTGGTGAAGCTCGCTGATAACTTGCACAAAAAAATTTGGTTCAGCAATGAACAAAATTGTTTACCGTTCAGGAAAAATTTAACAAGCAAAATTAAAGAGTGTATGCGCGGTCATCTAAGGAAGCATCTGAACTGATCCCAAGGGTGGAAAAGGGTCATCACCCAGCTTCAGTCATGGTTAGGTGGGGTGTCTCTTACGATGGGGTCACTGACCTGCATTCCTGCGAACAAGGAGTCACAACATCGGCCAAAGTTTACCAAGCAACCGTTTTGGAAGCTGTTGTGAAGCCTCTAAACAATTCCCTGTTCCAAAAGCAGTCATGGACTTTCCAGCAGGATTCTGCGCCGGCCCATAAGGCTAAAACGTCCCAGGCCTGGCTTCGAAACAATTTGCCAGCGTTCATTTCCTCTGAAGAATGGCTCTCAGGCAGTCCAGATTTAAACCCATTGGATTAAAAATTGTGGATGGTTTTAGAGGACAAGGTTTGTCACAAAAGATACCCCAACATTGGATCTCTTAAGACTGATTTGGTTCGAGCTGTGGCCAATTTTTCGTGCAGCTATTGATGATTGGCCAGTGTGACTTAAGGCGTGTGTAAAGGCAAAAGGGGGCCATTTCGAATAAGTAGATTATTTTTGGATACAATATACATCAATAAATATACTAAAAAATATTTGATCCAAAAACATTCAGTACTTTTTATTTTACAGCATAAAACGTGTGTAACAGTATTTATGTCCCTACTAAGTACTTAGCAAAAGGCTTTAAAAGAAATGTCGGTTAATGTCCCTTTGTACTCTTAAAAAAAACCGATGGATTTTTTTTAAATACAGTTTTAAAAAAACCGAAATACCGGTTCTTTGAAAACCCAGTTTTTAAAGACACTCTATTGGGGATATACTACTTGTACTCGCAGACCATTACATTAAATACGGCTGTGGCAACCATACAAAAACTTCATACAATTATCATAGTAAGGCTCTAGTAACCATATTGTTATCACAAAATAACAAAAGTATGATTCTACACATCCATGCTATGATTTTCACAACCATATTATGGCTAAACGTACCCATATAAGGATTCCAACAACCATACTAGGATTGCTAACTATAATATTATGAATCCATTCAACCATATTATGATCCCAACAGACATACATAACCACAAGAATATTATGATCCACACACAACAGAAGTATGATACAGAAAAAACCATATTAAGATTACCACACAATCATACTATAATACCCTAAACCATATTATGATTCACATTCAAGCATACTATGGATCCTACAACCATGTTATGGTCCTCGCAATCACAGTGTAAAACCTATCATCGCAATATGATACACTTGTACGAAAAACTTCGTCAATAATATGAAGAATATACAAGGAAAATAAGAAGAAGAATACTTTATAAATAAAACTAAGATAATTTCTTCAGTGTATAACACAGTACAACACATGATTTCGGGACTCAATTCTGATAATTGATTGTGAAAGTAGCCCCAAAAAGAAGAACTTCTGCATCATTCGTCATCCATGTTTTTTCCAAAGAATTTTGTGCATATCTCGAGCAAATTTTTGAAATTCCTACCTTCACATAATTGTGCATAAAAGCGAAACGCGTACATCGATTTTCATGATCTATGTCTCATTTTGTTCATAGGTTATGTGACTTTACGTAAAATTAATAGGACTTGACACTTTTTACCGTTTTATATTTTTAAAGAATTAAAAAAAAATAATTTTTTAGGCAAAACATATTTTTTTTTTAAATTTGTTTCAGTTTATTCGGACTAGTGGTTCTCGAGTTATGGCAAACAAAAGAGACTAAAAGTTCTTCTTTTTGAGGCTAGTTCACAAAAAATTATCAGAGTCCTGAATCAATCCCCTGAAAAATGTTGTACTGTGTAATACATAAATGGTGGTCCAACCACAATGCACGATGTTAATTGTGAGTCACAGCTTGACGTCAAGTTTCTTGGCCAACTTAATTTGACATTTCTTTGTTTAGTGTTTGAGAAATTCAACCATGGAGAGATAATCAATTGAGCAGCGCGTTAAGATCGCTAAACCCTTTTGACAAAAATTGGCGTTTAATTAAAAATGAATTTCGTGCACTTCGGTATTTGGTCTGTGTAATCGTCCAAATATGTCCACAGTGGATTCGTTAACAATTAGAACGTCCATATTTGGGCAAATGAGAATCTACGAGTGATTGTTGATGAGAGACTGTTTATGAGTTGGCATCTGGCCGTACTTCTTCGATCAGGTCTAACAAGCAGTCACCGTGAATGGTAAAGTGCCCATGAAATACGTAGAAAAATGGAAAATTGTTATTCTTTCCTCTCCCCGCTCATTTTCTAGTATATTGTGCAATAAAAATAGTATCCGTGCAAAATTGTTTTCAATTGGAAACCGGCCAGTCCTTCACGACTTTTAGCCCTAAAAATGGAGTAAAATAAGTTGCAAGCTTTGATGAGCTATAACTTGTAAACCAGATGACTTTCGGGAAGTACACCTTAAGCATTTGTGTTGCAAATATACAGGCAAACATTTTTCTCTTACACAATTTTTAACCTAGCTTCATGGTGTTTTCAGAAGTCAAACTTCAAATTTGACTGAATGCTCTTTCCCATTTCTAGATGATAACGGACTTCTTGTGGCCAGAAATTGAGGATATGGATCTACACGATACGTGGTTCCAACAGAATGGGGCCACACAGCCAACGAGACAATGGCTCTGTTTCGGGGGTTATCTCACGCCGTGGCGGTTTGCCGTCACGATCATGTAATTTGCCAACGCTAGACTACTTTCTTTGGGATTTTAAAAGAAAAAGGGTACTTCAATAAGCCAAGAACAATTCATGAGTTAAATTATAAAATAAATCGGCACATTGACGATATTGAACCTTCATTGTGGCTCAGAGTCATTGAAAATAAAGATCATCGGAAAGAGGTTTGCCACCGAAGCGGTGGCAAGCAATTGCCTGATCCTTTAATTACAATAAAAAATAGAAAAATAATTCTTTAAAATATTTTTTGTTTTATTTACAATAAACTTCATGCGTTTTATTTGGACCACCTTTTATTAGAGCCTGGCATTTAAACATTTTAAGGCCTCCTAAGAAGGTGCACCTTCCGTTGTACTATGCACCGCAATTTATGATAGAGGCAGGGCCAAACTCAATTTGTCCGCTTGTTTTTATTTCCATCGCACTCGCTAAACCTGCACTTCAGCCGAGACAAAAGAAACTATAAAATTATGTCGCTTCATTTGGAAGACATTAAAAAAAACAACAACGGCTGAGTGTTTTTGGTCCAGCCTGTTTTACAATAAACGAATGAGCCTTCAGTCGCTTACTCCCTCTCTCTCTCTAAATATTTCATACGCCGAATTGTTATTCTATTCATATGAATGAATGTCAAACGGAGTTTTTTTTGGGTATGTCGACTTTCGGCTCTCTCTATTACCTTCACTTGGTGTCTCTCTATATCGCTCTGTATATTTAGCTCCCCCTCTATCCGTAAAAAGCTGTACTGTATATGGCCTTTGTTTTGTTTGCTCAAAAAAAAAATCACACACACAGCTGATTTTCATCAATTCAACCATGAACAAGCATTGCCCCAAAGAAACTAAAACTGTGCGACGCTCAAAAGTGTGCTACAAACAAACAGACAACAACAGCAACAGCGAGAGCATGAACAAACTAAGCTCTCACATGTACTCAAATGTATGCTACACTAGTTTTTGCACATGATTTCTCGTTGCTCTAAGGCGGTGATGCTTTTGCGTTACTCTTGCTCTCTTGTTCTCTTGCTATCAACTTGTGTGTGTGTGATTGTGCTGGTGTTGTTGTTCTTCTTCTTGTTTCGTTGTTAAGTTTGCTACTACTAACACTGATACCCAGTTTTACCACCTCCTTGTTTGCTCCACTTTTACTTTTTCCTGTGAGTGAGTGAGGGAGTGTGTGTGCGAGCGTGTGTCCTCCTCTACATACAACAAAGTTGCGTTGTTGTTTTTCTTTATTTCAACCGTTCGTTTTTCCGTATTTGTTTTCAGCGTGTGTGTGTTTGAGTGTGTGGTTTTTTGCAGCTTACACTAAGTCGTCAGCAATGGCTGAGCAGTGTGTGTGTGTTTGCTTGTGTGTGCGTGTGAGTGAACTCGTAGTAAAATGTATTCACGGGAGTATGCGAGTTTGTCGTTGTTGTTGGGCCGTTCGTTGTACGTGTGTGCATAGAAAATGTTTGTGTTTCAACTACAGTGAGCCTCAATAGAAGGTTTACGCCCACTACTTAGGAGAAGTGCTGCCGTTTTGGTCGGTTTCGACTAAAGGTGGTTGGAAAAAATTCAAAATTTGTAGTTTGGTCGGATCTTGGTCTGATTTTTGGGATATGTTAAGCCTCGATAAATAAGACTAAATATATTACAATAAAGTCAATAAGTAAAAAAATAAAATAAATAAATAGCAATACCTTAAGAGTTTAGTCATTTTTTTTTTACAAAAAGTGCCAATTTTCAGCATGTATTGGTCCAGGAAAGGGATTTTAGAAAAATAATTTCTTGAAGTCTTTTTAGTAGTTAGCATGAATAGAAGCCTATACTCTAGAGTTATCTAGGTTAAGTTATTAAATGGCTACAAAATATAAATGTTAACACATTTTTACTTGTTATTTTAAGACTAGTACCTCTGGACTGTTCCTTTAGACACGAACAGAATTGACACTTTTTGTTAATAAATTAGTTGACAATGGCGGTTTGGTAAACCAGATTTATTTGTCGAGGCTTAAGCAAAAACACCACACGATTTGGTCGGAAACAGTCGATTCCGGTACGTTTTGGTTGGTTCTTGGGAATATTTTGGTGGGAAAAAAATTGTCTAGCGGAAACATTGCTTATAAGCTCTAACCACTATTAATACGGGTTTTTCGTATATGCTGTTGAAATTGTTATTTTCTGGTGTTTAATGTAGGGGGGTCCAACTATAAAAAAACGATGTTAATTGTAAATAAGACAACAACTTTTCAGAGAATTTCCTAATACTTGTTTTTAAAAAAGAAGGATCTATGATAATTATGTGTGTAAAAGAATTGAGTTGTACATAGCCACTGATTTAAGAGAAGTTACCGCTTGTTCCTTATGTTGTGGATGTTGTGGGACTTCAGTAAGTTGAATTTGTTTTATTTAACAAGCTAAGAGCAGTTAAAAATACTCTTAAAGGCATGATCGTCGCAACCATAGTATTGTTTATTGAATTTCATTTGGACAACAGTATGATGGCAGCAATACTAGTATTGTTGTAATGTTACAATACTATTATTGGCAAAATTGTAAATGAATATATGGTAGTAGGAACCATATAAATATGGTTGGTGCTACAAAAGTATTGTTGTTTAGGATTAACGGTAACAATAATATAATTACGGCAATCATACCGTCTGGCACGGTGCTCTCATATCAAAGCTGATCGCATTTGGTGTCGGTGATACTTTATTAATACTTTGATTTATATCGAGCTTTCTTAGAAATCGCACTATTCGAGTTTTTGTAGATGGGTTCTCATCCAACAAACATAGTTTGCCCGCAGGTGTACCACAGAGCTCTGTCCTTTCTCCCTCCATATTTCTTATTTTCATTGACGATCTTTTGGGTCAGACCGTGAATCCAATCTACTCTTTCGCGGATGACAGCAACCTCTGTCATTCATATTCATTCGACCGTAGGCCGAGTCTTCAAGATATTGAAGACAAAAGGCGAATTATGGATGAGACACTTGGTCGGGATTTACAGGCCATTTCCGAATGGGACCGAGTGAATAGAGTAGATTTTAATGCGCGTAAGACACAGTTCTGCTTTTTGTCTAACAAGCGATTTATTGACCCATCAGTATCATTATCTATCGATGGTATGGATATCGAACAATCGGATGCTTTTGATGTTCTGGGCATGAAAATACAATGTGACGCTCGTTAGGCGAGGCATGTATTCGAAGTGTCGAAAGAAGCACTCAAGTGTATAGGCTTTTCTAAAATATTTTACTCCTTCTGATCTCTTCGATAACTATACAACCTACATCCGGCCAAAGATGGAATTCAACTCCCATATACGGGCAGGTGCTCCAAATTCATCCTTGGAGCTACTTGATCGTGTCCAAAAAGAGCGATGGTGTTGATGGGTGACAGTTGGGTATCCAACTCTATTGTCTCCCTGGAGCTACGTCGGAATGTGGGTTGTGTGTCGCTATTCTATCGTTACTTTCATGGTGCGTGTTCTTCAGATATTCGTCGTCTTATTCCTGCCGTGAGGATGTTCTGCAGGTATACACGACTTTCCAGGAATGCACACCCATTTGTTATCGATTGGCCGGTTGACCGCACTATACACTCCAGATTAAATTCGTTTTTCGCCCTACTGTCTGTATGTGGAATCGAATTCCGGCGAATGTATTTCCCACCAATTACGACATCCAGAAATTCAAGTCAAATGTCAATAAACGCAATGCATAGCATGTAAAGGGGAAAAACCTTGAGCGTTGGTCCAAAAAAAACAACAACAACAACAATCGGAAGCAGTTCGAGAGATTTTTATTGAGTTTACTTTGTTCGGTGGAATACTTGCCGACTTTTGCTCGTTTATTCAACATCTGCCTGCACTTTAGTATAAATATTGTATACGAAGGTGTTGACCTGGAATGATAAATGAGATTGGCGAATTGGCACAACAAAATATATAAAAAAAAGTAATTTTTGGGCTAGAAAGGTACTACTTTATTTTTCACCACCGTTGGTACAGGGTACTATGACGAAATGATGCTATAGGCAGGGATATAGACCCGAATAGTTTCCAAATCCCTATTTGATTCCACTAAGCAATGTCTCTCTCACCATTGTTCGGCCAAGAACGTGCCACATTTCGATATCTTACTTAGTTTTGTTCCCGATTTCAAAGTCCTCTGATCTTAAAGCAACATATTCCAAACGATTCTGCCAAATTTTGAGCAGAACATTGAGTTACAAATAAAGAACTTTGATTAAATTGTCTGTCCATATTTCCCAATTGCCCCATACGGAAGCGACAAATTTATCACGATTGTGTTCAAATTTGTCATGGTCCAGTTCATTTCTTTAGCCTAGTGCAAAGGTCTCTCCCGAATGAGGCCTTGCAATACCACATTTTGGTTTAGTTCTGTATAGATCTTTGCATTATGTCCTAAATGGAAGTACAGAGTGTCCGCCGGGAAGGTAAACTACTATGTTCTGCCGCCATTTTGGTAAACATTAGTCTTGACAGTTCATATTTGGCAGTCGTGCAGTAGAGACGTGGCAAATTTATTATGGAAAAATATTCGTTAAACCAGTGTTTTAATCGTTAAAATTTTTTTTTATCAACATCAATGATCAATTTCTGTGACGATGAGAAAGCTACGTGCAATTTTTGGGAGAAACAACGTTCCAACAAAACGTGTAGTGAATGATATCGAAGAAAGAGGGTCTGTAGCCTGTAAAAGGCACAATTATGGATTAAGATTCAGTTGACACAAGAGCTTCTTCCACAAGAGCATTTACGCCGCCGTACATATGCCAATATACCATACGTACTTGCCGACATTAAATAAAACATTTATCAAAAAGAGATCCATTCTCTTTCATTTAATCAAAAAATTATAAACAAAGTAGTATACCTTCCCGACGGACACCCTGTTTTTTCCTAGCAATTGCTTTTTATTTACCTCTAAAGGATGCGATTAGATTTCATTGCATCCAAATGTCACACTAAATTCAATTATACGAAAGTTATTTTTATTTTCTACTTAAGAAGCCCTTTTTGCTGGGGTAGGTTACATTGAAACGTTCGTTCGTTTATTTCATTCTGACGGTCTCGAGTTTGAGTTCAAGTACATAGCGTGTAAGTGGACAGTTCTTGTCATAGTTAAATTCTTCATGCGATTTGGCTGGCCATAACTAATCGCAAGGGTTAGTTTGTCGCCTGCTAGCGCCGATTGTTTTTCTTTGAGGTATAGAGTAAGTTATGAAAAATACCCTTCCTTAAGAAGCAATGGCAATTGTTTTATAAAAATTAGTATTCGTCTTAGGACAAGCCTATATGTGACGCGAAAAATGGAAAGGGACCTAAGGGTAAGAACCAGTTTTGTTCAGGAGAGCAATTTTAAAGATTTAAATACGTGTATCTTTGGTGTAGAATCGTCGACTTCACTTTCATAAAACGCGCATATCTCTAGGAGAGAACACTTTTGGGGCATGGGATCGGTGTCATTCGATGCTCAGATGTTGTCCACATCAAAAAAAAAAAAGTGAAAAGTTGATGAAAAGTTTTGTTCAGGAGAGCCATTTTAAAGATTAGGTCCCTTTCTATTTGCGCTTAGAATCGTCGACTTCACTTTCATAAAACGCGCATATCTCTGGGAGGGAACACTTTTGTGGCATGGGATCGGTCTCATTCGATGCTCAGATGTTGTCCACATAAAAAAAAGTGAAAATAGATTTTTTTTACCCCTAGGTCCCTTTCTCTATGCGCTGTCCCATATACACATTTTTTATTCCGTTTCTTCACCACTTCTTTGGATGTTCTGGTTTTTATGGAGGATAATTTTTTTCAACAATTTTAGAAGTATTAGAACATTTCAGTCCATGTTTATATATAGTCCCCCATACAAAAATCCATAGTGATTAGAGGCCCAAGTGCTCAAGAAGTGTCACATTATATGCGACACCGTTTAAATTTAGCATGCGGAGTTATGACCGACTTTAACTTTTCCTACCGGAGCTCAACCGCATTGGGCTACACCATCTTTTGGTGCAGCCCGGCCGGTCTACAGATCGAAAAAAACAACAAAGTGGGTTCTGTGAGACATGTAACTAATTTTCGTGAAATTACGTCATTTGTACAAAAGGTTTATTTTATTCGTAAAACTTAAAAAGGTATCAAATGAGTAGCGGGGCTACCACGGTACTTCTGCAAGTCAAAAAGTATCAAAAAAAAAGAACCAAGCATTAACTTTATCATCCCTGGTGCTAACTTTCTTTTGACGCTCGCTGTATTTCACAAATTATTTTGGGTTTGTATTCTTATCTCTGCCTTTAATAACTATTGTAGTATTAGCACACACACACACGCACAGTCTCTGTCTCATACACAGTCACATGGCCCCCTTTCTCTCTGTCACAGAGGAATACTCTCGCGCATTTGCTCATACACATAGACAAGGGACTGCCAGCGACGTTATAAGGACACCAGCGACAACAGCAGACGTAGAAGCTTACAAATGCCGGAGTGGAGTGGATACTCACACACACATACATTCATCCATCCTGGAGTACTTTCTATGGCCCAAACGTAGTTTATCTTGTTTTCGGATTTGGGTCTGTTTCTGTTTTCTGTGTTTTTTCTATATTTTTTTTTGGATTTCTGGTGTTCGTCGTCGTTTTTTTTGTTTCGGTCTTCTTGTTTTTGTTTCTGTCTTCTGGTTTTTTGCACTGAATTTTCATGTACCTATTTTTTCGGTTTGCTGCTGCTTGTTCTTCTTATGCTTCTTCTGAACATGGGTAGGGTTTTCTGCTGCCCCAGCTGCGGCTGCTGCCACGGCTGCGACTATTGCTGTTGTTGCGGCTGTTATTTCTAGTTTAGTAGGTAATCAAACCGAACAAAAGGACTCTGCATGACAAAAAAAACACTACACAACGCAAAGAAGCAGAGCACAACGAAAAAAAAACAAAATGTGTAAATGTGTGTGAAAAAAACAACAACAACGTGGCCACATACATAAGCACGAGTATTGCTCCTAAAAGTATGCATTGAATACGTAAAAAAATGAAACGAAACGAAATGTACAAATACAAAATTCATTGTTGGCAATGTGTTTTCTGTTGTATTGCTGGTGCTGCTGCTCTCGCTCGCTCGCTTGCTTGTTCTTGTTCTAGTTCTGGTCTTGATTCGTCGTCTTGTCTAGGTGTAGTGGATATCTGCAGGTTTTGCTAAACACTGCCGCTGTGTTGGTGTGTACCACTGTGTGTGCGGGGTTTCATATGTTCGCCTCAGGGATAAAACTGTGATTATTTGTAAAGACTGTGTTCCGTAGTTGTTGCTATATATAAATATGTACATATATTTGTATGTCTGTGCGTGTGTGTATATCTGTGTTGTCATTGTGGGTTACTATAACTTGTAGTTGTATATTTTCCTTGCTCCCTCTCCCGCCCCGCTCTTGGATTTGTTTAACATGTTTCCCTCGTATTTGTTGTTGTTCGTATTTAAACTTATGGTTAATATTTGTTAAATAACTTTTTGTGTTTTAAATACCAACAACAACAGCAAAAGGCAACAACGCAGTAGCTCAGACGCACACACACAAACATATGTAGGTATATATGTATGCTGGTTAAGCTGGTAGCTAATATGGCAACAATTAACAGTAGCCGGAAGTGAAGCATACTTTCAGGCTGCAAGTTATTTTCAAAATCATTGCAAAGTTTTGGGGAAGCGCTATTTAAGGGAACACCGTAAGATGAATATTGCAATCATTAAAATTTATTTTAAAAAAGGACAAGCATTGGGGTATGTAATGCACTACACTGAGCAAAGGGGAGAAATACGGATTTTTTGAATGGAGCATGGATCTTGGGGGGAGGAAGAAATTGCACAGAGATCTAGGTTAAGTATTTTCGAAATGAAAGATAGGCGTCCAGGATATACTTAGTAGTGACATAACTACTGTTACAACATTGAACACACCCCGCATACCCCGTTAATGTCATAAGGGTTTTAAAAGCTAACCTCAACTGCGTTAGTCTGTAACGGGATTTTAAAATTGTTTCAACTTTAATCATGGAGCGCACAGATAATGAGAACCGTATCGCTGTAATAGCGCCTTTCAAGTGTGTAATGAAAAAAGCGATATTTTTAAAACGCTTCGGCTACTAGGGATTAGCCGCATGTTCGTCTACCGATGCATAAAACTGTTTGAGGAGACTGGAGATGTAAAAGACCGCCACCGGACGGGCCGCCCACGCTCTGTTCGAACACCGCATGTCATCAAAGCCGTTAAATCAAGAATTCACAGAAATCCGCTCCGAAAACAGAAAATCATGGCCCGTCCATGAGTCGAATCATTAAAAAAGACTTGGGACTTGTGGCTTTAAAACGACGTACCGGACATTTATTGGCTGCAGCTTTAAAAAAAAAATAGGATTGAAAAATGCAAACGTCTTTTGGTGAAGCACGCTGATAACTTGCACAGACAAAATTTTGTTCACTGATGAAAAATTTTTACCGTTCAAGAAAAATTCAACAAGCAAAATTAAAATTAACAAGCAAAATTAAGGCAGCATCTGAACTGTTCCCAAGGTGGAAAAGGGTCATCACCAAGCTTCAGTCATGGTTTGGTGGGGTGTCTCTTACGATGGGGTCACTGACCTGCATATCTGGGAACAAGGACTCAAAACATCTGCCAAAGTTTACGAAGAAACCATTTTGATAGCTGTTGTGAAGCCTCTTAACAATTCCCTGTTCAAAAACCAGCCATGTACTTTCCCAGGCCCAGGTCTGGCTATGAAACAATTTGCCACCGTTCATTTCCTCTAAATAACGGCCCTCAGGCAGTCCAGATTTGAATCCATTGGATTGCAAATTGAGGACGGTTTTAGAGGACAAGGTTTGTCACAAAAGATACCCCAACATTGGATCTCTTAAGACTGCTTTGGTTCAAGCTGTGGCCAATTTTCCAATGGACGAGGTTCGTGCAGCTATTGACGATTGGCCAGTGCGACTTAAGGTGTGTGTAAAGGCAAAATGCGGACATTTCGAATAAGTAGATTATTTTTGGATACAATATACATCAATAAATATTTAAAAAAAAATTGGTCCAAAAACATTCAGTACTTTTTATTTTACAGCATTTAACGTGTGTAACAGTATGTATGTCCCTACTAAGTATATAGTAGCCCTTGTAAAATGAAAAGTTTTTAATTTTTTATGAATTTTTTTGTGTCAACAAAAAGCAAAACATTTTAGTAATCTTTTTGTTCACTGTTCCGTAACTAGCATTTCGGTTCATAACAACTGAAGTGAAGTCGACGATTCTAAGCGCAAATAGAAAGGGACCTAATCTTTAAAATTGCTCACCTGAACAAAACCGGCTTTAACCTTAGTTCCCTTTTTATTTTGCGCGTCACATATATTAAAGTTTGATTGGACGTCTCCTTCCAAAATTTAAGTCACAGGTACATGCGATGAAAATGGCAAATTAAAAAAATATTTAAAAAAAATGTTACTGATTTTAGAAAGCTGAATGCCTTAATGCACACAAAAAATTACTCTAGAAAAGTGTTTTTTTCTTATTTTGTTGCCTTGTGTTTCCTTAATCTTGGGCATTCTGTCTGCAGTTCGTAAGACCACTTCTTTCTCGACTTGAACCTTCCACCGAAGACTAGGCCTTACAAGAAATATCAAAGAACCAGTTGGATGTGGACACTTAGTCCTTTTTTTATAGGTACCCTAATAAACAAAATATTAATTAGCCACCCTAAAAAGTCCGTTGGTGTTATAGCGAAAATCTAAATTCTCCATGGTCTTTAAATAGTTTAATTTGTGTGCCGGCGGACTAACAAAACGGGGGCCGAAAAGCAAAACTACCCCCACCCCTGCCGCTTCACGTGCCACTTTAAGTGTTCATTCATTTAGAGCTACTAACACATTAACGACAACAACAGCAGGGCCAGAATAAATGGTCTAATAACACTTTTGCACGTATGCACAGGTGGGCGTTTAATAGACCGTCCGACAGACCAAACGGGGTACCTGGGATTAAAATTGGAATTGCGCTACCAGCCACAAGCCGAGTCAGTGTTACCGCGTATGCATGTGTGTGTGTGTGTGTGAGTGTTGGGCGCTGTGTGGCACCACTGCCAGCCAATACCTCAACTAGACTTGCTACGATTTCTTATGCGTATTCCTTCGTAATCTGTAACTGACATTTCCTGTTCTAGAGCTGTGGCTGTCGTTTGAGGAAGAGAGACGTAGCACAGTGGGATTTTTTCATACAAGTTGCGGCAAAATTCGCAGGAATTCAGCTAGGGCTTCGGAATTTCGCACACATCCCTCATACTGCCCAATTAAATTAGAAAGGTTTTTGTTCAACTCCGCCCACAAACACGCTTAGCTCCCATATACCGTAAACTAAAGCAGGTAAAAAATGTTATGTTTGGCTGTGCCGAACTTTGGATACCCCCCACCAGATTCCCAAATAAAACCAAATTTGGTGCGGAAGTGTGTTCTATATAGAAATCTTTATGTGCAAAATTGCATTTCGATAGGCCAAGCTTGTGGTGAGTTATAGTCATATTATTTCCCAAAGTCCATGAGACCGTTTGTGTGGGAGGTACGAGTAGGATTTTTCCGATCTCAACAGAATTAGGCGCAGAGGTGTGTTCTGTATAAAAATCTTTATGTAGAAAATTTCATCTCGATAGGTCAAGTTTGTAATGAGTAATTGTCACATTATTTTTCAAGGCCCATGAGACCGTTTGTGTGGGAGGTACCAGTAGGGCTTTTCCGATCTTAGCCAAATTTAGCGCTAAAGTCTGTTCTATATATTAATCTTTATTTCGTCTCGATAGGTCAAGTGTGTGGTGAGTTATTGTCGTATTATTTTTCAAGGCCCATGAGACCGTTAGTGTGGAAGGAACCAGTAGGACTTTTCCGATCTCAACCGAATTCAGCGTAGAAGTGTGTTGTATATAGAAATCTTAATGTGCAAAATTTCATTTCGATAGGTCAAGTTTGTGGTGAGTTATAGTCATATTATTTCTCAAGGCCCATAAGGCCGTTTGTATGGGAGGTAGAAGAAATGGTGGCCAAATCTAAACCATTTTTACATAGATGATTGCGCCTATAGAGAGATTATTATTTGCAAAATTTCAGTGATATTGCTCAAGAAACTGGACGGATATTTCCAAATAAAAAACTAATTTTTATGAGGTAGTGTCGGTTGAGGGTATCCCACACCAACTTCCCGTAGAGCTATATAGCCCATTTTTAATACCAACCATGCTGGGTTAACTACACATGTTTGTGCCAAATTTCAGCTCCAAAGCTGTTTTCATGCAGGCTATCTTGTTTTCAACAGACGGATAGCTGGACAACATTGCTAGATCGTCTTAGAATTTTACGAGGATCAAGAATATATATACTTTGTTGGTTCTCCGATGATTATTTCAAGGTGTTACAGACAGAATGACAAAACTAATATACCCTCCATTGTATGGTGGAGGGTATAAAAATCGTAATTACTGCCCTAATTTTCATATATGTATATTAGGGTGGGTCGATTTAGCTATCGATATTGTACCGCAAATTTTTCGATAGCTTTTGGCATGAGGAAAAAAGATCCAAGAAAAAAAGTACAAAAAGATCATTTTCGAGGCACCCAAATTTCTGTTTTTTTGAATTTTTCTCAACTTTTGTTTTAAAGTTTTTTTTAGTAGGTAATAGATTTTTTTTTAATATTACCTTTGCACGGTGACATACAAAACTACATTGCCACATACAATACAATATAACATATTAGCGCGTGAGAACAGAAATACGACTGAGAGAATCAAATCAGTCGTATTTTTATATACGAGCAACATATCGTATATGTGACGCGCAAAATAGAAAGGGACCTAAGGGTAGAAACCAGTTTTGTTCAGGAGAGCCATTTTAAGATTTAAATACGTGTATCTTTGGTGTACCATCACTTTCATAAAATGCGCATATCTCTGGGAGGGAACACTTTTGGGGCATGGGATCGGTCTCATTCGATGCTCAGATGTTGTCCACATCAAAAAAAAATTGAAAATTGATTTTTTTTACCCTTAGTTCCCTTGCTCTATGCGCTGTCACATATGTTAAAAAAATAAATAAATAAGTTAAAGTCGGTCGTGACCGACTATGAGATACCCTGTCTGGAGCTTGAGCAAGGTCAAACTCAATACTATTTGAGCTATTCAAAAACTTGAACCGATATGGACTAATTTTACCAGAGATGGGTGTGGGATACTCGTTATGTACGAAATTTGTTTAAAATCGCATGCAATCTTTGGCATTTAGAGCGGTAGGACGGATGGAGGGACGGACATTTCTCAATGGAATCAGATACTGATTCTGTGTCGATTTTGGGAATGACAAGAAACAGTTAAAGGTTGGAGGCAATGTCACTGTCACTGTCATTAAAGAAAACAAAAAGCAACAGACCGAAATAAAACAAACGAGCTAAACATACGTACATGCACGGCACACAAGTTGACATAGTCAACTAAACTCTTTTTACAACAAACACACACGTTGTTGTAAAATAAATCTATTGATGGCTCTCGATGTGGAGTCTCCTTAGAGGTGGCAAGAGTGAGTTGTATTTTCGTGGGTAATTGTGTAAAGAAAACTTGAAAAGTAAGGTTTACAACAGTAGTTCTCATTCGTTTGGGGAGAGTCTGGCCTTATAGTTAGGTTGTACTTTCAACAATTGCAGCAAAACTTTCTGAAGGGGGTTATCACAGACCCGAAATCATGATAAAATCAGTCTGCAGCCTCGAAAATCAATGTCACTTTTCCATTTTGTTAGAAACTTGTCTTCTATTTTAATATAGAAGCAAGAGGTCTTGAGCCGGTTAATCCCTGTTCAATGGAGAAAAAAAAATCATCTTCAACAAGCTAAATAATTTCAATCAAATTGTGTAATTTTTCAATAATTTCCACAAATCTGATCCAAGCATCAGATTTATTAATAAAGTTCTGTCGAGTATCCGGACACGTCCTAATTTCTTTTCGGGCCAACTGTATTTGGTTTTCTGGTCCTTTTTACGCCTGAAATTCAGATGTTTGTCATTTAAAATTGGACCGTAACGGCAGCTTCCTCCTCCTCATTCGGAAAGAAATAAGGACCTATGAAGACACCAACGTGTAAACCAAACGGAACAGTCAACTTTAAGGAATGTAATACACACTCAGGGGATGCCCCCTATACATGCGGTGCATTGCCTTGGCTAGTGGAAAGTAAAGGATCGGAAGTGGGAAAGAGGGAGTAATGATAATTGACGCTTGCCTTGAACTTCTGGATGTCGCAATCAGTGGGAAATATTTTTTCCGGAAGTCGATTCCACATACGGACTATACGAGCGAAAAACGAATTTGATCTGTAGTGTATAGTGCGGTCAACTGGCCAATCGATAACAAACGGGTGTGAATTCCTAGAAAGTCGCGTATCCCTGCCGAATATCCTCACGTCAGGAATAAGGCGACGGATGTCTGATGAACACACACCATGAAAGTAACGATAGAACAGCGTCACGCAAACCACATTCCGACGATGCTCCAGGGAAACAATCGAGTTGGATACCCTACTGTCACCTATCAGCACCATCGTTCTCCTTTTAACACGGTCCAGAAGCTCCAAGGATGATTTTTGAGCACCTGCCCATATATGGAAGGTGTATTCCATCTTCGGCCTGATGTAAGTTGTATCGATATTGAAAAGATCAGAAGGAGTGAAATATTTCTTGCACCGCTTTAAGAAGCCTATGCACTTGAGTGCTTCTTTCGACACTTCGAGTTGAATTCCATCTTTGGCCGAATGTAGGTTGTATAGTTATCGAAGAGATCAGAAGGAGTAAAATATTTCTTGCACCGCTTTAGGAAGCCTATACACTTGAGTGCTTCTTTCGACACTTCGAATACATGTCTCGTCCAACGAGCGTCACATTGTATTTTCATGCCCAGAACATCAAGAGCATATAATTGTTCGATATCCATACCATCGTTAGATAATGACGATACAGATGGGTCAATGAATCGCTTGTGAGACAAGAAGCACCACGGTGTCTTATGCGCATTAAAATCTACTCTATTCACTCGACCCCATTCGGAAATGGCCAGTAGATCCCGGCCAAGTGTCTCATCCATAATTCACCTTTTGTCTTAAATATCTTGAAGACTCGGCCTAATATGAATGACAGAGGTTACTATCATCTGCGAAAGACTAGATTGGATTCACAGTCAGAGCCAAAAGATCGTCAATGAAAATTAGAAATAAAGAGGGAGAAAGGACAAATCCCTGTGGCACACCTGCGGTCAGCCTATGTGTGTTGGATGAGAACCCATCTACAACAACTCTAATAGTGCGATCTCTAAGAAAGCTCGATATAAACCGAGCAAATGTATTACCGACACCAAAAGCGATCAGCTTTAATATGAGTGCACCGTGCCAAACTCTATCAAAGGCCTTGGAGATATCTAGAGCCACGACCTTACTCACCAAACAGGTGGATAGACCGACTCCAGCGCTCCGACAAGAACGCCAACAGGTCTCCGGTAGAGCGATTTCTACGGCAGCTATACTGTCGATCACTTAGCAGGTCGTTGGTCTCTAAATACCTCACAAGTTGGTGGTTAACCATGCTCTCCATTACCTTGGAGAGCGCAGAGCAAATCGCAAGTGGCCGACAATTCGCAGGATTATTGGCTTCACCCTTTTTAGGGATCGGCTGGACGTTCGCTGGGAAAACTCCCGCACGGTAAGCAAGGTTGAAAAGGTTGCGTAATGGACGGGCTAGCGTCGACGAGCACTTACATAGGACAAGTTCCGAAAAACCATCCGGGCCCGGGGATTTATTAACATCGACGTTCGCAAGAACCCGTTCTAAAAAATATCTGAGGCATTGAACTTGATACGTTTTCGATCGCGGGGAGTGGTTGATTGCTTTCCGGCAAGGAAGAATTTCCTGCAAATATTTCAGCCAAAAGGTTAGCTTTATCAACCGGGTCAGTGAATGCCTGGTCGTCTTTAACAAGAGTTGGGATAGATGAAGAACTATCCTGTACTCTTCTTACAAACGACCAAAAGCTCTTACTTCCCCTGGACTTCCCCAGAAATGAGCTTCATTACTAAACGCAATTCAAAAATGCTTATTTTTGGCCAGGCTTAAATGAGCTAAATAAGAAAATATGCGACTAAAGCTTTGGTCGTTTGGCTACAATTCTTGCAAGAACTGTATTTTAAAGGGACGTGAACAAGTTTCTTGCGTACAAATTTTCCCATTTGTAGAAGGACACAGCCCAATAAGAGATCGACCACAGTTAGGCGTGATTTCGGCATGTTCTTTAATACTTTGCGTTACAGTAGCAATATTCTCTTCGATTCGCACATTTCTTTGTACTGTTGATGGATCTGAATGGCAAATAAAAGGTGGTTAAATTTTAAGGTCTGATGTTAAATGTGAACCACATTTAAACGTCAAATTTCAGACTAACTCAATTTGAACCATGGAAAGATACACAAGCGAGCAACGCGCTAAAGTGATTCAGGCTATTATGATCAGTTTTCAAAGAAAATCATCTTCAGTGATGTAGAAGGCACATTTTCACCTCAGTGGATTCATCAATAAGCAGAATTGCCGCATTTGGGCGTGTGACAATCCAAGAGTGAGTGTCGAAAAAACAATGCACCCACAAAGAGTGAATGTTTGGTGCGGTTTAGGGGCTGGCGGCATCATCGGGCAGTTTTTTTTTCCAAAATGAGGCCAGTTACTGTGAATGGTGTTCGCTATCGTGAGATGATAACGACCTTTTTATGGCCCGAATTGGAAGACGATATGTGGTTTCAACCGGACGGTGCTTGTCACACAGCTAACGGAACAATGGCTACAAATTCAATGGCCGCGTTATCTCACGTCGTGGCGATGTTAATTGGCCGCCAAGATCAAGTGATTTGACACCGTTGGACTTCTTTCTTTGGGATTATTTGAAAGAAAACTTGTACGTCGAAAAGCCAGCAACAATTCAAGAGCTATAGAATGAGGTAATTTGGCACATTAATGGCATAGAACCTCAACTTGGCCTCAGCGTCATCGAAAATTTGGACCATCGGATGAAGGTGTGCCGCCGAGGTCGCGTTGGCCATTTGGCCGATATTTTGTTCCATACAAAATTGAACCATAGCAATATTATTATAATACAAAGAACTGACAATAATTTGTGTTTTAACCAAAATCATCATCGGACCTTAAAATTTAAACACCCCTTAGAACACTAAGTACCAACGATCGATAACTGAACATTGCGTACACATCCATTTAATTTCAAAGCTGTCACAATTTTTAAGCGTTGTTCTTTCGTTAAACTGTTCAGCATGACTTTAAGAAAAAAAATTAATGATGTATCTTCTCTTAATTAAACAATTCTCTACAAAACTGCAGCATTACATTTTTGATACTTTACACTCGAAAAACGGCATTTTGCCCACAAAATCCCACTGTGTGTGGTGGCGAGGCGAGTCATTTCATATGCAGAAATCGTTAGTGAACGATATGAGCACACTTGTGATTGCTGGCCAAAGTGTAGGAGGTAGTAGTGCAAGAGTAAGCATGTGTGTGTGTTTAGCTAGTGTCTTGTGTGTGTATGTGTATCGTAAAAGACCCTCGCACACCCACACACTCAAGTACTTTTTTTTTGGTTTACGCAAACAAAGACAGAACGAACTGAACGGCAAAGTTATTTACTTTTAGTTAAGTTAGTTACAAATTGGTATTTCCCAGAACGTCTTTGACCCTAGTAGTCAGTCAAACACTCTCCATCTCTCTCTCTCTCTCTTACGCCCTGTATCACTTACCTTCCCACCCTGTTTGATGCAAGCAATTGTCCGTTGTGCCAACAGAGAGTTTGTATTGAAGTTGGTGCTCCACAGTGATGTTTTATTTTATTTCCGGCGTAAGGCATTTGCCAAAGCATACTTTAAGGTGCATTTGGGTTAAACATTGTTAAGAAACATTTAAAAATCCAACATTTTTAACATTCTAGAGAAAAGGTACCGGACTTTCTTGTTAAGTGAATTGAAAGTGATATTGTTCCTTAAATTAAAGAAAATTTAAATGATTTCTCTTCACAGGTAATCACATCATTTCGTTATGTAGCCTAGCACAAAAAGCGCGGTATGAACAGAAAAAAGTTAAGTGTTTTGGAAACTTCCATCTCTGCTATGAACACATGTTAAATTTTGTTTCGATCTGGCAACAGGTGTTCACAAAAGACGCATCCGCTATTTTTTACAATGGAAAAATTAGAAATGCGTGGTGTCATTAAATATTTACATAAAAAAGGTTTATCGGGACAAGAAATTCATAATGATATGGTGAATGTGTGAGTTGAAAGTGCCCCTTCATATGCAACAGTAAAAAATTGGGTTGCTGAATTTAAACGTGGTCGTACAAGCATCGAAGATAAACCACGTAGTGGACGTCCAAAAACAGCAACAACAACAGAAATTGTAGCCAAAGTGCATGATATGGTATTAAATGATCGACGAATAAAAGTGCGTGAAATAGCTAATATCATGGGCATCTCAAATGATCGAGTCCATTTAATTTTGCATGAAGAACTACAGATGAAAAAGCTTTCTGCAAGATGGGTGCCGCACTTGTTAACAGTTGACCAAAAACGCATAAGAATGAACATTTCTCAAGCTTGTTTGGATCGTTTTCAGCGAAATAAAATGGATTTTTAGCGTCGTTTCATAACTGTTGATGAGACATGGATCCACCACTATACTCCAGAGACAAAAGAACAATCCAAACAATGGACTGAAGCTGAAGGAAGTGCCCCAAAGAAGGCAAAAACAATTCAATCGGCTGGTAAGGTTATGGCAACGGTTTTTTGGGTCTTCAAAGGTATTTTATTGATTGACTATCTGCAAAAGGTTAAAACAATAAATTCAGAGTACTATTGCAACCTTTTAGATCAATTAAATGTACAAATTCGAGAAAAACGTCCTGGCTTACAACACAACAAAATAATTTTTCATCAAGACAACGCACCAGCGCACAAGAGTGTTTTAACAATGGCTAAAATCAACGAATTAAAGTACGAGTTGCTTGACCACCCACCTTATTCTCCGAAATTAGCTCCCAGTGAATTTTACCAGTTCCTAAATCTAAAAAAATCCTTTTTTTCGGAGTTGGTCTCTTTGAAAGCTGTCACTTGATTTATGCTTAGTTTGGTTTGTCATTTCAAAATGAATAGACTTACTTTGGAACGTAGTTTGCAAATCGTGGTTAATGGACCCGATAAAACGAGATGGCCACCAATCCTGATTTTTACAAGAACAATTTGTTCAGCGATGAAGCTTACTTTTGGTTTAAAGGGTACGATAATAACCAAAATTGTCGCATTTGGAGTTATAAAAACCCACAAGCCATTGTTAAGACGCCGAAACGTCCTCAAAATGCCACTGTTTGGTGTTCTCTATCGGCAGGGGAAATCATTGGTCCTCAATGCTGATGTTAAAGCACTTGAATACCCCGGGAGTAGAGTACATGACCAAAGTGCTCAATCTGTCGCTAGCCACTCACTTAGTTCCCGATGCCTGGAAAATGGGCAGAGTGGTTTCGCTACTGAAGGCAAAGACGCAAGTAAAGGAGATTCGTACAGGACGATCTCCATGCTTTCACCAGTAGCAAAGACGCTTGAAGCACTGCTCCTCCTAAGTCTGATCGAACACTTTCCTTGTGCTGATCATCAGCATGGATTCCGCAAGCAGCACAGCACAGCACAACTGCTTTACACGCCATCACCACACGTATAAGTCGCGGCCTTAACCAGAACAAGCCTAACGACAGGACGGTTTTCGTGGCTCTTGACCTCACAAAAGCCTTCGACACGGCCAGTCATGCCACTCTGTTCGAGAACATTGAAGAAACTTCCCTTACGCCCAGTTTGAAACGTTGGGTCGTAAACTAAATGTGTGGGCGCCAGTCGTATCTAGAATTTAGAGATGGAAAGTCGAAGCCCGTAAAGTTAAACAAGGAGTTTCCCAGGATGGAGTGATATCCAGGGCTCTGTTAAATCTCTACCTCTCTAAACTCCCTGCACCACCAGACGGCGTTGAAACTGTGTCGTACGCTGACAATTGCACAATTCTGGCGTCAGGACCTAAAGTGGATGACATATGCGAGAAAATCAACGGTTATCTCACTGACTTAGCACGCTTTTTCACTGCGAGTAATATGAAAATATCCGCCTCCAAATCATCAGCCACACTGTTTACTGCATGGACCGCAGAGGTGCGGTTGTCACTCTATGTAAAAGTCGATGACGTCAACATCCCGACTACCAACTACCCCAAAATCCTTGGGGTCACATTGGACAGCCTTTTTCGATCCTCTGCACAAGATACAGCTATCTGCGATAAGCTTAAAAGGTCCTCAAGTCACAAGGTCCTCAAGTCACTTGCCGGCAGTACTTGGGGAGCCGACAAAAACACCTTGTTGACCTCTGACAAAGCGATAAGTCGGCCTGTAGCAAACTACGCAGCACCTGTATGGTCGGCGAACGTGAGTACGACGCAGTGGAAGAAAATTCAGACTTGCCAGAATGCCGCCCTCAGAACATCAACAGGGTGTCTTCTTATGTCTTCTGAGGAGACGAAGGTCCTTATCGTGCGCAGACACAATTTCCTGTTGTCTAAGCAATACCTGCTAGGGTATTTTCGCAGCAGTCATCTTAACCACCTTCTCTTGGACAGGATGCCTCCGCCCAGGCAGATCAGGTACGATCTTCATGATCTATAGAGAGAGGTGCAGCGGTATAAGAGAGAACCTTTAGTTCATCGAAACTATCAGGCAAGTCTGAACAACATTCACGCCCATGAAGTCGCAGCATTATCCAGCTACCGTGTGAATGTAGTGCTAGGGGAGGGGATGCTCCCCTAGCATTTCACCTGAGGAGAAGGTACTACCTCGGCAGACGCGCGTGGTTCTGGCGCAGCTGAGATCTGGATGGTGCAGCCGCCTCAATTCTTACTGGGCACAATTTGATGCTAACGTTCCGGACATCTGTCCCGCCTGCCATCAGGGACCACCTGATGTGCTGCACCTCTTCAATTGTCCGGCCAAGCCCACCTAGGTCTCTGTGGACGCACCCAGTTCAAATGGCGCGTTTCCTCCACCTGGATATCGATAAATCTATGATAAATATATGGTTGTTACAACAACAACAACATTGGTCCATATCTCTTCAAAAATGAAGCCGGTCATAATGTAACAGTCAATGGGAAACGCTTTGGAGCCATGATTAATGACCTTTTCGTGCCTGAATGTTGATGGATAGAGTATGAGGATGATGGAGAATGTTAAGGTGAACGACCTTTGGTTCTCACAAGTCGGCGCTACATGACATACAGCCGACGAAACATCCAATTTATTGAAGGGAACTTTTGGTGATCGCCTTATCTCGCGTCGGGGGCCTGTGGTGTGGCCTCCAAGATCGTGCGATTTAACACAGCTTTCTGGGGTTATGTGAAGTCGCTTGTCTACGCAGGTAAGCCCGACACGATTGACGCCTTGTAATTGAATATATGGCGCGTTATTGCTGACAAACGGGCCCAAATGCTGCAAAAAAGCTGCATTCATTCGAGCTAGCCTCGGCGGTCACTGGCCCGACATCATTTCAAAGCATAATGGCAAACTCTTATCTTTATAATAAAGCTAAATTCTTGGCCATACGAGGGCCAAGCCAGGCGCCATCTGACATTTGACATTTTTTAGCATAAACGTACTCAGAACGTTTTGACGT
Organism: Hydrotaea diabolus; assembly: GCA_963513945.1. Taxonomy (NCBI): domain Eukaryota; kingdom Metazoa; phylum Arthropoda; class Insecta; order Diptera; family Muscidae; genus Hydrotaea; species Hydrotaea diabolus. Next base: position 21,723,245 of record OY740717.1, read on the forward strand.
GCGACCATCATTTGTGTTGTTTCCAGTGACCTAAAACAATCAATTTGGCAAAAAAAAATGGAATTAACTCGTGAACATTTTCGTGTGATCATTTTTTACAACTTTCGACGCGGATTGTCACGACAAGAATGCATCGATAAACTTAAATCTTAGCATGGCGATAAAGCACCATCCTATAGCACTGTGAAAAACTGGTTTAATGAATTCAATCGTGGCCGACGCTCGCTCAAAGACGAAGGTCGTGAAGGTCGTCCAAAAACGGCCGTTGTGCCAGAGAACATTGATGCCGTGCGTGAACTTATAATGCAAGGTCGTCATGTGACATACCGTGAGATAGAGGCATCCTGGGGCATTTCTTTCACCAGCATACATTCGATATTGCATATGAACACCTGGCCGTGAAAAAGGTTTGTTCTCCTTGGATGCCGCACAATTTGACAAGTGCTAAAAAAAGGCTCGTGTCGATTCGTGCGAAGAAATTTTGAATCGATCACGGTGCTTCAAAAAACTTTTATATGATCGTCACAGGTGACGAATGATGGATCTATAAGTATGAGCCCGAAACAAAACAGCAATCGACCGTGTGGTTCTTCGAAGACGAGGCAATTCCAACGAAAGTTGTTCGTGGAAGAAGCACTTCGAAGCAAATGGTCGCCTGTTTCTTCGGCAAAACTGGTCATGTGGCGACTGTTCCGGTAAAGCAACGTAGGACGGTCAATTCTGAGTGGTACACCTCATTTTTTTTTTAATTCATAATAATGCAGACGTTCTTCTTTTTGGGGCTACTTTCACAAACAATTATCAGAATTGAGTCCCGAATCATATGTTGTACTGTGTAATGCAAGTTCGTCAAGAGACATACCGTGAGATAGAGGCATCCTTGGGCATTTCTTCCACCAGCATACATTCGATATTGCATGAACACCTGGCCGTAAAAAAGGTTTGTTCTTCTTGGATGCCGCACAATTTGACAATCGCTCAAAAAAAGGCTCGTGTCGATTGGTGCAAAGAAATTTTGAAAAAATACGATCACGGTGCTTCAAAAGATCGTCACAGGTGACGAATCATGAATCTATGCGTATGAGCCCGAAACAAAACAACAATCGACCGTATACGTTTTTGAAGACGAGGCAAATCCAACGTAAGTTGTTCGTGGAAGAAGCACTTCGAAGCAAATGGTCGCCTGATTCTTCGGCAAAACTGGTCCTGTGGCGACTGTTCCGTTAGAGCAACGTAGGAGGTCAATTCTGAGTGGTACACCACAATTTGTTTGTCTAAAGTCTTTGGAGAAATTCGCAAAACGAACTAGAGAAGGCGAATTATTGTGCACCATGACAAAGCGAGCTCTCTTATATCGGCTCAAACCAGCGCCATTTTGACCGGCCAAAACGTCGAATTAATGGATCATCCGCCGTACAGCCCTGACTTGGCACCTAATGACTTCTTTTTATTCCCGCTTATCAAGAAAAAAATGGGTGGTCAATGATTTTCGTCGCCAGAAGATGCTGTTGAAGCGTTCAAAAACCATGTTTTGGAGGTGTCTTAATTGGAGTGGAAAAAGTGCTTCGACAATTGGTTTGAGAGCATGCAAAAGTGTATAAAGCATGCTGGAGAATACTTTAAAAACAATTTTTTTTAATGTTAAATATTCGCATTTTCATTATTAGGCCATAAATATGTATATGTGATAGCGCATAGAGAAAGGGACCTAAGGGTAAAAAAAAATCAGTTTTCACTTTTTTTGTTTTTTTTTTGATGTGGACAACATCTGAGCATCGAATGAGACTGATCCCATGCCCCAAAAGTGTTCCCTCCCAGATATATGCGCGTTTTATGAAAGTGATGGTACACCCAAGATACACGTATTTTAATCTTAAAAATGACTCTGCTGAACAAAACAGGTTTTTACCCTTAGGTCCCTTTCTATTTTGCGCGTCACATATAGCAGCACTCGTATTATCAAATTATATGCGTTTTGTTTCTTCTTGAAAACCACACGTCTGCAAAAACACCCTTCATTTGAATACTGCAAATATGTTGCATACACCCTAGTGTTCATGGTGGCTTACAAATATGTTGCATACTTTTAGGCTGGCAAAAAATTAGCTTCTTTTTGGTTTGAAGCAAACAATTTTCTTAATACCGTGAAATGTAAGGAATTCTATGTTAAGCTCGTTTGTTTTATTTCGGTCTGTTGCTTTTACACATTGAACAGGGATTAACCGGCTCAAGGCCTCGTATTTTCGTGGGCAATTGTGTGAAGAAAACTTGAAAAGTAAGGTTTACAACAGTAGTTCTCATTCGTTTGGGGAGAGCCTGGCCTTATAGAGTTCGGTTTTACTTTCAACAATTGCAGCAAGGCTGTCTGAGGAGGATTGTCACGGACCCGAAATAATGATAAAAGTAGTGTCCAGCCACGAAAAGCAATGTCACTTTGTCATTTTGTTAAAAACTGGTTTTCTATTTAAATATAGAAGCAAGAGGTCTTGAGCCGGTTAATCCCTGCTCAATGTGTAAATAATTCTAGTTTTCCTGTGATCATTTGGAAATTTAAAGCACTGCAGCCAATGTTGAGGGACATTGTCAGCAAGTAGGCACATCATTCGGATTTCATAGGGTGGATAGGTGGTTGAGACGGGGGAGGGTCGTTGTGAGATCCTTTTTATTTGAAAGTTTTACCTTATCATCTTAAGGTTTTGTAAAAAGTTTGAACATGATTTTTTTTTTGGCACAACCTGATGCAAGACGCAATTGTAAGCTGTTGTCGTAGTTGGCGTTTTGTTGTTGTTGCTGTTGTATGATTTGGTATCGTAACTGCTGCTGATTGCGTAACGTAATCCTTAAACGTGTTGTATACGAAATGTTTTTACTACGATACAATACAATACAGATGTGTACACGCACACAAACACACAAGCTGCCAGTCAGATACAGACAAAACAACCTTGTCTTTGTACTAAATTGATGTACACAAACAAATGCATACACACGCACACACTCTCGCACCGAAACATATTCGAAGACACTGTGAAGAGATAAAGAAACGCTCGCATACCTAGAAAAGCATGTCCATAACAACACTCACACGCACACACACTCGTACAAATACGTGTAGAATAGCAAACATTTCTTGTTTTGTGTCCTTTTTGGATATTTTTCCCCCCACGTCTTTTTTTATTTCTTTTGTTCGGCGGCTTTTAGAGAGCACAAGACGAAAATAGCATAGAAAGCAGACGTACGCATAGCCATAGAGGCAAACATAAATACATACGCATACTCGTACATCCCGAGCATAAACGTAAAAATACGTTTTTATACCCTACAATGCGAGTACAAACAAATGCTAGCACTAGTGGTAGATTAGCTAGTCAAACAAGTGTTCTGTGGCGGCGGCGACGGCGGCTGGGGGAGGTTAGGCATACTCATGCATATGTCCATCACATCGGAATTGATCTGCCCCTTAAGAGATCCTGAGATGACTCGAAGGACCACACACAATGCACATAATCTGTAATTGCTTGACAGCAGATTAGTTCAACAGGAAATGTTTGGGGAATTTCTTTCATTTGTAGGCATAATTGAATGACCTCCCCGGTGGATGATCACAACAACAATATCAAGAGTTGGCTCGAAGGACCACTTAGTTATGATGAGAAATTCTTTGGTTCGGCAAATGTATTCCTTTTCTTCTAACTTAGCTATGAAAATATGCCACAGTGGTTGTACTGAATAAGGAAACCGAAAAAAAACCAAAAAATGTCATCCGACAAAAACAATTAAAGGGTGGGCCATTAAAAAGTATAAATGTGAATCGGCTGTAAAAAAAATACTACAATTTTTTTCAAATTTCAGGTTTTGTTGGAAAGGGGCGTTTTCACTTCTCCCAATGGGCTGAAGAAACATTGTTTTTGCTTTAGAATTCTCTTCTATTTGTAACTCAAATTCTGAGATGAGAAAGAAATCAAAAGGAATAATCATTGGGCATGCTTTGATGCAATATTTTTGTTATGTTAGCTAACACATTAGTTCTTAAAAATGGGTCGCGGTGTTCACTCAACTGAAGAAGAGAAAAAAATAATAAAAAAAAATTAATAAATGAAGGAAACAAATTTCAAATATTATGAATTGCTCAAGAAACAAAGTTTTAATGCAATTCATTCAACAATTACTATGGAAAATAGAGGAAGGAAGTGAAAAACGTCATCTCGGTTAGATAAACATCTAGTCCTTTATGTCCTCCAAAGAAATGCAACAGAGTTTAAATGCACCAGTTTCAAGTCGGACAGTAGGAAACAGACTTATGGACGAAGGATTAATGGGTAGAATCCCAAGGAAAGTACCTTTGCTGAGCAAAAAAATATAAAAAATAGGGTTATTTTCGCCAAGCAGTACCAACACCGTACAAATTGGAAAAATGTACTTTGGTCAGACGAAACAAAAATTAATTTGTTTGGTTTTGACGGAAAAACTTACGTTCGTCGACCCAAGAACAAAGAATATAATCCTAAGTACACCAAAAAGACTGTGAAACATAAAGGCGGGGGGTCAATGATGGTCTGGGCTGTTTTTCTGTATCTGGTGTTGGTCTCATTTTCTGGATTAGGAACAAGATGTGTGATGTAGATTATGTTAACATTGTAAGGAACCAAATGCATCCTTATGCCGAGGAAGAAATGCCACTCAAGTGGCAATATATGCAAGATAACGACCTAAAGCACTCTTCCAGACTAGCTAAAACTTGGTTCCAAGAGAATAGTGTACCGATTCTGCAATAGCCATCTCAAACTCCGGACCTAAATCCCATTGAACACCTATGGGGCGTCTTTAAAAGCAAAATTGGACACAAAAGGTAAAAAATTTGAATGAATTATGGGAAAATGTAAAAAACGCTTGGTACTCCATATCGAAGGAAACATGCTCAAATATTGTGGAATCTACGCCCCGCAGATGCCAAGCAGTGATAAAGGCGAAAGGATCTACCACTAAGTATTAGCAATTTAGTTCCATTACAACAAAAAAAATATTTTTAAGTTAAACTTTTTATGCCGTCCCTATTATTTTTTCCAATTTCCAATTTTTTGTTTATTTTATGGGTAACCAAATTTGATTTTGACTTTTTTTGTTAGCGTCAATGAAGTACTTAACGCTTTTAATTTAATTCACATCAATATTGAAATATTGTAGAAAAAATAAAAAAATATAAGAAAAAAATACATGCCCCTATTATTTTTTCCATCACTGAAAATTTAAAAAGTTTAATGGCCCACCCTATAGTAAATATACTAAATCGGCTTAGAAGCAAACACGTTCCCCTTCAAAGCACTCGGAAAAAATTACACCTTTTCGGATATTTGCTCAATAGAGGGCGAATATACAGGGTGGCGCACATATCGTGCTAGAAAAATAAAACGTAATCATTTTTTTCTGTGTGAGCAATCGGCAAATGTGACGCGCAAAATAGAAAGGGACCTAAGGGTATAAACCAGTTTTGTTCAGGAGAGCCATTTTAAAGATTTAAATACGTGTATCTTTGGTGTACCATCATATTATTATTGCCGTGACCATATTAGTAACCATATTTTTTCTTTGCGTGTATAGCCAGACCGGGTATGGCAGAGCTCCAACTAAAATTTTCCAACAAATAACATTTTCCGCTGGCCCCAAGGTCACCGGACCTGAGGTGTACAAGAGGTGTACAAAACGAAGCCAAGAAATTTGAATGAATTAAAGAAGTACATTAAAACAATAATTGAAGCGATCCCAACTCCAACCCATCAGGCCGCAATGAAAAATTTCCTAATCAAAAGTCGCATATGCGTGGATGAGCATGGAGGCCATTTACGGTCTATCATCTTTAATCCCAATTAATCACACAAATACGTCCAAATACGCCAAGAAGAAATTGAGTCCGCGAATAATTTCATTCCAGCGTTACATAGACCAATAGTCATGCATTGAAATTCAAAAAGTCTTAATGGCGTGATAATGACAGTTTCTGGTACGATTTCAGGTGCCACAGGAATCTGATTGTACACGCAGAGAAAAGATATGGTTACTATATGGTCATCGTAACAATAACATGTTCTCTACAATAATAGCAAAGTCGTCGCAACCAAAGTATTGTTTTTTGAACTTCATTTTGGCAACAGTGTGATTGCGGCAATATTAATATTGCTGAAATGTAACAATAGTATTATTGCCAAATTTAGAAATGAAAATATGATTGTATCAATCATAAAAACATGGTTGGTGCAACAAAAGCATTGTTTTTTAAAATTTACGTTAACAATAATATGACTATGGCAATCATACCGTATGGTTACGACTATGAACATAACAAAATAGGTTTTATAGAACATATATATGTGTGTGTGCGTATCTTTTTTTTTGATACACAAAAAAACACACACACACACACACACACAATACAGTGCATGGTTGTTGTCCATTATAAAAAACAACAACAATCGGAAGGTAGCCAGCAAACCAAACCTACAGAATTCGGTGAGAATTCTGTACGACAATCGGCAAAATGTTCCGATTTCGGATCAGAATTCTTAGCGAGTTCGTAACGAAAAACATATGAAAGGGTTGACACTAATTCTTAACTACATCTCTGAGGGAATTCTGGTGTTTAAGCCGACATTTCGAACCGATTTCTGAACTGTTGTCTTAGGAAATTCGAAAGGAAATTTCTATTTGTCGTATTGAATTCTGAACTAATTCTAAACGACTTCGGTCAGATTTCTGGCATTAAGTCTTATTAAATTCTGATGTTTTACCGACATTTCGAACCGAATTCTGCACGAATTCTGAGCTTATGTCATGGTAAATTCTGAATGTAAACAATCAAAAAGAAGAAAATATTTTTGTTCTACAAAAAAAAAAGTTGTAAAAGTTCAAAAAGCGTTCGGAAAGACTTTTAGCAGGGGTGTCTGCAGTTTCGGAGAGCGCCACCTTGCTATAAGTATAATAATATCGCAAACAATAATTTTGATGTAACTATCTTGTGTGGCTATACACTTAAGGGCAATCAGTTTTGCATTTAACGAGAACTGCCGGCAGTAGAGTTTTCCTCCGAACACAATAAAAATCCCTCGCACCAATTCGGTCAGAATTCTGTACGATAATCGGTAAATATTTTCCGAAAAAAATATGAAGCAAATAAAAAAAGTTTTAAACGAACAGACTACCTTAGATAAATCGTTTAGAATTCGTTGCGAGTTCATTAAGAGAAGTCTGATAAAAAAATTAATAAAAAATCCAACAGACAAATCTCACAGAATTCGGGCCGAATTCGTTCAGATATTTCGGAACATAATAAATAAAAAATTCTCAGACAAATCGAACAGAATTCGTAACTATTGCGGTACGAATTCTCGATAGAGTTCAGATATTGTTCAGAATTGTGTGATATCAGACATTGTCGACAAATTTGGTTTACTGGGTAGTTTGAGGGATTTATATTGTGTTTACTTTCCTCGGCGAAATACTCAAATCTGGCTATGAACTAATTGCAACGCAACTTTAAATAACTTGTTTGATAAACATCTCTATTTTTGAATAACAACATTACCCAATCCTAAAAAATAATTTTGGGAATCACAGTATGGTTGAGTGAATCATACTATGGTTGTAGTAATATAAGCATGGTTGAGTGTGAATCATACTATGGTTGTGGGGATCATAGTATGGTTGCGTGTGTATCGTACTATGGTTGTGAGGATCATACTATGATTGTATGAGATACATACTATGATTGTGAGGATCATAATATGGTTGTGGAGATAATAGTATGGTTGAGTGTGAATCATACTATTGTTGTGAAGATCATAGTATGGTTGTGGAGATCATAGTATGGTTGAGTGTGAATCATACTTTTGTTGTGAAGATCATAGTATGGTTAAGTGTGAATCATATTATGGTTGTGGGAATCATAGTATGGTTATGTGTGAATCATACTATTGTTGTAAGGAACATAATATTATTGTGCCACAACCATATACCCACCAATATTGTGATCCTCTTCGAATATTGTCACCCCAACCATACTTTTTTTCCTGCGTGTAGGCTCCAACGAGATCTATGGTAGAAAATATGCTCTTACCACTTATTCCAAATCCAAAATCATGGATATGCGGCAGTTCATATCTATCGGGATTAGTGATGGCATTCAACCGTTGATAACACAAAAATTAACTTTTGAGCTCTCCTATAGACAAAACCAACTGATCCTTATGTAACATGATCTCCTGAGTTCGAATTGAGTGTCTATTCGTTTTGTCTTATCACGTACAGTTTACAAGATATTGTGCTTTCACTGTAAGAACGAGATTTAAAATTAAGCATGTAATATTTTTTTTTAATTAGCCAACACTCAGGGGTTTTCCCCTATATGAGGGCGACCGAAAAACTAACTGGCCTGGCATTTTCTGTTTTACTATCAACTTTTTTTTTTGTTTTTTAAAAGCAATCTTTTATAAGCCATCTGTCAAAATTCCCGAAATATTTAATGATTATTTTCTTGGTTACAGGTGATTGAAGTAAACAAGTTTTATAATTTTTGAAAAATGGAAAATAAAGAGTTTCGTGCGGTAATTAAACACTTTTATATGAAAGGTTATACGCCACAATCAATCAGAGATGAATTGGATTCTGTTCATGGTGATAATGCACCATCACTCCACCGTAAAATCCTGGGTTCAACAATTTAAAATGGGTCGTTCAAGTACGGAAGATGAACAACGCTCTGGAAGACCGAAAACTGCTACTACTATTGAAAACATTAGAAAAATATTCAATGATGTGACTAAAGATAGACGAATAAAGCTCAGAGAACTTTGCTGATATTGCTAAAATACACGAAAAACAAGTTTGGAGTATTTTACATGATGAACTCCACATGAAAAAGCTATCCGCAAGATGGGTGCCGCGTTTGTTGACTTTGCCCCAAAAAATCGTCCGTTGGGCCAATTCCGAGGAGCTTTTAGCGATTTATAAGCGTAATCCAATAGAGTTCTTGCGCCGATTCATAACTGTTGATGAAACATGGATCCATCACTACATCCCAGAATGCAAAGAACAGTCAAAACAATGGATAGAAGCTGGTAAAAGTGGTCCCAAGAAGGCGAAAACTGTTAAGTCAGCAGGAAACGTAATGGTCACAGTATTTTGGGATGCAAGGGGTATAATATTTATTGATTATCTTGAGAAAGGAAAAACTATAAATAGTGAATATTATTGTGCATTATTGGATCGGTTGAGTGAAGAAATCAAGATAAAACGACCGCATTTAGGGAAAAAAGAAGTTCTTTTTCATCAAGATAATGCTCCTTCACACACAGCATTTTTAACTCAACAAAAACTGGCCGAATTACGATTTGAAATTGCTCCGTATCCACCATATAGTCCAGATTTAGCTCCTTCTGATTATTTCTTGTTTCCAAATTTAAAAAAAATTCTCGGTGGCAAAACATTTTCGTCCAATAGCGAGGTTATTGCTGAAACTGAGGCATATTTTGAAGGTCTTGAAAAATCTTATTTTTCGGATGGAATTAAAAAACTTGAAAAACGTTTGATGAAGTGTATTGAGTTGGAAGGAGATTATGTTGAAAAATAAATAATAATAATTCCAAAAAAAACGGTTCTTTTTATGTTAGGCCAGTTACTTTCGCGGTCGCCCTCGTACATGCAATGCATTGCGTTGGTCGTTGGAAAGCAAGGGCTCGAAGGGGGAAAAGAGGGATTAATGTGCCGAACATCCTCACGTTAGGAATAAGACCACGAATGTCTGAAGAACACACACCATGAAAGTAACGATAGAAGAGTGACACGCAACCCACATTCCGACTATGCTCAAGGTCCAGCAGCTCCAAGGATGATTTTGGAGCACCTGCCCATATATGGGAGTTGTATTCCATCTTTGGCCTGATGTAGGTTGTATAGATATCGAAAAGATCAGAAGGAGTGAAATATTTCTTACACCGCCTTAGAAGTCCTATACACTTGAGTGCTTCTTTCGACACCTCGAATACATGCCTCGCCCAACGAGCGTCACATTGTATTTGCATGCCCAGAACATCAAGAGCTTCTGATTGTTCGCCATACATACCATCGATAGATAATGACGACACTGTTGGGTCAGTGAATCGCTGGTGAGACAACAAGCAGCACTGTGTCTTATGCGCATTAAAAGCTACTCTATTCACTCGACCCCAGTCTGAAATGGCCAGTGAATCCCGTGAATCGCCTTTTGTATTTAATATCTTGAAGACTCGGCCTACGGTAGAATGAATATTAATGACAGAGGTTACTATCATCTGCGAAAGAGTAGATTGGATTCACAGTCTGACCCAAAAGATCATCAATGAAAAAGAGAAATAATGAGGGAGAGAGGACAGAGCCTTGTGGCACACCTGCGGTCAGCCTATGTTTATTGGATGAGAACCCATCTACAACAACTCGTATAGTGCGATCTCTAAGAAAGCTCGATATAAATCGAGCAAATGTATTACCGACACCAAAAGCGATCAGCTTTGATAAGAGTGCACAGTGCCAGACTCTATCAAATGTCTTGGATATATCCAGAGCCACGACCTTACTCTCACCAAACTGGTGGATAGACCGACTCCAGCTTTCCGACAGGAAAGCCATTAGGTCTCAAGTAGAGTGATTTCTACGGAAGCCATACTGACTGAGGATAAGGAAATCATCGGCATCGGCATACTCGTATAAAAAAGGTCTTACCATATGAAACAGGCGATTGACTAAGAAAATCTGATATCTGTACCTGTTCGTAATGGAGCCCAAATCTTTTGCCGTAGAGCAAGACTGAGACTTAACTGGGATGGCCCTACCACAACAAACTTAGAAATGTACAGGGTGGGCCATTAAAAATGTTAAATTTGAATCAGCTATAAAAAGAGAACTGATAATTTTTTCTGTTTTTTTTTCTTTTGGAAAGGTGCGTTTTCGCTTCGCCCAGTGGTCTGAAGATTTTTTGGCAGGAGATGAAGAATTTACCGACAAATCTTGCTTCCAGATGAAGCTCATTTTTTTCTCGGCGGCTATGTCAATAAGCAAAATTGCCGCATAGGGGGTTTAGAGAAACCCAACACACGTGACAATTTAGATGCCAATGCATCCACAACGAGTCACTGTTTGGTGTGGATTTTTGGCTGGCGGCATCATTGGTCCATTTTTCTTCGAAAATGAGCATCAAGCCGCCGTTACCGTCAACGACGAGCGTTACCGCGCCATGCTCAAGGAATTTTCGTTTCCAAAAATTCAACTGAATGACATGGACGACATTTGGTTTCAACAAGACGGGGCCACATGTCACACGTCCAACGCAACAATCGATGTTTTCGAAAATCGAATAATCAGCCGCCTCGGAGCTGTGATTTGAGCCCGTTAGAGTGTTTGCTATGGAGAGACATTAAAGATAAATGTTACGCAAAGCATCCAGAGACAATTAAAGTTTTGAAATATAAAATCAAAGTTGCCATTGAAGAATGTCGACCCGAAACAATCGAAAATGTACTGAAACATTGGGTTAATCGGATGAGGAATTTTTGTTTCCAAAAATTCAACAGAATGACATGGACGACATTTGGTTTTAACAAGAATAACATTGAAGAAATTCGACCCGAAACAATCAAAAATGAGCTGAAAAATTTGGTTGATCGGATGGGGTGCCGAGCCAATTGTGGTAGTCATATGAATGATATTTCATATGAAGTTCAACCTTTCCAATGAAACCAGAAATTAAAAAAATTATAAGTACATTCAAATTTTAAATTGCCCACCCTGTATTTTAAATCAGCTTCATTCCAGCGCCCAAATTTGTAGCCACAAACAGACTCTGGTCTTCAACAAGGATGAGCAGATAATAAGCACAAGCCCAATAAAAAGGCCTTCACATATGGCAAAACGGCTATCGGTTAAGTTTAAGGAAGGCCCACCCAAATCCGCCGCTGGTTTTTGGTCGAGTCGTATCAGCGCATGTACTACCATTTAAGTGCGTATATTTTTTTAGTCTAAAAGTCCTTTCTATTCTTCTTTTGGTGGTTTTTTCTTTTGTCTTTCTCTCTTTGTCTGCTTGTTGTCTTATGCTGCCACTGTCGTGGTTGTGGCTGCGGCTGCCATTGCCCCTGTTGTATGTTTAGGCTATTTGGCTTAATATTTTTGAAGTATGGCCATTATTTTCTAAGGTTATTGTTATTGCTACTAATTTTTCTTATTGCACCGCCCGATACTCTGAAGCCCAGGGGCACCGCCGGGCGCTCTTTATGATTGTTAGATTTAACAAAAATAGAACACAGACTCAATTTTGCATGCTGCCAGCATAGACCTAACGAGGCATGGACTCATCGGCATCATTCGAAGGCGAAACTATTCAAAGATGCTTTCTTTTGGGCTCATCTACTCGTAAGTGAATTGTTGGTTTGTTGTTGGTCCTGCATTGGTTATCCTTATTATTATTGTGGTTTTTTGCCATTAGCCTTCGTTTGATGGCATCCCGGAAACCAATGTATGTCTTTGTGTTATTGAGTCCATTATTCATGGTGACCCATTATTCATTGTGTTCGTTAGTGTAGTGTAGTGTACATCTGCCTTTGAGATTAAATCATTAATGTCCTGTTTTCGATAAATCAAACACAAAAATGCGATCTATTAAAAAAACTAATTTATAGAAATGGCGATGGATCTCAGGTCTAAGGTATGTACTTTCAAAAAAGAAGCTGAAAAGTAATTGGCTTAGACTGAGATAAATCGAAGACACTGAGCAACCTATAAATTCAAACTAAATGGCTTACAAAAAATTACTTCCATCATATGTGAGAGACTACGAAACAAACTTGGAAACTGCTTCTATCTCTTCAGATTTGTTCAAAATCTTTTGCCTCAAAATAAAACCAGACCTCAAAACGGATAGGCAAAATCATCGGCATACTGTATCAATGATTATAAAACAGGAAATTGGCTTAGAAAGTCTGCTATTTGTACATGTTTGTACTGGAACCCAAATCTTTTCCCGTAGAACAAGACTGATCACCGGCATAAGCACATAAGAAGGCTCTACCACATAGATGAGAGAATCGATTTCAAAAGCCTGCTATCTGTTCTGATTTATTCCAGCGCCCAACTGATTAAGATAGAATGGGAACTGGGCCTGAACAGGAATAAGCAAATCATCGGCTTAAGCGAAGGAGGTCTAACCACCTGCATATGTGAAATGCTTTAGAAAGTCTGCATCTTTTAATATTCTTCCTGGAGCCCATATCCTTAAAGGCAAACTTAAATTGGGCAACAGCAAGGATAAGAAAATCAATACCACGACAGCCGGTTCTACGGACCGGATTGGCCCAAAGTTGCTGCTACAACAAATCATCCAGCATTGACACATAAAGGAGCATAAAAGAGGACATTTTACATAAAACCGGGAAATGACTTAGCTTGTCTTTTGGTATCAGTTCGGATTCATACTGGAGCCCCACCGATACTGGATAAAAAACAACAATCGACTTAAAACACCATAATGACTTATGGTCTCACAACATGGAAACGCGGCAGTACTTAAAAGTCTGTTTTCTTTCCTAGAGTCGTCCTAGAGCCCAAATTTTTAAGCACAACAACAGTGGCCCACAACTTGCATCAACGGCTTAAGCGCATTAAGCAGCTTAAATGAAAAACAAGTGGACAAATAGTGTTCGGCCTAGTTTATCTACCCTCCATCATGGAATCCGGTCCAAAATGAACATGTATTCAAGGAGGCGTGTCACTTAGAGTGTCGAAAACCGACACCGAAAATCGATATTCCGGTTTTTTGTCTTTTAAGAATGGAGGTACTTTTTAAGAATGGAGTCCTAAAGCCCAAATTTTCAACAGCCCGATGAATAACATGTGGACAAATTATGTTTGGCCTAGCCCCTATACCCTCCATCATGAAAGCCGGTCCTACTATATGAAAATATAGTCAAGGAGGCATGTCGCAGAACGCTTTTCCATCAGGGCGGGTTTGTTTCCCTTGGGCCACCTTGGTGTGATGGAAGTGTGTACGACTATCATTAGAGGAAACTCAGGTTCAATCCCGTTTAAAAATATCTAATAATATTTCAACGGTGGGTTTCCACCTCGTAAGTATTAGAGATTTATCTCTAAGCCATGTTCAAATTCCTTTATAAAATGTGTAAGCCATTCGGAGCAGGCGTTAAATATAAGGTACGGGTTGGTTAGTATACAAATTGAATCATACGCAGTTTACTGATTTGAGAGAAGGTTTCCCTTTTTCCACAATGGGATGTTGTGGGACTTAAGTAAGTATGGGTAGTGTTTCTTTCCCTACCAACAACATATATTCTAACTATTATCGCCATATCGGTATAAGTTCACGAGAAATGGCAATTGCTATGTTCAGGGTTGTATGGGCGGTGTAACGCCCTCTTATCCACATTGAACACAACAAAGACTATAATAAAACGCACATCATGCTGGTTTCATTCTGTTAAAATCTTATACCGATCGTTCCATTACTTTGGCCATAAAAGCGTTTTTTAAAGTGGTGTGGCACCGCCCACTTTTACACCAGATGGTGTTTCAAGTCAGGCCAATATCGTGTGTTCTGGATATCATCGTAATATCTCTAACATTTCATGAGATACTGTTTTCTTGAGATCAGGGTCGTAAGGCCCTGGGCCACGCCCCATCCAAAAAATTGGATCATCCCGCGTGCAATTTTAACAAAACACATTCTTTAAAAATATCCTAGTCATTGATTTCATTCTGTAAAATTGAGTGCATCGATGAACTTAAATCTTTGTATGGCTATGAAGCACCAACCTATAGCACTGTGAAAAACTGGTTTAATGAATTCAATCGTGGCCGACGCTCGCTCAAAGACTAAGGTCGTGAAGGTCCAAAAACGGCCATTGTGCCAGAGAACATTGATGCCGTGCGTAAACTGATAATGCAAGGTTGTCATGTGACATACCGTGATATAGAGGCAGCCTGGGGCATTTCTTCCACCAGCATACAGTCGATATTGCATATGAACACCTGGCCGTAAAAAAGGTTTGTTCTCGTTGGATCCCGCACAATTTGAAAATCGGTCAAAAAAAGGCTCGTGTCGATTGGTGCAAAAAAAAATTGAAAAAATACAATTGCGGTGCTTTAAAAGACAGGTGACGAATCATGGATCTATGCGTATGAGCTTGAAATAAAACAGTAATCGACCATGTGGGTCTTCGAAGACGAGCCAAATCCAACGAAAGTTGTACGTGGAGCATTTCGAATCAAATGGTCGCCTTTTTCTCCCTTTCCCCTTTCCCTTTCTATTTTGCGCGTCACATATAAGTATATTTCAGGGTTCAGGTCAATTCGTCGACCAACGACACACTTTAAATGTGCACTTACCTACGTCGTTTCCTTTGTAAATAAACCGCTTTGGTCAGACTGTGTACTTGCACTGTTTCGGAAATTCAGAACTACGCCAAATGCCTACTTTAGGCTAGTTCCAGCTTTGCATATCATGGAGCATAAAAATAGGTCGTCCCTCTGATAACCTCTCATTGTGTTTGGCGTAAACATATTTTCTATTTTATAATCAATGATTGCGTTTTTATTCGGTATTTGGTATATGAAGGCAATATGTTCAAAATCTAGCTTAAACCGCTTCAAATAATTGATGGGGTCATACAAGCTGAGATCAACTAGCACTGGCGCGGTGATAAGCGATAGCACCATATGTACCATGTGTTTATTTGCCACTAAAATGAAACGTAACAGAGTTTGAAGCCGCTATGAAATTATCGGTGCCTTAAATGTCGGCTGCCTTTCTAAATACACAAACCAAAGAGGGGCGTTTATACTAAAATTTCCCATTATGTTTGCAAATACCTTGAAATATTGGTCCAAGGTTATATGAAATGTAAATCGTAAAATTTGTAGACGACATAGCCATGTACGTCCGTAAGTAAGAATTACCCTAGAATCCTAAAATTTTGGGATTAATGAGACCAGGGAGAAACGTTTTCCTTTAAGAGACTAGCGATACCTCGGGAAAAATTACACTTTTGAGTACTTGCTTAACAAAAGCTGGCTGAGATGAGGGCGGTTCTTATGTTCAAAAGAAGGACGAACAATAAATAAAGGTGTATGGGAAATTTAAGCCGGTTACAACTTCAATTATTCCGCCGAGGTCGCGTTTTTCCGCATTGAAACGATTTGCCATAATCCCCCCTCATTTATACTTTTAGTTAAAGAGTTGATTATTGTTTTAGCATACTTTCAGGCTCATGAGGTCGCGGCGGCGGTGATCCATAATGTAAGTTTTATTGCTAAGTGTTGTGTTGTTCTTGGTTATTTATAAGGGTTTCAAGATTTTACAAACGGCATGGCAAACATCCTTTGGGGTAGTTTAAAAAAACGAGTTCGATTTCAAACCACTGTGCCAGCCATAGCTTTAAGCGCCACTGTGGAGACATTTTAAAATCTGCCAGATTATAACGATACATCAATTAAATATTTATAAAGTCCAACTTCCTATAAAACTCCTTTCAATAGTGCTCCTGAAAATATGCTCGTCATACTTGTATTTCTTCTTCTTCCCCCTAAAATTATGCAACAGTGTTACACCACGACCATCACCTTCAGCCCTAAAGTATGCTAAAGAAATAATTGTAAAGTACCTAATTGCCTGTTTCCATAATATAGCGCGGCCCATCAAGGCCTAGGGTATACGTTTTTAATGGTCATTACGTATAGACTTCAAGCCATTTTATCACCACCTACTACACTCTGGTCCATATACGAGTACAGTACATGTGCCCGTGCACGCGTAGAATTTTTTAGCTGCCCCCAGTATTTTGCTGTGTTCTCTCTCCCTCGCTCGCTCTACACCACCGAAATGACTTCCTTTATTACGACGTTCCATAAAAATACACAACGTTAATAGCAGAGCGTTATGGTAATGCGGAAAAGGATATAATTTAATTGATTACACATTACACGACGACTAAGATAAGCTGCCGAACCGAACCAAAGCAAACCGAACAGCGCTGAAAGGCAGAAGCAACGCCAGTAAAACCGAAAACACACAACAACAGCAACGTAGGCCAATAAATTTTTAATGAAAAGGTAATAAAATAAAATACCAACAAAAAAAATAACACACACACTCACCATCTAAAACAAAAACCATCGGCTTGTATAACAGAAAGGGCTGAAATATTGGGCTGAGTAGGCAACCCTTTCGTATCACTCCTTTTTGGACAGGTAATTCAATATAATTGGCCGGATTTGCATGAAAATAATACGCGTTTTATTGCTGCTGTTAAAGATACGAGTATTCTCGAAAGTATAGAATGGCCAAATCTTACGTTTTTCCGCATTGATACGATTTGCTATATTCTCCCTTTTTAATACTTTAAGTTTAAGAGTTGATAAATTTTTGTAGTATACTTTTAGGCTCGCGAGTTTTTTAGGCTTGGGACAAGACTATCT
The DNA here is from genome assembly GCA_963513945.1 of Hydrotaea diabolus. Lineage (NCBI taxonomy): Eukaryota > Metazoa > Arthropoda > Insecta > Diptera > Muscidae > Hydrotaea > Hydrotaea diabolus. The sequence goes on from OY740717.1 coordinate 21,740,747, forward strand.
AGAGAAGCGGTGTCCGAAGTCACCTTTGAATTAGCATGAAAGGGGGCTGATGTAGTTGTTTTTTAAACCGCATAGAATGGCCAAAATCTTATTTATTCCGCATTGGGACGTTTTAGCATATTCTCTCTTTTATATACTTTAAGTTTAAGTGTTGATTATTTTTATAGCATACTTTTGGGCTCACCAGTTTATAAGCTTGGGACAAGACTATCTAGAGAAGCGGTATCCGAAGTCACCTTTGAATAAGCATGAAAGGGGGCTGATGTAGTTGTTTTTTAAACCGCATAGAATGGCCAAAATCTTATTTTTTCCGCATATTCTCTCTTTTATATACTTTAAGTTTAAGAGTTGATTATTTGTATAGCACACTTTTAGGCTCACGAGTTTATAAGCTTGGGACAAGACTATCTAGAGAAGCGGTGTCCGAAGTCACCTTCGAATTAGTATGAAAGAGGGCTGATGTAGTTGTTTTTTAAACCGCACGTGATATTGATTTTGATCTTGACGCACCGACACAACTACAGTTGGAAAACCTAGCAATTTTCAAGCGACCGAACTAAGGTCGTCTGCTATTTTTCTCTTGACTTCGACATGGAGTTCCTACATTTCAAAATCGCGAGATGACGGCATAAACTGCGGGGAGAGCGGGATTATTTTCTTAACTACCCGGAACCTGTAAAATCCTGGACGAGTTCCACCGCACTATTACATTGACAAATGAAAACAGGAATTTTGTACGTTCAAAACAACTCTAATTATTCAGACTTCTGATTCAATGTTAACATTTAAAAAAAATCTGAAGGTTAAGAATACTGAAGGCTTAAAACTCAAAGCAATTTACAGAAAAAAAGGCTTTGATTCGAATGAGTCTATCCGTGGATTCGTCATTTAAATGGCAATAACCGCACACAGAGAAAAAATCTGGTAGAAATCGGATTTTTGGCTGGATATTTGGCTACATTGACAGATTTTCTGTTGCAATTGCCAACTTTCGTTCGTGTTGATGGATACATGGTTCGACACATCAGTTAATGGTAACTTAAGGTTGGTTTTCAATCTGGCCACACTTTTTCGGAGTTGGTCTTTTTGACAGCTGTCGCTTGATTTGTGCTCTGTTTGGTTTGCCATTTCATGATGAATAGACTTAATCCGGAACAAAGTTTGAAATCGTGGCGAATGGGCACAAAACGAGATGGCCACCGATCCTGATTTTTACAAGAAAATTTTGTTAAGCTATGAAGCTCACTTTTGGTTGAATGGGTACGTTAATAGCCAAAATTGTCACATTTGGAGTAATAAAAATCCACAAGCCATTGTTGTTAGCTACTGTTTGATGTGCTCTTTTGGCAGAGGGAATTATTGGTCCATATTTTTTGCAAAAATTAAGCCGGCCATAATGTTTCAGTTAATGAGGAACTTGCGCCTGTGGCGTGGCCTCCTAGGTTATGCGATTTAACACCGCCGGACTATTTTTTCTGGGGTTATGTAAGCCCGATAGACGTTTGGAAGAAAATATTCGGCGCGTTCTTGCTGATATACGGCCCCAAATGCAGCAAAAAGTTGTCGAAAGTTGGGCCTCTGGGCTGGAATTTAGTAGCAAACCCATATCTTTAGAACAAAGCTAAATTCTTGGCCGTAACATTAAATTTTATTTCAAATTAGACCGTGGTTCCCAGAATTTACGGACTCCCAAAAATACACTAAGCTGGTTGCCCTCTAAGGCCCATATGCTCTTCAATAAACTCCATGGATATGGGCTCTGTAAATATTTAGTTGGGATTTTAAAAAACTTGACGAAGGAATCGAAATACAACGTAAGGGATTCCAAGCATTTCAAAAGTAAAATTAACGAAATATGTTTTAAAGATGATGAGGTTTCAGTTTCTTTTGAAGTTATTTCTTTATTTCCAAGCATTCCAGTAAATTTTGCAATTAAGACAATTGAATAGAAATGGAACACTATAAGGGAATTTACAAATATTACGAAGGACCTTTTTTTAGAATTGGTGACATTTTTTAAATATAATGAAAAGATATACGAGCAGCGAAAAGGAATGCCAATGGGTTCTCCAGCATTCCCAGTAATAGCCGACATAGTTATGGAAGAGCTTCTAGACACCTCACTAGATAAGATGACATACAAAGCAAAATTATTAACGAAATATGTGGACGATCTATTTGGAATTTTTAAGAAAAAGGGAAATTAAGAACACTTTGGATGTACTCAACTCATTTAACAGACAAATACAGTTTACAATGGAGATGGAACAGGACGTAAAATCACCATATTTAGATTCAATAGTTTGTCGACAAGATCAGTTACTACAATTAGATTGGTACCAAAAACCTACAGCTTCTGGCAGACTTATTAACTTTAGTTCAAAGCATCCTAGACGAGTGATTATTAATAAAGCGACTAACTTTATCAATAGAATTTTAGATATTAGAGACATAGAGTTTCACAAACATAATTTAGTAAAAATAAGAACTATTTAAGGCAAAATGACTTCCCACACAAAACCATCACAGACCTACCTAACAAATGGAAATCAAAATCCAATTCCTCAGTTGTCACCGCAGAACCTGTAACAAAATAAAGTGCAATGGTGACAAGTCCGACATATGCCGAAAGGCTAAACTAAACTTAAGACAAGAATTTCGTCCCACAAATCTAACCTAAAAGCCGTAAACAGGCCCATAGAACAAAAGACCGCACTTGCGGCCCACTGTACATTGACTGGACATAAGCCTGACTTTACCGACGTAAAAATTGCAGTGCAAGAGAGAAATTATAGAAGAAGATACACTCTCGAAATGCTTAACATTATTGACGTACCTAATGAGAGGAGAATTAATTACAAAACGGACACAGATGGGATCGCACACATACATACAAATGTGGTGCATAAGCACAGACGCAAGCTGACATATTCCGACATATGCCGAAAGGCTAAACTAAACTTAAGACAACAATTTCGTCCTACAAATCTGACCTAAAAGCCGTAAACAGGCCCATAGAACAAAAGACAGCACTTGCGGCCCACTGTACATTGACTGGACATAAGCCTGACTTTACCGACGTAAAAATTGCAGTGCAAGAGAGAAATTATAGAAGAAGATACACTCTCGAAATGCTTAACATTATTGACGTACCTAATGAGAGGAGAATTAATTACAAAACGGACACAGATGGGATCGCACACATACATACAAATGTGGTGCATAAGCACAGGCGCAAGCTGAAGAGTAACTCAAAAATCAGTTGACAGCGATAATCAGACGGACGACATTGTTGTGTTAATTGACAACCCCTGAAGATGATCGAAATATTCGGATAAATTAAACAACACATAGTATAATTTTGTAAAATAATTTTATGCGTTTTATTTCTCCTTAAAAACCACACGTGTGAAACAACATCATTTACAATAGTATCACAGTACGCACATCCAATTAATCGGTTATACTAACGGAATTCAGTAAAACTATTGGTTGGCGCAATAGGTGGTTCTAGCAACCAATCAACTATGGAGCACATGTTACTTTGGTACCAATAATTGGCGCTGACAACAGACAAATTCTTTGTAGTAACCAAGCCCCATAAAAATTAACAAACTTTAAATAAAAACTTTTCAGCATATAGCAGCGGTCTTAACTGCATCAACATTTTCCATATGACCATATGTGATAGCGCATAGAGAAAGGGACCTAAGGGTAAAACATCAATTTTCACTTTTTTTTTTGATGTGGACAACATCTGAGCATCGAATGAGACCGATCCCATGCCCCAAAAGTGTTTCCTCCCAGAGATATGCGCCAACACGCTCAGTGATGGTACACCAAAGATCGCGTATTTAAATCTTTAAAATGGCTCTCCTGAACATAACTAGTTTTTACCCTTAGGTCCCTTTCTATTTTGCGCGTCACATACCTCCTTATTATTAAAAAATAACAATCAATTTTTTTTGGCGGCGAACCATATTTTCTTGGTCATGGTCCCCTCAGCTTGACAATAAATAAGTGGGTTGCTATTTATATTTCGGGTCCTGACAATACTAGTATTCGCAGATGCAAACTGGAACTTCCATAGGAAACTTTGACATTTCTTCGCATAACTTCACTCAGAACGTTTTGTCATTTAAGGGCGCATTGTTTTGTTTACAGTATGTTGAAAAATTCATCTCAGTCAAAAAATGGAATTATCCCGTGAACAGTTTCATGCGATGATTTTTTACGATTTTCGGCGTAGGTTAAGAGTGTTTAAATCAACTTGTTTCGACTTTTGGCGCTGAAGCACCACCAAAAACCACTGTTAGTCGCTGGTGTCAAGAGTTCAGTCTCGGACAGCGTTCGCTTCAGGATGAAATTCGTAAAGAACGTGCAACTTCGGTCACTTTGCCAGAAATCATCGATGGTGTGCGTAAACTGATTAAGCCAGACTACCGACATGTGACATACCGTGAGATTCAGGCATCCTTGGACCTTAGTATGACAAGGTTCAATAGGATATTGCATGTTCATTTGACCGTGAAAAAAAATTGTTCTCGTTGGGTCCCACATAATTTGACGAATGCCCAAGAAAAAAACTCGTATGGATTGGTGCGGTAGCTCAAAGGCAGTGTATAACATTGTCACAGGTGACGAATCATGGATCTATGCATATGAACCCAAAACAAAATAGCTCCGTGTGGGTCTTTCAAGACGAGCCAAATCCAACAAAAATTGTACGTGGAAGAAGTACTTAGTAGGGATATAAATAATGCTACAACATTGAACACACCCATTTCAATAGTAGAACTGAACATACCCCGTTAATGTCATATGGGTTTTGATAGCTAACCTCAATAGCGTTAGTCTATAACGGGATTTTAAAATTGTTTCAACTTTCATCATGGAGTGGTCGGATAGTGAGAACCGTATCGCTGCAATAGCGCTTTTCAACTGTGAAATGAAAAAGCGATATTTTCAAAATGCTCCGGCCACTAGGGATTAGCCGCATGTTCGTCTACCGATGCATAAAACTGTTTGAGGAGACCGGAGATGTAAAAGACCGCCACCGGTCGGGCCGCCCACGCTCTGTTCGAACACAGCATGTCATCAAAGCCGTTAAATCAAGAATTCACAGAAATCCGCTCCGAAAACAGAAAATCATGGCCCGTGAGATGAATATCACGCAAATGTCCATGAGTCGAATCATTAAAAAGACTTGGGACTTGGGGCTTTTAAATGACGTACCGGACATTTATTGACTGCAGCTTTAAAAAAATAGGATTGAAAAATGCAAACGTCTTTTGGTGAAGCACGCTGATAACTTGCACAGAAAAATTTTGTTCACCGATAATAAAATTTTTGCCGTTCTGAAAAAATTTAACAAGCAAAATGATAGAGTGTATGCGCGGTCATCTGAGGAAGCATCTGAACTGATCCCAAGGGTGGAAACGGGTCATCACCCAGCTTCAGTCATGGTTTGGTGGGGTGTCTCTTACGATGGGGTCACTGACCTGCATTTCTGCGAACAAGAAGTCAAAAAATCGGCCAAAGTTTACCAAGAAACCGTTTTGGAAGCTGTTGTGAAGCCTCTTAACAATTCCCTGTTCCAAAACCAACCATGGTCTTTCCAGCAGGATTCTGCGCTGGCCCATAAGGCTAAAACGTCCTAGGCCTGGCTTCGAAACAATTTGCCAGCGTTCATTTCCTCTGAAGAATGGCCCTCAGGCAGTCCAGATTTGAATCCATTGGATTACAAATTGTGGACGGTTTTAGAGGACAAGGTTTGTCACAAAAGATACCCCAACATTAAATCTCTTAAGACTGCTTTGGTTCGAGCTGTGGCCAATTTTCCAATGGACGAGGTTCGTGCAGCTATTGACGATTGACCAGTGCGACTTAAGGCGTGTGTAAAGGCAAAAGGCGGACATTTCGAATAAGTAGATTCTTCAATGAATATATGTATTAAAAAATATTTGGTTCAAAAACATTCAGGACTTTTTATTTAACCGAATAAAACGTGTGTAACAGTAAATATCTCAACATCGGATGCAAACAATTTTCAGCATTGTCCTATAGTCAACCATAATACAGCACCAAATATTACGAGTACATCTGGAGGATTGTAATTGACGCTGATGTATTACACTAGGACTCTGACACTGACCCCTGTTTCTCAAAACGGGAGTCTCAGAGCCTAATCATGTTGTTACTGCAGTTCTGACATTAAAACGATGATGATAATTTAGATGAGTTCAGATAGTACACTTGCCAGAAGATTAATAAAATTCTACAACTTTGACGAGTTTTTGTACCCATTCATACATTTCCAAAAAATTATTAGCGAAAAATTAATAAATATTTTTAACTCTTCAGTCTTATTTGGGCCATCCAGTACATAGTCTGCAAGACCTAGTCTTTGGCGCTGCCTTAAGGTTTATCTTAGATCAAAATAAACTAAAAACAAGTTAAAAAAAAGCTAAAGTTGGGCGTGATACCCTTCACCACTGTGCTGTTCAGAGTATTAGGCACCCCTGCACTGTGGGCGAGATGGCCGATCTAGCGTCGTTTAATTCAATTTTCAAAGTGTTTTATTGCGCCAAAATTTTGTCTCAATCGATTACTAATATACCACTGAACTTATATATCGATTCTATTGTGAATGACATGATCTAGTTGAACAGCTGTGAGCTGTCAAACACAACATATGTTTTAGCCGGCGCATCACTCAGCTTTAACACCTGTTTTCTTTGCATTGCGAAATTTTCTCTGAAGTTGCATTTGTCTCAATTAAGTGGAAGAAAAGTGGTTTTATTTATAGTTAGAGGTATGTATTAGCTTAAAAAAATGTTGTTTGTGACCTGTGCCTAAGTGTTGTAGAAAAAAAATAGAGTTAAAGTTGACTATACCACTAACTGCTTGAAAAAAGCCAAAATAAGACTTCCGCGGACCAGAACTTCTGATATAGGTGGGGATTGGGGCTAGAATTTTTTTTTAAATTGCTATGTTGTCTTGTGATTGTAGAATTTCTCAGCCATGTGCTACTTTTTGCTACTTTACATGATATTGTATTTTTTAGGAACAATGTCGGTGCTCAGACGAGAAGTTTATTTACTATGGCGCGACGAGCCTGTGCCTACTAAAAAATTTTCTGCCGTTGAGAGTCATATATTTCATAATATAATTAATATCAACATGTATAATGCTAATGAAATGCTTCTAATAAGCAAAAAAATTAGAAATTTTGTAGCACAATTGGTTCAGAAATGGAAACTCAACCGTAGAATCAGCCACAAATTTGAAGCAAACAACACGGAGTGGTTAAACGGACAACTTTTATTAGTTGATCCACTGACTAATCGTGGAATACCCGATAAGATGTTCGACGAATGTTCCAACAAAACGAAATTAAGTAAAGTTTCCCAAATTGTTAAGGAAATTCCTCACAGTGAGCTCGTAGTAGCTACAACGAGCAGTTTATACAAAGCTGGAAAACGAAGTGCGTCGAAACTTGTTTCAATAGCTAATGATGACGAAGGTACCGCAAAAAAATTAAATCATTTTGGGATCAAATGCAAGCTTGCCGATTCCATATACAGCAGACGAAGCTCTGGCATTATTTTTAGATGGTAATTATACCAAGCATTCATACAAGTTGCTGCAAGCAGGTACAAAAAGTCGGAATGCCAAAATATTTCCAACGTACGACACTTTGCGTATTGCTAAAAAAAAAATGTTATCCAAAGGGAGTCCAATTTACGAACTATTCAGCTCAAGTGCCTTTACAACATATGGTGGACCATGATTTTGCTGAACAGAGTGAGCAGAATCTCACTGCTATTTACAAATGGGGCTGCGATGGCAGTAGCGGCCATTCGACCTATCGACAAGATGTGGAATGCGACAACAATAATCTTAGCGATGAATACTTGTTTGCAGTTTGCATTGTCCCATTACAAGTGCAAAAGGGATCCGTGACAATTTGGGAAAATCCGCAACCTTCCTCACCTCGATTCTGTAGACCCTTAAAAATACTTTGTTCCAAAGAATCTGCAGAGTTGATTAGATCAGAAGTTGCTAGTTGTAATGCTGAAATATCAAAAATTATGCCAACAAGCATTGGTAATTTCAAGATACACCATCAATTTCATTTAACGATGATAGATGGGAAAGCTTTTAGTGCTCTGTTAGAATCATCTTCCCAAGTGTGTGGAATTTGCAAAGCCTCCCCCAAGTTAATGAATGACATTGATGCTGTTAGATCATTGAAACCCAAGGCGCATTTATACGAATTTGGACTATCAACACTTCACGCATGGATTCGGTGCTTTGAATGTGTCCTACATATATCTTATAGGCTACATATTAAAAAATGGCAAGTTCGCGATGCCGATAAACATGCTGTAAAAGAAAGGAAATTGTTTGTTCAAGAAGGCTTAAAAAGAAAAATGTCTTTGCTTGCTGATATCCCAATGGCTGGTTGCGGCAACACCAATAACGGCAATACAGCCAGGCGTTTTTTCAAAGAACCAAAATAAGCATCCGAAATAACCGGAGTGAATGAGGAGCTAATTTACAGATTCAGTCAGTGTCATTTTACGCTCGATTGCTTGCGGGCACAAAATCGATTTTGAATCCTTTAGGCAATATGCTTTACACACCGCAGAACTTTTTGTCACACAGTATCCTTGGTTTTATATGCCGTGTTCCATACATAAAATCTTAATACATGGCGCCGATATAATAAAAGTATCACCACTTCCAATAGGAAAAATGTCGGCGTTAGAAGCGTTAGAAGCCCGGAACAAAGATTACCGGAATTTCCGTGAGCACCATACGCGAAAGACATCCCGATTAAATACAATGGAAGACCTTATGCATGCGCTTTTGTATTCATCAGACCCCTTGATTTCAAATTTGCGCAAATCACAAGGCAACTCAAAAAAGAAGGATGTCGATAATGATATCTTACAACTTTTGTCAGAACATTGTGTACCTTCCATTTTAGATTCATCTAGTAGTTCTGAATCGGAATAAAAAACTGTTAATAGAATTGTTATTTTTTTTTGCATTATGTATAATTAAATTTTTGTTATGAAAACAACTTAAATATATGAAGAACAGAAAAAAAATTTAAAAAAATTAATAAAGATGTTTGAAAAAAAGGTTTATAATATTGAAGTTTAATCTATTTTTAACCCAAGGGATTGTGAAACATTAAATATTTTAACTTTATCATGTTTTCCTGAATGAAATAAAAAAATTCTAAAATATGAAAAAAAGTTGAAACTTTCACAAAAAAAAAAAAATATAAATATCTTTTTAAAAAACATTTTTTTCCCTTAACATTGTAGCTTAATCTATTTGGAACTAAAAAAAATATTACACAAGCAAAAAAAATTTTCCCTAGGCGCTATTAATTAAACGCCGCTTTTCGCCCACTGTGCCCTGCCTTAAGTTTGAGCAATATCGGACTCAATATATTAGAGTAAATTATTTTTCGCTCATACAAAATTAGAAAGTGATCCGGTATAATTTGTGGACCTCTAATCGGGTAGTACCTTTTTCTGAACCTTTTTGGAAACATGGATTGATTAAATCCAATGTTGCAGGACATGGGGATTGGTCGCACGTAACGCCTCGTGCAAAATTTGGTAGAAATCGGAAGTAAACTAAAACTTCTAAAAGCTTTAGATAATGACATCGGGAACTACCTTGGTATGAGACCTAAAAGAAAATATGAATCTATGTAGTACAATTTCACTTAAGTTAATAAGTACTCCCGCATAGAGTACCATGCATAATCTGGGCGAGATCGAATGTAATTTGTGACTTCTAGAGTTCAAATCGGGAGCGACCTTTGTGTGGGAGCTGTGCGAAAACATGGTCCAATTCTACCAGAGATGCCGTGTGTTGGTCACTGGTGACCCTTTATGCAAATTTGGTCAGAAACGGGTGTCAGATGTGACTTTAAGAGCTGTAGGTTCGGAAATCGGAAAGAACTTTTGTATAAGGGCTATGCGAAAATACAGAACTATGCGGTCTAGTTTTCTTACATTATTTTTAGTACTCGCTCATAACGTATGATGCACAATTTAGGCAAGATCGAGTGTGATTTGAGGCTTCTAAAGCTGCATGACCTCAAATCGGGAGGGACCTTTGTGTGGGAGCTATTCGAAAACTTGGATCGATATGATCAAAGATTCACCCGAGATGGATGTTGGTCACTCGTTATAATTTGTTTGAAATGTGGTCAAAATCGGATGTTGTATGTTGCTTTTAGAAATGTAGGTTATGAAACCGGGGAAAAAATATGTATAATATTAAAATATGGACCGATGTGGACTAGTTTCAATACGGTTCGTCCTTGGTTCGTCCTGCATCGAAATCGATTTATAATTGCGACAAGTACTGTGATTACAGCGATAGATGGACAGACGAAGGGAAATCGCTCTATGGAATCGGATAGTGATTCCGAGTCGATTGGTATACTCAGCAGACGGTCTATAGCCATTTCTGAAAGGTGTAGCAAACATCAGTACTAAGTCATAATAACTTGTACCACAGTGTAATAATGTTGGGTTCTTTACATTTCTCAGTTTCTAGTGGAAGTTGAACTAGAAATTTAGTTTATGTCCTTTTTTTAATTTTTCACTAAAAACGTTAATCTGCGAAAATAAACTTGAAACATATTCTGTACTTTCGTTGTGCCTTTGTCCATTTGCCTTTAAGGTCGCTTTAACTCTAACTCTTTTTCCTAAAGGAAATTGTTATAGAAGTTTCGTAAATAACCTTTCCCCAAAACTGCTTTTAAATTTCGCTAAGAAATAAATAATTTAAAATTATTTTTGAGTCCATCAGTTTGTCAGTCCGTCTAACCTTTTTTGCATTCGAATATTCCAAAAAAATTTTCCTGTGCCATTTACAATTTTTAATTAATGTCTCCAAAAAAAAAAATTATTTTTATAAGACACAAAGGGAAAAGTGTTCAGTTGTTTTTACTTTCTTTCGATTTTATGACACTTTTTACTAGCAAAATTGAATTTATTGAAATTCTAACTACAGAAGGACGACTAAGGCCATCATGTAATTTATAGTTCGTTCGAAAGGCTCTTAAGGTTTTCATGCTGTTTGGCAAAGAATCGTTCAATTTTAATTTCCCACAATAAACACACGTCAAGATCTCTCAAGTAGAAATTCTTTTTGGTTTGACAGCAAAACGAAGTGGTAGCTGATATTAACACCCTGGCTGGGGAGTAAAAGTGGCCAAAGGAATTATCGTGGTCGGGGTGGCAGAACAGCGGGAGGAGTTGGCAGGACACCCAGCCAACAGGAAAACCAGAGGAGCACACATATTCAAACACAACAGGGGATTTTTTTCTCCCGTTTTTGTACATAAAATGGACCTTTGACTTGATTGTTGTTGGTAGAAAGCAGGAAGAGGAGTAGAGGGTGGTGACCGCCTGCCTGCCTGGCCTGCTGCGAATGTTTTTGCTGTTTTGCCCCCGCTTGGTTTCCGTTTCCCGTTTTCAACCTTCTTGTGTGTTTCTGCTTCAGCCCACACTGTAACAAATACTCACCCAAATACACACACACACACGCTTTCAGAGTCAGTCACACACGCACTGACATAAAAAGTTCAAGACACGCACACCAACCAAATTAAAAGAACATGCGCGCTCATTTAAATTTACACACACACACACTTGCACAAATATCGGTGCTACATCATGCATACTCACAAATACGTACACATATTTAGACATAGAAGCGAATACCGCTTCTGTTTTGGTTCGAAACGGGACAAGAAGAAGCAAAAAAAAAACGGAAAAGAAACGGAAAGCAAGGAAAGGAAGAAGAAGAAGCCCAGGCAAGACAAGGAAATGTTGGACGGGAAGAGCACTCAGCAAAAACAACGGCAAGTGTTCCTTTGGTCTGGGCTATGCCGTTGTTGTGGTTGTCGGTCGGATTTTCCTTTTTGGCTGTTTCTATTTTTCCCATTTTTTTATGCACACACACACAATCACACATCCTATAATTCCATATAAGGTACAAAGGATATATTCCCACCAACACATACAAACCTTACCCACTCACACACACAGTCATCTCGAAACATTCGAAATTTTTATTCTCTATTCAGGATACATGTCGCTGGTCTTTGTTTGTTGTTGTTAGTGGTTTTATTACTTGATTATATAAAAAAAGTTAAGGATTTGCCATAAATTTCAAATCCAAATTTAATTTTCTGGCAAGTATTTTTTTCTAATTTAAAAAATCTGGGTTATTTCATTCAATTGCTTACATTTTTTTCATATCGATTTTTTTCTGGTACTGCTTTTCTGCGTTTTTCTGCTTAAAAAAACTTTTTTTCACTCATAAATTTTTTTCTAATTTTTCTTGGTTTTAATTTTTATTTTATTCCGAATTTCTTGCAAAATTTCACTTGATTTTTTTTCCAAAAAGTAGTTCACAGGCGATGTTTTTTTTCATTTTCGCTAAAGGAGGTTTTTATCATGTTTTTTTTTTTGCTGTTGTTTCCTGTGCCTATTTTGTTGTTATTGTATGCTGGTGTTCTTTTTTTCTACTTTGTATTTTTGCTGCGTTTGGGTAAAACTGCAAAAATGCTCAGGTTTTGGTAACCCGAAACGTGCGCGTTTACAACCAAACTGTTACCGCAACGTATGTTAACGTTATAAAGCTTCGTCGAACACTTGGCCCAAAGCAAAGGTCCTTCTTTCGAAAGAAAAAAAAACAACACACACATGCACTACGTAATGGGGGGGTAAAAAAGCTTGCCAGCTAACAACACAAAAAAAAACGCGAAGATAATAGAAAAAAGCTCTAAGGAGTGATATAAAAATATACAGAGAGAGAGAGAGAGTGAGCGCTACTCAAAGAGAGAAAAGCACGCATAGGGAAAAATTAAGAAAAGGACACACAGGAGAAAAGAGGACTCACAGAGAGAAAGAGGGACACCCAGAGGGCAAGAAGGACGCACAGAGAGCAAGAGGGACGCACAGGGAGAGAGGGGACACACAGACAGCACGAGGGACTCTCAGAGCTAATGGAGGACTCACAGAGACAAAGGGACATAGCCGGGAACTTTGAGTAGTTTCTCTCTTTGAAATGTTCTCTCTAACTGCTGTCTCTCGGCTTTGAATGTCGTTGTTAAACTTTGGTTTTTATTGTAATGTATTTTTTGGATCCTTTTATAAAGGCAGTTGAAGAGACACAGAGAAAAAAAGGGACCTTTTTTAATTGTTTTGTATTTTTTGTATACCTTTTTAAAGGCAGTTACAGAGACACACAGTAAAAGAGGGTACTTCTTTTATTGTTTTGTATTTTTTGAATCCTTTTATAAAGGCAGTTACAGACCACACAGAAAAAGAGGGACATGCAGAGAGAAAGGGGCTCACAGAGAGAGAGAGAGAGAGAGAGAGAGAGAGCGCGCGAGTGAGTGTTCATAACAAATTATAAATTTTTGCTCACAGCAATATTCTGCAAAAATACTATAAAGCAATTGCTGAGAATGAGTAATTAAGCTGCCTTTCGAAAAGGTTCCAAAAACTATGCACAGGATGCTAAAAAAAACAGCAAACGTTCAACAGCGACACTCAAAGCCGAAAGACAGTATTTAGAGAGAGCACACCAATGAGAAAAACTACTCAAATTTCCCGAAGCGTGTCAATATTTACTCAAAGAAATCCTACATAAAACCCCCCATACTAAGTGAGAACCAATTACAAAGTTCTCCCAACACTTAACCATTACAGCGAGAGCGAGAGAGGGGCACAGGAAACAACTAACACTCCAAGAGTTTAACTCAAACTAAAATCCTAAATTGAGAAAAGGAGAATAATAAAAACCACTTACAAATACAACTTAACTATTACAGAGAGTGTAATAATAAGCAGGAGAGGGGCACAATATACAACTTACACTCAGAGAATTTAGCTTAAATGTACGTTCGGCCAACACAACTGAACTATTTTAGAGAGAACGAAAGCAAGTGAGACCAAGTGTGACAATTTACACTCAATGAATTCAGCTCAAACTAAAATTCTTAATTGGCGAGCAGAGTAGAAAAAAATACCACTACAAACACTCAAGTTCTAAAGCAGGGATTGTCATTTCATTGTACAATTGTGAAATCACTACCTCACACACATTCTTATGCTCTTTTATTTAGTTGTCGATGAGACTTCGACAAGTGTACATGTCTAGCGGATGCCACGATATTTTTTTTTCATGATGACACTCAAAAAATATTGTGCTGTCAAAAATGTTTTTGGTAACATACAATGCCTTATATGTTATAAAACATTAAAGGAAGGTACGGAATATGTTATTAAAAGGCATTGCGATCATTTTCATAGTAATTAAAATGATAAGGAAAGAGTAGACCTGTTTTACAGAAATAAAAAAATATTTTTGAAAATTGAAAGAATGATTATTAGGAGAGGAAATTTATGAACGGTAGGAAAGGTAGACCATTGTATGATGGTGTTTTTATTAAGCAATTGTTGAACAAAATTTGGCAAAGGCTTTATTATAATACTACATTTATAGAGTCTCTTCCCTTGTCCAGTAATACTGTAGGTCGTCTTACTGTTCAATTGGGAACATGTGTTGAATCTGCGGTTAGTGAAAAATTAATAAGTTATGAATTTTTTTCAATCTGTGAACTTGTAATTTGTATTCGATACGTAGATTGCGAATACAATATTTTTTAAACAATGTTTACTTTAGAAACGTTTTATGGAAATGTAACTGGTAAGTTGTTGTATGATGTCGTCAGAGAAAAACTTCTTTCCATTCTAGACATAAACAAATTTGCTGCAGTCTGCACAGATGGAGCCAATGTAATGTTGGGCAAATATGAAGGTTTTATAGACCAATTCTACTAATACGAAACTGTCATAAAAGTATAAATGTAGAAGATTTAATTTTTTGGACCATGTCCGTCTGTCCTAAAAACATGCTCTAATGTTATTAATCCTAAGTTGTACAATTTAATGTATGATGATGAAATTATGCATAAAAACATAAACAAAAAATTGTGTCAGCTTAACCACACAAAATAATGTATAATTATATAATATTATACCGCATTATATTTAAACCTCTTTTAATCAGGTGTATTTGATTATCTTTATTAATTCGTTTTTTGTACAAATATCAGAATGGCGTCTGTTACTAACGTTTTTCTATGGCTGTAAATATCTAAATTCTCTTAATTTGTTTACTCTCTCGTACTCACTAATACACAAGCAAGAAATTTTTGGCAGTCCCTGTTCTAAAGTATACAGAAAATAGAGAGAGTGAGTGGAGAGAGAGGTGCCCAAAGGGAACCGGCTAAAGGCCAACACAAGCGGAGAGCCCAGAAATGTTATAAAACAAGCCTGACTGCCAAGCCTGTGATGGTATTTTTAAATGTACACATTTTAAAAATCTACACACAGAGAACAATTTTGTTACCCCAACCGAAGTTTTTGTCAACCCAATGATTGAGGTTGCATGCACCTCGAGTATTCCATCAGTACAACCGAAAGTTAGTTGGTGCTCTGTAACGTTCAATAATTGTAACAGAAGTATCCGTATACTTTAGAATACGAAGTATCCGAACCTCCAGCAACAAATTTTTGGACCTTAAAGACCACATACGAGGGTTGGTATTTATATTTTGGGTCCGGCAATAAAACACAATAAATTATCATTGGAAATGGTTTTATTGTTTTTCCAAATATTCTTTTTTAAGATCAATACACTTTTGCATGCGCACAAACCAATTTTTAAGCAATTTTTCCACTACGATTGAAACACCTCCAATAATGATTTGTGAACGCTTCAACAGCTGCTTCGGGCGATGAAAAACGTTGACCACGCATTTTTTTCTTGATGCTAGGATATAAAAAGAAGTCGTTGGGTGCCAAGTCAGGACTGTTCGGCGGATGAATCATCAATTCGACGTTTTGGCCCGCCAATAAAGGCGCTGGTTTGAGCCGATGTGTGAGAGCTCGCATTGTCATGGTGCAGAATCATTCGTCTTCTCTTTTTCTTTTTTCGAATTTCTCCAAAGACTTCAGGCAAACAAAGTGTGCTGTACCATTCAGAATTGACCGCCGTACGTTGCTCAAGTGGAACAGTCGTCACATGACCAGTTTTGCCGAAAAAACAGGCGACCATTTGCTTTGAAGAGCTTCTTCCCCGAACAACTTTCGTTGGATTTGGCGTCTCTGTTGTTTTGTTTCGGGCTCATACGCATAGATCCATGATTCGTCACCTGTGACGCTCTTATAAACGTCGTTTGAAGCACCGAAATCGTATTTTTTCAACATTTCTTTGCACCAATCGACACGAACCTTTTTTGAGCAATTGTTAAATTGTGCGGGATCCAACGAGAACAAACCCTTTTACGGCCAGGCGTTCATGCAATATCGAATGTATGCTGGTGGAAGATATGCCCAAGGATGCCTCTATCTCACGGTATGTCACATGACGATCTTGCATTATCAGTTCTCGCATCAATGTTCCCAGAGAACAACGGCCTTTTTTGGACGACCTTCACGACCTTCGCCTTTGAGCGAGCGTCGGCCACGATTGAATTCATTAAACCAGTTTTTCACAGTGATATAGGATGGTGCTTCATCGCCATACAAAGACTCGAGTTCATCGATGCACTTTTGTCGAGATAATCCACTTCGTAAGTTGTGAAAAATTATCGTACGAATATGTTTACGAGATAATTCCATTTTTGCCAAATTGATTTTTTGAAGTCACTGTAAATAACCCAAATGATGGTCGTACGTCAAAGCGTTAGGAGTACGTTCATTCTAGAAATGTCAAACTTTCCAATGGAAATGTCAGATGGCGCCAGGCAACACTAAGTGTTGACTAGGCCAAAAATATATAAAGCAACCCTCGTAGAAAAAAATGCAGCTGTTGCCTCAAAATTAGCAAAATGCTTATTTTTCGCCTCGAAATTAGCAAAATGCTTATTTTTCACCCTTTTTACCTTTTTTGCCCAATAACTTGGCTAAACGTTTGCAAATATGTTTCTTTTTATTTATAAGCTTATTTTCAATCAAACAAACGAATTCAGATTTATGTTATTGATACGATAAATACGATAAAATACGCTTGATATTTTTTGTGAAGAGGCACTCATAATTTAGAGTTAAAAACATTTTACAAAAGCAGAAAAACAACAACAAGTGACCAAGAATAAATGAATTGTGTAACAAATGCCCGAGACGGTAACTCAAAACTGCTGCACAGCGTAATAAAATAATAGAAACGCCAGTCAATTATTACACAAAGTTCAATTCTTTATTTTAAAGTTAATAAAATTCATTGATATACGAGTAATAAAAATAAATAAACAATATTTATCCTATGTCATACGTTCCCTTTAAACTCTGTATAGAAATTCTAAAAGCCGAGAGTGAATTGTAGCACAAACTATCTGTCCACATAAAACAAAAAAGGTCAATCGTACTATAAATGGTGCAATAGAAACATTTTGCCATCACTGCGAAAAGATTCGCAGAACCTAAAAACTTATTTTTGTAAGACTGAAAGGTATTTACTTAGGATCCCGGAGGAAAGGCTCTTGTATAAGGCAAGAGCACTAAAAGGCTCTAAAACTCAAAATATTTTTATTGGAGTGTAAATATTTTACTTAAAATTCCAAGAGACTTTGATTTGGTCTAAGCGAGAGAATTGCAATGTGAGTTAAATCGAATCTGTACCTTGAATAAATCAAAAAATACTATGATATGGGAGAGTAAAGAAGTCGCTTAAGCTATTGAAAGGAAAATGTTATTTGCAGCAGCACTCAAAAATTACTTAAAATTTGCTTGAAGGAGAAACTAGTCTGCAATGGCAAATTTAACTAAAAAGTGTTAAGGCTAAGGCTAATTAAACTTAAACTCTCCTAAAAATTCTTAATTTTATAGTGCGAGGAATGCAATTTTTTTAAGAATACTTTAGCCAGAGTCAAATAGAGTCCAGCCACCAAAATGAAACCTCTCTTCTAAAAGTAAAGAAAAAATAACCAAACCACTCCAACTTGAAGTAAGAGGCAGAGAAAGAGAGAGAGAGAGAGAGAGAGAGAGAGAGAGAGAGAGAGAGAGAGAGAGAGAGAGAGAGAGAGCTGACAAATGCTTAAACCACCAGCCCTAAACACAACTAAGTCGCTGTCGTCTGTCGCTGTCGTTTATCTCCTCGACTTTATGGTCCATTGTTACTTACATTTACGCAGAGAAAAGGTATGGTTACTATATGGTCACGGCAACAATAGTATTTTCTCTGCAATAAAAGTATGGTCGTCGCAACATAGTATTATCTTTTGAATTTCATATGATTGCGGCAAATTGAAATGTAACAATAGTATTGTTGCCGAATTTAAAAATGAAAATATGGTTGTGGCAACAATATAAATATGGCTGATGGGACAACAGTATTGTTTTCATGGGTTTTATGTTAACAATAATATGATAACGCCACTTATACCGACAAAATGGTATTTTTTTTAATAGTACTTTTTATATGTAAATTAAATTTTTTCAAAATATACTTAATAACAATCTCTATTGTTGAATAACAGCTTAACCCAATCTTTACAAAATTTTTTGGGGATCATAGTATGGTTTTGTGTAAGTCATACTATGGTTGTGAGGATCATACTATGGTTGTACGTTTAACATACTATGGTTATTAGGATCATAATATGGTTGTGGGGATCATAGTATGGTTGAGTGTGCATAATAATATTGTTGTGGGGATCATAGTATGGTTGAGTATGAATAATAATATTGCTGTGGGGATCATAGTATGGTTGTGTGTGAACAATTTTATTGTTGTAAGGACCATAATAATGTTATGGGGATCATAATTTGGTTGTGTGTGAACCATACTATTGGTGTGATGCTCATAATATTGTTGTGCTACAACCATTATCATCAACAAAAGTATGATGCTCTTCGAATATTGTTATCACAACCATATTTTTTTTCTGCGTGTTGGGAGTTGTTGGTGGTTTATGTCGTAAGGATACTTATCGGTTCAGCTTGGTGAACCCAGTGCTATCCTAATTGACTATACTAAAGGGTGTTTTTTCAGACGCGTGGTTCTCATAAAGAATATATAATATAATATAATTTAATACTATGGCCAAGAATTTAGTTTTTTTTTTAGAGATAAGTGTTTGCCACTATGTTTTAAAAATGATTTCGGGCAAGTGGCAGCCGCGGCTGGCTTGAAAAAATTCCAGCCGAGAGAACCAATTTTCGACCACCTTTTGCAGCATTTGGGACCGTATGTCAGCAATAACGAGCCGAATATTTTCTTCTAAGGCGTCAATCGCGTTGGGCTTATCTGGCTAGATAAGCGACTTCACATAACCCCACAAAAAATGGTGCAGCGGTGTTAAATCGCACGATCTTAGAGGCCACGCCCTAGGCCCATGACGCGAGATAATGCGCTTACCTGAATTTTTTTTCTTTCAATAAATTGATTTTTTCGTTGGCTGTATGGCATGTAAAGCCGTTTTGTTGACTCCAAAGTTAGTAGACATCATCATCGTCCAATTCAGGCACAAAAGAATCATTAATCATGACACTATAGCGTTCCCCATTGACTGTAACATTATGGCTGGTTTCATTTTTGAAGAAAGATGACCAATGATTCCCTCTGCCCATAAAGCACACCAAACAGTGACTTTTGAAGGATGCAGCGGCATCTTAACAATGGCTTGTGTTTTTTTATTACTCCGAATGCGAAAAATTTAGTTATAAACGTACCCACTCACCCCAAAGTGCTTCATCGCAAAAAAAAATTTTAAAATCAGAATCGGTGACCATCTCGTTTTGGTTCCATTCACTACGATTTGCAAACGTTATTCCGGAGTAAGTCTATTCATTATGAAATGGCAAACTAATCATTCATCAAGTGAAAGCTGTCAAAAAGACTCCGAAAACTGTGGGGTCAGATTGAAAACCACACTTCTTAAAAAAACAGTGTACCACATAGACATAAAACCGCCAAGCGACTTGGTTGTGGTCGCAGTTTTATCAAAACCACTCCAGCAGAGAGAGAGAGAGAGAAAGAGAGAGGAAGGAGTGACGACAATAATAAAGAAAGAGAGAAAATTTTACCAGAGTACAAAAACTAAACGCTCTGGAGCAAACTGTAGTGGTTTAAAATTCCTTTATAACGCTCAAATTTGTTTGTTGAGTTCTGAGTCGTTTTCCTATGCTCTTTCTCTTTGCAGAGAACTTATGGCAAAGAACAACTTCCAAACTTTTAGAAGTCTTTGAATTTTCCGGCAACAAATATAACAGATCCTTATAATTTTATGAGTTTTCCGCCAACAAACTCAATTTGGTTAATGAGTCTCACCAACATACCTTCCTACGACAAATTTAGCACTTAAGTCATTAAATCAAAAGTTCTAGATTTTTTAAAAAATCGTTAAGTTAAAATAGGCCGATTTTTATACACCCCCCACCGTGAATTAAAGCAGTTTATTTCTTTGGGCACTTGGTTTCATTAGTCCGACCTAGAGTGTCCAAATAACCGGGCTTTCCAGAAAATCGGCATTTTGGGTTTTTTTTCTAAAACCGTTTTTTTGGAAAAACAGACTTTCGGTTTTTTTTAAGTAAAAAGCCGGTATTAACTGACACTGCGGGTTTAAGCCTTTTGTCTAAGAAAGAAAAATTATTTTTCCAATCGGAAGTTAAGTACTTGTGCCTTTAGATAGGCTCTAAATTTACCCTCATTTTAAAATGCAGTCATTTTTAAATTTATGTTAAAATTTCATTGTTTTTGGTACCCATATGTCCATGTTGAAAATGGCCCGAATGGATCCAAAAATCAAACAAACTGCAAAAATAGTTTTTTTTCTTTGAAATAAAATGTTATAAAGGGTGTTTTTTATTGGGGTATAGAACTTTAAGTTGGCATCACTTTTTTAACTGGCGGCCATTTTGTCAGCTGTCAAGTGATTAATATTTAGTTTGGTTTGCCATTTCATCATGAACAGGTTGACAAAAGAACAACGCTTGCAAAATGGGCCGAAAATGAGATTCATCTCGATGCTGATTTTCATCACAAAATTTTGTTCAGTGATGAGGCTCATTTTTGGTTGAATGGCTACGTCAACAAGCAAAATTGCCGCATTTGGAGTGAAGAGAATCCACATGAGACCCTTGAGACGCCATTACATCCACAAAAACTGACTGTTTGGTGTGCTCTATGGGCTGGTGGAGTCATTGGGCCATACTTCTTCCGAAATAATGCTGGAGAGTCAGGAGACCGGTATAGAACCATGATAACCGACTATTTTGTTCCCGAATTGGATGGCATGAACGTGGATGAGTTGTGGTTCCAACAAGACGGCGCTACACGTCACAATCGAATTATTGAAGGAAACATTCGATGAGCGCATAATTTCGCGGAATGGACCTGTCAATTGGCCACCATGATCGTGAGATTTGACACCATTGGATTATTTTCTTTGGGGATATGTGAAGTCGCTCGTCTACTCCAACAAACCAGAAACGTTAGGGGACTTGGAAGCCAACATTCGTGGCGTTATTGCCAACATACGGTCCCATATGCTCGAAAAAGTGGTTGAAAATTGGACCTGTAGAATTGGCTTTATTCGAGCCAGCCGCGGCGGCCACATGCCCGAAATCATATTTAAACATTAATGGCATAAAATTATCCTTCCAATAAAGCCAAATTGATGGACATTAAAACGATTTTCTTGTGTTTTATTTCAATTCGAAGTTCTATACCTTAATAAAAAACACCCTTTAGTTTGTTTAAAGCCATATGACTCTACTCGGTTCAACACGGGTTGTTTGTATATCGTTATAAACCATATCAAATTTGATTAAAATCGGAATTAATATGAATGTACTAGAGCGGTTGTTTCTAACATAGGGAGGAATCTTTGCACTTGATCCATATCAAAACTTGGACCGGTTTAATCCAATTTTTCTAAGCTGTTTAATGATAGATCGTAATAAATTGTGTCGTATCCATATATGATGTATCATCAATATTGGGGCCGACCTCAGAGCCCAAAAACCGCACTTATGTTCAATAGAAGGGGCCGCAGGTTAATATGGACATATGGGTACTCCAAAGTATATTCAGCTTACTTAATTTCTGAGCTGATTTCTGATCGATCGTCAGGAATTGTACCATATTTCATCTATATAGGTTGTATCATCAATATTGGGGCTGGACTAAGAGCCCAAAAGCCGCACTTGTTCAATAGAAGGGGCATATGGATACTTCAATTAAAGTAAATTTTATTTACTTTACTTCTGATTTGGAAAATATTTTCCCGTCTAAGCAAAAGGCTAAAACCAGCATGTCGGTTAATGTGGGGTTTTTATTTTTAAAAAATCCCGACAGTCGATTTTTTGCAAATCACGCTTTTGAAAAAACGCTAAATGCCGCTTTTCCGAAAAATCTGGTTTTCGGGCATTCTAAAACTGCCCCAAACGATCACTGAATTTTAGACATATTTCGGAAGTACTTTAATCATCTAAAGGATAGAACAGGTCGGGTACTTATCTACAAGCCGAAAACAATTGGGATTAGAACTCTGTTGGGCCTCTGTTTAAGTTTAAGGAAAGGTCGACTCACATTTCTTGAAAATAAGTTCTTTGACGATGTCATGCAGTGGCTTCAACTGCAGTGCCTCTGTTTTACGAGATTTAGGTATCCATTGCAGAGAAAGAGTCGGCAAAGATAAAGCTGCTGGTTGCACCTACTGAACGATACAACAACCTCAGGGCCGGCATCTCGAGGTGATCGAAGTTAGTCTATATCTGATCCGCCAGCAACAAAGAATATCTCGTCGGTCTGGAAAAAAATTAAAGAATCATATTAGCAACAGATATTATTTTGGGCTATACAAACAGCTGAAAAAGGTCTTCTCTAGATAAATTAAAATGACGCTCTACATTAGGCTTGTACTGCCCATGGTTTTAAAGGATGCTAAATTATAATGAAATGAAGTTTCTTGCAAAAAATCTATGTACCCCATAGGTGTAATGCGGAATATCGACGGCGAATAAATATTGACCTGTATGACGACATCGACATAGTCGGTCGGTTAAAATTTGGAACCAAAATATTGAAATGCCCTGCCATGTTGTTAATTTTTTTTTTTTTTTTTTTTTTTTTTTATAATGTTTATTTATTGAAATTAAATAAGCTTAGACTACAAATAAACAAATAGTATGTATAACTTATGCTATATACAAAGTCCCATATTCGGGCTCTCAAGTATAATTATATAATTTTTAAGTATAATATCTTTTTTATTAAGAATTAATATCCATAAGTATATTAACAATTCATGAAGTAATTAAACTGTATGTGAAGAAAAACATTTTCAAAAACATCACTCATACTATCCAAAAAAAAATATATAATAAAAAGAGCCATGTTGTTAATTCCAGGCTTTTACTGCGTCTACCATCCTGAGCCTTTACGAGGATGAGCAAGTCATCGGTATAAGCACATAATTTACTCTCAAAGACCCTAGTAGGCGGACAAAGCCCTGACAGTCTTGCATTTGTGTTGAAAAGTATCTTTATGCACCCCTTTTCTAAGCAAAGCAATTGCATACTCGGAATTCACTACATCTGTCTAGTCAAAACATCCATACCATTAAACGATTTTGAAGCTATTGTGAAGCCTCTTAACAATTCCCTGTTCCAAAACCTGCCATGGACTTTCCAGCAGGATGCTGCGCTGGCCTATAAGACTAAAGCGTCCCAGGCCTGGCTTCGAAACAATTTGCCAGCGTTCATTTCCTCTGAAGAATGGCCCACAGGCAGTCCAGATTTGAACCCATTGTATTACAAATTCTGGACGGTTTTAGAGAACAAGAAGGTTTGTCACAAAAGATACCCCAACATTGGATCTCTTAAGACTGCTTTGGTTCGAGCTGTGGCCAATTTTCCAATGGACGAGGTTCGTGCAGCTATTGACGATTGGCCAGTGCGACTTAAAGCGTGTGTAAAGACAAAAGGCGGACATTTCGAATAAGTAGATTATTTTTGAATACAATATACATCAATAAATATATTAAAAACTTTTTGGTCCAAATACAGGGTGCGGCAAAAGTCGCAAAGGGATTTGAAAAATTAATAACTTTTCTAATGTAAATATTTTCCCCCATTTTCTTTTAAGGACTTGTAAAATAAATCTGGGAGATTACTCATGGAAAGTTACAACGTTATCCAACGAGTCAAAATCATAGAATTTTATTTTGAACATCATCGATCAATAATTCAAACTCAACGAGCCTATCGTCGTAATTTTAATGCGCGGAATTCACCCTGCGAATTAATAATTCGAGGTTAGTGACGCGATTCCGGGAACAAGGCTCAGCGAGGGATCTTCCACGAAGCGGAAGATCCCGTTCTGTAATTAATGTAGGAAATATTCAACGCGTTCAGGAGAGTATTAAGGAGAATGCTGAAACATCAACTCGAGTGCGCTCTGCTCAACTGAAAATGTCTGACAGGTCTTTAGGCAGAATATTAAGGATAAATTTACATCTTTTTCCATTCAAGGTGCAGTTAGTGCAACACTTAAAGCCAGGAGATCCCCAAGAACGAATAATTTATGCACTTAGCTTCCAACAACGTTTAATTTTCAAAAATTCAGCATTCAATTGGCCTGTCCGTTCTTGGATTTAACAGCACCGGATTATATCAATAAACCCAGAACCCTTGAACAGCTGAAGGAGAATATTCGGGCCGAAATAAGAGCTTTGCAGCCAGATACTCTAATTCGTGTCATGGAAAATGCTATTGAAAGAGCTAAACTTTGCGCGGCTGAAAATGGTGGTCACTTACGTGACGTAATTTTTCACACATAAATTTAAAAAATCTACAGATAGTATATTTTATTATTTTGTAAGAAAAATAAATTAAAATTAAAAATTAAATAAGTTATGATTGTTTTAAACCCCTTAGTGACTTTTGCCGCACCCTGTACATTCAGTACTTTTTATTTTACAGCATAAAACGAGTGTAACAGTTTTTATGTCCCTACTAAGTACTGTCTGTCTTCCTCCTTGAAGGTTGGACTTTGATGCTTAGTCGAGGCAGATATGTACACATGACTTAAACGACTTCAAAATGCATGAAATTGTTTTAGCCCAAGCCCAAAAAATAATACCCTTTTTGGCTGCACCAATTAAAAAAGATCCCTCAAATCAAAACAAAAACTGCAGGATTTGACGGAATCAAAACTACTCAAACACATCTGAGAGTCCTGAAATTAAACGAAACTTGCATCACATCAACGAGGACGAAAGATTCTCTCAAGCATCTGGCCAAAGCTATGGCAACTCTCTAGCTATGGACAACACAATTTCACTCACATAAGATATGCTGAGCCCTTAGAGCTTATTTGTGAACTCAAAGTCGGCAAAATGAGACAAAGAGGCCAGAGAACTTCAGCTTTATTCTTAATATGAAAATAAAGTAAACAAGTACTCATTGAAAAGATACATAATAATATGCTTTAGCGAAGCTAGTTCTCCATTATCACGCAAATACACTCAAGTCATAGAAGTTCTCAAAATTCAGAGAACAACCCGCATTATTACATGACAATGAAATGCACTCCATAAAGGCTATGACATTTCCGCCAACAAAGTCATTGTGGACTTAAAGGGAAATGCCAGCACAGTTCCTCGAAATACTCCAGCGAAATATGTGTGATTGTCATAAATGCCAGCATAAACAGAACACTGTAGGTGACAATGAAAAAAAGAAGGTTTCTTAACATTCGGATGAATGAATATGGGCCTTTAGGCGTATGATTAATATTTTTGATCTGTCCAACCTACGTATGAGTAATATTAAATGTAAGCCACTGTTTTATTTTAAGGAAAAGGCCTATTGTATGGAGTGTTACGAAAACATGTCGGCTAAAATTAATAAAATGTCTTTCAATCCCATTGAATCTGACTATCAGAAAGATTTTGATAATGTAATAGATACATAATAATGACCAGATAAGATCGAAAGGAAAAGAAGTTGAAATTAGAGAACAATGGTGTAAGATATGAATTTGATTTTGGATTTATATTAAAGCATCTTAAATGCCATTAAGTGTGTGACCTAAGTGGTAGGCTAAATTTTACACGACTTTGCTTAATATGAGCGGCTGTACGATCTCGAATGTTGGCGTGCTTGCATAGACTAAGGACTTGAGATAGCTCTAGAGCAAAAATTCGAGGGATATCATGTCACATGCTCATGGCGGCCAGTTTATGAAAGCTCGCCGTAATAAAACGTTGTCAATTTTTTTACGACTTTCAGCGTTGAGCCCCCTATAAACGGTGGTCCAACTTAACCGCACGATGTTAATTTGAAATAAAACAAAAAGTTTTCATAGAAATAATATTATATTTTATTATGATAGAAGGATCTATGACAATTAGGTGTAAAACAATATAACAGTCAAATGATGGCTTTGGCGGCATACCTCTGTCCGATGGTCCATATTTGCACAGACTCTGAGATATAATAGAAGTTCATTGTCGTTAAGTGCCGAATTATCTCATCCTTAAGCTCTTGAATTATTCTTGGCTTATTGACGCACATTTTTTCTTTTAACTATCCTTCAAGAAAGAAGTTCAACGGAGTCAAATCATCTGATCGTGAAGGCCATTTAGCATCACCGCGACATGAGATAACAAGGCCATTGAATTTCTTGCGCAAAAGAGCCATTGATTCGTTGATTGGGTGGTAAGTAGCACCACATATCGTCCTGGTGCATATCCTCAATTTCTGGCCACATATCCTCAATTTCTGGCGAGCACCTTTTACGGTTACTGCTAGGTCGACCTCAATTTCCAAGAAGTACTGCCCGATGACGCTGCTAGCCCTTAAACCGCACCAAACAGTCACTCTTTGTGGATGCAACGGCTTTTCAACTGTCACTTGTGGATTCTCATTTGCCCAAATGAGGCAATTCTGCTTGGTTAGTCGATAATGCTAACCAAAAGTCACGAATGTATTTTGATTTGAACGATCCTTTTCGTAAAAGGCTTTAACAGTCTTAACGCGCTGCTCAATTGTGAACCTCTCCATGCTTGAATTTGTCTTAACTCCACTAGAACAATCCCACTGCCGGTTCTTTGTACTGGATTGACCCGAATCAACCACTCTTTGGATAGGGACAGTCCCATCAACAATATATGTGACAGCGCATAGAGAAAGGAACCTAAAGGTAAAAAAAAAATCAATTTTCACTTTTTTTTTTGATGTGGACAACATTTGAGCATCGAATGAGACCGATCCCATGCCCCAAAATTGTTCCCTTCCAGAGATATGCGCGTTTTATGAAAGTGATGGTACACCAAAGATACAAGTATTTTAATCTTTAAAATGGCTCTCCTGAGCAAAACTGGTTTTTACTCTTAGGTCCCTTTCTATTTTGCGCGTCATATATGTTTTCTATTTGTCATTTTTTTCTTCGTGGAAATAGCACTTCTCGGAATGCCTTCTCCAAATATTACTGGTACGAGTCGGGATCAAACAAAAACCCTGATCAGTATGGCAGGATAGTATTCACCATCGTGCTACGTCTGTAAGGTGTATATCCTGCATGGAGTGGGTGCACTTCAGGAGCTGTTCAGGTCTGAACCACATCAGGGAGTATAGCGAAGCGGACTTTCTTGTCTCGTGCTGTATCAACGCAGTTAGCAGTAAGTCTCAGGATTTGGTGTCATCATCGCCGTCTACACTTTCGTTGTCATCGTCATCATCCATGTATGAGTCTCCCACGCCGTCTCCCTCGCAATAGCATCGACATATACAGCATCTTACTCCGTAGATTGCTATTGCCATCCCTGACAGTGCATCAATTTTGCAATTTAATTGCAATGGCCTACTCAACAAATTTAGTTAATAGAATTTACGAGTCGCAGAAACATCACGGTCGCTGCGATCCTGGAAACTGAAGCTGAATACGGACGGATACAACATGCTACGTAAGGTTCGCACAAGAAGTGGAGGTGGGGGCTTGTTCTCCTGTTACACTTTTCTGTGCACTACAGACCTTTATCCCTGCACTACATACCTATCTCCCCTGCACTGCAGACCTATCTCCCTTAGCATGACTCTAGAGACCCATACATGGAATGTATGAGGGTACCATTTAAGTCTGATACTGCCAAAATAGAGCTGAATAACGTATACATCCCGCCGGTTGGTAGATGTGCCCCGTTTTTTTTTATCAGACATTAGCAATCATGGTCCTAAAAGACTTCAAAGCCCACCACGAACTGTGGCATATTTTCCTAGACAACGTCCAAAGGGGTATAGCTTTGCCAGAGCAAATTAAGAGCTCTACGTTCTGCACAGTGAATGAGGACGCCCTCACGTGGATTATGGGCGATTGCCATAGCTCGCCAGACATAACTTCCGCCTGGTCTGATCAACGACGTCATCTTGCAACCTGTCATCTCTTTAGGATCGGACAACCTTATCATAATTCTCTTCGTCAACAGACCATCCGACTTCATAATCTCATAACACCGTACATATCTGAATCCACAGAAGGCTGACTGGGCTGCCAACGGAGGAGCCACCAATCGCAGCTTAAGTAATTTACCAATTACGTCGGATGTTCGGGTAGCTGAAAAGAAGTTCCGGGCCAACATCAGCGCTGCAGCTGGTCGCCATATTCCTGCTGGACGAATATTCGAGATGCGATTAAATTTCTTAGCAGAGGCAGCGCGACTCGCGGATGACATTTGTCGCTCCAACCCTGCTGAACCCAGAACTAGGGATCGCAACTCTGTGATCAGTAGGCTGGTCAACGAATATAAGCGGAACGAATGGCTAGGTCACTTGAAGCAGTGCAACTTAAGTTCCGGAATTGGTAAGTTGTGGACAACGGTCAAATCGCTATCTGGTAGAAACAATGAAAGGGCTGTCGTCACGTTTGGTGACAGAACAGTAACAGATCCGAAGAGTGCGCGAGTTATGCTAACCGACTTTTCATAGAGTACCCAGAGAGCGATATGGAAGTAGCGAAATGGAGAGTATTGCGTCGTAACCGCGCTCTCCGAGTCGAAGAGCATCCACCTCAATTTACAGTTGGCGAAGTTGCACATGTCATCGGCAGCGCAAAGTCATCAAAGCCGCTGGGTCCGGCCGGAATCTCAATGCTGATGTTAAAGCACTTGCATACCCCGGCAGTCCAAAGTGCCCAAACTGTTGTTAGCCACTCACTTAGTTCCCAATGTCAGGAAAATGGGCAGAGTGGTACCGCTACTGAAGCCAGGCAAAGACGCAAGCAAAGGATAATCGTACAGGCCGATGTCCTTGCTTTCGCCAAAGGTCCTTTTCAAGTTCGGATTTCGGCCAAATTTTACAGAAAACATTACGAGGTACCAACACATGTCTCTGGCGAAAGTGGACCAAATCGGTCCATGTTTTCGAATAGGTTCAACACAAAGGTCCATCTCGATTTTAGGTCCTGCAGCTTTAGAAGCCACAAATTACACCCTATCACGCCGACATTTTCCATGGTACGTTATAAGCTACCATTAATTAACTGGGGTGAAACTTGATTGTATGGGTCCAAATTTTCATATAGCCGGTTCTTCCATATTTTAGAGTCAGCATCCGATTCTTACCAAGTTTCGCATGGTAACATAGGACCATATCGGTCTTTTCAAATATCCCCCATACAAATGTCTCTCCGATTTGTGTTCCTGCATCTTCAGAAGCCACAAATTACACCCAATCACGCCGACATTTTGCATGGTACGTTATAAGGGACCTTTAATTAACTGGGGTGTATGGGTCCTCATTTTCCTATAGTCACCCCACAAATGTTCTTCCATATTTTTGTATCTGCAGCTTTAAAAGCCACATTTTACATCCGATTCCTACCAAGTTTCGCAAGGAGCGTTGCGAGCGACCAACACCCATCTCCTGTAACATTGGACCATATCGGCTCCCATACAAAGGTCTCGCCGATTTGAGTTGCTGTATCATTAGAAGCTACTACTCACGTTGAAATTTTTTATGGTACATTATGAGCGACAAATAATTAACGCTAACATATTGAGTCCGACCTTGCTCAAGCTCGAATAAGAGGCGCTTAGTCCTCTAAGAGCAGAGTGGTGTAGGGCAACTTCCGACCCTAACTTTTTTTAATTGTTTAATTCATTAAGGTGAGTTTTGTATTAACGCTTTTTATCACTGCCAAACAATTTTTATCCTCATAACTCATAGGCTGATCTTATAAAAAATTTACTCTGCCATGGCTGTACATATTCCATAGCATTATCTTTTCGTGGCTTACGACCAAAGTTAATTCCGACTACTTACTTAATTACTATGCCGAAGTAAATCTTCTTTGTATTATTCTAGTGGAGTGGGTAAAAGTCTAGAACTCTTCTTTGTGTTATTCTAGTGGGTAGAATTTTCCTAGACAACGTCCAAAGGGGTATAGCTTTGCCAGAGCAAATTAAGAGCTCTACGTTCTGCACAGTGAATGAGGACGCCCTCACGTGGATTATGGGCGATTGCCATAGCTCGCCAGACATAACTTCCGCCTGGTCTGATCAACGACGTCATCTTGCAACCTGTCATCTCTTTAGGATCGGACAACCTTATCATAATTCTCTTCGTCAACAGACCATCCGACTTCATAATCTCATAACACCGTACATATCTGAATCCACAGAAGGCTGACTGGGCTGCCAACGGAGGAGCCACCAATCGCAGCTTAAGTAATTTACCAATTACGTCGGATGTTCGGGTAGCTGAAAAGAAGTTCCGGGCCAACATCAGCGCTGCAGCTGGTCGCCATATTCCTGCTGGACGAATATTCGAGATGCGATTAAATTTCTTAGCAGAGGCAGCGCGACTCGCGGATGACATTTGTCGCTCCAACCCTGCTGAACCCAGAACTAGGGATCGCAACTCTGTGATCAGTAGGCTGGTCAACGAATATAAGCGGAACGAATGGCTAGGTCACTTGAAGCAGTGCAACTTAAGTTCCGGAATTGGTAAGTTGTGGACAACGGTCAAATCGCTATCTGGTAGAAACAATGAAAGGGCTGTCGTCACGTTTGGTGACAGAACAGTAACAGATCCGAAGAGTGCGCGAGTTATGCTAACCGACTTTTCATAGAGTACCCAGAGAGCGATATGGAAGTAGCGAAATGGAGAGTATTGCGTCGTAACCGCGCTCTCCGAGTCGAAGAGCATCCACCTCAATTTACAGTTGGCGAAGTTGCACATGTCATCGGCAGCGCAAAGTCATCAAAGCCGCTGGGTCCGGCCGGAATCTCAATGCTGATGTTAAAGCACTTGCATACCCCGGCAGTCCAAAGTGCCCAAACTGTTGTTAGCCACTCACTTAGTTCCCAATGCCAGGAAAATGGGCAGAGTGGTACCGCTTCTGAAGCCTGGCAAAGACGCAAGCAAAGGATAATCGTACAGGCCGATGTCCTTGCTTTCGCCAAAGGTCCTTTCCAAGTTCGGATTTCGGCCAAATTTTACAGAAAACATTACGAGGTACCAACACATGTCTCTGGCGAAAGTGGACCAAATCGGTCAATGTTTTCGAATAGGTTCAACACAAAGGTCCATCTCGATTTTAGGTCCTGCAGCTTTAGAAGCCACAAATTACACCCTATTACGCCGACATTTTCCATGGTACGTTATAAGCTACCATTAATTAACTGGGTTGAAACTTGATTGTATGGGTCCAAATTTTCATTTAGCCGGTTCTTCCATATTTTAGAATCAGCATCCGATTCTTACCAAGTTTCGCATGGTAACATAGGACCATATCGGTCTTTTCAAATAGCCCCCATACAATGTCTCTCCGATTTGTGGTCCTGCAGCTTTAGAAGCCACAAATTACACCCAATCACGCCGACATTTAGCATCGTACGTTATAAGCGACCTTTAATTAACTGGGGTGTATGGGTCCTCATTTTCCTATAGTCACCCCACAAATGTTCTTCCATATTTTTGTATCTGCAGCTTTAAAAGCCACATTTTACATCCGATTCCTACCAAGTTTCGCAAGGAGCGTTGCGAGCGACCAACACCCATCTCCTGTAACATTGGACCATATCGGCTCCCATACAAAGGTCTCGCCGATTTGAGTTGCTGTATCATTAGAAGCTACTACTCACGTTGAAATTTTTTATGGTACATTATGAGCGACAAATAATTAACGCTAACATATTGAGTCCGACCTTGCTCAAGCTCGAATAAGAGGCGCTTAGTCCTCTAAGAGCAGAGTGGTGTAGGGCAACTTCCGACCCTAACTTTTTTTAATTGTTTAATTCATTAAGGTGAGTTTTGTATTAACGCTTTTTATCACTGCCAAACAATTTTTATCCTCATAACTCATAGGCTGATCTTATAAAAAATTTACTCTGCCATGGCTGTACATATTCCATAGCATTATCTTTTCGTGGCTTACGACCAAAGTTAATTCCGACTACTTACTTAATTACTATGCCGAAGTAAATCTTCTTTGTATTATTCTAGTGGAGTGGGTAAAAGTCTAGAACTCTTCTTTGTGTTATTCTAGTGGGTAGAATTCGAAATGAGCCACATTCGTCAAGTGTTGTATTAAAGGCTCTATTATGTTGGAAACTATTAAGGCGAAACGTTAAATTAAAATTTTTAATAGATTCAAATGTCAAGCAACCGTGACGGCAATGAAGATGACAACACACAACGACACCTTCTGTGCCTTCTTCAAACTTGATAGGGATGATTTTTCTTTTCTTGCCTGGGTGCGTATGAGTGATGAGAACTTCATTTTGTGTAACACTCATACGCCGTGTTGGACTCAATGAAAAGGGTTAAAATTTTCCAAAGACGTTTAAAAAAAATTTAAAATGGAAAGCTTTTGATGAATTCAAAGGGTTTCTTGTTCTATTGTTGTCGCTAGGCTCTCCTTCGGATGAAAGGTAGAATTATTTATTTCCTACTGAATTTGGCTTGGAATGTTTAGTTAATCTTTAGTGGGCGATCGGAGCGCATTATTGATGGAAAATGTATTTTGCAGTGTAACCAAATGTAGATTCCATAGTCAGTTCCGCAACATGTAGCATTATTAAAAAAAAACATTTTTATTATATTTTTTAAATAATTTTTAAATATTAAAATTTATTCTTTACTCAACAACAACTTATAAAAGTATTTGACATGAATGTACATTCAAGTGTGGCCCTTGGGTAATTTTAAAAATAATTGTGGGATTACCCTTTTTTGCTTTTTGTCATGAAGAAGCTCGGAAGCACGCCTCTTTCAATTAGATTGTTTGTTTCAATAGTCCGGACGTGTTTTACTTACGAAGTGGCCTACTTAAACGAAAATGAGATACGAGAAATGCTCAATGCCGAAAGTGACTCGGATATTTTGGATTCGGATATTGGTTGTATTTCGGAAAATAAGTTCTTTTGAAACAGAAAGTGAAACTATTTTAGATGCAGCTAGCTCTATTGATCCATTTTTATTGCTTAAAATATGAAGGCATAGAGTGCGACTCCATTACCTCAGACTATTCAAACAGCGGCTGAGAATATTATCTCAACTCAAGCAGGACCAACTCGAATTGCAGTATTCAGATGAGATGATGCGCTGTCTGATTTTTCGTGGCTTTTTTTCCGCCTCCAATAGAAAGTTATTGAAAATACTAATAAGTACGGCAGGCTCAAGTTTGGTGTCACATGGAGATATATTGATATGAAGACACATTGCGCGCATATAGTATAATTGTTTTTGTTATTTTTTTCTTATTTTAGGAAAATAATTGGCTTACATAAAATTTATCAATGACAGCGGAAAAAATGAAGAGTTCATGGCTTATTTCATGGAAAATTTGTTCGACCTATTTTCCGATCAATTATGTCTGAAGATTCATTTCATATGATTTCGAGTGCACTCCGTTTCGATAATGTTTCCTGTTGACGACAAAGGCATAGTAGCGATAAACTTGATCCTATTCGTGAACTGTGGGACAGTTGTTAACAACTTCTTGCAATGATTTACAACCGTCACGAAAATGTCACCGTTGATGAGCAACTTGTTGCGTTCAGGGGGAGATGTTCTTTTTGAAGTTTTGGTTATCGGTAGACTCAAAGTCAGCCTACGTATGGAAAATACAACCATACCTTGGTAAACCTAGCAAAAGAACCAAGGAAAACGCGTTGCATTGGACTTGTGTATTGAAGACTTAAAGAGGCAAAATATAACAGGCTTTAATTTTTTTTTCAACATTTGAGATGGCAAAAATACTTCTTGAGAGAAATCTTACATATGTGGCAACAGTACGGAAAAATAAAACTTTCATTCCTCCAAACTAGCTGAATGTCAAAAAACTTCCGTTGTACAAGTCTGCATTTACTTTCAATGATAATGTCACATTAGTATCATAGATCTGCCATAAAAACAAAACAGCAATATTAATTAGTACAATGCACAAAACTGCAGTAGTTGATGAGAGTGGATTGAAGAAAAAATCAGATTTTGTTTCCTAGTACAATTCAACAAAAGGTATGCTAGTTTTTTGTTCATCTATAATTTCTTCAGCTTCATCTTTTTTAGGTGGCGTAGATACTGCTGATCAAATGATTGGCTCCTACTCCACAAAACGCAAAACAGATCGATGGCCAACTGTTGTATTTGCAAACATACTTGATATATCAGCTTTAAATGCGTACATAGTATTTTCTGAAATCGATGTTTCATGGGCTCCAACTGATCGGAATCGCAAGAGACCAGAGTTTTTGCGGCAACTAGCACTTTCTTTAGCTAGGGCGCATATGATGAAACGGGCCAGATTCCCTCAACAAGAGTTCTCAGCACAGTTATTGGCACAAATGCGAAAACCATGCACAGTTTCAGAGGAATCTTCAAATAAAGCTACTTCTAACTCAGGGGCTCGAAAGCGTGGAATTTTTAGTTGCTGGAATAAAACGTTCCATTTGCAACAAGTTCATTTTGCTTATCATACAATGAAAAATATCAAACAAACTAATAAATTTATATACATTTTTTAACATAAATGTAAAGAAAATCAAAGAAAATATACTATGAACCAGATGGCCCCCTAACCTATGATTCCTGATTTTTTATTTTTCAATTCAATTTCTGATATGTGGTGGATATCAAAGTGTGTATGGCATTATCTTGGCTTCAAAATACAAAAATATGAAGTTGTCTTTTCTAATAAAGGTTGATCAATCTAAAGGTATTTTTTCAATAGGATTTTTTCAACACAACATGAGTTGTGTTGAACTTTATTATGTTTTCTTTTTAGTAGTGTTTAACTTTTAGTCATGAAAAGACCTACACCGCAACAACGTCTTCAAATTGTGCAACTGTATTATACAAATGAGCGTTGGGTGAGAAACTGTTTTGGACAAAAATTGTGTTCAGTGATGAGGCCCATTTCTGGCTCAACGGCAACGTCAATAAACAAAGCTGCAGCCTTTGTTGCAAAGGCACCAACACCATTTGCTACATTGAACCTTTACTATGTCCCGGAGTCATTGGATATATGGAACATCGCATAGAGGTATCCCGTCGAAGCTGAGGCGAGCATTTGGTCGATATTTTGTTTCACACATAATTGTCATAGATCCTTTAATCATAATAACAAAATACTAAATTAATTCTCTGAAAAACTTTATGTTTTATTTACCAATAACATCGTGCGTTTTAGTTGGACTCCACCCTTTACTAAGATTCTCTACAAGTAAAACGTCGACGACAGGATATTTTCCGTGGATATTTTCCTTGGTTATCGTGCACAACGTATCCTGAAATCGGTTAATTTAAATATAGTTCGGCACATTGTTTAGCTCATTTGCTTTATTTCGGTCTTTTGCTTTAACACATTAAATAGGTATTAACCGGCTCGAGAGCTCTTGCATCAACATTTTTATAGAATTCACGACATTGAACTATCGGATAAAGGTATGCCACCGATCCCGTGTCAAGCATTTGGCCCTTATCTTAGTTTTAACATAATTGTCAAACATCCTTCTATCATAATAACAAAATGTTAAATTAATTCTCGGAAAACCTTTTGTTTTATTTACCATTAACATAGGGCGTTTAAGATGGACTACCCTTTACCAAGATTTTTTTTACAAATTAAAGCTCACCGATGGAATATTAAAACAACTGCAAGTATTTTCCTTGGTTATCGTAAACGTAGCCTAAAATCTGTTAATTGTAATACCATCGCTATAGTTCCTATTATTTGGCCCTGAAAAAACCCCTCACCTCCTCCTTGCCCCTAGCGCGTCATACTTTGGCTTCCAGTTCCGGCTATAAAAACAAATTCATAATGAGACATTTCACGATCAATCATAAGCCTTTCAAGTTTGCGGTAACGTCTTTTACTATTAGAGAAATTAATAATATCTTATCGCTGTCATTGTTCAGAAGCTTCACAATACCCCCAACCACCCCCTCCATCCGCCACCCAGAACACATTAACAGATTTGAGATGGAATAAATGGCACAGAGCAACCGTGGAGGAGCTGGTAAATAGTGAAATGTTGTACTGCCTAAGCACTGAGATAAATACCAGAAAGCGGAGACAGGATAACAGTAGATAAAGGAAAAGAACACGCTTTGATTAATTATTTCCCAGCGATTATAGTCCTACAACGGCTACAACTACAACTGGCACTACTCTGCTGCACACCCCACCGATTATTTCATTAAAATCGTTCATCCAATAATGCCATAGCACCGCAAACTCAATTATTACCAAAAATACACACACGTAGACAAATACGCAGAAATACACACACATGGACAGACATACATGCACAACGACAGACGTGCACAACAATAGAATCATATTGAGAGGCAGACAGACGGACAGACATAAAGACAAAACCATCATCGTCTAAGTCTCTTAAAACTTTACTATGCGTTCATTTATTTATACCATCCACGCACAGTGGTTTAAAACCCCCACAAGAGGGGTACAAACACACGAAAATCTATGTGCAAGTTGGAAATATTTATCGGAGACCTTACAAAGTCTATAAAATATTGTTTACAGTTAAATTCTAAGACGATATCGCCAAGTCCGTCTGATCAAATCACGTCTCAGTCCAAACGAAAAGATCGAGAGTCTTTTAATTTACCAGATATACACTGAGCCGAAAATACAATGATTTTTTTAACCACGTGTCTGGTTAAATTTTTATGGTACATGTTTGATAACGAAGACAAAATAACGTTATATAAGGTCAAATGTACATACAAAATAGTTGAGTTAACATTATATAAGGTTGGTTTTTTCAAGAGAGAGGCAGCAAAATGTGCGACATAAACAAAAACTTAAAGATTTTTCGGCTCTGTTGTATCGAAGTTTTTGATCTGCTTTGTGTTATATGAAGTTCAGAATTAAGTTACACGAAGTTGTAACGATTGCGATAGTCTTATCCCCCATACTCTTTTTCCTTTCTTCTTCTGCTCTGAACGTTTGTAATTGTGAGAAGATCATAAGACAATTTTTCTCGCTCTTTTAAAAAACTACAACCAAATGCAAGCAGTACAATCTTCATAGCGCTATAATTGCTTTTCGCACATTTTAAAGGCTATACGCAAAGGGTAATTCTCATTAATCATAATGGGACTCCCGTATAAGTCATTTGATTTGTAGCCAAAGTTATCGTTGCCAAAGACTGCTAAAGAAAAACCTTGGCGGGTTTAGAAACAGCTGCCTAGCAACCGTAGCCAATACATTTCACCAATTTTTTAGTTGATTCTGAAAAAGAAACAACAAAAAGGTCTCGAACCAGAATAAAAACTGTTCAAGTCATAATAATGAAAAAAGTCGAAATAAATGCAAACAAAACCATAAGTACTAGGTTAATTTAATATTAAAAATTGTAACAGCAACTATATTTCCGGTTAAGGTAACCAATAATAAGTTAACTTAATAATAAAACTGATTTCTATAACAATCTTCATAATTGATAATATTAACATTTTCATTGTTAAATTAAACATGTATTGTTTCAATAAAGAACCTATGAAATTTTAATATTAATAATTTTCATGGTTAAAAACAATGGATGGTTAAAAAACAATAATAATTTTTTAAATCAACAATTGTCATGGTTAAAAAATGCAATTATAGAATAGTTAAATTAACTATTATTATTGTTAAATACCAGTCAGCAACAAAATGTTCAAATTAACCTTATATAACGTAGACTCCAAATCATGTTTATTTGTGGTTAAGTTAACCTTGTATAAGGTTATTTTTCTTCTTAGTGTACGTTTATGTCTTGTAGTTGGTGATCTCTACCAAGATAATGAAACAAATCAGACAAAAGAAGAAAAAGTTCCCTTTTAAGGGACTAAAGAAGTTCAGAGAAATTGTATATAATTTTTTCACATTTCCACTAATTAACTTTTAAATGGGGATCATTGGAGTAAAGATGCGGTTACTTAATCTTTTCTACTTAAATGACATCCTCACCCACTGTGCTCCCTGAACTGGGTGCTCCCTGTTTCCCTCCCTGTAACGGGGGTATTACCTAAACTTCTGCACAGTGGAAATGCTGTCGTTTTATGTCTGTCTGGAGCCCCGATACCAGACTCGGATGCGGCAGCCCAATCAGCCATCACCCATCTTAAAGATTCTTGAAAGGGACCTAAGGGTAAAAACCATTTTTGTTCAGGAGAGCCATTTTAAAGATTTAAATACGTGTATCTTTGGTGTACCATCACTTTCATAAAACGCGCATATCTCTGTGAGGGAACACCATTGGGGCATGGGATCGATCTCATTCGAAGCTCAGATATTGTAGACATAAAAAAAGTGAAAATTGATGTTTTTACCCTCAGGTCCCTTTCTCTTTTAATCAGCTTTTTCTGGAAGTACTACTCAAAGATGCATTAACCTATCCATCAAAGGGAGCGGGCATTGGCCGGGGCTCATAGGGGCCCATAAATAGAATCCTGGGCACAGATGGGTATCCAGAAACGTTTTAGTATTCTCACAAAAATTTACGTATTTTGAAGATTGGGGCCAATGTGTAACAGGGACCAGTTTATACGCGCCCTAGGGGCCAATAGTGCTCGCCCTAACTTTTGACCTTATGAGTACTGAAGAACAATAAAATTTGGCCAATAATTTGAATATAACATTCATACTATGATGCGACTAAATATGAGTCTTTGAAACAGGTGTCTAATGTCCCTACGAAGCCTTTGAAATAAACCGGATCGCAGAAACCGTAGAATTTCATCACTAATGTTAATGTGCCCTAAATTTTTAAGATTTTTTCAAAATTTCGAGACCGGATCAAAAATCGACCACTTCAACAATGTACAGGGAGGTTGCCATCATACATTGGACACGGGAGGAGAGTTCATGTTGTGTTGAGTTGTATTTTTCAAATGCGTAGTCGAGCATTGCAGTGCAGCGTGCTTTTCGTTTACGATTCGCTGCTCTCCCACGCGGACATGTTGCTGGACGGCAATCAATTGTAAATTGGGTGACTTCATTGAGGGAATGTGTCATGTGTACAAAGGGGACCTGAGAGAAGGATTACAATACCACAAAATATCAAGAGAGTTAGAGGAGCAGTAGTGCAATCTCCTGGGCCCATGTGACATATCAGAAGAGTTAGAGGAGCAGTACTGCAATCTCCTGGGGCCATGTGACAACTGTCCGTAGGGCCCTGAAAATTAGAAGGATTACAACGCCACAAAATATCAAGAGAGTTAGAGGAGCAGTACTGCAATCTCCTGGGGCCATGTGACAACTGTCCGTAGGGCCCTGAAAATAAGAAGGATTACAACACCACAAAATATCAAGAGAGTTAGAGGAGCAGTACTGCAATCTCCTGGGCCCATATGACAACTGTCCGTAGGGCCCTGAAAATTAGGTCCTGCCAAACATGCCACCACCTCTCAACAACAATTTTGTCAATACTTATAACTAAACGGTTTATCAATCTGGAGATATTTTTTCAATAGGTTTTTTCACAGATTACCCATTTCTGGCTAAACCGCAACGCCAACAAACAAAATTGCCACATTTGGTCTGAAGAGCAACCAGAAGTGCTTCAAGAGGTGCCATTATACCCAGTTAAGACTACGTTTTGGGGTGGTTTATGAGCTGATGGAATCATCGGTCCATAAATGATGATAGCCGGAACGTAACAGTGAATGGTACTCGCTATCGCACCATAATAATAGACTTTTTTCCACCTGAATTAAGGCCTGTAATCTTGAACGTTTCAAAAGGACGGTGCCACTTACCAAACAGCTGCTCAAACAATAGATCTATTGAAATGTTATTTCGAAGAGCATTTTATTTTACGTTTTGGACCGGTGAGTTGGCCGTCTGGACCGTTTGATATCACACCTTTAGACTTTTTTCTTTGGTGCTACCTAAACTCCAAAGTCTATGCCGACAGACCAGCTACAATTCAGGTTTTGAAAGTCAATATTACGCGTGTGATTACCAGCATACCAGTCATTCAAAACTGGACCCTCAGAATGGGCACCCGGAGGCGTAGTTGGACCAACATTTGAATGAATTTATATTCAAAAAATAAATGGCATAAAACTTACTTTCGAATGAACAATAAAGATT
The DNA here is from genome assembly GCA_963513945.1 of Hydrotaea diabolus. Taxonomy (NCBI): domain Eukaryota; kingdom Metazoa; phylum Arthropoda; class Insecta; order Diptera; family Muscidae; genus Hydrotaea; species Hydrotaea diabolus. Next base: position 21,781,421 of record OY740717.1, read on the forward strand.
CTACACTTGATTTGAATTTTCGTTTTTTTTATTTTGATAAAATACCTCTAGGTGGGGGATCCAAATTATCTGTCCATAGGTCTTCTACCAAATGATTTGTTTGTCCATCCAAATGTCCATGTATTAATCAAAAAAAAATTCTCCCGAATCAAATTATCTTTTAGCCTATATAAAGAATAACCTAAGAATCGTTTAAGTGCAATAGTATAAGTAAGCAGGCAGGTATAAACAGAAATTATATGTGATTTTTGTTAAAAGGAAATGAAAAAAACAAATTCGATGTGTCCGTCACAAACTTTTGTCACTATATGTTTTTTTCTCGCTTTAAGTCTCAGGCTCGCTAAAGTTTTTTTCTAACACTGCGTATTTTTCTACTTCCGGTAGTCTAAAACCCTTTGAACTAGTTTTAAAAACTTTAGCTGACAGGGCTTTTCTATGCAAACACTGCAATAACTTGTTTTTCTCGATATTTTATTTACAATCTGTCTTGCGACAATAAGTAAATTGAATGACATTAAACATGATAAAATTTGAATGTTAAAATCCAAAAAGCTATATACATTTTATAAAGTACATATTTTTAAAACAGACTTAATTTCTATATGGCAGGTCTAGTATGTGATGTCTTTTGAGCCTAGATGCCTCGTCAGTATCGTCCAGTAGTGAGATTGCTAGCGGGTTCGCGTGGTTGCTTAGTCTTTCCAGATAGTTTGTAGTAATTCTGTTGATTTCTTCTTTCACAGTAGGTATTTGTAGGTCCTTATGAATATTCTTGTTAGAGACAAATCATGGAGCTGTAGTAATCATTCGTGGTGTTTTGGATTGATAAGTTTGTAATATTTTAATTTTTGAATTGCTGGCAGTTCCCCAAAATTGGATACCGTATGTCCATACGGGTTTAAGAATTGATGTGTAAAGTAGCACTTTATTATCTAGACTTACTTCCGATTTTTTAGCGAACAGCCAGTACATTTTTCTGGTCTATATCTTTAGTTGATCTCTTTTTGACTTGATATAATGTTTCCACGTTAAGCGTATGTCGAGATGGAGGCCAGATATTTGACATTGTTTTTTATCGGAATCGTAGAACCATTCAAAGTTATTGGAGGACAATCAACGAAAAGGTTATGTGTGTGGATTTACCTGCATTAACTTTTATGTTCCATTTCGTTAGCCAAGATTCTATTGGATTCACGGCATTCTGGACTGCGCTTGTAGCTAAGATTGATGATTTATGTGAAGACACCAATGCAGTGTCATCAGCATATGTGGCGAAAGTAACACCTGCGCTTAGTGGCTTGTCTGATGTAAAGATTGTGTACAATACGAGGGCGGTTCGGAAAGTTCTTAGCCTATCAATGAAAGAGACTAGTTAGTTTTTCAAAAATATTTTTATTTTTCAATATAATCTCCTGAAACTTCAATACACTTAGTCCAACGCTTATCTAGCAATTCTATTCCTTGATTAAAATAGTTTTCCTCAAGGTCTTCAAAATAGTGGTTTACAACTGTAGTTGCATCTTCATTTGAGGTAAAACGCTTGCCAGCAAGGAATTTTTTTAGATTTGGGAACAGGTAAAAGTCACTGGGAGCTAAATCAGGAGAATAAGGTCAAGCAACTCGTACATACTTTAATTCGTTGATTTAAGCCATTGTTAAAACACTCTTGTGCCCTGGTGCGTTGTCTTGATGAAAAATTATTTTTTTGTGTTGTAAGCCAGGACGTTTTTCTCGAATTTGTACATTTAATTGATCTAAAAGGTTGCAATAGTACTCTGAATTTATTGTTTTACCCTTTTGCAGATAGTCAATCAATAAAATACCTTTGAAGTCCCAAAAAACCGTTGCCATAACCTTACCAGCCGATTGAATTGTTTTTGCCTTCTTTGGGGCACTTCCTCCAGATTCAGTCCATTGTTTGGATTGTTCTTTTGTCTCTGGAGTATAGTGGTGGATCCATGTCTCATCAATGAAACGACGCTTAAAATCCATTTGATTTCGCTGAAAACGATCCAAACAAACTTGAGAAATGTTCATTCTTATGCGTTTTTGGTCGACTGTTAACAAGTCCGGCACCCATCTTGCAGAAAGCTTTTTCATCTGTAGTTCTTCATGCAGAATTAAATGGACTCGATCATTTGAGATGCCCATGATATTAGCTATTTCACGCACTTTTATTCGTCGATCATTTAATACCATATCATGCACTTTGGCTACAATTTCTGGTGTTGTTGCTGTTTTTGGACGTCCACTACGTGGTTCATCTTCAATGCTTGTACGACCACGTTTAAATTCATTTTTAAATTTGGCAATAATTTTTTTCTTAAATTTCAACAACATTCATATTGGCACAACAATAATATAGTCAACAGGAAATTCAAAAAAGAGTACTATGGTTGCGACGAACATACTTGCAGAGAACATACTATTGTTGCAGTGTCCACACGCAGAAAAAAAGTATGGTTGTGGTGACAATATTCGAAGAGGATAATACTATTTTTGGGTATATGTTTGTGGTACAACAATATTATGATCCTCACAACAATAGTATGATTCAAATACAACCATACTATGATCCTCACAACAAGAGTATGATTCACACATAACCATACTTTGATCCCTACAACCACTTAACCAGACTATGATCTCCACAACCATTGTATGATCCTCACAACCATAGTATGTTTCACATACAACCATAATATGATCCTCACAACCAAAGTATGATTCACACGCAACCTTGTTATGATCCCTACAACCATAGTATGGTCACACACAATTATACTATGATTCCCAATATAATTTATTAGAATTTATTTAAGTTGTCGACAATAGATGTAAATTACGAAAATTATTCAAAATAATAGGAGTGATTTATTTCACAGTAGAAAAAATAAGTTTAAATAAACGTCAGCGTTTTTTATTAAAAATATTTCAGTTAAACAAAACCAAAGCCCGTTTAAAAAATTTTGATTTCGATAAAAAAAAGTACTATTATTGCATTAGATCCGTACCAATAACATCTGTTCTTAAAAGCATATTTAAATGAAGAAAAATTACATACATCATACTGTATGATTACCGTAACCATATTATTGTTAACATAAAACGCACCAACCATATTTTTGTCGCACCAACCATATTGTTGCTTTAACCATATTGTCATTTTTAAATTTGGCAATAATACTATTGTTACATTTCAACAATATTAATGTTGCAGCAATTATACTTTTATCAAAACTAAATTCAGTTAACAATGGTATGGTTGCGACGAACATACTTTTATTGCGGGTAACATTTTATTATTGCCGTGACCATGTTGTAACCATGTTTTTTCTCTGCGTGCATATAGTTACCATATCATTTCTCTGATACTTTCGAGATACTTGCCAAATTTAGGCTCATCTTCTTAATCAAATTTTGCTTGAATTTAGCTCACTTCGTTATACGAGACCATTAAGTAACTCTGCTAAAATTGCATTATATCGATTAATTTTTTTGAACTTTGCGACTTATAATTATTCCCAGCGAAGCTCAAACATATTGGTCTTTTGATGTAGCCCCGAAGCAAATGACCCTTCTTGTGGCGATAAAGAGAGTATTGCGACATATCCGCACTCAGTCCCAGTCGAAGAAGCATAACCACAATTGGCAAAGTTACCCTTGTCATCTTCAGCGCGAAGTCATCAAAGGCGCATTTGAATACTCTGGAAGAAGAGTACATGCCCAAAGTGCTTAATCTGACGTAAGCCACTCACTAAGTTCCCGATGCCTGGAAAAAGGGACAGAGCGGTATCGGTCTAGTGTTAAACGTTCGGTCGTAAACTAAATGTGTGGGCGCCAGCCATATGTGGAATTTAGAGGCATGAAGTCGAAGCTCCGGCCTAGTGTTAAACGTTCGGACGTAAACTAAATGTGTGGACGCCAGTCATATGTGGAATTTAGAGGCATGAAGTCGAAGCTCCGTAGAGTTAAACAGGGAGTTCCCCAGGGTTGGTAGTTATCTCCGGCACTGCATAGCCTTTACCTCTCTAAAATTCTTGCACCACCAGATGGCGTTGAAATTGTGTCGTGCGCTGATAATTGCATACTTCTGGCATTAGGACCTAAAGTAGATGACATCTGCGAGAAAATGAACTATTACCTCTCTGACTTAGCACGTTTTTTCACTGCAAGGAATATGAAAATATGCGCCTCCAAGTCATCAGCCACACTTTTCACACTACGCAGCGCCGGTGTGGTCGGCGAATGTAAGTACGACGCATTGGAAGACAATTCAGATTTGCCAGAATGCCGCCCTAACAACATCAACTGGGTGTCTCCCTATGTTTTTTCAGAACCGTCCACAAATGGACACGAATGTCCTTACCGTGCGCAGATACAATATTTTGTATCGTCGTTGACTTGTACTGGTTTAGTTTCCCTCATCTTTGGCGATCGCAGTCTGGACTGCTTTGGCGATCGTTGTTTGGGCCGCTTCGGCGCAGCTGCCTTAAACCCTTCATCGATTTGCTCCCCTTGCCGCGTTAACTCTCTTCTATTGGGCCATATTGGCGATATCTGCGTTAAATCGTCTACGCCCTTGTGGGTTTCACTCTGTTCTGGTTCTCTCTTTTCCCCGAGAACTCTAAAGTAGTTGGCCCTTATTGCCGTCACATGCTCCTTTATGGCATGCTGAACGTTTTGTCTGACTTTAACGTAGTCCATGAGACCTACGATCATTGCGCCCAATCTAGTGAGAGTGTCTTCTTTGGGACGGGCTTCAGTCTCCTGCTCGTTTTGCTGCTGGGAACTTGCTGTTGCTTCAATCGCACTGAGATTCCTTGCAGGAGCAGTTTCTATCACCGTTGTTCTCCCTGTTGTAGCCGGGCTGCTTGCTTGAGCTGTGGATGTTTCTCTCCCCCGTGAGAGCTTTCCGATAGAGTCGGATGACGTATTCGGAGGGGTTCTCCTTAGCATCGCACTTCTCCCAAAAGGACTTGTCAGCGATGTTGCCTCCAGTGCCGTGGCACTTTTAAAATGGTTGCTGTTGTCTGTAGCAACAACGGTATTGTCATTGCAGTCGTTGGATATGGACGACCGGGAGCCTGATTTCTCACCCCCCTCTGCCGCCGGTACTGGGTTATTAACTCCCTGCACCGTAAGTTTTATTCTTTCTTCGTACTTTTTCATGATGGATTTTCTGTCGGGGTTCCAAATCCTAGCGTTTTAAACCTTCCGCCAGGATGTCGCGCAGCCGCCCTTAGCATGAGAACAGACGCTGACCAGGGAGCCGCCCACGATGAGTCAGACGCTTCTGCGTTTTTTTTTTGGTTAACTGGAGGAACCACGGTGTCGTCGCTCACCAAACTGCACCTCTCTAGAGGGCACCTCTTGCGGTGGGATACTATGTTGATGGCGGCATCCATTCGCCATGTTTCAGAGTCGTTTTCGGGCTCATGTACTTTTTTGTAGTACGCCCTCGGCCACTGCCGCTCTTGGTCGGGAACTGCTTATTAGTCGCAGCTGGCCTGCATATCTGCTGGCCGTTCGGCTACCCGCCACCTGCCGACCCCCATAGTAGCCTGAGCTAAGCCCTATGCTGAGAGGCTTTGCAGTAGTCATCTCATCTCATGGACAGAATGCCTCCGCCCCGGCAGATCAGGTAGGATATTCATAGTCTAGAGGGAGAGACAGGTCCAGCGGTACAAGAGAGAGCCTTTAGATCATCGGAACTTTCAGCGACGAGGCAAACGACGCAGATTACAATGGCTAGAACGTCATGGCCAACGACGTCATCTACGTTTACACATGCATACATCGTGACGATGTCCAAAGCAGCAGGTTCCAGATATAACGCCATTGTGGTGCGGAACATCCTTTCAGGGATTTACCAGAGGAGAAGACGCTACCTCGTCAGGCACGCTTGGTTCTGGCTCAGCTGAAATCTGGATGGTGCAGCTGACTCAATTCTTATTAGGCACGAATTGCTGCTAACGTTCCGAACATATCTCCCGCCTGCCATCAGGGACCACATGATGCGCTGCACCTCTTCAATTGTCTAGCCAAGCTTACTCAGCTTACCCCCAGGTCTCTGTGGACGCATTCAGTTCAAATGGCGCGTTTCCTTCACCTGGATATCGAAGCAGATCCCAGATCGAAGCAGATTCAAAATAAAATATATCGTTGTTACAACGCTACCCCCACCCCCCAGGCGCGCATGTTTTTGGCTCAGCCGAGATCTGGATTGTGCAGCCGTGTTGGGCGCGAAGTGATACTAACGTTCCGGACGTATGTCCCGCCTGCCATGAGGAACCACATGATGTGCCGCACCTTTTCAATTATCCGGCCAAGCCCACCAGCTCTCCGAAGGCATCCAGTTCAAATGGAGCGTTTTCTCCACCGGGATATCGGGAAAATCCCCTATAGACGAACCGGACTTCAAAACAAAATATCTTGTTGTTCCAATAACAATAACAACCCTTCTATTTTGAAGTCCTGGCAACAAAAAAAAAATTGAATACCAGGCAGAGCTGCGAAATCATCTAAATAACGAATACCACAGTGGCGTTGGATATCTTTTAGTCGGCCTGTCCGTCTTGAGCTTTTTACTTCTTCAATGCGGTTTTATTGCCACTGACTTCATAATTAAGATTTATTATTTTCTGTAAGTTTTGAAACACTGTGCCTTCATTTAGTTTGGTTGTCAACTGCTTGACATAAATTAACTGTTACCAATACCTATGCCAGCCATTGTTGTTCTGTAAACGTTAAGCTTATAAGCTTAAAACTTACACACACACTCACGAACGCATACAGACAGTCAGACACGTATGTAAGTACAGATACAATTATCACACACATACAGACAAACAGACGTAAGGACAAAATATTATAGACAATAAACACCGAAACCACAATTCATAAATATAGTTTTGCGGCTGAAAACCACATGTACATACGCACACACACACATACCTACCTTCTGGCACATACACTTATACACTCAGTGTCTGTAAATAACATCCTTACAGCCACACGTACGCATGATTGCATGTAAGATGGAGACATATTTTAGGGTGTAATCCTTTAACTAGAGATGGAAATTAGTGCCCATGTATGGAATGTATGATGATGAAGAAGAAGAGCACAAACGAATGATGATTACACAATGTGCCCGACCACCACCCAGCTGACACGAAGAGGGCAGCAAAAAGTGGCCAACTTTATACTCCGAGGACCATAAACAATAGCTAAAGATTAAATTGTCAAAATGTCAATTTCTGGCAAGGCTAAAGAGTCAAGCCAGACCAAACAAAGAAAGCAAGAGAGATGATGGAGAAGACGGCTGCGACGAACCAAACGAGGCAGATGACAAAGGCTACAACGTCATCGCCAACGACGTCTTCCACGTTTACACATGCATACATCGGGACTGGCAGAGCGGGCGGGCTAACTGCTAGACAAACATTGTGGGGTGAACTAAAAATATTTATTGGAAGGAAGTACGTCTACAATAACGTTGTCGTTGCCATTATCGGATGACGACTACGACGATGATGATGATGATCATGCCAATGGAAGCTAATGAAAGCCATAATAAAATATTTAATTGATTTAAACAACACAATGACATTCAATAATTAACAGCAAATGACAACACGTTTTTCAAATCTGTTCGACAGACGGGGTGTGTTTCTTTGCTAAGGCAAGGGTACGTATGAGTGATGGGAATTTAATTAGATATCACTCATACGCCCCAAGGCATATGCGAGTTTTGAAAGATGGAGCAGTATGTGTACGAGAGAGAGAGATGGAGAGCAAAACGGCAGAGATTGGGAATTTAATTAGTCATCACTCATACGCCCTAATGAACACAGAGTGTAGAAAGATGTAGACAGAAAAGCGAGAGAATGAGCAAAAAGCTAGACATTTTTTGATGTAGAGATTTTTTACGTAACATCCTTCCGTAAGGAAATGTGGCACTTTGTTTAAGGATATCCCGATAATTGTTGACATTTCGTTTTTATTGATATCATGTCAGTTAGCGTTTTTTTTTGTCAATTGGCGCTTGTTTCTTACGGAAAGTTGCGGAAAAAATCTTGATTTTGGATGTTCAAAACAATAAAATTTACGAATCTAAATAGGACAACGGTTCATAGGGACCCAAAAATGCCGCTTTGTTAAACATGGACCTTTCACCAACAACCATATCACCCAATACTGTTAATGCCATATTATAACGCAATCCATGGTGAAGAGTATAAAAGCTTCGACCCAGCCGAACTTACAAATTGTCCAGTTTTTTTAAAAAAATAATAAAGTTTTGGATTTATCTATGACCATATGGAGATCCTTAGCAGCAAGATTTGGATACGGCTCAACCCCTACAACCCCCTTGTGGATGTTGGAAAAAAATGCATGAGCCAAAATATATCCGTACTTATTTTACAGCTGATTCCAATTTAAAATTTTAAATGGCTCACCCTATATATATATATTTATTTCCGTTAGGTTGTATTCTTCATTTTATTAAGATTAGACTAAGATGAGGGACGGATCTATTGCTTCCATTATGAAACTAATGCACACTATCTGTTACTCATATTCCTTCGACCATAAAGCGGGCCTCGCGATCACACGCAGAGAAAAGATATGGTTGCACTATGGTCACCGCAACAATAATATGTTCTCTACAATAAAAGCATGTTCGTCGCAACCATAGTATTGTTTTTTGAGTTCCATTTTGGCAAAGTATGATTGCGACAATATTGCTATTGTTAAAATGTAACAATAGTATTATTGCCAAATTTAGATATGAAAATATGGTTGTAGCAATAACATGATTGCCGCAATATTAATATTGTTGAAATGTAACAATAACATTATTACCAAATTTAATAATAAAAATATGGTTGTAGCAACAATATACATATGGTTGGTGCGACAACAGTATTGTTTTCCGGTTTTATGTTAACAATAATAAGATTACGGCAATCATACTGTGGGATTGTAAGTTTTCCTCATTCAAAATGCTTTTTAGAACAATCTTATTGTTACGGATCTGATTCAATAATAGTACTTTTCATAAGGACATTAAAATTTTTCAAACAAACTGCTTAGGCTTTGTTTAACTGAAATATTTTTAATAAAATCTTTTACGTTTTTTAAACTGATTTTTTCTACTGTTAAATAAGTCACTACTATTATTTTGAATTTAATGTATTTTTAAATAATTTTTATAATTCAAATCTATTGTTGACAACTTACCCCCATTTCTAATATAATCAATAATATTGGGGATGATAGTATATAAGTATTTGTATGTGATCATACTTTGGTTGTAGGGATCATAACATGATTGTATGTGAATCACACTATGGATGTATGTGAACCATACTATGGTTGTTGGGATCATAAGAGGGTTGTGGAGATCATAGTATGGTTGAATGTGAATCATACTATGGTTGTGGGGATCATAGTAGGGTTGTGTGTGAGTCATACTATTGTACAGTATGGTTGTGAGTATCATAGTATGGTTGTATTTCAATCATACTATTATTGTGAGGATCATAATATTGTTGTACCACAACCATACAGGCAACAATAATATTATTCTCTTTTTTCTGCGTGTTGGTGCTTGTAAAGGTCTCTGACTGGATTTATGAGAAAAGGGACGAATTTAATGCTTGCTGGACCTGCTGTTGTTTGTAAGGCCATAAACAAACCATGTACCTATCGCTGGATATAGTAGCTGCCTAGGGATCGGACGCTCTTGATGTGCTTCTCAATAAAATTCCGTGTGATGTTTGCTAAAACAAGCACATTTTTGAGGCCAACGCATTCTATAGTTTGGGGTTTTAAAAGCCGTTGAAAGAAAGACTTTTTTTACGACCTTCTAGACATTTACGAAAACTCTTCTCGCGCTGCTTTAAAACCCGCATTCCATAGAATGCTCATGAGGCCGAGTGCTTCATAAACTTTCTTTGGAGTTTTTCGATCGGGTACACCGGAGTCCGCTGAGACTTTTCGGGGATAGCATAGTAGCAAACTCTATTGTTTCTCTCTGGAGCATCTTCTGAAATAGATGACTCCATCCCAGAGTTCTGAGTGCTTTCCGGTAATGCTGTTGCAATGTTGGCCAATCAAAAAGAAATGAATGAGAATTAATTTCTTATTGATTGGCCAACTGATTGCAAGTCGCATTATGGGGAGAATTCGTTCTTAAGCTGTGTTGATCGTATGTTCCTAGACTGCCCGCGGAGTTGTTGTCCGCTCTCCATTAGCATTACATAATGTATCTTTCTCTACCTAGCCTATCCTAAAGCAACCGACGCGATGCGGTACCAAATGAAACCTACGTAGAAACCTCTATTAAATCAGTTAGCGCGATTAACTCCTAGATCAGAGTATTGTACTGAAATATTCAAATGATATGAAGATAAATTAATTACCGGAAAAGAGTAAAGTCGCCGACATTTACGAGGTGGAAAATCCCGAGCCTCTTAAATGGGAGTAGTTTCTTATCGGGGTGTCTGGGATCCGGATGGAATCTGAGATCCGGATGGAATGTGGGATCCGGGTGCAATGTGGAATCTAGATGGAATCAGGGATCCAGATGGAATCTGGGATGCAGATGGAATCTGGAATCCTGATGGAATCTGGGATCCAGAAGGAAACTGGGATGGTATCTGGGATCGAGATGGTGTCTGGGATCCGCATGGAATCTGGCATTGCTATGTGCCACACACTATCGAAAGCTTCCCAAGAGGCCGCGATACCTAAGGGTGTTTATAAAAATCCAATGATATCAAAACCTTAAGCTTTTCCGAATATCCCAAAACTAGTTAAATTTTTTAACTTTATTTAAATACCAGACAGAATACAAACGTTTCCCCAGCCTTTGTTACTTTCTGCAAAAAAAAACAGATTTTCAAAACTAAAAAGAAAAGGAAATAAAAACAACGCAACCAGAAATCTACTCGACGTACAGGCGCATATAAACAATCTGTTGTTAATTTAAGTGTACACAAAAGCAGCACAGACGGACGGACAGATAAGACAGACGGACGAACATTTATATGGCATAGGTTTGCATGGACTTGGACAACGCTCTCATGTTTGTTAAGTGTACTAAATGTTAAAAACAAATCACACACACACACACAAACAGAGATACCTACTTAAGCCGACTAGCGTAGCACCTGCAAAAAAACAAGGATGACATGAGAAGAAGGGGGACTACAACACCGAAAAGAAAAGAAATACTAAGAAACAACAACGTAGCACAAGTGGCTGCTAATGCAAGTAATTTATAACATGCATTTTTATGTTTAAAACAGAATTGCCACTGCAAACCCAGCAAAGCAAAGTGCTTACCATTCAGCGGGTTGGTAAGCAAAATTATCACCTCAAACAACATTAAAAGATCGTTTGCTTGATTTTGCTGTTATTTAGAGAAGCTGTGAAGTTTTTTGTATAATTCAAAAAGTTAAAATTGGCTCAATCAGTAACCTGCTGAAATGGATTTGAGTTGTAAGCGAGCAAATAATTGAACAATGTTATTCCATACAGCCTGCTAAAGTGATATTTAGTAGTTTTTGAGAAAAACTAAATTATACAGGGTGGCGCAGAACTACAGTTGTGGTTTGAATTTTTAATAACCTTTTAAATTTATTTAAATTTTTAATTTTTATTTTAGAATTTTGTGGGGAATTTGAAATGCAATAGCAATTGTTGAAATTTATTTTAAAAATCAAGTCAATTCTTTTGACGCAGCGTGCTTATCGTCGCTTTTTTACTGTTCGTACTGTAGCTTGAGAACCGCTTCAGTTCGATCTCGCAGGTCCCCTGGTATGGACGGTTTGACTGGAGAAATGTGTACAAACATCTGGAAGGTCATTCCTGAGTACTTGGAGGCCTTGCTTGGGAAATGTGTACAGGAGGGTACGTTTCCAAGCGATTGGAAGACTGCCAGGTTGTAGTCCTCCTGAAGTCGCCTGATAGCTCCTATCGGGGGATCAGTCTCCTCCCGGTGCTTGGCAAAGTGCTGGAGAGGATTATGGTCAACAGACTTCGGGAGAGGTTGAATGAGACTGAGTCCGAATGGCAGTTCGGATTCAAGCGAGGTCGGAGCGTAGAGGATGCCTGGTTGCATGTGAAGTAGAGCGTTAGGGCGTCGTCAGCTAAGTACGTTCTAGGGGTGTTTGTTGACTTTAAAGGTGGCTTTGATTATCTGAGCTGGACCAGTGTCCTTGCTCGGCTGAGGGAGGTAGGCTGCCAGGAAATTGAACTCTGGAAGAGTTACTTTTCTGGCAGAAGGGCGTATGCGCTTGGTGCTTTCGATCATGTTTGGATCGATGTTGTCCGGGGTTGTCCGCAGGGTTCCATCTGTGGACCATTTATTTGGAACCTCATGATGGACCCGTTGTTGCGGCAACTCAGTCTAGAGTGTAAGGTGTGTGCCTATGCCGATGACTTACTCATCCTGCTTGAATCCCAGTCTCGTTCTGCGATGGAACAGCTGGGCTCCAGGATGATGGACATAGTAAGTGCTTGGGGTTCGCGAGTTGGTGTCGAGGTGGCAAGGGGCAAGTCTGTGACAATGTTGCTGAAAGGCGCAATGTCACAGAACCGGCACCCATTGTTAGGTTAGATGGAGTGGGCCTTTCGTACAAGACGCAAGTCTAGTACTTGGGCATAACGATGGGAGAAAGGATGAGTTTTCTACCTCATCTTGTCTGCTTGCGGGAGAAGTTGGCCAGCGTAGTAGGGCAGGTACGCAGGATTCTAAGGACAGATTTGGGTCTAAGTATACGTGAAGTACACCGTGCAAGACACTCTCTTGTTAGAGCGTGTCTACCAGTGTGTCGCACGGTCTCTACTGAGGCTCTGCAGGTGCTGTTAGGGGTAGGTCCGCTTGACCTTGCGGTAATACGTTGCGGTATTACTTTCAAGATCAAGAGTGGATTAGCAATGCTGCCTAATGATTGGGTGATAGAGGGGGTGGAGAGTATCGCCGAACGGGATCGCAAAGCGCTTCTGCGTGAGTGTGTCACATCTAGATGACAGTCCAGATGGGATGCCAGCGAGACCGGTCGGGTGAGGTATAGGTATATTCGAGATGTTAGTTTTGTCGCGAGTGACCCAGATTTTGGTTTCGGCCTTTATTTGGGTTTCTTGTTGACTGGACACGGCTCTCTTAATGCTTTCTTGCATAAAAGATCCCTGAGCGATAGTCAGGCATGCAGTTGCGTTAATCGTCAATTGCTGCACGAACCTCGTCCATTGAAAACTTGGCCACAGCTTGAACCAAAGCAGTCTTAAGAGATCCAATATTGGGGATATCTTTTGTGACAAACCTTGTCCTTTCAAACCGTCCACAATTTGTTATCCAATGGGTTAAAATCTGGACTGCCTGAGGGTCATTCTTCAGAGGAAATGAAGGCTGGCAAATTGTTTCGAAGCCAGACCTGGGACATTTTAGCCTTATGGTCTGGCGCAGAATCCTGCTGGAAAGTCCATGGCTGGTTTTGGAAAAAGGGAATTGTTAAGAGGCTTCACAACAGCTTCGAAAACGGTTTTTTGGTCAAATTTGGCCGATGTTTGACACCTTGTTCGCAGAAATGCCGGTCGGTGACCCCATCGTAAGAGACACCCCACCAAACCATGACTGAAGCTGGGTGATGACCCTTTTACACCCTTGGGATCAGTTCAGATGCTTTCTTAGATGACCGCGCATACACTCTATCATTGTGCTTGTAAAAATTTTGTTCATCGGTGAACCAAATTTTTTTGTGCAAGTTATCAGCGTGCTTCGCCAAAAGACGTTTGCATTTTTCAATCCTATTTTTTTTAAAGCTGCAGTAATAAAAGTTCGGTACGTCGTTTGAAAGCCCCAAGTCCCAAGTCTCTTTTAATGATTCGGCTCATGGACATTTGTGTGATATTCATCTCACGGGCCATGATTTTCTGTGAATTCTTGATTTAACGGCTTTGATGACATGCGGTGTTCGAACAGAGCGTGGGCGGCCCGACCGGTGACGGTCCTTTACATCTCCAGTCTCCTCAAACAGTTTTATGCATCGGTAGACGAACATGCTAGCCGCATCCCTAGTAGCCGGAGCGTTTTAAAAATATCGCTTTTTTCATTACACACTTGAAAGGCGCTATTACAGCGATACGGTTCTCATTTTCTGACCACTCCATGATGAATTTTAAAACAATTTTAAAACCCCGTTACAGACTAACGCTATTGAGGTTATCTTTCAAAACCCATATGACATTAACGGGGTATGTTCAGTTCTACTATTGAAATGGGTGAGTTCAAAGTTGTAGCAGTATTTAAGTCCCTACTTAGTACTACAAATAATAATAATAATAATTAACCAATAAATAAATAAGTTATTAGACATTCAAACCACAACTGTAGTTTTGCGCCACCCTGTATATTTTCCCAAATACTTCTTGCTGCAGTGTAATTTGGTTGTAGGCTAGAGAACTTATCGAAATTTAAAATAAATTAAGTTATGATCTGTCATATCGACCTGTTCAATAAAACAAAAACTATATTTTGCTGGGCATAAATGTAATGCCCAAATAAAGGGTGTCCCAAGAAGAGCGCAATTTTTAAATGACTGATGCAGCAATTGAATTGTTTCTCTGGCTGTATGACATGTGGCGCCGTCTTGTTGGAACCACATGCCCTCCACATTCATTTCTTCAATTATAGGCAAGAAAAAACTGGTTATCATTTCACGATACCAAACACCATTGACTGTTTGCGCTTGACCTGCCTCATTTTCATAAAATAAGGTCCAATGATTCCTCCAGCCCAAAAACCACACCACACAGTGACACGTTGAGGATGCATTTGCTTCTCGTGAATCACTCGAGGATTTTCCGCACCCCAAATGCGACAATTCTGCCTATTGACGAAGCCATCAAGATGAAAATGGGCCTCGTCACTGAAGATGATTTTATTGGCAAAATCAGCATTTTCATGTTGTCTCTCCAATACCCAATTAACGAACTCCCTTCGCTGCCCATGGCCAGCTGGCTTCAGTTCCTGAGTCAATTGAATTTTGTATGCATGAAGATGCAAATCTTTCGTCAAAATTCGCTGCAAAGTGGATTTGGAGACACCAATTTGTTGAGCTCGGTGTCGAATTGAGGTGGATGGAGTTTGAGCGACATCATCACGTACAGCTGCGACATTTTCGGTCGATCGACCTGGTCGATGGCGCGTTGTTGTCTTCACATCACTAACAGACCCAGTTTCGGCAAATTTATCCATTAATCTCTTTACAGTTGACTCTTTTGGAGCATTATTGTGACCCCAAATTGATCGCAATTTGCGAACTGTAGCCGCAAAACTTTCACCATTTTGGTAAAACAATTTCACAATGAGAATGCGTTGTTCATTCGTGTAGCGCTCAATTTTTACTAACCTCGTACCTTCTACTAACAAACAATAACAATTGTTCAAATGTCAAACAATGACACTTCGAATGTTGCCAGATTTAAAAATTGCGCTTCTTGGGACACCCTTTAGAAGCATGCATAAACATTTGCAAGCACTTGCTTACTACAGAGACGGAAAGTGTGGGGCCTTCCATCCCCCATTTCAAGAAGGCCATACTTAGCATCACAGCACCTATAGCTTTTCATAAAATATAATCTTTCTTAAAGTCACTCTCATGTCATATTTAGAAATTAGAGACAGGCACTGTTTAACCTCTACGTATCTCAAATTCCTGCAACACCAGGATGTCGGGTTTGGACATAAAAACCAAAATGTGAGTTTTCGGTTTCGTACCCTTAAGCAAATAGCCAGAGTCCTTTCCAGTGGTTGTTTTCATTTTATACAATTCGGGGTATTTAGAGATCATTTCCAAAGGGCTTACAGCTCGAGTCCTTAGGTTTAGCCTGTTCATAACTTAAAGCCTTTAACTAGCCAGTTCAAAGGTCGCTTTCGTAGGCAAAGGTTAACATAAGGACAAACATAAAATCGATCTGAAGGTCGGTCTCACATACAATTTTCAGATTGTTGAATATTAAATGTATAAAGAAGAAATATATTACGGGGGATGCTTAATTTTACCCCAACTTATCTACGAGGGCGACCGCAAAACTAACTGGCCTGGCACATTTTCTGTTTTACTAGCAACTTTTTGTTTTGTTTTTTAAAAGCAATCTTTTATAAACCATATGTCGAAATTTCCGAAATATTTAATGATTATTTTCTTGGTTACAGGTGATTGAAGTAAACAAGTTCTATAATTTTTGAAAAATGGAAAATAAAGAGTTTCGTGCGGTAATTAAACACTTTTATATAAAAGGTTATACGCCTCAATTAATCAAAGATGAATTGGATTCTGTTCATGGTGATAATGCACCATCATACTCCACCGTGAAATCCTGGGTTCAACAATTTAAAATGGGTCGTTCAAGTACGGAAGATGAACAACGCTCTGGAAGACCGAAAACTGCTACTACTATTGAAAACATTAGAAAAATATTTAATAAAGTGACTAAAGATAGACGAATAAAGCTCAGAGAACTTGCTGATATTGTTAGAATACACGAAAAACAAGTTTGGAGTATTTTACATGATGAACTCCACATAAAAAAGCTATCCGCAAGATGGGTGCCGCGTTTGTTGACTTTGTCCCAAAAAATCGTCCGTTGGACCAATTCCGAGTAGCTTTTAGCGATTTATCAGCGTAATCCAATAGAGTTCTTGCGCCGATTCATAACTGTTGATGAAACATGGATCCATCACTACATCCCAGAATGCAAAGAACAGTCAAAACAATGGATAGAAGCTGGTAAAAGTGGTCCCAAGAAGGCGAAAACTGTTAAGTCAGCAGGAAAAGTAATGACCACAGTATTTTGGGATGCAAGGGGTATAATATTTATTGATTACCTTGAGAAAGGAAAAACTATAAATAGTGAATATTATTGTGCATTATTGGATCGGTTGAGTGAAGAAATCAAGATAAAACGACCGCATTTAGGGAAAAAAAAGTTCTTTTTCATCAAGATAATGCTCCTTCACACACTGCATTTTTAACTCAACAAAAACTGGCCGAATTACGATTTGAAATTGCTTCGCATCCACCATATAGTCCAGATTTAGCTCCTTCTGATTATTTCTTGTTTCCAAATTTAAAAAAAATTCTCGGTGGCAAAAAATTGCTGAAAATGCTGAAACTGAGGCATATTTTGAAGGTCTTGAAAAATCTTATTTTTCGTATGGAATTAAAAAACTTGAAAAACGTTTGATGAAGTGTATTGTGTTTGAAAGAAGATTAGGTTGAAAAATAAATAATAATAATTCCAAAAAACAGTTCTTTTTATGTTAGGCCAGTTACTTTTGCGGTCGCCCTCGTAAGTCCCACAACTTCCCGTTAAGGAACAAGGGGAGACTTCTCTCAAATCAGTGCACGATTCAATTATTATACTTACTGGCCGAGAGCTACCGTTTAAGGCCGGTTCCGAACGGCTTATATTTTTTATATAAGGGATGGTTACATTTTAAGGGCCGATGTTGAATGTGAACCACACCTAAATGTCAAGTTTTTTTCTGCATTTCATTTGATATTTCTCAATTTCAGACTAACTCAATTTGAACCATGGAAAGTTACACAAGCGAGCCGCGCGTTTAAGTTACTCAGGCTTATTATGAACATTTTCGAAGAAAATCATCTTCAGTGATGAGGCACATTTTCACCTCAGTGGATTCGTCAATAAGCAGAATTGCCGCATTTGGGCGAATGATCCAAGAGAGATTGTCAAAAAAATGCACCCACAAAGAGTGAGTGTTTGGTGCGGTTTATGGGCTGGCGGCTTCATCGGGCCGTGTTTTTTCCAAAATGAGGCCAGTTACTGTGAATGGTGTTCGCCATCGTGAGATGATAACGAACTTTTTATGGCCCGAGTTGGAAGATATGGATGTGGACGATAAGTGGTTTCAACAGGACGTTGCCATTTGCCACACAGCTAACGAAACAATGGCTCTTTTGGGCGACAAATTCAATGGCCGTGTTATCTCACGTCGTGGCGATGTTAATCGGCCGCCAAGATGATGTGGTTTGAAACCATTGGACTTCTTTCTTTGGGGTTATTTGAAAGAAAAGGTGTACTTCGATAAGCCAGCAACAATTCAAGAGCTAAAGGATGAGATAATTTGGCACATTAACGGCATAGAACCTCGATTATGGCTCAGCGTCATTGAAAATTTGGACCATCGGATGAAGGTGCGCCGACGAGGTGACCTTATTGTTCCATACATATTATCAAAATAAAAAGAAATGACAATAATTTTTTAAATAATTTGTGTTTTATTCTAAATCAACATCGACCCTTTAAATATAACCACCCTTTAGAAGTTTGAACATGGCTTAGAGATAAATCTTTTACTCGTAAAGTCGACGGAATTTAAAAATAAATGTTAGATGCTCTTTCCCAGGGTTGAACCTAGGTTTACTGACATGATAGCCGTATACACTTTCATCACACCACGGCGGCCCAATCCAATTTTATGCCTACTTTCCCTTAAATTACTATAGAAAGGGATTCATAAGCCAAGGCCTTCATTCCACTAACCTGCCACCAATGCATCTGCACTCGCACACACACACACTCATACCCATAACAATAGAGCACGATACGTGGTAGCATACGTTACGTTACGGCATTGTCGTAACGTCATACAAAGCCCCGGCTACATTAAAATGTCTAAAAAAAAAAGAAAAGCCAAAAAGGAAAATCCCATAGTGGTGCTAGCTGCAGGCACAGGAAATACCAGGCCGCAGCGACGAAGAGCAGGAAAGTCGTGGAGGTCGCAGGAGGTGGCGCCACTTGTAAAACGTAGTAGAGGAAAGCCGCATTCCTTTGCGATGCAATGACTTTAATACTCGCACACACACAGACACAGGCACGTGCAACATGTTTAAGCCTTAAAAATATGCGCCTTTTTTCACGGTTTAATGCAACTCTTGTCCTCCGCGTTCTTTAGAAAACCTCTCCCGTTCCCGTTCGTCTATAGCAAGTCTATTTCGTTCGCTTTACAATTTGCCTCGCCTTGTAAGGACATGAGGAGATAAAAAAGGACAAATTTGTTTATATAATAGTAAGTGAACAAATATACATGCCTGAACGAATGGAGGCTTGGAGGATACACTCGCATCCGTATCCTACAAAAGGACACAACACACACTCACACACACAGCGAAATGAAACGCATAAACACATATCCAAAACACATACTCGTACACAGGACATATTGCAAACATATTCTCATATTCAGAAAACTTGCACAGAAAAAAAACGAATCATTCTAACCATATCATCGCGTAGAGAGCGCAAGGAAAACAAATTGTAAAGGATCTTTTCATAGCTCGACTGAAAATCCCTTAGAGGGCATTTTGTTTTGCATACACAAGGACCAAGGCTTCGAACAGACATACGCATTTGTAAACATTGCGCCGAATGCGTTCTCGTAAAAATTTAAAAATCTCCATAAGCATCACACAGTGCGGATGAATCATAAAATTCTCCCTTATGAAGATGGCCATTTAACGCAAGTAGTGACAGCAGTTGTAACAAAACAATAGGGACTTTATGGTGGTGGGAATGGTGCATAGCGAGCATGTGTTGAAACGAGGGACGTATGTTAAATAGTTTCAATATTAAAAGAATTTTTATCTTTAAACCATAAAATTTCGTTTCATTAAATAAAAATTTTAAATAATACGTGATCCATTTCGAGGTTCCCTACTTTTGAATGGGGAATGTTTGTTATCATTTGGCATTTATTTTTTGAAGATTATGTCTATTATGGTCCGGCTACGTCTCAGATGGTCCATCCGCTGAGTCCAATTTTCGATGACTCGTTCGAGCATTTCGACTAGTAACTGGCAAATGACAGGCGTGATGTTTTGCTCCAAGGCCTGAATCGAAGCGGGTTTGTCCGCATACACTTTAGACTTTACCTATCCCCACAGGAAAAAGTCCAACGGTGTGATATCACAAGATTTTGGTGGCCAATAGACCGGCCCAAAACGTGAAATTATCTGCTCACCAAAGTGTTCTCTCAATAAATCCATGTATTGATGCGATGCGTATGGGATGTGGCACCGTCTTGTTGAAACCAAATGTCGCCGAGATCACGAGCTTCAATTTCAGGCATCAAATAGTCGATTATCATGGCACGATAACGGTCGCACGATAACGGTCGATGGTTGCGTTCTTACCGGCATCATTTTTGAGGAAATATGGACCGATGATTTCAACGGCCTACAAACCACACCAAACCGTTGTTTTTTCTGCATGAAGTGGCAGCTCTTGCACCTCGTCTGGTTGTCTTCGTCACAAATGCGGCAATTTTGCTTGTTTACATATCCATTGAGCCGCAAATGGGCCTCATTGCTAAACAACATTTGGCTCGAAAACGTCGGATCTTCTTGGAAACTTTTCAAGAGCCCATAGAGCGAAGCAATGTCGCGTCGGGCGGCTTCAGTTTTTGCACAAGCTGTATTTTGTACGCTTTCAATTTAAGATCTCGACGTAAAATGCACCAAGTCGTTCCATAACGAGTTGCTGCCAACGACGCCGAATCGACTCTCCATGAACACTCTTAGCTACGGCCACGGCTACATTTTCTTCATAGCGTGCTGGACGTAGTCAATTCGGTCGAATATTATCCACTAATGAATGCTGGGTCTCAAGATGGGTGTTAGTGTTGCCAATGGTACGCTCAGTAGGCCGATTACGTTGACCATAAGTTGAACGAAGTGCACGAAACACATTCCTTACAGAACGTGAATTTTCGTAATAAAGTTGAACTTCGTTCAGGCGTAAGTCTTTCCATGATGAAAAGCCAAGCAATACTCACACGTGATCTGTCAAAAAAAAGCTTTTGAAACAAGTTTCTCTTCTTGTATCACCCTTTATTTTTAGTCAGCGCTAGTTATTTCTAAAAGAGAAGAAGAGAGTTGGGTCCTAAAAAAATTCTGCAGACACAGGGAACAGATTCGTTGCCACAGCAGAATTTGTTTGCCAACCGAATAATTAAGGTTGCATGAACTATAGCTTCCGTCAGTACAACTGAATGATTGAGGTTGCACGAACTTGACTTTAACTTTCATAAGCAACCGAATGTTGATTGCTGGTCTGCAATTGTCAGTAAATGGAACTGAAAGTATCAGTAGATGTAACAAAGTATTTAAACGGCCACAATTGTTTTTTTTTCTGGATATAAATATCCATATGTGACGCGCAAAATAGAAAGGGACCTAAGGTTAAAAACCAGTTTTGTTCAGGAGAGCCATTTTAAAGATTAGGTCCCTTTCTATTTGCGCTTTGAATCGTTGACTTCACTTTCATAAAACGCGCATATCTCTTGGAGGAAAAAACACTTTTCGGGCATGGGATCGGTCTCATTCGATGCTCAAATGTTGTCCACATCAAAAAAAGAAAAAAAAAGAAAATTTATTTGTTTACCCTTAGGTCCATTTCTGTATGCACTGTCACATATATCCTATTTTAAATTTTTAAATTATAAGTAAAAATAACATGAAAACAATAAGTCGAGTCTCGACGAAAGAGTGTAGAATTTTTTTTTGTTTCTTTATTTGCAATCTACTCGTATCTTGAAGGGCATTAAGAAAATCTGATAACATAAGAGGTAAACAACAGAAATGATGTAGTTTCAGTAAACTACATAATTATTACAGAACATAATTAGTTTATTAATAATCAGCCTTATTACGGTTATCGAAGACGAAAATCGAGAGCAGTCGAAGTCGTTGTCGATTATTTTTGGTATTACGTAACTTTTTCGACTCTTGTGATTTTGTAATAGATTGAAAAGTAAAAGATGTGCTATACTGTCAAAACAATGTTTACTTTTTACATAATTGTCCGCCAAAGGCAACATTGAAATTTTCTCAAGATAAAATAAAATAAATATAATAAAAAAAAATATTTTCATTTGTGGTGTCCATACGGCAATAGCTGGACTTAAGTGGAGTATTTGAGACTCCAAATTCGACTCCCTCCGGATTTACTATGGAGTCTAGCTGCAGCAAACTTGAGGCTGCTTCCTCCACTGGCGTCAGTACAAACTGTTTGTGTGGCCCTCCTCCCGTTGCACGGCATTCTGCCTTGTTGTGCAGCAGCTTCTTTTTCAAATTACATTTGAAGTCTGCCCACACCTTCATCCATTCCGTACCTTGGCGCATGGGAGGCCCAATGGAATTAAATTCAATGGCAATTTTCGCCCATTCCTCCTTGGTATTTACTTTATGTAGGCCGCTGTGGTACGTACGCTCAAGATTTGGATTTGCCTCCAACAATTCCACCATTTTTGAAAACTGTTGTTGCGTGGTTATTTTATTCCTGGAATAAATAAATAATTAATTAATTGAATTTTCTCACAAAAAACAAATACTTACATTTTGCAGCTCATCTTTGTAAACAAATGTGAATATATTCAGAAAACGACGCCTGCTTGTTCATTTTTACGGCGACAACTGACACAAAACAAGTGACGGCGACATAAACTTTATATCAGCGGTCGACATCAGATAAAAGTTTTTGGTAAAAGTTTTTTAGCCAACTTTGACAGTCGTTTTCGTCTTCCGTGTTACGAAAATTGTAACAGATTGTGCATTTTCGACAACCGTAGTACCGTTTTCCAAAAAAATCGACATTCGACTACGTCTTCGACAACCGTAATAAGGCTGATTGTTTGCATATTAACTGAATGTTTATAACTATTTCAAAAATATATATAAGTACAGTATTTACAGCATAATCAAACTTACATATTAGTCAAATTAACATGTTTGCTAGATCTAGTATATGTTTTCTCTCAATCTTCTTGTTTCATTAATGTTAGATGTGGCTAAGGGATTTGGGTGCTGCTTTAGTCTTCGCTGATTCTACTAATTTCATCTTTAACAGAAGGCATGTCCAGGTCTCTCGATATAATGCTGTTTTTAACGAACCATGGAGCATTTGGGTTCAATCTTAGGGTTGCTATCTACGAGGGTTGCTATATACATTTCTGGCCTAGGCAACACTAAGTGTTGCCTGGCGCCATCTGACATTTCCATTGGAAGGTTTTACATTTGTTAGCATAAACGTACTCAGAACGTTTTGACGTACGACCATCATTTGTGTTGTTTACAGTGTATTGAAAAAATCAATTTGGCAAAAATATGGAATTAACTCGTGAACATTTTTCACAACTTTCGACGTGGATTATCACGACAAGAGTGCATCGATGAACTTAAATCTTTGTATGGCGATAAAGCGCCATCCTATAGCACTGTGAAAAACTGGTTTAATGAATTCAATTGTGGCCGACGCTCGCTCAAAGACGTAGGTCGTCCAAAAACGGCCGTTGTGCCAGAGAACATTGATGCCGTGCGTGAACTGATCACTCGGTGGTACAAAATTGAATGAAATAGAAAAACCTGGGGAGCGATATTATTTTTCTTGTAGGTTTTGCCGAGTTAAACAAGATTCCAATAGTGAAATATGCCGAACACCTCCAAAATCCGGATTTACGGTTAAAAAACCCGGTTTTTGTATCTTTGTGCACTTATAAGCCCGTAATTTTGTTGATAATGATCCGATTTTCAATTTCTTACCAGATTTAGAGAGAAGAAACTGAGATCTTTCGAATGTCTATAATTAAAAAGAAAACTTAAGATATTTGGGATTTGGAGAGAAGAGACTGAGATCTTTCGAATGATGTATATAATTTAAGAGAAACCATGAGAAATGTGGGTGTTATTGTCCAGCAAACACAAATTTTGTAGATTTTTTTAAAAAAAAATCAACTTTGGTGACGTTTTTATACATTTTTTTATTAAGAAACTAAGGGGTGTTTTTTATTGGGGTATAGAACTTTAAGTTGGCATCACTTTTTTAACTGGCGGCCATTTTGTCAGCTGTCAAGTGATTAATATTTAGTTTGGTTTGCCATTTCATCATGAACAGCTTGACAAAAGAACAACGCTTGCAAATCGTGCAAATTTATTTCGAAGGTAATGGTTCAGTTCGCGAAGTTCACCGCAAGCTCCGTCCATTTTATGGTCGACATAATCGTCCATCAGAGCAATTAATTCGGTTAACCATGGATCGGTTAACATGGACCATTGGATTATTTTCTTTGGGGATATGTGAAGTCGCTCGTCTACGCCAACAAACCAGAAACACGTTAGGGGACTTGGAAGCCAACATTCGTGGCGTTATTGCCAACATACGACCCCATGTGCTCGAAAAAGTGGTTGAAAATTGGACCTGTAGAATTGGCTTTATTCGAGCCAGCCGCGGCGGCCACATGCCCGAAATCATATTTAAACATTAATGGCATAAAATTATCCTTCCAATAAAGCCAAATTGATGGACATTAAAACGATTTTATAATACTATTAAATTTATTTATTAAAAAAAATACGTTTATTTACGATTACAACGCATATTTGGGTTTCAAAATAGATAAGCAATTAACTCAGTTAAATAACTTTATTTATTTGAAAACAATTTTTTTATCAAAATGCCTGCACAATGTTTTTGCTGTTGTTTCTATGCACCTTCTATTAAGTTGCAAATCAATGTTATCCTAAACACATTAAAAATTTGTATTGAGAGTTTTAGTCCTTCAAAAATATTGTTTCTTTTCGTGTTCTTTTTATGCACTTTCTTTAAAATTACAAATCGCTGTTAGCCTAAACACAACTTACAACTTACAACAAATATTTGCAATCAGAGCATTACTCATGTCTTCTGTTTCGTTTTCTTTCTTTTTCACTTTGAATCTGTGTATTTAAACAAACGTTTGCAATTTAATAAAAATCGTGTGCAATTTAAGTTAAAATTAAATAAAAAATGTGTGACAATCGTAACAAATCTTGCTATATTTGTGGCTTATTTTCGGATATCAGTCAACGGCGTGATTTAAAAAATAATATTGGAGTGGTAGAAGTGTACAATAAAGTATTTACTTAATCATTCTTTTGATACTAGTCGCTGGTTGGAGCCAGAATTTGTTTGTCAATATTGCTGTAATAACTACATTAAAAAAAGGAAATTCAACCTTCGTTTGTTTTGCCCTTTTCTACGCCTATGATTTTGCTTCATTATTGCTACTTTTGTCAAACCGATGTTTAAGGTCACTGTTTTAAAACGCGCAAAAACTTCAAGTACGCAGATGTTGTAACTCTTACAAAACCGATACCTGTAAGTGATGATCTACCGACAACGAGCAAATCTGTCGAAGTAACAGAAAAAGATGTTGAACAAGAAGAGTTCCTTCCAGCCAGATCTACCACAACGGAGCGGCATTTTTTGTCAAAAGCTGATTTCGACAATCTGGTTCGCGATTTACACTTGTCAAAGCGGCAATCTGAAGTCCTCGGGTCGCGATTGAAGCAGTGCAATTTGGTGGAAAAAGATTTCGTTATAACATCTGGTACAGGCAGAGAAAAGATATGGTTACACTATGGTCACCGCAACAATAAAATGTTCTCTACAATAAAAGCATGTTTGTCGCAACCATAGTATTCTTTTTTGAATTTCATTTTGACAATAGTATGATTGCGACAATATTGCTATTGTTGAAATGTAACAATAGTATTATTGCCAAATTTAGAAATGAAAATATGATTGTAGCAACCATATAAACATGGTTGGTGCAACAAAAATATTGTTGTTTAAAATTAACTTTAACAATAATTTGATTACGGCAATCAAACAGTATGGTTGCGACTATGAACATGTGTGTATGTGTGTGTGATGTTTTTTTGATATACAAAAAAACACCTACACACGATACAGTGAATGGTTGCTGTCCATTAAAAAAAATACAATAACAATCGGAAGGTAGTTCGAGGGATTTTTATTGTGTTTACTTTGTTCGGTGAAATACTCTAATACCGAGTGGTTCTCGTTTATTTAAAATCTGCCTGCACTTAAGTACATAGCCATTGATCATGGTTTAATCACATTCGTTACTTGGTGTCTATGGATGGTGAAGTGGCATTCACCCCTGCTGGCAACTTAAAGTATTTTTGACCGTTGGAATATATATTTTTGTTTTTGAATGAAATGTTTAATAAAAACATGGCCTCAAATCTGGCTGTGAACTAATAGTAATGCAATTTAAAATAACATACTTAATAAAAAATCTCTATTTTTGAATAACAACAATAAACAATCCTAATAAATAATTTTGGGGATCATAGTATGGTTGAGTGTGAATCATACTATGGTTGTGGAGATCATAGTATGGTTGCATGTGAATCATACTATGGTTGTGAGGTTCATACTATGGTTGTATGAGAAACATACTATGGTTGTGATGATCATAATATGGTTGTGGAGATAATAGTATGGTTGAGTGTGAATATGGTTGTGTGGATCATAGTATGTTTGCGTGTGAATCATACTATAGGTGTATGGATCATACTATGGTTGCATGTGAGGCTCATAATATGGTTGTGAAGATAATAGTATGGTTGAGTGTGAATCATACTATTGTTGTGAGGATCATGGTATGGTAGTGGAGATCATAGTATGGTTGAGTGTGAATCATACTATTGTTGTGAGGATCATGGTATGGTTGTGGAGATCATAGTATGGTTGAGTGTGAATCATACTATGGTTGTGGGGATCATAGTATGGTTATGTGTGAATCATACTATTGTTGTAAGGGTCATAATATTGTTGTGTCACAACCATATACCCAACAATAGTATGATCCTCTTCGAATATTGTCACCCCAACCATACTTTTTTTCTGCGTGTAGAAAAAGTGATCGGACTTGGTTACTTGAAGAAAGTTTTAAGACAAGTTCCAATGACAGTGATCGCGTGTATTGCGTTGATGTACCAAAACTATTTTCGGCATTAAATCACAATTATAATGCATATGAATGGCGACTTTTCATTGAGGGTTCATGTAAAAGTAAGTTTTCTTATAAAAATGTATGACTTTATTTTAATTAATTTCAGATTTGTAATGTAATATCTGGGCTTAAAAGCTGTTTTATTGCATAACCAAAATTAATTACCCTCAGTTCCAATCGCATATTCGACTAAAACAAAAGAAACTTACGAAGTGATGAAAAACATACTAATGTTTGTTAGCTATACCACCCATAAATGGAAAGTCGTCGATGACTTAAAGATTTTGACAATTTTATTTGTAATGCAAGGTGGTTGCACAAAGTATCCGTGCTATCTTTGTGAATGGCATGGTCGTGCACCGAATCGTTATGATCGCAAAGCATGGCCATTTCGCGAGTCACATACAATAGGCAGGAAAAACATTTTAAATGACCAATAAGTTAAAGCTGAGGACGTTATTCTGCCACCACTGCATCTTAAACTGGGATACATGAAACAATTTGTAAAAAAAAATAGATGTAAACGGCGACGCTTTTTGCCATCTCAAAGCGGTGTTCCCAAAACTAAGTGAAGCCAAAATAAAAGGAGGTATTAATTAATTTGTTTACACATCTAGTTTTTATCGTTTTTATCAGTTTTTCATCGTTTTTATCTGTTTTGATAACTTTTAGGTATTTTTATTGGACCTCAAATTCGCAAAATTATGAGAGATGCAGATTTCATTAACAAGCTAAGTTCCGTTGAAAGCCGTGCATGGAAGAGTTTTGTTGCGCTATGCGATAATTTTCTTGGAAATCACAGAAGCGACGACTTTGTCACAGTTGTCAATGAGTTTTTAAGAGCGTATGGTGAAATGGGCTGCAACATGTCCATAAAAATTCATTTCCTGCATTCGCATTTGGACTTTTTCCCAGATAACCTGGACCAGTTCACAAGGCGAACATTTTCACCAGGAAATGGCAACTATTGAAAATCGCTTTAAAGGAAAAAAAAAGATAAAAATGATTTCAGAATATTGCTGGTCACCTTAACGAGAAACTGATGATGCTGATTTAAAAAAAAAACGATCAAGCAAACACTGTTGAGTTAAATAACCAAAAATAAAATTTGTATAAAATGTTTAAAAGTTTATTTTCATGAAACTCAGTCAATTGCTTATCTATTTTTTAACCCAAATATGCGTTGTAATCGTAAATAAACGTACTTTTTGAATAAATTCAATAGTATTATAGTTTCTTAATAAAATAATGTATAAAAACGTCACCAAAGTCGAATTTTTTTTTGAAAAATCTACAAAATTTGTGTTTGCTGGACAATAACACCCAAATTTCTCAAGTTTTCTTAGATATCATTCGAAAGATATCAGTTTCTTCTATCCAAATCTGGTAAGAAATTGGATCATTATCAACAAAATTACAGGCTTATAAGTGCGCAAAGGTACAAAAACCGTTTTTTTTTTAACCGTAAATCCGGATTTTGAAGGTGTCCGGCATATTTCACTATTGGAATCTTGTTTAACTCGACAAGACCAACAAGAAAAATAATATCACTCCCCAGGTTTTTCTATTTTATTCAATTTTGTACCACCGTGTTATAGTTTCTTAATAAAATAATGTATAAAAACGTCACCAAATTTGAAATTTTTTTAAAAATCTACAAAATTTGTGTTTGCTGGACAATAACACCCTAATTTCTCAAGTTTTCTTAGATAAATTATATCCAAATCTAGTAAGAAATTGAAAATCGGATCATTTTAAACAAAATTACAGGTTTATAAGTGCGCAAAGGTACAAAAACCGGTTTTTAACCGTAAATCCGGATTTTGGAGGTGTCCGGCATATTTCACTATTGGAATTTTGTTTTACTCGACAAGCCCTACAAGAAAAATAATATCCGGTCCCAGGTTTTTTGGACTGTCGCACCGTGTAATGCAAGATCGTCATGTGACATACCGTGAGATAGAGGCATCCTTGGGCATTTCTTCCAACAGCATACATTCGATATTGCTTGAACATCTGGCCGTAAAAAAGGTTTGTTCTCGTTGGATCCCGCACAATTTGACAATCGCTCAAAAAAAGGCTCGTGTCGATTGGTGCAAAGAAATTTGGAAAAAATACGATCGCGTTGCTTCAAAAGAGGTTTATAAGATAGATCGTCACAGGTGACGAATCATGGATCTATGCGTATGAGACCAAAACAAAACGACGAGCCAAATTTCACGAAAGTTGTTCGTGTAAGAAGCACTTCGAAGCAAATGGTCGCCTGTTTCTTCGGCAAAACTGGTCATGTGGCGACTGTTCCGCTTGAGCAACGTAGGACAGTCAATTCTGAGTGGTACACCACAATTTGTTTGCCTGAAGTCTTCGGAGAAATTCGAAAAACGAACAAGAGAAGACGAATCATTGTGCATCATGACACGCGAGCTCTCACACATCAGCTGAAACGATGAGCTATTTGACCACTCAAGATGTCGAATTGATGGGCCATCCACCGTACAGCCCTGATTTGGCACCCAATGACTTCTCCTTATTCCCTAGCATCAAGAAAAAATGCGTGGTGAAAGATTTTCAACGCCAGAAGATGCTTTTGAAGCGTTCAAAAATTATGTTTTGGAGGTGACTCAATCGGAGTGGAAAAGTGCTTCGACAATTGGTTTGAGTGCAAAAGTGTATTGATCTTAAAGGAGAATACTTTGAAAAACAATAAAACCATTTCCTGTGATAAATTATTGCCGGACCCGAAATATAAATAGCAACCCTCGTACCTTGTATTAAATTGACTTTATTTAAGGAAAATCATGAACGTATCCAGCTATTTCTTCCCGGCTTTTAGCTTAAATTATTAAAAAACACAGTACAACATTTTTCAGTTCGTTGATTGCCAACTCAATTCTGAGAACAGTATGTGAAATTATACCCAAAAAGAATAATTTCTGCATCATTCGTTTTGTCTTCTTACCTGCCGAAATATTTTTAATATCGATTTGAAGTTAGTTCTATCGTATAGGGGAATTTATCACGTTTTAGGCCCTGTTGTTTGACATAGCCCGATTTAGTTGAAATAAATTTTAAAAAATTAAGAATTACAATTCCCTTAATCTGTTTATATATTGTTTTCCTATACAAGCAACAGTTTCCATGTTAAAAATAAGTTTCCAATAAATGTTTCCAATGGAAATAAGGTCGTATCTCGGGAATTTGACCAGCAGGAATAGGGCGAGCGGCTGCTGCATTGATGATGGCCCGAAACTTCTTCTCGGCTACCCGAACATCCGATGAAAAGGAAGAGTTGATGGAGAGAATTGCGGGAAAGGTGGTGCGATTCTAACGAGATGACGGGTTGCCAGGTGACGTCATTGATTAGGCCAGGCGATGCTATGGTGCGATCCTAACGAGATGACAGGTTGCCAGGTGACGTCATTGATCAGGCCAGGCGATGCCATAGTTATGTCTGGCGAGCAATGGCAATTGCCCATAATCCGCATGGGGCGTACTCATTCGCTGTGCAGAGCGTAGAGCTATCATTTTGCTTTGCCAAAGAATGCCACAGTTATCAGGAGCAAAATTTACCATCCAATTTGGTGTTTGAATAACTTTTTTGCTAAATAAAAAAAAATATTTTGAGAAATGAATTTGAATCTAAGTGAAAAAGATGTTAAGTGGAAAAGATGACATCCTTCAAGTCGCTGACGCCAGTGTTGATTCGCATTTTTACTTGTTTCATCACATTCTCCATTACTTTACCAAAGAAAAAACTCCAGGATGGTTAAGTCGGGCTACATTACCCGACCTGGAAAGACTTTCATCATAATTTATATTGTCCCAGTAAACCAAATTTGCCGACAATGTCTGATATGAGACAATTCTGCACAATATCTAAACTCTATGGAGATTTCTTACCGAAATCGTTACGAATTCTGTTCGGTTTTTCTGGGGATATTTTTTTTAGAGAAGTAGTTAAGAATTCGTGTCAAACCCCTCATATATTTTTCGTTACGAACTCGGTAAGAATTCTGAGCTGAAATCGGAACATTTTGCCGATTGTCGTACAGAATTCTAAACGAATTCTGAACGTTTGGTTTGCTGGGGTGGCACTAAACCCCGTTCATCCAATACCGGCAGTAAGAAACTAGTTATCATGGCCCTTTAGCATTAGCCAGAAGCAAAGACCGTACCGCTGATGTCGTTTTCAAAAATATACGGACCCATCACTGCTCCCGCGATTATGCCGCACCGCACAGTGTCCTAAAAAAGAATGTAATGGCTTTTCATGCACCACACTCGGATTTTCAGTGTCCCAAAAA
Organism: Hydrotaea diabolus; assembly: GCA_963513945.1. Taxonomy (NCBI): domain Eukaryota; kingdom Metazoa; phylum Arthropoda; class Insecta; order Diptera; family Muscidae; genus Hydrotaea; species Hydrotaea diabolus. Next base: position 21,812,627 of record OY740717.1, read on the forward strand.
AAAAGAAGATTTTGCATACTCGTATGTGACAGCGCATAGAGAAAGGGACCTAAGGGTAAAAAAATCAATTTTCATTTTTCTTTTTTGACGTGGACAACATCTGAGCATCGAATGAGACCGATCCCATGCCCCAAAAGTGTTCCCTCCCAGAGATATGCGCGTTATATGAAAGTGAAGTCGACGATTCTAAGAGCAAATAGAAAGGGACCTAATCTTTAAAATTGCTCTCCTGAACAAAACTGGTTTTTAACCTTAGGTCCCTTTCTATTTTGCGCGTCACATATGGCTTTAAAATAACTAAAAAATAGTCTCATGAAGCAAAAAATTAAATGAGCTTGACTAAATTTTGGAGACACGTACGAGGGTGGTTCGGAAACTTCTTAGCCTAGCACAAAAAGCGCGGTATAAACAGAAAGTGTTTTGGAAACTTCCATCTCTGCTATGAACACATGTTAAATTTTGTTTCGATCTGGCAACTCCTTCATATAGAAACAGGTGTTCACAAAAGACGCATCCGCGATTTTTTTTGCAATGGACAAATTAGAAATGCGTGGTGTCATTAAATATTTACATAAAAAAGGTTTATCGGGACAAGAAATTCATAATGATATGGTGAATGTGTTTGGTGAAAGTGCTCCTTCATATGCAACAGTAAAAAATTGGGTTGCTGAATTTAAACGTGGTCGTACAAGCATTGAAGATGAACCACGTAGTGGACGTCCAAAAACAGCAACAACATCAGAAATTGTAGCCAAAGTGCATGATATGATATTAAATGATCGACGAATAAAAGTGCGTGAAATAGCTAATATCATGGGCATCTCAAATGATCGAGTCCATTTAATTTTGCATGAAGAACTACTGATGAAAAAGCTTTCTGCAAGATGGGTGCCGCACTTGTTAACAGTCGACCAAAAACGCATAAGAATGAACATTTCTCAAGCTTGTTTGCATCGTTTTCAGCGAAATAAAATGGATTTTATTCTTCTTCTTTGACCAAATGGGAATTTATTTTAATTGTTTATGTCGTTTTTGACTGGGCTGATTGGTCAGTCTTCCTTCTAATTTATTTCATGTTTTCCCAACGTTTCGTTAGCTTTTTTCTAACTTCTTCAGGGGATGTTTATTTGAAAATCAATTAGTTTTACATTTCATTCGTCATAATTTCTTATTACTATTAAAAAACTGGACATCACGAAACAATTTAATAATAAAATAATAAAAAATATAAATAAATGTAAAAATCGCAGCAAAACTTATCATTAATATCAGTGTTTGGTTCAACTTATTGCAGCGGAGTATTGGAGCTTTGTGGAGATTTTAAGTGTCGTTTCATAACTGTTGATGAGACATGGATCCACCACTATACTCCAGAGACAAAAGAACAATCCAAACAATGGACTGAAGCTGGAGGAAGTGCCCCAAAGAAGGCAAAAACAATTTAATCGGCTGGTAAGGTTATGGCAACGGTTTTTTGGGACTTCAAAGGTATTTTATTGATTGACTAACTGCAAAAGGGTAAAACAATAAATTCAGAGTACTATTGCAACCTTTTAGATCAATTAAATGTACAAATTCGAGAAAAACGTCCTGGCTAACAACACAAAAAAATAATTTTTCATCAAGACAACGCACCAGCGCACAAGAGTGTTTTAACAATGGCTAAAATTAACGAATTAAAGTACGAGTTGCTTGACCACCCACCTTATTCTCCTGATTTAGCTCCCAGTGACTTTTACCTGTTCCCAAATCTAAAAAAAAATCCTTGCTGGCAAGCTTTTTACCTCAAATGAAGATGCAACTACAGTTGTAAACCACTATTTTGAAGACCTTGAGGAAAACTATTTTAATCAAGGGATAGAATTGCTAGATAAGCGTTGGACTAAGTGTATTGAAGTTTCAGGAGATTATATTGAAAAATAAAAATATTTTTGAAAAACTAACTATTCTCTTTCATTGATAGGCTAAGAACTTTCCGATCCGCCCTCGTAATTATGGATACCAAAAAAAAGTCTAAAACCTGAATGCCGGCATTTTACTTTAAAGACAACACCGACAGTCGGTTTTTTAACGCGGTTTGGAAATGCCGGTTTTCTGAAAACTCCGGGTTCTGGAAACTTCGGTTTTTTTGAACACTCTAATCTGCGCACTGGGTTTGAGGAAAAACATGGTTCGTTTTGCGTGCTACTTTAAAATCAGTTTTCGTTACACTGTGCGTGTGTGTTACTTTTGTCAACATATGTTTGGATGTTACGATGAGTGTGTGAGTGTAGGTGTGTGAGTTGTCCTAAACCTGATGTGACAGTAAGTCTTGTTTTGTTGTTGCTGTTGTAACACTTAAAAAAGCGTGTGAATAAAAATTTCACTATAATTGAAGTGACGTTTATGAATGTCATACGTTGTCGCCTCTTCTAGCGCGTCTACTCGTATCGCTTTGGCTATGTGTGAGTGTGGCTGCGTTTGTGTTGGCCCGCATTCTTCTTCAATCTCTCTGAATGCCAAAGTATTTGTATACGTGTGTGCAGGTATGTATACAAACAGTATATGTATATGTATGTGTGTGAGAGAGTGTGTGTAATTGTGCCTTTTTAAAGAATTTCAAGGTTACTTCGAGTGTAATCGCTATGTAGGACTGTATAGTGTATATGTGACTTATGGGTGGCGGGTGTCCCGATGTGTGTGTGAGTGAGTTTGTGTTTTGTATAGATTTATCTTCATAAGTCACTTGTTTATGTGTCTGTCTGTCCGCCTGCTCGCTCTATCCGTTCGTTCGTCTGGCTATGGGTGTATGTGTGGCTGTGCGGTCCTGTAGACAAATAACGCTTTAGTCGCGATATTTTGTGGGTGTGCTCTGAATGTTGGTTGCGGTGACTAAGACGGCATGGCAGGGCGATGATTAGCGCGGAGAAGGAGCCGCAACGCTGAGGGACAATTTGTACTGTTCTGCTTGTTAAGTGCAGTCGAGTTTTTAACAATCACGAGTTTTATTTCGTGTTTTTTTCTCCTCTTTTTTGCTTGTCTTCCTTCACTACTCTGTTTATGAATTTTTTGTTATGCATGTCTTGTTGTTGTTGTTTTATTACTTGCTGTACGGTTTCAGTTACTAATTAAAATGCACGCAATGCATCGCCACTAAAAACAGAAGCGGGTAAAACAACCCAACTACAAACACACAAAGTCACACACAAAACGCATTCGAAAGCAAGTTGAAAAAAAAAACGCAAGCGGGTGAAGAATAGTGTCGTCAATGTACTTTCAATGTGTTGTTCATGTGCTGACAACAACGCACAATGGGACCAACTCCTGCACAATAAAAATCAATTGAAAAATTATAGTTTGGTTTTTTGAAAGGAATTCATTATTCGATTAAAGATTATAAAATTCTAAAGGGTGGTTAAATTTTAAGGGCCGATGTTGAATGTGAACCACACCTAAACGTCAAGTTTTTCTCTGCATTTCATTTGATATTTCTCAATTTCGGACTAACTCAATTTGAAGCATGGAAAGATACACAGGCTTTACAAACGTCAACGGTCAGAAGAGTGGCAAAAAATGGCAACAGTGGCTGATTAATATTCGAAGACAATCATCTTCAGTGATGGGGCACATTCTCAGTGGATTCGTCAATGAGCAGAATTGCCGCATGTGGGCGAATGATAATCCAAGAATGATTGTCGTAAAAACAATGCACCCACAAAGAGTGACTGTTTGGTGCGGTTTATGGGCTGGCGGCTTCATCGGGCCGTATTTTCTCCAAAATGAGGCCGGTCAGGCAGTTACTGTGAACGGTGTCCGCTATCGTGAGATGATAACGAACTATTTATGGCCCGAAATGGAAGATATGGATGTGGACGATATGTGTTTTCAACAGGACTATGCCACTTGCCACACAGCTAACAAAACAATGGCTTTTTTGCGCGAAAAATGTAATGGCCGTGTTATCTCGCGTCGTGGCAATGTTTATTGACCGCCAAGATCAAGTGATTTGACACCGTTGGACTTCTTTCTTTGGGGTTATTTGAAAGAAAAGATGAACGTCGATAAGCCAGCAATAATTCAAGAGCAAAATGATGAAATAATTCGGCCCATTAAAGACATAGAACCTCAATTTTGCCTCAGCGTCATCGAAAATTTAGACTATCGGATGAAGGTGGTCCGCCGAGGTCGCGACGACCATTTGGCTGATATTTTGTTCCATACATCATAATAAAAAGAAATGACAATAATTTCCTAAATAATTTGTGTTTTATTCAAAATCAACATCGGCCCTTAAAATTAAATGACCCAGTACATCACAAGTGGAAATTTTAAAGCCATACGTTGTTTAATTTTTCATTTGCATTGTCTTTATGTCAGGAATGTTTTGATGCTTTCACGAACTGTTGTAAAAATTGAATTTTGACAACGCACCACATATGTATTTCATAAGTAAGAATTAATATGTACTTTTATTTTGAAACCTTTAACATTTTACTGAGAAGAAAAATAACCTTTGGAGTCTACGTTATATAAGGTTAATTTGAATTGAACATTTTACTGTTGACTGGTATTTAACAATAATAACAGTTAATTTAACTATTCTATAGTTGAATTTTTTTAACCATGAAAATTGTTAATTTTAAAATAATTATTGTTGTTTTAACAACGCATTGTAGTTTTTTAACCATGAAAATTGTTAATTTTAAAATAGTTATTGTTGTTTTAGCAATGCATTGCTTTGAACCATGAAATTTGTTAATATTAAAATTTCATAGTTATTTTATTAAGAAAATACATGTTCAATTTAACAATGAAATTGTTAATTAACTAACTATGAAGATCGTTATAGAAGTCTTTTTTATTGTTAAGTTTACTAATTATTGGTAACCTCTTTTAAACAGAAATATAGTTACTGTTACAATTTTTAATATTACATTAACCAACTAATTATGTTTTTGTTTTACATTTATTCGGTCTTTTTTCATTATTATGACTTGAACAGTTTTTATTCTGGTTCGAGACATTTTAATTGTATATTTTTTCAGAATCAACGTAAAAATTTGGTGAAATGTATTGGCTTGGTTGCCTAGCAAACTGTACAGCTGTTTCTAAACCCGCCAAGGTTTTTATTCAACAGTCTTTGGCAACGATTACTTCGGCTACAAATCAAATGACTTATACGGGAGTCCCATTATGATTAACGAGAATTACCCTTTGCGTATAGTCTTCGAACTGTGCGAAGAGCAATCTTCATAGCGCAACATCATTGCACTGTGAAGATTGTACAGCTAGCATTTGCATTTGGTGGTTGTTTTTTTAAAGAGCGAGATAAAGTGTCTTCTGATCTTTCTCACAATTACACACACGTTCCGAGCAGATGAAGAAAGGAAAAGGTGACAAGACAGTCGCAATCGTTGCACCTTCGTGTAACTCAATTCTGAACTTCGTATAACACAACGCAGATCAAAAACTTCAATACAACAGAGTCGAATGATCTTTAAATTTTTGTTTATGTCGCACATTTTTCTGCCTCTTTCTTAAAAAAACCAACCTTATATAATGTTAACTCAACTATTTTGAATGTACATTTGACCTTTTATAACGTTATTTTGTCTTCGTTATCAAACATTTACCATGAAAAATTAAACCAGACACGTGGTTAAATATATTATTGTATTTTCGGCTCAGCGTGATTCTAAAAAAAAATCTAAAAAAATGGGGCTGTGATGAAGTGTATAAAAGCAAAGGACATCTTTTGATGACGTTACATATGAGGCGTACCTATTTTTAGGGCATCTGATGTTTCTTTGCGATTTAAATCTAATGTTGCCCTACATTGCAAAAATCCAAGGCCGTTATCAGCGCATTTTTGCCAACCAATAACGTATGAGTTTGCAAGGGAATAAGCAGAACTCATAAGCTGAAGGACATTAAAGAACAAATAAGCAAGATAAAAGCCCACAAAGCTGTAAATTGCAGACGGAAAATATATTGAACGTAGTTACGAGTTCCACCTGACCGTGGTTGACGGAAAAGTTGTAAACGAACCGGCAGAAACAACCTCATCATGCTCGCTTTGTCAGTAGATCTTTGGTACTTTGAACGATTCTACAAACGACGAGAATTACGACTTTGGAATGTCACCATTGAGCGCAAAGATAAGATGCATAAAGTTCTTGATAAACATTGACGTATACACCTCCTACCACAAGAGGAGCAAAATTCGAAGAAAATATATCAATCAGAGATAAGGAACAGATCAGAAAAAAGTAAATAAATACAGAATCCTATTTTTAAACAAGTTGCACTTAAAGTAGACTGTGTCAAGTACGGCTATGGAAACTCAAACGATGGAAACACTTTTAGGAGATTTTTTGAAAATTATAAGACAGTTCTAGAGTCATTGGAATTGACAATCAAATTTTGAAAAGATTAGGAACGATCTCTAATGATTCATACGGCAAACAAAGCATCAATTCTACAAAATATGGAGAATATGCATCGAAAGCTGCATTACTGTTAGCGAAAATGTATCCACAGAAAAAGTTGACACCAACAGTTCTAAAGAAGCACAGGAGTCTCTTAACAAATTTCATAAAAAATACGGTCGACTCCGCTTAAGTGAAAATGCGAAAATGCAGCTACTTCGTTTTAGTTATCCGATCTAAGGTCAACAGAAAAAAAATATAAATATTTATTATGACTTGAACAGTTTTTATTTTGGTTCGAGACCTTTTTGTTGTTTAAAATTTTTGTTTTTATATTTTAAAGAAAATTGAAAATATATATTTAAAAAAAATATAAATTGAACAGGGATTAAACCGGCTCAAGACCTCTTGCTTCTATATTTAAATAGAAGACAAGTTTTTAACAAAAATGGCAAAGTGACATTGATTTTCGTGGTTTCATGATTTCGGGTCCGTGACAACCCTCTTCAGAAAGCCTTGCTGCATTTGTTGAAAGTAAAACCGAACTCTATAAGGCCAGGCTCTCCCCAAACGAATGAGAGCTACTGTTGTAAACCTTAATTTTCAAGTTTTCTTCACACAAAAATATAAATTTAAATAAAATTTAAATTTAAAAAAATATAAATTTAAAAAAAATATTAATTTAAAAAAACTAATCATTTTTAAACATTAAAACCTTCAAAATGAACTAAAAATGGTAATATAAGTATTTATTAAAGCTACCGTAGAATGGATTTTTTCCAAATTTTAACTTTGACAATCCATAAGTAAGCACCTACAAGGCGTAGCACCCTTTCCAAACACTCATTTTATAGGCTGAACAATTATTTATCATACGAGGGTTGCTATTTTTATTTTGGGTCCTGGCAATACTAGTGTTCCCAGATGCAAACTGGAACTTCCATTGAAAACTTTGACATATTTTTGGCATAACTTCACTCAGAACGTTTTGTCATTTGATTACTTTACAGTGTGTTGAAAAATTCTTCTTAGTCAAAAAATGGAATTATCCCGGGAACATTTTCGTGGGATGATTTTTGACGATTTTCGGCGTGGGTTATCGAGACATATCGAGTGTTTAAATCAACTTGTTTCGACTTTTGGCGATGAAGCACCATCAAAAACCACTGTTAATCGCTGGTACCAAGAGCTCAGACTCGGACTCCGTTTGCTCCAGGATGAATTTCGTGAAGGACGTCCAACTTCGGTCACTTGGCCAGAAACCATCGACGCTGTGCGTGAACTGATTAAGCAAGACCGACATGTGACATACCGTGAGATTGAGCCTTAGTGGGACAAGTATCAATAAGATATTGCATGTTCATTTGGCCGTGAAAAAAATTTGTTCTCGTTGGTTCCCAAATTAAGACTCGTATGGATTGGTGCAAAGAGATGTTGAAAAAGTATAACTGCGGTAGCTCAAAGGCAGTGTAGAACATTGTCACAGGTGACGAATCGTGGATCTATGCATATGACAAGCATCAATAAGATATTACATGTGCGTTTGACCGTGAAAAAATATTGTTCTCGTTGGATCTCAAATAATTTGACGAATGCTCAAAAAAAAACTCGTATGGATTGGTGCAAAGAGATGTTGAAAAAGTATAACTGCGGTAGCTCAAAGGCATTGTAGAACATTGTCACAGGTAACGAATCATGTAGCTATGCATATGACAAGCATCAATAAGATATTGCATGTGCGTTTGTTTGACCGTGAAAAAATATTGTTCTCCTTGGATCTCAAATAATTTGACGAATGCTCAAAAAAAGACTCGTATGGATTGATGCAAAGAGATGTTGAAAAAGTATAACTGCGGTAGCTCAAATGCAGTGTAGAACATTGTCACAGGTGACGAATCGTGGATCTATGCATATGACAAGCATCAATAAGATATTGCATGTGCGTTTGACCGTAAAAAAATATTGTTCTCGTTGGATCTCAAATAATTTGACGAATGCCCCAAAAAAAGACTCGTATGGATTGGTGCAAAGAGATGTTGAAAAAGTATAACAGCGGTAGCTCAAAGGCAGTGTAGAACATTGTCACAGGTAACGAATCATGTAGCTAAGCATATGAACCCGTAACAAAACAGCAATCGACCGTATGGGTCTTTCAAGACGAGCCAAATCCACCAAAAGTTGTTCGTGGAAGAACTAAATCGAAGCAAATGATTGCGTTTTTTTCGGTATAATCGGCCATGTTGCCAGGTAGTGGAACGTAGGACGTTCAATTCTGAGTGGTATACAACTATCTGTTTGCCAACAGTGTTCGAAGAAATGAAGAAAGATAATAAGAGAAGACGGAACATCTTGTATCACGATAATGCGAGCTCTCACACATCAGCTGAAACGATGAGCTATTTGACCACTCAAGATGTCGAATTAATGGGCCATCGAACGTACAGTCCTGATTTGGCACCCAATGATTTCTTCTTACTCCCTAGCATCAAGAAAAAAAATACGTGGCCCGAAGCAGCTGTTGAAGCGTATTTTGAACAACAATAAAACCATTTTTGATGATAAATAGTCGCATTTTCATTATTAGGCCAGAAATACACATAGGAGCCCTCGTACAACTGAATTTGCTATTTAAATAAATTAGCCTTGTCTGAAACCAATTCTGAGAGGCAGCTACCAATGGACCGACGCAGTTAACGATGAAGACGTTGAACTTTATAATTATTATGACGAAACAGATATTGCTAAACGCAGCAGAAAATAATGCGCTTACCTTCAGATACTGATACCGAATAGAATTTATACTTAAATTACTTTTATGTTTCTATACACTTTTTTATGTGTCTTGAATATGATTTTTTTTTAATTGGACTCCTTACTTCAAAATGATTTCATTTTTATGTTTCTTCAAAATGTGAATTTGTATATGCGGGCATTTTAAAATATGTAAACTTTTGACCTTTTAGTTTGGCTTTGCTGTCTTTTGAATTATATAAAATGGACATTGTACTTTATGGACATTGTACTTTATACTGATTAAAAAAAAATTAATTTTATTCTATCGAATTTGAGGTTGTTTACCCAATTTAATATTTTTCCACTACGGTGTGTGTGCCTTTTTTACACGACATTTTCTGGAACGAATCTACCGTGTGAAAACAGGATAAGATGTACTTTGTAATATTTTCATGAACTCATTTAAAAAACGTAATTTTAAATTTTGTATTCGGCCTTTATATTAAATTTTACTAAATAATTATTATATCGAGCTCGAGGCCAAGGTTATTATTTTTTGTTATATTTTTCTCTTTATTCGATATTTCGTTCCTCTTTGAAGAACATCATCAGGAATCTACAAGATATTTCATTGGAAATACAAAAACAAATGAACATGTAAATTACGTAAAAACAAAAAAAACATTTGTGCCCACACATTTTTTCGCTAAACTGTACTAAAAGTACTAAAAATTTGTGTCATTTTAATAATTATGGTATAAATGCTAAAAAAAATATAAACATTAAGTTCCATTTTTTTGGGATTTTTTCCACTGTGCCGCGACTGACGGATGCTGTTGCTGCTACTACTGCTGTTGCTGTTGTTTCAGCGGATACGCGTTGCTAATACTGGCTTTTGTGCTGCTGTATTGGTGGCTGGTTGGTGGTGGTTGTCAGTATGTCAACTAGCGACATGTTTGCTACGAAGCTCGGTTGGCGCTTAGCGTTCTTGGTTAGTGGCATGTTGTCATCGCTCCCTTAATTTATGATAAACTGTTGGTTGCGTGTTGGTGTTTCTGCTTCTGTTCTTTTTTATATATTTCAGAGTTTTACTAACGATATGTTGTTATATGAATTAGAATTCGTAAAATGTTGTTCAGCGTTGTTGAGCTCAATTTCATTGTTTTTTTTAGTTTATGATTAAAAACTAAGCTGCAGACATCACAGTGGATTTCAATAAATTAAAATGTTTTTTTTTTGTATCTTTCAACAGACAGAAAAGGGGGAAATTCGACAAAATGTGGGTCGTAAATCTAAGCGATTTGAATAAAAAAAAAAGCACAGAATTAGATAAAAAGTTTTCGAGCTTCATTCTGGTAAAGAGGCCCAATGCGGAAAACCTCGTTTCTTAAACAAAATTACTTGAATTTCTCCTAGTCTGTATTAATTTGTTTTAGAAAAAACTAAGGACAGCTCGTGTGGAAGAGCTATACTTAGAAAAACCAATCAAAATACGGAAGGAAAATAAAAATTACGATGTCAGTAGCAAATCACTAAGGCCTATTTAAAATGTAATACCTAATCATCATTTAAATTTTTGTATCGACCTTATTTTTAAATTTAATTTAGTAGATTTTCTGAATATAACTTTAAGTCAGGCTTTCAAGGTCATTGGCGCTAAAATTCAAATAAAAGATTTTTCATATTTCATTATTTCCTATTCGACGTTTCGTTAAAGTCGAACAGAAGATGGATAATATAATCTTCTGTAAAAGTTTTTATTTTCTAATAAAATGTATCCCTTTCGACGAAAAATGGGATAGAAATTAATAAAATAATAATGAATCAATCTTGTTTCTAAGATTGTAAATCTTTTTCATTTAGACGAAGTAAAACACCGAAACATGTACGATTTTAGTAAATTACTTTTTTAGAAGCTTTTTCATTTATCTTTAGTAAAGATAGCCGTCCGGAACTTATTTAAAAAGCCTGGGCAGAACACTCTTTACTTCCAACTCAGAATGCTTTCTCGGCTGCTCCACGATTTTTCGATTTCGATTTCAATTTATTATTCCATATCTTAAACTAATACATCTTTCGACTAATGCTAATTCTTAACTTCTAGCGTATATGCAAATACTTATCTAAAATTATCTAAATAATACAAATTTTGAAGTTGCAGTTGACTGCAACTTATCATTAATACATACTTAAACTATATTTCTAAATTTCCCCCAAAATAGGAATTACAAAAAGGGGAATTCTTAACATTTTTTTACTTAAAAATACCACTTAAACTATTGCTTACATCTATTACATATTAACACTATTTACAATATATACAGGTGGGTTTTATCATTGCGAGATGTTGTATACAACCTCGTCAATGTCCATAGTCATATACCTCCTATGATAGAACAGTAGTCTATCGTCCCTAAACAGAAAGCCCTCTCTGTCCAAAGTCAAGAGAGAAACTGGTGACCTAAATCTGTCCGTTATTAGTCTTCGAAGGCTGACATCCTGCCGAAGACTACTCCTAATCAGTCCGTTGTCAAGATCAGTACACCTGTCCAGAAAATCTAAGGCCCCTCTAACGAGGAATACATCTATCCTTTCAAAACCGATAGAGTCATATATCCTTTGGCAGGATGGTCTTTTCCAGATTCCATCCTCACCTAGTTTCGGCCTTAGCCCTAGGCATGCCGAAAGGATCTTCCTCTCCCATCTCCTTATCCTCTCCATCTGGTGAGATGAGATCCCATGCCAGACTGGAAAGGCGTAGGAGATGAGGGGCCGGATGATCTGTCTGTAAACCAGGAGCTTAACCTCGGTGTCTAGTCCATTTCTGTGTCGTAAAACACGAAGATATGTCCAAAAATCCCTCTTAACCCTGCCTAATATGTAGTCAGTGTGTCTAACGAACTCAAAACTAGTATGAAAGGTCACCCCTAGATACCTAATTGAGTCCGATGTCCTAATCGTTAAACCGCCCACTTTAAGGTCTGGTTCATATTGTCTGGCATAACCGTAAAGAAGGCCCCGCCTACCTTTAAAAATAATGCCCTCGCATTTCTCAACATTGAGCTGCATACGCCACTTATCGAAGTACCTAGACAGCTGTCTGGTCGGCTGCTCCACACAAAGTGCCCTGCTTTTATACAGTTTGCCATACACAGTTGTTAAATAAATGTAGTAGAATGATTAAGGAAAACAGTGTTGCAATTACATAGTAGCATTAAAATAAACGTTAAATTCAAAATAGAACAGCTGATGAGGATCATTGACAGTTTAAATGACAGGGTTGTATTATTGTTAGAAATAAACGTTAAATTCAAATTAAAAGTAAGTGGAAACAAAAGAAATATAAAAGTAATAATATGTAATGATATAGCAAAAGTAATAATATTTAAAATGAGCCGCTTCAATAACCTTTTATTTGCATTTTATTGCAAAAGACCTTGAAAGCCTTCCAGTAAGGCTATATGAAATACAAAACTTTGTATCTGAAATTTATAATACATATAATTTCGAAGCTTCCATTAAAAATTTAGAAAATTCCCTTTTTTGATTGTTCATCAGCATATATCAATTCAAATTCAGAAATTCCTTTTAAAATTTAAAAAGTTCCATTTAAGTTCAAAAAATTGAATTTAAAATCCATTACACACCAAATAAAATTCCGAATAATCCAGTTTGAACTTCTTAAAATACCCTTTTTAATTGTACTTAAACAAATATAAATTGAATTTCAGAAATTCTATTCGAAACTCTAACAACATTTATTAAATTCAGAAAATTGTATTTGAAATTGAAAAGACACCAATTATAATTCGAAAGTTCCATTTAAAAATTTAGAAAATTACTCTATTCAATTGTAATGCAGCAAATATTAAATGAAATTCAAAAGTTCTAGTCTATTCAGTTGTATTTAAGCCAATATCAATTAAAATTCAGAAATTTCATTCAAAATTCAGATAAGATTAATAAAATTTAGAAAATTGCATTTCAAAGGGCAGCAATAAAATTCTAAATTTTGCATTTTAAAGTCAGAAAATTTCCCGTTTATAATTGTAATTCAACAGATATTAATTGAAATTGAGATTATTTTAAATTGGGATATATTTAAATTTATTTGAGTATTTTAAATTCCAAAAAACATAAGTTGAAGTTCAGGAAATTTTATTTGAAGTTCAAGAGATACCAATTGAAATTCCGAATATTCCATTTTAAATAAGAAAATTCGCTTTTTCAATTGTAATTCAGCAAATATTAATTTAATATCAGAAATTTCTTTTAACATTCATTATGTTTACTGAAATTCAGAATATTATATTTGTGCCGCAAAAAACACCAATTAAAATTCCTTTTTTTAATTATTATTCAGCAGATATCAATTGAAATTCAGAAAATTGCATTTGAAACTCAAAAAGACACCAAATGAAATTCTAAATATTCCATTTCAAATGCTGAAAATTCTCGTTTCAATAGTAATTTCGCATACTTAAACTGAAATGCAGATATTCCAAAAAATTCAGATAACATTTAATTAAACTTTGAAAATTGCATTTGAAATTAAGAATCGAAATTCCAAATGTTTCTTTTTAAATACAGACAATTTCTCTTTTAAATTGATATTCAGCGAATAGCAATAAAAATTTATAAAAAAAAAAAACAACATCAGAATACATTAATTGACAAATGACATTCGAATCTCCAGTTTTAATTCAGAAAATTTCCCTTTTCAATTGTAATTCAGCAAATATCAATAAAATTAAGAAATTCGGATAACATTCAATAAAACTTAGAAAATTGACAAAAAAAAAACACCAATCGAAATTTCAAATATTCCTTTTTTAACTCAGAAAATTTCCATTTTGAATTGTAATTCAGTGGATATCAATCGAAATTTATAAATTCCATTTGAAATTCAAAAACTTTTTTTTTAATTCCGAAAACATTAATTGAGACTCACAAGATTACATTACATCGAATGACAGCATTTGAAATTCCATATATTTCATTTGCAATTTAGCATAAGTAATAAAAAAATGACTTTTGAATTTCAATTAGGGTATTCTAAATTTCAATTGGATTCTGAATTTTCAATATTCAGAATTTTAAATAGAATATTTTGAGTTTTAATGGAAAATTGCAAATGAAGTCTTTTGAAGATTTGTTGTTAATTTTTTTGTTTTTTTTTCAAAAGAAATATTAGGATCTTCTGTTGATGTCTTTTGATTTGAATTGGCGTTATCTGCATTTTGAATGGAATTTCTGAATTTCAATTCATAATTGCTAAATCAAAACACCACAGCTTGTCGTGGCCTTTTAAATTGAATTTTTGAATTTCAATTCATAATTGCTAAATCAAAAAGCTAAAGCTAGACTACAAAACAACACATAAAGTGGGTCATGGAGGCCCTACGTAGTACCATGATTAAATGACACTTCAGTTAATGGGTCAAAAGGACCTTAAGTTGTACTCGTTTAAACTTTCAGTACCTTTCACAATAAAAGGCAACGTGGGTTTAAAAAAAAAACATTATTACTAGAGTTCCAACAACACCTTAAGCAGCAGCAATATTTTAATGACACTGCGGATAAAAAGCCAAGAAAATCCTACGTAGTATCTTCCAGAAGGAAAGACACTGCGAGTTTATGAGACTTACTACTAAGTGGGCAAATTGGACCCTGCGCAGCACCACGATTAAAATGACTCTGCGGGTAAAGGAACAAGAGAAGCCAACGCACGTTATCATTCTCAAGATTTGTGACTGTACTCGCTGGATTACGAGAATCTATATAGGTTGTACCGATTTAATTAAATTTCAAAAGCGTCATTCCTTTGTAAAAAAAACTATTCTGCTTAACTGTATCTAGATTGGATGCTATACGAGGGCGGTTCGGGAACTTCTTAGCCTAGCACAAAAAGCGCGGTATAAACAGAAAAAGTGTTAAGTGTTTTGGAAACTTCCATCTCTGCTATGAACACATGTTAAATTTTGTTTCGATCTGGCAACTCCTTCATATAGAAACAGGTGTTCACAAAAAGACGCATCCGCGATTTTTTTTACAATGGAAAAATTAGAAATGCGTGGTGTCATTAAATATTTACATAAAAAAGGTTTATCGGGACAAGAAATTCATAATGATATGGTGAATGTGTTAGGTGAAAGTGCTCCTTCATATGCAACAGTAAAAAATTGGGTTGCTGAATTTAAACGTGGTCGTACAAGCATTGAAGATGAACCACGTAGTGGACGTCCAAATACAGCAACAACAACAGAAATTGTAGCCAAAGTGCATGATATGGTATTAAATGATCGACGAATAAAAGTGCGTGAAATAGCTAATATCATGGGCATCTCAAATGATCGAGTCCATTTAATTTTGCATGAAGAACTACATATGAAAAAGCTTTCTGCAAGATGGGTGCCACACTTGTTAACAGTCGACCAAAAACGCATAAGAATGAACATTTCTCAAGCTTGCTTGGATCGTTTTCAGCGAAATAAAATGGATTTTAAGCGTCGTTTCATAACTGTTGATGAGACATGGATCCACCACTATACTCCAGAGACAAAAAAACAATCCAAACCATGGACTGAAGCTGGAGGAAGTGCCCCAAAGAAGGCAAAAACAATTCAATCCGCTGGTAAGGTTGTGACAACGGTTTTTTGGGACTTCAAAGGTATTTTATTGATTGACTATCTGCAAAAGGGTAAAACAATAAATTCAGAGTACTATTGCAACCTTTTAGATCAATTAAATGTACAAATTCGAGAAAAACGTCCTGGCTTACAACACAAAAAATAATTTTTCCTCAAGACAACGCACCAGCGCACAAGAGAGTTTTAACAATGGCTAAAATCAACGAATTAAAGTACGAGTTGCTTGACCACCCACCTTATTCTCCTGATTTAGCTCCCAGTGCTAAGAACTTTCCGAACCGCCCTCGTATCTGGCTTCTGGAGCCAAAGACATAAAATTGACTTAACATATACTTATGTGTGGCTGATATATTTAAATCTAAGCCGATTTTTCGAAATCAATTGCATCCGTTCTTGGTCCAAAAACCCAACACTGCCAAATTTTATTAGGATCGGACCTTAGTGAAGACCTGTGGTTTGTTAACAAGCTTTCGATGGAAACCAAATGGATGGACGGAAGAACAATCGAATCATATCTTAAAGGTGGGAAGTCTAGCTCAAATATTTTTGGTGGCTACATTTGCCATGAAACTTACCTTTGACAGCTATTTCCAGAGTGTTGCAGGTTTCAGGCGCTACCTTCACTTCGCTGTCTAGAAGTGCTAGTCCTTGCCACCTAATACTGATTGATTTACGTTTTTTACAAAACTTCAAGAGAAAATTATTCGTTCCCCCCCCCCCCCCCCCAAAGGTGATTAAGCTCATAAATAATTGACATTTCCTTAGCGTAATTGTAGTTCTTCAAATCAATCGCCACATGGTTAGCACTGACAAGACTTGATCGATTCACCTTCGCAATTGATTGAGACGTTCATAAATAATGTATAATGGGCTCTCGTAATGACAGTAAATTGTTCCAAGAGCTATTCACATTTTTGACACAACCCCACCGGCAACAACTTTGTCATAACTTCAGGACGTGTGTCGCGGACGGGTTGTATTACATTCTTGTGGCTGGTTAAATTTTGAAAGGAAAAGCTACTTCATAAATGGTTAATCGAGTTATCAGTTGACGCGAAAAGGTGGTGAAATATGAGGAAGAAAAATTAATCAAGCAATCGCAAGTTTAATAAATCCAGAAAAAGGAAAGTTTAAGTAAATATTTAAAAAGGTAAGTTTAATAAAATGCTGTTAAAATTTTCTTTAGTAAGCAACAGGATTAGTAATGATTAAAGCTCTTAAATGCCAACTATAAAATCGAATAATATGACCGTTAAATAAGAACATATTCATAAAAATTTTAAAAACTAACTTTAAAACTACTCTACATTTGGATTCGTAGCAAAATGTGCTTGATTTCGAGTACCCTATTGACCGCTCATTTTGACCATGCAGGACGTTATTTGGGCCACAATGTAAGTACAGCAAATATGCTTTGTTTTGAGGTCTTAAGTACGTCACACCTAGAGTACTCACTTTTCATGAAAATCTTAAAAACCTTTTTATTTCACGATCATAAAATCAAATTTTAATATTATTTAAGTTTATTGCATTTGCTCAGATGTTATTGTTGACTTATAGTAACGGGTGATCGATTTAGAGGTATTTTTTCCATAGGGGTTCGTTTCACTGATTACGCATGAGTTTTGTTTAACTTTATTTTTGTTTTTTTTTCATTATTGTTTGCCATTTCATCATGGGAAGACCTAATGATGCTCCTGCGCGTCGCCTTTTCAGTGATTTGGCTCTTCAAAAGCTCGATGAAGACCCTTTTTTTGTTCAGTGATGAGGCCCATTTCTGACTCAAAGCAACCAGAAGAGGTACAAGCGGTGCCATTAGACCCAGGGAAAACCACGGTTTGATGCGGTTTATTGGGTGGTGGAATCATCGGTCTAATTTTTTTTCAAAAATTATGTTGGCCGGAACGTAGGAGTGAATGGTGCTCGCTATCGCGACAAAATATCGGACTTTTTGGTTTCAACATTACGGCGCCACTTGCCATTCAGCTGCTCAAACATTGCATCTATTAAGAGGTCATTTCGAAGATCAGCTGATTTCACGTTTCGGACCGGTGAGTTGGCCGCCTAGATATCACACCTTAAGACTTTTTTCTTTGGGGCTACGTAAAGTCCAATGTCTACGCTGACAAACCAGCTACGATTCAGGTTTTTGAAGCCAACATTACGCGTGTCATTAACGCCATGTCATTAACACCAATGCTCGAACGAGGCATCCAAAATTGGATCCTCAGAATATAAACACCCTGAGACATAGTTGCGGCCAAGATTTGAAGGAAATTACATTCAAAAAATTAATGGCATAAATGTACTTTAGAATGAACAATAAATTTTCCACAAATTGAATTTTTGTATTTTTTTTTTTAATTTCAAAAAATGTACCTCTAGATTGATCATCCGATATAAGATCGAGCGTTATTAAATGCAATTTTCCTTTTGGGAAGTATTTTGAAACAGGCGCAGCTCATTGCACTAGCAAAAGCCCACATATTTTGGGAATCGCTTAAAAATATATCAATCTTTATTTCCAAGAAAGAAACATTAGCAAGTTTGTTTGTTGCTGCACAAATTGACTTACTCCATTTCGATATCCTTGAACTTAAGCCCATAGACTCAAAAAAAATATTAATCCGTCGGTTAATGAATTGAAAATTAAATGGAAACCATATACGACAAATCGATACTTCTTTTTTAAGTGCGATAAAAATATGAATTTTAAGAAAAATATGCTAAAAAAAATAGTACTTAAATTTACTCGAAATATGCATTTAAACCATTTTAAAAACTAAATAAGCGAAAAATATAAATAAACATGCATTTTCGGCTAAATATGCACAAATGGCATTTTATTGCAAAATTGTTGATTCGCGAAGATATTCAGTTGAAGTTACCTGATGATGTCCACATCAAAAAAAAGTGAAAATTGATTTTTTTTTTACCCTTAGGTCCCTTTCTCTAGGCGCTGTCACATATAGAAACGAAATTTATTCGCCACGTATCACTCCTGTTGGGCAAAAAGATATTAACTCAAAACTTGTAACTATTCAGTAGAGACAAAAAACAATTGATGCAATCTGTTTTAATAAAAAAAAGAAGAGAATTCGAAGGCAAATTATTGCAGTGTGTAGGGATAGAAAATGTTAGTCATTTCCTTACAAAAAAATGGATTTTTTATAGTTTTCATTAAGACAGTTTAAAATTTATGTATTTTGAATGCCTCTAAGGACGATTTTTAATAATTGCAAAGTTTATCTAATCCACAGCATCGCTTCTGGACCTTATGGCCAAGATTGAAGTGAACATCTGCAATATCCTTCAGCAAAGCACAAAAAATGTTAAAATGGATTTTAGAGGCTGGCTCCACCTCTAAATCGTGTTGACCCGGTATTACAAGACACGAAGCTTTCGGTTGCTTAGTAAAACGTACTCCATATACTTATATAAGGTAAAATTCAACACCTCAATAAATGTAAGTACTTAATACTGATTCCTTTAAATAACATAAACCACTTGGCGCCACTGTCCTTTAAAAATATGCCACTACTATACCCAACATTACCACACAGAGGTACAGGGTATTAAGACTTAGTAACTGATATTTTTAAGACCTAAAACAATAGAAGATTGACACCATTTTTACTGCACCTAGTTATACGCTTTAACTATCTGCCTGTCCGCCCATCTATCCGTTAATTGTTGTAATCAAAGTACTTACCAAAAATACCAACCGTTTTCGACAAAGCTTTGCACATTGAATTTAGTCCACACCAGTCGATGTTTTCATATATTTTACTGACAGATCCTGCCAGTGGCGATATTCGTACATGCAGAAAAAAAAAACATGGTTACTATATGGTCACAGCGATAATAATATGTTCGTCGCAACCATAGTATTGTTTACTGAATTTAATTTTGACAATAGTAAGATTGTCACAATATTAATATTGTTGAAATGTAACAATAGTATTATTAACACATTAAAAAAGTTAAAATATGGTTGTAGCAACAATAAAAATATGGTTGGTGCGACAAAAGTATTGTTTTTTGGGTTTTATGTTAACAATAATATGATTACGGCAATCATACTGTATGATTGTAATTTTTTCTTAGAAAAAGGGACCTAAGGGTAAAAAAAAAATTTTCATTTTTTTCTTTTTTTGATGTGGACAACATCTGAGCATCGAATGAGACCGATCCCATGCCCCAAAAGTGTTCCCTCCAAGAGATATGCGCGTTTTATGAAAGTGAAGTCGACGATTCTAAGCGCAAATAGAAAGGGACCTAATCTTCAAAATGGCTCTCCTGAACAAAACTGGGTTTTAACCTTAGGTCCCTTTCTATTTTGCACGTCACATATATATTTAATAAGAACAATGTTATTGTTTGTTACGGATCTAATGCAATAATCGTACTTTTTATGTGGAAATTAAAATTTTTCAAACAAACTGCTTTGGCTTTGTTCAACGAAAATATTTTTAATAAAAACGCTGAGGTTTTTTTTAAATTGATTTCTTCTGTTAAAAAATCGCTCGTATTATTTTGAATTTAATGTATTTTTAAATAATTTTCATAATCAAATCTTTTGTAGACAACCTTACCCAATTCTAATAAATATTATTGGGGATCATAGTAAAATTGTGCGTGATCATACTTTGGTTGTAGGGATCATAAAATGGTTGCGTGTGAATCATACTATGGCTGCAAGGATCATACTATGATGGTATGAAAAACATACTATGGTTGTGAGGACCATAATATGGTTGTGGAGGCCATAGTATGGTTGAGTGCGAATCATATTATGGTTGCGTAGGTCATTGTATGGTTATGTCTGAATAATACTATTGTTGTGAGGATCACAATATGGTTGTGACGATCATAGTATGGTTGAATGTGAATCGTACTATTGTTGTGACGATCAAAATAATGTTGGACCACAACCATCTACCAAACAATAGTATGATGCTCTTCGAATATTGTTATCCCAACCATACCTTTTTTCTACGTGTAGTATTGATGATATTGAGTATCAGACTGATTTGTTTCAATAAGTAGCCCCTTTATGGCTTGATTGGTCTGTGTGATCTGGTTCTTTTCGGCTGCCTCTAGAACATAATCTAAGTTGGGCTATAGCTGTGAACTGCAGCGCTTCATACTAAGTCGGTGCCACATCTGTCGAAATTGAATGCAACCTCTGTCTGAAAGGTAAATTTAGGTCCCATAACGCAGAAGAAGTTTGAAGGTGGCTAGGGTCATGTCCATGTACTCAAACCCCTCTGCCTGTACCGTGTCTTGCCTGCTCATTTGCAGTACAGTTCACTGGTCCCTCGTAGTCATTTAAAATGCAACACTGCTCCCATCAAGTACCATCCGTTAATAGATTACTGTCAAATTTTGAGAGAGTTCCGTCATTTAGTTTGTGTTTTACAGCTATTTAAAACATACAACCTTGTTCATTTTGTTAAAAATGGAAAAAAGTGAATTTCGACTGCTTTTTAAACATTATTTTTTGGTCAATCTAACCAAGGAAAAGTTTGTTAAATACTATGGGGACTCTGCACCATCGACTTCCAGGGTAATAAAGTGGTTTACTGACACGATTACAAATGCCGCTCAACGTTCTGGACGGCCAATTGAGGTCAATACACCCGAAAATGTCGAAAAAACCAATATATGGTTTTGGCGTGAGATTGTTGATGCCGTACGCATTTCATAAGGCAATGTGGTTTCGATTTTACGTGATCAGTTGGGTTTAAGAAAGCTGTCTGCAAGATGTCTGCCGCGTTTGCTCACAATTGACCATAAACGTAATCGTGTGACAGCTTCAAAAAATTGTTTGGAGTTGTTTAACCGTAACTGCAATGAGTTTTTGCGACGCTTTGTAACTGTGGATGATACATGAATCCATTACAACACTCCGGAGACCAAGCAGCAGTGGGTGCACCGGCATCGAAGAAGGCCAAGGTGACTTTTTCAGCCAATAAGGTGAAGTCAACAGTTTTTTGGGATACACGCGGGGTAATCCACATCGATTACCTTTGAAAGGGAAAAACAATAAACGGCGAAGATTAAACGAAGATTTAAAAAACGACCTAATATGGCCAAAACAAAAGATATTTTTCGTCAAGATAATTCGCGGGTGCACGCGAGTGCAGTTCCAATGGCAAATTTGCATGAATTGGGTTACAAATTGGTACCTTATCTACCATATTCAGCCCCCAGTGAATATTTCCTATTTCCAAACCTTAAAAAAATGGCTCGGTGGAATGATATTCAGCTCCAACGATATGGACCTCGAAAAATCCTATTTTGGAAGGGATACCAAAATTGGGGAAACGTTCGACTAAGTGTATTGAGCTAAAAGGAGATTATGCTAAAAAATATTTTTTTTTGCAAAAAAATTGAGTTTTTTTGCAAAAAAAAAAGTCACCAAGTTATTGATATGTCCTCGTATATCTTAGGGTTCAGGCTGTTAGTAGGAATGCATTTTTCCGCTAAGAGACTTCACCAATAGTCAAATAGGATTGTCTTCAATAGGAAGATTATGTGGAGCTCTGCATTAGTCGCCCCCGTGAGCGATAACCAAAATTCACCCAAAGTCTGGACTGTGTGAAATTGTAAAAACAAAGTGATTGCCGATTATCAGATTTTTTAAGGCAATAATTCAGATATTTTTCTGTATTAAAAGCTCCAGATTAAAAAATTGGCATAAATTTCCGTTGGCGAAAACAAAATCGATACATACAATGCTTCTATCGATTACAATGAAACTTTTGATATTGGTCAACACGATCTCATTGGAAATGTATGGCGTTCACAGTTACGGCCTTAAATCGGGTAAGAATTTCCATAAAAAGGCCTTAACAAAACATAGACCACACCTCATAGACCATTGTAAAGACTGTTGTATTTTTTACAATTTAAAATTATTTAGTTTCCTCTGTTGCAACACAGAATATTAAACGTTTAACTAATTTGTAGCACAAACATTTTAATGTATGTCCATAATTATGGTGACTGACTTTTAACCCCGTTCGCCACACCCACCGAAATTTTTGGGTTAAAGGCAAAACAGGAAGCGGAAGTGTATGACAAGCAATTTTTCATGTCCACGTTGGCGTGACGGAAGAGAAAAGTCACAGCACACACTCACACACACATACACAAAAGTTCGTGAACTTCCACTAGCAAAAGGGAAAAAATGTAAATGAAAATAAGGAAAAATATATAAATTGATTTAAGATTTGCAAGATGACCCAAAAAAAGACAATATTTTCTATATGGAACGTGTTCGCTTTGCTGCTGTAAAATCAATACTTTAGACCATCTACACCCGCACCACAGCGTTGAGAGAAAATCTATTAAAACCTAAAGTTTCCTTGTACTATCCGGCTCCTCCAACACTGTTCCTTAGTCTTTGTGCTCCCCATTCTTCCTAAGCATGCCTTATTTTCGCATTGATGATAAAGTATAAAAGATAAATTACCCCATAGAGCCGGCGAAAACGAAAATGTACCAAATCTATGGAAAAGTAGAGAAATCTGAAAAAGGATGGCGCACCGACGTCTCCTTCGAACGTAATCCTTTTATGTCATTTCGTTAGGTTTGGTTCGCATTTCATATCATACATCATCATCTGATTTCCAGTGGCCACATTTAACAACAACCGAGGAGAAGGGATAGCAATAACGACGAAAGACAGACGAACGAACTACCACAACAATGACAACTATAACAACTACCACAAAAGATATCATTTAAAAGAATATTTAGTTTAGCCGGACCATAAGATGTACACCCTATGAAATAGAGTCCATCTTTAAGAAATGCTCTGAAGTCTGCCACAAACGGATTCTTTAAAGTATTAGGGCCATTCCTTTTTAAACTCTTCCCAATGGATGGAGTTTTTACTATTTATATAGCTTTGTCAGTCCGTAACATCTCGAAATACTTCGCTGCGACCCTATACAGTATAAATACTCGTATTATTGATCGAAGTAAAATTCCTAGACGATCTAACCACGTCCGTCCATTAAGCACGATTCTATCAGAACCAAAAAAGCAAGAGTCTTCTAACGAACCAGATATATTTCTAAAAGTTGGAGATCATTTCCTATTGAGAATGTAGCAAATCGGGCAAAATGGAAAAAGTTACCCTAAGGGACCAAAAAACCTCAGAACCATATTTATACTAAATTACCTACACGACAAAAAATATGGTTGTAGTGACAATATTCGAAGAGCATCATACTATAGTAAGGTACATGGTTGTAAAACAACAATATTATGATCCTCCTAAAATTAGTATGATTCACACTCAACCAAACTATCATCCCGGCCACCATATAATGATTCACACTCAACCTTACTATGATCCCCACAACCATATTATGATTCTCACAGCCATAATATGTTTCACATACAACCGTAGTATGATCCCCACTATCATAGTATTAACCCCACAGACATATTATGATCCTGACAACCATATGGGACGCGCAAAATAGAAAGGGACCTAAGGGTAAAAACCAGTTTTGTGCAGGAGAGCCATTTCATAGATTTAAATACGTGTATCTTTGGTGTACTATCACTTTCATAAAACGCGCATCTCTCTGGGAGGGAACACTTTTGGGGCATGGGATCGGTCTCATTCGATGCTCAGATGTTGTCCACATCAAAAAAAGTGAAAATTGATTTTTTTTACCCTTAGGTCCCTTTCTCCATGCGCTGTCATATATAATGTTTCATATTAAACCCTTGTGTGATCCCTACAACTATAGTAAGATTCACACGCAACCATGTTATGATCGTCACAACAATATTGTGGTTCCACTAAAAAATAATGTGATCCCAAAATTAATTATTAGGATTAAGTTAGGTTATGTTGTTATTCAAAATTTGTATCAAGTACGTTACTTGTGTCGCACTAACGATATTTTTTTGGTTGCTACAACCATACTTTATATGTGGCAATAACACTATTGTTAATAATACAATATTAATATTTCCGCAATTATTCTATAGACAAAATGAAATTCAAAAAATGATTGTTGCCGTGCCCATATTGTAACCATATTTTTTCTCTGGGTGTAAATAATTGAGTTCCAAATGAACTTAGCTTGCGAGCCAATTTGCAATTGAGACGACACATGTGTGCATTATCCTGATGAAAAATAACTTTTTTCTTGGCCATATGGGATCGTTTTTCTTGAAATCCTCGTTAAATCGGTCCAATAAGTTGGCTTAATATTCGCCGTTTATTGTTTTCTCCTTTTGAGGTTATCGATGTGGATTATCGCGCGTGCATCCCAAAAAACTGTTGCCATCACCTTATTAGCCGACAAAGTCACCTTGGCCCTCTTCGGAGGCGGTCCACCCTGAGCAGCCCATTGTTTAGACTGCCCTTGGTCTTCTGACTGCTGTAATGGATCAATGTTTCATCCACAATTACAAAACGCCACAAAAACCCATTCGAATTAGATTAAACAATTCCAAACAATGCCTTGAAGTTGTCACAAGATTACGTTTATGGTCAATTGAGAGCAAACGCGGCACGCATCTTGCACACGGCTTTCTTAAACCACGCACTTTTACTCTTCGATCGGCCATATCGTTGATTTTTCTTTGAAATTTGTATTGACCTCAATTGGCCGTCCAGAACGTTCAGCGTCACTTGTAATTGTGTGTCAACAACAAAAGTCTGTAACCGACTATTTTACCATTGAAATCGGTAGTGCGGAGTCCCCATAGTATTTATCACGCTTTTCCATGACTTGATTGACGGGTTTTTTTCGTGGTTTGAAAATGTTTACAGCTAGTAGATCAAATTTTAGGGAAAACTAAATATTCCTTTAAAAATATCTATGGATCAAGGATTAATAATCGTAAAGAGGTCATCAATACCTTTAAGGAGACAACTGGTTTGTTTTTTTTTCTGATGCCACGTTCCCCCAATATATTTCAAGGCCTACTTCCTACTTGCTGTAAGATTTAAACTATGCAATATCCAGACTGAGTCGAAAATTTTTAGAATCACTCATCAGCATTTTTTTGAAGTCTTTATGCAGACCAGGTGGGCTTCAAAAAGACCGATGAAAAATATAAATTACACCGTGTGATGTATAATTTGGCTGCACTCTACACTTCAGTGTAAAATGTCTAAATGCTGATGTTAATGACACCTACAGGATACAGAACCCACGATTCAGAACTACGGATTCCATTGAGCTATGTCCGTTCATCCGTTTGACGGTGGGTCCATCAATCGGCTATTGGAGAGCACCACACTGGCAGTCAGAAGAAGCAATG
Organism: Hydrotaea diabolus; assembly: GCA_963513945.1. Taxonomy (NCBI): domain Eukaryota; kingdom Metazoa; phylum Arthropoda; class Insecta; order Diptera; family Muscidae; genus Hydrotaea; species Hydrotaea diabolus. The sequence continues at coordinate 21,838,719 of OY740717.1, forward strand.
CCCAGGGCGTCCAGGTCCCGTATGCTCTCATAGAGAGGGCATTCGCGCTAGACATGCAGCCAGTCCTCTACTGTCGCCCCACAACTACATGTCTGACTATCGCTCAGGGCCCTCTTATGCATTGTAACAATTTTGGTTAATTTATTTTTTTTACAAGAATTCTTCTCTATTGTGACGCGCAAAATAGAAAGGGACCTAAGGTAAAAAAACCAGTTTTGTTCAGGAGAGTCATTTTAAAGATTAGGTCCCTTTCTATTCTTAGAATCGTCGACTTCACTTTCATAAAACGCGCATATCTCTGGGAGGGAACACTTTTGGGGCATCGGATCGGTCTCATTCGATGCTCAGATGTTGTCCACATCAAAAAAAGAAAAAATTTGAAAATTGATTTTTTTACCCTTAGGTCCCTTTCTCTATGCGCTGTCACATATTAAGCCCAATATTGCTAAGGGTAGTAATGGGTGATTTTTTAAGAGCTTGATAACTTTTTTTTTAAAAAAAACGCATAAAATTTGCAAAATCTCATCGGTTCTTTATTTGAAACGTTAGATTGGTCCATGACATTTACTTTTTGAAGATAATTTCATTTAAATGTTGACCGCGGCTGCGTCTTAGGTGGTCCACTCGGAAAGTCCAATTTTGGGCAACTTTTTCGAGCATTTCGGCCGGAATAGCCCGAATTTCTTCGGAAATGTTGTCTTCCAAAGCTGGAATAGTTGCTGGCTTATTTCTGTAGACTTTAGACTTGACGTAGCCCCACAAAAAATAGTCTAAAGGCGTCAAATCGCATGATCTTGGTGGCCAACTTACCGGTCCATTTCTTGAGATGAATTGTTCTCCGAAGTTTTCCCTCAAAATGGCCATAGAATCGCGAGCTGTGTGGCATGTAGCGCCATCTTGTTGAAACCACATGTCAACCAAGTTCAGTTCTTCCATTTTTGGCAACAAAAAGTTTGTTAGCATCGAACGATAGCGATCGCCATTCACCGTAACGTTGCGTCCAACAGCATCTTTGAAAAAATACGGTCCAATGATTCCACCAGCGTACAAACCACACCAAACAGTGCATTTTTCGGGATGCATGGGCAGTTCTTGAACGGCTTCTGGTTGCTCTTCACTCCAAATGCGGCAATTTTGTTTATTTACGTAGCCATTCAACCAGAAATGAGCCTCATCGCTGAACAAAATTTGTCGATAAACACATTTCGAACCGAACACTGATTTTGGTAATAAAATTCAATGATTTGCAAGCGTTGCTCGTTAGTAAGTCTATTCATGATGAAATGTCAAAGCATACTGAGCATCTTTCTCTTTGACACCATGTCTGAAATCCCACGTGATCTGTCAAATACTAATGCATGAAAATCCTAACCTCAAAAAAATCACTCTTTACATTTGTGGGCCGCCGTGATATGGTTAGTGTTTACGACCATCATACATGTCCTTAATGGGATGTTGTGGGTGTTAAGTACATTATGACCTATCAATTACCAAAACTGTTGATATTTGACTATATCAGCAACTTTTTTATATAGCTCGCATACAAAGGACCGAGCCGTTTAAAGGGTCATACCACTCTCTTAGCCACATTTTGTGATCTGATTGTAATGTAAATTAGGAACATTCTATTATACGAGGGTTGCTATTTATATTTCGGGTCCGGGCAACATTAGTGTTGCCAGATGCCAACTGCAATTTCCATTGGAAAGTTTTACATTTTTAAGCATAACTTCAAACCGAACGTTTTGACATTTAAGCGCGAATTGTTTTGTTTACAGTTTTTTGAAAAATTGATCTCGGTCAAAAAATGGAATTAACCCGTAAACATTTTCGTGCGATGATTTTTACGACATCCGATGTGGATGAACGAGACAAGAGTATTTCAATCAACTTGTTTTTTTGTCTTTTGTTAGTGAAGCGCCACTAAAAATCACTGTAAGTCCCTGGTACCAAAAGATCAGTCTTGTAGTCTGGGCGCTTCAGCTTGAATTTTGTAAAGGTCGTCCAACTTCGATCGTTTTGTCGGCATCATCCATGCTGAGCGTGAACTGATAAAGCAGGACTGACATGTGACGCACCAAGAGATTGAGGCATCCATGGGCTTTAGCTTGAAAAGCATCAAAAAGATTTTGCATGTTCGTTTTGCGGTGAAAAATGTTTGTTCTCGTTAAATCCCTTATAATTTGACGAATGCTCAAAAAAGAATCGTGTCGATTGGATGAAAACAAATACTGAATAAATACAACCGCGGTAGCTGAAATGCTCTTTATAGTATTGTCACAGGTAACGAATCATAGATCTATGTATACTCGTATGATCCCGAAACAGAATAGCAATCAACCGTATGGGTTCTTTCAGGCCAACCAAGACCTACAGTAGTTGTTCGTAGAAGACGCAGATGGAAGTAAATGATCGCTTCTTTTTCATCGGTAATACCGAGCATATGGCAACAGTGTCTTTAATGGAGGGTCAATTCTGAGTAGTACACAACCAACTGTTTGCCAAGAGTATTTGAAGATATAGGGAACAACAAGAAAAGAAGGATCATTTTGCATCAGGACAATGTGAGCTCTCACACATCAGGTGAACAATGAGCTATTTGAGCAGACCTGATTTGGACCTCTTTTACATCTCTTTAATCCCTTACATCAGGAGCTGTTAAAGCGTTCAAAAACCATGATTTGGAGGTGTCTTAATCGGAGTGGGAAAAGTGCCCTGAAAATTGGTTCGAGCGCATGCAAAAGTGCAGGATCTTCACGAAATATATATTTTGAAAATCAATATACCATTTTCTAATAATACGTAAATGATTTTTTTTTTGCTGTAACCGAAATATAAATAGCAACAGTCGTAATGTAAATACGGTACATTAAATTATAGAATATGATATGAAAATTGCCGCATTTGGACTGAAGACCAACAAAAGAGGTTCAAGAGTTACCATTATACCCAGAGAAAACCACGGTTTGATGCGGTTTATAATCTGGTGGAATCATCGGTGCATATTTTTTCAAAAATGATGATAGCCGGAACGTAACCGTGAATGGTGCTAGCTATCGCGCCATGATATCGATCTTTATGCTACCTAAAATTAAAGCCCGTAATCTTGACTATACATAGTTTCAACAGGACGTTGTCACTTGCCATACAGCTGCTCAAACAATGGATCTATTGAGAGGTCATTTCGAAAAGCAGTTTTTGACAGGTGAGATGGCCGCCTAGATCAAGTGATATCACACCTTTAGACATTTTTCTTTGGGGTTACGTAAAGTCTAAAGTCTATGCTGACAAACCAGCTACGATTTAGGTTTTGGAAGCCAACATTACGCGTGCCATAAAAGCCATACCGTAACGTAAGCTCAAACGAGTCATCCAAAATTGGGCCGAACAGAATGGAAACCCTGAGGCGTAGTTGTGGCCAACATTTGAAGAAAATTATATTCAAAAAATAAATGCCATAAAATGTCCTTTCAAATTACCAATACAGATTTCACACATGATTTGAATTTTTATATTTTTTTGTTCTGAAAAAATACCTCTAGATGGATCAAGAAGCCGATTCCTGGGTCGATTACATTTTAAACTGCTCTCGAATATTTGCAGTTCAATAAGAAGCCTATCCAAAGAAAGAAACACAAAATTGTTGGTCAAAATGACATTTTATTTCCCAGAATTGTCTCATGGAAGAAAAACCGTCTCTCTCCCCCACGAATAAAGGCAAAAAGGGACACACAAAAAAGAGCAAGAATGTTATATTTATTCGCAAGAATATTTTTATATAGCAAAAAACAGAAAAGAAAAGAAGCGCATAACGAAACTTATCATCAGATCTAACCTTTTACATAACTCAGCATTTTTTTTTTATTTTCTTTGGTCGTCTTTAGACAAAATTGTTTATAGCCTCCCCTGCGAAAAAAAAAGAATAGAATCGGAACAAAACCGAACCGAAAAAAACTACAACAAACAGCTCATTCGTTCTAGCGGCCGCAGGATACAAAGTTTTTTGTATTTTTGTTTTTGAAGGAGAAGAAAAAGATTCGCACAGATAGGGAGGGGGTGCCGAGAAAAAGGGGGTGTCACAGCAACAACAAGCCAAAGCTTAAAAGGCACTACAAGAAACACACAATAAGAATAACAACAACGATAACAGCAAACAACCGAATAAGAAGAACAACAACAATCGAAACAAAAGTACCCAAATCAAATTTAAGTGTTTGATTTTAAGCATAATTTATTAGTCGTGTACATGTGAACTCAATACAGAGACATGCTTTCAAACCTTCACACACACACGCTTACGTTTTATATACAATAAAATTGTAGAGAATAAAATCTGAAGAAAAAAAGCACCAAGTATTTCATTGGATACAATCATATATTAGTTGCATAGTATACGTATACTAAATACAATTAAGGGAACAGTGTTCTAGACCCTGGGCGAATAGCCCAAGAGCCCTAACGAAGCGGGTCTCCTTCACCTACAAAAAAAAAAAAACGCCAAACAGACAAAGAGTTTGGTTGTTCCAACATCTTGTAGGATTTTTTTGTGTCTTTTGCTCCGCGTGGGAAATGTTGTTCTTCACTTCAGGACAAATCGTAAGTGTCAACCATAAATTAACTTTGGCAAGTAGACAAAAGTGTTGCGTTTAGCGAAGAGTGATTGGAAGAGATGATTTAAACAAATCGTAATATTGACACAGTGGAATGGGAGTTATTTGAAAATGTATTAAATATTGAAATTAAGCTAAAGCTGCTGAATCAAGAAATTTTTATTAATTTTGGAATACACAAAGTGTTGCCTAGCGCCATCTGACATTTCCATTGGAAAGTTTGACAGTTTTTAGCATAAACGTACTCAGAAAGTTTTGAAGTACGACCATCATTTGTGATGCTAACAGTGACTTGAAAAAATCAATTTGGCAAAAAAATGGAATTAACTCGTGAACATTCACGTGGATTATCACGACAAGAGTGCATCGATGAACTAAAATCTTTGTATGGCGATGAAGCAACATCCTATAGCACTGTGAAAAACTGGCGTGGCCGACGCTCGCTCAAAGACGAAGGTGGTGAAGGTCGTCCAACGGCCGTTGTACCAGAGAACATTGATGCAGTGCGTGAACTAATAATGCAAGATCGTAATGTGACATATCGTGAGATAGAGGCATCCTTGGGCATTTCTTCCACCAGTATACATTCGATATTGCATGAACACCTGGCAGTAAAAAAGGTTAGTTCACGTTGGATACCGCATAATTTGCAATCGATTAAAAAAAAAAAAAGCTCGTGTCGATTGGTGCAAAGAAATTTTGAAAAAATACGATCGCGGTTCTTCAAAAGATGTTTATAAGATCGTCACAGGTGACGACTCATGGATCTATGCGTATGAGCCCAAAACAAAACAGCAATCGACCGTGTGGGTCTTCTAAGACGAGCCAACTCCAATGAAAGTTGTTCGTGGAAGAAGTACGTCGAAGCAAGTGGTCGTCTGTTTCTTCGGCAAAACGCTTGAGCAACGTAGGACGGACAATTCTGAGTGGTACAACACATTTGTTTACCTGAAGTCTTCGGAAAAACTCGAAAAACGAACAAGAAAAGTCGAATCATTGTGCACCATGACATTGTAAGCTCTCACACATCGGCTCAAACCAGTGCCTTTTTGACCGTCCAAAACGTCAAATTGATGTACCCAATGACTTCTTTTTATTCCCGCACATCAAGAAAAAAATGCGTGGTCAACGATTTTCGTCGCCAGAAGATGCTGTTGAAGCGTTCAAAAACCATGATTTGGAGGTGTCTCAATCGGACTGTAAAAAGTGCTTCGACAAAAAAACCATTTTTGCTGATAAATATTCGCATTTTCATTATTAGGCCACAAATATATATAGCAGCCTATAAGAAAAAGTAACATAATTGTAGCACAGCACATTAAGTTAAGTAGTATTGTAAATTGTTTGGATTGTATAGAGTGGGCCATTTTTAATTTGAATCTATTGTAAAGAAAGTACTGATAATTCTTTAAAATTTCTAATTTTTAAAAAAAATTGAACTTTTTAGTTTAGTAATAAAACATCATCCGATGCGTTTGCGCTTCGACTAACTGGCTGTAGATTGTATGGCAGGAGATGAAGAATTTTACCAAAAAAAATCGTGTTTTCAGGTGAAAGCTCATTTTCATCTCGGCGACTATGCCCATAAGCAAAATTGCCGCATATGGGGTTCAGAGAACGTACACGAGACTATTGAGAAGCCAATGCATCCACAAAGAATCAATTTCTTAGAAAATTAACTAGGAATCACCGTTACCGTCAACGGTTACAGTTACCGCGCCAAGCTCAACAATTTTTTGTTTCCAAAAGTTCAAGAGAATGGCATGGAAGACATTGTCACGGGGCCACATGCCGCACAGCCAACGCAACCTTCGAAATTTGCGCATTGTTTTTGAAAATTGAATAATCAGAGATTGTGATGTCAGTTGGCCGGCTCGAAGCTGTGATTTGAGCCATTTAGATTTTTTTGTGAGGAGCCATTAAGAATAAATGTTACGCAAAGCATCCAGAGCCAATTAAAGCGTTGAAACATGAAATCGATGTTGCCATTGAAGAGATTTGACCCAAAACAATCGAAAATTTACTGAAAAATTGGGTTCCTCGGATATGGCACTGCTGAGATATTGTGAAAGTCATATGAATGATATTGAGCTCCATAATTAAATGACAAAGTTCAAAATTTCAAAGAAAACCAGATCAGCACTTTTTTTATAGCCGATTTTTTAAATGGCCCACCCTGTACTAGGTTGATGCACGAAATTAACAAACCTTATTCCTCTTCTATACGATAGGGTAAGATATTGTCTTATATCATCTTAACATGAGATACACTCATACTTGTTGTTTTTATGCTAGTTGTCACAATTATATATTTAGCATGGTACTTCAGGGATGGCACTGATATTAGCCTAATATTTTTCGATGACATCCGCTGAATAGATAGAAACACTGGCTTTTGCAAATCAGGAATCATGATCCTTAAAATGTTGGAATACTGTAGTCAACATTTATTGCAAGCAGGAGTCAACTCATCTACGTGTTGGCCAAAGATTTTAAATTGCACTACAAGGGTAAAGGCATCTGATACCAAAAAAAATCTTTAAGTTCCAAAAGTAGCAAATATGAATAACTTTAAATGCATATATATCCGCAAAAAAATAACAAATATGAGCTTTTGGATCCTATTAGGAGCAAAAGCCATAATTAATTTTCCATTTTGATTTGAACATAATTCTTTAAGATTGCTCCAGTTTTTGTCCTGTGTGATAGCTTCATCTCAATATGTCGTAGCCAAGCGAGGGCAGTTTTCTTACGGATTCTATTCAAAGACTTTTTAAGTGATATTTCCGATGGCCCTTCTTATAGTAAGTCGAATCCATATCCACTTCTTCTAAGAGTTATGACTTTGATTGCAGTTCGATGAGTGTTATGACATAAAACTCAGTCCATTTAATTTACTAAAAAGGGTGGTCCAACTAATACGCAAGATGTTCATTGTGAAAAATAACAAAAAGTTTTCAGAGAATTATCCTAATATTTTGCATTATGATAGAAGGATCTATGACAATTAAGTGTAAATCCAAATATCAAATGCTCGCAACGCCTTCGGTGGCATACCTCTATGTGATGGTCCATATTTTCAATGAATCTCGAGACATAATTGAGGTTCAATGTCGTTAGTGTGCTGAATTATATCATTCTTTAGCTCTTGAATTGTTCATGACTTATTGACGTATACATATTATTTTAAATATTTTTAAATCTCCCCAAAGAAAGAAGTCCAACAATGTTAAATCACATTACCGCGGCGAACAATAAATATCGCCACGACGTGAGATAACACGGCCATTAAATTTCTCGCACAAAAGGGCCGTCGTTTCGTTGGCTGTGTGCACCATCCTGTTGGGACTACATATCGTCCACGCCCATACCCTAAATTTATGGCCACAAGAAGTCCATTATCAACTCGAGATAGCGAACACCTTTCACAGTAACTGCGGTCAACTTCATTTTTGAAGAAATACGGTCTGATGACACCGGCAGCCTATAAACCGCACCGAACAGTAACTCCTTCCGGATGCATCGTCTTTTTAACAATCACTCATGAATACTGCCCAAATGCGGCAATATTGCTCGTGGACACATTTGGTCGATTATGCTGACCAAAAAATCACGAAGTGCACGAAATGCTGCTAAATTTAGGACCATTCCATGGTTGAATTTGTCAAACAAATAAACAAAGAAATGTCAAACTAAGTTGGGCAAAAAACTTGACGTTAAGGAGAGACTTACAATTAACATTGTGCATTATGAATTGTTACATATTAATTTTGTATATTGAAACTGATTGATTATATTTTAAAAATAAGTTCTAGTCAAAGTGACAAATCTTTTCTTTCAACAATGGAACAGATTTTAACACTTGAAAAAGAAAAATAAATATTTGGTCAAGCCTTTTGTGATTAAAGTCTTAACCAAAACAATTACGAAGTCGTATGTGCGCTCATTTTAAATGTACGTCCTAATTTGGTGGAAATAATGAATCGCTAGACATCACCGGTTTTTACGTGCAAAATTGTATATCGTAGTCTGGATTATGTGCAGAAAATGTCACCTTCTCACTCTTTATGTGCCTTTGAAAAATGGCGGCTGTAATTTTTATAACTTTTAATACATATATTTTATAACTTTAAATGCATATATATCCGCAAAAGATTGTGGCAAGTTTCATTTAAAAAACTAAAATTATTATTGGTTTGTTCAAATGAGCAAATTCCCATCGTCTTTGGACCACTTTTTCATTCATGTGGCAAATTTGGAAGAGCTTGGGAACGATTTCGTTCTGAGTCTCACAGATGCCTAGTTTGAGATTTTCATTACGGGCAAGTATCGTTAATGGATTGTTCGCAAACAACGACCATTTACGAGTATAGTACGCTTTAAGTCCAAAGACATCAAATCGTCGCTACAAAGTGCTCCATACGGCTGCTAACACGATTACGGAATATTTCACGCAAAAGATTTATTGTTGGGTGGGCTGTGTGACATAGCGCGGCATCCTGCTAACACCAGAGATTGTCCTAGGCCATGTCTTCAATAATGCCTCACACCGTTGATCGAGCGTTTTCAGCGGAATTTTCAAAGCAAAATGGACCAATGACACTACCGATTCAAAACCCTCAAGAGACACTCACTTATTTATATTAAATAGGCGTAGCGGCATTCACAGGTCAGGCATCTGATGCTCAAATGTGGAGGTTTACCTATTTATATGGCCAACGAGATGAAAATGTGCTACGTCATATGTGCATCGATGTCTATTTCGAGTTGCTCGAAGAAGCGATAACGAAGCGGGTGGTCCTGTGCTTTCAATTGCAGAGTCAACTGGACAATGTAAGCAAACAATGCGAGGATAACACTACATATTTGTACAATTTTATTTGAAAAACTTTAAATGCATATATATCCGTATTTTAGGCTGCGAATGGTATTTCTCATAACTTCATTTTGTTTTTAAAATCGATGAGATGATGTTGGCGTTTAAAGACTGTAAAGAAAAAAACATAAATCAATATTTCTATAATAAAAGCGACCACACATTTAAAGCTAGGTGAGATTTATTGGTCAAGTATGCGTATCTTTTTCGTAACACATGGTGTCTATGTAAGGAAAAGTTAAATGCGAGTTTTCAGTGCCTAATGATTAATAATGTGCAGTGCCATTTGACTCCTAATTTCTCTCAAATGGATATTGATTTGACATTCCTTCACCGCTTACACTCTACTTTTCCTTAACATCCTCTTGCTACCGACACGCTTCCTGTCACCGAAAAAAAAATAGAGAACGATGTGTCTGAAACAGAGTGTGTATACTAGTGTATTTTTAATAGTTGTTCATTATTTACATTTTTATCTTTATGTTAAGATACTTTTTCCTGTGCCTCCCTATCTTTCCACAGGGGCTGTTCAGGATGATGTTAACTTGTTGCTCACACACTATTTTGATACAAACGGCAAATGTTGATTTTTATGTTAGTAGAACCATAAAAGTTTATACTAAGGGTTGCCAATCTGCTCCATCAGAATATTATTTGTGATGGTTAAAGTGCACGACTAAGCATATTTTCAACACGGGTTAAGAACATCTAAAGTTTTTAGGGCCAAGGTTCAGAGATTAATTTTTCAAATGTCCATAAAATGCATTATCTGCTCGGAGCCGGCGTTAAACTATAGGTGCCGATCAGAGAGTGCATATCTTACTGATTTGAGAGATGTTATCCTTGTTTCTTAATGAGATGTTAAGGGAATTAGGTAAGAACCAGTGAAGATCAATAAAATCGTCTATTTTCTTTTACCTAAAGGTTTGTCTAACTTAAAATAAAGAGTTTATTGAGTTTCACTGTGCTCGCACTAGCTACAACTATTCCTTATGTTCTAGGGAGCCAATGACGGCCTGAATTTTCCATCACTATAGTACAGGGAGCGCGGTAATTTGCTTTTTTACACTGCAGGCTGTGACGGCACTGTTGGTCGAAGAGAGTGGATAGTGTGCTTGGCTTATAGTGGCTGACGGGAGATTTGTATTCCTCTGCCTTTCAGTTGCCATCATGCATTGGACACGCGAAGAGAGATCATTTTATGTTGAAGCGTATTTTTCAAATGCGCACTCAATCATTGCAGTGCAGCGTGCTTTATGTTTACGATTCGCGGACGTGTTCCTGGACGGCAATCAATTATAAATTGGGTAACTTCATTGAACAGCAGTGAATGTGTCATGTGTACGAAGAGAAGGATTACGACACCAACAAAATCTAGAGTTAGAGCAGCAGTACTGCAATCTCCGAAACGCTTTCCGTGCAGAAGACATTATGTCTTCTCTTCTGAAGACATTCTTGCAACTAAACCCCGTACCGCAATTGTGTTCTTTTCTGATAAGGCACATTTTCAGCCCAGTGGGTGTGTAAACAAACAAAATATAGGGTATTGGAGTGAAACAAACCCTAGAGAACTTCACTAAAGACCTCTGCGTTCGGACCGCATCACTGTGTGGTGCGCCATATCACGAGTAGGCATCATTGGCTCTTACTTTTTCCAGGATAACCGTCTTGTCTTCACTGTGAACTCCGAACTATGATACAGTATTTTTTATAGCCGGCTCCTTAGGCAATGCAATTAGAGGATGTATGGTTCTAATAGGATGGTGACACTGCACACACAGCGACGGTAACCATGAATTGTTTAAGGCAAATGTTTCCTGGACAGCTTATCTCTTTGAGGATTGATGTGAACTGGCCGGCCCGCTCACCAGACGTAGGCCCTTGCGATTATTTCCTTCGGGGTTACCTGAAGTCGAAGGTGTATATCAACCGTCACAACACCTAATAAACAATGTCGAGGCATAATAGGTCATCATGCTTATTAGAGTTCATGAAAACTTCAGAAAACCTATGCAGCAGTGTGTGGATAGCGAAGGTCGAGATTTTCTAGACACACTATTTAAAACTATGGAATTTAAAAATTCCCTTACTGTTCAATATAAATAAAATATCAATTCAATTTGTCTAAGGTTTACAATTTTTTTATTTCATTTTCAAATAAGCTAATTTCCGCGCTCCACCCTGTACAAAAACAAAGGAATTTCTACGAAATTTGCGGAATTTTTCTCAGCATTTGTAACGGATTAAGCCACCACTGACTACAAGTTATTCCGCAACGTAAAATATACTCAATAAACACGAAATTTGTTATTAAATCAGTAGATCTGCCGTTTAAAACTATTTTCTCCAATAGTTCAAATGTGGCATTTGGACCAAAGTAGCATGTGAGCAATAAACTAGTACTGAAGTTTTTTTGTTATTGTTATTTTTTCTTGTTCCATTAACATGTAGTTTGTACCTACAGTACACTTCGGGGACATTATCCTGCCCAAATTGTAATTACCAACTTATATTGCGGGTAAGGCATAATGAAAAGTCTTCATTTCCTTTAATTCGGATGGATTTGGAATCATGTTTGCACGGAAAAAGCAAGTTCAGAAAAATTAAGGGGGGAAATATGTAAGGCCTTCTCAAAAAGCGTCTTTAGTATCCCAAGAAAACACTTTTAACCAGAATTATAGGCATTGAATAGACTACAAGGGAAAAATGGCACACAAACTTTAAAACCTGTTCAGTATGGCAAGACTTATGGAAAGATTTAAAATCGAATTTGCGCTGGGGTAGCATGTCTTAGGGGTTCCAAAGATACTTAGCGGAAATATAGGCTAGGCCTAATCAATAAAAGACTCTATTTTCCCTTTTTTCAGAGCCAATAGACATTCGTTAGCGGGAATATAGGGCAAGGCCTTATCAAAAAGACTTTTAGAGCGCCTTCTTTTCAGATCCAATAGACATTCGTTAATGTCTTTCAAAATATGGATTCCAGAAGGCTTATTTGCACATTAAAAATTATCCCAGACATTTTCATATTGCTGCTGTAAACCCTAGTAATTAATTCAATATTCGCAGATAATTCAGTGTACAATAGAGCGTACCAGGTTACAAGTAAAAAAAAAAAGTTCGCCGTACACCTTCGAATATGAAGTATTATTGAAATGTAGTTTCAAAAAATTTTTTTTTATTTTTTTATGCCGAACGTAGGGGTCGCGCTTTTACATTTTTCTATATAACTTCTGCATTTATAAACGGATTTTAAAGTGTGATACATCGATGTTTTTGCCTCGACGAGGCCGATTTTTTTGTCTTTGAAGTCATTGAGCTCAAGCACCCCGCGCGAGCTTTAATTTTCTGATATTAGAGTGGTACATTAGGGTAGTAGCAACACAATTGGTTTGAGCGCATGCAAAAGTGTATAAATCATGCTGGAGAATACTTCGAAAAACAATTAAACTAATTTTGATGATAAATATTCGCATTTTCGTTATTAGACCAGAAATATATATAGCAGCCCTCGTAATAGACACATCTAAATCTATTGTTATGAAACTCATTCTTCTTCTACTATGTACCGTGGCTTGCCACAGCTATGGACTTTAAAGATTTATTTTCCGTTTGAGGTTAACACACAATTCTGTTTTGTGGGCCAGTACGTAGTATATCGGTGAAGTAACCGGAAAATCGTAGGATCTAACTTTAGTGAAGGAAAATTAAAAAAAATATTTATTTTCTATTTTACCCAAAAAAAAATAAATTAAGATTTTTTTTTTTTTAATTTGTATAGACATTTTAAAATACCATTTTTTGCAGGCTTTTTAAAACACATAGAATGACTAAGACCTTCTTTTTCCGCTTTGTACTTTGGAACCGTACATAAATATAGTAGGTATTTATAGTAGGAAGTTGTAAAATCGTCGTTATGTTCGGTTGGCCCGAACCTGATATGACCCTTAAATACTTGAAACGTGTCCTTTTTCTGAGATTTTTTTAGTCTCTTTAAATTAAGCTTTCCTCATGGGCCGATTTCGCCCATTTACAATCCCAAACTGTTTATAGCCATAATCGTGCAAAATTTTTAATATCCTACCAGAATTCGTATCACCGCAATTGTCAGAAAGAATAGAACAATGAAAATGTGTTAAGAGATTGACCAACTCCTCACACACATCATTATTAGTAAGTTCTTATTTTTAGTTTAAATATAATGCAAATGGTAATGCAAATGGTAATGAGAGGTAATTACCAGGTAAAGCAAATAGTAATGAGGTGTACTTACCGAGTTTTCTGGTGATCTCTGAAAATAAAAAGAGGACTTCGTGAGTAAATTGGAAGTTTTAAAGTTTAAAAAAAATTGTTTGATGTATTAAAGTTATTCTTTACTATCGTTACTGAAATCTCACATCTAACATGGATATAGTTTTTGGACCTTTAAGTTTTAGGGGCCCCCAAAACTTTGCGTTAATTAATCAACTTGGACATGTGTTGAGTCCAAAATAGTTAAATTCATTATGTTACATTACATGTACATACAGGATGGGCCAAAAGTTACCTGGGGTATACCAATTTAATAACTTTTTCGTTTATATATTTTTTTCAGATTAAAAAATATAAAACGAAAACGCTATTTAAGTTTTTAACCCCATGGTAACTTTAGGACCACCCAGTACATAATTTCCATAACATTCCATTGACTGGGATATACGAGGGCGACCGCAAAAGTAAGTGGCCTAACATAAAAAGAACCGTTTTTTTAGAATTATTATTATTTATTTTTCAACATGATTTTCTTCCAACTCAATACACTTCATCAAACGTTTTTCAAGTTTTTTAATTCCATCCGAAAAATAAGATTTTTCAAGACCTTCAAAATATGCCTCAGTTTCAGCAATAACCTCGCTATTGGGCGAAAATTTTTTGCCACCGACAATTTTTTTTAAATTCGGAAACAAGAAATAATCAGAAGGAGCTTAATCTGGACTATATGGTGGATGCGGAGCAATTTCAAATCGTAATTCGGCCAGTTTTTGTTGAGTTAAAAATGCAGTTTGTGAAGGAGCATTATCTTGATGAAAAATAACTTTTTTTCTAAATGCGGTCGTTTTATCTTGATTTATTCACTCAACCGATCCAATAATGCACAATAATATTCACTATTTATAGTTTTTCCTTTCTCAAGATAATCAATAAATATTATACCCCTTGCATCCCAAAATACTGTGGCCATTACTTTTCCAGCTGACTTAACAGTTTTCGCCTTCTTGGGACCACTTTTACCAGCTTATATCTATTGTTTTGACTGTTCTTTGCATATTGGGATGTAGTGATGGATCCATGTTTCATCAACAGTTATGACTCGGCGCAAGAACTCAATTGGATTACGCTGATAATTCGCTAAAAGCTCCTAGGAATTGGTCCAACGGACGATTTTTTGGGGCAAAGTCAACAGACGCGGCACCCATCTTGCGGATAGCTTTTTCATGTGGAGTTCATCATGTAAAATACTCCAAACTTGCTTTTCGTGTATTTTAACAGTATCAGCAAGTTCTCTGAACTTTATTCGTCTATCTTTAGTCACGTCATTAAATATTTTTCTAATGTTTTCAATAGTAGTAGCAGTTTTCGATCTTCCAGAGCGTTGTTCATCTTCCGTACATGAACGACCCATTTTAAATTGTTGAACCCAGGATTTCACGGTAGACTATGATGGTGCATTATCACCATGAACAGAATCCAATTCATCTTTGATTGATTGTGGCGTATAACCTTTCATATAAAAGTGTTTAATTACCGCACGAAACTCTTTATTTTCCCTTTTTCAAAAATTATAAAACTTGTTTACTTCAATCACCTGTAACAAAGAAAATAATCATTAAATATTTCGGAAATTTTGACAGATGGCCTATAAAAGATTGCTTTTAAAAAACAAAAGTTGCTAGTAAAACAGAAAATGTGCCAGGCCAGTTAGTTTTGCGGTCGCCCTCATATTGTAACCAGAACCTACTGTCTAAGAGCTAAATATCTTACTCGTTAACTTGGTCGATTAAAATTTAGTATGTTCCTAGCCGCATTTGAATCACAGATTAAATGTTTTCACAAGAGCGAAAAATATGAAAACTAGGTACTCAAAGTAAAGCAAATTTCACAACAATTCCATATATAATGGGTTCTTGAAGTATAGAAGAAGTCCGGTATTTTTAAATATAGATATGAAAATGTCGTATGATCTTGAAAATGTTTATGATTATGGCTTATCGGCACTTTAACACGGAAAAGAACACTATTTTTGAGTATTTGCTCAAAAAAGCATCATTATTTGTAGACGAACCATGCTTTAAGTGGGGTTGTTAACTAATCTTTGTATCACAACTTTTTCTCTGTATAGTCAAAAAGGACGACCAATAAAAAATCAACATGCGGGTACCCAAGCTAAAGCAAATTTCATTGCGAATACCAATATGGGTTTATTTGTAAGGTTAAACTGAGCAAAGATCGACCTTTACTGTCACTCCCATTTCGATTACGAACCTATAGTGTATGGTTTATAAGATTCGGCCCGATCGGACTTAATGTCCATTTTTCATTTGGAGAGGGTAGTCTCATGAAGAATATTACCAACATTCTAACCGATTTATATAAAAGCAAGCTAATATTATGCCTTAACTTTTAATGAAATTGTCAAGCCCAGTAGCAGTAAGAGTTGGTCGAACAATTATGGATCATAAGTATAATAGTTGTTTCTAGGCCGCTGAGCCAAAAATAGTTTTCGTCCGAAAATGGCCAAACAATTTCAAGCGGCCAGTTAGCGGCATGTTGATGGTCGGCTTATTTCAGTTCCTAAGACAACACAGTTTTATACGGATGTTCGCTCAAAACTAAAAGCAACATAAATCCGGTTGCCTCTCAGCGCAACCGGGCTTTCTTTTAAGGTGGGCTCGAGCGTGTTTTTGTTTCTTTCATCTTTGTCTGGTTCAGGTGAAACTTTTCTTAGGCCCGACTTATGTGAATAATGCAAGGGCAACACTACATACTCGTACAATTATATATAAATAACTTTAAATGCATATATATCCGTATTTATGTGTGCGAATAGTGTTTCTCGCAAATTCATTGTGTTTTAAAAGGTTGAGAAAATTGACACAATTGCTTATTAACGTGATGTTGGCGTTTAGAAACTATAAAGAAAAAACAGAAATTAAATTTATATCAAATTTTATAATATAAGGCTAGGTGAGGTTTTTGGCCGAGTATGTTTTTAATTTTTGTATCACATGGTGTTTATGTATGGAAAAATTAAATACAAGTTTTCAGTGTCTAATGATAAATAATGTGCATTGCCACTTGACTCCTAATTTCTCTTAAATATTGTAGTTATTGATTTGACATTTCTTCACCGCTGGTACTCTACTTTTTCTTTACATCGGGACACACTTCCTGCCACCGAAAAAAGAAAGAAAGAGAACGATGTGACTGAAATAGAGTTTTATCAACCCAATTTTATACGGAAGTTTGCACAAAACCAACAACAGAAAGTTTCAAGCATCTAGATCATTTGAAGGTTTTGGAAGCCAACATTACGCGTGTTGTTAAAGCCATACCGGTCGAAATGCTCCAGCGAGTCATCCAAAATTGCACCCTCAGAATGGCAACGCTGAGGCGTAGTTGCGGACAACATTTGAAGGTTGTAATTATTTTCAAAAAATAAATGCCCTAAAATGTCCTTTCAAATTACCAATAAAGATTCCACACGTGATTTGAATTTGTTTTTTGTTCTGAAAAAATACTTTTAGATGGATCACCCTATATTTCTACCGTAGGTCTTTTTATACCAAATTTGGCTTAAACATAACTTTTGTTTCTTTTACTTTACGTCAATCTCTGGCTGGTTGAGGTTTTTATCCAAGGACGACTATTTACCGCAGGAAAAGTTACATCAATGGCGCAATATCATTAATGCGCTTGGCCCTGACAGTCTCTTCGCTGATGCTTAATCAATTAAGTTTACCTGGGAATAATTTCATTTACTTAAGTTCTCAACTTGTCCCTAGCTACTGTAGTAGTACTCGAAGTTTGGAAAATGGACAGAGTATACCCGCTAGTGCAACCAGGCTAGGCTGCGAATAAGGGATAATCATACCGACAGAGCTCCTCAAGTGTGTCGCCAGTAGCCTTAATGCCTCTTTCTCCTGACCCTGACTTGAAAATTTGCAATTACCGATCAATTACATGAATTCCACAAGCTACACGGCACAACACACCATATCCCCGCGTATTCGTGCCGGACTCAACCAAAACAAGCCGAGTGAGAGGACAGCCGTCATAACTTCTCAACAGGGTCAGCCGCGGAACAGAACTTCTAGATCTTTCTTGTACTGAATGACAGGAGGGATCACGCAACACATGACCAAATAGCCATTCAAGATCACTCAGCTAGTGCCCAGGTACTTGTGGACACACCCGGTCTAGTGATAACTCGTACCTTTAGATTGGATACCTTGCTAGGAGATCTAGTGTAGTCGCATCAGTTCGCACAGAGACCGAATTGATAGCAGTTTATCAAATACTTGTCCTAAATGCCAGCAAGGATCACCCATTACATGACCAGATACCCTTTCAAGACCACTCAGCTGGTTCCCAGTTATTTGTGGTTACACTCGGTCCTAGTCCGGAAACCAACTTTGCTGAGCCAGTAGCCGAATGCGGTCGAGACAACATACGAAAATAATCATGCAGTTAGGGCTGTATAACATCAACTTGCGCCTTGTAGCCATCATGACAACCGATAGTACGATTCCATAATATTTTTTTTTATAAAGAGTGTTCCAACTAAAACGCACAATGTTAATTGCAAATAAAACAAAACAATTTCAGAGAATTAACTTAATATTTTCATAATACGTAATAGAAGTTTCTATGGCAATTATGTGTGAAACAAAATATCGGTCAAATAGTTGCCATGGCTTCGGTGGCTTACCTCTATTCAATGGTTCATATTTACTCTGAGACATGAAGAAGGTTCAATGTTGTAAATGTACCAAATTATCTCATCCTTATGCTCTTAAATTGTTCTTGGCTTATTGGAGTACACTTTGTCTTAAAATATACCCAAAGAAAGCAGTCCAACGTTGTCTAATCTGGTAATCATGGAGTCGAATTAACATCGCCACGACGTAAGATAATATGTGCATTAAATTTCTAGCGCAAAAGGACCTTTGCTTCGTTGGCTGTGTGACAAGTGGCCCCATCCTGTTGGAACCACATATCGTCCAGGACCATATTCTCAATTTCTGTGCACAAACAGTCCATTATCGTCTCGCGATAGCGAACACCATTTACGAATCGATGTAGGCGGCTCTTCTGCCATACTATCCGCCTTTTTTATGGCTGATTATTAACTTTATCATCTTCTGAGATATGATCGATATGATCTGGTCAGATTTTTCTTTTTGGAGTTGATCTATAGAAACCAAACCGTCACAATATTTTCGACTTATACTGTCATAAAGTGATGTGTTCTTCGTTGTTGTTTTCTGTTATGTTGTTATTGTTGTTGCTGGTTGTTCTGCTTCGTCTTCTCCCTTTTGCTGTTATCTATTTCCTATATAAAGTGAGTATTTAACCTTAGTTTACTTCTACTTTCTTTTCTTCCCCAACTGGATGGTGGGTGAGTGGAGGGGGTGAGCGATGGTGTCTTGATGTAGCTAGAAAAAAAAACACTTACACATACTCCTACATAGGCATACATACGAGGGTTGGGTGAAATCTTATGGTCCTAGGATTCCTCACAAGTAGACGAGTCGTGGTATTCGCCATAAGGACTTGGGAGAATAATTTAGCCAGCTGTTCAACCTGGTTTTGGTATCAGCAGGATCGCGGTAGCAGTTACTTCAGGTATTCCTTAATGTCCTTGCATTCCTTCAGGGGTCTT
Organism: Hydrotaea diabolus; assembly: GCA_963513945.1. Lineage (NCBI taxonomy): Eukaryota > Metazoa > Arthropoda > Insecta > Diptera > Muscidae > Hydrotaea > Hydrotaea diabolus. The sequence continues at coordinate 21,858,127 of OY740717.1, forward strand.
CAAGCAATTATCGCAGAGGTTTTTATTATGGCTATACAGGCATACAAATGTATGAGGGTTGTGTAAAATCCTATGAGCCTTGGACTCATCTCAAGCAGAGGGGTTGTGATATTCGCCACAAGGACTTGGGAGCATACTTTAGCCAGTTGCTCAACCTGATTTTTGGTTTCAGTAGGATCACGGTAGCAGTCATATGAGGTGTTCTTTGATGTCCTTACATTCCTTTAGGTTTCATCAAGCAATTTTGGCAGAGGTTCTGGTTATTGGAGTGGTAAGACTAGGGCTGAGATATAATGTTCTCCCCAGAGTTGGGGTGAATGTACACTCCCGAGATCTCTTCTATCCTTTCAATATCAGCCATTAACCGCCACAGAGAGCTTAAGGAGCTGGTTTATTTTCACTACGTTCTTACATGCCGCCGAAAGGAAGCTGTTAGCTTCAAAGCCTTTTAGCCAGGATAACGATGAAAATCTTCAGCTTCTGTAGAACCTGCGAAAATTAAATAGTTGCGGTCCTATAAGTTTTCTAACAGCCTTCTAATGTATATCCTTACACACACACACACATAACGCATACATGCTTACATTCCTCGTCGTTCATATGCATATACACGACGTCCTTAAATCAAGGCATCTGCTTTTAGGTTTCGTTTGGCGTTTCTGCTCCTGTCCTGCTTGTACTACTACCTTCACGCAGTGTTCTTCTTGGGCTGTTCCATCACGGTGGGCTGTTCCATCACGGTGAATGCGAGTGTGTGTGTATGTGTGTGTGGCTCAGTTGCTGCTGCTTGTTGTACATATGAAATATTCAACGTTCATGTATATCATTGTTAGTGTCAATCAATTTAAGCGCCTTGAGGTATGTGTAATGTACATTTCTCGTTTCATTTCGTTCTTTTTCTTCTTCTTTCTTTTTTGTTGTTGCTGTTGTCTTATTCGCCTTCTCCGTCGGCTTGTGCTACGTCATCTTCATCCTCGTCATTTTTATTGTATATGGTTATTTATCTTTATGCGAGCATGTGTGTTTAGGTAGGCTGAAGGAATGTAAGCAAGCACAGTGGTGTAGCTTTATGGAGCATTGTGGGTAATGGAAGTTTAAAAAAATTCTTAATAAGATTTGAAAGAGTATAACCCTTAGCAACATTATCTAGAAAATTGTGAACACAAAAATATTTCCTTAAAAAGGAATTTAACACAGCAACATTTTTCAAATAAATTAGGAAATTTTCTCAAAGACAAGCAACACTTCCTATACCTGAGACAACTCAACCCAACATTATCCAAGAGAAAATGTAACGCAACATTTTTCCAAAGAAAAGTGTGTGCAACATTTTTCCACAGAAAAGTGTGTGCAACATTTTTCCAAAGAGAAGTGAGTGCAACAATATTATCCCTAGGCATATAAAAATGCGCAACATTGGCTCAGAAAAAAATTTACACAGCTAGATTTTCTTAGGGAGAATATTTCACAGCTACACATAATATCGAAGAACAAGTTTCTTATGCAACATTTTCAATAAAAAAAATTAACACAGCAACATTATTGCAGAGAATATTTGTTGCAGCAGCATTACTCCCAAGAAAATCTGCAAAACATTATCAGCATTATCAGAGAACATTTGTTGCAGCTATGTCAGCAACATTGTCATAGAAACATTTTCGTAGTAAAAATTAAAAATTAAAATTTTATCGGCAACATTTTCAAATGATTTTTTTCAACGCAACAGCAAATTTTTTCTTTAAAAATTTTATTTCTTATAAAACATTTGGCACCGAATTATTTTCTTTTTGAAAATTTTGTATATAAAAATTAAACACAGCAACATTATTGCAGAGAAAATTTGTTGCAGCAGCTTTATTTCAAAGAGGATGTTGTGCAAAACTATTATCCCCAACCAAGTTTGACTCAGCCACATTATTTCGGGGATATCATGGTACTGCAACAGAAATTATGTGAGAGAACAGTTTCTACAGCAGCATTATCCAAGTAAAATTTAAACAGGGCAACATTACCTCAGAGAGCATTTGTTGCAGCTATGTCAGCAACATTGTCATAGAAACATTTTCGTAGTGAAAATTAAAATTTAAAATATTATCGGCAACATTTTCAAATGATTTTTTCAAAGCAACAGCAAATTTTTTCTTTAAATATTTTATTTCTTATAGAACATTTGGCACCGAATTATTTTCTTTTTGAAAATTTGGGGAAACATTTTGAACAGCAACATTCAATATATAAAATTAAACACAGCAACATTATTGCAGAGAAAATTTGTTGCAGCAGCTTTATTTCAAAGAGGATGTTGTGCAAAACTATTATCCCCAACCAAGTTTGACTCAGCCACATTATTTCGGGGATATCATGGTACTGCAACAGAAATTATGTGAGAGAACAGTTTCTACAGCAGCATTATCCAAGTAAAATTTAAACAGGGCAACATTACCTCAGAGAACATTTGTTGCAGCTATGTTAGCAACATTGTCATATAAACATTTTCGTAGTAAAAATTAAAATTTAAAATAGTATCGGCAACATTTTCAAAAGATTTTATCAACGCAACAGCAAATTTTTCCTTAAAAAATTTTATTTCTTATAGAACATTTGGCTCCGAATTATTTTCTTTTTGAAAATTTTGGGGAAACATTTTGAACAGCAACATTCAATATAAAAACTAAACACAGCAACATTATTGCAGAGAAAATTTGTTGCAGCAACTTTATTTCAAAGAGGATGTTGTGCAAAACTATTATCCCCAACCAAGTTTGGCTCAGCCACATTATTTCGGGGATATCATGGTACTGCAACAGAAATTATGTGAAAGAACAGTTTCTACAGCAGCATTATCCAAGTAAAATTTAAACAGGGCAACATTACCTCAGAGAACATTTGTTGCAGCTGTGTAAGGAACATTGCCATAGAAACATTTTCGTAGTGAAAATTAAAATTTAAAATTTTATCGGCAACATTTTCAAATGATTTTTTCAACGCAACAGCAAATTTTTTTAAAAAAGTTGCATTTCTTATAGAACATTTGGCACCTAATTATTTTCTTTTTGGAAATTTGGGGAAACATTTTGAACAGCAACATTCAATATAAAAACTAAACACAGCAACATTATTGCAGAGAAAATTTGTTGCAGCAACTTTATTTCAAAGAGAATGTTGTGCAAAACTATTATCCCCAACCAAGATTGACTCAGCCACATTATTTCGGGGATATCATGGTACTGCAACAGAAATTATGTGAGAGAACAGTTTCTACAGCAGCATTATCCAAGTAAAATTTAAACAGGGCAACACTACCTCAGAGAACATTTGTTGCAGCTATGTTAGCAACATTATCATAGAAACATTTTCGTAGTGAACATTAAAATTTAAAATTTTATCGGCAACATTTTCAAATGATTTTTTCAAAGCAACAGCAAATTTTTTCTTTAAAAATTTTATTTCTTACACAGGGTGCGGCTAAAGTAACTATATGATTTGTTTTTTAAATAACTATTGAATGGAATGAAAAAAAACAAAAAAAATTATGATAAAAAGAAAGTTTATTTTATGTTATTTTTTTACATTAATTATGAAAAATAATATCAGTTAAATGAGAACCGTTTTCTCTAACGCAAAAATGTGCTCTTTTTATGGCGTTTTCCATATCTTTGTTGAGTGTTTCTTGTGGTATACGATCAAATTCTTCTTGAATGTTGTCCTTTAGTTGCTGCAAGGTTTGGGGCTTATTCACATAAACTTTGTCTTTGAGATAGCCCCACAAGCCCCACCGTTCAAGTGAAAATGCGCTTCGTCGGTCATCATTAAATTTGACAAAAACATTTCATTTTGATCAACGAGATTAAAAACTGCTCTAGCATATTCCAAGCGCAATACGAAGTCCTCAGGATTTAGTTTTTGGACTTGTTGGATTTTGTAAGGGAAGAGGTGCAAATCGTGTATTAAAATTCGCCGAAGAGTGCGGTCAGAAAGCTGCAACTGGGAAGTTCGTCTTCTCGTTGATGTCTCCGGATTTTCTTCGACGCTCTGTCGCACAGCATCAATATTTTCGGCCGATCTGCCAGTTCGAGGTCTGCCCGTACGTCTTGAATCTCCGACAGTCCCATATTCAGCAACATTATTCACCAACGAACGAATGGTTGGACCCGTTGGAGCAGTTCATACACCATAAAATCTTCTGTATGCACGTTGAGTATTAATTATCGAACGATGATTTTCAATGAATAGAAAAACAATCTTAGTTCTTTGCGCAATTGTATAGCGTTCCATTTTTAAATATTCTCCCAAGTTTAATTTCTGAAATAGGAAAAAAGAAAAGTTAAATACTCGCAAGCAAAGAAGTTACAATTGTTTTACATCATATAGTAACTTTAGCCGCACCCTGCAGAACATTTGGCACTGAATTATTTTCTTTTTGAAAGCTTTGCGACAGCTACATTTCCCTATAGAACAGTTTGCCACAGTAACATTTTCCTTAGAACAGTTTGCCACAGCAACATTATCCTATAGAACAGTTTGAAACAGCAACTTTTACTTATAGAACATTTGGCGACAGCAACGTTTTGTTCTTGGCTATTTTTCACAGCAACATTTTCTTATAGATTTTTTGCCTCAGCAACATCATCTTCTAGAAAATATGCAACAATTTTTTTAGGAAACTCGGTGCTTCTACATTTTCTTATGCAATGCAATTTCCAGCTACAACATTTTCTTATAGGCAATTTACTACGGCAACTTTGGCTCATCAATATAGCAAATCTGATAGAAAATCTGCCGCAGCTACATCTACTAAGAGTGGTAAGGTGAAAAAAAGTTTATTGCGTCGTATCTGCGAGTCCAAGAGGCACCACCACAATTTACCATTGGCGAAGTTGCCCACGTCATCCGCAGCGCAAAGTCATCAGAGGCGCTGGGTCCAGACGGAATCTCAATGCTGATGTTGAAAATCTGATAGAAAATCTGCCGTAGCTACATTTACTAAGAGTGATAAGGCGAAAATAAGTTTATTGCGTCGTATTCGCGTTCTCCGAGTCCAAGAGGCACCACCACAATTTACCATTGGCGAAGTTGCTCACGTCATCCGCAGCGCAAAGTCATCAGAAGCGCTGGGTCTGGACGGAATCTCAATGCTGATGTTGAAGCACTGGGATACCCCGGGAGAAGAGTATATGACCAAAGTTCTTAATATGTCGCTAGCCACTCACTTCGTTCCTGATGCCTTAAAATGGGCAGAGTGGTACCGCTACTGAAGCCAAGCAAAGACATAAGCAATGAAGAATCCGACGGTCCGATCTCCTTGATTTCCATAGTAGCTATGACGCTTGAGCCACTGCTCCTCCCCCGTCTGATCGAATACCTTTCTTGAGCAGATCATCAGCATGGGTTCCACAAGTAGCATAGCACATCACAACTGCTTTACCCAACATCACCACACGTATAAGTCGCGGCCTTAACCAGAACAAACCCAACGACTGGACGTTCCTCGTGGCTCTTAACCTAGCAAAAGCTTTCAATACGGTCAATCATGCCACTCTGTTCGAGGACATTGCAGAAACATCCCTTCCGCCCAGTTTGAAACATATAAAGTCGTAAACTACTTTATATGTTTGGGCGCCTCCAAATCATCAGCCACACTATTCACTGCATGCACCGCAGAGGTGCGGTTGTCACTTAGAGTAAAAGTCGATGATGTCAACCTCCCGGCCACCACCTACCTCAAGATCGTTGGGGTCACATTGGACAGTCTTTTTCGATCCTCTGCACATGCTACAGTACCTAAAGAACCAAAAAAGAAACATTGTTGACCTCATACAAAGTGATCAGTTTGCAGCGAACTACGCCGCGCTGGTGTGTTCGGCAAACGTACGTAGAACGCAATTGAAGAAAATTCTGACTTGACTACCGCCCTGAGAACATCAACATAATCTCCTTACGTCTTCTGAGAACCATATACATGAGGAGACGAAGGTCCTTACCGTGCGCAGAAACAATTTCCTGTTGTCTTGTCAATACCTGCTATGGTGTTTTCGAAGTAGTCACCCTAACCACCATCTCTTGGACAGAATGCCTCCGTTCAGGCAGATCAGATACGATCCTTATGATCTAGAGAGAGAGAGAGGTCCAGAGGAGAAGAGAGGCCCAAGAAAGAGCCTTTAGTTCATCGGAACTATCAGACAGGTCTGAACAACATTCAAGCTGACAAAGTCACAGCTACAGTGTGAATGTAGTTCTAGGGGAACATCCCCCGGAGATTTCACCTAAAGAGAAGGTATTTTCTCAGCAGCCGCGCGTGGTTCTGGCTCAGCTGAGATCTGCATGGTGCAGCCGCTTCAATTCGTATTGGGCACGAATTGATACTACCGTTCCGGACGCCTGTCCCACCTTCAATCAGAAACCACATGACGTGCTGCATCTACTTAATTGTCCGGCCAAGCCCACTCAGCGTCTCTGTGGACGCATCCAGTTCAAATGGTGCGTTTTCTGGATATCAAAGCACATCCCCTAAAGACTAACAAGACTTTAAAACAAAAAATATATTGTTGTTACAACAAAAACTAAGTGAGAAGTTGCTCAGCAACATTTTTTAACACCTGTTTAAGGTAACTATTTCTTTGTTTGATGTTGCTCCTTTAAGAAACACAACTGTAATAGAGTGCGTGCGAGCACATACACACACACACATAGACAAGGTTGGCCCGTTGTTAAGTCTCAAAAGGCAAAAGTATGCTGACGGCTGAATGATGCGAATGATCATAATAACGATAGTGCTTTTGTAGCCGTGAAACAAGTACTTTACTGCCATCACCGGCATCGAAACCACCAACAAACATTGCCAGCCGGAATACAACAGCCATTGCTGGCATAGCTACCCAAAACCAAACCACCATTGGAACACTATCGACATCATTTTAGCCAACTAGAACTGCTCCCGCCACAACAATCGCAACTACCAAACGCTGTCATTACCACAGACGCATCCTATGGAGGGATGTCGTTGTTGCTACCGCTGTTGATGACGATGTCTATGCGGGAATGAGTTATTGGTTGGCTAGTTGACGACGACTATTACATTCGAAGCAAGAGGCTGTTAATGCAGTGGTACTGACGGTGTTGTTGGTGAGATGGTGGCAGCGGTGGTTGACAATACGAGTACTTATTCTGTTTGCTTACAAATGAACATGAATTAATGTCTTTTCACTGCAAGTATTCTTTTCAAGCAATAGAAAGCATCAGCAACTATTTCATATTCTTTACGAAATAAACAAAACACGCCAAAGCAGCCACAATAAAATGTTCCGAGAATAGAACATTTCTACCTGAACTCATATTTTTAAATTTAATTTCAATACGGATTTAAATTTAGCATTCCAAATAAATATGTCGTGCTAGTAACTAAGCGTAACCGATACATATTTTACAATACCGCTAATAATTTATTGTAATTTTTGGTCAAGCATTATTATTTATTTGGAATGCATGTTTAATTTAATGCATAACATAACTCTGCGGTCAACTCAGAGGTGCCTTTGGATAGTGAACAGGCGATAGGCCAACATCGCGCCTACCCACTCAAGGGCGTATGCATATAGAAAAATAAAATTGAAAATATATTAAGAAGCGAGTCCTAAAATAGCTTCGCAACATTTTCATTACGCAAATTTTGCTCTGGAAGGTGCTTGCTGCAACAAATGTTGCTATGCAACATTTTCTTTAAGAATATGTTGCTATGCTACATTTCATTTAAGAATATGTTGCTATGCTACATTGCCTTTAAGAATATGTTGCTAGGCAACATTTTCTCTAAGAATATGTTGATATGCAACATTTCCTTTAAGAATATGTTGATATGCAACATTTCCTTTAAGAATATGTTGATATGCAACATTTCCTTTAAGAATATGTTGCTGTGCAACATTTCCTTTAAGAATATGTTGCTATGCAACATTTCCTTTAAGAATATGTTGCAATGCAACATTTCCTTTAAGAATATGTTGCTATGCAACATTTCCTTTAAGAATATGTTGCTATGCAACATTTCCTTTAAGAATATGTCGCTATGCAAAATTTCCTTTAAGAATATGTCGCTACACATTTCCTTAAAGAATATGTTGCTATGCAACATTTCCTCTAAGAATATGCTGCTATTCAACATTTTCTTAAAGAAGATGTTAATATGCAACATTTTCTTTAAGAATATGTTGTTATGCAACATTTCCTTTAAGAATATGTTGCTATGTAGCATTCTCTTTTTGAAAATGTTGCAATGCAACATTTCCTATAAGAATATGTTACTATGCTACTTTTCCTTTAAGAATAGGTTGCTGTGCATCATTTAAGTTAAGAATATGTTGATGTGCAACATTTCCTTTAAGAATATGTTGCTGGGCAACATTTCCTTTAAAAATATGTTGCTGTGCAACATTTCCTTTTAGAATATGTTACTATGCATGATAAAAAAAATGCTATTCTATTAAATACAATTTTTCTATGAAAAAATGTTGCTGTGGCAAATTTTCTATGAGAAAATGTTGCTGTGGCAAATTTTCTATGAGAAAATGTTGCTGTGGCAAATTTTCTATGAGAAAATGTTGCTGTGGCAAATTTTCTATGAGAAAATGTTGCTGTGGCAAATTTTCTATGAGAAAATGTTGCTGTGGCAAATTTTCTATGAGAAAATGTTGCTGTGGCAAATTTTCTATGAGAAAATGTTGCTGTGGCAAATTTTTTATGAGAAAATGTTGCTGTGGCAAATTTTCTATGAGAAAATGTTGCTGTGGCAAATTTTCTATGAGAAAATGTTGCTGTGGCAAATTTTCTATGAGAAAATGTTGCTGTGGCAAATTTTCTATGAGAAAATGTTGCTGTGGCAAATTTTCTATGAGAAAATGTTGCTGTGGCAAATTTTCTATGAGAAAATGTTGCTGTGGCAAATTTTCTATGAGAAAATGTTGCTGTGGCAAATTTTCTATGAGAAAATGTCGCTGTAGCAAATTTTCTATGGGAAAATGTTGCTGTGGCAATTTTTCTATGAGAAAATGTTGCTGTGGCAAATTTTCTATGAGAAAATGTTGTTGCGGCAAATTTTCTATGAGAAAATGTTGCTATGGCAAATTTTCTATGAGAAAATGTTGCTGTGGCAAATTTTCTATGAGAAAATATTGCTATGGCAAATTTACTATGAGAAAATGTTGCTGTGGCAAATTTTCTATGAGAAAATGTTGCTGTGGCAAATTTTCTATGAGAAAATGTTGCTGTGGCAAATTTTCTATGAGAAAATGTTGCTGTGGCAAATTTTCTATGAGAAAATGTTGCTGTGGCAAATTTTCTATGAGAAAATGTTGCTGTGGCAAATTTTCTATGAGAAAATGTTGCTGTGGCAAATTTTCTATGAGAAAATGTTGCTGTGGCAAATTTTCTATGAGAAAATGTTGCTGTGGCAAATTTTATATGAGAAAATGTTGCTGTGGCAAATTTTCTATGAGAAAATGTTGCTGTGGCAAATTTTCTATGAGAAAATGTTGCTGTGGCAAATTTTCTATGAGAAAATGTTGCTGTGGCAAATTTTCTATGAGAAAATGCAAATTTTTTATCAGAAAATGTTGCTGTGGCAAATTTTCCATGAGAAATTGTTGCGAAGGCGAATTTTCTATGAGAAAATGTTGCTGTGGCAAATTTTCTATGAGAAAATGTTGCTCGGGCACATTTTCTTCAAGAAAAATTTTGCTCGGGTACATTTTCTTGAAGATAATGTTGCTCCTTAACATAATCTTTATGGAAATATTGCTCCGGTGTATTCTTTTTAAAAATTCTGATCTTAAGCTTGCGTTTTAAGAATATTTTTGTGCCGAAGAATTTTCTCTCCGAAAAAGTCGTTGTTCTGGAATATTTTTATTACAACTGCATTTGACAAATGTTTTTTTTTTGTTACAAACGCAAACATGGCTGCATATCATTGATGACTTTTCGATAGCAATATTTATCATTTCAAAACCAGCCAAAAGTTTGCCTACTTCCTTTCCCAACTACCGCACGCTGCCAAACAATCCAATTTTGCATTCTCGTCATTCAAATCGTAGCCTTGTGTGTTGTTGCCATTTCTTTTTTTATTAAAATTAATCATTTCTTTCTTCTCTAGACTTTTGTTGTTATTGTTTCTGAGTATTGATTAATGATTTTCATTCCTCAAATGTGCCCTGTCATTGGCCTAAATCCCCCATACTCACTACCCCACAAATCTGTCATCTTTTCGACACAGGCGATATTTACACATAGAGCGGAAAATGACACATTAAATGTAGGATAATCATAAATTTTGATAAGTAAACATTTCGTTGGCTTTTCGAAGGCAAATGTAGTTTTTTTTTTGTATTTTGTAACTCGGATGGAATCAAAAACAAGAAAATACGTGAGCTGAGACAAAGTAATATTTTACAATGTCTGTAGAGCCTTAATTAGACTAGACACAGAAATGTTTAATGTCAAATTCACAGTACTGGAATTGTCTACAGAAACTGCTTCTTAAAAAAATGTCCCACAGCAACAATTTTTGAAAGAAAATGTCCCAGGCAAAATTTTTTTTAGAGAAAATGGTCCATGACATCATTTTTCATAAAAAAAGGTCCAACAATAATATTTTTTCAAGAAATTGTCTGACAACATCATTTTCATAAAGAAAAATTCCCATAACAACATTTTTATAAAGAAAATGTCCGACAGCAATATTTAATTAAAGAAAATGCCCCTCAGCAACATTTTCTCAAATGAAATGATTCCACTGAAAATGTTCTTAAAGAAAATGTCTAACAGCAATATTTTCTTAAATAATCTGTTCCACAGCAATATTTTCTTAAAGAAACTGTTCCGCAGCAACATTTTCTTAAAGAAACTGTTCCACAGCAACATTTTCTTCAAGAATCTGTTCCACAGCAACATTTTCTTCAAGAATCTGTTCCACAGCAACATTTTCTTAAAGAAACTGTTCCACAGCACATTTTCTTAAAGAAACTGTTCCACAGCAATATTTTCTTAAAGAAACTCTTCCGCAGCAACATTTTCTTAAAGAAACTGTCCCACAGCAACATTTTCTTAAAGAAACTGTTCCACAGCAATATTTTCCTTAAGAAACTGTTCCGCAGCAACATTTTCTCAAAGAAACTGTTCCACAGCAATATTTTCTTAAAGAAACTGTTCCACAGCAATATTTTCCTTAAGAAACTGTTCCGCAGCAACATTTTCTCAAAGAAACTGTTCCACAGCAACATTTTTTCAAGAATCTGTTCCACAGCAACATTTTCGTAAAGAAACTGTTCCACAGCAACATTTTCTTCAGGAAACTGTTCCACAGCAACATTTTCTTAAAGAAAATGTCCCACAGCAACATTTTCTTAAAGAAAACGTCTCACAGCAACATTTACTAAATAAACTGTTCCACAGCAACATTTTCTTAAAGAAACTGTTCCACAGCAACATTTTCTTAAGGAAACTGTTCCACAGCAACATTTTCTTAAAGAAACTGTTCCACAGCAACATTTTCTTAATGAAACTGTTCCACAGCGTCATTTTCTGAAAGAAACTGTTCCACAGCAACATTTTTTCAAAGAAACTGTTCCACAGAAACATTTTCTTAAAGAAACTGCTACACAGCAATATTTTCTTCAAGAAACTGCTCCACAGCAACATTTTCTTATAGAAAATGTCCAATAGCAACATTTTCTTAGGGAAAAGGCCGATAGCTACATTTTTTTAAAGATGTTCCATAGCAACATTTTCTCAACGAATATGCGCCACGGCAACATTTTTTAAAAGAAAATGTTCCGCAGCAAAATTTTTATGGAAAATGTTGAAAAATTTTTGTAAACAAAATGTTTCTTTGCTACATTTTTTACGGAGAAAATTACGGCTCAACATTTTCCTAAAGAAAACGTTTAAAGGCAAATGTTGAACTGCAATACTAAAAGCAGAATTTTGTTGAAATAAAGGCTAGGCAATATTTTCCTCCAGAAAATGTAACAAAGCAACTTTTTGTTTAAGAACATTTTGCAAGAAAACTATATTTTGTTTTTTAATATTTTAGGCATTTCCTTTATAGAAATGTTGCTGAGCAACATTAAAAAAAGCGGAAAAGTTTTTGGTTAATTTTTTTTAAAAAAATGTAATTGCACTTATATGTATGTGTGTGTAGGTTTTGATAAGAGACTGAAAGTGAAGATAAATCAAATTTTCCACGCCTTTAAGTTTATATTCAGAACCACACAAAAAAAGAAGAAGAACAACAGCTGTAAGGATATGTGTGGTTGTGCTACTCTCTGGCAATACTTGTGGTGGCGTTTTGTTGCAATTGTTGTCAGTTCCATTGTTGCTAATACAACGGCAGATGCTGTTGTTGCTGGTGTTGCAAAGCAAATATGGCACACACACAGCATACAAACAGAATAACGAAAAAAAACAACCAGCGGACTTCAATGTTATTGTCATGACAACCCTTCTCCACATGCGCTTGAATTATTTTTATTTTTAAAAATCTACTCTACGCTACGCCATGCATTCTGCTGCTGCATTCTTTTGTAAATTGTTAACGATTACAACATGAATGCAACAACAACAAATGTAGCAGCAAGAGCAATAATAAACCAACCAACAACATCATCGTTGTGGCAGCCGTCATCGTTGTGAGCATTTAAAAGTATCATCAGTAACACCAACAACGACAGCCAGCAACATCAAGCAACTGGCATAACCAGCACCACCGCACTACGAGTGTCCCAGTGTGCAGGGCGCTGGCAATGAACTACTTTTCTTGTACATATGACAACACCAACAACAGTGTGAACCGCACCACTACTGCCTCCAAAACTACAAACACCAGCGCAATTACAAATTGTAATATTAGGTAACAGGCAACACAAACAAAAACCTCTGCAAGAAGAACACAAAAAACTGCATTCGGTTGACACAAGCAATACCAGCAGCCAGAAACACCGAAAAAATCTAAACACTGGCAAACGGAAAAACTCGATGTGGACTTGAACTTTTCACAATGAAGACATAAAAGTTGTTTTTCTCCTTTTTTTTGGTACGAAACAATTCTCAAGAATGAAAACCAACACAAGACACGCTACAATAATACTCCATACGCGAAAACTTTGCAATGTCGCCCTTCTGGGGGAAGTGTTTTTTCTTAAGAAAATAGAATCGTAGAACAGTGGTTCTTAACAAGAATGTGACATGTACAAAAAAAAAATCCCGAAAATAATGTTTAACATATACCAGAACAACGATTCCACAAAAAAAAAATTTCCGTAGTAAGCAACATTTTTAAAAGCAAATGTTCCCCAGCAACATTTTCTGAAGCAAATACTCCACAGCTACATTTTCTCAAAAAAATGATCCCAAGCTAAATTTTTTAATGAAAATATTACCAAGCAACATTTTCAAAAGAAAATGTTTCCAAGCAACATGTTCTAAAGAAAATGTTCCCCCGCAACATGTTCTAAAGAAAATATTCCGAGGCAACAATTTCTTTAGAAAATGTTCCCAAGCAACGTTTTGTAAAGAAAATGTTCCCAAGCAACATATTCTAAATAAAACGTTCCCAAGTAACGTTTTCTAAAGAAAATGATCCCACACAACATTCTCAAAAGATAATGTTCCCAGCAACATTTTCAAAAGAAAATGTTACCAAGCCACTTTTTCAAAAGAAAATGTTCCCAAGCAATATTTTCAAAAGAAAATGTTCCCAAGCAACATTTCCAAAAGAAAATGTTCAGAAGCAACATTATCTAAATTTTTTTCTAAATGTTCCCAAGCAACATTTTCTAAAGAAAATGTTCACAAGCAACATTTTCTAAAGAAAATGTTCTCAAGCAACATTATCTAAAGAAAATGTTTTCAAGCAACATTTTCTAAAGAAAATGTTCTCAAGCAACATTATCTAAAGAAAATGTTTTCAAGCAACATTTTCTAAAGAAAATGTTCCCAACATTGCTCCGGAACATTTCTTTTAGAAAATGTTGCTCTGGCACATTTTCTGTAGAAAATGTTGCTCTGGCACATTTTTTGTAGAAAATGTTGCTCTGGCACATTTTCTGTAGAAAATGTTGCTCTGGCACATTTTCTGTAAAAATGTTGCTCTGGCACATTTTCTGTAAAAATGTTGCTCTGGCACATTTTCTGTAGAAAATGTTGCTCTGGCACATTTTCTGCTTGGGAACATTTTCTTTAGAAAATGTTGCTTGGGAACATTTTCTTTAGAAAGTGTTGCTTGGGAACATTTTCTTTAGAAAGTGTTGCTTGGGAACATTTTTTTTAGAAAATGTTGCTTGGGAACATTTTCTAAAGAAATTGTTGTCTGGGAATATTTTCTTTAGAACATGCTGCGTGGGAACATTTTCTTTAGAACATGTTGCTTGGAAACATTTTCTTTTGAAAATGTTGCTTGGGAACATTTTCCTAAGAAAATGTTGCTCTGGAACATTCACTTTAGAAAATGTTGTTTGGGATCATTTTCCTAAGAAAATGTTGCTCTGCTCCTTAGAAAATGTTGCTCTTTAGAAAATGTTGCGCTGGGACGTTTTATTTATAAAATGTTGCGCTTGGACGTTTTCTTCAGAAAAATGTTCTTTAGAAAAATTTTGCTCTGAAACATTTTAGAAAGTGTTTTTGTGCAAGATTTTCGTCAAGAAAATGTTGCTCTGCAATATTTTGCTTTCTTATAAACTGCTTAAAAATATTTTCTAAATATGTTGCTGGATATTAATTCCTTAAAATGTTGCTGAGATAAATATTTAAATATTTTCAAAAAAGGTAGTCTTAAACTTTTTTTTTACTTAAACATTATTTTTTGCTTTTTAACGAATTTAAAATTGTCTTTATTTTCTTGTTGCTTTTCAACCACCGTGCTTGCACGATTATGGTCAATGATAATAAAGATGGGCGGTAAGATAAAAGGAAAAAAAACGAGAAAAACTTATTTTGATTTATCAACTGAGGGTTATTGGAAAGTTTTTGACAATGTTTTACCGCCCCTGCTAAAAGAGTAATGCTTGCTAAACGTACATCCTTCAAACTTATAAAAAATACTTAAAAAAAGGACGACAACCATATTTAAAAACAAAAATCTATATTTACATTAATATCACTTTATAAATCTACCATAAAAATATCAGTCATTTTTGTTTTTGCGAGAAAAAACGAATGCTTAAACAATTAAATAATACAGAAAATACTTTTACGTTATCCTATCCTATGTGAGGTGTAATATAAACCTAACACCTTCGCTGCTCGGTATCATCCATTCCTCCCTGTGCCATGGCGGATACATCGCCGGCACTCAGATTCTCTGTTTCATGCACCACCCGGATGATGTGTTCATTTATTAATTGTTTAGCATCTTCGGACCACAGGAAATCGTAATGATTCCATTTATCATCATCGTCCCGTATGGGTTGCAGCACCGCACAGGGCAAACGGTCCGCCAACATGAGGACATCCTTGACGTCCGCCAAATGATCCGTTACGCCATAATACAGGTGGACACAATTGGTGATGCTGCTAATGTCGTACGATGGTGGTGTCGATTGTTTATAGTGTATCTCATTGTGTTTACTCCCGTAGTCGTACTGTTGGAATTTCCCCTTCACATGGCCTTGGATCAAATGCAGGATTTGTTTAATGGATGCACCGGCCGGTTGGGCGGCACAGACATCGGAGAGAACGGACTGAAAGAAGGATTAAACATTTTAGGAAAAGTTGATTTATATGAGTAAGTAGAAAACGAGCAACATAAAGGGGGAACAAACTGTCCTCATGCTATGATTTAGTTCTTTAAATGTTGCTGAAATCTCGTCTAAGAGAAAAACAATAAAAGGAAATTTGCCACACGACTCTGATTTAAAGAAATTTTGCTACAGCATCATTCAAGGCAAATTGGCATGGCTAGGGAACACTTTTTGAAAAACATTTGCTTAAGAAAACTGTTTCAAAAAAAAAAAATTGTCTTCAAAAAAAATGTACACCAACATCTTCGAGAAAATTTGCTATGACATTTTCTGATAGAGTCCGCAACATTTTTTAAGAAAACATTTGCTGCAACATTATTGAATAGTAACCATGCTGCAGCATTTTCTAGTGTTTCGCAAAGAACTGGTCGCAGCAACGTTTCCACGCATAGATTGCTACAGCACTATTTTCTGGTAGAACATTTCCCACAGCAATAATTTTTAAAGAACATTTTAAAGCAGCATTTTTTTTTTAAAATTAAGGTGAACAACATGTTCTTGTAGAAATTTCGCCAAAACAAAATTAACTTTTAAAAAATTACCCACAGCAACATTTTCGTTTAAAAATTTTTGACACAAGCACCATTTTCATATAGAAAAGTTGCCTCAGCATTTTTTAAAAGATCACTTTGCAACAACAAAATTGTCATGGCATAGTTTCCGTAAGAAAATGTTGCTATGGACTTTTTTATCAGAATATGTTTTTCTGAATATTGTCTCTAGGGAAATATTGCTAGGGAAATTTTCTAAGAAAAGCGTTGCTGTGCCAAATTACTTTGAGAAAAGGGTCTGTGAAAATTTCCTGTGAGAAATTATTGCTTTGGCAAATATTCTTCGAAAATATGTTGCTAAACAATTCATAATTTAAGTAAATGTTGCTAAAAAAAAATTGCTCTGAGAATATGTTGCTCAGCAATCTAACTCTGCGAAAAATGTTGCCAAGGCAAATGTTCTCTAAGAAAATGTGGCCGTTACAAAGGTTCTTCAAGAAACTGTCGATTTTCAATTAGGAAATGTAGATTTTCTATGAGAAAATGTTGATTTTCTATGATTTTCTATAAGAAAATGTTGCTGCCGGAAAACTTTCTATAAGAAAATGTTGCTGCCGGAAAATTTTCTACAAGAAAATGTTGCTGGGGTAAATTTTCTATAAGAAAATGTTGCTGCGGCAAATTTCCTATAAGAAAATGTTGCTGCGGCAAATTTTCTATAAGAAAATGTTGCTTCGATAAATTTTCTGCAAGAAAATGTTGCTGAGGCAATTTGTCTATAAGAAAATGTTGCTGCGGTAAGAAAATGTGGCCGTTACAAAGCTTCTTCAAAAAATTGTCAATTTTCAATGAGAAAATGTAGATTTTCTATGAGAAAATGTTGATTTTCTATGATTTTCTATAAGAAAATGTTGCTGCCGGAAAACTTTCTATAGAAAATGTTGCTGCCGGAAAATGTTCTACAAGAAAATGTTGCTGCGGTAAATTTGCCACAAGAAAATGAAGCTGCGGCAAATTTTCCACAAGAAAATATTGCTGCGGCAAATTTTCTATAAGCAAATGCGGCAGGGGCAAGCACACGTTTCTGTTGCAGATTTTCTAAATTGCACTTCTGTTAAATTTTTAATAAGAAAATGCTGCTCTAACAAAAAAAAATCCGTCAAAATCTTGCTGTCGCAATTTTTCTTGGAAAAACTGTCGCTGTTCCAAAGAAAGTCTTGCAAATTTTCTCTACGAAAATCTTGCAAAGGCAGATTATCCTTAAGAATACTTTGCTATGGCAAATTGCCTGTTAGATGTTGCTCCATCTAATAGCTTCTTTAAATGCGTTGCTCTGTCACATTATCTCTGCTAATATGTTGCTCTATCACATTTTTTCTGCAAAAATGTTGCTCTAGCAAATTTTTGTGGAATTTTTTTCTCAGCAACGGCTGTTCTGTCCAGTTTTCTGCGAAAAGATGTCGCAATGAAAAATGTTTTCTTTTTCTAAATAATGATTTTCTTCTGAGCAACAGCTGCTCTGTCTATTTATATATTTGGCTGGGCCAAATATTTCCTAAGAAAATGTTGCTTCGGCCTATTGTCTTTGCAAAAATGTTGCTTTAGTTAATGTACCTTGTGAAAAGGCTTTGGCCAATTTTTTCGCGAAACTGTTGCTTCGGCTTATGTTCTTTATTAAAACGTTGCTTTAACAAATTTTCTTTTAAAACTGAGGTTGTGGAAATATTTTTTAGGAAAAACATTTTTATGAAAAAATGATTGCCCTATCAATTTTTCTGTTCCGCTGTTCTATACCAAATCTTCAAATTCTTTAAAAACCCCTTTTTGTGAAACATTTCAACTCACCTGTTTAATTTTGCTCATTCCCGGTCCACCGAAGTATCCAAAGACCAGCCTGCAGGCACTTTGCAGATAAGAACCCTCTCCACAGGCCCAATTGCACAGGGTGCGATAAAAGGGCCAATGTGTATAGAGCAGAACTCCATTGTGACCCAAGAGATTCAAAGCCATTTCGCCCACATTCAAAACCAAATTACTCGTCCATTGGACGAAAGGCTGCTTCATGTTTCCCATGTAAGCGACGGGAGCCAACAGGTGCGAGGATCTCACCTTATTTCTGTACTCCGGACGGGAGGCCAGTAAAACCAACAGACATGTGGTGCCCTGAGAATAGCCCACATAGTGGACGGCGGTGTTATTCGTCTTGACCAACATGTAATCAAAGACGGCCGCCAAATCGTAGTAGCCGATTTCATGGAAGGAGAAGTTCCAAAACTCATCGCTTTTTGGGCCGTGCTGAATGTGATGGCGTGAATAGGAGTTGCCGCGTTGATTGCCCAGCCAGACGTCGAAGCCAGCGTCGGCCAGTTGATAGGCTAGGGCAATTTCACGGTCTGGCAATACCCAGCCCTCAGAGCTGAGACCAAAACCATGCTGTAGCAGTATGACGGGTTTGGGGCTTGGCTGAGCGTACGAGTGGTGGTATTGCTGCTGCGGTGAATATGTTGAATAGGCCGGAGAGTGGGGAATGCGGTGTACCGTTAAAATATAACCGTCCTCGGTTTTGATGCGATGCCTTTCCAAGGGGTATTCACGTTCAAGAATATAATTTTCCTGAAAAAGGCACAAGGGTTTAGCGGCAACTTCAGAAAAGTATTTTAAAATAAGCAAAACTTACCGTTTGCAAGGCTTTGGCGTTTTTCGGCTTCAGACTTATTAAACTAATAAATATTATGAAATATTCATAATATTTGTAGTACATGATGATGCTAGAGGAGCTAAAAATATATTTTCTTTGTTCTTAAGGTTTCTTTTGTTTTAGAAATTTTCAATAGAGATTTGGTTCTTCTTTTTTGTGTTCCTTTCAATTGAATAGTTCAGTAATGATTTTCTGGCTGCTATTTATAAGCGTTTGCACTTGATTAACTTTCTACGGTTTAATTTGAATTGTTTCGCGTTCTAAAATCTCCTCCGAAGTTAACCCGATTTTCTGCGTTTTCAAGCTCCCCCTGCCGATGAGCCGATTCGGTGACGTTAACGAACACAAAAGATTTGGATTCGCGGGCGTTTCTTATCGCTCCAAATGTTGTTGTTTTAAAAAGTTGCCAATGTTTTAGTTTAATTTTTATTTCATTTCATTGTGTATTTCCCTGATACCTCAGAAATTGTAATTTTGATGTTTTATTACCTCTATGCGCTACGGGGGCATAGTCCGTACTATAGGTTCAATCCGGTGTATGAGACATTTGGGATACAATGAAAGTTAAGAAGAACATTAACCAGAGAAGAAATGTTTCCGAATTGAATTATTACTAAGAAAATGTTGCTGAGTCAAATTTTCTTTGAGAATATGTTGCTGTGGCCATATTACTCTAAGAAAATGTTGCTAAACTTAATATTCTCTAATTACATGGCAATCCTATTCTGAGAAAATACTGCGAAGCCAAATTTTCTTTACGAAATTCTATAAAAATCTTGTTCTGAAATTTTTTCAGAAAAATATATAAAATGTTCAACCGCAAAATGGTAAATTTTATGAGTACTAATGTTGCTCCGAAAAACTTTTAGCCAGTAAATGTTTATATGACAAATTGTCTTCAAGATAATGTTGCTTGGGAAGTTTCCTATAAGAAAATGTTGCTAAGACAAATTTTGTCCGTGAAAATGTTGCTGTGAAAAATGTTCTCCAAGGAAATGTTGCTATGGCAGGAGATTTTTTGAAAGATGTTGTTGCAATGCCAAATTTTCTATACGAAAATATTGCTATGGCAAATTTTCTATAAGAAAATATTGCTATGGCAAAGTTTCTATAAGAAAATATTGCTATGGCAAATTTTCTATAAGAAAATATTGCTATGGCAAATTTTCTATAAGAAAATATTGCTATGGCAAATTTTCTGTAAGAAAATGTTGCTACGGCAAATTTTATATAAGAAAATATTGCTATGAAAATGTTGCTATGGTATTGAAGCAACAACAAATGTAGGATCTTCTAAGGCTTAAATTATTTCCGACAACATTATGGGAGAAGAGGAAACTTCTCTCAAAATAGTATGCACAATACAATATTAGTCTTATACTCACTGTCCAGGGCCAACTAATTAACGTCGACTTCAAAGCGCTAATAGATTTTTAAAGAGAGATTTTTACGTATTAACAATTTAATTTTTTAATTGAACATGTATTGTTTCAATAAATTAACTATGAAATTTTAGAATTAAAAATTTTCATGGTTAAAAACAATGCATTGTCAAAACAACAATAATTATTTTAAAATTAAAAATTTCCATGGTTAAAAAATTCAACCATATAATAGTTAAATTAACTATTATTATTGTTAAATACCAGTCAAAAAAAATTGTTCAAATTAACCTTGTATAACGTAAACTCCAAATCATGTTTATTTATGGTTAAGTTAACCTTATATAAGGTTACTGTTCTTCTCAGTGCGAGACGCTTCCTCGGCAGACGCGCCTGGTTCTGGCTCAGCTGACAACTAGATGATGCAGCCGCCTCAATTCTTGTTGGGGAAATTGATGCTGGCGGTTCCGGGCGTTTGTCCCGCCTGCCATCAGAGATCACATGACGTGCTGCACCTCTTCAATTGTCCGGCCTAGCTTACTCAGCTGAACCCTAGGTTTCTTGTAACGCATTTTTCAAATGGCTCGTTCCCTCCGTTTGAATACGAAGCAGATCCTCTATAGACGAACAGGACGTCAAAATCAAATATATTGGTGTAACAACAACCACTGGTTCAGAACTTGGCAATTTTTTTTAGCGAAAATGTGCACCCCTGCCATTTTGCCCGCTTGCATTTTCGGACATGGTCGTAAGAGGTTTGGAAACTTTGACATTTTTTGGCATAACTTCACTCAGAACGTCATTTGAGGGAAAATTGTTTTGTTTACAGTGTGTTGAACAACTCATCTAAGTCGAAAAACGGAATTATCCCGTGAACATTTTCGTGCGATCATTTTTCACAACTTTTGACGTGGATTATCACGACAAGAGTGCATCGATGAACTTTAATCTTTCTATGGAGATGAAGCACCATCCTATAACACCGTGAACAACTGGTTTAATGAATTCAATCGTGGCCGACGCTCGCTCAAAGACGATGGTCGTGAAGGTCGTCCAAAAACGGCCGTTGTGTTAATGCAAGATTTTCATGTGACATACCGTGAGATAGAGGCATCCTTTGGCATTTCTTACACCAGCATACATTCGATATTGCATGAACAACTGGCCGTAAAAAAGGTTTGTTCTCGTTGGATCCCGCACAATTTGATAATCGCTCAAAAAGGGCTCGTGTCGATTGGTGCAAAGAAATTTTGAAAAAATACGATCGCGGTGCTTTTCAAGGCGTTTATAAGATCGTTACAGGTGACGAATCATGGATCTATACGTATGAGCCCGAAACAAAACAACAATCGAGCGTGTGGGTCTTCGAAGACGAGCCAAATCCAACGAAAGTTGTTCGTAGAAGAAGCACTTCGAAATCGTCGCCTGTTTCTTTGGCAAAACTGGTCATGTGGCGACTGTTCAGCTTGAGCAACGTAGCTCGGTCTATTCTGAGTGGTACACCACAATTTGTTTGCCTGAAGTCTTCGGAGAAATTCGAAAAACGAACAAGAGAAGACGAATCATTGTGCACCATGACAATGCGATCTCTCACACATCGGCTTAAACCAGCGCCTTTTTGACCGTCAAAGCGTCGAATTGGTGGGTCATCCGCCGTACAGCCCTGACTTGGCACCCAATTACTTCTTCTTATTCCCTAGCATCAAGAAAAAATGCGTGGCCAACGTTTTTCATTTCACGCAGCAGCTGATGAAGCGTTCAAAAATCATGTTTTGGGGATGTCTCAATCGGAGTGGAAAAAGTGCTTCGACAATTGGTTTGTGCGCATGAAAAAGTGTCTTGATCTTAAAGGATAATATTTCGAAAAAGAATTAAACCATTTTTGATGATAAATATTCGCATTTTCATTATTAGGCCAGAAATATATAAAGCAGCCCTCGCAGTTATGTTCTTTTTATGAGCGAACACATTTTCTCATGAGCCAACTCACGAACGATAATTAATTTTCAGTGAGTGAATGACATTCTGTTGTAATTGATTGGCATATGTGACAGCGCATAGAGAAAGGGACCTAAGGGTAAAAAAAATCAATTTTCACTTTTTTTGATGTGGACAACATCTGAGCATCGAAGGAGACCGACCCCATGACCCCAAAGTGTTCCCTCCCAGAGATATGCGCGTTTTATGAAAGTGATGGTACACCAAAGATACACGTATTTTAATTTTTAAAATGGCTCTCCTGAACAAAACTGGTTTTTACCCTTAGGTCCCTTTCTTTTTTGTGCGTCACATATAAATCTCGTAAATGAGAAAACATTTTTGTCTTATTCAAATTACTTTCATGACCAAATTTGGCATACTCGTACAACAACCAAAAAACCGAAAACCGACTTTTCGACACCAAAAAACCGAGTACAGACATGTCGGATTTTTTGGAGAAACCTACTGGCGGGTTTGGACATAAAAACTGAAATGTCGGTTCTATGTTTCGGTTTTAGAAACTCTAAATGCAACTCTACGCTGGGAACAGCTTCCTCGAATTTTGTTTATCCACCACAATACACCCCAAAGGAGCCACGCCTACAAGTCTGGCTAGAACAACAGTTCCAGGAGCACATGGCAACCCTTTGCAGCAGACTCAAGTCTCCGCTCTGGACCTCGTAAACCAGGGCTACTCCCAGTTATTTTGTGGCATAAAACATGGTAGAGTTCCCCCAACCATAGGGTGTTCTCTACAAATCGACCCTAAATTAAACTTCTTGATTATCGTACACTCAGATTATCGCCCGATGTTTTTGTTTATTACGCGCCATGTTTTCTATCGCACGTTACGTCATGCGCCTTAAATGACCACCAACGAAGCGATAGAGCGAGAGAGAGGAGATGGGTTTCTCGAAATTAATTCCGCCGTAGTTGGGGAGGGGAAACTGGGCGTCAGGGCTCGTTTATAGTGCCAAATGCTCTTAAGATTAAAGGCAGTTTTAGATTTACAATTTAGCGCAGTTGTTGTTGTTGTTGTGGCCGATTAGTTAATATAAAATACTATATAACAGGCATATGCGTTCTAATAAACGTGCGGAACCTTGAAAAACTTAGCGTATTTTATTTCTTTCATGTCATTAGCCGTGAAAAAAGTGCAAGTGTTTTTGCAAAAGCGCAATTTTTCGCCATCATTCTTATAGAGTCGTTCAGCTTTAGTTTCAAGTCATTCTTATCGAACCTGTCAATCTTTAGTTTATGGCTAGTTTTTTTTCTTCTAAAAAATAATTAAGATTGTAATGAGCCACAGATGCGTGAAATAGCTGCGAATGGCTGCGTTTGACATTTCCAAAGACTTACGGAGGAGATAAGACTCGTTGAGTAGATTCGAATTAAATTGAATTTCATTGTGGCTAATTAGGAACATATGAACTGGGGCATATCCCGGATGACATAATAAATATTAGCCAGAGTCTTTGTTTGTTCCACCTTCTTTATTGCAGTCCGCTTGGGGGTTTCACCTTGAAAAATCATATCATTTTTTTTTAAATTTTTGTTTATCTTATCGAGGAAATTTATGCATATATTTTTTTGGGTTTTTGATAGTTAGTATGTTGTTGGGAATATTCCAATTCACAACAAAGCATAAAACGTTTACCTTGGCCATTTTTATTGGAGTTCATTCCTAACATTATGAAAATGCGCGTGAATTTTGTATCGAAAATTGTTTAGAAAAAAGTTTGCCAAAAGATATCAGTTCGATTTAAATGTTGAAAGGGTGTCCCAAGAAGAACGCAACTTTTAAATCTGGCAACATTCGAAGTGTCATTGTTTGACATTTGAACAATTGTTATTGTTTGTTAGTAGAAGGCACGAGGTTAGTAAAAATGGAGCGCTACACGAATGAACAACGCATTCTCATTGTGAAATTGTTTTACCAAAATGGTGAAAGTTTTGCGGCTACAGTTCGCAAATTGCGATCAATTTGGGGTCACAATAATGCTCCAAAGGAGTCAACTGTAAAGAGATTAATGGATAAATTTGCCGAAACTGGGTCTGTTAGTGATGTAAAGACAACAACGCGCCATCGACCAGGTCGATCGACCGAAAATGTCGCAGCTGTACGTGATGATGTCGCTCAAACTCCATCCACCTCAATTCGACACCGAGCTCAGCAAATTGGTGTCTCCAAATCCACTTTGCAGCGAATTTTGACGAAAGATTTGCATCTTCATGCATACAAAATTCAATTGACTCAGGAACTGAAGCCAGCTGACCATGGACAGCGAAGGGAGTTCGTTAATTGGGTATTGGAGAGACAACATGAAAATGCTGATTTTGCCGATAAAATCATCTTCAGTGACGAGGCCCATTTTCATCTTGATGGCTTCGTCAATAGGCAGAATTGTCGCATTTGGGGTGCGGAAAATCCTCGAGAGATTCACGAGAAGCAAATGCATTCTCAACGTGTCACTGTGTGGTGTGGTTTTTGGGCTGGAGGAATCATTGGACCTTTTTTTTATGAAAATGAGGCAGGTCAAGCGCAAACAGTCAATGGTGTTTGGTATCGTGAAATGATAACCAGTTTTTTCTTGCCTAGAATTGAAGAAATGAATGTGGAGGGCATGTGGTTCCAACAAGACGGCGCCACATGTCATACAGCCAGAGAAACAATTCAATTGCTGCATCAGTCATTTAAAAATTGCGCTCTTCTTGGGACACCCTTTACAATGTATTGAGTTTGACTGTATTGCTTCTTAAATAAGGCAGAGGGTAATGAGAGCTCATTACGTGGTAGTGCAAAAGGTAATGAGTAGTACTTACTGAGTTTTACCTAGTCAGGTATGAAAAGTTACAACAATAGCCCTTTTGGATTTAATTTTAGATAGCCACAACTTTCCATTGAGAAGCAAGAAGAAACTTCTCTCAAACTATTAACCCATTCCTGCCTAAAGGGTCTTTAAATACCCAAGAAAGTGATGATACATAAATAATTTTAGCGTGGGCCAGGTGAACGATATCGCGGTATTTTTTTCATAGAAAAGAGGAAAGAGTGGGCTAAATTAAAGCATTTAGCAGGATTATTTTTATCTTATGTTTTTTGCAGACAAAAATCGAAGATTTTTTTCGGAAAATGCCCCGGAAAAGTTCCGTCAAACATAGGAAAATGGTACAAATTAAAAATTTCTAATTTTACCGTATAGCTTAAGTTGTCTACAATGTAATGAAAAAAATCAGGCAGCGATACGTCAACGCCTCTGGCCTCCAGATCCGGTCAAATGCAAATGGTTAAGTTTATTAAGAAAACATGGCACTTAAAAGAAATAAATCACTTAGCCTTAGCAATTTTCTTCCGATCTGGTGCAACACCGTTGTGATAATCCAGGAAGCGCGTGGCGGGATGCAAATTCACCTTGCACTTCAAACAAACACCTTGCACGGGCATTTAAATACCCATGTCATATCTCAGGAAACAATTAAGGTTGTTTTTTCTTTCAACTTCTATGGTCTTTTGGACATAAATTGCCAAATTTCATAAAAATCGAAAGAGCCGATCTATGGGCAGGCAGTAACGGGTTAATGATTCAGTTCTTATACTCACTTAAATTCATTAGACGATCGGAGCCGAATGAAAAATTTTATAGAGAAGTTATTACACGGCTTAGAGATAAATCTTTTACTCCTTAAGTCGCCGGCATTAACGAGGTGGAAACCCGCCGCTAAAAAATGTTAGATGTTCCTTCCCGTGGTTGAAACTAGGTTTACTGGCATTATAAACTCTTCTAAACTCTTCTATCACACCACAGCGACTAAAAATAGTATTTATTCATCCGTATTTTTGTTGTGCAGACCGATTTTTGACTGATTTTTTCTCTATTCGCAGATTGACGAAATCATATTGATCTTGGTGCGGTAGACGGAAAACATGCTTCCACCCTATGTGTGGGCGACCTCTACCATGTTTTATGCCATAAAATAACTGGGAGTATCCCAGGTTGACAAGGTCCAGAGCGGAGACTTGAGTCTGGTGTAACGGGTAGCCATTTCCTCCTTGGAAATGGCTACCCTTATTTTATGCCATAAAATAACTGGGAGTATCCCTGGTTTACAAGGTCCAGAGCGGAGACTTGAGTCTGGTGTAACGGGTAGCCATTTGCTCCTTGAACTAATGTTCTCGCCAGACTATTAGGTGTGGAATCTTTGGGAAGTAACGTGATGGCTAAACACAATTCGCGGAAACTGTTCCCAGCGTAGAGTTGCATTGAGCGTGTCCAAAACCGAAACCGCATAGCGATATTTCAGCTTTAATGTCCAAAGCCGACAGCGTCCGAGTGTTTGATATGATTCTCGCTGTAATAGCTTCAACCATGTTGCGCCATCGCACTGGAGCCAAGCGACGGCCAGCGCCCCTTAAGGCCAATCCCGCCGGTACCAATTCAAATCGTGCTATATGGACACAACTTCGCCCTTGGTCAGGGGCCGTGGCCTATCTAACACCTCTGCTGTTCTATGGGTCACAGCACCCGGTTGCAATGCAACTCCACACCGAGTCGAAGCTCTCCCCGCGATTTGGGTTTAAACCACAGCCACCACGATACTCCCCGAAGGGCCGCACCTGCTAGCCAGGCCAGAACAACAGTTCTGGGGGCTCCTGGCTACCCGTGGTACCAGACTTTAGTCTCCGGTCAGACCTCGGAACTGGTCACCCCCTGTTAAAGGCACGATCATAAGATAGTATATAGGCATACACAAGTGCCCACATATAGATGTTACGGTCTAAAACCATGCTGTACATGAACATGGTTTCCTCGCCGCTCAGAGCGAGGGGTATCTCTACCTCTTCCGTTAGACGACGGTGAACGGCACCCATGTATTAAGGCTAGGCCCGACCGTACCCCCAACAAGGCTAATGACTAGGTGGAGTCTTGGGAAAGCCCCATAAGCCCCAGTCATCCGTGGTACCGGTTAACCTCCAGTCAGGTTTCGTTACCAAGGTTACTCCCGGTTGCAGTTCCATGTATCCAGGGGACTGGTCCAAAGCCGACAGTAGGTTTCTCAAAAAAAGCCGACATGTCTGTTTACTCTATTCTTGGGTGTCGAAAAGCCAGTTTTCGGTTTTTGGGTTGTTGTATACCAAAGCAACAAAAAGTCATACCAATCTAGTTCAAAATTCGTAAATATCAATAATACAGGGTGATTCATTCACGACCGGATAAATTTCACCAGAGTATTTCTTAGCTCATTTCATGAAAATATGTCCATCTACGAGGGTTGCTATTTATATTTGGGGTCCGGCAATAAAAACACAATAATGTATCATTGGAAATGACTGTTTGTTTTTCAAAATATTCTCCTTTAAGATCAAGACACTTTGGCATGCGCACAAACTAATTTTCGAAGCACTCTTTCCATTCCGATTGAGACACCTCCGATACATGATTTTTGAACGCTTCAATAGCTGCTTCGGGCGATGAAAAACGTTGGCCACGCATTTTTTTTCTTGATGCTAGAGAATAAGAAGAAGTCATTGGGTGCCAAATCAGTGCTGTATGGTGGATGGCCCATAAATTCGACATCTAGAGTGGTCAAATAGCTCATCGTTTCAGCTGATGTGTGAGAGCTCGCATTGTCGAGTTGATCCATCTTCTCTTATTATTTTTCCTCATTTCTTCGAACATTGTTGGCAAACAAATGGTTGACCGTCCTACGTTCCACTAAAGGCACTGTGGCAACATGACCGGTTATACTGAAAAAAAAAACGCAATCATTTGCTTCGATGTACTTCTTCCACGAACAACTTTTGTTGGATTTAGCTCGTCTTCGAAGACCCATACGTTCGATTGCTGTTTTGCTACGGTTTCATATACATAGATCCATGATTCGTCACCTGTGACAATGTTATACGCTGCCTTTGAGCTACTGCAGTTATACTTTTTCAACATCTCTTTGCACCAATCCATACGAGCCTTTTTTTGAGCTTTCGTCAAATTATGTGGGATCCAACGAAAACGATTCCTTTTCACGGCCAAATGAACATGCAATATCCCACGTCCAAGTATGCCTCAATCTCACGGTATGTCACATATCGGTCTTGCTGAATCAGTTCACGCACAGCGGCGATGGTTTCTGGCAAAGTAACCGAAGTTGGACGTCCTTCACGAAATTCATCCTGCAGCGAACGGCGTCCGAGACTGAACTCTTGGTGCCAGCATTTAAAAGTGGTTTTTGATGGTGCTTATCGCCAAAAGTCGAACCAAGTTGATTTAAACACTATTGTCTCGATAACCCACACCGAAAATCGTAAAAAATCATCGCATGAAAATGTTCACGGGATAATTCCATTTTTTGACAAATATGAATATTTCAGCACACTGTAAACAAAACAATTCGCCCTCAAATGACAAAACGTTCTGAGGAAGTTATGCTAAAAAATGTCAAAGTTTCCAATGGAAGTTCCAGTTTGCATCTGGGAACACTAGTATTGTCAGGACCCGAAATATAAATAGCAACCCTTGTCTGATGCAAATCGCCGAGCTTATACGCGCTTTATAACCAAGTAGTAAAAAACGCGCCTATTGATGAATAAATTCAATTTTAAATGAAAAACACCGCATTTATTTTTTGTAAGGCCCAGGACTTCACAGCCCATGTTTAGCATTAGTAATAATACGAGGGCGACCGCAAAAGTAACTGGCCTAACATAAAAAGAACCGTTTTTGGAATTATTATTATTTATCTCCTTCCAACTCAATACACTTCATCAAATGTTTTTCAAGTTTTTTAATTCCATCCGAAAAATATGATTTTTCAAGACCTTCAAAACAGTGATTGAAATCGCTCTTTAACTCTCGCTCAAACTCTTTTCGATTGAAGTTCCAGTGCATACAAATGGTAAATGCTCGCGCGCACGGCAGCGAACGCGGCACAGCACACAAGAGCGCTCTTCAAAAAGGTAAATGGCTGTGCCCTTTTACCGAGCGCAACCGTTGATGTGCGCAGCAATTTTACAGAACGAAGTTCATTTTCTTTTTATTAGCACTTCGGGCTTCGTGTGTAGTCAATAAAAAAAGTTCGTGTTGTTTGAAGTGTTGTCATACATGTTGGTTTGAAAACCGTCAATATGCGATTTTTTTATAATTAAACTCTTATATTCATTGCATGTATCTTTTTTGTTGTTGAAATCAAACCCATTACTGTAAATCTACAAAATGTTATCGTTGTTTGTAATTTGTGCTAAGTCGATTACATGTTAAGATTTGAATGTATTCGTATTGTATGATCAATACGAAGTATGTATTTTTGAATCTGCAGTTTTAATTTTGTCAAATAATCCATTGTAGTTCATCAAGGTATAGTTAAAGATAGCCTTTCATTACAATTTTTTATAGTTAGTTAAGTAAGAGCCAAAGTCACTAGGTTGAGGAAAAATTTCATTTTAAATTCATTTAAAAAATTAATTAAATTATGGAAAAGAAAAAAAGAACATAGTAGGGGTTTTCACTTCAAAACATTCCTCTCTAGGAAAATTGTAAATGTGGAAATATATATTAGAAACAAAAACAATTTTCTGTCAAATATTTTTGGATTGTTGTTGTTCAACATATAAAATTACAATTTTACAATATTCCTAGAGAGGAATGTTCTAAAGTGAATACCCACAGTATAAACAAAAACAATTCAAGGTTCAAAAACACATATGGCAAACATAAAAATAAAAGAAATTCAAATATTAAAACAACGGCAATTTGTTTATGATATCAAAAATATGCAGAAATGTGTTTTTACTTTTTTAAAGCGTCGAATAGTGCCGAAGAAATGACAATTTCTGATTTGTGTGTGAAGAGATTACGTACAAATGCACCAACGCTTTTAATTACTAATAAAAATCGCTAAAATGACGATAAATGGTTTATGTTGACAACATGTATTGCCGATGTTATTTTCGCCCTTTTCATGCCAGAACACGAAATGCGAAAGAACTGTGCAGCCGATGTTGCTCTTTCCCTCGCAACAAGTTCGAGCTCTTTGACTAGCACGGAACCAAAAGAGCCACCCAATTGTGTTGCTCTTCGTTGGTTTTGTCGAGGGAAATTCATGTGTGACATGCTCAGAACATTACAAAGTGCCGAGCAGTTGTTTCGCACACACACTTCAAAACTCAAGCGCATTTACCAGTGCGTGTGCGCGCACAAGAGCCATTTCAAACACTGCTTCAAAATATGCCTCAGTTTCAGCAATAACCTCGCTATTGGACGAAATTTTTTTAAATTTGGAAACAAGAAATAATCAGAAGGAGCAAAATCTGGACTATCTGGATGCGGAGCAATTTCAAATCGTAATTCGGCCAGTTTTTGTTGAGTTAAAAATGCAAAAGCATTATCTTGATGAAAAAGAACTTTTTTTCTAAATGCGGTCGTTTTATCTTGATTTCTTCACTCAACCGATGCAATAACGCCCGAGGGCGAACGCAAAACTAACTGCCTGGCACATTTTCTGTTTCACTAGCACTCTTTTTTTGTTGTTTATAAAAGCAATCTTTTATAAGCCATCTGTCAAAATTTCCGAAATATTTAATGATTATTTTCTTTGTTACAGGTGATTGAAGTAAACAAGTTTTATAATTTTTGAAAAATGGAAAATAAAGAGTTTCGTGCGGTAATTAAACACTTTTATATGAAAGGTTATACGCCACAATTAATCAAAGATGAATTAGATTCTGTTCATGGTGATAATGCACCATCATACTCCACCGTGAAATCCTGGGTTCAACAATTTAAAATGTGTCGTTCAAGTACGGAAGATGAACAACGCTCTGGAAGACCGAAAACGGCTACTACTTTTGAAAACATTAGAAAAATATTTAATGAAGTGACTAAAGATAGACGAATAAAGCTCAGAGGGCTTCCTGATATTGTTAAAATACACGAAAAACAAGTTTGGAGTATTTTACACGATGAACTCCACAAGAAAAAGCTATCCGCAAGATGGGTGCCGCGTTTGTTGAATTTTCCCCAAAAAAATCGTCCGTTGGACCAATTCCGAGGAGCTTTTAGCGATTTATCAGCGTAATCCAAAAGAGTTCTTGCGCCGAGTCATAACTGTTGATGAAACATGGATCCATCACTACATCCCAGAATGCAAAGAACAGCCAAAGCAATGGATAGAAGCTGGTAAAAGTATTCTCAAGAAGGCGAAAGCTGTTAAGTCAGCAGGAAAAGTAATGGCCACAGTATTTTGGGATGCAAGAGGTATTATATTTATTGATTATCTTGAGAAAGGAAAAACTATAAATAGTGAATATTATTGTGCATTATTGGATCGGTTGAGTGAAGAAATCAAGATAAAACGACCGCTATTAGAAAAAAAAAGTTCTTTTCATCAAGATAATGCATTTTTAACTCAACAAAAACTGGCCGAATTACGATTTGAAATTGCTCCGCATCCACCATATAGTCCAGATTTAGCTCCTTCTGATTATTTCTTGTTCCAAATTAAAAAAAAATTCTCGGTGCAAAAAATTTTCGTCCAATAGCGAGGTTATTGCTGCAACTGAGGCACATTTTGAAGGTCTTGAAAAATCTTATTTATCGGATGGAATTAAAAACTTGAAAAACGTTTGATGATGTGTATTGAATTGGAAGGAGATTATGTTGAAAAATAAATAATAATTCTAAAAAAAACGGTTCTTTTTATGTTAGGCCAGTTACTTTTGCGGTCGCCCTCGTAATTTCCTTCAATTTTGCAAGGGTTTCTAGAGTTTCTATTCTGAGGGTCCAATTTTGGATGACTCGTTGGAGCATTTCGACCGCTATGGCTTTAATGACATGCGTTATGTTGGCTGCCAAAACCTGAATTGTAGCTGGTTGGTCAGCATGGACTTTGGACTTTAGCTAACCCCAAAGAAAAATGTCTAAAGGTGTGATACCACTCGATCTAGGCGGCCAACTCACTTGTCCAAAATATGAAATTAGCTGCTTTTCGAAATGACCTCTTAATAGATCCACTGTTTGAGCAGCTGTATGGCAAGTGACAACATCCTGTTGAAACTAAGTGCCGTCAAGATTACGGGCTTTAAATTTAGGTAGCAAAAAGTCCGATATCATGGCGCGTTAAAGAGCACCATTCAGGGTTACGTGACGGCCTTCATCATTTTTGAAAAAATATGCACCGATGATATCACCGGCCTATAAATCGCACCAAACCTGGGTATAATGACACCTCTTGAACCTCTTCTTATTGCTCTTTAGCTCAAATGCGGCAATTTTGTTTATTGACTTTGCCGTTGAGTCAGAAATGGGCCTCATCACTGAACACAATTTTGGTCGAAAACAGCGGATCTTCCTGTTTCTTACCGAACGCTCATTTCTATAATACCAACAATGCCAACATTTGAAGGTAATTATTTTCAAAAAAATAAATGCCATAAAATGTTTTTTTCAAATTACCAATAAAGATTCCACACTTGATTTGAATTTTTATATTTTTTTTTGTTCTGAAAAAATACTATAGATGGATTACCCTTAGAATTGATTTTTCTAAGACTTGTGAACCCCATTTTCCTACGTTTGATTTTTAAACAGTTTCATTAATTTTCATTCAATACTGAGATACAATTAATGATACAATAAACAAGGTAGAGTTGTGCTATCAGCTGATTTACAATATTTTCTCGTAGAAATTTAAAGTGTCAAATTTGAAATTTGACAAAGGCAATTCTTAAAGTTTGTAAGGCTAAATTTCGGTATCAAACATTCACAATACGAGGGCGGTTCGGAAGCTTCTTAGCCTAGCACAAAAAGCGCGGTATAAACAGAAAAAAATTAAGTGTTTTGGAAACTTCCATCTCTGCTATGAACACATGTTAAATTTTGTTTCGATCTGGCAACTCCTTCATATACCAGGTTGCCGGACCCATGTTTTTCTTCGGCCATTTCGATGACTCTTTGGGCCCATTCCAATCGACGAGGCTTGTCCACAGGCAACAATCTTTGCGTCAATTGAATTTTGTACGGGAACAAATGCAAATCAACGCGAATAATCCGTTGTAAAGTGGACCGAGCCATGCCCAACTGCTGAGAACGGCGTTTTTGGGATGTTCTTGGGGACCTCTCAACACTGGCTCGTACGGCAGCGATATTCTCGGCCGATCGCCTTGGTCGACTTTTATTTGGCCTCTTCGGATTAGAAAGAGCCTCACCAGTCGAAAATTTTTCGTATAAACGCTTAATGGTGTTCTAAGAAGGCGCACTTCTCACATTTTTTAATATTTTAAAAGCACGTTGAGTTTTCACAATTGACTTGTTCTGTTGAATGTAAATTTCAACTATTTCAGAGCGCTCGCGTGGCGTGTATTGTTGCATGGTAAAAATCTGCTTGGACTGACGCTTCAAACGCGGTATGTCATTAAGCGATCTGACATCTCTGTCAAAAGTTATGGCGTTGCCAGATGGGTCTGTCGAATATGGGCAACCCTGTAGAAACAGGTATTCACAAAAGACGCATCCGCGATTTTTTTTACAATGGAAACATTAGAAATGCGTGGTGTCATTAAATATTTACATAAAAAAGGTTTATCGGGACAAGAAATTCATAATGATATGATGAATGTGTTAAGTGAAAGTGCTTCTTTATATGCAACAGTCAAAAATTGGGTTGCTGAATTTAAACGTGGTCGTACAAGCATTGAAGATGAACCACGTAGTGGACGTCCAAAAACAGCAACAACAACAGAAATTGTAGCCAAAGTGCATGATATGGTATTAAATGATCGACGAATAAAAGTGCGTGAAATACTCTAATATCATGGGCATCTCCAATGATCGAGTCCATTTAATTTTGCATGAAGAACTACAGATGAAAAAGCTTTCTGCAAGATGGGTGCCGCACTTGTTAACAGTCGACCAAAAACGCATAAGAATGAACATTTCTCAAGCTTGTTTGGATCGTTTTCAGCGAAATAAAATGGATTTTAAGCGTCGTTTCATAACTGTTGATGAGACATGGATCCACCACTATACTCCAGAGACAAAAGAACAATCCAAACAATGGACTGAAGCTGGAGGAAGTGCCCCAAAGAAGGCAAAAACAATTCAATAGGCTGGTAAGGTTATGGCAACGGTTTATTGGGACTTCAAAGGTATTTTATTGATTGACTATCTGCAAAAGGGTAAAACAATAAATTCAGAGTACTATTGCAACCTTTTAGACCAATTAAATGTACAAATTCGAGAAAAACGTCCTGGCTTACAACACAAAAAAAAAATAATTCATCAAGACATCGCACTAGCGCACAAGAGTGTCTTAACAATGGCTAAAATCAACGAATTAAAGTACGAGTTGCTTGACCACCCACCCTATTCTCCTGATTCAGCTCCCAGTGACTTTTACCTGTTCCCAAATCTAAAAAAATCCTTGCTGGCAAGCGTTTTACCTCAAATGAAGATGCAATTACAGTTGTAAACCACTTTTTTGAAGACCTTGAGGAAAACTATTTTAATCAAGGGATAGAATTGCTAGATAAGCGTTGGACTAAGTGTATTGAAGTTTCAGGAGATTATATTGAAAAATAAAAATATTTTTGAAAAACTAACTATTCTCTTTCATTAATAGGCTAAGAACTTTCCGAAGTGCCCTCGTAATCGTCACAATAATTTATTTTTGACATTTTTTTTAAGACAGTTTAGCGAACTATTTATTTGTTGGTCTAGTGACTATAACTCGTTTATTGTACCATGGAAATATTTTTGCTTGTAAAGCAAACTTTTTATAAATTCAAATTGTGGCGTTGCATTTTCTGTTGATCATCCCACATTAAGGAAATCGATGGGCATTTAGAAAGTGTCTATAAATAAACTATGGTACGAGTATTATGGTATGATTTCTTATCAGTATTCATATTTTCTGTAACGTTAGGCATAATATTGTTATTATTGTCATTAATTAAATAAATAAAATAAAATATGTAGTATTTTGCTACCCAGTATGCGTCTGTATTTGAAAATTATCATCGAGTCTCTAAAGAGGCAAACTGTTCGAGAATTCTACGTCACATTTGGGGAGATTAAAAGTTCAGCCCATCATCGAATGTATGACTTCCTTAAACATTAAAGAGATGCTTGATAATTTGAATACTAAATATAAAAATGAACCTCTAACCTTAATAAGTCCACCATTGAGAAAAACATTAAAAGGGCCTAATGTAAACTATAAACTTACTAGGGTCAAAGTAAGTTAAGCGCTCTTTTCTGTTTTTGTTTTGTTTTTTGTTAAGGGGTAAAACAATAACAAGAAATAATTATCGTACTTTTCACCCCATAAAACGCGACAGACATTAAGACGGTGAGTTTTGTAAACAAGATAATCCAACGCGACACTTAATATGTCATTTACCCGAAATGCACGTTGGGTGCCATAAATCCAAGACACGTCATGTCTAATTTTGCAACCATTTCAAAAGTACACTCATTTTTTAATAAAGGAGGTGGTCGGTCTGTAAAGCCAATAATAACACAAGCGAACAAAATTGAACTTTTTGTGTGTTGTTTGAAATTCTATAGAAATTGTTTACTTATTTAAGGTCACTGATTTTAAATCTAGTGTCCATTTTCTCCATCAGCTCGAATACAGGTACTAATCGTATTTTCGACTTTTTTGCAAAAATTTGAAGTTTAAAAAAATCATAAATTTTCTTTTCATTAGCCGATTATCAATTCAATTCAATTTTATTTATATATGGTAGTACAAAAGAGTTCTTAAAGTCTAAAAAATAAAGAGTTCAAGAACAGTTCTTTTTCTACTTAAATATTAATAATAGTTAAAGTATATACGAGGGCGGTTCGGAAAGTTCTTAGCCTATCAATGAAAGAGAATAGTTAGTTTCTCAAAAATATTTTTATTTTTCAATATAATCTCCTGAAACTTCAATACACTTAGTCAAACTTTTATCTAGCAATTCTATCCCTTGATTAAAATAGTTTTCCTCAAGGTCTTTAAAATAGTGGTTTACAACTGTAATTGCATCTTCATTTGAGGTAAAACGCTTGCCAGCAAGGAATTTTTTTAGTTTTGGAAACAGGTAAAAGTCACTGGGAGCTAAATCAGGAGAATAAGGTGGGTGATCAAGCAACTCGTACTTTAATTCGTTGATTTTAGCCATTGTTAAGACACTCTTGTGCGCTAGTGCGTTGTCTTGATGAATTATTTTTTTTTGTGTTGTAAGCCAGGACGTTTTTCTCGAATTTGTACATTTAATTGATCTAAAAGGTTGCAATAGTACTCTGAATTTATTGTTTTACCCTTTTGCAGGTAGTCAATCAATAAAATACCTTAGAAGTCCCAAAAAAAAAACGGTTGCCATAACCTTACCAGCCGATTGAATTGTTTTTGCCTTCTTTGGGGCACTTCCTCCAGCTTCAGTCCATTGTTTGGATTGTTCTTTTGTCTCTGGAGTATAGTGGTGGATCCATGTCTCATCAACAGTTATGAAACGACGCTTAAAATCCATTTTATTTCGCCGAAAACGATCCAAACAAGCTTGAGAAATGTTCATTCTTATGCGTTTTTGGTCGACTGTTAACAAGTGCGGCACCCATCTTGCAGAAAGCTTTTTCATCTGTAGTTCTTCATGCAAAATTAAATGGACTCGATCATTTGAGATGCCCATGATATTAGCTATTTCACGCACTTTTATTCGTCGATCATTTAATACCATATCATGCACTTTGGCTACAATTTCTGTTGTTGTTGTTGCTGTTTTTGGACGTCCACTACGTGGTTCATCTTCAATGCTTGTACGACCACGTTGAAATTCAGCAACTCAATTTTTTACTGTTGCATATGAAGGAGCACTTTCACCTAACACATTCACCATATCATATGAATTTCGTGTCCCGATAAACATTTTTTATGTAAATATTTAATGACACCACGCATTTCTAATTTTTCCATTGTAAAAAAATCGCGGCTGCGTCTTTTGTGAACACGTGTTACTATATGAAGGAGTTGTCAGATCGGAACAAAATTGAACATGTGTTCATAGCAGAGACGGAAGTTTCCAAAACACTTAACTTTTTTCTGTTTATACCGCGCTTTTTGTGCTAGGCTAAGAAGCTTCCGAACCGCCCTCTTATATATACAAAATTGTAATGGAGGCAAAAATGTCAAAAACCTATTTAAACTTTTAATACTAAACTATAACTAACCTAATCTAATTAAGCTCTAAGTAAGCTCGTTTATATGAGAGAAGACAGAGGACAAGCACCTGTCATGAAACGATGTAGTAAGTCTGCTTAGCCTGTCAGTAACTAGTTCCACATTAGCAAGGGAGTGGAGAGAAGTTGTTGAATAGAAAGAACCACGGTAAATTGTAAATAAGCTTAAGTACGTAGTTTATTTTGTAAAGCTTGGATTTTTCTTATATGCCAATTTACACTACTAGACCAAACAGGGGCCGCATAGAAGATAACAACCTGAAATATCGCCTCAAATATAATCATCTAATTTGCAATAGACAGCAAAGATTTTCTATTTATAAATTATCATATTGATCTTGTTGGATATATAAGAAACGTGATCTTTAAAAGTCAACTTGGGGTCCAGCATCACTCCCAAATAGTTTACCTTATTTTGTCAATGTATCTCGTTACCATTGATATTCAAGCTGATCTGCGGAATGAAGCACGACTTTCGTGATAATTTTTCACAATTTTTGACGTGGACTATCACGACAAGAGTTAATCGATGAACTTAAATCTTTGTGTGGCGATGAAGCACCATCCCATAGCACTGTGAAAAACTGGTTTAATGAATTCAATCGTGGTCGACGCTCACTCAGGTCGTCCAAAAACGGCCGTTGTGCCAGAGAACATTGTTGCCGTGCGTGAACTGATAATGCAAGATCGTCATTGGACATAACGTGAGATAGAGGCATCCTTGGGCATTTCTTCCACCAGCATACATTCGATATTGCCAGAACACGTGGCCGTAAAAAAGGTTTGTTCTCGTTGGATCCCACACAATTTGACAATCGATCAAAAAAAAGGCTCGTGTCGATTGGTACAAAGAAATTTTGAAAAAATTCGATCGCGGTGCTTTGAAAAACGTTTATAAGATCGTCACGGGTGACGAATCATGAAGCTATGCGTATGAGCCCGAAAAAAAAACAGGAATCGTAGGTGTGGTTCTTCAAAGACGAGTCAAATCCAACGAAAGTTGTTCGTGCAAATGGTCGCCTGTTTCTTCGTCAAAACTGGTCATGTGGCGACTGTTCCGGTCAATTCTGAGTGGCACACCACCTTGCCTGAAGTCTTCGGAGCAATTCGAAAAACGCACAAGAGAAGTCGATTCATTGTGCGAGCTCTCACACATCGGCTCAAACCAGCGCCTTTTTGACCGGCCAAAACGTCGAATTGATAGGTCATCCGCCGTACAGCCCTGACGTGGCACCCAATGACTTCTATTTATTCTCGCACATCAAGAAAAAGAGGCGTGGTCAACGATTTTCGCCAGAAATTACTTTTGAAGCGTTCAAAAACCATGTTTTGGAGGTGTCTCAATCGGAGTGGAATAAGTGCTTCGACAATTGGCTTGAGCGCATGCAAAAGTGTATAAATCAAGCTTGATAAATATTCGCATTTTTATTTTTAGGCTAGAAATATATATAGCAGCCCTCGTAAACGCTTTTGCATGCGCTTAAACCAATTGTCGAAGCACTTATTCCACTCCGATTGAGACACCTCCAAAACATGGTTCTTGAACGCTTCCACAGCATCTTCTGGCGAATAATTTTTTTCTTCATTTTTTTGACCACGCATTTTTTTCTTGATGTGTGGGAATAAAAAGAAGTCATCAGGTGCCAAGTGAGGGCTGTACGGCGGATGACCCATCAATTCGACGTTTTGGCCAGTCAAAAATGCGCTGTGTGAGAGCTCGCACAATGATTCGTCTTTTCTTGTTCGTTTTTCGAATTTCTTCGAAGACTTCAGGCAAATAAATTGTGGTGTAGAACTCAGAATTGACCTCATACGTTGATCAAGGGGAACAGTCGCCACATGACCAGTTTTGCCGAAGAAACAGGCGACCATTTGCTTCTTCCACGAACAACTTTCGTTGGATTTAGCTCGTCTTTAAAGACCCACACGGTCGATTGCTGTTTTGTTTCGGGTTCATGCGCATAGATCCATGATTCGTCACCTGTGACGATCTCATAAACGTCTTTTGAAGCACCGCGATCTTATCTTTTCAAAATTTCTTTGCACCAATCGACACGAGCCTTTTGTTCATTGAACAAGTGAGTTCATTAAACAAGTTTTTTGCAGTGCTATAGGATTTAAGTTCATCGATGCACTCTTGCTGTGATAATCCACGTCGAAAGTTGTGAAAAATGTTCGCACGAAAATGATCACGATTTAATTCCATTTTTTTTGCCAAATTGATTTTTTCAAGTCACTGTAAACAACACAAATGATGGTCGTACGTCTGATTACGTTTATACTTAAAAATGTTAAACTTGCCAATGGAAATGTCAGATGGCGCCAGGCAACACTTAGTGTTGCCTAGCCAGAACCCTCGTAAAACATGTATGTACATAAAATTCTATTGAAAATTAAATGAGTTATGCCAAGTTCGGTAATAGCAGAGCTTTCGCCTTTTTTATTCTACCTATAAATAAATAGAACAGCAGCAAAAACGCACTTATTCATAATTGTTATTTCTGTATGGAAATCGCGATTTTTGTCAATTCAGTTTTCCTAGTAAATTGTTGACAAATTCAAAAGTTATTCAGCGATTTCAATGGAATAAAGCTCATTTGATTCAAAATATATTAAACTAAATGCTTTTAGACCAACACTGTGATTTTTGTCCCATTATTTTTTTATGCATTTTTAAAGAACAAAATTATATTTTATAAAATTGTTGGTGTTTTTCAAAACTTCAACGATATATCTGAAACTACTTGACCAAACTAAAAACAATGTAGGCGCGGATTAAAGATAATTTTGTTGACTATTTATAATTTTTATTTTTAACTAATTATAATTAACCACTTTCAAGTTATTTAAATATTTTTAGTGAAAGTGCCTTAATTAACGGAAAAGTCGAGCTGATAGAAAAAAACCAAATGCAGATTTGGATTCATCGTTTCAAATTACCTTAAAAACAACATTTAGTTCTTAAACAACAAATACCTTGTTCCCTTGTGTAATAATCGAAAAAAAAATTCAATCTAATCGTCGTTGATGTCTATGGACAGCAATAAAATTAGTCATCGCGTTTTAAAGCAGCCAAGAGGCCGGCGCCCCCACCCCCATTCTCACCTGAACAATTATTGGAAATGAAGTCATTTAAACGTACGCCTAAATACGTTTTCGATAGATGACCGCTTTGGGTATTGTTTATGCAACAATGATTAGTAATCAATAATTGTTAATAATTAATTGTTGAAATAATTCAATTATGGCAGCCATACATTGCCATACAAATGTGTCAAACCAGAAATGATTTGATTTTATTTCTACATGATGAATTTTTTAGCAATTTCCTTGTGGAAAATTTAATTCAGAAACAGTGTTTTTATAATTTTGTACTAAAAAAAATTAAAATTAAGGTATACAAGGGCAACTTCCCTCGTAGTTATATGACATGCAACTCTGCTCTCATCAAACACCATCTGTTAAAAGACTACTGTCAAATTTTAAGAGAGTTCCGTCATTTAGTTTGTGTTTAACAGCTGTTCAAAACATACAACCTCGTGGATTTTGTTAAAAATGGAAAAAAGGGAATTTCGAATGCTCATTAAAACTTAATTTTTGCGAAAAAAAAAACGTCAATCAAACCAAGGAAAAGCCTGATGAATACTATGGGGACTCTGCACCATCGATTTCAATGTTAAAAAGTGGTTTACTGACTTTCGTTGTGGTCGCACTAGTACAAATGACGCTGAACGTTCTGGGCGGCCAATTGAGGTCAATACACCCGAAAATGTCGAAAAAATCTACGATATGGTGTTGTTTCTCGTTATTTCGTGGTAATATTTTTGGCCATAAGGGGCACTGTCTTGGGAGCCTAGGGTTTCATGTTCGTCATGTCCAATTTAAGTCCGATCTAACAAACCTATACATACGGGGGTTGCTATATATATATATATATTTCTGGCCTAGGCAACACTAAATGTTGCGTGGCGCCATCTGACATTTCCATTGGAAAGTTTGACATTTTTTAGCTTAATAGTACTTAGAACGTTTTGAAGTACGACCATCATTTCTGTTGTTTACAGTGACTTCAAAAAATCAATTTGGAATTAACTCGTGAACATATTTGTGCGATCATTTTTCACAACTTTCGATGTGGATTATCACGACAAGAGCGCATCGATGAACTTAAATCTTTGTATGGCTATAAAGCACCATCCTTTGGCACTGTGAAAGACTGGTTTAATGAATTCAATCGTGGCCGATGCTCGCTCAAAGACGAAGGTCGTGATGATCGTCCTGCAGTTGTGCCAGAGAAGATAACGCAAGATCGTCATGTGACATATCCTGAGAAAGAGGCATCCTTGGGCATTTTTTCCACCAGCATACATTCGATATTGCATGAACACCTGGCCGTAAAAAAGTTTTGTTCTCGTTGGAACCCGCACAATTTGACAATCGCTCAAAAAAAAGGCTCGTGT
Organism: Hydrotaea diabolus; assembly: GCA_963513945.1. Classification (NCBI taxonomy): domain Eukaryota; kingdom Metazoa; phylum Arthropoda; class Insecta; order Diptera; family Muscidae; genus Hydrotaea; species Hydrotaea diabolus. Next base: position 21,900,129 of record OY740717.1, read on the forward strand.
CGATTGGTGCAAAGAAATTTTGAAAAAATACGACCGCGGTGCTTCAAAAGGTCGTCACAGGTGACGAATCATGGATCTATGCGTATGAGCCCGAAATAAAACAGCAATCGACCGTGTGGGCCTACGAAGACGAGCCAAATCCAACAAAATTCGTTCGTGGAACAAGCACTACGAAGCAAATGGTCGCCTGTTTCTTTGGCAAAACTGGTCAATGTGGCGACCGTTCCGCTTGAGCAACGTAGGACGGTCAATTCTGAGTGCTACACCACAATTTGCCTGCCTGATGTCTTCGGAGAAATTCGAAAAACGAACAAAAAAGACGAATCATTGTGCACCAAGACAGTGCGAGCTCTCACACATCGGCTCACACCAGTGCCTTTTTGACCGGCCAAAACGTCGAATTGATAGGCCATCGACCGTACAGCCCTGATTTGGCACCCAATGATTTCTTCTTATTCCCTAGCTTCAAAAATAAATGCGTGGACAACGATTTTCGTCGCCAAAGATGCAGTCGAAGCGTTCGAAAACCATATTTTGGAGGTGTCTCAATCGGAGTGGAAAAAGTGCTTCGATAATTGCTTTGAGCGCATGCAAAAGTGTATAAATCATGCTGGAAAATACTTTGAAAAACAATAACACCTTTTTTATGATAAATATTCATTATTAGGCGAGAAATAAATATATAGTAGCTCCGTACCATGCAGTAACTTCGAATACGAGTATTACTCTAGAACTAAAGGGTGTTTTTTATTGGGGTATAGAACTTTAAGTTGACATCACTTTTTTAACTGGCGGCCATTTTGTCAGCTGTCAAGTGATTAATATTTAGTTTGGTTTGCCATTTCATCATGAACAGGTTGACACAAGAACAACGCTTGCAAAATGGGCCGAAAATGAGATTCATCTCGATGCTGATTTTCATCACAAAATTTTGTTCAGTGATGAGGCTCATTTTTGGTTGAAGGGCTACGTCAACAAGCAAAATTGCCGCATTTGGAGTGAAGAGAATCCACATGAGACCCTTGAGACGCCATTACATCCACAAAAACTGACTGTTTGGTGTGCTCTATGGGCTGGTGGAGTCATTGGGCCATACTTCTTCCGAAATAATGCTGGAGATTCAGTTACCGTTAATGGAGACCGGTATAGAGCCATGATAACCGACTATTTTGTTCCCGAATTGGATGGCATGAATGTGGATGAGTTGTGGTTCCAACAAGACGGCGCTACATGCCACACAGCGCACGTCACAATCGAATTATTGAAGGAAACATTCGATGAGCGCATAATTTCGCGGAATGGGCCTGTTAATTGGCCACCAAGATCGTGTGATTTGACACCATTGGATTATTTTCTTTGGGGATATGTGAAGTCGCTCGTCTACGCCAACAAACCAGAAACGTTAGGGGACTTGGAAGCCAACATTCGTGGCGTTATTGCCAACATACGGCCCCATATGCTCGAAAAAGTGGTTGAAAATTGGACCTGTAGAATTGGCTTTATTCGAGCCAGCCGCGGCGGCCACATGCCCGAAATCATATTTAAACATTAATGGCATAAAATTATCCTTCCAATAAAGCCAAATTGATGGACATTAAAACGATTTTCTTGTGTTTTATTTCAATTCGAAGTTCTATACCTCAATAAAAAACACCCTTTACTTATTCAATATTTCTTTATTTCAAATAATCGTTTCTAAGGGAACTTTTTTGTTTCAATGTTCGTATTTATTAATTTTAAATTATAGTTTCTATGGGAATTTTCGTATACTCGTAGGGCATGTGCACCAATTGAATAAATAACAATAGTGATTATAAATCAAATTGAATTATTGAATTATTTTATATTGACTCAATAAGTGCAACAACCAAATACTCTGCTACTTGATTTATAATTTCCTCTATCAGCCAGAAAATTTCGAAAAAGGGTGTGTGTGGCCCGATGTTATCGAAAATTGTGTCTGATAATGTCTAATTTATAAGTGCAGCCAACATATACTCGCAGTACGTACATGATTATGCATGCATTATTAATGAATGTTTATATTTCGAAAAATTTTATTGTTAGTTGACTTGTGTAAAAACGTCGATGAATAGTTGGTAGATTAGAATCAAATGATGGAAATTTGTATTCGAATCAAATGAAAAAAATGTTTTTTAATGTAAATCATAGAATTTCTTTTGTTAAGATATTCAAAACTAAAGTACGCAAAACTAACTGGCCTGGCACATTTTCGGTTTTTCTAGCAACTTTTTTTGTTGTTTTTTAAAAACATCTTTTATAAGCCATCTGTCAAAATTTCCGAAATATTTAATGATTATTTTCTTTGTTACAGGTGATTGAAGTAAACAAGTTTTAAAATTTTTTATAAATGGAAAATAAAGAGTTTCGTGCGGTAATTAAACACTTTTATATGAAAGGTTATACGCCACAATTAATCAAAGATGAATTGGATTCTGTTCATGGTGATAATACACCATCATACTCCACCGCCAAATCCTGTGTTCAACAATTTAAAATGGGTCGTTTAAGTACGGAAGATGATCAACGCTCTGGAAGACCGAAAACTGCTACTACTATTGAAAACATTAGAAAAATATTTAATGAAGTGACTAAAGATAGACGAATAAAGCTCAGAGAACTTGCTGATATTGTTAAAATATACGAAAAACAAGTATGGAGTATTTTACATGATGAACTCCACATGAAAAAGCTATCCGCAAGAAGATGGGTGCCGCGTTTGTTGACTGCCCCAAAAAATCGTCCGTTGGACCACTTCCGAAGAGCTTTTAGCGATTTATCAGCGTAAGAGTTCTTGGGCCGATTCATAACTGTTGATGAAACATGGATCCATCAATACATCCCAGAATGCAAAGAACAGTCAAAGCAATGGATAGAAGCTGGTAAAAGTGGTCCCAAGAAGGCGAAAACTGTTAAGTCAGCAGGAGAAGTAATGGCCACAGTATTTTGGGATGCAAGGGGTATTATATTTATTGATTATCTTGAGAAAGGAAAAACTATTAATAGTGAATATTATTGTGCATTATTGGATCGGTTGAGTAAAGAAATCAAGATAAAACGACCGCATTTAGAACAAAAAAAAAGTTATTTTTCATCAAGATAATGCACCTTCGCACACTGCATTTTTAACTCAACAAAAAGTGGCCGAATTACGATTTGAAATTGCTCCGCATCCACCATATTGTCCAGATTTAGCTCCTTCTGATTATTCCTTGTTTCCAAATTTAAAAAAAAATTGTCGGTGGCAAAAAATTTTCGTCCAATAGCGAAGTTATTGCTGAAACTGAGGCATATTTTGAAGGTCTTGAAAAATCTTATTTTTCGGATGAAATTAAAAAACTTGAAAGCGTTTGATGAAGTGTTATTGAGTTGGAAGGAGATTATGTTGAAAAATAAATAATAATAATTCCAAAAAAACGGTTCTTTTTATGTTAGGCCAGTTACTTTTGCGGTCGCCCTCGTACATTAGAAAAATATTTCGACACGAGTTTTGAAAGGGTCGTTAGTTTTGCAAAAACCTCTTTTAAGGGAAATCCCATATTAGAGGAATAAAGGATTTTTATTATTGCATTAATACGAGGGATGCTATTTATTTTTCGGGTCCTAATAGTAAAGGGTGTTTTTTATTGAGGTATAGAACTTAGAATTGAAATAAAACACAAGAAAATCGTTTTAATGTCCATCAATTTGGCTTTATTGGAAGGATAATTTTATGCCATTAATGTTTAAATATGATTTCGGGCATGTGGCCGCCGCGCCTCGGCTGGCTTGAATAAAGCCAATTCTACGGGTCCAATTTTCAACCACTTTTTCGAGCATATGGGGCCGTATGTTGGCAATAACGCCACGAATGTTGGCTTCCAAATCCCCTAACGTGTTTCTGGTTTGTTGGCGTAGACGAGCGACTTCACATATCCCCAAAGAAAATAATCCAATGGTCCATGTTAACCGATCCATGGTTAACCGAATTAATTGCTATGATGGACGATTATGTCGACCATAAAATGGACGGAGCTTGCGGTGAACTTCACGAACTGAACCATTACTTTCGAAATAAATTTGCACGATTTGCAAGCGTTGTTCTTTTGTCAACCTGTTCATGATGAAATGGCAAACCAAACTAAATATTAATCACTTGACAGCTGACAAAATGGCCGCCAGTTAAAAAAGTGATGCCAACTTAAAGTTCTATACCCCAATAAAAAACACCCCTTACTAGTGTTCCCAGATGGAAACTGGAACTTCCATTGGAAACTTTGACATTTTTATGCATAACTTCACTCAGAACGTTTTGTCATTTGAGGGCGAATTGTTTTGTTTACATCGTGCTGAAATATTCATCTCAGTCAAAAAATGGAATTATCCCGTGAACATTTTCATGCTATGATTTTTTACGATTTTCGGCGTGGGTTATCGAGACAAGAGTGTTTAAATCAACTTGGTTCGACTCTTGGCTATAAGCACCATCAAAAACCACTGGTAATCGCTGGTACCAAGAGTTCAGTTTCGGACGCCGTTCGCTGCAGGATGAATTTCGTGAAGGACGTCCAACTTTGCTCACTTTGCCAGAAACCATCGACACTGTGCGTGAACTGATTAAGCAAGACCACCGACATGTGACATACCGTGAGATTAAGGCATCCTTGGGCATTAGTATGACAAGCATCAATAATATATTGGATGTTCATTCGGCCGTGAAAAAATTTTGTTCTCGTTAAATCTCAAAAAAAGGCTCATATGGATTGGTGCAAAGAGATGTTGAAAAGTATAATTGCAATAGCTCAAAGGCAGTGCATAGCATTGTCACAGGTGACGAATCATGGATCTCTGCATATGAACCCGAAACAAAACAGCAATCGACCGTATGGGTCTTTCAAGATGAGCCAAATCCAACAAAAGTTGTTCGTGAAAGAAGTGCATCGAAGCAAATGATTGCGTTTTTTTCGGTATAACCGGCCATATTGCCACAGTGCCTTTAGTAGAACGTAGAACGGTCAATTCCGAGTGGTAGACAACCATCTGTTTGCCAACAGTGTTTGAAGAAATGAGGAAAAATAATAAGAGAAGACGGATCATTTCGCAGCACGACAATGCGAGCTCTCACACATCAGCTGAAATGATGAGCTATTTGACCACTCAAGATGTCGAATTGATGGGCCGTCCGCCATACAGCCCTGATTTGGCACCCAATGACTTCTTCTTATTCCCTAGCATCAAGAAAAAAATGCGTGGTCAACATTTTTGATCGCCCAAAGCAGCTGTTGAAGCGTTCAAAAACCATGTTTTGGAGGTGTCTTAATCGGAGTGGAATAAATGCTTCGAAAATTGGTTTGTGCGCATGCAAAAGTGTATTGATCTTAAAGGAGAATATTTTGAAAAACAATAAAACCATTTCCAATGATAAATTATTGTGTTTTTATTGCCGGGCCGAAATATAAATAGCAACCCTCGTGGGCTAATCGTAGAATTCGTGTTATTATCGGATTCGTGACCATTTTTTTCACGATTTTCGGTCCGCGCCCTGAATTGGCCCAAATTTTTAATACTGTTTGGATTTGTGAGAAAAATTGCACTGCGTCCGGATACTAATATGACGAACATTATGGAACGGTTTTTGGGCCATTGGACCTATAGCACACGCCTATAGGTCAAAGCGCCTAATTCGGCCAAATCGTAAAAGTAATATAATATTCTTAGGTCTCCTACGAGCCGGTCCACCATTAAAGTTGGCAAAAATGTTTAGTATAGGTACATATTTGGGTTTGTAAGAACATTTGCCTGTTTTTTAATATGCATATGTCCCCAAAGAGTAGGACACGGTTATTGGGCCCCAGGGCCAATAGACCACCGTAGATCAAGACTTCAAATTCGGCCAAATCGTTAAATTAAGGTCATATGTGACGCGCAAAATAGAAAGGGACCTAAGGTTAAAAACCAGTTTTGTTCAGGAGAGCCATTTTAAAGATTAGGTCCCTTTAGAATCGTCGACTTCACTTTCATAACACGCGCATATCTCTGGGACGAAACACTTTTGGGGCATGGGATCGGTCTCATTCGATGTTCAGATGTTGTCCACATCAAAAAAAAAGTGAAAAGTTGATGAAAAGTTGTGTTCAGGAGAGCCATTTTAAAGATTAGGTCCCTTTCTATTTGCGCTTAGAATCGTCGACTTCACTTTTATAAAATGCGCATATCTCTGGGAGGGAACACTTTTGGGATATGGACATCAAAAAAAGAAAAAAAAATGAAAATTGATTTTTTTTTACCCTTAGGGTCCTTTCTCTATGCTCTGTCACATATTCAGATTATTAAGAAATGTTCACCGTTAGCGTAAGTACCAGTATGTCCATGTACAAAAGGACATGTTTTTTAACGCCCCCGGGACCTGGGTTCAAGGCCTGAAATTTGTTCAAATTGTTTAATTAATATGACATGATTTGTGACGAAATTTTATTGTTTTTAACACATACATGTTCATAGTAAAATGACGGCGTTGTTAAAGCCCCTTGGGCCTGTATTGCCGGGTCCCAACTTGGTCGAAATCTAAAATATAGGTACATATTCGGCCTCCCTCCAATTCAGCCAAATCGTTAAATTAATGTCATATTCAGATTTTTCAGAATTTTTCACTGTTTTTGAGAACCCGTATGTCCATGTACAAAAGGACATAATTTTCAACGCCCCAGGAACGTGGGTTCAAGGCTTGAATTTTTTTAAAATTGTAAAATTTATATGACATGATTTGTGACGAAATTTTATTGTTTTTAACACAAACATGTTCATAGTAAAATGACGGCGTTGTTAAAGCCCCTTGGGCCTGTATGGCCGAGTCCCAACTTGGTCGAAATCTTAAATATAGGTATGTACATATTCGGGTTTGAGAGATTGCTGTTTAACAATATGCCCCCCATCAAAGGGGACAGTTTTTGGACCAAAACTTTAAATGAAGGTCTTATTCAGATTCTTCAGAAATGTTCACTGTTTCTGAGTTCCCATATATCCATGTTCGAAAGGACATATTTTTTTAGCGCCCTAGAGACCTTGGGTCAAGGCCGGAAATTTCTTCGTATCGTAAAACTAATGAGAATTCTGATGCGTGACGAAATTTTGCGATTTTTTATCGCTACACACAGAGAACAGATTTGTTGTCACAACCGAATTTTTTGCCAACCGACTGTTGGTGATTGCAAGAACTATCCATTGCAAGTACTATCCACGATGGAATCATCGTTACAACCGGATGTTGATTGGGAGGACAGCATTTTTCAGTAGAGGGAACTGACACTTTCGGTTGAGGAAAAAAAGTAGCAGTAATCCTAACAGACTAAGATGATTATTGGAACTGAATTTAAAGATAGGTTGGTAGATTGTTGGTATAAATACTTTTAAAAAGAAATACCGCCTTGCAGCCCAAATCTGAAAAGAATTAATTAAGGTGATAGTCGTTACTCGGGAAAAGTGTGTCGCCGCCAAAAAAAACTTGGTTGTTGTTTTGAAAAATAAGTTGGTCTATCTATAACGAAAATTCTGATAAAGTCTGAGTAATGTCGCTAAATTAAAATTGAGCCTTTTATTTACAGTACGTTTATTTCTATGACAGTATGGTTTGGAAGCATTCACCGTCTAACCCAAGAAACCTAAGCTGTCTAGCCATTTATTTTTTTTTATAAATTTTCTTGGAATTTTGAAATAAGTTTTCGTCGTAAACAATAGTTTCTTCGTTGGGACTATAACCGATAAAAATTTATAGGGTTTATTTTTTGATGTTGGTATCACCAATATTATGTTACAAACAGGGTTTGGTCACTACAAAGATCAAATGTGCTGTCAGCACCAATTATTGGTACTTAGGTAACAAGTACATGGCAATTGGTTGGTTACCATAACGGCCAGTTGACGCAACCAATAGTTAAACTGAATTCGGTATGTAAGTATACCTATGTAGTAGGCTGTAAATACCGTGATATGGTTGTAGCAACCATCATATGATATCTAGAACCGTGTTACCATCATCACTTTGGAATGTTGTTTATTGTAACAGAAATTTGGTTTGTCCAACCGAATTTCTGTAGTTCGGACCGATTTCCTATTGACTTTTTCTCTGTGTGTATTTGTCCAAGGTTCAAGGAGGCTAATTTTTGGGCCACTTGGGCTTATATGGGACGGTCCGAACTCAAAATTGGTCCAAATCTTACACGTAGGTACATATTTGGATTTTTGAGGAGATTTCTAGGTTTCTGGATACCCACACACAGAGAACAGATTCGTTGCCGCAACCGAAATTTGCCATTCGTTTGTACCCTAAGAACCTTCTTTGGACCGCTACAGTCTCATGTGCCCGATACCCAATTTTAGTCCGACAAGAAGGACAAACGAATGATTGCCGGTACTACTTGGGGCATTTCAAACATCTAAACCAGCTACCGACGACAGTCACCTTAAAGTGGCGTCAGTTTGCTGTTTTAATCAAATCTACCCATAAGTTGAGTGAAATAACTTCTATTCTATTTATAAACCACTACGATTAGCTGATTGCCAAAGTTAGGTTACATTTTTCCTATTCCGGCCTTAGGAGAGAATTGAACGTTTAAGCCTACCCAGGATACAAATCTAAAGCCATCACTGCAGGTGTTGATCCAATCAGTATTCATTCTTAAACGTTAATGACAATAACAAACCGTCGTTTTAAATTTTATCTCACCTTCATCAATCTTTGATTTTAAACTACACTCAAGCGCACGGACGGACGGACGGATGGACAGATGGACGGACATGTTTAGCTCTCTCACAGTATTAATGATGATTAAAAATTTTGTTACGTTTTTTTTTTTTGTTCTTTTCGCATTATTTAAGTCTTCCGTTTACAAATAAAACACGTTTCGACTACTGAATTTCGAATATTTTAATCTCGCTTCATTCTAATACTCGTACTATTCACGGCACACAAGACCATTTAACTCAACTGTTGTATTTTCGTTGTATCCACTTGTATTTGGAGATCATTCGTTCTGCACTGTTCTGCGATTCAAAATAGACTGACTGATTAAGCGGCCTTAACAACGAGTATATACAAATGTCGACAAGTTTAGCTTATTTAGAAATTATCAAAATTTCCTTACGCGTTGTCTGTATAAATGAAATAGGCCGTAGCGTCTAACAAAGATTTACGGCAATTATTATAGGCTGTTTCCACTACGGTCGAGTCCACGTCCGCGTCCAAAAATCAATGAACGCGCGTTACAGCCAATACAAAAAACATAGGCAGTTAGGTATGGGAAAAAGTCGCGTTCATATTGGACGCGTTTATCGATAAGTCGCGTTTACTATAAATTCGATTATTTTTGCAGTCAAAACCCACCCATACCTATCAATGGCAATATCGCAAATTGCACATCCCTATGAAAACAGCTGTTAATCATTATAAATATAAACATCCAAAATGCAAAAAACAGGAGGTAAGTTAATATTTTTGCTTTTGTTTAAATAATATTAATTTTTTCAATTATTTTAGATTTCAAAAATACGGAATGGACAGCAGTATCAACACTATATCTGTTGGACCTCTGGGAGGAAAATATTGATGGCCTGAGGGGTGCTCGCAAAAACACCCACATACACAAAGAGATGGGGGAAAAGCTGGGAGTGACTGGCGCGGAAGTGAAAAATAAACCATTTGGTCCTCATTTTCCACTGCGGTTAGCAAAATAATATCATTTAACTCCATGATAGTGTCACAACACAAAAATATTAAAATTTTTCGCACCCCTAAAAAAACAAATAAACACAAACAGCTGTTTGAACGCAAACGTGGACGCAAAACACAATGGAAACACCATTAAAAATTATCGATAAATCGTGGACGCGGACGTGGACGCGACCGTAGTGGAAACAGCCTATTAGAAAGGACGCTCCATTAGAGTTGAAAATTTAACTGATGAAATGTTTTTTTTGCGTATAAACAAAAGTTATTAAAAATATGAAGATTTCAAATTTTCCAGTTTGTGTGAAAATTCCACGTTCCAAAAATTATTTTGTCTGCAAGACACTTAAAAACCTAAATTTTGCAGATGTTCTCATACTCCTGTTTGTAAAAGACTTGGGTCGCCTAACCTAAAGACAACTGAATAAAGAATATTGCCTTAGATCGTCAGGTTTTATGATCAAAACAATGGACTTATAGTGAATAGTGATACATGATTGTTTAAATTAAGTACACACAGAGCACATATTTGTTAGCACAACCGAAATTTTGACTGAATGTTGGTACACAGCAATTTTCAGTAGAAAACTATCGGTTGAAAATACAAAGTATAGGTAATCTTAACTAATTAATATGGCCATTGAAACTGAATTTTGTATATATTTGTTGTTGTAATGGATAACAGCGAACATATTTGTTGCCACAACCGAATTTTTTCCAACCGAGTGTTACTATCAATGCATTCTATCGCTACAACCGAATGTTTTTAAGGTACACGGCAATTTTCAGTAGAAGGAACTGAAACTATCGGTTGAAAAGACAAAGTATAGGTAATCTTAACTAATTAAGATAGCTATTGGAACTGAATTGTTCATGTATTAGTTGTTGTAAAAGATTGTTGGTTATAAGGGCTCTGAGAATTCGGTTGTCATTAGCACAAATATTTTGTTAACTGGACCAACTAATGGTTAAGTTTTATGTATTCGGTTATTTGACCGAAATAAAAAAAAACGTTTTTTGTTTTATTAAAATTTTTGATTTAATTTAAATTTAAAGATTTAAAAATGTTGAATAAATATTTTTAAATCTTTAAATACAAAAAATTGGAATTATGAGCAGTTATTTTGAAAACTTGGTTTTTACTTTCGAATCTAACTATGTTTGTACTCGTATGCACAAATTTGTTCATCAAATTTGTATAGTGGATCATCAAATTTAATTTTGGTTTTAAAGGAGCAGAAACAATTTGAAGAGAAAGCTGATGCTGATACGATACATACTTCTGGCCTAATAATGAAAATGCGAATATTTATTATCAAAAATGGTTTCATTGTTTTTCAAAGTATTCTCCAGCATGATTTACGAGTATACACTTTTGCATGCGCTCAAACCAATTGTCGAAGCACTTTATCCACTCCGATTGGTACATCCCCAAAAAATGATTTTTGGACGCTTCTGGCGACGAAAATCGTTGACCACGCATTTTTTTCTTGATGTGCGGGAATAAAAAGAAGTCAATGGGTGCCAAGTCAGGGCTGTACGGCGGATGACCTATCAATTCGACGTTTTGGCTGGTCAAAAAGGCGCTTGTTTGAGCCGATGTGTGAGAGCTTGTCTTCTCTTGTTCGTTTTTCGAATTTCTCCGAAGACTTCAGGCAAACAAATTGTGGTGTACCATTCAGAAGTGACCGTCCTACGTTGCTCAAGCGGAACAGTGGCCACATGACCAGTTTTGCCCAAGAAACAGGCGACCATTTGCTTCGTAGGGTTTTTTTTTCGAACAACTTTCTTTGGATTAGGCTCGTCTTCGAAGACCCACACGATCGATTGCTGTTTTGTTTCGGGCTCATACGCATAAATACATGATTCGTCACCTGTGATGATCTTATAAACGTCTTTAAAAGCACCGCGATCGTATTTTTCTCAAAATTTCTTTGCACCAATCGACACGAGCCTTTTTTTGAGCGATTGTCAAATTGTGCGGGATCCAACGAGAACAAACCTTTTATACAGCCAGGTGTTCATGAAATATCGAATGTATGCTGGTGGAAGAAATGCCCAAAGATGCCTCTATCTCATGGTATGTCACATGACGATCTTGCATTATCAGTTCACGCGCGGCATCAATTTTCTCTGCCACAACGGCCGTTTTTGGACGACATTCGCGACCTTCGTCTTTGAGCGAGCGTCGGCCACGATTGAATTCATTAAACCAGTTTTTCACAGTGCTATAGGATGGTGCTTCATCGCCATACAAAGATTTAAGTTCATCGATGCACTCTTGTCGTGATAATCTACGTCGAAAGTTGTGAAAAATGATCGCACGAAAATGTTCACGAGTTCATTCCATTTTTTTGCCAAATTGATTTTTTCATGTCACTGTAAACAACACAAATGATGGTCGTACGTCAAATCTATCTGAGTACGTTTATGCTAAACAATGTCAAACTTTCCAGATGGCGCCAGACAACACTAAGTTTATATTTTATATTATATTTGTGCACAAAGTAAGCCTAGATTCAGATTGAAGATCATATTTATATTAAGCATTTTTTGCTTAATGTAAAGCAGTGGAAAAGAATTTCAGTTGCATGCAGGGATAACTGCAGTTTCAGTGAACGATGCTTCATCATCATCCGACCCCAAGCAATGACTTTGATTCAACCATGATAAGCAGCTATAAACTTAAAAGCTGGCAGACTCGCATTTAACGAGAAGTAAAGGCAGTATAGTTTTCCACCGAAAAAAGTAAACACAATAAAAATCCCTAGCTCGGCATACATACACAGAAAAAAGACTACCCTTAAATTTCAATTAAAAAACTTGGTATGTGATTTTTATCACCAATCAGTTGAGTTTAGTAAATAGGCTAAACTATTTATCAGATTTTGCTATACTATTTAATAAATGAAAACACCAACAAAATTCATAGAATTTATGCGCTGTATCGTGTGTGAGTGTGGGTGGTTGTATGTATGCAATTAGAGAGATTTTTAGTGTGTTCGGTGGAAAACTCTACTCGCCGCAGTTCTCGTTAAATACGAAACTGTCAGCCCTTAAGAGTATAGCCGCCAAATATAGTAACAGCACATTCGTTGCTTGGGGTCTTATGATGGTGAAGTGGCGATCACCGAAACTGTAGTCACCCCTGCTTGTAAGAAAGTCTTTCCGACTACCTTTTTAAAAAAAGGTTTCATCGCCTCATAAGGAAAATATTTTCAATATCACAACGACTCACAACTTTTTTTGTAAATATGTGAGGTTTTACATCGCCTGATACTTAATTATTTTCGATAAACGGCTTAAATTTTTTTTTTTTTGTAAATATGTGAATTTTTTCGTCACCTCATAGCTTGTAAATATGTAAATTTGTTCATCGCTTAAAATCGGAAACAATTTCGATAAACATCGTACGAATATTTTAGTTAATATGTGAAATTTGTTATCACGGGATTCCAGTAATTTTTTGTTTGAATATTTTTACTGAGCCCTAAATATTTTTATTTCTGTAAACCAAAACACATACACACGCACAAGCGATACAGTGCCTGGTTGTTGCTCATTGATAAAAAAAACAACAACAGCATAAGGCATGCGATTTGAGCCTTTCCTATGAATTTTGTTATTGTTTCCCTTCATTAAACTCAATAAAATATTTGATAAATATTTTGGCCTATTTACGAAATATTTAATTGAGTGGTAATTATTTTCACATACCAATTTTTTTGGTAGATATGTTAAGGTATTTTGTTCTGTGTAGGTCTTACTTGGTTTATTTCTCCCATTGTATCGGGTGGTCAATTTAGAGGTATCAAAATACAAAAATTCAAATCAAGTGTGGAATCTTCTTTATTATTTATTCCAAAGAACACTTTATGCCATTTATTATTGAATGGTATATCCTTTAAATATTGGCCTCAACTACTCCTCAGGGTATCCATTCTGAGGGTCTAATTTTGTATGACACGTTCGAGCATTTCGACCGGTATGGCGTTGTTAATGACACGCGTAATGTTGGCTTCTTAAACTAGAATCGCAGCTAGTTTGACAACATACAATTTGGACTTTACGTAGCCCCAAAGAAATAAGTCTAACGATGTGATCTAGGCGGCCATCTCACCTGCCTAAAATGTGTAATTAGCTGCTTTTCGAAATGAGCTCTCAATAGATCCGTTGTTTGAGCAGCTGCATTGCAAGTGGCACCGTCGTGTTGAAACCTGAAGTGTCGTCAAGATTACGGGCTTCAATTGGAGGTAGCAAAAAGTCCGATATCAGGGCGCGATAGCGAGCACCATTAACGGGTAAGTTTCGACCATCGTCATTTTTGAAAAAAAAAAATTTGGACCGATGATTCCACCAGCCCATAAACTGCACCAAATCGTGGTTTTATCCGGCTATAATGGCAGCTCTTCAACCTTTTCTGGTTGCTCTTCAGCCTAAATGCCATAATTATGTTTATTGAGGTTTCATTGAGCCAAAAATGGGCCTCATCAGTGATCAATATTTTGGTTGATAACAGCGGATCTTCTTCGAGCTTTTGAAGATCCTAAACAACCTACCCTACTGGGTAAGATGTTCAAAAATGTACGGACAAAAAGCGTAACGCATAGAAAAAAGCGTAACGAATTTAAGACCCGACATTTGTTGTGACCAAATCCGCTTCATGACTTTTTAAGGTATTTGAGCCTTGTCTGTCTGTGCGGCTGGTTCACACGACAACTCTGGAATTTTGCATGTCGTAATATTTTCCCCTTCTGGTACCTCCCACATAAATATACCATTGCGCCCACTTTTAATATTATTGCAATATCTTCAATACTATTTGCACGACCTTACTAAGGTGGAGGAGAATTTCACTTCTAGCTACGCCTATGAATTGAAAATAGGCAATATGGCCACACAGATTCTAATACCCCCCACATAAATATACCATTACGCCCACTTTTAATATTATTGAGGTTTCCTTGAGCCAAAAATGGGCCTCATCAGTGATCAATATTTTGGTTGATAACAGCGGATCTTCTTCGAGCTTTTGAAGATCCTAAACACTGAAATGGAACACTGAAACAGTGACCGAATGCGGCAAGTTTGTTTATTGACTTTGCCGTTGAGCCAGAAATGGGCCTCATCACTGATCAAAATTTTGGTCGAAAACAGCGGATCTTCTTCGAGCTTTTCAAGAGCCCAAACACTGAAACGTTGACCTGGAAATTATTTTAAAAAAATAAATGCCATAGAATTTCCTTTCCAATGAAAAATTCAGATTCCACGCTTGATTTAATTTTTTTGTATTGTTTTATTTTAAAAAAAATCTCTAGAATGATCAACCG
Source organism: Hydrotaea diabolus (assembly GCA_963513945.1). Taxonomy (NCBI): domain Eukaryota; kingdom Metazoa; phylum Arthropoda; class Insecta; order Diptera; family Muscidae; genus Hydrotaea; species Hydrotaea diabolus. The sequence continues at coordinate 21,915,180 of OY740717.1, forward strand.
ATAGTGTCGGCCTCATAGTGCAGGATTTATAAGATTCAAACTGGCCGATTTATAAAATTCATATCGAGGCCCAAATTCTTTAGATACAAGAAGAGCTTTGAGTTAGACGCATGAGAAATTATCCGTTCAATGGATTAGCAATTCTTTTCGGATTTTCCGATTGGGATGATATTTTCTTTATAGGACTTTGAACTCCAGCTAATCAGTCTCGTATAAAATATTTGGTTGTATTTGAAACATTACTTTTATTTATTCAATACCTACTCCCCTCTTATGTGACCAAAAAATCAAACCTGATCCCCACAGTACGTTTACTTGCTTAAGAGCCATTTCTCAAAAGTCAATCTGATCTGACTACCAACTTTTAAAACACTTGTTTCTAAGCGATTGTTTAAAGTTTCGAAATCTATAAATAGTAACAATAACTGAAAAAAAACTATATAAACCTATTAAAGTTTCAAGCTTTGGCAAATTCTCCGCTTAATCTGTCCCCAGCAACAGTCGAAGCACACTCACCGTAGTAGGTTTAGCCATATTCCCTGCCATGCACAAGCCTCAAGTCATTCAACTTCATGCGCTTTCCATGCAATCCATACATTTTGTCTCGTCACTCCATGGGAATTGACCAGACAGACAGGGCAGGTATTTCCATTGTTTTGACTGTATTACGAGTATTTGCCTCCACGAGTATATCAGCTTTAGCTTTCACTTTCTCTAAACATTTTGATGTTTTTTTTTTGGGGGATACGACGATCGCTTCCAATGGCTTAACCAACGAGTTGAACTTGACACACTAACTTGTTTTGTTGGTCTGCCTTCCAGTTAATGGCAGCTACAGCCAGTTCAGAGAACCACGGAAAGCGTTAGCTTGTGGTTACGTACGACGTGACACCAATAGCGGAGCGTCATTTCGGCGGTATGCCAAAAACCAATTATGTTAATTGGCTTCGGCTGTGGACTGAAGACCACACATAGAATTGGCTGGCATACACTGTGCTTGAACTTAGAAGCTTCTTTAAATGAATGTACATTGAGCGGCTGGTTTCGACCGACGGGCTCACTCACTATACCGTCACCCTACTGGGTAAGATGTTCAAAAATGTACGGACAAAAAGCGTAACGCATAGAAAAAAGCGTAACGCATTTAAGACCCGACATTTGTCGTGACCAAATCCGCCTTATGACTTTTTAAGGTTCTTGAGCCATGTCTGTCTGTGCGGCTGGTTCACACGACAACTCTGGAATTTTGCATGTCGTAATATTTTTCCCCTTCTGGCACCTCCCACATAAATATACCATTACGCCCACTTTTAACTTTATTGCAAAATCTTCATTATTATTTACACGACCCTACTAAGGTAAACTAAGGTGGAGGAAAATTTCACTTCTAGCTACGCCTATGGAATTGAAAATAGGCAATATGGCCACACAGATTCTAATACCCCCCACATAAATATACCATTACGCCCACTTTTAATATTATTGCAATATCTTCAATACTATTTGCACGACCTGGCTAAGGTAAACTAAGGTGGAGGAGAATTTCACTTCTAGCTACGCCTATGGAATTGAAAATAGGCAATATGGCCACACAGATTCTAATACCCCCCACATAAATATACCATTACGCCCACTTTTAATATTATTGCAATATCTTCAATACTATTTGCACGACCTTACTAAGGTAAATATGGTGGAGGGGAATTTCACTTCTAGCTACGCCTATGGAATTGAAAATAGGCAATATTGTCAAACCCCCCTTTGGTACCCCCCACACAAATATACCATTACGCCCACTTTAAATGTTCTTGCAATATCTTTAATATTATTGGCACGAGTTTACTAAGGTAAACTTAGTGGAGGAGAATTCCGCTTCAAGACACACCCTTTCTGGTAACTTCCACCTCCTCCCTGTTAAACTGAAGATTAGAACCAACAATAAATAAAACTCGCTTAAATTGTTAACAGCGTAATATCTTAATAACGGCTTTGTATCCGCATAAAAAACAAAATGATTTGCACACCCCTACTGGTACCTCCCACATAAATATAGCACTACGCCCATTTTTGGTATTCTTGTAATAAATTCCACACTATTTGCACGATCTCATTAAAAATGAATACCTAAAAAAGGTGGTATAAGGTCAACTTTATTAAGGAGAATTCGACTTCTAGCCACGCCCCTTTTGGTATCTTACACATAAATGACGCGGTTACACTGAGGATTACAACCCACACAACTTGTGACGTAGTGCATGAAATTCGCTTAAATTGTAAACAGCGTAATATCTTAATAACGGCTTTGTACTTGCATATAAAAAAAAAATGGTTGGCACGCCCCATTATGGTACCTTCCACACAAAAATACCATTAAGCCCACTTTGGGCATTCCTGCAATATCTTCAATAATATTTGTAAGATCTCACTGTAAAACAATACTTAAGAATGGTGGAAAAACTTGATGATGGAGAATTGGATTAGTAGCCACGCCCCCTTTGGTACCTCCCACATAAATGACACTGTTCCGCTGAGGATAACAACTCACATAACGTGTTACCCAGTGCAAGAAATGCACTTAAATTGTGAACAGCGTAATATTTTAAAAACGGCCTTATACTTGCATATAAAAAAGGTGGTTGACACGCCCCCATTTTTTACCCCTAATTCAATGTACCATTCCGCCCACTTCTGCTTTTTGTGTTATATCTTGGCGGCTGATCATACGATCTAACTCAAAAGCTATACTTAAGAACAGAATTATAAGGTCAAGTTGGTGACAAATAATTGGATTTCTAGCCACGCCCTTTTTGATACCTCCCACACAAATGACCTTTTTTGCAGTATAGATTAGAACACACATGCATAAAATTCGCTTAAATTGCTAACACCGTAATACCTTATTAATAGCTGTGTACTTGCATATGAAAAATGTGCTTGACACGCCCCATTTTGGTGCCTTCAATGCAATGGACCATTTAGTCCACTTTTGGTTTTCGTGATATATCTTGACGGCTATTCATACGATCTAACTCAAAATCTATACTTTAGAACAAATTTATAAGGATTACTTGCTGACAAATAGTTGGATTTCTAGCCACGCCCCTTTTGGTACCTACCACACAAATGACCCGGTTTCACTAAAGATTATGTGGGTTTTAATCTTTAGTGGACATGAAATTCGCTTAAGTTGCTAACACTGTAATACGTTAATAGCGGCTTTGTACTCTCACACAAAAACAGTAGTTGACACGCCCTATTTTGTTCCCATCCATGTAATGCACCATTCGTCCCACTTTTGATTTGCGAGTAATATCTTGACTGATATTTATACGATCTAACTTAAAATCAATACTTAAGAAAAAATGTACAAGGTTTACTTGGTGACAAAAAATTGGATTCCTAGCCACGCCCCTTTTGGTACCTCCCATACAAACGACCTTTTTTTAGTATTGATTAGAACTCGCATGAATGAAATTCGCTTAAATTGCCTTCCATGTAATTTACCATTCCGCTTACTATTGGTTTTCGTGTAATATCTTGACGGCTATTCATACGATCTAACTCAAAATCTATACTTTAGAACAGAGTTATAAGTATTACTTGCTGACAAATAGTTGGATTTCTAGCCACGCCTCTTTTGGTACCTACCACACAAAAAACCCTGTTAAGTGTAGATTAGAACTCACGTAACTTATCTCTTCGCGGGTGAGGTTCGCTGATCATGCAAGCTACATTTTTGTACAACGGCTTTATACATACGAGCTAAAGAACAGATGACACGCCCTATTCTCGTATTTTCCAAAGCAAATGCGTAATTCCACCCACCTTTGGTATTCACATAAAAATTTTACTACTATGCTACGATTATGCTGATAATTAGTAATAAGATAGAGATGGATGGAGTTATTACATGGATATTTGGAGCCTCTGCCACGCCTCTTCTTGTACCACCCACACAAACTTCGCCCACATAACTTTTTCCCTCATTTTCTTAGTAGGGACATAAATACTGTTACACACGCTTTATGCTGTAAAATAAAAAGTACTGAATGTTTTTGGACCAAATATATTTATTGATGTATATTGTATCCAAAAAGAATCTACTTATTCGAAATGTCCGACTTTTGCCTTTACACACGCCTTAAGTCGCACTGACCAATCGTCAATAGCTGCACGAACCTCGTCCATTGGAAAATTGCTCGAGCCACAGCTCGAACCAAAGCAGTCTTAAGAGATCCAATGTTGGGGTATTTTTGTGACAAGCCTTGTCCTCTTAAACCGTCCATAATTTGTAATCCAATGGGTTCAAATCTGGACTGCCTGAGGGCCATTCTTCAGAGGAAATGAACGCTGGCAAATTGTTTCGAAGCCAGGCCTGGGACGTTTTAGCCTTATGGGCCGGCGCAGAATCCTGCTGGAAAGTCCATGGCTGGTTTTGGAACAGGGAATTGTTAAGAGGCTCCACAACAGCTTCCAAAACGGTTTCTTGGTAAACTTTGGCCGATCTTTTGACTTCTTGTTCGCAGAAATGCAGGTCAGTGACCCCATCGTAAGAGACACCCCACCAAACCATGACTGAAGCTGGGTGATGATCCTTTTCCACCCTTGGAATCAGATGCTTCCTTAGATGACCGCTTAAACACTATCATTTTGCTTGTTAAATTTTTCCTGAACGGTAAAAATGTTTTCACCGGTGAACAACATATTTCTGTGCAAGTTATCCGCGTGCTTCACCAAAAGACGTTTGCATTTTTCAATCCTATTTCTTTTAAAGCTGCAGTCAATAAATGTCCGGTACGTCGTTTGAAAGCCCCAAGTCCCAAGTCTTTTTTAATGATTCAACTCATGGAGCGGATTTCTGTGAATTCTTGATTTAACGGCTTTGATGACATGCGGTGTTCGAAAAGAGCGTGGGCGGCCCGACCGGTGGCGGTTTTTTACATCTCCAGTCTCCTTAAACAGTTTTATGCATCGTTAGACGAACATGCGGCTAATCCCTAGTGGCTGGAGCGTTTTGAAAATATCGTTTTTTTCATTTCACACCTAAAAATGCTATTACAGCGCTACGGTTTTCATTATCTCAACACACCATGATGAAAGTTGAAACAATTTTATAATCCCGTTACAGACTAACGCTATTGAGGTTAGCTTTCAAAACCCATATGACATTAACGGGGTATGTTCAGTTCTACTATTGAAATGGGTGTGTTCAATGTTGTAACAGTATTTATGTACCTACCAAGTATATATTTCGCTTGAATTTTGTATTCTGCAATACGTTTATTTCATCATTGTACAATCATAAGAAAAAAACTAAATGCCACGCCCCATTCTAGTACCTACCACACAAGCAACAGTTTGCGAGATTTCAATGAAATCGCTACGCTTCAGGCAATGGAGGACGGCACAAAGGGCAATATAAACTCTACATAAGTATATGGGTGAGGGTACCTATAAGTCGGATCAACCCTACAGAAGCTTTTTCTGCTTATTTTTTATTTTCGTTTTTGTTGTCTGTTGTCTTTTTCAAAATCATTGCCACAATAACAACAGAAAGCATCATTATCGTCCTCGTCATGATCATCTTCATCATGGGCAAGCCTCTCATAAATATATAAAACCAAAAAAAAATAATACATAAATTTAAAAGATATGCGAAAATAGCCGAAAAAAAATTAAGAAAAAATCCAAAATATTCAAATCAAATAAAATAAACAACATTTCGACATCTTCATCATCATCTTTATCGCCATCAATGACGCCATTGAATATTTTATTTCCGTATCGAGATGTCATTTTCTTCTGCTCGCAAAGTTGGCACAGTTCACGCAACGCACGACGCTTCTGTGCTCTGTGAAGAGTGCGCAATGTGAATATCCGCCCAACATGCCCCCATTAATTGTTGTCCCCTCGTTAGGGAGAGGGGCTTACGCACAGCGCGCACACCTTCTTTTTGAAAGAGCGCGCCGAAAAGCTCTTGAAAGCGACTGTTTTTATGGGGCGTGTGGTGTGAGACGATGTAAGTGGATTTTGAAAGATCGTTGACCATTACAACATGTTCAATAGGAGAAGAATAGAGAGAGAGAGAGAGAGAGAGAGAGAGAGAGAGAGAGAGAGAGAGAGAGAGAGAGAGCAAGTGAGAGAAATGTCTTAGTTCACTAATAAAATCAATGACTTCATATTACAAATCACCCTACTGCATTCCTTATGATGATTCATTAAGACAAGTGTTCGTCAGTAAAACTATATTTATTTTCAGGTTGGCCTATTTTTGGTTTTTGTTTACCCAAAAACCTGAGTGTGAAGTACATTTGTGGGCTTCCGCGGTGAGATAAGTTGTGTGGTCGACTATCACACAAAAAGCCAGATTTCAAGCCGGACCGGAATACTTAAAATTATACTGTGAGACGACGTAAGTGGATTTTAATAGATCGTTAACCATTACAACATGGTTATTAAAAGAAGTAGAGCAAAAGACGAGAATAATTGAGAGAAATGTGTTATTGCACCGCTTAAATCAATGACTTCATCATAACAAAGCACCTTACCGCATTCATTTTGGCGTTTCATTATGACAAGTGTTTTTACTTGGTTAGAAAAAAACATTTTTAAGTTCGGCTTGGCTGAGTTTTAAGCCTACCCTAAAACCTAAGTGTGAAGTTCATTTGTGAGCTTCCGCGCTGAGATAACAAGTGTGCACGACTATCACAAAAGTAAGCCAGATTACAAACCAGATAGGAATATTAAAAATTATTCAGTGGCGTTTTTTTCTTCATTAATTTTTATAAAAATTTGCTTACAGCTCATGAAACCGGTCCATATCGCTCCATTTTTTTAAATTATTTAAATTGCTTATCCGAATTCAGAACTTGCAGCTATAAAACAGCAGATTTTTAAAAAATTTCGCATATTGTTTAATAAACGAATAGAATATATAAATAAGCCATGTCAGGGCAAACAAATTGTACCACTCAGAATTGACCGTCCTACGTTGCTCAAGCGGATTAGTCACCGCATGACCTGTTTTGCCGAAGAAACAGGCGACCACATTTGCCTTGAAGTGCTTCTTCCACGAACAACTTTCGTTTGATTTGGCTTGTCTTCGAAGACCCACATGGTCGTTTACTGTTTTGTTTCGGGCTCATACTTATAGATCCATGATTCGTCACCTGTGACGATCTTATAAACGACTTTTGAAGCACCGCGATCGTATTTTTCAAAATTTCTTTGCACCAATCGAGCGATTTTTAAGCGATTGTTAAATTGTGCGGGATCCAACTACCCTTTTTTATGGTCCGGTGTTCATGCAATATCGAATGTATGTTGGTGAAAAAATGCCCAAGGATGCCTCTATCTCACGGTATGTCACATGACGATTTTGCATTATCAGTTCACGCACGGCATCATTGTTGGCACAACGGCCGTTTTTGGACGACCTTCACGACCCTCGCCTATGAGCGAGCGTTGGCCACGATTAAATTCATTAAACCAGTTTCTCACAGTGCTATAGGATGGTGCTTCATCGCCATACAAAGATTTAAGTTCATTGATGCACTCTTGTCTTTAACATCGAAAGTTGTGAAAAATGATCGCACGAAAATGTTCACGAGTTAATTCCATTTTTTTGCCAAATTGATTTTTTTTAAGTCGATGTAATCAACACAAATGATGGCCGTACGTCTAAACGTTCTGAGTACGTGTATGCTAAAAAAATGTCAAACTTTCCAATGGAAACCCACATCGAAAGTTGTGAAAAATGATCGCACGAAAATGTTCACGAGTTAATTCCATTTTTTTTGCCAAATTAATTTTTTAAGTCGTTGTAAAAAACACAAATGATGGCCGTACGTCAAAACGTTCTGAGTACGTTAATGTCAAACTTTCCAATGGAAATGTCAGATGGCGCCTCGTATATAGGTAAATGCCGAGGCCCGGTCTACAAGTCCTTTATAGTATCCGATCTCCCTAAAATTTAGAATAGGGCGCTATGAGCGACGTAAACCAAAAAAAACCGAAGCTCGACCATATTGATCCATCTTTTAAAAAGTTCTGCCGCCTTCTATTCACGTGCTGTCTTTTTTAATTTTAATCAAAGAATTTTTTGGTTTAAGAATTTATTCCAGCAATAAGAAATACTAACGAGGGTTGCTATTTATATATCGGGTCCGGCAATAAACACTCAATAATTTATCATTGGAAATGGTTTTATTGTTTTTCAAAATATTCTCCTTTAAGATCAATATAATTTTGTATGAGCTCAAACTAATTTTCGAAGCACTTTTTCCACTCCGATTGAGACAACTCCAAAACATGGTTTTTGAACGCTTCAACAGCATCTTTTGGCGATAAAAAAAACGTTGAGCACGCATTTTTTCTTGATGCTAGGGAATAAGAAGAAGTCATTTGGTGCCAAATCAGGGCTGTACGGTGGATGACCCATAAATTCGACATCTTGAGTGGTCAAATAGCTCATCGTTTCAGCAGATGTGTGAGAGCTCGCATTGTCGTGGTCCGTCTTATCTTATTATCTTTCATTTCTTCGAACACTGTTGGCAAACAGATGGTTGTCTACCACCCAGAATTGACCGTTCTACGTTCCACTAAAGCCGCTGTAGCAACATGGCCGGTTATACCGAAAAAAAACGCAATCATTTGCTTCGATGTACTTCTTCCAAGAAACAAAACAGCAATCGAACGTATGGGTCTTCGAAGACAAGCTAAATCCAACAAAATAGCTTGTCTTCGAAGACCCATACGTTCGATTGCTGTTTTGTTTCGGGTTCATATGCATAGATCCATGATTCGTCACCTGTGACGATGTTATGCACTGCCATTGAGCTACCGCAGTTATATTTTTTCAACATCTCTTTGCACCAATCCATAAGACCCTTTTTTTGAGCATTCGTCAAATTATGTGGGATCCAACGAGAACAAATTTTTTTCACAGCCAAATGAACATTCATTATCTTATTGAAGCTTGTCATACTAATGCGCAAGGATGCCTCAATCTTACGGTATGTCACATGACGGTCTTGCTAAATCAGTTCACGCACAGCATCGATGGTTTCGGGCAAATTGACCGAAGTTGTACGTCCTTCACGAAATTCATCCTGGAGCGAACGGCGTCCGTGACTGAACTCTAGGTACCAGCGACTAACAGTGGTTTTTGATGGTGCTTCATCGCCAAAAGTCCAAACAAGTTGATTTAAACTCTTTCACTCTTGTCTCGATAACCCACGCCGAAAATCGTAAAAAATCATCGCACGAAAATGTTCACGGGATAATTCCATTTTTTGACTGATATGAATTTTTCAGCACACTGTAAACAAAACAATTCGCTCTTAAATGACAAAACGATCTGAATGAAGTTATGCTAAAAAATGTCAATGTTTCCAATGGAAGTTCCAGTTTGCATTGTCAATTCCCGAAATATAAATAGCAACCCTTAGTACATTTAAAATAAACTATTCATTTCGGAGTACTGAAAAAGGTACTAAATGAGTTGCGCGGGCAGCAGGGTATTTTTTCAGGTCAAAAAGTATATTGTTGATACCAAAGTATAAACATATCAACCCTGGTTGGTAGCCAATTTTAGCAAAAGTTTTTTCAGCTTTCTTTTAAATAATTTGTTGTTTTTTGCTGCTAATCATTATTTCATTTATTTAGCCATTTGAAAATTAAGCAAAATTGAAAATAGGGCTGCGACATCGATGTTTTACAAAAATCGATTTTTTCCAAACATCGGTGTTTTCCAAATCATCGATTTCTTTTAACATCGATGTTTTAGTGCCGATGTTTTTCCGACATCGATGTATGGTATCGATGTTTGCATATTTAAAAAGTCCTGTGTCTAGAATACATGGAAATCCCCTGGTGGCATGGCAACAGGGACATGTGCCTAAAAACTCAGCGTTGATGAAGACGGCTATACAATATTTATCAATTATGGCCACATCTGTCCCCTCTGAGAGAGTGTTCTCGGCTGCTGGAATCTTTAACAAAATTTTATTTATTTTTTTATATACGAGGGCGACCGCAAAAGTAGCTGGCCTAACATAAAAAGAACCGTTTTTTTGGAATTATTATTATTTATTTTCCAACATTATCTCCTTCCAACTCAATACACTTTATCAAACTTTTTCAAATTTTTTAATTCCAACCGAAAAGATTTTTCAAGACCTTCAAAATATGCCTCAGTTTCAGCAATAACCTCGCTGTTGGACGAAAACTTTTTGCCACCGAGAATTATTTTTAAATTTGGAAACAAGAAATATTCAGAAGGTGCTAAATCTGGACTATATGGTGGATGCGGAGCAATTTCAAATCGTAATTCGGCCAGTTTTTGTTGAGTTAAAAATGCAGTGTGTGAAGGAGCATTATCTTGATGAAAAAGAACTTTTTTTTGTTCTAAATGCGGTCGTCTTATCTTGAATTCTTCACTCAACCGATCCAATAATGCACAATAATGTTCACCATTTATAGTTTTTCCTTTCTCAAGATAATCAATAAATATTATACCCCTTGCATCCCAAAATACTGTGGCCATTACTTTTCCTGCTGACTTAACAGCTTTCGCCTTCTTGGGACCACTTTTACCAGCTTCTATCCATTGTTTTGACAGTTCTTTGCATTCTGGGATGTAGTGATGGATCCATGTTTCATCAACAGTTATGAATCGGCGCAAGAACTCTATTGGATTACGCTGATAAATCGCTAAAAGCTCCTCGGAATTGGTCCAACGGACGATTTTTTGGGGCAAAGTCAACAAACGCGGCACCCATCTTGCGGATAGTTTTTTCATGTGGAGTTTATCATGTAAAATACTCCAAACTTGTTTTTCGTGTATTTTAACAATATCAGCAAGTTCTCTGAGCTTTATTCGTCTATCTTTAGTCACTTAATTAAATATTTTTCTAATGTTTTCAATAGTAGTTGCAGTTTTCGGTCTTCCAGAGCGTTGTTCATCTTCCGTACTTGAACGACCCATTTTAAATTGTTGAACCCAGGATTTCACGGTGGATTATGATGGTGCATTATCACCATGAACAGAATCAAATTCATTTTTGATTAATTGTGGCGTATAACCTTTCATATAAAAGTGTTTAATTACCGCACGAAACTCTTTATTTACCATTTTTCAAAAATTATAAAACTTGTTTACTTCAAACACCTGTAACAAAGAAAATAATCATTAAATATTTCGGAAATTTTGACAGATGGCTTATAAAAGATTGCTTTTATAAAACAACAAAAAAAAAGTAGCTAGTAAAACAGAAAATGTGCCAGGCTAGTTAGTTTTGCGGTCGCCCTTGTATTTTATAAATTAAATTAACTCCTGTATTAATAATTTTTTTGTATTTTTGGCATTAATATCATCAAAAAGGGTGATTTATTTGTTGATAACACATATTTAAAAGAGAATATCAGCAAAAAAAAAAATCGTAAAAACATCGATGTTGTCGAACGATGTTGTAAAACACCGATGTTTTAAGGTCGATGTCGCAGCACTACTTGACAAACAGCTGTTGACAATCAAACAGCTGTTTACTTAGCGCAGTTACATAAATGCAGATACTGCCGTCTGTCAACATTAAATTTTATTTTTAATTTTCATTAGTGGATTTTTAATGCTCATTAACGCTGTCGTTTGTCGTTCCCTTAAAGCTCAGATTTGTGGTTTTGCCTTTGGTGTAGCGCTTTCGAAGGTCGCCTCTGATGACCAATTCAACATGACAACGAGACGACTACTCATCGCATCATCAAAATTCCTACTCACGTGTTTATGTCTGTTATTTCATTCTCTTTCGATGCTACTTCGCACATGCTACGATGTCATAAGAAAGAAAATAAACAAAACAAACAAGCAAAATTTGACAAATCAAAGCTTTTTCGTCTAATTGGACAGACACAGACAACAGCTGTAATTGTTGTTTGTCACCGCTTGCCTCTTATGGTCCCCACAAGCGCAAATGACAGCCCGGCAAGCATATGAGGCAAAAGCTTCCCGCTATGATATCAGACCAAGTGACAGAGGGGTGGATGGGCGGACGGACGTGACAGACAGCCAGTCGAGAAAGAAATGGAATAAATGCTTTTAGATGGGACGGTGGGTATGGCATCATATTGTGGAGACTCGTTCGATTTGTGTATTGCCGTTTCTTGTTTAGTTTTAGTCGATAAATTTGCGCGAAAACAACACGTCTCCCGCAGCTCTCCTCTGTATCGGTGTAAATTTTCATTTCTTTCTTTCCATATTCCAAACCAAATGCCAGCTATTGTTGTAACGCTACGATATTAATTAATTTGTTTATTTACATCAGTTTGTAAAGTTTGTATTAATTCAACTTGGGAGAAATGAATAAAAGGCAAGTGTCTAAAACGTAGCACCGCAACGTGTCGTTGTGGAAAAGGTTCGCAGTGAAAAAAGTTACAAAACGACTAAGAAAAAATGGTGTAAATGAATTTCAAGATACTCGTATAATAGAATTTGTAACGGAAATTTTGAAAGCAACCTGCAACGGAAATTAAAAATTTAAAAAAAGAATCGAAAAATTTAAAAAAAAAATAATCTATGAAAATTAAAAAAAAAATTAAGTAAAATTTTCCATTTGTGTGCGACAATTTGGCTTCCATATAAAATGTGAATGTTGTGGTCTTTTCAGCGGGGATGTTGACACAACAGGTTGTTTTTTGTTAATTTGGATTTTTCGCATTGTTTTATTTAAACTAAGGCAAGACAGACGTCTGGCTGATCGGTCATTCATGAATGTCATCAAGCGAATTCAGAGCTGTTTTGTTTTTCAATTTTAATTCTGCTAGATTTTTTGAATTTTTAAAAAAGCCCAAACATTCAGCCAGTTTAGTTACTGCTGAATATTCCAGAAACACTCAAAGTAAATTAAATGTCACACCGCACAACAGTTCGGCGGTTGGTAACAAATGTTCCGGAGTTTGGCATGTTTTAGAGAAAGTTACCAGTTTGAACCGAATTTGTAAACAACATTACAAAAAAAATAACTTTTACAAACTTAGCGTAAGTTTCCAGTTTCAATCAAATTCTTAAGAGCCATAAAAATAACAAATAAAATGGTATTAAAGTAAGGCGGCATCGACTATGTAATGATCTACTACGAGGGTTGCTATTTATATTTCGGGGCCGGCAATAAAAACACAATAATTTATCATTGGAAATGGTTTTATTGTTTATCAAAATATTCTTCTTTAAGATCAATACACTTTTGCATGCGCATAAACCAAATTTCGAAGTACTTTCGAAGCACTCCGATTGAGACACCTCTAAAACATGGTTTTTAAACGCTTCACCAGCATCTTCAGGCGAGGAAAATCGTTGACCACGCATTTTTTTCTTGATGTTTGGGAATAAAAATAAAAAGAAATCATTGGGTGCCTAGTAAGGGCTGTACGGCGGATGACCCTTCAATTCCAAGTTTTGGCCGGTCAAAAAGGCGCTGGTTTGAGCCGATATAAGAGCGCTCGCATTGTCATGGTGCACAATGATTCGTCTTCCTTTGTTCGTTTTTCGAATTTCTCCGAAGACTTCAGGCAAACAAATAGTGGTGTACCACTCAGAACTGACCGTCCTACACTGCTCAATCGGAACTGTAGCCACATGACCAGTTTTGCCGAAGAAACAGGCGACCGTTTGCTTCGAAGTGTTTCTTCCACGAACAACTTTCGTTGGATTTGGCTCATCTTCGAAGACCCACACGGTCGATTGCTGTTTTGTTTCGGGCTCATACTTATAGATGCATGAATCGTCACCTGTGACGATCTTAAAAACGTATTTTGAAGCACCGCGATCGTATTTTTTCTAAATTTCTTTGCACCAATCGACACAAGCCTTTTTTGAGCGATTGTCAGATTGTGCGGGATCCAACGAGAACAAACCTTTTTATGGCCAGGTGTTCATGCAATATCGAAGGTATGCTTGTGGAAGAAATGCCCAAGGATGCCTCTATCTCACGGTATGTCACTTGGCGATCTTGTATTGACAGTTCACGCACGGCATCAATGTTCTCTGGTACAACGGCCGTTTTTGGGCGACCTTCGCGACCTTCGTCTTTGAGCGAGGGTCGGCCACGATTGAATTAATTAAATCAGTTTTTCACAGTGCTATAGGATGGTGCTTCATCGCCATACAAAGATTTAAGTTCATCAATGCACTCTTGGCGTGATAATCCACGTCGAAAGTTCTGAAAAATGATCGCACGAAAAAGTATACGAGTTAATTTCATTTTTTTGCCAAATTGATGTTTTCAAGTCTCTGTAAACAACACAAATGACGGTCGTACGTCAAAACGTTCTGAGTACGTTTATGCTTTAAAATGTCAAACTTTCCAATGGAAATGTCAGATGGCGGCAGGCAACACTTAGTGTTGCCTAGGAAAGAAATATATATTACAACCCTCGCATGGGCGTTAAAAGTGAGACAACACCAATGGATTTTTCGTTTCTCGCAAGATTATAACCCATTGCCATTTGGCAACATACAATTGAAATCAAACAAAAACTACTTTTCGGGCACATTACCTTCCTATTAGTACAATTCCAATTTAGAGACTTTCAATAATATTATACTGACCAACCGTTTTTCAAAACTGTTCAAACGAGGGTTGCTTTTTATATTTCAGGTCCTGACAATACTAGTGTAATGCAAACTGGAACTTCCATTGGAAACATTGACATTTTTTAGCATAACTTCACTCAGAACGTTTTGTCATTTGAGGGCGAATGTTCACGGGATAATTCCAAAATGTGGAATTACCCCGTGAACATTCCCGTGCCATGATTTTTTTACAATTTTCGGCGTGGGTTATCGGTGCTTTTGGCGATAAAGCACCATCAAAAACCACTGTTAATCGCTGGTACCAAGTGTTAAGACTCGGACGCCGTTCGCTCCAGGTAGGATTTCGTCAAGGACTTCCACCATCGGTCACTTTGCCAGAAATCATCGATGCTGTGCGTGAACTGATTAAGCAAGACCACCGACATGTGACATACCGTGAGATTGAGGCATCCTTGGGCATTATGACAAGCATCAAAAAAAATTGCATGTTCATTTGGCTGTGAAAAAAATTTCTTCTCGTTGGATTCCACATAATTTGACGAATGCTCAAAAAAGGCACCTATGGATTGGTGCAAAGAAATATTGAAAAAGTATAACTGCGGTAGCTCAAAGGCAGTGTATAACATTGTCGCAGGTGACGAATCATGGATCTATGCATGTGAACCCGAAATAAAACAGCAATCGACCGTATGGCTCTTTCAAGACGAGCTTAATCCAACAAAAGTCGTTCGTGGAAGAAGTACATCGAAGCAAATGATTGAGTGGAAAAAGTGATTCGAAAATTGGTCTGTGCGCATGCATATTTTGAAAAACAATAAAACCATTTCCAATGATAAATTATTGTTTTTATTGTCGGACCCGAAATATAAATAGCAACCCTCGTACAGTCGACATAGCACTGTGAACAAATTAATGCAAATCCTGTCAAAAATACGCAGAGAACCGCATAACACAGAAATCCCTGTCAGGATTCTCTATTGAATTTTACTTGACATTTTTTTGTACGACCATTATTTGATTTGTTTACAGTGCCTGGAAAAAAACTATTTGGCAAAAAAATGTAAATAACTCGTGAACATTTTCGTCGATCGATTTTTCACAACTTTCGACGTGGATTATCACGACAAGAGTGCATCAATGAACTTAAATCTTTGTTTAATAAATTCAATCGTGGCCGAAACCCGCTGAAAGACGAAGGTCGTCCAAAAACAGCCGTTGTGCCAGAGAACATTGATGCCGTGCGTGAATGGTAATGTAAAGATCGGTAACGCAAGATCGTCATGTGACATACCGTGAGATAGACGCATCCTTGGGCATTTCTTCCACCAGCATACATTCGATATTGCATGAACACCTGGCCGTAAAAAAGGTTTGTTCTCGTTGGATCCCGCACAATTAACAATGAAATTTTGAAAAAATGCGATCGCGGTGCTTCCAAAGACGTTTATAAGATCGTCACAGGTGACGAATCATGGATCTATGCGTATGAGCCCGAAACAAAACAGCAATTGACCTTGTCGAGCCAAATCCAACGAAAGACAAGCCAAATCCAACAAAAGTTGTTCGTGAAAGAAGCACTTCGGAGCAAATGGTAGCCTGTTTATTCGGCAAAACTGGTCATGTGGCTACAGTTCCGCTTGAACAATGTAGGACGGTCAATTCTGAGTGGTACACCACTATTTGTTTGCCTGAAGTCTTTGGAGAAATTCGAAAAACGAACAAGGGAAGACGAATCATTGTGCACCATGACAATGCGAGCTCTGACACATCGACTCAAACCAGGGATTTTTTGACCGGCCAAAAGGTGGAATAGATCCGCCGTACAGCCGTGACTTGGCTTCCGATGACTTCTTTTTATTCCTACACATCAAGAAAAAAATGCGTGGTCAACGATTTTCGCCGACAGAAGATGCTGTTGAAGCGAAAAAAATTGAGTATTTCCATTTAACGCTGAGAAATTTCAAGGTTTGCACAGGCTTTTTTCTTCGAGTGTATTTTTTGTCTTTATTTATTACATTCATACTTGATATGTACATATTAACTAAATGTAATTAAACTAATATTGACTCTGCAATTAACACAATCGACAAGTTCGAGTGTAATTAAGCTTTGTTTTAAACATTTTGTATTTTAATTTAATTCTTTTAAAACTGTCGTTCGAACAACGAAACACTGGCAACGGCATGCTAAACGATAGGGAACTTTGGCAAGCAATTCCAAAGTGGTACGCGAAGAAAGTAAATATCGAATACAAAGAAAAGAAATTAATTATAAGCATCGTAAAAAAATAAGTTATGCTGAATACGTTTAATAATAAGGAATAGTTTAACAGGGAAGCAACAAACTACTCGTATTGATATTAGTGGCGGCAAATTGCACCCACTTCAGTGGGTTATCTATTTCTTGAACCTTGAGCTGTAAGATTAGGAGAAAGAGCTTATTCTATTCTAGGCTATAATTACCTACCATAATATTATTTCAAACATTTGTTTTCCTTCGATTGAATGGCGAATATAAATATGGAAAATCTTGCACTTTGTCTTAATTTCGATTAGGATTTTAAAAAAGTAAAATGAGCGGTCTCTTTTTAAGGCCACAAATTAATATTATCAATTTGGAGGCTATGTCGAAGTTTGCGCTTGACTGAATTTATTAACAATTACATGAAATTTTAAACAATTCTTTGAAATATATATAGAATTAATGATTAAGAACATTTAAAAAAATTGCCGCATGATTGAATGTGTTATTTTCAGTTTAAAAAAAGGCACTTAATTAAAAACAATTTTTTTTATAAATGGCATACAAATTATGAATCATAGCTTTATCAAATGAACCAAAAGAACCTTTTTGAAAACTTATCGTGCACTGAAAAATAGAGTAACTGAATTTGATCTCCCGACAGTCGGTTCTATGCAACGAATCGACCCGAAGGAGGAATTCTTTGGCCAAGGGCTGTGCGGGCCGCTACAACAACAGCCTGCTAGGAACCTTAAGATATCAGTCACACTGTTGACTGCATGGAGTGCTGAGATGAGGCTGCCCTTGAACGTGAGAGTCGTTGACACACCAATACTTGGTGTCACGTTCTTTTTCTTTCTACTTTTTAAGTTCTACATCTCCGATTATCTGCAATTCTCAAGTCCAAGGTCCTCAAGTCGCCGGTAGCACTTTGGGGCACTGACGAAGAAACCTTGTCGATAGTTTGCTTAGTCAGTAAACTTTGTAGCGCCAGTATGGACAACGAATATGAGCGGGACGCTGTGCGGAAACATTTAGACATGCCAGAACGCTGCGCTGAAAAATGCGACAGTATGTCTTCTCAAAACCTCGAAGGACCGCCTACATAAGGAGACGAAGATCTTGCCAGTGCCTCGAAACAACTTCTCACGAATAGGCATCGCCACTAGAGTTTTGAAGCAAAATAGAATCGGCTCAAACCGGTGACGCGCCGCCGCCTAAGAATTTTTGTTTAGCCTAGCTATGATCTTCTCATTGCCCCACTAAATAAACACTGCTCATAGCTAAGACGAATACCTTCCGTCAGTGATGGATTCAAGCACTTGACATGATAATATGCCTAACACAAGAATAAGGACATAGAATCGTTTACTTTATTCAAAGTCTTCGGTAACTCCATACAGTCCCTGCTCTGCTGTGGCGCCGCTATCGTATTTCGCTGCCTCTGACAAATAAGTAAACGATAGTGCAAGAGCGTCTGTGTCTCAATTAGCGCTACTATTTAATTATAGGTCCTGTTCTGCGCGGGCGCCAGTTCTATCTATAAGTTATTAACCAGTGTTTTCCTGCCGGCAACTCAGCAAACCACCATGCACTTTTGCTTGTCTATGCAGACCAGTTGTACATTAACAAGCGTTAATTTTAATAACAATTCCAGTTCTGCTCGGGCGCCAGTGTAAAATTTGCGTCGGCGGTCTCATTCCCGTTTTTCTGGGAAGCTACCACTGGTAAATACGACTTTTACACAGCTGTAGCCTTTATAATACAATTAAGAGCGCCTGTGTCTCAAGTAGCGCTACTATTTAATTATAGGTCCTGTACTGCGCGGGCGCCAGTTCTATCTATAAGTTATGAACCAGCGTTTTCCTGCCGGCAACTCAGCAAACCATGCACTTTTGCTAGTCTATGCAGACCAGTTGTAAATTAACAAGCGTTAATTTTAATAACAAGTCCTGTTCTGCTCGGGCGCCAGTGTAAAATTTGCGTCGTCGGTTTCATTCCCGTTTTTCTGGGAAGCCGTTCACTACCACTGATAAATACGACTTTTACACAGCTGTAGCCTTTATAATACGAGTACAACCTCATGTAGTGTTCTGCTCGGGCGCCAGTTCAACTGATTGCTCTTAAGTACTTAAAACTTGTCCGTTTTGCTTGGACACCCGCGGTTTTACTACTTATTGGTCGCGACTGATAACAAAGCAGGCAACGGAATCAGTCTCGCAAAATTGTCTTCATTACTCCAGGATGCAATAATGCAAAAGGAAATCTTATTCGATTTAAAAACTATGAAATGAAAATATTCTTTGAAAGAGTGAAGCTAATAATATCAGGTTTGTTGTTGTTTGTCATAGGGGAAAGCAAAAATAAGTCAGCGAAGTTCAAGCAAACACATCACAGTCTGGTAGAACCATTTGGCCCGTTTTTGAGGCAAAAAGTAATTTTTTGCACTTTTAATAATGCAATTTTTTGAGTTGGCTTTGAATAAAGTATATATCAAACAAAATGAAAGTGCAAATTTTTTTTCTGTAAAAATCGAATGACCGCTGTCAAAGTCAAAATTTAAAGAAGGAAATACAAAACGTTGTGAAAAAGAATAAATTCAGAGAAGGATTGGAACGCAGTTTTAATAGTTAAAAAAAACAATAAATAAATAAAATATGGAAAAGAGAAGTGATGGTTCGTGATTTATATTTTAAGACACAATTTTTGCAAAAAAAAATTTGTGTAGAGAGAAAAAAAACAGAAATTCTGACATAACCTAAAATTTTTTTTTTTTTTACAAATATCACTTCGAAGAATCTTTTATAAAATTGGCCGTATTTGGTCGTGTTTCTGCCACCAGGAACATATTATGTAAAGGGTTCTTAGTTAAATTTAAAAATTTAAGGTTGCGATTTTTTGCGTTTTTTTGAGATTTATCATTTTTCTGTAGGAAACCTCCGCATAGAAAATAGCAAGATAGTGAAAATATGGTTTGATGGGAAAATTAAAGAGAATAAAAACTTGATTGTTTACAACATTCTCGTAAGTGAAATTGGTCATGGTAACATTTTGGATGAAGGAGGGGTTTCATTGAAAGAAAGAGTCCGAAATTTTTGCAAAATTCTGGCATTAAGATGGAAGAAATCTCGTTTTTCACAAACAAAACAAACTCTGGCTAAACACTAAATTTGTTTTGAAAATAAATACAGCTGCTACTACATGACTAATAGGTACGATAGACTGCATCACGCACGCAAAAATAGGCGCAGAAATAATCTTTCGGGTGTATTAAACAGAGCTTTGGATGTGTCCGATCCTTTAACTTCATCAATTTCAATCGAAAAGAGGAAACGGCTTCAACTTTATCGAGAAGTTTTTGAGATGCTGAGTACTTCAGAGGAATCGAATGAATTCAATGAGAACATACTAAACATACGAAAATGTACTAAACGAAATAAATTTAGATAGTGAACTGTAAAATTAATATATAGAAAACATATTAAAAAAAAAAAAATTTGAAAATTATTTAAAAAAAAAATTCTTTAAAAAAATTTTTTTTTTTTATAAAAAATTCCTAGTATTCTTTCTAACGGCTCACTTTTACATATTAGTCTTTTAAAAAAATAAAAAAAAGCTTTTAACTTGACCGTTATTGATTTTTGCCCCAAAACCTGTCCAAATTACCTGTAGTGTGTTGGTGCGAGCGGCTTCTCAATACCGTTATGTGTGCTGCCGTGTCCTAATCTTAATTAGGAAGATTTCCTCTAATTGGTTTAAAGGTTATATAAAAATAGTCTTAACCTTTCCCATTCAAGGCATTATTTGTGTCCCTCTGTTGTTAGTAAAATACGTTCACTGTCTTGTAAGAATTTCTTTATCACATCATTTTTGACTAATTATTTAATTGAATGTGCACATTTTTTAATCAAAGTTGGAAATTTTTTATTTCTTTATACATATTGCTCCCAATTTTTGAGCCAATGGTGACTATCATGTCAGTAAACCTTGGTTCAACCCTGGGTAAGCACATCAAAGAACTTTTTTAGCGGCGACTTTCCATCTCATAAGTGCCAGCCACTTTACGAGTAAAACATTTATCTCCGCGTAAAAACTTCTCTATAAAATTATACGTTTGGAGCCGGAGTGAAACAGTTGGTCCCGGTTAGTGAGTATAACATTTATATCGTCCACAGCTCACTGATGTAAGAGTTTCCCTTGTTCCTTAACAGGATGTTGTGGGAATTAAGAGAGAGTAAAACACATTACATTCGTAATGGCATTCTGAATATAAAGACAGCTTTAAAAATATAAGGATTTGAAAAACTGTCGTTACTAGAGCCGGTCACGCTTTACAATCGCCAGGTAGTTTGTACGAGTTCAGTCTATGCAAAATTTCTGAGAAAACACCAGAGCTAGATCCTGTCCTAATTTCTCATTTGTCAGCGCAGACATGGTGAGTTAATATTTTTGCTTTTTAATCGACATACGCGTATGAAAAAAATTAACCAGAAAAGTTTACCTAACCGAATAAAACATGCCTAATAATTATAAACATTTAACAGCAATTGTCAACTATAAATAATTAAAATAATATTATGTGTTATGCATTTTTGTTTATAGTGTCGTAAGTAAACATTTGTTAAGCTAAAGCAAATAATTGCCTTTTAAAAAATTGCAATACGCTGTACACTTGTGCCGAAAGTAAATGAATGAATGGATGAATGACCTTATAACAATTCCGCACAATAATTGGTTGTTTTAACGTTGAAGTTGTTAAAACTTCAAGTGGTCTAATGTTTTTGCTTCTATAAACATGTTTTAAGACACACATAATTATAATCAACATGAGGTATTTGGAAATTTCCAAAAAAAAAATTCACGTTTTGTAAAAAAAAATTCGATGGAAACTTGAGTGTTTGTAATCAAGAGTGATTGACACGGGCTTTTTCTTGAAAATAAAATCGTTAAAGAAATATATGGGATCTTCTCTTAAATCACTCTACTGGTCCTTCATGACATTTTTCATGTTATTAGCTGCTAAACGAAGGTAGAACTAATTCTTTCACTACTCGATGTTGCAGTGGCCCGCCGCGACATTGTCGCCATTCTATTGTCGGGTTATCCCTTTATTACTTTAAGTCTAAATTATATTATTATTTCCTTCTTCATTTAAATATCCATACTTATTGATTTCTTCTTAGTTTTTAAAAATTTTGCTGTTTTCTCTTGTTCTACAACCCCAATTGGAAGTATCTGGTACTTTATTCATAAAAAAAATCCTCCTAACCAATTCTATACGAGGGCTGCTATACATATTTCTAGCTAAGGCAACACTAAGTGTTGCCTGGCGCTACCTGGCATTTCCATTGGAAAGTTTGTCATTTTTTAGCATAAACGTTCTCAGAAAGTTTTGACGTACGACCATCATTTTTGCTGTTTAAAGTGACTTGAGAAAATCAATTTGGCAAAAAAATGAAATTAACCCGTGAACATTTTCGTGCAAAGAAAGTTTGAAAAAATACGATCACTGTGCTTTAGAAGACGTTTATAAGATCGTCACAGGTGACGAATCATGGATCTATGCGTATGAGCCCGAACAAACCAGCAATCGACCGTGTGGGTCTTCGAAGACGAGTCAAATCCAACGAAAGTTGTTTGTAGAGAAAAAGCACTTCGGAGCAAATGGTCGCCTGATTCTTCGGCAAAACTGGTCTTGTGGCGACTGTTCCGCTTTAGGAACGTAGGACGGTCCATTCTGATTTTGGACCGTCCTACCTGAAGTCTTCGGAGAAATTCGAAAAACGAACAAGAGAAGACGAATCATTGTGCACCATGACAATGCGAACTCTCACACATCGGCTCAAACATGCGCCGTTTTTGACCGGCGAATTGATGGTTCATTCGCCGTGCAGCCCTGACTTGGCACCCAATGACTTCATTTTATTCCCGCACATCAAGAAAAACATTTGCGTGCTCAACGATTTTCGTCGCCAGAAGCTGCTGATGAAGCGTTCAAAAGCCATGTTTGGGAGGTGTCTCAATCGGAGTGGAAAAAGTGCTTCGACAATTGGTTTAAGCGCATGCAAAAGTGTATAAATCATGCTGGAGAATACTTTGAAAAACAATAAAGCCATTTTTGATGATAAATATTCGATTTTTCATTATTAGGCCAGAAATATATCTGTGACACGCAAAATAGAAAGGGACCTTAGGTTAAAAACCAGTTTTGTTCAGGAGAGCCATTTTAAAGATTAGGTCCCTTTCTATTTGAGCTTAGAATCGTCGACTTCACTTTCATAAAACATTTATATATCTCTGGGAGGGAACCCTTTTGGGGCGTGGGATCGGTCTCATTCGATGCTCAGATGTTGCCCACATCAAAAAAAGAAGAATATGAAAATTGATTTTTTTACCCTTAGGTGCCTTTCTCTATGCGCTGTCACATATGTACATAACAAAAACAATGGGCGCGTTCTATTGGCAACTCGCTAAGAAGGTCGCTAAAGCGATAACTTCACAACATTGTACAAGAATATAAAATTAAGATTTTGTTTACAGAAAACTAAATACGTTGGTTTTAAATTATTAATATTTTTGGGGAGAGCCGTTATTCAAGAAAAAACCTTTTTTTACAAATTACAAATTCCCAATTAAACGGGTTATGATGCATAAAGCCAATCATCGCCTTGCCTTAGCGACAACTAACTCGGCCTAATATGTCTTATGGTTGCAGGGTGTGTCATGTTTGACTTGTTGTAAAAATAATTGAGGAAAGTCTGACATGGTTCTTATGCGACTTTAGATAAATAAGCAACCTATTGAAATTATAATTTTTTTTAATTTTTAATGGTAAATGTGGACAACTATCTTTTAAAGTAAAAAAAGAAAACAAAAATAAAATTTAAAGTTTTTTATTTATTTTGTCACGCACTGTATGATGGCAACGCGTGAAAATTAGTGAAATATATTATTTTTCTGAAAAGTCTGTTAATACAACTCAAAGAAATTGTCGTCGTCAATTCAGGGTCTGAACCGCCGCCTTAAGGAACAGGGATTAGAGTCAGAATTCTAGGGTATTTCATCAGCGTCAATTACAACAGTGCGGTGTTATGTTTATATTGATAAAGTTATCGGTGCGTTTATTTCGGGAAAAATAGGAGGGTCAACCAGAAACCATTAACGGGGCTCTGTATAGGACTATGATTGTAAATTGTTTGCGTGCGCAAGTTGAGAAACATCCTACTAACATATGGCTTCAGCACTGCGCATACAGCAAGAGCCACAATGGAACTTCTTCGTAACCCTTTTTGGTGAACCCTTCAGTCTTATTTGGGCCACCCTGTACAAAGTGACCTTATCTGTTATCGTTTAGTCTTTCAATTGAATCGAATCATATGTTTACACCGATTTTACTTGTGTTATATATTCAGTTCATTTAATATCAGAAATATTTGCAATATGTTTTTCGTTTAGTATTTCCATCGCTCTGTATAGGACTATGATTGAAAATGGTTTCCGAGCGCAGGTATGGAGCTACACTAGAGTTACTGCACATACTGCAAGAGCCACAATAAAACTTTGTTGTAAACTTTTTCGTCAGCTTTTCAGGCTTATTTGGGCTACCCTGCACAAAGTGACCGTAATCCGTTTTCGTTTAGTATTTCCAACGAATCGAATAGTAACACCGATTTTACTTGTGTTATATATTCAGTTCATATAATATCTGAAATAATTGCGATATGTTTTTCGAAATTTCCGTTAATATTTATGGCATTTTGCACAATTTCCGTTTCCGTCTTACAAAAGTTCTTCTATCATGACCTTTTAAAATTTTTTTTGGAATCATCGGGAAAAGGTAACATTACTTAGTAGGGACATAAATACTGTTGCAACATTGAACACACCCATTTCAATAGTAGAACTGAACATACCCCGTTAATGTCATATGGGTTTTGAAAGCTAACCTCAATAGCGTTAGTCTGTAACGGGGTTTTAAAATTGTTTTAACTTTCATCGTGGAGTGGTCAGATAATGAGAACCGTACCGCTGTAATGCGCTTTTCAAGTGTGAAATGAAAAAAACGATATTTTCAAAACGCTCCGGCCACTAGGCATTAGCCGCATGTTCGTCTATCGATGCATAAAACTGTTTGAGGATACAGGAGATGTAAAAGACCGCCACCGGTCGGGCCGCTTACGCTCTGTTCGAACACCGCATGTCATCAGAGCCGTTAAATCAAGAATTAACAGAAATCCACTCCGAAGACAGAAAATCATGGCCCGTCAGATGAATATGAAGCAAAAGTCCATGAGTCGAATCATTAAAAAAGACTTGGGACTTGGAGCTTTCAAACGACGTACCGGACATTTATTGACTGCAGCTTTAAAAAAAAAATAGGATTGAAAAATGCAAACGTCTTTTGGTGAAGCACGCAGATAACTTGCACAGAAATATGTTGTTCACCGATGAAAACATTTTTACCGTTCAGTAAAAATTTTACAAGCAAAATGATGCGCGGTCATCTAAGGAAGCCTCTGAACTGATCCCAAGGGTGGAAAAGGATCATCACCCAGCTTCAGTCATGGTTTGGTGGGGTGTCTCTTACGATGGGGTCACTGACCTGCATTTCTGCCAACAAGAAGTCATAACATAGGCCAAAGTTTACCAAGAAACCGTTTTGGAAGCTGTTGTGAAGCCTCTTAACAATTCCCTGTTCCAAAACCAGCCATGTTCTTTCCAGCAGTATTCTGCGCCGGCCCATAAGGCTAAAACGTCCCAGGGCTGGCTTCGAAAAAATTTGCCAGCGTTCATTTCCTCTTAAGAATGGCCCTCAGGCAGTCCAGATTTAAATCCATTGGATTACAAATTGTGGACGGTTTTAGAGGACAGGCTTTGTCACAAAAGATACCCCAACATTGGATTAACTTAAGACTGCTTTGGTTCGAGCTGTGGCCAATTTTCCAAAGGACGAGGTTCGTGCAGCTATTGACGATTGGCCAGTGCGACTTAAGGCGCGTGTAAAGGCAAAAGGCGGACATTTCGAATAAGTAGATTCTTTTTGGATACAATATAAGTATACATCGATAAATATATGTGACAGCGCATAGAGAAAGGGAACTAAGGGTAAAAAAATCAATTTTCATTTTTTTTTCTTTTTTTGATGTGGACAACATCTGAGCATCGAATGAGGCCGATCCCATGCCCCAAAAGTGTTCCCTTCCAGAGATATGCGCGTTTTATGAAAGTGAAGTCGACGATTCTAAGCGCAAATAGAAAGGGACCTTATCTTTAAAATGGCTCACCTGAACAAAACTTTTCATCAACTGTTCACTTTTTTTTTTGATGTGGAAAACATCTGAGCTTCAAATGAGACCGATCCCATGCCTCAAAAGTGTTCCCTCCCAGAGATATGCGCGTTTTATGATAGTGAAGTCGACGATTCTAAGCGCAAATAGAAAGGGACCTTATCTTTAAAATGGCTCACCTGAACAAAACTTTTCATCAACTTTTCACTTTTTTTTTGATGTGGACAACATCTGAGCTTCAAATGAGACCGATCACATGCCCCAAAAGTGTTCCCTCCCAGAGATATGCGCGTTTTAGGAAAGTCTAGTCGACGATTCTAAGCGCAAATAGAAAGGGACCTAATCTTTAAAATGGCTCTCCTGAACAAAACTGGTTTTTTACCTTAGGTCCCTCCCTTTCTATTTTGCGCGTCACACATTAAAAAATATTTGGTCAAAAACATTCAGTACTTTTTATTTTACAGCATAAAACGTGTGTAACAGTATTTATGTCCCTACTAAGCATATAGTAACGCCGATTTTACTTGTTAAATATTCAGTTCATATAATATCTGAAATTGCAATATGTTTTTCGAAATTTCCGTTAATATTTTATGGCATTTTGCACAATTTCATGATTTGTAATAATGATAATAAAACGTATTTCTTTTTGTTTTCTTTTATGGTTCTATCATTTTATGATTTTTAGATTGAAAATCCTAGACGAACTTTGAAACAAAGAAACACAAAGGCACAAACGAAGAAAAAAGAAAACCAACACCAACCAACCAAAGGCAAAGTCACGATACATTAACAAAAACTACGTCACACTATCAAATTAACGAGGAGAGTGAACAAAAAAGAAAATAAGCTAATAAAATAAAACCCAAGTGTCAATAGAAAAAAACAACAAAAAAAACAATATTCATAATTAAAAAATAATAATAAAAAAATATAAGGAAAATCTTATCAACAACGCATGCAATCATCCAACCACTTCGCGGCAATTATTTTAAATGTGTGTGCAGCGAGTGCGTTTTTTTGCGCGCCCACTGTATGAAGGCGAGAAATAAAAATATGCAAAAACAAAATCTAGTATAAAGCACAATTAAAATCCAGAAAAGAAAATAAAAACAATAACGATGGCAAAATAGCAAATATAATTAAAATAATAATAATAATAACAATAAAAGAGTGCAACAGCTGGTCAACGCAAAGAAAATATACGCACGCATAGACCACAACGACGGCGACAGGCGATCGAAATACGCGCGAGCTCAAAAATAAAGTTGTCCCCGCCAAATTGTTATCGTACATACTAGTTAACTAACTGAGCGATTGCCCTGCGCAAATAATTCACGTAAAAATAATCATATCAGCGAAGTCAACCTAATAATGCCCGCGTGCCCCGAAATGAAATCGACAACGACTACACTCGTAAGTGGCTGCTTTTGATGGACGAACTTTGTGTTTGAAAAGCAACAGCAAAAAAAAATCAAACACTCATTGAACAGCCAGCAGCAGCAACAGCTGGTGGGGTATTAGCACCAGTACCAGCACAGCACAATACTCAGCAACAGTCCAAGTAAAGTGGGTCAACAGTTTGGACGCGCTCGATCGGACAAGAAACTCACAGCAGTAACTGAAACTCGCATGAATTCAATGAACATTTTAAACACACCAAAAAGCAAAATTAAAAAATTAAAAAAGTTTTGAAAGACGTCAATAGACTATAACCGGCAACAAGTGTTTTATCGTTATACTATTTTTTACTTCAAGTTTTTGATATCGACTACCCAAGCAAGCGACAACAACAATTTACGCTAGGCTGACTAGAGTGTTGCAAAAACGACTAAAGTAAAGTTTACCAAAAATTGAACAAAATAAAAACAAAAACATATAGAGTCGCGCATAAAAGTTACTACATCCATCCCACTGCTCATAAGTTGGCGGCGGCGACGGCGGCTGTTAGCAAATATTGAATTAAATTATTACGAAAATTAGCGACTCGCTGGTGCTTGCTGCTTTTGTTGTTGTTGTAACATAGCTCGCGGCGTAAACGCCAAAAAATGTTCGCCACCGCAAATCGCTTGAAATGTAAAAATATCTGGATTTATATCTTGTCGACGATTGTGCTGTTACACGATGTTGGCGAAATTCCCGTAGCGGAAGCTCTCAAAGTGACGGTAAGTAGTGAAAAGAATGAAAATTTAAATTAAAATACCCATAAAAAAACGTATTCACCCGTTAGCGATGATAACAGCTAGAAGAGCTAGACTGCTAGGCAGAACGACTGCGGAAATGCAAATAAAGGTGAATAAGAAAAATGAAAATACTTTGCATTCAAATGGGTGGTTTAGCTAGGTTGTTGAGAGGGCTTTCGCTTTGAAAAGTAACCTAGGGTTGTTTAGGGTAAATAATGGGTTAATAATTTCGTTTAATCCAAAAAAAAATAAAATGTCTTTGAACAATACCTTTACCACGATATAATTTAGTGGAATGTCAAAATGTGTGGGATTACACGCTTTTTGTGATTCTGCGGTGGTTTAGCCTGGGGTGATAAGTGGGTCCTTGCTTTCAAAAGTAACCTAAGGGTAGGTAAAAGATGCCACTAACAGCAAAAAATTACTTAGTCTCTTTAGGTTAATAATTTTGTTTAATCCAAAAAAAATTTAACTGACAAATACTAAACACCTTATACAATATCACAAATCACGATATAATTTAGTGAAATGTCAAAAAGTATGGGTTTAAAAGCTTTTTGTGATTGAAACATTATGAATGACTGATTTACTTTCTCTCCCCTATTTGGCAAACAAAACCCATCGAAAGAATTTGTGGAGTAATTCACACTCTTAACAAAAATTGTAAAAAAAATTTTGGTATGATTATTGTAACTAATCACGATTTAGCGAATAGCTGTTAATCTGCCTGTTAATCTGTTTACGGTGTTGCCATATGGCAATTGTTTCAGATAATATAGGGTGATCTTGAGGTTAAATATAAAAATTCAAATCAAGTGTGGAATCTTTATTGTTCATACGAAAGAACATTTTATGGCATTTATTTTTTAAATATAATTTCCTTCAAATGTTGGCCGCAACTACTCCTCAGGGTTTCCATTCTGAGGGTCCAATTTTGAATGACTCGTTCGAGCATTTCGACCGATATGGCTTTAATGACACGCGTACTGTTGGCTTCCAAAACCTGAATCGTAGCTGGTTTGTCAGCATAGACTTTGGACTTTACGTAACCCCAAAGAAAAATGTCTGAAGGTGTGATATCACTCGATCTAGGCGGCCAACTCACCAGTCCAAAACGTGAAACTAGCTGCTTTTCGAAATGACCTCTCAATAGATCCATTGTCTGAGCAGCTTTATGTCAAGTGACACCGTCCTGTTGAAACCTGAAGTGTCGTCAATATTACGGGCTTCAATTTCAGGTAGCATAAAGATCGATATCATGGCGCGACAGCGAGCACCCATCACGGTTACGTTCCGGCCATGATCATTTTTGAAAAATATGCACCAATGATTCCACCAGCTTATAAATCGCAAGAAACCATGGTTTTCTCTGGGTATAATGGCACCTCTTGAACCTCTTCTTGTTGCTCTTCAGCCCAAATGCGGCAATTTTGTTTATTGACTTTGTCGTTGAGCCAGAAATGGGCCTCATCACTGAACAAAATGTTGGTCGAAAACAGCAATTCTTCCCGTTTCTCACCGAACGCTCATTTCCATAATACAGTTGCCAACATTTGACGGTAATTATTTTCAAAAAAATAAACGTCATAAAATGTCCTTTCAAATTACAAATAAAGATTCCATACTTGATTTGAATTTTTATATTTTTATTTGATGGATCACCCATTACTAGTAGCAAAAAGTAACCCTATTAAAGGTGTCACGACAAAATATTTTTAATTTTATTAACATTCCAAAAAAATGTTCATGTTAACATTTATTCATTATTATGACTTGAACAGTTTTTATTCTGGCTCGAGAACTTTTTGTTGTTTCTTTTTCAGAATTAACTAAATAATTGTTGAAATGTATTGGCTACGGTTGTCAGGCAGACTATACAGCCGTTTCTAAACCCGCCAAGGTTTTTCTACAGCAGTCTTTGGCAACGATTACTTCGGCCACAAATCAAATGACTTATACGGGAGACTCATAGAATTACCCTTTGCGTATAGTCTTCGTTTTATGAAAGTGAAGTCGACGATTCTAAGCGCAAATAGAAAGGGACCTAATCTTTAAAATGGCTCTCCTGAACAAAACTTTTCATCAACTTTTCACTTTTTTTTTTGAAGTGGACAACACCTAGGCATCGAATGAGACCGATCCCATGCCCCAACAGTGTTCCCTCCCAGAGATATGCGCGTTTTATGAAAGTGAAGTCGGCGATTCTAAGCGCAAATAGAAAGGGACCTAATCTTTAAAATGGCTCTCCTGAACAAAACTTTTCAAATGGTTAATGATGAATAAAGCCAATTAGTTCTTGTATACAAAGAAATTTGAAAATGTTCTTGTAAAGTACAAATAGAACACGCCTAATATTTTTTTTCATGAATGAACTTTGTCCAAATTTATGAAAAAAAAATGCTTTAAGAAAACAAAGCTTCATTCTCGAAGTATCGTCATATCGCCTATCTGGGGTATGATAGGTGATATGACGATACTTCGAGAATGAAGCACTTAAACAATGTTTTTTTTATTACAGGGTGGTCCAAATGAGACCTAGTGATGTTAAACACGTATAACTCTTGTAATAACGTTTTTTTTTTAAAGATTTCTTTTAATAATTTAAATACATTTTATGGAAATTTAACGAGACTATGTGTGAAATATGACATCAGACAAATGACCACCATTTTGCTCGACACAGACATTGGCTCTTTTTAGCGCATTTTGCATTACACGGCGTAAAGTTTCTGGTTGCAGGTGCTGTATTTCGTCTCGAATATTCTGCTTGAGCTGTCCAAGTGTCTGTGGTTTGTTAACATACACTTTGTCTTTTAAATATGCCCATAAAATAAAATCGGACGCAGTTAAATCTGGTGAACGAGGAGGCCAAGGGAAATCTGAATTTTTTTTAAATTATGCGTTCAGCAAAAATTTCACGCAGCATGTGCATAGTTTGCCTAGCAGTATGTGCAGTGGCTCCAACTTGTTGCAACCACAAATTAGGATGTTGCTCCACTATTGGCCGCAAAAAGTTGTCGTTCATTTTTCTGTAAGAAGCCCCGGAGACCGTTTCTGGCGTTTCATCCTCATTCTCAAAGAAATATGGGCCGATGACTTTTTGTGGCCATAACACCGCACCAAACAGTGCATCTGATTGGGTGTAACTAATGCAGATGTAGTGCCAACTGCAACTCAGTTCCTCAAAACGGCGAACTAAACTTGTAATCGTTGAAGATGTGGGCGCTGATCTTACGTTAAAAAAACGGCGATAATTTCGCTGCGTCAGAACAATTAATCGTTGAGAAGAATAATACAAATCGATAATTTTAATGCGTTGTTGTGTACTGTACGTATTCATTTTAAATTTCCAAGAGTTCAGTTATAATTTGCAAAAAGAAAAAATAAATTATGTTAAAAAATAAAAAAGTTATTTGTGTTTCACATCAGCTGGTCTTATTTGGGCCACCCTGTATTTAAAAAAAGTTTAATTTGATTACCACCTAACCATTGTTTGTAACCGTTTATCTCATCTCATAAATCTTATAAACGTATGAGTCTTAACCTCAATTTTCTTTTTCCAAATTGATCATAGAACAATCTAGACTCCAGTTTGTGGCGACTGTGACATATTTATTTTACGACCCACCCTAATAACCTTTGATATGATATATCAGCTTGCCAAATTATAGTAACTGCCAAATTATTTTAATCAACCAAACAAATCCTTATCTTGTACAAGATAAGATGATAACGTCACTGTCACCTAAAGTGTCATACATTGTTTGTGTTTGTTTTTAATTTCAATCCTAACGAGGAAGACAATAATGAAATAAAATACACAAAAACATTTTCAAAAAAAACGCAAAATCTTGAGCTCAATTATTAAAACCAGGTCGGGTTTGAAAAACAAAGAAAGGAAATCATTAAAAAAAATAGTTACTCGTATGTGGAAAGAGGGTAAAACAGAAGTCGAGCTCAGAAGTTGTTGTTGTAGCGGCACATAGTACCGGGGTGACAGCCCTTGGCCGAAGAACTCCACCTTTGGGTCGATGCGGTGCTTAGAACCGGCTGTCGTGGGATCGTTGCTCAGAAGTTGTTGACCCCGCCGCTCTGGCTAGTTGTTTACTTTGTATTGCACTTGAAATTGAGAAAATTCTTCCACTTCCATGCCCATGTACGTATTTGTTATTTGACTTATTTTCGAAAACAAACCATGGAAAATTTAAGAAATGTGTCATCATCAATATCAAAATATTGTTCTTACTACGACGCCATATGCAAAGTTCATATTAATTTGATAATAGATTCTCCCTCAAATAAAATCATTGACACTTTTCTCATGACTTGTTATTGACAATTGTAGATATTTACATGCGCCTTTAATATTTGTTCAGAAACAAATGTAAAACCTAGCATTTGTTTTTAATACTCGTACCTACGATGACAGTAATGGTAGAAGGAGGACATTTCGAATATTTTTTGAACTGCTGCCAAGGAGACCTCATTGATGTCGGCAAGGTTGAGATTGGTTTAGTAAAGATAATCTAAATTTTGTAAAGTATACATAATCTTGGTTTGGAGAGGTAAAATTAGGTTAAGCTACATATCTTAAATAAAGATTAGTAATGTAAATCGTATGCTTAATGATAGTAGTCTCAATTTGGTAAAGTTATTATGGCAGTACTTATACTATAATAAGTTCAACAATTGTTTGTAAAATTGTGACAAACCTTTGTTATTTTAAAATTTTTTACGGTTCTGTCGGGTTATTAGAGGAGTTAAAGGTTTTGCATAGGGCAAAACGATTATCGCATTCATTATGTATGTTTGTTTGGGGCAACGAGTTTAGTGAGCTTGTTAGTTTGGAATATTATTATGTGGCAATATTAAAAAAAAATTAAATAATATGGCAACATTCATTGTTTCTCCTTATATGCATTAACAAAAGTTGCATTGGCGAATTTGTCAAAAGCAGAAAATAAAAAACTATACATCTTAATAAAAAAAAATCCATTTATCTCAATAAATCAATTAATTTCTACACTTTTCCATCGTAATGTGGAAAAAATCAGTTTGAGTTTATTGAAATATTCTTGTATCACATTTCGTGCTCTAGAGCCCGATACAAATTGGACGATAAGTGCATATGTTGGTTGACTCTTTTTCCGTATAAAAAAGGAAATCATATGGCAACATTGCCTTTTTATACATTAAAAAGAATTAAACAGCAAGGGGTTTCATTGGTGAATTCGTCAGAAGCATACAAAACTTGAAATTATAATAAATAAAATTCATTAAATCAATTAATTTTTACACTTTTGCATTGTAAGTATGTGGAAAAAAATCAGTTAGACTTGATTGACATATTCCTTTAACAAACTACGTGCTCTACAGCCCCATACAAATTCGACGATAACAACACTTGTTGTTTGATTATTATTTCGTATAAAAAAGTAAATAATATGGCAACATTATTTCTCTTTGTAAACATTAACAAGAATTGAACAAAAAATGGGTTTAGTTGGCGATTTCGCCAAAAGCAGACAATAGAAAACTATACATCTAATAAATAATATCAATAAAATCAGTTGAAAAAATTAAATTATACTCTCTTGCATTGTAATAATGTGGAAAAAATAAATTTAAGTTGATTGGAATATTCCTTTGTCTCATTTTGTGCACTAGATTCTAATACAAATTCGACGATAAGAGCACGTGTTGATTGACTCTTTTTTCGTATACATAACAGAAATATTTTTATTTATATAACAAGGTGTGTCAAGTAAGACTATTTGTTGGAAAAATATTGCTAAGTTCTATAGGCAACTCACTTAGGTGGTCGATGATAACATGATAACTTCACACAGTATCGTTCAAGAATAGAGAAGAGATTTTGTTTACAGAAAACCAATTACCTAAAACTCCGTTTGTTTTAGGTAATACAAATTGTTGGACAGAAAGTTATTTAAGTATAACCTTTACGAATTAAGCGAGCTCGGTTATTACTCGCTTATAATATTTCTTTAATAGTTTTTTTTCTGCAAATTACCAATTTTCAAATAAAACAGTTTATGGTGCATTTTTAGCAGGAAAATGCATACGTTAAAAATAAATAACGCTGAAATAGAGTAAACAATATTAAGTTTTTGGGCAGAAGTATGGATAGTTAAATCGAGTAATGCCAAAAAGCTAGAAGCCTTTGAAATTCGAATATACCGACGAATATTTAAGATACCATGGACGGATCGAATTACGAATAATGAAGTCTTAAATAGAATGAATTTGGATCGACAGTTAATTAAAACTATCAAAAACGCATATCTGGGACACATAATGAGAAACGATAAATACCAATTCCTACAGGCTATACTCAAAGGACAAATTGAGGGAAGACCCACAAGAGGTAGAAAAGAAATTTCATGGTTAAGGAACATCCAAGACTGGACTGGTTATCATGACGAACGGAGCCTACTGAATATGCTGCTAAACACAGAGAACTTTTAAATCTGTAATTCAAAACAATTACGTATTTTTTGTAATGTAAGGTCAATTTATGATCGCATATATCCGAATAACTGTTGGGCAAATATATAAAAGAGGAAGATGATGCATTTAGCTAATCAGTTTATAAATGTCTCGTAAAGTTTTAAAGTTATCGCCTTAGCGACCACTTACTCGTTTAATAAGCGAGTAACAAAAGAACACGCCTTATGTCTCGTAGCACGCTTCTATAGAGATTTAAGTCCAACTCGCTTGCCAAATAATAATTAAAATAGGGTGAGCGATTGAACATTTTAAATTTGAATCGGCTTGAAATAAAACAGTACTGATTTTTTTTTTAAATTTCTGGTTTTATTGGAAAGGTTGAACTTTGTCATTTAAAAATGGAACACAATATCATTCTCAGGATTAACACAACTGGCTCGGCAGTACCTCATCTGATCAACCCAATTTTTCAGTACATTTTCGATTGTTTCGGGTCAAGTCTCTTCACTGGTATCTTCGATTTCATGTTTCAACGCTTCAATTGTCTCCGGATGCCTTGCGTAATATTTATCATTTATAGCTTCCCACAAAAAAAAAGAATCCAAAGGGCATAAATCACAGCTCTGAGGCGGTCAATTGACATTAAAATTTCAGATG
This sequence comes from Hydrotaea diabolus, assembly GCA_963513945.1. Taxonomy (NCBI): domain Eukaryota; kingdom Metazoa; phylum Arthropoda; class Insecta; order Diptera; family Muscidae; genus Hydrotaea; species Hydrotaea diabolus. Next base: position 21,950,603 of record OY740717.1, read on the forward strand.
ATTATTTGTTTTTAAATACCGGTGCGTAAAAACAGATGATTGTTGCTGTTGTAGCGACACACATAATGCCGGGGTGACAGCCCTTGGACGAATAATTGGTGCTTCGGGTCAATCCGGTGCATAGAACCGGCTGTCGTGGGATCGGATGGTTGTTGTGTGTGGCCCTGTCTTGTTGAAACCAAATGTCGTCCATGTCATTCTCTTGAATTTTTGGAAACCACAGTTCGTTAAGAATAGCGCGCTAACGCTCACCGTTGACGGCGAAGGCGGCTCCTTTTTTATTTTTAAAGAAAAATGGCTTAATGATAGCGCTAGCCCAAAATCAACACCAAACAGTGACTCGTTGTGGATAAATTGGCTTCTTAATAGTCACGTGTGGGTTGCCTGAACCCCATATGCGGCAATTTTGCTTATTGTCACCAAGATGAAACGTAGGTTTAACTGATAACACGGTTTTTTCGGTAAAATTCTTTATTTTCTGCCAAGCAATTTTCAGCCCATTGGGCGAAGCGATGAATGGTGTTCCATTGTTAAATGAAAAAGTTCTAACGTTCAAAAAACAGAAATTTGAAAAAATGATCAGAATTTTTTTTAGCTTATTCAAATTTAAAAGTCCCACCCTATATAAGTATATACTGTATAGGGTCTCCGATCAATATTTCGTGGTGTTGCAAACGGAATGGCAAACTTAATAAACCATCCACTCTTCGGTGGAGTGTATAACTAAACCATTTTTTAGCTTGTCAAATAAAACACGCCGTGTTAAATTACTATAATCAGATTAGATTTTACAAGTAGGAATAAGTTTATTCAATATAAATACTTCATGTTACAAACCCTAATTTGGTAGACCTCTCACGAGGGAGGTCTTTAAGAAGAAAATCTATACGAAACCTCTTCAGTCGCATAAAAAAAAATATTCTATTTTCAACCTGCAACAAATTGTGTATGCGAATAAACTCGGAGTCCCATAAAAGAGCAGAATTTTACAATTTTATCCGAAATATTCTTTTTATATCGAAAATGATCAATACCATTGGACTGTTCAAATAATGACTATGCAGCGATGGTTATTTAAAACCTTCCGAAAAGGCTAACAACGTTTGTTACAATATCCATCTCTTGTAAATAGACCGTAGGAGATGGTTCTAGAAAAACGCTTCTCTCATAATCCGTTAAAAACGCATGTTTAAATCTCTCATAATCCGTTAAAAACGCATGTTTAAATCCCGAAATGAACATGACATTCGACAAGGGTAAGCATCGTGGAATTCTTTAAATTAACGAAAGTTTGTATCTTCAGCAAGGTCATCTCTGTTATGAATTCTGTTTAATCGTTTTTCTTTCAAAACTTTTTGCCTGCAAATGTTTGTTTTTTATATCCACAACATATTTTTTTTGAATATAAAACGTTGACGTTTGCGAAAATATGTATGTTGGCGCGAAATTTACGGACAGACAAAGCAAAGATGCCCCCTCTTATCTGCGAAAAAAAATGCTGATTCACCAGACATGGAATCGTCACAAAATCGAAAATATTATAAAGTGAGATGATATGAGATGTGCAAATTGATGAAACTGGGTTAATTATATGAATAAAAAAATAAACGTGTGGCGTGGTTTTTGCGAATTTTAACCCAATTTCAGAAAAAGAACGAAGGACAAATTTGTTTTTCCCTGTTAGAATATTTGCGTAATCTATTAAATAATACATGTCAGCATACCAGATCGTTGACATTTATTATTTAATCAAAATGACCAGTTTAATAATAACAGGCGAGTATTTATTTTTAATCCAGTTAATAAATGAATTGTTGCTCTTGTTTATTTAAACAACAACGGAGTTGGCTTGCATGAAACCGGTCCAAAAGAAAAATGTAATTACTCACAATTACAAAACGTTCAATTAAAGTTTTCTATAGCCAGATGAATGTAATTATTAAGCAACTTAGTCTACATTTCCTTAAACGTCTGCGGATTTTTAAAAGCAAAGTTTCTTTTGAGTTTGGATTTTTTAAAAATCTTGTATAATATTTATGGCAACTGAACAAAAGTTTTAAATGACGTGTGCCTGTCCAAAATATAATATTGTCTTCAATCATCATACAACAATGACAAAATGCAGTCCATTTTTTTCAAAAAGACAAGTGCTAATACTCTATAGTGAAGTCCTAACGATTATGACCGCAATTGACTCAGAAAAATATATTGAATCTGTCCCTCAACGGCTGTCTGAATTTGTGTGCGTTTTTATAATATGCATGCAGTCTTTTTCTGCGAGTTATGATCAAAACTAAAGTCTGTTGCCACAGGTGTTCAAAAGAGACCCTGAAGGCCATGGGCTGTCACCCCGGCATTACGAGGGCGACCGCAAAAGTAACTGGCCTAACAAAAAGAGAACCGTTTTTTTGGAACTATTATTATTTATTTTTCAACATAATCTCCTTCCAACTCAATACACTTCATCAAACGTTTTTTAATTCCTTCTGAAAAATAAGATTTTTCAAGACCTTCAAAATATGCCTCAGTTTCAGCAATAAACTCGCTATTGGACGAAAATTTTTTGCCACCGAGAAATTTTTTTTAAATTTGGAAACAAGAAATAATCAGAAGGAGCTAAATCTGGACTATATGGTGGATGCGGAGCAATTTCAAATCGTAATTCGGCCAGTTTTTGTTGAGTTAAAAATGCAGTGTGTGAAGGAGCATTATCTTGATGAAAAAGAACTTTTCTTTTTCTAAATGCGGTCGTTTTATCTTGATTTCATCACTAAACCGATCCAATAATGCACAATAATATTCACTATTTATAGTTTTTCCTTTCTCAAGATAATCAATAAATATTATACCACTTGTGTCCCAAAGCACTGTGGCCAGTGCAAGTTCTCTGAGCTTTATTCGTCTATCTTTAGTCACTTCATTAAATATTTTTCTAATGTTTGCAATAGTAGTAGCAGTTTTCGGTCTTCCAGAGCGTTGATCATCTTCCGTACTTGAACGACCCATTTTAAATTGTTGAACCCAGGATTTGGCGGTCGAGTATGATGGTGTATTATCACCTTGAACAGAATCCAATTCATCTTTGATTAATTGTGGCGTATAACCTTTCATATAAAAGTGTTTAATTACCGCACGAAACTCTTTATTTTCCATTTTTCAAAAATTATAAAACTTGTTTACTTCAATCACCTGTAACAAAGAAAATATTCATTAAATATTTCGGAAATTTTGACAGATGGCTTATAAAAGATTGCTTTTAAAAAACAAAAAAAAAAGAAAATGTGCCAGGCCAGTTAGTTTTGCGGTCGCCCTCGTATGTGCCACTAGAACGTCAGGAATAAGACGACAGATGTCTGATGAACGTCACGCAACCCACATTCCGAAGATGCTCAAGGAAAACAATAGAGTTGGATACATACTGTCACTTATCAGCACCATCGCACTCTTTTGAACACGGTCAAGTAGCTCGAAGGATGATTTTGGAGCACCTGCCCATATATGGGAGTTGTATTCCAGCTTTGGCCTGGTGTCGGTTTATAGATATTGAAAAGATCAAAAGGAGTGAAGTATTTCTTCTAACGCTTTAAAAAGTCACTTCGAATACATGTCTTACCCAACGAGCGTTAAATTGGATTTTCATGCCCAGAACATCAAAAGCATATGTGACGCGCAAAATAGAAAGGGACCTAAGGGTAAAAACCAGTTTTGTTCAGGAGAGCCATTTTAAAGATTTAAATACGTGCGTCTTTGGTGTACCATCACTTTCATAAAACGCGCATATCTCTGGGAGGGAACACTTTTGGGGCATGGGATCGGTCTCATTCGATGCTCAGATAATGCCCACATCAAAAAAAAAAGTGTTAATTGATTTTTTTTACCCTTAGGTCCCTTTCTCTATGCGCTGTCACATATGATTGTTCAATATTCATACCATCGATTGATAATGACGGCCCCGATGGGTCAGTAAATCGCTTAAGAGACAACAAACAGCACTGCGTCTTGCGTTCAATAAAATCTATTCTATTTATTCGACCACAATCGGAAATGGCCTGTAAATCCCAGCCAAGTGTCTCATCAAAGATTCGCCCTTTGTGTTCAATTTCTTAAAGACTCGGCCTACGGTCGAGTGAATATGAATGACAGATATTGCTGTCATTTGCAAAAGAGAGGATTGTATTTAAGGTCTGACACAAAAGATCGTCATTGTAAATAAGAAAAAAATGAGGGAGAAAGAAGAGAACCCTGTGGTACACCTGTGGTCAGCCTATGTTCGCTAGATGAAAACACATCTACAACTCGTACAATGCAATCTCTACGAAAGGTCAAAATAAATCGAGCAAAGGTATTACCGACTAGAACAATTCTAAACCACATATTTTTATATTAATGGATTCTCACTTTGCACCAGTACTGTACGAAAATTCACAATTATCAGACATAAATGTCTATTTTTGAGCTAGGAACAGTTTCCAACCCCCTTTTTGTTATTCGAGATCATAGATTGAAATGCTTTAAAGATTGTGGCAAAATATTTCCTGATTCTGAGAATAAATGGTATCAGGAGAGCATATTTAATAAAAAAAAATCAACTTCTTTAAGAATTTTTTCAATTTGTGTAAAATCTTTACCTAGCTTTAGGCGATTTAATTATTAAATTTAAATGGATTTTGGTTAATATTAAAAGAAGCTTATTTAACGTTAACTTGTGTGAATATGGCTGAAGATATGAGCAGCAAAATTTTGATAAGAAAATAATATTTGAGGTAAACATTCTTTAAAGGATTATTTAAACTTGTGTAAAATCTATACTAAACTTCAGGCGATTTAATAAGCTTTGAATGGTTTGGTTAGTATTAAGATAATCTCAATTAACTTAGAAATGTATGAATATAGTTGAAGATATGAGCAGCAAAATCCAAACTACGAGTATAGGGAAATAATTAATATTCGAGGTACAATTTTTTTTTTTAAATATATTTTTATATTTCAAGAAGATATGGCAAGAGTGAGTTGTATTTTCGTGGGCAATTGTGTGAAGAAAACTTGAAAAGTAAGGTTTACAACAGTAGTTCTTATTCGTTTGGGGAGAGCCTGGCCTTATAGAGTTCGGTTTTACTTGCAACAATTGCAGCAAGGCTTTCTGAAGAGGATTGTCACGTACCAGAAATCATGATAAAAGTAGTGTGCAGCCACGAAAATCAATGTCACTTTGCCATTTTTGTTAAAAACTTGTCTTCTATTTAAATATAGAAGCAAGAGGTCTTGAGCCGGTTTAATCCCTGTTCAATGTGTAAAAGCAACAGACCGAAATAAAACAAACGAGCTAAACATTTCAAGATATGTTTACAATGGTAAGTGGCCTCAGCGCCCTTAAGGCATTATAGTGGCAAATTGCCGAACTATTTTTGATATACAGTCGAACCTGGATAAGCGGAACCTGCATACGTGGGAATCCTCTATAGGTGGGACAGTTTTTGGGGTCTTTGCACACTTTAAACAGATTATTCTGGCGGATTTTACGAAAACGACCTAATTTAACTTTTAAAGGTCTTAATGAGAAAATAGCTTACTCTTAAACGCCAAAAGTCTCAATTATTAGTCGGCATTTTCAATATATTGGCTTATATCCGATTGAATGACTCCGTTCTATGTATTTTTGTAGCTTCCATCATAGGATAGAGGGGCATAGATATTGGCGGTTATTGTTTGGCGATTTTTCTTTTTTGGGTAACTTTTAACAACAATTTGGCGACAGAGGCCAAAAAAACTGAAAACCCCTGTGCAATGTTGTGAGCGTTTGGTGTTTTTACATTTTATGTTTATAAAATCATTTTCTTTTGTTATTATTACTTTTTATTTAATAATTTTGTGTAACTATTCTAGTGCGAGTTAAGAGGATTGTAAGATTATTAAAATCAAATTACAATTAGTTTGAAGTAGATTGTACTAAAACTAGTGACATTCAAATGGATTTATTTCTTAATAGAAATTAAAAACCTCCTTTTTAAAAGTTGTTACATAGCTTAAGACTTGAATACTTGATGGAAGATTGTTCCAGAGACGTGTACTAACTGAACTATGGAATTTAAATTTAATGGCAACAAACAGAATTTAAGAATATATCTAACACAAACTGCCTTTTTTAAAAAAAGTAGCATTGATAAGTGGGAAACTCTGTTAGTGGGAAGCCCCTTAATAAACAGGGAATATACATTCTGTCCCTTGCGATCCCACTTATTATCCAGGTTCTACTGTATATTCTTCTACTAGATTAGAGGTCTTATTCTATGATGTGGAACACTTGTATTTTGTGGTGTTCCAGTAGGTGAAAATAATTCACACAACATGGCTTTCTCAAGTTTAAATAATTAAATATCTTTTTTTCTTTATAAAAGTTTTGAAAATCATATTTTATAGTCAATAACTGACTTTTAAATCACAGAATAACAATTTTTTGAGAAACTGGCTTTACAACCGTGTCGTTTTTGACTATATGAAGGTCTACTTAGCCGATAATTCTGGCTAACATATCATATATGATGATCAAAATACATCTGAATGACGAGTTATTAACAGCATATGATCTTGATCTTCATAAAAACATTCATAGGTGTAAATATATGAATTGTAAAGAAAGATTGAAGAATTAAATTTGTGTTACATTAAATTTTAAATTCTTTACTAACGAGTTCCATGCTTCGACATGACGGCGTAATGTAATGAAAGCTCATAAAGTAGAGTTGAAACTATCACCGCAACAAAGACTTTATCCATATATGTATATGTATGCTACTGTTCGCCAGTTTCTCGCCTCGGAATAAATTTTATTAAATATAATTCAATGATTGCACTTACCGCTCTAAAACTGGATCACAGCTGACCAGGTTTTTACATATACACTATCTCGTAGAATTGGTTCTCCAGATTTGAATTAGCTAAGATTCTGTTTTACACTGGATTTAATTAAAAAATTGTAATGACAATAATAAATAGTACAAATCATTAAATACCTTGCAAAAATTGTCCACTTCGTTTATATGCCAGTAACGTCATGATACAATCCACCACAAGGTACGATTGTTTGACTGGTTCCACATCAATGCTATGATTTTTTTCTGAAGATCCACAAGACCTTTGTATGACCTTTACTTAAAGAGGACGACAACATAAACAGGAAGTTCCGCATACTCATATAAAATATTAGCTGTTCTTATTCCAAATTGATATTATTGAGTTCATTTGTGACGACTGGCCTTCAAAATTATTTGAAAACATTTCCATTCAGCGTCAATTTAATGCTATGCCATAATCAAGAACCGTGCTATCAGAAAAAATTTGCAATTGGGATGAAAGCGAAAATGAAAACACATTTGAAATTCAGCATTCTGCAGCCGTTAAAAATACTTGATCACGATCCTTCGGTATGATTCGTGAACATGTTGGGTGATGCTGACTTTGGTTGATTCGGAGATACCTAAAAGTAAATTAAAAAAAAAATATATAGTTACTAGGGTTTCTGTTGGTATATGAATGAACTACTTACCAGCGATCAAAGTTCTCTATCACATAACAATCCTTGTTGTCGTCACCATTTACATTTTTTACTAAATCTTAGAAAGGGGAGCGAGCAATCGATGGGCTTACATTCTGTTGAGTATGAGGCATCAGTTTCCATTGTAGTAACTGATGTGGTTAATTAACTGATCTGGACCTCATTTTAAAAACTTATCGGGACCTTGTTTTAGTAACTGACTTGGACCTCATTTTAAGAACTATTTGGAACCTTGTTTAAGTCACTCGGCGGATCTTATTTTGGTAACTGATGTGAACCTTGTTTTAGCAACTGAAATGGATCTTGTCTTAGCAACTTAATTGGACCTACAAAGCAATGTTAACTTTTTTTTATAAATAAAGCCCAGTTCTTACTCTTACATGATATTCTGTTGGACGGCAAAAACGTTCCAGGAATTTTAAAATCGTTTCCAATTAAGGGGAAAACTCCACAGGCAAACAATTTGCCTTATTCTCTTTACACGTACGCCACTAAATATGTAAGTGCAGGGTGCTGCGTCGCACCAATCAACAAAATGTGTGTTCAAGTTCAAAGTTGAAGCCGGCCAACGTCTGATGAGTGTGAGAACATTAACAACTGCCGCAGATGACATCAACATAAAAACAACGTGGCGGTATATTCTAGACGAACGTGCTCGCGACTCATTAGTCATTCTAGATCATCATTCCATTCCATCAATAGCAGGAAATTTATTTGTCATAATAAATGCATAAACAATTCAAATGTACTTGCAGGTATTACTTTTGTTCGGTGTGTGAAAAAATATCTGTCTAAAGCATATCGCTCGCATCATTGGCGATAAGATTGCTATAACGCTAAAATCATCATTTTTCATCAGAGTGCTGCCCTGGTGTAATGGATAGTAAGCGTCAAAACCCACATAGTAATGGCTGACATTTTGCCCAGGTAGTTCTTCGACTCTTTCTCTACTTAAGAAGAAAGAGTTAAATAAATCTCCAAACCATGAAGAAGTTTTTCTGGAGAAATGCATTATCCTTGCGGAGATAGCTTGTGGATCCATTGATTTGGAAAAAATCCCTGTTTGTTTTATAATGGGATGTTGAGATAATTACGTACGATCTGAAAATATTAAAAAAAAAAACATTCTTTAAATGTTATGTTAGAATATTTGTATTTAAATGGAAATTACAAGGTGGCATAAAAGTCATTATCCTATCCGAAGATGCTCAAATTTTGGCCAATGGTGGCAAATATCAGTTCTGCTTTGACATTTACAAAATACACGACTAAACTAAAACAAGACAAGGATCGTTAGACTCCTTAAGAACGCGGAATACTAAAATTTATTTACAAAAAAATCGTGTTTGATTGTACAGTCGAAAACTTTTATACTTAGTAGGGACATAAACACACGTTTTATGCTGTAAAATAAAAAGTACTGAATGCTTTTGGACCAAATATTTTTTAATATATTTATTGATGTATATTGTATCCAAAAAGAATCTACTTATTCGAAATGTCCGCCTTTTGTCTTTACACACGCCTTAAGTCGCACTGGCCAATCGTCAATAGCTGCACGAACCTCGTCCATTGGAAAATTGGCCACAGCTCGAACCAAAGCAGTCTTAAGAGATTCAATGTTGGGGTATCTTTTGTGACAAACCTTGTCCTCTAAAACCGTCCACAATTTTTAAACCAATGGGTTCAAATCTGGACTGCCTGAGGGCCATTCTTCAGAGGAAATGAACGCTGGCAAATTGTTTCGGCCCATAAGGCTAAAACGTCCCAGGCATGGCGTTTTAGCCTTATGGGCCGGCGCAGAATCCTAATGGAATGTCCATGGCTGGAACAGGGAATTGTTAAGAGGCTTCACAGCAGCTTCCAAAACGGTTTCTTGGTAAACTTTGGCCGATGTTTTGACTCCTTGTTCGCATAAATGCAGGTCAGTGACCCCATCGTAAGAGACACCCCACCAAACCATGACTGAAGCTGGGTGATGACCCTTTTCCACCCTTGGAATCAGTTCAGATGCTTCCGTAGATGACCGCGCATACACTCTATCCTTTTTCTTGTTAAATTTTTCTTATTTTTTTTCATCGGTGAACAAAATTTTTCTGTGCAAGTTATCAGCGTGCTTCGCCAAAAGACGTTTGAATTCTTCAATCCTATTTTTTTTAAAGCTGCAGTCAAAAAATGTCCGGTACGTCGTTTGAAAGCCCCAAGTCCCAAGTCTATTTTAATGATTCGACTCATGGACTTTTGCGTGATATCTATCTCATGGGAGCAGAGTTCTGTGAATTCTTGATTTAACGGCTTTGATGACATGCTGTGTTCGAGCGTGGGCGGCCCGACCGGTGGCGGTCTTTTACATCTCCTGTCTCCTCAAACAGTTTTATGCATCGGTAGACGAACATGCGGCTAATCCCTAGCGTTTTGAAAATATCGTTTTTTTTCCATTTCACACTTGAAAAGCGCTATTACAGCGATACGGTTCTCATTATCTGACCACTCCATGATGAAAGTTGAAACAATTTTAAAATCGCGTTAGAGACTAACGCTATTGGGGTTAGCTTTCAAAACCCTTATGACATTAACGGCGTATGTTCAGTTCTACAATTGAAATGGGTGTGTTCAATGTAGTAGTATTTATGTCCCTACTAAGTATTGATATTTGAAGGGCGCTATCCAGATAAGATATAAATTTTAAGGGCCTTATATTTTTCGATTATAAAACTACATTGATTTTAAACAAGTTTCCCGCTTGTTATAATAAAAAGTTGTCAGGAAAAATATTTTTGAGTTTAAAATTAAACCAAAGTATCAACGTTATCATCCCTAGAGTCTGTTGTCCCATAACATTAAAATCATTCAATTCAATATGCATTGAGGAAGGTGCTCTCTATGTACAGCGTTCCCGAATGTTGTCTATCACCATGTAAGCAACAAAGATTAAATAACATCTAGATTTTTCTTTTGGCATTGAACATGATTACTAATTATCAACATCAAGTGTGAGGTATGGGAAATTGTTTTTATTTTGCTAATTTTGTAGAACGATAAGATAAGAAATGCGTTCCCGAATGTTGTCTATCACCATATGAGCAATAAATTTCTTAAGAGATTAAATAACATCTCGATTTTTCTTTTGGCATTAAACATGATTACTAATTATCAACATCAAGTGTGAAGTATGGGAAATTGTTTCTATTTTGCTAATTTTGTAGAACGATAAGATAAGAAATGCTGTCGTCTTACTATGAATTTCATCGTTATGCTTTAAAGTCAAAATGAATTGGGGAATGGGGCTACTTGGTGGAAGTGCGCTGATATGATAATAATGGTTTATATAGTTTTTTTGCATAACTGTTGATAACAATAATTTGTTTTACAATAACAAATTCTAATCTTATGGGTGTGTCGGAAGTTTTAATCTTACAGTTTTATAATTATCACGGGAAAGGGGGGGTTACCAGATTCTCGAAAGTTTCTAGTTTATGATTTACAACATTGCCTACTGTATTTACATTTAGGGTGAATTATAATGAAATAGCGAATGAATTAAAATACAATTTAACATGAAATAGAACAATAAATAAATAGAACAATTGTAAGAAGTTCAAATACATTCGAATTAAAAAATGAAACATTTAAAACCGAAATTAAATAATTATTAGTTGAATATTATTATTAATTTAATTGAGTAAGTAATCAACTATATAAGTAAAGAAACAAATCATCTAAAAATTATATTATGAAATATTTTTATAATGAAATAGTTCTACACAAAACACTTATTTAGTTATATAGCAAAATTAATTATAATATGATAAAAAAAAATTAAACAATTTAATAAATACAGAATCGTTTTTTTCTTCAAGCTGGAGAAAGATTTTTTATTTGCGAAATAAAATAACAAGGTCGATCGAAAAAAACGTAAAAGTAATGCAATAAATTCATTATTTTAAATTTCATATTTATGTAAAATAATTTATTACTTAAATTAAATAATATAATTATTAAATAAAATAATTACTAAACAATCTCGAGGAAGATAATTTATTCATAAAATGAAATAAAAATGTTGATCAAAACACATCGTAAAAGTTAAACCAATATAATTATACGAGAGCTGCTATATATATTTAAAGCCTAATAATGAAAATGCCAATATTTAACATCAAAAATGGTTTTATTGTTTTTCAAAGTATTCTGCAGCAAGATTTATACACTTTTGCATGCGCTCAAACCAATTGTCGAAGCACTTTTTTCACTCCGATTGAGACACCTCCAAAACATAGTTTTTGATCGCTTCAACAGCATCTTCTGGCGACGAAAATCGTTGACCACGCATTTTTTTCTTAATGTGCGGGAATAAAAAGAAGTCATTGGGTGCCAAGTCAGGGATGTGCGGCGGATGACCCATCAATTCGGCATCTTGAGTAGTCAAATAGATCATCGTTTCAGCTGATGTGTGCGAGCTCGCATTGTCATGGTGCACAATGATTCATCTTCTCTTGTTCGTTTTCCGAATTTCTCGGAAGACTTCAGGCAAACAAATTGTGGTGTACCACTCAGAATTGACCGTCCTACGTTGCTCAAGCGGAACAGTCGCCACATGACCAGTTTTGCCGAAGAAACAGGCGACCATTTGCTTCGAAGTGCTTGTTCCACGAATAACTTTTGTTGGATTTGGCTCGTCTTCGAAGACCCACACGGGGGATTGCTGTTTTGTTTCGGGCTCATACGCATAGATTCATGATTCGTTACCTGTGACGATCTTATAAACGTCTTTTGAAGCACCGCGATCGTATTTTCTCAAAATTTCTTTGCACTAATCGACACGAGCATTTTTGGGAGCGATTGTCATATTGTGTGGGATCCAACGAGAACAAACTTTTTTACGGTCAGGTGTTCATGCAATATCGAATGTATGCTGGTGGAAGAAATGCCCACTGATGCCTACATCTCACGTCACATGACGATCTTGCATTATCAGTTCACGGCATCAATGTTCTCTGGCACAACAGCCATTTTAGGACGACCTTCACGTCCTTCGTCTTTGAGCGAGCGTCGGCCACGATTGAATTCATTAAACCAGTTTTTCACAGTGTTATAGGATGATGCTTGATCGCCATACAAAGATTTAAGTTCATCGATGCACTCTTGTCGTGATTATCCACGCCGAAAGTTGTGAAAAATGATCGCAAGAAAATGTTAACGAGTTAATTCCATTTTTTTTTGCCAAATTGATTTTTTCAATTCACTGTAAACAACACAAATGATGGTCGTAAGTCAAAACGTTCTGAGTACGTTTATGCTAAAAAATGTTGTTGTTGTTGTAACAACAATATATTTATTTTGAAGTCTTGTTCGTCTATGGGGGACCTGCTTCGATATACAGGTGAAGGAAACGCGCCATTTGAACTGGATGCGTCCACAGAGACCTGGGGGTCAGCTGAGTGGGCTTGGCCGGACAATTGAAGAGGTGCAGTACATAATGTGGTCCCTGATGACAGGCGGGACAGATGTCCGGAACGTTAGCATCAATTCGTGCCCAGTAAGAATTGAGGCGGCTGCACCATCCAGATCTCAGCTGCGCCAGAACCACGCGCGTCTGCCGAGGTAGTACCTTCTCCTCAGGTGAAATCTCCAGGGGATGTTCCCCTAGCACTACATTCACACGGTGGCTGGATACTGCTGCTGCGACATCATCGGCGTGAATGTTGTTCAAACCTGCCTGATAGTTTCGATGATCTAAAGGTTCTCTCTTATACCGCTGGACCTCTTTCTCTAGATCACGAAGATCGTACCTGATCTGCCTGGGTGGAGGCATCCTGTTCATGAGATGGTGGTTAGGATGACTGCTGCGAAAACACCCTAGCAGGTATTGCTTAGACAACAGGAAATTGTGTCTGCGCACGGTAAGGACCTTCGTCTCCTCATGTAGTAGGTCCTCAGAAGACATAAGAAGACACCCTGTTGATGTTCTAAGGGCGGCATTCAGACAAGTCTGAATTTTCTTCCACGTCGTCGTACTCACGTTCGCCGACCATGCAGGTGCTGCGTAGTTTGCTACAAACCGACCTATCGCTTTGTAAGAGGTCGACAAGGTTTCTTTGTCGGCTCCCCAAGTACTGCCGGCAAGTGACTTGAGGACCTTGTTCCTTATTTTGAGTTTATCGCAGATAGCTGTGCAGAGGATCTAAAAAGGCTGTCCAATGTGACCCCAAGGATTTTGGGGTAGTTGGTGGTCGGGATGTTGACGTCATCGACTTTCACATTGAGTGACAACCGCACCTCTGCGGTCCAAGCAGTAAACAGTGTGGCTGATGATTTGGAGGCGGATATTTTCATATTCCTCGCAGTGAAGAAACGTGCTAAGTCAGTGAGGTAACAGTTGATTTTCTCGCAAATGTCATCCACTTTAGGTCCTGAAAAAAGGTCCTGCTAAAAAATGTCAAACTTTTCAATGGAAATGTCAGATGGCGCCGGGCATATATAGCAACCCTCGTATATACAATGCGATTTCTTAAATAACTTTTATTCTGCAAATTACAAAATTTCAAATCAAACAGTTTATGTTGCATGAGACCAATCACGTCTTGTATACAAAGAAATTTCAAAATTGTTTGGTAAAGTTTTGAAATCATCGCCTTTTTCCTCCAGGGAATGTTAAGGAAAACAACTAATTGCGTTACCCAAATCTCTAGTCAATATCTGCAATTTTAGCAAACTCTTATAGTTTATAGCATTTTCGAAAGATTAGCCTAATCTAAAAATTTCTCACTATCGAATATCGCAATATCAGTGTTTACTGCTGCAGTTTTACTCCATATCAAAAAAAAATATGCATCAATAATAGCTACCAGCTATCTAACACTATTAAATCATTTAACAAGTGTTTCGCCGATATTGCCAAACTAATAAACATAAATTATAATGTTGTTGAAAGCAAGAAAACAAAACCAAGAAGTTTTTCAAAAATACTCATTTCACAGTCATAAAATTGATATTGATCGTAGTCATTATCGGGGCTACTAATGCACTTGAAACAAACTTAAACTAACTTGGAACTTTGATATCTGGAGGACTAGTACGTCGTAGCCCCCATGCGTTTTTTCCTTTTATCTTTAATGTTCAATGAAAGTAAGATTAAAAGTGAAAAGACCCCTCAACAAAGCAAACCGTACGACAAACATAGGACACGACATACGATCTTGTAGCGAAAAGAAAGAACGAAATAAAAGCATGCAAACATACAATAAAAATCCAAAGTATTACGCAAATGCTATGGCAAAAAAAAAACTAATCACAAAGCAAAAAAAACCGGAATTTCAACAAAAACGATCTACGCAGAAATGCTTAGCAAAAGAATCGAAAAGATAAGACGGAAACGACGGAAGCCAAAGCACATAAACCAACCCCATGCAAACTTAACAGACTGCAGCAGACGGAAAGATGAGACAATAAGGCCTTCTAAAAGGCCTTAATATGTCGTCTTTTAGCATGATGTCATTGCAGAGCATGGACTTTCATTCTACTTTTTCAAATGGCATAGGCCAGAGTTAGAAAAACCCCTTCCAATATTAAACTTTGATAAGGCATTCGAAAAAGAAAGGCCATAAAAGAAGTAGTTGACCTCTTTTTAAAGGGTATTCCTAAAAACGCTTTACATCATTAGAGATCAAACGGGGGACATTTAATTTAAATTTAAGGCATTCGAAAAAGAGAGAGGCTCCAAAAGAAGTAATAGCGTCATTTTAAATGGAAATTTCTAAAAAAAAAAATTTATATCCTGAAAGGATAAAAGGGGAAATTTTTATTGAAACATAAGACTATCGTAAAAGAGAGGCCCAAATACTTATAAGTAATGTCTATATTTCAAATGGGAGTTCCTTAAAAACGATTTCCATTACTATGAGGGTTGCTATATATATTTCTGGCCTAGGCAACACTAAGTATTTCCTGGCGCCATCTGACATTTTCATAGGAAAGTTTGAGATTTTTAAGCATAAACGTACTCAGAACGTTTTTACGTACGACGATCATTTGTGTTGTTTACAGTGACTTGAAAAAATCAATTTGGCAAAAAAATGGAAATAACTCGTGAACATTTTCGTGCGATCATTTCTCAAAACTTTAGACTTGGATTATCACGACAAGAATGCATCGATGAACTTAAATCTTTATATGGCGATAAAGCACCATCCTATAGAACTGTGAATAACTGGTTTAATGAATTCAATCGTGGCCGACTCTCGCTCAAAGACGAAAGTCGTCCAAAAACGGCCGTTGTGCCAGAGAACATTGCGTGGACTGATAATGCAAGATCGTCATGTGACATAGTGCTGCGACATCGACCTTAAAACATCGATGTTTTACATCATCGATATTTTAAATCAAAGGCATCGATGTCGATAAAACATCGGTAAAAAAACATCGATGTTCGAAAACATCGATGTTTGTAAAAATAGATTTTTTTTGTAGCTTCTCTCCTGAGATAGAGCTTCTTCTGCTTGAAGCTATATTTCCAGCAGCTGAGAGCACTCTCTCAGAGGGGACAGAAGTGACCATAATTGATAAATATTTTATAGCCGTCTTCATCAACGCTGAAATTTTAGGCACATATAACTGTTGCCATGCCTCCAGGGTATTTTCATGTAGTCTAGACACAGGACTTTTCACATATGCAGACAATTCTGTCGTCCTTTAAACAGTATCCATTTGATCAATAACCCTGGATCTCTTTTTGGCCTTCCAATTCTCTTGCATTAGTTTGTGATGCTCATCCTAAAAGTTGAAGAGTAAAATAATGTACACATTTTTATTATCCTTTTTTATATATTGTAAAGTTTTTACCTGAAGGAGCTGCTGGGCATTGTATAAGATGAATGCCCATCAGATTCTGAAGAAGATTCTTCATTTTCTTTCAGTATTACTCAGTATTTTTGTCTCTTTTATTCCTAAATTAGAGCAAATGTTTTTGGAAAACATCGATGTTTGTAAAACATCGATGTCGATGTCGCAGTCCTAATGTGACATACTGTGAGATAGAGGCATCCTTAGGCATTTCTTCGATAGTGCATGAAGACCTGGCCGTAAACAAGGTTTGTTCTCGTTCAGTCCCGCACAATTTGACAATCGCTCAAAAGAAACTCTTTTCAATTGGTGCAACAAAAAATTCGAAAAAGTACGATCGCGGTGCTTCCAAAGACGTTAATAAGATCGTCACAGGTGACGAATCATGGATATATGCGTATGAGCCCGAAAAACAAAACAGCAATCGAAAGTGTGGGTCTTCGAAGACGAGCCAAATCTAACGAAAGTTGTTCGTGGAAGAAGCACATCGAAGCAAATGGTCGCCTGTTTATTCAGCAAAACTGGTCATGTGGCGACTGTTCCCCAAGCGGACGGTCAATTCTGAGTGGTACACCACTATTTGTTTGCCTGAAGTCTTCGGAAAAATTCGAAACAAGAACAAGAGACGACGAGTTACTGTGCACCATGATGCGAGCACTCACACATCGGCTCAAACCAGCGCCTTTTTGACCGGCCAAAACGTCGTACAGCCCTGACTTTGCACCCAATGACTTCTTCTTATTCCCTAGCATCAAAAAAAATGCGTGGTCAACGATTTTCGTCGCCAGAAGATGTTGTTGAGGCGTTCAAAAACCATGTTTTGGAGGTGTCTCAATCGGAGTGGAAAAAGTGTTTCGACAATTGGTTTGAGCTCATGCAAAAGTGTATGAATCATGCTGGATAATACTTTGAAAAGCAATAAAACCATTATTGATGATAAATATTCGCATTTTCATTATTAAGCCAGAAATATATATAGTAGCCATCGTATTAAGGAAACTTTCTTTTTCGTTGGCCGATTTCGACCATTTACAATCCCAAACAGCTTATGACCATAACCCATCAACGGGAAATATGTCAGGATCCTAGGCTGATTCTTTTGTCCGCTGTCATGCTTTAAGGTCCAATTAGTCTTGACGGTGGACGGTTGATTCTGTAGAAGTCTACCGTCGTCAATCGTCAAACTGTAGTCATCTCCCTCTAACACATGCAAAATGCAACCCCAACTGAAATAGCGGATTGCCTACCGTCTACCGTCAAGACTAATTGGACCTTTAAGGTCCATTTAGTCTTGACGGTGGACGGTTGACGGTAGGCAATCCGCTATTTCAGTTGAGGGTTGCATTTTGCATGTGTTAGAGGGAGATTACAGTTTGACGGTTGACAACGGAGACTTCTGCAGGTTGCAGAATCAACCGTCCACCGTCAACCGTCAAGACTAATTGGGCCTTTAAACAGACACACGGACGGACATGACTATATCGTCTTAGAGTTTTAAGAGAATAAATAATATATGTGACATAAAGGGACCTTAAGGTAAAAAAATCAATGTTCACTTTTTTTGATGTGGACAACATCTGAGCATCGAATGAGACCGATCCCATGCCCCAAAATTGTTCCCTCCCAGAGATATGCGCGTTTTATGAAAGTGATGGTACACCAAAGACGCACGTATTTAAATCTTTTAAATGGCTCTCCTGAACAAAACTGGTTTTTACCCTTAGGTTCATTTCTATTTTGCGCTTCACATATACTTTTTATAGGGTCTCCGAATAATGTTTTATGGTGTTGCAAACCGAATGACAAATTTGTTATACCATCCACTCTTTGGTAGAGGGTATAATGACCGCTCAATGGCTTCTTGCTGGCGGTTTTCGACAAAATTTGCCAGTGATTCAAAGATGAACACCTGCCGATTTCGTGTAGTATCACACGCCGGGTAAAATATAGTCGTTTGAATAGGTTGCACTTCAACCGCCTTACGGTGTAGATAAAGGATTTTTCGTCCTAAAAGCTTAGATCGTTTTTTCCTTTCGGCTCATATATAAGATAAGAACATATTCGTCCTGCAGGCTATTAAGTGCCAACTAATCCCTTTTCTGTGCAGAATTATAGGCTATATTGAAAAGCGCTTACAACCAAACGGTCCCTAACCGAACTTAAAGTGGTTATCCTCTCAAAGATATTCCTTGTCTAGACTAGGAATTAAGACAGAAAATGGGAAAACATTATTGTAGAGGGTGTAAGATCATGTAAAAAAGCTTTAGAAGGCCACGATTGTAAATTCCGCAGCTAACTTAGCACCATAACTGACTGTGTATGCATGGCCCCATGCGACCTCAATGCTAGACTGATAAAATCATACGATGATCCATCAAACAAAAAGTATGGGAGGGGAGAGACCAGTCTATCTGACAAAAAATAACGAATATAAACACTCATCATTGGATCTTTGCAAAATGTCATTTGCCAGTGCCCACACAAACTGTAGCCATCCGGACTATGGGTTGGTGTCTTCACGACGTGGAATACAATTTTTTGCGGGTGTTGTTGAGGGTGTCATGATTGTGGCGGTGATCGCTTGTTTACGTTTGAATACGTAATTTTTTCATTTCGTTTTTATAGCTGCGAAGTTTAAGATTGTGTCGTCGAATGTAGGTACGTTTATACGTTCATACATTCTGGAATTGGACTTTGCCGGGAGAGCGATTTTTTGCAAATGAATGAATGATCGGGGCCGCGAAAATGACGATATTTTAAGTTGTTTTTATTTGCTTTGTTTGGTTTCAAATACAAGTATAAGGGCAAGTAGTCCCTTGTGGGGCCATGAATGAATTGGATAGAGCGAAAGAAAGAGCGAGCGAACAATTGTCCACTGACCACACGGAAGGGGTGCCATAAACCGCGGGGAACTCGCCGTAATGATTAGTAAGCAATTTCGTATTTAAAAGCTTTTTTTGTTTCGATTGTGTTTGGATTGTGTTAGATTTTGAGAGAAAAAAAACAAATTATAAGTGTTTATTTTCTTAGCGATGGTTTATGTTAAATGTGACTAAGTATAAAAATGGTGTGGTTTAAAGGGTGATGACATTTTAAAAATTAAGTAGAGAGAAAAAGGTCAATTAAAACACAGAGTAAAAGGTTGATACATTTGCCTAGAGAACTGAAGAAAGCTATTGTATGATTATCGATTGCGACGATTATTATGAACAAATCTCTCCACACACAGAAAACAAAATCAGTTGTAAATCGGTTGGAACTACAAAAATTTCGTTGGAAATGAAAAACTTCAGTATGTTTTCAATTGTTATCATAAATATGAACAAAGTATTGTGCACACAACCAATATATCGGTCACACTAATAAAATGTGGAAAAATATTTAATTGTCACAACTCGTGATTGCGGCAACCAATAGTTTTGCATACAATTAATTGATGCAGCCAATTATTGGCGATGACACAACAAACAGAGCCTGTTCAATGTGTAAAAGCAACAGACCGAACTAAAACAAACGAGCTAAACAACAAACAATATATTACGAGGGCTGCTATATATATATTTCTGGCCTAATAATGAACATTCGAACATTTATCAGCAAAAAAGGTTTCATTGTTTATCAAAGTATTCTTCAGCATGATTTATACACTTTTGCATGCGCTCAAACCAATTGTCGAAGCACTTTTTCCACTCTGTTTGAGACACCTCCAAAACATGGTTTTTGAACGCTTCAACAGCATCTTCTGGCGACGAAAATCGTTGACCACGCAAAATGAAGTCATTGGGTGCCAAGTCAGGGCTGTTCGGCGGATGACCCATCAATTCGACGTTTTGGCAGGTCAAAAAGGCGCTGGTTTGAGCCGATGTGTAAGAGCTCGCATTGTCATAGTGCACAATGATTCGTCTTCTCTTCTTTGTTTTTCGAATTTCTTCGAAGACTTCAGGCAAACAAATTGTGGTGCACCACTCAGAATTGACGGTCCTAGGTTGCCCAAGCGGAACAGTCGCCACATGACCAGTTTTGCCGAAGAAACAGGCGACCATTTGCTTCGAAGTGCTTCATCCACGAACAACTTTCGTTGGATTTGGCTCGTCTTCGAAGACCCACACGTTCGATTGCTGTATTGTTTTGGACTCATACACATAGATCCATGATTCGTCACCTGTGACGATCTTATAAACGTCTTTTGATGCACCGCGATCGTATAGTTTAAAAATGTCTTTGCACCTATCGCCACGAGCCTTTTTTTGAGCGATTGTAAAATTGTGCGGGATCCAACGAGAACTAACATTTTTTACGGCCAGGTGTTCATGCAATATCGAATGTATGCTGGTGGAAGAAATGCCCGAAGATGTCTCTATCTCACGGTATGTCACATGACGATCATGCATTATCAGTTCACGCACGGCATCAATGTTCTCTGGCACAACAGCCGTTTTTGGACAACCTTCACGACCTTCGTCTTTGAGCGAGCGTCGGCCACGATTGAATTCATTAAACCATTTTTTACAGTGCTATAGGATGGTGCTTCATCGTCATACAAAGATTTAAGTTCATCGTGAACTTAAATCTTGTCGTGATAATCCACGTCGAAAGTTGTGAAAAATGATCGCATGAAAATGTTAATTCAATTATATTGCCAAATTGAATATTTCAAGTCACTGTAAACAGCACAAATGATGGTCGTACGTCAAAACGTTCTGAGTACGTTTATGCTAAAAAATGTCAAACTTTCCCATGGAAATGCCAGATGGCGCCTGGCAACACTAAGTGTTGCCTAGGCCAGAAATATATATAGCGATCCTCTTATAACGGATTGTTTTTTGGTAGAGCTTTTTTGTTTCAAATGGAGGCTTATTGGAAATATTCATAACTTCATGCCGATCGAAAGTCTAACCTAAAATTTAATAAATTTTAATAAAATCACAATTACTTAGATTTTTCTTGAAGACATTATTTTTATCAATCTTAGTAGAGGTCTGAGTACTTTCCTGCCAAAAGTTTAAAATGGCGAATAGTGGAGAGTTAATACTATACTTATATAATATAAAAAAAGTGATATTAACTCAAAGTCTTACAATTTTTATTTCAAAAACAATCCAATTATTACTGAAAAAATCGTTCCCAATTTTATCTATTCTTTCATTTGCAGAACGACATGATTGTCTTTATGGTTTAGTAACTTGAGGACTATAATAAAACAGTTTTTTTTACTTATAAATAACAAGTGCGATATATGGATATTTATAAGTATATCAATAAAAAAAATCTACCGATACTTTTAGCTCCATTTACGGACTTGCATTATACCAACATTCGGTGGTCTGTCTGGCTGTTAAAAGCATGATTAAGTCCAAACAAAAATAGCTAGAGGCACATAACATACTAAATTTATTAGGCTTGTTCTTTGTAGCTTAGTTACCTTGCGAGTTAGCAACATGATAATCTGGCAACATTGAACAAAATTGAAATTAACATGGCAACAATGTTTCTCTTTATAAACACCAAAGAGAGTTAAACAACAAGAGTGTTCATTGGCGAATCCATAAAAAGCATACAATAAAAAATATAAGTATAAAGTCAATGAAATATAATAAATTATTAATCACTACACATTTGTTTGTAAAAATATATTAAATGTCTATTAACTATAAGTTTGAGTTCATTTATAGCTTCAAATATGTCATCTCGTGCAGAAAAAGGCAATACGAATTTGCCAATGAGTCATCTTCTTGTTTGATTATATTTGGATTGATGTGAAAATTTCACTGACATTAGTGAAGTTCCCTGTTATTTTTTCCTTAATGGGATGTTAAGAAAATTTTAGTAAAGTCTGCCAATAGCGACCCCTTATTTTCCCTATATCTGACTGGCTGCCAATACTTTTAGTGAAAAAACAAATTTTCTTTTTATAGTGTGCCAGCCAGAAAGGAACGGCCAGTATGACCTTGTCTAAGTGTCTGCCACTACTCGTGAAAACGAAATTGTTCTAATGTTTGACTGTCTGCCAGTAGCGATTGCCCATTTAACCAATGTCTATCTGCCAGTTATATGCGTTCTAAAAATTGTCTATAGTTCAAAATAGCACTAACGAAACAAGGTGTTACGAAATTTGAAAAAATATTACTTATATCAAAAACTACCAAATAAAAGTTAATGCCGAACAGTGCCAACTATGAGCAACCCTAAACTAGAAGATAACGCGACACTGTCTGGAGTTTGAGCAAGGTCGGACTTTATAAGCGACTTCTAGAGCTGGAGGAATATATTTCGTTGAGGCTAGTCATATAAACCAGTTTTACCTAAGTTTTTTAGTCAGGCACAACGCAAAACTTGAGCACTTTAAGGTAAATTTGTGCCTTAAATCTGAAGGGGACCATGTGAAATATGTGACTTCTAGAACGAGAGGAATATATATCGTTGGGGCTATATGAAAACAATGACCGCTAGGGGCCAATTTCACCAGAAATGATTATTGATCGCTCATCACCAACCACTCATAATTTGAGCACAATAGGGTAAATTTGTGCCGGACCTTAAATCGGGAGGAGACTCTGTGAGGGGGATATTCGAAAACATGAAGCGATATGGTCTAATTTTACCAGAGATGCGTGTTGGTCGCTCTTAACGGTCAAAGCGAAATTTGGACGGAAGTGAATGAAATATGTGGCTTTTTAAGCAGCAGTCTGCTGTTTCTGAAAGTAGGAAGGTCCTATATACGGGAGCTTTGAATTATATAGACCAATGTACATGATCCACTTGTACCAGAATTAAGTATTGGCCGCTCATTATGTACCATGCAAAATCTGAGAACGATCGGCTTTAAATTGTGGTTTCTAGAGCTGTAGAACGGACCCCAAATTGGAAGGTGGCTTTGTGTGGGGGCTATTCGAAAACATAGTCCGATTTCGCCAGAGCATGTCATGCTCTTTGTGAAATTTGGTCGAAATCAGATGTACCGTGTGATCCATTTCGAGGTTCCCTACTTTTTTAAAGAAAAAAACACAGAAAATTCAAATTGAAAGAGAAATATTTATTATCATTTAAAAGAAAATTCTTTGGCATTTATTTTTTAAAGATTATGTCTATCAAATGTTGGCCGCGGCTACGTCTCAGATGATCCATCCGTTGAGTCCAATTTTGACTGGTTCGAGCATTTCGACTGGTAACTGGCGAATGACACGATGATGATGTTTTGCTCTAAGGCCTGAATCGAAGCGGGTTTGTCCGCATAAGCTTTAGACTTTACATATCCCCACAGGAAAAGTCCAACGGAGTGTTATCGCACGATCTTGGAGGCCAATCGACCGGCCCAAAACGTTAAATTATCTGCTCACCGAAGTGTTCTCTCAATAAATCCATTGATTAATGCGATGTTTGGGAAGTGGCGGCGTCTTGTTGAAAACAAATGTCTCCGAGCTTCAATTTCAGGCATCAAATAGTCGGTTATTATGGCATCATAATGGTCGCTATTGGCGGTTACGTTCTCACCGGCATTATTTTTGAAGAAATATGGACCGATGATTCCAACGGCCCACAAACCACACCAAACCGTTTTGTTCTGGTTGAAGTGGCAGCTCTTGAAACTCTTCTGGTTGATCTTCGTTCCAAATGCGGCAATTTTGCTTGTTTACATACCCATTGAGCCAGAAATGGGCCTCATCGCTGGCTCGAAAACGCACGAAACACATTCCTCACAGAACGTGAATTTTCGTAATAAAGTTAAACGATTTGTAAACGTTGTTCAGGCGTAAGTCTTTCCATGATGAAATGCCAAACAATACTACACAAAAATAAGATGACAACATGACACGACTCACACGTGATCTGTCAAAAAAAAGGATATTGAAAAAAGTATCTCTACTTGGATCACCTATAAGTATGTAAGCTGCAGGCTCTGAAATCGGAAAATCTGTTATAATATGTCAAAACATGTTTCAACATGGAACAATTTGAATAGGGTTCTTCCTTGACTAAAACCTGACGAATGTAGCAAGTTCATTGAAATCGGATAATACTTTTTTTGACCCTGTGGGCTTTTGTATTACTATACGAATAAATAAATAAATTGGGACCTATACTTTTATTGCAACAATAGATGGACAGGCGGGCGGTTATCGCTCCATGAAGTCAGAGAGTATTTCTTCATCGTTTGTGAACTCCATTCTTTGAAAAGGTTACAAACATCATCACTAAGTAACAATACCCTGTACCACAGACATAGGGTGTACTAAAATGCATCTTCTGCAAAAACCCAAAATAAAAATTACAAGCATGTACGTACTCAACCATTTCAAATTTGAAATTATTCGGAGACAGTAAGAGCCAGCCACCCACAAACAAAAAAATAAACAATTATTCAAAACGACGAAAGACACGTTCCGTATTCACTCTTGTTGGCATTGACCGACGATCATTACAAATTTCCGCAGTCATCGTCTGCTCAATCGCCAAGAAAAGAAAATTGTTTCACGTTTTAGATGTTTTGTTTTTTTTTTCACTCGAAATTATTTTGAAGACGATACAATTTTCATGCTATCGACGTAAATGTGATTTATTTTTAGATTTTGTATGTCTTAAAAATGTATATTTAAAATAAAGAAATGAAAAATAAACAAATTTGAAACGATCGATTAGATTCGTTTGACGTTTTTGTATAATCATTTTTCGAGAGATGTATTTAAAAATGCATGCATAATTTAATACACATTTAAGAGTTAATAATAACGTGCGAATTGATGAGAGGTAGTGTTTTTCTTAAATGATTATTCAAATTCTTAGATATTAAAGTTAATTTGAGTATAATGGAAAAAAATAATTAAAAAATATAATAAGCTCTACTGATTTTCCAGTCAAGCTAATGGTTTTTGTTACAACAGCTTAATTAACTTTAATTTGGTATTAGCTTATTTTAAATTAAAGTTTCATAATATTGACAATAAATGCAAGATTAATTATAGTTTATTTCGAACTGAAGGAAAGGAAGCTCTCCTGACTATCATCGCCCTGGCTTGCTATTATCGATAAAACGTCCGAGGGCGACCGCAAAACTAACTGGCCTGGCACATTTTCTGTTTCACTAGCAACTTTTTTTTTTGTTTTTTAAAGGCAATCTTTTATAAGCCATCTGTCAAAATTTCCGAAATATTTAATGATTATTTTCTTTGTTACAGGTGATTGAAGTAAACAAGTTTTATAATTTTTGAAAAATGGAAAATAAAGAGTTTCGTGCGGTATTTAAACACTTTTATATGAAAGGTTATATCAAATTAATCAAAGATGAATTGGATTCTGTTCAAGGTGATAATGCACCATCATACTCCACCGTGAAATCCTGGGTTCAACAATTTAAAATGGGTCGTTCAAGTACGGAAGATGAACAACGCTCTGGAAGACCGAAAACTGCAACTACTATTGAAAACATTAGAAAAATATTTAATGAAATGACTAAAGATAGACGATTAAAGCTCAGAGAACTTGCTGATATTGTTAAATACACGAAAAACAAGTTTGGAGTATTTTACATGATGAACTCCACATGAAAAAGCTATCCGCAAGATGGGTGCCGCGTTTGTTGACTGCCCCAAAAAATCGTCCGTTGGACCAATTTCGAGGAGCTTTTAGCGATTTATCAGCGTAATCCAATAGAGTTCTTGCGCCGATTCATAACTGTTGATGAAGCATGGATCCATCACTACATCCCAGAATGCAAAGAACAGACAAAACAATGGATAGAAGCTGGCAAAAGTGGTCCCAAGAGACGAAAACTGTTAAGTCAGCAGAAAAAGTAATGGCCACACTATTTTGGGATGCAAGGGGTATAATATTTATTGATTATCTTGAGAAAGGAAAAACTATAAATAGTGAATATTATTGTGCATTATTGGATCGGTTGAGTGAAGAAATCAAGATAAAACGCATTTAGAAAAATAAAAGTTCTTTTTCATCAAGATAATGCTCCTAAACACACTATATTTTTAACTCAACAAAAACTGGCCGAATTACGATTTGAAATTGCTCCGCATCCACCATATAGTCCAGATCTAGCTCCTTCTGATGATTTCTTGTTTCCAAATTTAAAAAAAATTCTCGGTGCCAAAAAAATTTCGTCCAATAGCGAGGTTATTGCTGAAACTGAGGCATATTTTGAAGGCCTTGAAAAATCTTTTTTTTTCGGATGGAATTAAAAAACTTAAAAAACGTTTGATGAAGTGTATTGAGTTGGAAGGAGATTATGTTGAAAAATAAATAATAATAATTCCAAAAAAACGGTTCTTTTTATGTTAGGCCAGTTAATTTTGCGGTAATTACCCTGTTACCAAATCGATAAGTGCTTGGCCGAGTAGTGTCAGTACTTTTCTTAGGTATCTGGTTTGAAAGAAATAAGCGGTTGTATTTAAAAAGCAAATAAAACCCTTTCATGTACCGCAAGGCTCTGTCCTTTCGCCCTCTTTATTTCTTATTTTCATTGACGATCTTTGGGTCAGACCGTGAATACAATCTACTCTTTCGCGGATGACAGCCACCTATGTCATTCATATTCATTCGACCGTAGGCCGAGTCGTCAAGATATTTAAGACAAAAGACGAATTATGGAAGAGACACTTGGTCGGGATTTACAGGCCATTTCCGAATGGGGTCGAATGAATAGAAGGGATTTTAATGCGCGCAAGACAGAGTGCTGCTTGTTGTCTCACAAGCGCTTTATTGACCCATCAGGGTCGTCATTATCTATCGATGGTATGGTTGATGAACAATCGGATGCTCTTGATGTTCTGGACATGTAGATACAATGTGACGCTCGTTGGGCTAGGCATGTATTCAAAGTGTCGAAAGAAGCACTTAAGTGTATAGGCTTCCGGAAGCGGTGCAAGGAATATTTTACTCCTTATCTTTTCGATATCTATACAACCTACGTCAGACCAAAGATGGAATACAACTTCCATACATGGGAAGGTGCTCCAAAACATTATTGAAGCTTCTGAATCGTGTGTTCAAGGAAGAACAAGGGTGCTGATAGGTAACATCCAAATCTATTGTCTCCCTGGAGCATCCTCGAAATGAAGGTTGTGTGTCGCTGTTCTATCGCTACTCCCATGGTGAGCGTTCTTCAGACATTCGTGGTCTTATTCCTGACGTGAGGATGTTCGGCAGGGATACACGAATTTCCAGTAATGTGCACCCATTTATTATCGATTGGCCGTTTGACCGCATTATAAGTACACTACAAATCGAATTCGTTTTTAGCCCGCACTGTCCGTAAATGAAAAAAATGCATTTCCCGCCAATTACGACATTCAGAAATTTAAGACAAATTTCAATAAACAATTCTCCTCATTTTCAGCACTGTAGGGATCTTTGACCTTCATTATCTATCTGATCTTTGGCCAAACCTTAGATATAGTCGAATGGTAGAAATAATGTTTTTTTGGATTCGTGATGAAACGTTTTGTTGTTTTCTGATACCGTTTTAAGAGGGGTTTTGGTTCTGTTGTCTAGGTTAGGCCACATTGCCCTCTTAACCTTACATTTAGGAGCCCTCGACCATGCTAGGCAGAAATAGTGGCTTTTGCAGAGTTGTCAGCATTTGCACTATCCTTGGATGAGTCAAGACAGGCCACCTTTTTTCCATCAACATTACACAGTGTCCGGCAACCCAACAGAGTCTAACTTACAGTCCTACTTGTTAAAGGAGCTTAGTGACATTTGGGAATCCTTAGTCAGTTTATATTTCACCAGGGTCGAATGTACAGACTTTGGAGCTGTCTGACTAGCCTAAAGTATTTGTGCTGCTTTGTCCTGCTTTGGCCTGAAAAACACTACGACTAATATTCAGTCGATATGTCTAGCGTATTTAAAAATCCGTTTGTATAAAAACATGCTGCTGTCCCTGTTACCATATTCGACCCATCGGTGTGGACTGATATACCTTGGAGTAGTTTTCCTAAATCCCACTCCGATATGTCAGAGAAAAGAACTGTTGGTATTTTTGTAAAGTTATGCATTGTTGCTAGGTAATCGGGCCTTTGAGAGGAAGAGGCCGCTTGGCTAGTATTACCTATGGCTCTAGGTAACCATGAGTGTCCAGTTGGTGCCTGCGCCTCGCTGAGTCTTAACGATCCTCTAGTCGCCATCCCTCGAGCGAAATTACAATTGCAAGAATTACCTATGACTATAGGTAACCATGAGTGCTTAGTTACAGACTGCGATCTGAAGTCCGTCCGAAGTCCGCAATTGTAAGAATTACCTATGACTCTAGGTAACCAAGAGTGCCCAGTTAGTGACTGCGATCTGATACCTGCCTCGCTAAGTCTTGCCACCACCCCTCGTGCAAAATCCGCAATAAGTCCCAAGTGCAAATTATTTCTAGGACAGTCTGTGGCGTGCTTTTAATTGCTTCCAACAAAAATAGGGCAGCCAGTCTTTAAACTTTCTTTAGTGTTTCCCTTAAGTATCCCTTATTCATTGAGTCATACCAGACTATGCAGCCATACGTTAGGATTGGTCTAGCTATAGTTTACTATTTAAGTTTTGAAACCCCATCTCATCGCAACTGAATTTGTAGGCGCAAAGCGTATATAAACCCCCTTATAACTTTCCTCAATGTGTTCTCTACCAGTTCACATGTAATCTAGAACCACACCAGGAATTTGGCCTCTGATGTTCAACAGAACTCTACATCACTCAAAGGCACTACACCGTTCTCAAGTTTGCAACTTATACTTATATGCATATAAACAAACCTAGTTTGGTGTTTCCGGGATTGACTTCTCACCAGTCCACAGCTTTTAGCCCACTTTGTTAGCTTGTTTAGAGCTCGATGCAAGGCCACGCTTAGCGTGGAAAGGAACTTTTCCCTCACTACAATTGTTTTAATAACAAATGACTTAACCGTTGCATCTTTTCTATCAAGTCTCAGTGAGGGTTATAACTTCCCTCAGTGTGTTCTCTACCAGTTCAACATGTGATCTAGAACCACACCGGGGTATTTAGCCTCTGTTGAGACACATTCCTAAACCGTCCAAAGACTAAAATTTCTATAGTTTGCATGTAAACAAACCTTGTTTGGTGTTTCCTGGGTTGGATTCTCAGTCCACAGCTTGGTAGCTGGTTTAGAGCTCGTTGCAAGGCCACGCTTAGCGTGGAAAGGAACTTTTCCCTCACTACAATTTTTTTAATAACAAATGACTTAACCAACAACATGTGATCTAGAACCATACCGGGGTATTTAGCCTCTGTTGAGACACATCCTTAAACCAACCAAAGACTACAATTTCTAAAGTTTGCATGTAAACAAACCTTGTTTGGTGTTTCCTGGGTTGGATTCTCAGTCCACAGCTTGGTAGCTTGTTTAGAGCTCGATGCATGGCCACGCTTAACGTGGCCACGTTGCATGGCTACGCTTAACATGGAAAGGAACTTTTCCCTCACTACAATTTTTTATTAACAAATGACTTAACCGTTGCATCTTTTCTATCCAGCCTCAGTGAGGCTTACCAACAAACATCGCTATTATTAAGAGCAGAGATCACTCTTTAGGCGCCAACGTCAGATAGAAGGTATACATTTCTATACATTTAACTAATATCGAATAGCGAATATATGGTGAGGAGCCACAAAAGATGTGGCATTTAACTTTAAATTTTCTCTATCATAAAAATGTAGACAAACTATTGAGCAATTTTAAATTGGAGAGAATGTAGCTTTAAAAGAAATCTCGTAAATGAGGGTATACATTTGGGGCGTGTCAGCAACTTCTATCTTTTGCAATTGCCGTACTAAATGATATTTAACCTCCCCTACCAAATGATCTGTAGTTATACTAGCTCAAAATTATGTATACCTTCTAAACACTGCTGTCCTGAGAAAGTCAAGACGAAGATATCGTATTGAGTATTTTTCGACTTAGAATTATACCCTAAATCAGTAATGCCCGATTGTATGGATTTGTATTGGGTATATTAAATTTTTCCGGCTATAAGCACCATAGCAGCTCTATTTTTATGTATCAAAATTAATGCTAATTGATCTATTTATATTTCTCAATGAGAACTTGAACTAATCATTTCTTGTATTTTGTTTTTCTCATTTTAGGCAAAATTAATCTCCAATCACAACTATCCTGTGGAAGAACATACCGTCCATACACCCGACGATTATATACTCACCATTTATCGCATACCGGATTCACCCAAGCTCAGAGATCACAATATCACATCGAAGCCGGTGGTTTTTCTGCAGCATGGCATATTGTGCGCCTCCGATGACTGGATCATTAATGGTCCGGAAACTTCGCTAGCCTACATGTTTGCCGACATGGGCTACGATGTATGGATGGGTAATGCCCGAGGCAACACCTACTCTCGCCAGCATAAGCACAAACGTCCCGACAATTCGGACTTTTGGAATTTCAGTTGGCATGAAATTGGCGTCTACGATTTGGCCGCTATGTTGGATTATACATTGGAAGAAACACAAGCAGGATCAGTACATTTTGTGGCACATTCGCAGGGCACAACGACATTTTTTGTCCTAATGTCGACTATGCCATGGTACAATGAGAAAGTGCGAACCGTTCATTTGCTGGCTCCCATAGCCTTTATGAGAAATCATTCGTTTTTGCTATCGAAGGTGGGTGGCATCTTTCTGGGCTATCCTTCGTTCCTGAGTATGGTCTTGGCCGGAGTGGAGTTGTTGCCCGCCACCAGTGTGCAGAAGTTGTTCTGCGAATATATCTGCTCGCCCGATTCACATTTTAAATTTCTGTGCTCCGGCATATTGGATTTCATAGGAGGCTGGGGTACAAAACATTTAAATCATGTAAGTGTGAAATTGATTGGATGGCATTTTATATAGTAAATGTACTTACCATTATTGTTTTATTGCTCTTTCAGACGTTGCTACCTCATGTTTGCGAAACCCATCCAGCTGGCGCTTCCACAACACAAATCATTCACTATCTGCAGTTGTACAACTCGGGCGATTTTAAGCAATTCGACCATGGCATTGATATCAATCTCAAGAAATACAATCAAAAGACTCCGCCGCACTATGACGTGGGCCGCATCAAGAGCTGCGTCAATATGTACTACAGCAACAATGACTACATGTCCGCCGTAGCGGATGTCGAGTACCTGGCCACCCTGTTGCCATGTGCCGAACTATTCCGCATCCCGTACGATGACTGGAATCATTATGATTTCCTCTGGTCCGTCAATGTCAAGGAGGTGATAAACGATCCCATCATCGAGAAAATTGAAGACTATGAAAGGAATCATGACCACCGACACCTAATGTAGTGTAGAACGATGGACGGATGGTTTTTTTTTGTAAATTGTTGTAAATACGTATGTTGTATATTCATGTAATTTAGTTAAAAAATTGTAAATTTAAAAGTAAACAACGAACAAGTGATACTATTTTATAGGAACTCAATGTATGCTTAAGAGGTTCAAATGCGCTTTTTGATAGACTAAGTGAAAGACTAAGGAAACATTAATGAAATTAATGAAAAACAAAACAACCGAGTGTAAAATATAAATTATAATTAAATTTAAGAAACTGTTTTTAATATGAAAAACACAATAAAGAAGAAAAATATAAAAGAACCTTCTATTGGTAACCAGTTTGCTGTTCATAAATAAATTTAATATAGTTTAATAGTGACGAGGGTTGCTATATATTAAAAAATACGATCGCGGTGCTTCAAAAGACGTTTATAAGATCGTCACAGGTGACGAATCATGGATCTGTGGGTATGAGCCCGAAACAAAACAGCAGTCGACCGTGTGGGTCTTCGAAGACGAGCCAAATCCAACGAAAGTTGTTCGTGGAAGAAGCACTTCGAAGCAAATGGTCGCCGGTGTGGGTCATCGAAGACAATCCAAATCCAACGAAAGTTGTTCGTTGAAGAAGCACATCGAAGCAAATGGTCGCCTGTTTCTTCGGCAAAATGGTCATTCGGCAAAATGGTCCGCTTGAGCAACGTAAGACGGTCAATTCTGAGTGGTACACCACAATTTGTTTGCCTGAAGTCTTCGGAGAAATTCGAAAAACGAACAAGAGAAGACAAATCATTATGCACCATGACAATGTGAGCTCTCACACATCGGCTCAAACCAGCGCCTTTTTGACCGGCCAAAACATCGAATTGATGGGTCATTTGCCGTACAACCCTGACTTGGCACCCCATGACTTCTTTTTAGTCCCGCACATCAAGAAAAGAATGCGTGGTCAACGATTTTCGTCGCCAGAAGATGCTGTTGAAGCGTTCAAAAACCAGGTTTTGGAGGTGTCTCAATCGGAGTGGAAAAAGTTTGAGCGCATGCAAAAGTGTATAAATCATGCAGGAGAATACTTTGAAAAACAATAAAAACCATTTTGGATGATTAATATTCGCATTTTTATTATTAGGCCAGAAATATGTATAGCAGCCCTCGGATATTTGCCCGAATTATGGCAACCGATCATGGCCATAAACCACATCTAACAACTCAACACTCGTATTTGTGGATGCAGTGCCGCTTGTTCGCTTCATTAAGGTCATTTTTTTTGGAAGCGCAGCCACGGCCCTTTGAAAGATGTGATATTTAAAAACTGCAGTAATAAAGCTTGAAAATAATGTCTGAATCAATTTGATGTTTCAAACTGTTGTTGTTGTATTTAAATCTTATTCCATATTGTTCTTATCTGATCATACAGGGTGGCTGATTAAAGTCGCTACCAAAAAAATTTAATAATTAATAATCAGGGCTGCCATAGAAACCATGTTGCTTTTGCTAATAGTCGTTTTTGCAAACCAATGTTGGTTTCATTTGGTGTCATGAAACCTAGTTTGTTTTGTCCACTTCGAATGTAAATAAAACCAATGTTCGAATCAGCTGTTGCTGATAAAACCAATAACATTGGTGTTCATGACACTAAAGCATTTTTTCTTATCGTTTTCAAAACCAATAGTGACAACATTGGTTTTTATGGCAGCCTTGAATTAAATAATAACGAGTTCAAAACCAACTGGTTTTATGGTCATCGAGGGGCTTGCCATATTAAATTTTAAATTTAAAGCGGCTGTAAAATAAGTACTGATAATTTCTTTAAAGTTCTGGTTTTATCGAAAAGGTTGAACTTTGCAATTTAATAATGGAATACCCTGCGATGAGGGCTCGCTTCGCCCAATGGACTGAAGATTGTTTGGCTGGAGATGAAGAATTTTGCTGAAAAATTGTAAATTGAACTTTGCAATTTAATAATGGAACACCCTGCGATGCGGGCTCGCTTCGCCCAATGGACTGAAGATTGTTTGGCTGGAGATGAAGAATTTTGCTGAAAAATTGTGTTTCAGTCAATAATCAAAACAGCCGCATACGACACAAGTGACTATTGAGAAGCCAATGCAGCATCCACAACGAGTCACTGTTTGGTGTGGATTTTGGGCTGGCGGCATCATTGGGCCATTTTTCTTCGAAAATGAGTAAGAAACCGCCGTTACAATCAACGGTGAGCGTTACCGCGCCATGCTCAACGAGTTTTTGTTTTCAAAACTGCAAGAGAATGACAAGGACGATATTTGGTTTAAACAAGACAAAGGACAACAAGTCACACAGCCAACGCAACCATCGATATTTTCCGCACTGTTTTCAAAAATCGAATAATCAGCAGAAATTGTGCGGTCAGTTGGCCGCCTCGGAGCCCTTGGAATATTTTCTGTGGAGAGCTATTGAAAATAAATGTTACGCAAAGCATTCAGAGACAATTGAAGCGTTGAAACATGAAATCGAAGTTACCATTGAAGAGATTCGGCCCGAAACAATTGAAAATTTACTGAACAATTGTGTTAATCAAATAAGGTAGTGCTTAGCCAGTTGTGGTTGTCATATGAATGATATTGTGTTCCATTATTGAAAGACAAAGTATAATCTCTTTAATAAAATCAGAAATTTGTACAAATTATCCGTACTTTTTTTACAGCCGATCCAAATTTAAAATTTTTAAATCGCCCACCCTGTAGTACATACAACAGCGATGAAGTTGGATACAGTTCAATATGATCTATCAGTAATCGGCTCTGATAAAATTGTGTCCAGTGCAAGGGTCTCTTCCGATATAATTTAAAATTTTTAAATCGCCCACCCTGTAGTACATACAACAGCGATGAAGTTCGGTACAGTTCAATATGATCTATCAGTAATCAGCTCTGATAAATTTGGGTCCAGTGCAAGGGTATCTTCCGATATAACAGACAGGGTGGGCCAAAAGTTACCATGGGGTTTAACAATTTAATAACTTATATATTTTAATATACGAGTATTTAATAAATTATATATTTTTTATATACTTTTATATACTTGGAGAATAATTAAGGGAGAGATTCACAAAGAACCAGAATAATAGAATTTGATTATTTAAATCAGCGATCAATTATTTTAACGCAAACTGATGAGAGATGAATTACACTTTCAATTGAATTACTGTGTAAGTAAGCAGAACTGTATGTTCTGGGGTTCTGAAAATCCAAGAGCCATTCATCAACGCCAATTGCACCCCATTGGGCCTTACTTCTTCGAGAATGAAATTGGAAGTGCTGTAACCGCAAATGGTGAGCGGTTTCGGTTTATGACAGAAAATCTTTTACGTCCTGCTCTTAAAAACAGACCTGAGATGTGATTTAAGCAGGACGGAGTCACTGCCCACACTGCCCGCGACAAAATGGCACTTTTAAGTCAAATTTTTGGAGAGCGAATAATTTAAAGAAATTCGGAAATTATTTAAACAGCGCGATAGCCAGAATGGTCAGCACCCGACTATTTTCTTTGGAATTTTTGAAGAAGCTAATATATGTGAACAAGCACGAGACAATCCTTTAACTCAAGGCCAACATTGTTGCAGAAATTCAAACGCTACAGCCACAAATTTTAAAAGATGATATGGAAAATGCTCTAAACGAGCCCATCTTTGCGAAGCTGAAAACGGGGGTCATGGTCATTTAAGTGACATTATTTTTCATATTTAGTTTAAAAAAAACTCCATTTTGTGTATTAGGAACAAATCTAGTGTAGTAACAATTCTCAAAAAAAAAACAAACAAAAAATATGGCCCTGTAGGACATTAAAAACGGAGGCATTTTTCCAGTCATAAGGCATTTTTAGTAAATGCTCGTGAAAAATTAAATGTTGGTAGCGCTTCTTAATGGGTTAACACATCGAATATACTTATATGTATGTATCACTAGAGTGGCGTTGTAATAAGCTTTCCAACGATACCCATATTGCTTAAAAATAAAGGAAAAGTTTCACATATCTCGGAAACTATGGGAGACCGCCGTTTTTTTTTTTTTATTTTATATTTTTTGCTTAGAATCAAAAGTTCTATCGATGGTGCAAATTTGGTGTCCGTGCGAGTGTTGTTACTAAATTAGATTTAAGCCGTGTTTTATATACTTAGTAGGGACATAAATACTGTTACAACATTGAACACGCCCATTTCAATAGTAGAACTGAACATACCCCGTTAACGTCACATGGGTTTTGAAAGCTAACCTCAATAGTGTTAGTCTGTAACGGGATTTTAAAATTGTTTCAACTTTCATCATGGAGTGGTCAGATAATGAGAACCGTGTCGCTGTAATAGCGCTTTTCAAGTGTGAAATGAAAAAAAGCGATATTTTCAAAACGCTCCAACCACTAGAGATTAGCCGCATGTTCGTTTACCTATGCATAAAACTGTTTGAGGAGACTGGAAATGTAAAAGACCGCCACCGGTCGGGCCGCCCACGCTCTGTACGAACACCGCATGTCATCAAAGCCGTTAAATCAAGAATTCACAGAAATCCGCTCCGAAAACACAAAATCATGGCCCGTGAGATGAATATCGCGCAAAAGTCCATGAGTCGAATCAATAAAAAAGACTTGCGACTTGGGGCTTTCAAACGACGTACCGGACATTTGTTGACTGCAGCTTTAAAAAAAATAGGATTGAAAAATGCAAACGACTTTTGGTGATAACTTGCACAGAAAAATTTTGTTCACCGATGAAAAAATGTTTACCGCTCAGGAAAAATTTAACAAGCGGTCATCTAAGGAAGCATCTAAACTGATCCCAAGGGTGGAAAAGGGTCATCACCCAGCTTCAGTCAGGGTTTGGTGGGGTGTCTCTTACGATGGGGTCACTGACCTGCATTTCTGCGAACAAGGAGTCAAAACATCGGCCAAAGTTTACCAAGAATCCGTTTTGGAAGCTGTTGTGAACCCTCTTAACAATTCCCTGTTCCAAAACCTGCCATGGACTTTCCAGCAGGATTCTGCGCCAGCCCATAAGGCTAAAACGTCCCAGGTCTGGCTTCGAAACAATTTGCCAGCGTTCGTTTCCTCTGAAGAATGGCCCTCAAGCAGTCCAGATTTAAACCCATTGGATTACGAAATGTGGACGGTTTTAGAGGACAAGGTTTGTCACAAACGATACCCCAACATTGAATCTCTTAAGACTGCTTTGGTTCGAGCTGTGGCCAATTTTCCAATGGACGAGGTTCGTGCAGCTATTGACGATTAAGGCGTGTGTAAAGGCAAAAGACGGACATTTCGAATAAGTAGATTCTTTTTGGATACGATATACATCAATAAATATATTAAAACATATTTGGTCCAAAAACATTCAGTACTTTTTATTTTACAGCATAAAACGTGTGTAACAGTATTTATGTCCCTACTAAGTAATCTGAGAATAAAAAAATAAATAAACGAAAAAGTTATTAAAGTTTTGTACCCCATGGAAGCTTTTGGCCCAACCTGTATATTTCGGTCGATTGGCAAACAACTAATTTTGGACCAATTTACAAATACCTAATTTTGGACCGATTTGAGTCATATATTCCTATTTTTTGATAAAGGGCCCGTTAAAATTGTCTGGGGTTCCAAAATATGGCTTCCCATATACTTGGACATATGAATTAAATATAACTACAAGACAAGAACAGCATCAAAATCCTATTTGAAAATAACAAAATGGATTTGAGAGTGCTCGTGACGGGCCATTGTAATGTTAGAAAGATGACAAGGAAATGGCAGGTGGGACTTGTCGAATACTGCGCCTGGGATGAAGGAGGAGATTGGGACAGTGGAGCACCTGTTGTGTAGATGCTCGACCTTCTAGGAAAGATAGAGTAGTAACCTGGAGAATTACTTTTTTGAAGACCTAGAGGAATTATCGTCCTGCAAGATGGTAGAGCTGCTGAGTTTTTTAAACGATTTGCAAACTATCACAATGGGAACTCCTACAACAATTACAAACCGGTCTATTAGACTCTTTGGAGTTCCCGGATACCGTGATGATGAAGGAAGCGAGCAGTTAAACTGACACGGTTGTCTCGTCTAATGATGCTGCAGATGCTGACAACTTTGCCCTCAACGAGTCATTAAAAACATGGATTAACACCAAGGTTAAACTAGCATGGACTAAGAACGACAAATGTAAGATTGCTAAAGCTTCTGGGTGTCCACGCGGGTATAAAAATATTAGATATTTTGAAAATTGCAGATGGGAGTGGTCGATTATTGCCGCCTGTGGAGCAACATTTATTCAGCATCAACCTTGAAAATTTGACACGCGGGACATCCACTCATTCCCCCATGGGAAGGCCCATTGTGATGGTATGACAAATCGTTATAAAACCTAAAAGCAGGAGTATAATTCCCGATCTTTCCTCTTCTGCAAACTCCTATGGGTCACCGAGTGAATGTACCGCGTGTCAATTTTTCAAGGTTCGACACCAATACAAGTCCTTCTAAACTAACCTAAGGTCTTGGTCTTGGTGTATTGGCGAGTGTGTGCAACGTAATCCTGACACATTTACAAGTCAGCGGTCTCAACATTTTACGCATCGGCCTGATGCGAGTTTTACAGAGACACCTCGAATTATTCAATTACTAGGATCACTTCTCTCCGCTTTGTTAGCCCAACTCTGTTTTTTTTTTTTTATTTCGTTGTTCGCATTTTTCGTTGTTTCTGGCGTAGCGCATTTTCGTTGTTTCTGGCGTAGCGCATTTCCGTTTTTGAAGCTTTGCTTACATGCAAAACAGCCGCAGTTAGGAATCGGAAAAAACGCACGTCACAGTTTTGTGAGGTTAAATTTGAGCACTACTACGGAGACAGTATACGCAAAAAAAAAGAAAGTGCGCTATGCCGGAAAAGACGAAAATGTAGCGTTTTGTAGCTCCAACTACAGGCTGCCTTTAAGTGAACATGACCCCAAGACTATTTTGATTTAAAACTCGAAACTCCTTCATACATAAATTACAATTTTTGTTTTCCAAAGGGCCATTTTCTCGCACTCAATCTTTAGACTCACCTTTTATCAAAAGCACTTCGTGATCAGATTTAATAGCCCAAACTTATCCCCAACGTTATCATCGACTCCACATGCCATTCTTTGCAAGAAATTTGTAATTATTTTGTATAATTTTCCAATAACCTTCTTTTAAATTTTCTTGTTAACACTCTTGTCAGAAATACCGCTAATTTGAAAATGACTCCCATAAAAACAGAGATGCCATGCAGTTTTCTATTATTGTACTTACGTTTCCATGGCATTCTTTATGGCATCTCTCATTCCCAATCTCGCTCTCTCTCTCCCTTGTGTGCAGTGTGAGAAACGATTATTCGATAAACGCACACGCCGCCACATAAGACGAACATTTTTCAAGGTGTAACTACAGAGCAGCAAAAATAGGCAATTCTTTTTCTGGTGTACAAGAAAATTTTGCCAACAATTTTTTATTGTGTATAGAAGTTTATTACGAAAAAGAAAAGACAAAAGTAGCACAACGGAAAATATTAAAAAATAGAGAGGGACCAAAAATAATTGTATCTGTTTATGTTTTACTATTTATTGAATGATACGTGAATGAATAAGATTGTGTTTGCTTACACAGTACAAGTAGAAGATTAAAAGAAAAGAATAAAAAGAAGTGACTGCTTAAATATGAAAAAACTTAGCCTATAAAACAGCCAATAAGAAGAAACATTGAAACTTTGTGACTCTCTCTGGAAATATCATAAAATGGGTAAGAGCCTAGTGATGCTCGTGATAATAATTTGCGCTTTATTGCGGGTAAATTGCTTAAATATTTTGTTGACTTTATGTCGTTTTTCAACAAAAAATATTTCTGGTTGGTGGTGGTGTTCACTACGTAGTTTTTCCCTCTTTTTGTGTTTCTTGACCAAAACAAGTGTCAAAAGTGCCGCTGTTGCAGGGTTGTATTACTCGAATTGTAAACAAGAATGGAATTAATCCTTTAAAGACCCAGAGTGTTGTGAACTATGTGGTTACTTTTGACTAATTAATTATTTACAAACTTTGTGCTTGATATAATAGGTGGTCCAACAAAACGCACGATGTTTATTGTAAATTAAACAAAAAGAATCTATGACAAGTATAGGCTTAAATTTAGTTCAGTAACAACTCTTGGACGGAAACTAAATTTGCACCATTGATAGAACTTTAGATTCTAAACAGATAATGTTAAATAAAATAAATCGACATCTCCCATAGTTTCCGAGATATGGGCCTCAAAAGTTCAGACGTAGTATTATTGAGTTATATCTGTAAAACTTTTCCTTATTTATGAAGCAATATGGTTATCGTTTGAAAAACTTATTTCAACAATATTCCTGTGAAATATATAGGGCCATTTAAGTTTGATTAAATTTGAAAAAAAAAATCTCATAATTTGTTAAAATTTCTGGATTTATTTAAGGTTGAACTTTGTCATTTAATAATGGAATAAGATAAAGCCGAACAAAGTTCATTTTCATCTCAGTGGCTGTGTCAATAAGCCAAATTGCCCCATATGGGGTACAGAGAACCCACACGTGACTATTGAGATGCTAATGCATCCATAACGAGCAAGGAGCAACCGTTGACGGCGGCTCCTTGCTCATTTCATTTTTTTATAAATAAATTTATTGCTCAACGAATTTCTGTTTCCCAAAATTTAAAGAATGACATGGACGATTTTTGGTTCTACAAGACGAGGCCACATGTCACGCAACCATCGATATTTTACGCACTGTTTGTGATAATTGAATTATCAAACGAAATTGCAATGGCCACATGTCACGCAACGATCGATATTTTACGCACTGTTTGTGAAAATTGAATTATCAACCGAAATTACGATGTCAATCCCTTTGAATTATTTTCTGTGCGGAGCCATTAAGAATAAATGTTACGCAAAGCATCCAGAGACAATTGAAGCGTTGTAAAATGAAATCGAAGTTGCCATTAAAGAGTTTCCACCCGAAAAAATCGAAAATGTACTGAAAAATTGGGATGATCGGATGAGGTACTGCCGAGCCAGTCGTGGTAGTCGTGTGAATGATATTAAGTGTGTTCGTTTACTTTCCCAGTAAAAATTTGCAAGTTTCTACATTTGAGAGCGTTAGGCCAATTCTACTTTCTTTATTAAAATTTTGCTAAAAAATTAAACGAACAACTTCCATTTCATTTTATTTGAATTTTAAAGTGTTAAAATTTGTAATAAAAAAATGAGCAGAAGAAAACTTTGCTTTTTCTTTCTAATTCCAGTGATTAACATATGTGACGCGCAAAATAGAAAGGGACCTAAGGGTAAAAACCAGTTTTGTTCAGGAGAGCCATTTTAAAGATTTAAATACGCGTATCTTTGGTGTACCATTACTTTCATTAAACGCGCATATCTCTGGGAGGGGACATTTTTGGGTCATGGGATCGATCTCATTCGATGCTCAGATGTTGTCCACATCAAAAAAAGAAGTGAAAATTGATTTTTTTTTACCCTTAGGTCCCTTTCTCTATGCGCTGTCAGATATATTAAATAAAATATAGTAATATTCCAATTATTACTTACCTATTCTGTTGTAAATTTATTTTTACTTTTATTTGTTTACATAAAACAGCTGATTTCAATCATCTTTTCTATCTTGCAAATTTTGGTTGGCTAAAAACTCTCTAACATCGAACTGTCCAAATTTTCTCTCCTAGCTCTCATTTACTGGACGTTTTGTGTAAACGAACACGATCCAGTAAAAATTTGCCCAAATTAGTACTAATTTGCAAGTAAACGAACACACTTAATGTGTTCCATAAGCAGAAATTTGAAAAAAATTATAAGTACTTTTTTGCAGCCAATTCAAATTTTAAATGGTCTACCCTGTATATTCGATCTGTTAACCCGTTAAGAAGCGGTAGCAACATTTTTATTTTTTCACGACATTTAACTAAAAATGCTTCATAACTGGAAAAATGCTTATTTTAAAGTATGTATTTCTCGATATTGTTTTAAAGCCCACATATTTAATGCATTTTTGAATGTTTTTAACACTTCTATTTATAAAAAATGAAACATTATTTGAATAAAATCGCGCGATTTTTCGCCTGGGGTTTTTGATACCACAAACCATTTTCTTTAAAAAACAATTATTTTATCCGCTTTGTTTAAAAACAAATGCAAATAACAGCGCGCAAATTTTTTTCAAATAATGTTTTGCCTGCGGTGCTCTTTTTCTATAAGTGTATTACTTAGTAAGGACATAAATACTGTTACACACGTTTTATGCTGTAAAAAAAAAGTACTCATGGACTTTTGCGTGATATTCATCTCACGGGCCATGATTATCTGTTTTCGGAGCGGATTTCTGTGAAGCGTGGGCGGTCCGACCGGTGGCGGTCTTTTACATCTCCAGTCTTCTCAAACAGTTTTGTGCATCGGTAGACGAACAAGCGACTAATTCCCAGTTTGAAAATATCGCTTTTTTCATTTCACACTTGAAAAGCGCTATTACAGCGATAGGGTTTTCATTATCTGACCACTCCAAGTTGAAACAATTTTAAAATCCCGTTACAGACTAACGCTATTGAGGTTAGCTTTCAAAACCCATATGACATTAACGGGGTATGTTCAGTTCTACTATTGAAATGGGTGTGTTCAATGTTTAACAGTATTTAAGTCCCTACTAAGTACAATGAATTTTCTTCAAAAATTATATTTAAAAAAAATTAAAAATTATTTAAAAAAAAATATATATGTTCAGTATTGTCAGCTACAGTGTTATATTTAATGGCTGTAAAGATACAAGACGCATTCCTCTGCATATTAAAAAATCGCTTTTCTAGGTTTTAAAGT
The DNA here is from genome assembly GCA_963513945.1 of Hydrotaea diabolus. Taxonomy (NCBI): domain Eukaryota; kingdom Metazoa; phylum Arthropoda; class Insecta; order Diptera; family Muscidae; genus Hydrotaea; species Hydrotaea diabolus. The sequence continues at coordinate 21,993,149 of OY740717.1, forward strand.
TTCGTGTCCCTTGACAACGCCTGCTCACAGCTGGAAGTCTTTAAGCCGGTCACGCAAGTTGAAGTTGCAATTAGAAAATCTTTTTCAAAGTCCCCTGAACGCCCTTATTTCATTTTAATTGTCATGTAATTCAAAGCCCATGGGGATTCTGTTAAAGCTTAGTTACAAAATGCATCAAAATGCTAGAAGTCTCTAACGATTCCTGTTCCTGCCGCAAAAGTTAACAGCCGATCTTGTTCGAATATAACATAGCTGTTAAAGAGTTATGTTAAATCAACTCTAGTTGTTGCTGTAACCACAATATATTTTGTTTTGTAAATCCTTTTCGTCTATAGGGGATCTGCTTTGATATTCGATATGAAGGAAACGCGCCATGTGAACTAGATGCGTCCAAAGAGTTCTGGGGCTAAACTGAGTGGGCTTGGCCGGACAATTGAAGAGGTGCAGCACTTAATGAGGTCCCTGATGACAGGCGGGTCAAGCGTCCGGAACATAAGCATCAACGCGCGCCCAATTCGAATTAAGGCCTCTGCAACATCCAGATCTAAGCTGAGTCAAAGCGACGCGAATCTTCTCTTCGGGGGACTTTCCCCTAACTCTATTTATACAGTCACGCTACAGCTGTATACTGCTGCTGCGATTTCATAAGCTTAAATGTTGTTCATACCTGCCTGATTGTTTCGAGATCCCTAAGGCTAATTCGTGTACCGCTGGACCTTTCTCTCTAGATCAAAGATAATGGTCTGCCTTCGCGAAGATGGTGGTTGGTATGGCTACTGCGAAAACACCCAAGCAGATACTGCTTAGGCAACAAGAAACTATGTCCCGGTAAAGACCTTTGTCTCCTCATGAAGACTGTCCTTAGAAGAAATAAGGAGACACCATGTTGATGTTGTCAGGGCGGCATTCTGGAAAGCCTGAATTTTATTTTCAGTACGTCGCATTCACATTTTCCGACCACACTGGGCGCTGCGTAGTTCGCTACAGAGCGACCTATCGCATTGTAGGAGGCCATCAAGGGTTCTTTGTCGGCTCCCCAAGTACTGCCGTCTAGTGACTTGAGTACCTTGTTCCTACTACAGTTGAATTTCTCGCAATCATCTGCGTACGACACCAGACGGTGGTGCAGGGATGTTAGAGAGATAGGGAATTAACGCCGCCGGAGAGATCACACCACCGCGGTGGTGTAGAGTACCCCCCGGTGCACCGGGGGGTACTCTATATCTCATGACCTATTAGAGATATGATGATGATATTTGGAACATATGACATTGACATGGATCAAAACACGCCTTGGTTTAAAATCGCATTTATGACAAATGTCTTGAACCGATCATTGTAAAATTTTAACAGAATGATATCAATGAGTTTTATATAAATATAGACTACATTGTTTTTAAATTAGAAATAGGGGCGTGGCACCTCCCATACAAACCTGAACTATTAAATGTCATATCTCGAGAACTATGACCGATATGATGATCGTATATAGTTTAAAGTTATAATGTTGATATGAAAGGAAACAATCTTTAATGGAAAAAAGAAGCCATCGCCACGCCTCTTGACAAAATGTCCATACTGGACCAGAATCCTCGATGGAGCGTATACAAGCTTCGACACGGACGAACTTTATTTGTCCACTTGTTTAACTAAAAAAAACTTATTTGTTGACTCTATTAAAATCATTTTTCGTTTCCCTCTAGGCGATTCCGATAATGCTACAACCTCTGCGCCCGCCAACCAACCACAGATGCTGGTTAAACTCTCCACGGACGGGGTGCCCAAGTTGTTTTGTCCCATTTGCAATAAGGCTCTGATCTCACTCAACGGCTACGTGAAGCACGTGAAAAAGCACGAACCCCCCGGCGGCTTCCTTTGTCGCTTCTGTGAGGCCCGTTTCTGTTCCGATGATGAATTGAAGAAGCATCGCGAAACCGAACATACCACCATAGCGTGTCGCCTTTGTAAAGACACCACATTCACCAATGAAGACGACTATAGGGTCCACATACGTGATGTCCACGAGGGCGTCGATCGTGAGTTGTACAAATGTGAGAAGTGTGGTGCGGCCTATAAGACACTTGAGCCCTATCGCCGTCATACGGAGACAGAATGTGGCACCATTAAACCGTACAAATGCGACAAATGTCCCATGGCCTTTGTAACCAAGTACAATTTGAAGCAACATTTGGAGAATCATTCGGGAGAGTTGAAATTTTGTTGCAGTTATTGCGGTAGGAACTTTAAGCAGAAGGCCCGACTGGTGGAGCATGAGAGGACGCATACGGGAGAGAAGCCCTACAAGTGCGATGTAAGTTTATTATTATGACTAATAAGGAAGGGGAATCCAAATTGATTGTTTTTTTCATTTCCAGGTGTGCGGTAAGAGATTTTCCCATCGAGAGAGCATCGTTACGCATTCTTCCATACACACCGGGGTGCGGCTGGTCGAATGTAAATGTTGCAGTTCACGCTTTTCTTGTCATTCCAATTTAATTAAACATCGACGCAACAGGCCGGAAACCTGTGGCTTACCTGAATATGATCCACCCAAGAATCGTGTAAGGAAACATACCTCCCGCAGTAAGTTCACCATCTGGTCTGGCTTGGATCATATCTATATATTTTTGTTGTTGTGTGCATTCCAGTTCCCGCTGTCCTTAATCCCACCTCGGAAATAAAGGTGGTGAACGTAAATAAAATCATCAAGCCCGATGATTTGGAGAAAGTCAATGCCCAGAAAAAGGAAACGCCGGACAAAGCGAAAACAAAGCCCACGGCTCGTAAACGTACCGGCGGCAGCGTCAATGTAGCATCGCGAAAGAAACCGCCAAAGAAAAAACTTTCCAAAAAGGCCATAATCGAATTTGAGGATAGCGATGATGAGGACATCGATTGGGGCGATGGCAATAAGTATGAAAAGGACGAAGAAGTTGAAGAAATGGCCAGTCCAATGGCCATTAAACAAGAGAGACCACAGAGACAGCGTAAAATTGCACCACCGCCGGCCGATGATGAAATTCTTGTGCCCGGAGCCTTGCCCCAGGAACCGTCCACAACTTGGTCTGACGACAGCGAAGACGATTATGTGCCCGACTACGAACAAGAAGACTCCGATGAAGACGTTGGCGAAGCTAAAGATTTTAAATTCCACATGAGCCAATTGGCAAATATCAAACAAGAGTCCGAAGAGCTGGACGACTCCACCACAAAGATAGACATTGAGCCTCTGGACGATTTCGAATACTCGACCATCGACTCAAACCTGGTGACCGTTAAGTGTGAGGAAGAGGATTCCAATATATTCAATGAAAAGGATAAAATCCTTGAATGTCTGCTGAATGAAAGTGATTACAGCCATATGGGCAATGACAGCACAACGGCAGAAGCTAAACAAACCCAAAGCAACAAGAGAAAGAAACGAGCCGCCACAAAGGCGGCTCAGGAACCGATTGATGGGGAATTTAGCTTGGAAGAAACTGAGGTGGTGCTGGTTAAAAATGAGGACAGTGATGATGATTATTATCCGATAACGGATATCTTAGAAGTCAAAGAGGAGGTGAGTTTTTGTTTTAGCTGCTCTTGCAATTTATGCTGTTCTTCCATTATTATTGCCATTTATTCTCTTCTTTTTGAAGATCCCCAACAATCCTCCACGCTGGGATGGTAAGACAGAATGTTTTGTAGTGGTCGAAGACATCACCAATCGATATCCACAATTGAAAACGCAAACGACCATTAAAGTCTCACGAAACTGCCAGCCCTTCTATTCGAAATGTTTCACCATCAAGAATCTAATGAGAAAGCCCAGACCTCGTAAATATCGTCCCAGAGATGGCACGGCCAAGGAGACGCGGCCACAGAGAAAACCGCGCATTAGAGCGGAAGAATTGAGAGAACGCATGCGACTCATGAGGAAACGCGATAAAAGCTACAAGTGCCCCGATTGCATCAAAATCTACCACATGCGTAAACCATACGAGCGTCATCTGAGAGAAGATCACAAATGGCCCGACAAAGATGTCAGGGATTTGTTTAAAGATGAATACGTACCCGATGATGTTTTCAAATGCCATATATGCGATAAAATCTATCTGATGGAAAAGCGTCTAATGGACCACATACCCAAACATGGACCGGATGGTAGTTTGGTACATAAATGCCCTTGCTACTGTGCCAAGTACTATGCTACACGCGAAGAGGCCCAGGCACATGCCCGTGCCGAACACAAAGAGCTACTGTGGTGTGAATTGTGTCAGAAATACATGACAGGCTGTGATGCGCTCAAGTCGCACAGACAGCGTTTGCACAGCACCAAGGAAGTGCAAATTAAGCGAACTTTAGTGTGCGACAAATGTGGCAAGAAATTTATGGGTAGAACCCAATTGACCGATCATGTGCGCTCCGATTGCGGCCGTGTGCCCATATATCAGTGCCAGGTGTGTGGCAAATGTCTAACGACAGCGGGCATTCTTAAGACACACATGCTGTTGCATCAAGAAGATCGCCCCTTTCAGTGTGACAAATGCGGCAAGACTTTTAAGATTAAGGCCCAGTACAAGACGCATCTGAAATATTCTCATTCCGAAGAGAAGCGCTTTAAATGTCATGTAAGTTTGATTTTTACTCTTTTTACTATTTCTGAATTCATTTAACAAGTTCATTTGTAAATGCTTTAATGTCTCCATTGCTTGATAGAAATTTGCTGGTGTACAAACTGATGTTTGACAGTTTTATAGGTTACTTATACTTTCCTCAACTTGCCAGTAAGGCCCAAAAGTAGAACTACTCTAAATCAGTGAGCCGAGCAGAAAATTGTTTTCCGGAAACTAAAAAGTTCTATTTTGTGTGCAAAAAAAATATGGATAAATTTTAAACAAAAAGTTCTTTTGAGCTGCCTTGTAATCGGATGTTTCCTTATTGATTGATATTGTTGAAGAAGACGTCCGAGCAAACAGTACAGTACGAGGCTGCTATATATATTTCTGGCCTAATAATGAAAATGCGAATATTTATCATCAAAAATGGTTTTAATGTTTTCAAAGTATTCTCCAGCATGATTTATACACTTTTGCATGCTCAAACCAATTGTCGAAGCACTATTTCCACTCCGATTGAGACACCTCCAAAACATGGTTTTTGAGAGCTTCAACAGCCTCTTCTGGCGACAAAAATCGTTGACTATGCATTTTTTCTTGATGTGCGGAAATAAAAAGAAGTCATTGGGTGTCAAGTCAGGGCTGTACAGCGGATGACCCATCAATTCGACGTTTTGGCCGTTCAAAACGTTGTAGGGTCGACCGTCCCAATCAAAGTGGTGGCGGTGTAGCTCTATATATATCTAAAAAGTTGAAATATAAGGTGGTCCATAGGGGTACAAACTTTGGAGTAGTGGAATGTCTGTTTGTAGAGATTGAGGCATGGGGAGAGAAACTGCTTGTAGGAATCGTATATCTTCCTCATGGAAATATTGATGAGTTTAAGAATGATGTTGCTGATTTATTTGGTCGGTATGTTATTATTATAATAATGGGTGACTTTAATAACAATTTGTTTAATTTATCGTGCTCTAACATTGTTAGAGAAGTTTGTGTAAGGTTGGGTGTGCATGTACATCACAACTCAAGTCCAACGCATTTTGATGTAGTTCATCAATCAACGTCGTTGATAGATTATTTTTGGCTAACTCACCCCGAACACTCGGTTTCGTCGGGACAATACATATGTCCCGCTATAACTCGACATGCCTTTTTATATACTACTGTACATTTTCCAGTGCAGCGCACTGTGCAATTTGTTGAATTCGTAGATTACAATGTTTTTGATCAAGATGAGTTGTACAACGCATTCTTCGTATTAAATTTTTCCAATATCTACAACACCACAGATGTTAATTTGCAATTGGAAGAAATCATGTCAGGGTTGGCTTCCGTTCATTCTATTTTCCCCATAATGAGAAAAAGGTTAAATTACAGGAGTGATGCATGGTTTTCTTTTCCACAGATAGTGTATCACTGCTCCATACGGGATCTGGCCTATAAAGCTTTTATTGAGAGCTAGAAATAAAGCCAAGAAAGTTATTAGGAGAATTAAAAAGGAAAGAAAAGGTAGCAATAGTTCTAAGACCCTATTTAACCGTCTTCGAAATAATGGATTGTTAAGAGATGTTTCATCGCCAGAGATGGCCAACATTGACGTAGAGGAATTAAACAGAATATTTTTTAATAATCAACTGACTAGTTCGACTGATAGTCGTTTTATTAACCAAATTATTGGGGATGGTGGGGTTTCTTTTTATAACGTCTCCTCTAATGACTTGTTACAGGCTTTTATGTCAGTCAAGTCTGAAGCCTCTGGTTGTGATGAGATATCTCTGAAATTTCTTAAAGCAGTATTTCCGTTAATATCAAATCACCATCTTCATTTAGTGAACACTATATTAATGACCTCTTGCTTTCCTTATGATTGGAAAGTAGCCAAAGTGACACTAATTGAAAAGAAGTCAAGTTCGAATTCTCCTGATAACTTAAGACATATTTCTTTGCTTCCTATCCTGTTAAAAGTCGTGGAAAATATTCTTAAGCGGCATTTGTTAGACCATATTGAGAGTAAATCGCTGCTAAATGATTGTCAATGTGGTTTCCGGATGGACAGGAGTATCTCTGCTCTATTAATTGGCCTTACTGACTCAATAAGGTAGAACATTCATGATGTCCTCCAACAAGATTAGTATTTATCCTTCTAAAACAAAGGCAATACTGTTTTCATCATCATCTTCTATCAAACTAGATTTGCAATACAATGGTACGTCTATAGAATTCGTTCAGAGTATTACGTGTTTGGGAATACTACTGGATAACAAATGTTGCTTTGAGCAGCATATTCGCAGTATTGCTTCACGTATTAGTTTCACACTTCGTCAACTATACAACACCAATTTAGTTTTACCCCGTTGGGTAAAAACAAAACTGGTTCATGGCTAAATTATGCCAAATATTTTGTACTGCCTAGAGTTATATACAGGAACTACTCAGAGTAATATGAATATAATAAAGGCAGTTCTTCATAGAGTTATGCGCTATTTATATTCTGTTAAACCGTATGCTCACATATCGCCGTTTGTGTATGACTTTTTAGGCTGTTCCTTTATGGAATTTGTGCACCTTCGGTTGCTTTACTTTTTTTTACAATATATACAAAATTCAATCTCATCACCATTCACAGTAACTGCCTGACCGGCATCATTTTGAATAAAAACTACGGCCCAATGATGCCGCCAGCCCATAAACCGCACCAAACAGTCACTCTTTGTGGGAGCATTGTTTTTTTGACAACCAGTCTTGGATTATTATTCGCCTAAATGTGGCAATTCTGCTATTTGACGAATCCACTGAGGTGAAAATGTGCCTCATCACTGAAGATGATTTTCTTCGAAAACTGATCATCCCCTTCATAATAGGCTGAATATCTTTAACGCGTTGCTGGCTTGTGTACGAGTACCTTTCCATGGTTCAAATTTAGTTAGTCTGAAGTTGATAAATATCAAATGAAATGCAGAATAAAACTTGATGGTTCACATTCAACATCGGACCTTAAAATTTGACCACCCTTTACTATGAGCCAACGAAATTTGTATACAAATCTTGCACGATTCTTAAACATAACACCTACGTACCACACCCCCTCACTTTAACGTCGTTGGGTGGATTGGCAATGAAACTCATAGTTTTGTTCATGTATGTTTGTCATAGATATTTAAATGCGTTTGTCGATCTGAAAAACTCGAGATATATGTCATTGTCTTATAAATCTTTGGAGTGTCTTACCTTCTCTCAGTCGCCCGTGGTTTGGTTGAGTTTCTCACCAGTGTCGTTAGGGTTTTTTGTCCGGGAAGTCATTCAGCTCAAAAATACATATAGTATCGGACAAAATATATTGGATTAAATTTAAATTTTCATTAAACATTGAACAGGGATTAACCGGCTCAAGACCTCTTGCTTCTATATTTAAATAGAAGACAAGTTTTTAACAAAATGGCAAAGTGGCATTGATTTTCGTGGCTGCACACTGCTTTTATCATGATTTCGGGTCCGTGACAACCCTCTTCAGAAAGCTTTGCTGCAATTGTTGAAAGTAAAACCGAACTCTATAAGGCCAGGCTCTCCCCAAACAAATGAGAACTACTGTAGTAAATCTAATTTTCAAGTTTCATTCACACATTTTCATTGAACCTCATAAACATATAAAATTATTCAAGTTTAAAAACAAATATGCGTTGAAATTCAAAATATAACTATTATTCTTTAAAAACATATAGGATTTATTCTGCATTTTATAAAAAATTTAACCTTCGTAATAAAAAAAACTAAAATATGTCAAAAATTCGCGTGACAAAACATATTGAACCAAACAATGCAATCAATATTTTGTGAAAATCCTTTGTTTTTGAGGACGGCTGCACATTTTCTAGGCATGGAAGCAATAAGGTTGTCTCGTTGTTTTTCTATAGCAATCCAAGCATCTTCCAAGGCTTCAAAAAGTTTTTTCATATCTCCTCCCACACCTTATCTGTTTATCTTTTTATTAACTATTTCCCATAAATAAATTTTCAATCGGATTTAGGTCTGGAGATTGTGCTGGCCACTTTATTACTTGAATATCTTCCTTTTCAAACCAATCTTTTACATGTCTTGAGGCGTGTTTCGGATCATTGTCCTGCTGAAATTGGCATATTCCATTCTGCATGGGGAGGCATAAGACTGCAAGATTTCTTGGTACATGAATCTATCCATAATTCCATTTATTTTGTGTATGGGTCCTAGTCCATTTCCAGAAAGGCAACCCCAGACCATCACATTAACTCCCCCATGTTTTACAGTGCCTTGGCAATAACCTCTTATTTATTGGTCTCCGTACTCTCTTCATTCCATCAGCACATTTCAAAATAAATTTTGATTAACCTAAAAATAAAACTGTTTTCCCTTTTTTGTATAGACCAACTGATGTGTTCTTCAGCAAATTTTATTCGAGCTTTTCTATTTTTCCGATATATACCTAGTAGGGACATAAATACTGTTACACACGTTTTATGCTGTAAAATAAAAAGTACTGAACGTTTTTGGACCTAATATTTTTTAATATATTTATTGATGTATATTGTATCCAAAAATAATCTACTTATTCGAAATGTCCGCATTTTGCCTTTACACACGCCTTAAGTCGCAACGGCCAATCGTCAATAGCTGCACGAAACTCGTCCGTTGGAAAATTGGCCACAGCTCGAACCAAAGCAGTCTTAAGAGATCCAATGTTGGGGCATCTTTTGTGACAAAACTTGTCCTCTAAACATGTCCACAATTTGTAATCCAATGGGTTCAAATCTGTACTGCCTGTGGGCCATTCGTCAGAGGAAATGAACGCTGGCAAATTGTTTCGAAGCCAGGCCTGGGACGTTTTAGCCTTATGGGCCGGCGAAGAATCCTGCTGAAAAGTCCATGGCTGGTTTTGAAACAGGGAATTGTTAAGAGGCTTCACAACAGCTTCCAAAACGGTTTCTTGAAAAACTTTGGCCGATGTTTTGACTCCTTGTTCGCAGAAATGCAGGTCAGTAAGAGACACCCCACCAAACCATGACTGAAGCTTGGTGATGACCCTTTCCACCCTTGGGATCAGTTCAGATACTTTCTTAAATGACCGCGCATGCACTCTATCATTTTGCTTGTTAAATTTTTCCTGAACGGTAAAATTGTTTTCATTGGTGAACAAAATTTTTCTGTGCAAGTTATCAGCGTGCTTCACCAAAAGACGTTTGCATTTTTCAATCCTATTTTTTTAAAGCTGCAGTCAATAAATGTCCGGTACGTCGTTTGAAAGACCCAAGTCCCAAGTCTTTTTTAATGATTCGACTCTTGGACTTTTGCGTGATGTTCATCACACGGGCCATGATTTTCTGTTTTCGGAGCGGATTTCTGTGAATTCTTGATTTAACGGCTTTGATGACATGCGGTGTTCGAACAGAGCGTTGGCGGCCCCACCGGTGGTGGTCTTTTACAGCGATACGGTTCTCATTATCTGAGCACTTCACGATGGAAGTTGAAACAATGTTTAGCTCGTTTGTCCTATTTCGGTCTGTTGCTTTTATACATTGAACAGGGATTAAACCGGCTCAAGACCTCTTGCTTCTATATTTAAATAGTTTTTAACAAAATGGCAAAGTGGCATTGATTTTCGTGGCTGCACACTACTTTTATCATGATTTCGGGTCCGTGACAACCCTCTTCAGAAAGCCTTGCTGCAATTGTTGAAAGTAAAACCGAACTCTATAAGGCCAGGCTCTCCCCAAACGAATGAGAACTACTGTTGTAAACCTTACTTTTCAAGTTTTCTTCACACAATTGCCCACGGAAATACAACTCACTCTTGCCACCTCTAAAGAGACTCCACATCGAGAGCCATCAAAAGATTTCTTTTACAACAACGAGTGTAAGTAAATGGCTTTTTTTGCAGCCCGATAACTTTTAAGTCCAGCAGCATATGTGACAGCGCATAGAGAAAGGGACCTAAGGGTAAAAAATCAATTTTCACTTTTTTTTGATGTGGACAACATCTGAGCATCGAATGAGACCGATCCCATGCCCCAAAAGAGTTCCCTCCCAGAGATATGCGCGTTTTACGAAAGTGAGGGTACACCAAAGATACACGTATTTAAATCTTTAAAATGGCTCTCCTGAACTAAAATGTGTACTTTAACTTTAAAAATTAATAAATTAACTTTTGTAAATTATTAAACGACTAACAATAGCTAATTGCATCCCATGTTCCAATATTCTTTTTAGTCCTATTATTCTATGCTACGAATTGCAATGGGACATTTGCAGATTTGCTTTGACGCGACCTTTTCAAGTAATTCGAGTTCATTTTGATGATAACAGTTCGAAATCCAATCAATACTTATCTTTTTTGAAATATTTTTGCTAGCTAAAAACGTAACGAAGTATACATATTAATTTGAAACCAAATTAAAAGTTCCGTTTTTATACTTGTGAGCTCAAAGTGCAAAATACTAAAAATATAATTTCAGTTTAAGTCCGACACTTATTCTGCGTTGGTTTGACACGTTGAATTGTTCGTCGCTGATATGCAGGACCCTTCTAATAAAGTTCGTCGCAGTGTTTATTATTGTTTGTCTTGGGCACTTGGAATGGAAATTGATTAATCTTCCAGAGGCAGTTGGTTTCTGGTACCAATTTAATTTTAGCAGATTTCCTTGTCAAATAACTATTGAATCCAGGTATGGCAATGTATTGTCTGTTGTGAACTCTATTCGTCTATTATACGAGTATGTTTTAAGTGAACTTAAGATGTCCTCCGCTGTGTCTTTCTTGGCAATAGCGAACAAATCGTCTACGTATTTCGTTAATATCCGTGGTTTCTCCGTCATATGTTCTATTGTTACGTCTAGAAGTTTTTCCACAAAATAATGTCAGCTACTACTGGTGTAGCTGGTGATCCCATTGGCATTCCCTTGTTCTGTCCGTATATCTTGTCCTCATATCTAAATACCTAGTCTTCTTGATGTAGAGTCAGAATTTTCTATATTTTTTTTTCTAATTTCTTTATTTGCAATCTATTTACGAAAAACAATAAGCAAATGTACTAATAACTTAATTGTTAAACTCCAATGAACTTAATATATACATTTAAAATTTTGGATTCAGTGCTTTTTAAACATGACAGATTATAAAATTATTTACATTAGTCTATATAAAGGGGAGATCTAATACGTGGTGTCTCTTTAGTCTTCTAATTTCATTTGTATCATCTAATAAATTTATGGCTAATACATTAGGATGTGTACTAAGTCTGTTTAAATAGTTAGAACTAAAACGTTTAATTTCATCCTTTACTGTAGCGATACTAAGGTCACTGTGAATTATATTATTCTTAACAAACCAAGGAGGATCTGTGATAAACCTCAATGTTTTCGATTGAAATCTTTGTAGTATTTCTACGTTTGAAGTGCTAGCTGTTTCCCACAATTGTATACCGTACGTCCGAACGGTTTTGTCCAGCATTACTTTGTTGCTCAGACTTAGTTCAGATTTTGGACCCAGCAACCAGTGCATCTTCTTAACTTTTATATTTAACTGCTGCCTTTTTATTTGAATATGTTTTTTCCAATTTAGTTTTCGATGTGAAGGCCAAGATACTTAACACTATCAGCTGAAGGTATTGTTAGTCCATTTAATAGCGGGGAAGGACAGTCTCCTCTTCTCAAGCTAAAAGTCACGTGCATAGATTTTTCGGGGTTATCTTTTATATTCCATTTCTTTAGCCTTTTCTCTGTTGATTTTATTTGACTTTGAAGAATAATTGTTGCTTTAGAAGGAAAGTTACTGGTGGCAAGTCTAGCCGTATCGTCTGCATAGGTAGCGACAGTGACATCATTGGAAACTGGCATATCTGAAGTGAAAAGTGTATATAGCACTGGTCCCAAAACACTCCCTTGTGGGACCCCGGCTTTCATCGTTCCAATTTCAGATTCGACGCCGTTAACGCTTACGTAATAAGTTCTTCCATCTAAATACGATTTTAATAATAAATAAAATGGAGTGGGTAGCGCATGTTTAAGCTTATATAACAACCCAGGGTGCCAAACTTTGTCAAAGGCTTGTTTCACATCTTAAAATACAGACGAGCATTACAGCTTTTTCTCCAAGCTTTCTCTTATTGTTTTAACAATCCTATGACACTGTTCAGGTGTACCATGCTTTTGTCGGAATCCAAATTGGTGATCTGGAATTACATTTATAGCATCAAGGATAGGGTTTAGCCGCTTCCGAAAAAGTTTTTAAAATAATTTTGAGAAAACTGGTAAAAGACTAATTGGTCTATATGACGATAACAGATTTTCTGGCTTTCCTGGTTTTGGCACTATAGTAATATATGCATGTTTCCACTGGGTAGGGAAATGACATAGTCTTAAAATAGAATTGAAAATCACTGTAAGGAACACCACTGCATTTTTTGGAAGAAACTTGATAACTTTGTAGTCAATTAAATCATATCCTGGGGTTTTCTTATTCAACACTTTTATCTCATTGTAAACTTCAGGAACAGTGATAGGCTTTATCGGTCGGAACATTTGGCATGGTACATCAAGGAAATCAATTACTTCTTTTGCTTCGTCAGAGTTACAAATTTCAAATGGAGAGAATGTATCCTCAAGGAATGTTTTGAAGGCATCAGCTTTGTTTTTATTTGATCTACACCATATTCCGTCAGAGTTTTTTATTGGGACGTTTCTCTTTTGAGATTTTTTGAGATATTTTGTAGCAATCCAGAGGTTGTGGTCGTTATTGTTATTTGGACTTAGATTACTTAAAAAATTTCCAATCGATTCGTTTTTATAATCATTTAGGCGAAGTTTTAGATGATTTGATGCACGGTTAAAATATGTTTTATCTGTAGATTGTCTTGTTCTTTGCCAGATCCTTCGGAGACGCCGTTTCTTCCTGATGAGGGTTCTTAATTCAGAAGTAATAAAAAAAGTTTGAAATACGATTGTTTCTTTTTTCTGGCGCCATCTGACATTTCCATTAGAAAGTTTGACATTTTTTAGCATAAACATCCTTAGAACGTTTTGACGTACGACCATCATTTGTGTTGGTTACCTTGACTTGAAAAAATCAATTTGGCAAAAAATGGAATTACTCGTGAACATTTTCGTGCGATCATTTTTCGACGTGGATAATCACGACATGAGTGCATCGATAAATATAAATCTTTGTATGGCGATAAAGCACCATCCTATAGCACTGTGAAAAACTGGTTTAATGAATTCAATCGTGGCCGACGCTCGCTCAAAGGCGAAGGTCGTCCAAAAACGGCCGTTGTGCCAGAGAACATTAATGCGGTTCGTGAACTGATTATACAAGATCGGCATGTGACATACCGTGAGATAGAGGTATCCTTGGCCATTTCTTCCACCAGCATACATTCGATATTGCATAAACACCTGGCCGTAAAAAAGGTTTGTTCTCGTTGGATCCCGCACAATTTGACAATCGCTCAAAAAAAAAACTCGTGTCGATTGGTGCAAAGAAATTTTGAAAAAAAGATCGCGGTGCTTCAAAAGACGTTTCTAAGATCGTCACAGGTGACGAATCATGGATCTATGCGTATGAGCCCGAAACAAAGCGGCAATCGACCGTGTGGGTCTTCGAAGACGAGCCAAATCCAACGAAAGTTGTTCGTGGAAGAAACACTTCGAAGCAAATGGTCGCAGCGACCATAATGTTTCTCCGACTCATAAATTCTATTACTTAACTGAATTTGTTGCGAAGGCCATTGCAATTAAATTGCAAAGTTGTTGAACTGTCAGGAGTGGCAACAGCAATCTGTGGTGTAAGATGTTGTCCCTGATAACATCAAATCCAGAGACCCACTGTTAACTTCGTTGATGCAGCATGAGGCAACAATATCTGCTTCGCTATACTCCCTGATGTGGTTCAGACCTGAACATCTCCTGAAGTGCACTCACTCCATGCAACGATTACACCTTACAGACGTAGCACGATGGTGTATACGGTTCTGACAAACCGAGCAGATCCAAGGTTCTGGGTTTTGTTCGATCCCGGCTCGGACCAGTAGTATTCGAAGCAGGCATTCCGGGAAGTGCTGCTTCCACGACGAAAAAATGGACGAACAAAAAACATATATTGTTGAGGTGACTGCCCCTGGCCGAAGAGTTTAGGGTCAATCCGGTACATAGAACCGGCAGTCGCGGGATTGGAAGCAAAAGGTTGCCTGTTTCCTTGGCAAAACTGGTCATGTGGCGACTGTTCCGCTTGAGCAACGTAGGACGGACAATTCTGAGTGGTACACCACAATTTGTTTGCCTGAAAGTCTTGGGAGTAATTCGAAAAACGAACAAGAGAAGACGAATCATTGTGCACCATGACAATGCGTGCTCTCACACATTGGCTCAAACCAGTGCCTTTTTGACCGGCCAAAACTTCGAATTGATGGGTCATCCTACGTTCAGCCCTGACTTGGCCAACGATTTTCGTCGCCAGAAGATGCTGTTGAAGCATTCAAAAACCATGTTTTGGAGGTGCCTCAATCGAAGGGGAAAATGTGATTCGACAAATGGTTTCAGCGCATGCAAAAGTGTATAAATCATGCTTTAGAATACTTTGAAAAACAATAAAACCATTTTTGATGATAACTGTTCGCATTTTCATTATTAGGCCAGAAATATATATAGCAGCTTTCGTAATCATAGCTATATACTTGGATCAACGAGAACTTTTTTCTGTTCCTGCATACCCATTTGTGCGCGTATAACAGGGGACGGTTTTGTGAAACCCTTGGTCCTAAGACCACCCCCACGAGTCAAGACCTTCAATTCACACAAAGCGTATAAAGTAATAAACATCGAATTCAGATTAGTACGAAAATTATATTGTTTTGGAATACCCATTTGACTATTGTCGAAGAGGATCTACCGCTGTAGTTATAACATTTCCTAAAATTGACGGCATATTTAGATTATTGAGGAAGTGCTGTTATTTCTGTATACCCTTTTATTCATCTTGGAAAATACACAGTTTTCAGCGCCCTTAGACCCGGCCCCAAATTTCTTCGAATTGTAAATTTAAGGTGATATTCTGATTCGTGACGAAATTATAGTTTTTTTTTATTAGTTTAAGGAGGCCGATTTTCTGACGCCTGGGCCTAGGAGCCCAAAAATAGTCCCTAGGCCCAAATGGGTTGGTCTGAATCCAAATTTGCTCCAAATCTTAAAAATAGTTCGCGAACATTCGGGGACGGCTTTGGACCACAGGACTCAATATCCAAAACCCATCTATTGGAAGGTGAAGCATCTATGCCTACTGCTTCTAAGAAAAACTGATTTAAGAGATAGTTAGTTGAAATGTCAAAATGTTAGGACCGTTTTTTAAGTCCCTTAAAGAAGAACTTTTTTGGCTTCTGTCCGATTTGGTCCATTTTTAATATCGAAAAATCGCTGACTATAAGACATTTATCTGGTCAGTTTAAAGACGGTCTCTTTTCTTGCGTCCTTGTGTCAGTTGAAGGTCCTGTCAGCGATCAAACGAATTACCCTAGGATCCTGAAAATGTCGATGATGATGGCTTAAAGTCATAAGTTGTTTGGGATTGTAAATGGACGAAATCAGCCTGAAGTACCTTTGGTCCTCTTTAAGGGATTGCCTTTATGAGTGGGATTTCACTTTTCATGCTCTAACTCCAAAAGTACGATTTTTGTCTTTTTTTGCTCTTACTTTTTGCTTTTTACTAAGGGAGTTTTTGCGAAGTGCTACGCACGGTTATCAGGTTTGGGGATTACTCGCCAAGACGGTGAGATCGAAGTCTTTTGACGACTTATATTTTAGTGATTTGGCGAATTTTATAGGACATTAACTTTTAACGGTCTTATTGAAAAAGTAGCTTACTCTAAAATGCCAAATGTCTCCATTATTAGTCGGTATTTTCGATACATTAACTCATATCCGATCCGAATGACTCCGTTATTTTGTAGCTTCCGTCATAGGTTGAATTATTTAACTTCCGTCCTAGGATATAAGGGCATAGATATTGGCAATAGTATAACTGCGGTTATAGTTTTGCAATTTTTTTGGGTAACTTTCACCAACAATTTGGCGACAGAGGCCAAAAAAAAACTGACAACGCTTGTGCGATGTTGCAAGCGCTCGTTTTTTTACTTTTTATGTTTATAAAAGCATATATTTCGTTTGTAATCTTTTTGATTGAACTATGGAATTTGAGTTTAATGCGAATAAACAGAATTTAAGAATAAAACTCACACAAACTGCCTTTTTCTAAAATAAAAATTAGCATAATTACCTGGATAAGTGAGAAACTGTATTACTGGTACCCCTCTTTAAGTGGGAATAAACAGTCGGTCCCTTGCAATCCCATTTATCCAGGTTCGACTGTATTGTAAGGTGATAAAACATCAAATAAGCATCATACTCGTATATAACAAACGAAAAAAATGCGAAACTTCTTTAGAATAACCATAATCTTCTCGATGTATTTAATTTATATTTATCTTCCCCATTCTTTTTCGTTTATTTTTTCAGCTTTGCCCCAAAGCCTATCCATATCGCGAGAGTTTGCTGACCCACATGTCTGTACACACGGGTATCAAGCGATTCCTTTGCAATGGTTGTGGCAAACGTTTCACTTGCGTTTCAAATCTTCAAGCTCATCGTAAGGTCCACGCCGAAACCTGCGGTCTTTTGCCTTTAAATGCCAAGGCTACTCAATATATGGGCGTGCAGAAGGGAAATTTGCTGCTGGGCGCTAAACCAGAGCCCGGCTTAGATTATTTGGAGTCTCAAACTCTTGTCGCCAAAGAAGTCTACACTCAAGATGTTAATGTGATGACGCAGGAAATAAGAGGCATGCAGCCCAGCGGCTCTCTGAGCGGAGGTCTGCCTTTAAACTATACCACAACGGATATAATACTTTTATAATGTCCAACGACTTATACAGGACCACTCATCGTTATTAACCGATATCACCTTTAAATTAATACAATAACCGATAATAATATCTTATATGTTTACCATTACTATTATATCATTCGTCATCTCAAGAAAGAGAAAAATATAGATCATAGTGATAATTTTATCAAAAAAGCTGCCTTTTTAAAATCCTTGTTTTTATTTTTGCCTAATCTGTAGAAGCCTTTAAATTCACTTTAAAAGATTTCTCTTCTAGCATGTTAAATATATATTTTTTCCTTTATTGGTACTGAAAAAGATGCAATGATTTCTTATCAAATTAAACAAAAAAAAACTAAATTGTTATTTGATAACAAATTTAAAACAGGGCTTTTAAATATATATTTTGGTAAAAAATAAATGAAAAAGAGGCATTCATAATTATGTTTGTATATATGCATTCCCAACACGGGTTCGGCTACAATTCTCTCCTTACAGAGCCCTCTCCCAAACCAACTGATTCGCCTGGGTCGTGCTCTCTTACAATAAACCATGCATGAAATCCTCACACTTTCCTCTGTATTAATAATCATCGCCACGTGAGACCACCTCCTTGCAGGTGGGACGCAACATAATGGTGTGTTCATACTGAGCAGTATAACATCCCTTGATGTCGCACAATGGTGGATAGGCTTCCACCACACCTTTGTCGCACAGATCCTTTAGAGCCATCTGATATTTGGTGGCACCGGCACGATCCAACCAGCGTTTGCAGAAGGCCAGGGTGCCAAAATGCTTATTGATTGTACCCAAAAGTTGTTTGGAAGATTGCAGGCGCAACGGTACAAAGGCGGCGTCAAAGTTCTTCATGTAATGAGAGCAGTCCATGTCGTCATGGACTAAACCACGACCGGTAGAACCGAAAGTTTCAATGGCATAAAATTCATTCTCCTCCATGCGAGTGGACTCGCCACCCTTAACAATTGGCACAGTTTTACCAGAGTGGATACCTGGGGAGGCAAAGAAAATGAATATTTACTAATGGCAGACTTCGTATTCCGTAGAGCTAGGGAAATAAGTTGTCAGCAAACATTTTATGGTAGAAATGTATGGACAGCACATTTTCCATAAAAAAACTGTGATGCCAGCACATTTTCCATAGGAAAACTGTGATGACAGCACATTTTCCATAGGAAAACTGTGATGACAGCACATTTTCCATAGGAAAACTGTGATGACAGCACATTTTCCATAGGAAAACTGTGATGACTGCACATTTGCCATAGGAAAACTATGATGACAGCACATTTTCCATAGGAAAACTGTGATGACAGCACATTTTCCATAGGAAAACTGTGATGACAGCACATTTTCCATAGGAAAACTGTGATGACAGCACATTTTTCATAGGAAAACTGTGATGACAGCACATTTTCCATAGGAAAACTGTGATGACAGCACATTTTTCATAGGAAAACTGTGATGACAGCACATTTTCCATAGGAAAACTGTGATGACAGCACATTTTCCATAGGAAAACTGTGATGACAGCTCATTTTCCATAGGAAAACTGTGATGACAGCACATTTTCCATAGGAAAACACGTGATGACAGCACATTTTCCATAGGAAAACTGTGACGACAGCACATTTTCCATAGGAAAACTGTGATGACAGCACATTTTCCATAGGAAAACTGTGATGAAAGCACATGTTCAATAGGAAAACTGTGATGACAGAACAT
Organism: Hydrotaea diabolus; assembly: GCA_963513945.1. Classification (NCBI taxonomy): domain Eukaryota; kingdom Metazoa; phylum Arthropoda; class Insecta; order Diptera; family Muscidae; genus Hydrotaea; species Hydrotaea diabolus. The sequence continues at coordinate 22,012,386 of OY740717.1, forward strand.
TTTCCATAGGAAAACTGTGATTACAGCACATGTTCCATAGGAAAACTGTGATGACAGCACATTTTCCATAGGAAAACTATGATGACAGCACATTTTCCATAGGAAAACTCTGATGACAGCACATTTTCCATAGGAAAACTGTGATGACAGCACATTTTCCATAGGAAAACTGTGATGACAGCACATTTTCCATAGGAAAACTGTGATGACAGCACATTTTCCATAGGTAAACTGTGATGACAGCACATTTTCCATAGGAAAACTGTGATGACAGCACATTTTCCATAGGAAAACTGTGATGACAGCACATTTTCCATAGGAAAACTGTGATGCCAGCACATTTTCCTTAGGAAAGCTGTAATAAGAGTTAAGACATAACAAATATTTCTAAAATTTCCTCATCAGAGTACTTACGATATGGACTAATGGAATGGCCATTCAAGTTACGTATCGCTTTCACTTGATACGTCTTGCCATCCAGCTCCACTTCATACGATTCCATAACCTCCTGAATGGCTGCGCCAATATCGCATAGACGCACATCAATACCGGCCTCCCGGATGCCCGTATTGGTGGCATCCTTCACCGCTTCCAGCAGCTTGTCGTACTTATCATTGAACGTCAACGTAAATGCACAATCGATGATGCGACCCTTGATGTGAGTGCCAAAATCAATTTTACACACATCGTCGTATTGCAAGACTGTCGTGTCACCGGCATTAGGCGTATAGTGGGCAGCACAGTGATTCAATGAGCAACCGGTGGGGAAGGCCAAACCAGCTTCAAGACCGTTCTCGCCTATCAGACGGCGAGCGGTATTTTCGAGCTCTTCGCATATCTGAATCATGGACATGCCGGGCTTAATGTAACGCTGCATATACTGACGTGTTTGACGATGGGCCTCTGCAGCCTGGCGAAGCTCCTGATAGATGTCATTGTGCATGCGATCCAAGGCGCGTTTCTGCTCCGAAGTAAAGCGATCGACGGCGGTACGATCGTCTGGCGTATCCTTGGGCACGGGATGTTTCATTATTTCGCCCTCGGGAAAGTTGCCATCGGGAAATAGTTCCGAAATCGCTACCGTGGGGGGATCAGTTTGACCGCCCTTCTTTTGATTCTTGTTTTTGTTCTTATTTTTCTTTTTGTTGGCAGCTTTTTTCTCCGCGTCACCGGCCGAATCTCCGTTCACTTCGCTTTTGTCTTCTTCTTCCTCGCCACCACCATCGGCAGCTTTTTTAGCAGCCTCAGCTGGAACAAGCAACGCACAAATATGAAATATTTATGGTCAATTATATAAATTAGGCTAATCTCCTGCTGCTTGCTTACCTTGTCGCAATTTCTTGTTATTGGGTTTTGGTTTCTTTTGTTTTTTAACCTCATCCGCAGCGGCTTCATCGGCATTGGTAGCCTGGACAATTTCTGCCTCGGCTTTAATTTCTTCCACGGCTGGTGACGACATGACCGATAATCGTTATATGATTGTGAGTAAAATCGTATATAAAAATAAACTTGAATATCAAATATTCTACGCAATTTTTATTTGCTCTAAAAACGACCTGCAACAACCTTAAAAGCCGTTTTTGCTAAAAGGAACACGAGTTTGGAGCAGGGTTGCCAGCCTCAGCAACAAAAAACGCAAAAGAGATAAAGAGTTGAGAAAAGTCCCAGTTTTAGCGACAAAAATAAAATCTGAAAAAGTCATTCAAATTAGAAATTTGCAATTCTTTAAGTTAGAAATTTTACCACTAATATCGCTCTATTGCGATTGAAAACTTTACGGAAATGCAATGGAAACTGAAGGAAATAAACATGATTTTTTAAATAAAATTTTAACATATGAAAGTTTTCTCGTACTGAAAAAACGGCAGTCGGAACAGTCTGTCAATATAGTAGGAAATTTATCAGTGAGTCACCTGTGACTTACTCTTTGACTTACAACTTACTAAATAATAATAGTGTAAAATTAAGCTATGATTCGTAGATACGATTGATTCTGGGAATTTCGGCCACTTTGTTGTCCTTGGTTGTTTCAAGCGGGAAAAATAAAATATATTATTCTTTATTATTTACTATACAATAAATCTTTATATGACCTTTAAAGTCTTTAAAATTGTTTTTTTAAACAAATTATTAGTCCTTCAAAAACTTTCCTACCAAAGTATTCAAATATCATTACCCTGGTTGTCCCTAGCACTACTTTTAATTGAAATTTTCTCAATTTTTTACAAAAATATTAATTATTTATTTAATAAAACCAGTCCATAGTAAAAAATAATATTTAATTAATCTTGTTGCTATTAACGATTATAATTTTGTATTCAATTTATATATTATGGATGTTTATTTTCTGTCCTTGAAAATACACAGTATTCCCCTGTAAAATCTAATATTCGCATAAATTCAAATTCCAAACCAATCCTGATTTCAAGCAACTCAAAATGATTGAACATTACTTGAAGTGGGTGCACATCTAATAGATTTTTCGTCAACAGTCTTATTAAAATTAAGTAAGTCGTGTTTTGTCACTCGTTCCGAACTTAAGTTGGTCATTCCCCTGTGTTGTTTTTTAAAAAGATAATTAATACTTTATAATTTTGCAAGTGTTTTTTGTGCTTATTGCACATATAAACTTCCAGCTCAAGTAAATTTTGTAAGGGTAAGTACTTAAATAAACATTTCAGGGTGTTTTGTAGAAATTCACCATTCCCCTGCCAAAATTTTTCACAGGGGTATGACGATAAACAGATTTTTTCTTTTATTATTTTTACAAACAACTGATTTAATACGAATTTGTTGATTTTAATGAAAAAATACTACATATTTTATTGTCTTCCTCATTTCTCTGTTCAATGAATCATTGCCTTGGAGGTCATATTTTTAAATTGTTGCATGATTCCGATAAAAATTAAAATTTTGACGTGTACCTTTTAAAATTTGAATAGTCTTCCTTAGAACTTATTAAATATTAAATTCTGCAAAAAAAAATCGAACTCCAAATATGATGTCGAAATTGGTCAATAATCTCAGAAACACCCATACATACTTTGGGAATAACCCAAAAACTTGTTGAAGAATTTTTGGTCTGAAAATTCTTGAATACCTTAAATAATCTTGCGCGTTGGCAACATTAGGCTAGTGGTTGGTAAATCTTTTTCGATTTTTCAATTGTTTTCGGTATTGGTTTCACTATTTATGCCACCTTTAGAAATGAAACACAATGTGAGCAGAGTTTGAAGCCGGCAGAAAAATTTATATGTTTAATCTTTCGGATGACACAAGCCCTAGGATATGACGTTTTTGTGCATTGTTGTTAAGGTGTAGACAAACCAAAAATGTAAAATATAATAAAAAAAATAATCGCAGCATTTCAAAAAAGTCAAATTATGAAAAGATAGATGAGAAATAGACCAAATGTCTTGTGTTAGAAATAGTGGTGTAACAAATCGTTGCAAAGATTGCTATATTCGCTAACTTTGCAAGATCAACAACCATTTTTTGCTACGAAGAGTGAAAACCCTAAATATTTTTGCGCTTGACGGAAGAAAATAAAAAGAACACAATAAAATTAATAATGTAAAATTAATTGCAATTCGAGCATATAAACTGTTAAAACACATTTTATAAATTTTATCCACTTATAAGTTTCTTATAATAACCCAAAAACAACACCAATTTTAAATATAACTGCGATTTTTTTGATTCGTTTTGGTCTACTTGGATTTTAAGTTTGAAGTTTGTTTGGCAATAAGTTTGTACAATAAACAAGAAAGTCATGCAATGAGCTGATTAAAAATTTCTTTCTCGTAGCTTTCTTAAAGGTCAAATTTAACATTTGAAAGGCTCGTTTCCATTGTTGTAATATCCATTCCCGGACGGTAAAAGGAGTTGGCTCTATGCACTGGATTGACCTGAAAAATCATAATAATAAGTGTTTGCATCTATTAATTTGTTGTTGGGCTAGTGACTATAACTTCTTTATTGGACCGTGGCACCGTACATTTCGGTAATCGTCATACATTTGGTTACGATTTTGCGTTGTATTTAGTCTGGTCCGTAAACTGTCATTAAAAGAAAAAAGCTTATAGTTAAACCAAGTTTTACTCGTTTGCTATATACCGCAAAAAGTGTCCAAAAAAGCATTATGTATTTTGAAAACCCGGGTTTTCGGTTATTATTGAAATAGTATAAAAACGCAAATATAAATACTTTTCAACATATTTTAACATACACCATGCTATTATCTGATGCATAAGCGACGAAATTTGAGCAATATTACTTTTAATATAGGGAAAACTTTATTGCGATCGAACCAGAAATTTGGAGAAGCATTTTATGTGGCTATTTCAAAATATGGACAGATATAGTTAATAATACCACGGTTGGCACTTTTTCGACCATAAGGTCTTTTAAGCAAGATCGAATTTACTATGTGGTTTCGAAACAGACAAGTCCTTAACCCATTTCTTTTAAATACCCAAGAAGTGATATCGCGGTAATTTTTTTATAGAAAAGAGGAGAGATTGGGCTAAATTAAAGCGTTTAGCGGGTTTTTGTTATACTTATATTTATATCTTTTGTTTTTTGCAGGCAAAAATTGAATTTTTTTTCGGAAAATGCTCCGGGAAAGTGCTGTCAAACATAGGAAAATGGTACAAATTATTTTTTTTTAATTTTACCGAATAGCTTAAGTTGCCTACTATATAATGAAAAAAATCAGGCAGCGATATGTCAACACACCTGGCCTCCAGATCCGGTCACATACAAATGGGTAATTTTATTAAGAAAACATGGTACTTAAAAGAAATAAATCACTTATCCTTAGCAATTTTCTTCTGATCTGGTGCAACACCGTTGTGATAATCCAGGAAGCAAGTAGCGGGATGCAAATTCACATTGCACTTCAAACAAACACCTTACACGGGTATTTAAATACCCATGTCATATATCAGTTAAAAACTGAGTTTTTTTTCTTTAAACTTCTAAGGTCTTTTGGACATAAATTTCCAAATCTCATAAAAATCGTACGAACCGACCTATGGGCAGGCAGTAACGGGTTAAATCGGTTGGTTGGTCTCAGGAGTCAATTCCAAAACATGGATAGATATAAGCCAATTTCAACAGAGGTGCTCCTTGGCCCAAGGCTGCCAATGTTTAATCTTTATTTGAAATCGTTTTTTAATTCCGGCCAGCGAAGCGTGCGTTTTTTATGTTTTAAAACGGCACACATGAAATGTTTAATCGCAGAAATTTTCTGTATATACATAGATTTAAAATATATTTAGTTGAGGAAAAAGTCTATAAGGAATTTGTACATATTACGAGCATGTATGTGGATACGTGAGAAATTGATGTTTACCAATTTCAACAAATTTTCAATTGTTTTTTTAGATATATACAATATGAATTTAAATGTCAAATTGACAATAAAAAAGCAGCATGTTTATAATACGCGGCAGATAAAAAGCTAAAATTCTGCAGGCGTTTTTTTATTTAAAACGCTACATAACCAAATACGCGTTTGCATTTAAAGGGTTGGTGTGCGTTGGAGTTTAAAAGAAAAATTGTGCTGCATTTTCCGAACTAGAAGCGTTTTATAAAAAAGCTTCAGTGTGCTCAGGCCTTAAAACTGATATGGACGTTCTTTTGTAAATCGAAATTAAAGAGATACGAAGGGATTGAACATTTAAAATGAATGCCTACAAAGTACAGTCGCTCCGAATTAGTTATGCTATCCTTTTATCACAAAAAATTAAGCAAACATAATTTTATCAGTAGCTGTGATTGATTGGCACTTAAACGAGTGCTAACATCAAAGCATAATGAGAAATTCTAGAATTTTCTTTGTATACAAGTACTGATTGGCTTTGTGCATAATAAACCGTTTGATTTGAAAATTTTTGGTTTGTAGGAAATAAGTTCTTCAAAAAAATACTATAAGCGAGTAATAACCAATAACAAAGTTATGCTTGCATAACTTTGTTCCAGAAAATTTTAATCATTTAAAAAAACAAACTCTATATGTTTTTTTGTTAACAGAATCATCATCATGAGACGAGCAAAATAGAAAGAGACCTAAGGGTAAAAACCAGTTTTGTTCAGGAGAGCCATTTTAAAGATGTAAATACGTGTATCTTTGGTGTACCATCACTTTCATAAAACGCGCATATCTCTGGGAGGGAACTCTTTTGGGGCATGGGATCGGTCTCATTCGATTCTCAGATGTTGTCCACATTAAAAAAAAGTAAAAATTGATTTTTTTTTACCCTTAGGTCCCTTTCTCTATGCGCTGTCACATATTCATTTAAAATGGTGTAAAGTTATCATGCTAGCGACCTCCTAAGTGAGTTGTAAATCAGGCGCGCCCAGTTTTTTATGTATATATTGTTTTTTTGTTTTTATGCTAATTTCATGCATTATTTTCTGGATATACAAAACCGGCTTAACGACATTAATCTAACGTGTTTTCGGCTAATCGAAAATTATAATTTCCAAAAAACCGGCCGACTGTCAATGGCAAATAACCTATTTCCGATTGCGGATATGGACAGTTAAGTCGCAAATTGCATAGCTTATACATAAAGCCTAGTATTCACCTTAAACGAAATTTTCGCTCCCATAAGAAATACATGAAGAAAACGAAATTTACTATTGGTAAATTCCGTTTAGCTATTTTCGTTTGGTGGTTCTCAGCTGAAACAAAAAGGTGGCGAAATGTGCAACTGTTACAGGGATGCTTATAAGAGCAGTGTAGACTTTTTTCACTATCTGCAAACGAAAATTAATGTTCTGATAATTGTTTGGTAAAGCAATTATTAAAATTTACAAAAAAATAAATAAACGAATGATTTGGAGTCGTTTTTGAGGATATTTAAATGAAAATGATAAAAATCATTTTTTTGAAAATAAATATCGGCTGCTTCCTCCACACTGCTCTACACTACAATTCTTTCGTGTAGAAATAAATGCAAAACTCCAAAGCGAAATTTTCGTTTTAGGTGAATGCTTCAAAAGTTTTTTTTATTGCCTACTATGTTCAAGTCATACGTGCTCATGTTGTTATCTTCATCAGTATGGTGAAAAAACGCTTTGGAGTATCCTCTACTTGATATGCTTGCAGCATGGAAAGCATGAAACGAGCGTGATGTGTTGTTGCTTCTGCCCCTCAATTTGAAATGGCAGCAAAAAAAAAACGATTAACAACACTGGTTTACGTAATGAACACCACCAAAATGGTCATTTGCATTTTATTTGTAAACAAACCACAAGTACTTTTTAAGAAAAATTTTGTTCAGTTGAAAAAAACGGGAAATAATGGACGATATATTCTTCCCACCTACAAAGTCCAACAGTTTGGACGATTCGGATGAGGTCGATTTAAAATTTTTCGATTCCCATCATCAGGATCACAATAAGACAAGTGAGAGCAGCCAAAACTCGGAATCTGAAGACAATTTACGGGACAGCGATAGCAGACCGGAGTCCCGGAAAATAAAGTCGGAACACTCGGACAATAGGGACGATACCGACGACCAACCACAAAGCAAGAAGCAGAAAAGTAAAAAAGAAATGGAAGAAGAGGAAAGGGAGAAAATGCAGTGAGTAGCACTCAATAAAACAAACCACAATTTCTCGTTCATTAATTACATCGCGTGCAATTATTTATTCCAGAGTTTTAGTTTCCAATTTTACCGAAGAACAATTGGATCGCTATGAAATGTACAGAAGATCGGCCTTTCCCAAGGCGGCTGTCAAGCGTTTAATGCAAACCATTACGGGTTGTTCGGTGTCGCAAAATGTGGTCATCGCCATGTCCGGCATAGCCAAAGTATTTGTGGGAGAGATAGTGGAGGAAGGTGCGTGGTGGCTTTCATATCTTAGTTTTTTATAAGTAATTCATTATTTTTGTTTTATTTAACATCAGCCTTGGACGTCATGGAGGAAATGGGTGATACTGGTGCATTGCAGCCGAAATATTTGCGTGAAGCTGTGAGACGTTTGCGACAGCGTAATAGTATGCCGATAGGAAAATTCCAAAAACCTTACTTTAGATTAAATTAATTTGTAATCGAAATAGTTTTAATTATAATCATAATTTCAATAATTACCCTTTTCTTTCAATATATATGATTTTTATTTTATTTAAGAGAGTTTTTTTTATCATGCTGATAAGCGTCCAAGTTAGTGGACCAAAAGACTTGAGAAATATTGGTTTACTCCGAGCGAGGTCGTGCGCATAAGATCGAAATCGTTTTTAGTTATTTGGTCTTTGTAGGTTTTGTAGGACCTAGTATGACCTAGTAACATTTCGATCAGTTGTGGATGTGTAAGAAAAACAATTGTGAACTAAAATCGCAACAGTGGAACTGGACAAATTTGTGCGTTATTTACAAAATGAACTAGAATTTGTACTGTTGTAGCGGCACATAGGGCGACGGCGTTTGGCAGAACAATTGCTGCTTCGGATCGATCCGGCGCATAGAACCGACTGTCGTGAAATTGTAGACTGTAGCAGATAGATGAGTCCCTAGGGTCCATGGCTTGAACAATCTGTTGTTGTTACGAATCCTAGGCAATATTCGTACTTTTAATCTGCCTATCAAAATTTTTGAACAAAAATACTTTGGATTCGTAATAATATACTCAAATATTTTAAACAAATGAAACACGTTTTTTAAATAATTTACCTAAATACCAATAATAGAATAACAACATACGAGGCTGCTATATATAGGGTGATCCATCTTGAGTTTATTTTTCAGAAAAAACATATAAAAATTCAAATCAAGTGTGGAATCTTTATTGGTAATTTGAAAGGACACTTTAATTTAATTTAATTTATTTACATTTTCCGTAATTAAGAAGTCTTTCGGCCGATAAAGCTAATTACAGTAAACTACAGCTTAGAATTAATATAAAGAAACATTTTAAAGTATTAAAAAAATTCAAGTTTAACAAAAATTCCAGTTTAACAAAAATTCAAGTTAAACAGTTACTCAATAATAGTAGTAGGAAAAAATATATATGTATATAGAATATGTATATAAGAATTAAAAAATGTTGTACATTTATGCAAATTCATGACATGATAATCAAAAACTAAAGTAGATGTTCCCAATTTAAAGAAAACAGGAAAAAAATGTTGACACACTTACTGGGAAGAAAATTCACAAAGACCATAATCAGAGCATTTCAAAAACTATTAAATGAAGACAATAAGAGTTGTATAAGTAATATATTCTACTACAAAGATTCAAAGTGCCTAAGAAGCTTTTTGCGAAATGTTGAATCGGACATATTAAACGTTTTTAGATAATCAGGTAGCTTGTTAAACACTCGAGCAAATCTGACTTGAAAAGATTTTCCTAACAAGTAGTCAACTCTAGGAATAATTAATTGGTTACTACGTGTGGAACGCGTGAATGTGAACGACTGAACCAGGAACTGTGGGCATTGGTTTCTGTAGACCTTATAAAACTGCAAAAGACATCGTATGTCAACAAGTTGATCAAATGAACAACCTAAAAATTGTTTTACAAACGATTGAATATGCGAAAAACGACTCACATGATACAAATAGCGCATAGCTGAATTAAAAGCAATTTTTTTTTGTTTCATATATGTTTTTGCAGTCCCAGCATATACTTCTATACAATAAAGAATATTAGACATTACTAAGGCATGCAACAACTGCTTCTTAGCATAAAGTGGTAGCACAAAGTCTGTGTTGTAAAGTTGACGAAGGGTAAGATTAATTCGGGAAACTACAGCGTCAATATGATGCTCAAAGTTTAATTTGTCATCAACAACAACCCCCAAACATTTAATGCTACGAACAATTTCAATGAAAACATTGTCATATTTCAATTGCAAGTCTACAGGCCTCGTAGAAAATACTAGAGCCTTAGTCTTTGACGAATGTTGGTCGCAACTACGCCTCAGGGTTTCCATTCTGAGGGTCCAATTTTTTTGCTCGTTCGAGCATTTCGACCGGTATGGCTTTAATGACACGCGTAATTTTGGCTTCTTAAACCCGTATCGTAGCTGGTTTGTCAGCATAGACTTTGGACTTTACGCAATCCCAAAGAAAAATGTCTAAAGGTGTGATTTCACTCGATTTAGGCGGCCAACTCACCTGTCGAAAACGTCCTGTTGAAACCAAGTGTCGTCAAGATTACGGGCTTCAATTTCAGGTAGCATAAAGATCGATATCATGGCGCGATAGCGAGCACCATTCATGGTTACGTTCCGGTCATCATCATTTTTGAAAAAAATATGCACCGATGATTCCCCACCAGCTTACAAACCGCACCAAACCGTGGTTTTCTTTGGATATAATGGCACCTCTTGAACCTATTCTTGTTGCTCTTCAGCCCAAATGCGGCAGTTTTCACAAAAGGGGCCTCATCACTCCCGTTTCTCACCCAACGCCCATTTCCATAATCCAGTTGCCAACATTTGAAGGTAATTATTTTCAAAAAATAAATGACATAAAATGTCTTTTCAAATTACCAATATAGATTCCACACTTGATTTGAATTATTTTATTTTTTTGTTCTGAAAAAATACCTCTAGATGGATCACCGATTATATATTTTATAGGGTCTCCGATCAATATTTCGTGGTTTTGCAAACCGTGGAGGGTAAAAAAATTAATAAAGAACAAAAACGGAATGCAACTTTTCTGCGGCATATCCTTCAAAACATTTCTCTTTGTATACTCATATGTGATATTTCATTTCATTTATTGATATTTAAAAAGTAACCGAGCCTTTAGGCCTTATATAAAGTGCGTTCGTTTACTTGCAAATTTGTACAAATTTGTGCAAATTTTTACTGGATAGTGTTCGTTTACACAAAAAGTCCAGTAAATGAGAACCAGAGAGAGAAAATTTGACAGAAAATTACTTCAGGCTTATTTAAAATATACAAAAAAAAACTTAAATAAAGTAAGATTAAACAATAAACGTTCGCTTAGCGAACGTTTACTTTCCAATTGCAATTCAGATGAATTGCAATTCATTTTTAATAAATTCAAAATCAATTCAAATAAATTGCAATTCGAATTCAATTCAAATGAATTGCCATTCGAATTCAATCCAAATAAATTGCCATTTAAATTCAACTCAAATGAATTGCAATTCATTTTCATTAAACTCAAAATCAATTCCAATGAATTGCAATTCGTTTTGCCAAATGCATTTGAATTGAAAATCATTGGCACTTTATTCTGCCAAAATTATTTGAATTGGAAATTAATTTTAGTTCATGTTAGCCAAATTCTTTTGAACTAATTTAAGTTGAATTCAATTCTTTTTTCTTGGTGAAAATAATTATGTTAGAAAATGCAAGCGAACGTTCACTTTCCACTTCGTGACACAGGCAGTTACTCTAGTATTACTTACGCTAGTCTTTTTTCAAAATTAATTCAAACGAATTGCAATTCATTTTTATTTCATTCAAAATCAATTTAAATGAGTTGCAATTTATTTGAATTGGAAATAAATGTAACTTCATTCTGCCAAATTCATTTAAATTGGAAACGAATTCTAATTCAAACTCATTTAAATTAATTTTTAATTTGTTTTCTTAGTGAAAAGAATTATTCATAAAACCCAAGCGACCGTTTCCACTTTGTGACCCAGACAGTTATTCTAGTATTACTAGCGCTAGTCTTTTAATTTAAATTAACTCAAATAAATTGCAATCCATTTTGCCAAATTCATTTTGATTTTACACAAAATCAATTCAAATGAATTACAAATGAGTTGCAATTCATTAGAATTGGCAATGAATGGCACTTCATTCTGCCAAATTCATCTGAATTGCAATAAAAAATCCAATTCATTTTTGAAAAATTTGTTTGAATTCATTCAAGTTAAATTTAATTCTTTTTTCGTGGTTAAAAAAATTAATTCAAAATTCTGCAATTCAGTACAAATTCTCAAATTCGTTTGAATTAATTCAAGTTAAATTCAATTCTATTTTCTTGGTTAAAAAAAATTAATTCAAAATTTTACAAAATGTTGTCTGCGTACTCCAAATTTCTTGCAGTGAGAGAGCCAAAAATAGAATTTTTTTGACAGTTGGAAGTTAGAGAAATTGCAAAATGTTGCTGGAGAAATTTCTGCTTGCAAGATTTTGCAACTAGTTTGAACAGCTGTTTTTATTTACTGTTTGAATGAAATAATTTTTGTGAAATGAAAATAAAAATTGAAATTTAACAACGACAGAGGTTATTAGTTAGAATTGTGTTGATTTTTAACGTTTATAATGCATTATAATAAACAAAACATTTTACTTCATGGTAGAAACGTGCAAATATACTTATACAGTGCGACAGTGATGCAAGTGGACTGGAGATGGCAGTACCGTTTACACACCGATCAGCTGTTTTCTTGCAAGATTTCACTGGATGCTGTATGTGCACTTTTTGAGATATTTTTAATCGACATAGTAAAATAGTTCTTACTCTCCCAGAAAAAGTTACTGAGTATTTGCTACTGGAAAAGTAGCATTATATTTGTGTGGGGACCCACAAATATAATCCTTTTAGATCATATGATAAATGATATTTTTCCATTTGAACAGCGAATCCAACGTTAACGGTATTTAATTAGGCCTGAACTTGTTGAAAATTCTCAAAACCGATATATTTTTCTTGGTGCAGTTGTGCATTTTTGTTTATAGTATTTATTTGTTTAAACATCATCATAGAATGTAACACTTTATTTATTAAGACGACGCATCGGTTTAAATTCATTCCAAAATAAACTATAAGCTGGTGGAGGTTCTTCATTAGTCGCTGCCATTCCAACAGCAATAGAACATCTGGATATTCTTCGACTTATATTAGTTTTCCATTTGTTTATATGGAAAACGAAAAATTTACCCGTTGCATAATATAAAATCTCGATATAGCTGATGACACTAAAGCCATACATTAAGCCCAAAATGCCACCAAAACGATCTGCAAAGAAAGACACAGCTTCAATCAACATTTGTGATGTTTTTTAGAAAATCATCCATACTAAGTAGAACAACCCAATCACCGACACTATCCGTATGAGTGGCTTGAGCAAAACGTTGTTTAAAAAACAATTTAATTATTGCCAAATGGTTTGATTTTTCAAGGCCTTCCCTAAATAAGGAAACAAGTTGTATATTTACCATAATTACAATCATTTATAAAAACTTTTTTGCTTCTCTCTACTTACAGCAGTCCATGAGTGTAGTATCCTCCATATGTGGTACGCATTGTCATTTCATTCTGGAATATGCGAAAGTTCACCCCGTTGCAGGTGGGCATACAGTGGGGACATTTGTTTTCCGCCGTCAAATCACTTATGTCGTCTTCCTGCACATAATTGAAATAGCTCCAGCCATACCATATTGGATTCCATTGTCGCAGGCATGGGGTATCGATGAGAGTACAAAAATTGACATTTTTGTGAGTAGCCGCCATGGGCGGTGAAACACAACCGCAATATTTAAGCATGGAGGCCGTGCGACATTGAAGCAGACACTCGTCAATGGAATAAAATGAACTGTAAGTAGAAATAAAACTTATTTGCATATTTTTGTCAATTATTTTGGGTGATGGGGGGGGGGGGGGGGGGGTTAATCATTAGGTCTGTCTGCGTACTTTTCCAGTAGCAAATACTCAGTAACTTTTTTTGGGAGAGTAAGAACAACTTTACTCTGTCGGTTGAAAATAATAAGTGTGTTCGTTTACTTGCAAATTTATACAAATTTGTGCAAATGTTTACTGGATCGTGTTCGTTTACTCAAAAAGTCCAGTAAATGAGAGCCAGAGAGAGAAATTTTTGACTGTTCGGTGTTAGAGAGTTTGCAAATTTTGGTTGGAGAAATTTTAGCTAACCAAAATTTGCAAGATAGAACAGATGTTTGAAATCAGCTGTTTTATTTAAACAAATAAAAGTAAATATAAATTTACAACAGAATAGGTAAGTAAAAGTTGGTATATTATTTTATTTAATATATGTATATAAGTATATAAATCACTGAAATTAGAATGAAAAAAATAGTTTTCTTTTGCTCATTTTTTTATTACAAATCTTAACACTTCAAAATTTAAAATAAACGAGATGTAGAAAATGGCAAGATCGATAATTCCATATCGAAAAAGGATCTTTGTAAATTTTTTGTGAAAATTTTGTCCAAATTTTAAGCAAAAACTGAACCTAAAATGCCAATATCTCCGGCATTTAAAGTACCAAATGAAAGCTTAAAATGTTGGCAACAAAGTAGTAGGAAGTAATAAAATGTTGGCAACAAAGTAGTAGGAAGAAATAAGTACCCTTAAATAGGCATTTTACCTCGTTTTGACCCATTTTCACGGAAACTCGTTCAAAAATATACAAAATGACCCCAAGCCCACACTGGGTTAAAGGATTCATAAAATTTTTATACTGTTTGAAAGGTATTTTCATCAGCTTAGCGATACCAATATCGCCTAGGTCAGATTCCAAATGTCGCAGATATATCCAGTTGTAGGTTTGAAATTTAGGGTCCCGTAACTCGGAAAATATATGTTGCTGCCGACTTTTTTTTGACAATTTTTACTAAACTAGATTTGTTCCCAGAGAACTTCTGCTCCATATTGGGGCATCCACCAGTTTCTCTGGAAAATTTGAGGTTTTGTGCCGCCTTGTGCCGTCGTACATATGTACCTTTTTTGATCGCCCATAGCTGAAAAGGGTTTCGCATTTTTGTCATTTGTGCGTTGTAAAGGGTAATTCAACTAAAATGCATGATGTAAATTGGGGAGTCATACTTAACGTCAAGTTTTTTAATATTTAATTAACATTTCTTTGTTTCAGCGTTTGTCAAATTCAACCATGATGAGGTACACTATTGAGCAGCGCATTAAGATTGTTAAAGCCTTTTACGAAAATGGGCGTTGTAAAGGGTAGTTCAACTATTATGCATGATGTAAATTGGGGAGTCACACTTAACGTCAAGTTTTTTAACATAAAATTAACATTTCTTTGTTTCGGCGTTTGTCAAATTCAACCATGATGAGGTACACAATTGAGCAGCGCATTAAGATTGTTAAAGCCTTTTACGAAAATGGGCGTTCAAATCAAAATGCACTTCGTAATTTTTTTGGTCAGCATAATCGACCAAATGTGTGTGAAAAGAAGATATTTAAGCGAATTCTGAACTATTTCGGTCAGAATTCTGGCATTAAGTCCTAATAAATTCTGATGTTTTTACCGACATTTCGAACCGAATTCTGAACAAAATTCTGGGCTAATATAAAAATACCTCAGCCAAACAGTTGATAATTCGTTCAGAATTAGTTCCGTCATGTCTGAACAGAATAACAATAGGTGCCAAATATGAAGCAAATAACAAACATTTTAAACGAATAGACTACTTCAGATAAATAGTTTAAAATTCGTTGCGAGTTCGTTAAGAGAAGTCTGAAAATAGTTAATAAAAATCCCACCGACAAATCTAAGAGAATTCGGGCCGAATTCGTTCAGATTTTTCGGAACATAATAAATGAAAAATCCTCAAGACAAATCGAACAGAATTCGTAACGATTTCGGTAAAAATTCTCTATAGAGTTCAAATATTGTTTAGAATTGTCTGATATCCGACATTGTGGGAAAATTTGCTTACTGGGGAGCCATTAAGTATAAATGTTGCGCATAGCATCAAGAGCCAATTGAAGCGTTGAAACATTAAATCAAAGTTGTCATTGAAGAAATTTGATCCGAAAGAATCGAAAATGTACTGAAAAATTGGGTTGATCCGATGAGGTAGTACCGAGCCAGTTGAGGTATTCATATAAATGATATTGTCTTGCATTAATAAATGACAAAGTTCAACATTTCCAATAAAACCAGCAATTTTAAACATAAGCATTGTACCAATTTCAAATTTAAAATGACCCACCCTGTATTTGTTAAAGAGTTTTTTCGTGAGTAAATAACGGGGCTATTAGTCCTGATAAATTGGCGGCATTTAGCGAAGACAAAACCCACTAAAACTTCTTCCTGGTTACCGTTACTAGGAAACAGCGGTAGTTTGTTTATTTTGAACATTGCTAAGCTTTTCCTTAGAGGATATTTTATCCTTTGGCGATTTTCGGCCCTTTACACTTTTGTTATTCCTAATAAGGTTTTTGAAATGTCTATAAATAAAGATACAAACAAGTCTAAACTGGAACATGCTTCGGCTGCTGGCACAACAACGCCCAATTGTAATGGGCAAAGTAACAACACAACCGACAGCCCTAAGAAGACAATAAATCTAAATGACTTTTTGGATTTTTTGAATTTGTCTTGTCATGTCAACGACATGATTTCCCAAAATAGTGACCAAACTAGTCAACAGCCGCCGAAGGAGTCTCAGCAGCATGTGTCAAAGAACACGCTAGGCCCCACGGGCATAGCCGTAGGCGGCACAGGGGTAGCTCGATCAAAAACACCTCATGGTCACATGGATTTTCAACATTTGGCCCATAATCGTTTAGTAAATGATCTGTTTGGCTATAGACGCACCTCACGTGACGAGTTTACAGATAGTGCGGGGACCACTAGCGGTATTGTTGGCGAAGTTGGCAGTGCTCGAAGGCGTAGTAGTTCTACTACTGCCTCCAACACTTCGTTGTCAAAGCCAAGACAAGCACAACCCAATGCAGGCAGTGAAGGCGGTTTGCATCAGGCATTAAATGAAAAGCTGGACTATATCCTGAATGAGGGTATTCTGGACAGTGTGCTGCCTTTCATTTGTCCTGTGCCATTGCCGGCCAACTATAACAATCGCCTAAAGCCCAAGGCCAAGGAAATGTCGAAGATACCGTCGCTTCCCTCAACAGCTTGCGGTGATGGGGAAACCGACGCAAGTGCACTGGCTTCGGCTTCTAAGGAAAACACTGCAAGGGTTTCTTCGAAGTTCTCTTCGATTGCCATGAAAACTCTGACGACCATGAATGCAGCTGCAACGAGAAAGGAGTAGGTTTATCTTAAAGTTAAATGCGAGTGTCCTGCTCTTAATTTTATTAATTTTCTCTTTCAGGCCCGAGGTGGTTATCCACGTCTGCGATGAGGTTAAAAATATTTCTAAGGATTTTGTGTGTCCCCAGAGTTTGTTGGTTAGCAAAATGGGTTACTTTGCCGATGTTACAGCCGGTCAGAAACTAGAGGAAATGGACATATCGGTGCATTGTGATATACAAATATTCGACTGGCTTATGAAATGGGTCAAATCCGAGTCTGGCACTAGCCTGGATCAAGCTGAAGGCGGTTCGAATTTAAATGTCAGCAATGTGGTGCCGATATTAGTATCTGCCTCATTTTTGCAGGTTCGTGTTAATGAAGAAAGTTTAGTTTAGTTTTTATTTCTCTCTGCGCTTTTAGATGGAGCCTTTGCTTTCCGACTGTTTGAGTTATTGTCATTCACGCCTTGGAGAGGTGGTTAAGGCTTCCACAAATCTATCGTGTCTTAACGATTCAATTATTACACGCATGGCCGACATGTTTACAAATGTCGAGTTGGAAATGGTGCGTGATAAGAAGGATCGTTTGGTACCGCGCCTATGGACTAAGCTTATACAGAGTCTATGTGAACCGGAACCGGAAGCCTTAAGGGGCCACTATTACAGTTTGTCTGGCCTGTTTCGTTGTTCAAAGTACTAATATGCCTTCTTAAAGGAGTTGTCCATAGTTACATGTATCTGCTTTGTTATCTTTTAAGATGCAACAAATGTTTGACCAACACCATGAAATCGTATATCCAATGCATCCAGGGCAACGTTCGTCTAAATCGTTGGGGCCAAATGGTTAGCCATCATGTACGTGATCCCTCTTGGGATATGAACAGCTACATAGCCCAGTTGTTCAAGGAGTTCAAATCGTGGCGTCGTGTTTATTGGAAACTTTGGGGTCATGCTCATTACCTGTACTGCTGTTTGTGTGAAATGTATTTTCCTGTATACCAGGTAAGGGGTCATGTATATAGATTCGTTCCCCGTGTAATATTATAAAAATTGTTCACCTCCAGATGTCCTGGTGTCGTTATCACCTGGAGTCCCCAAGTTTCCTTGGCCCGGTTACCGAAGGACGCAGCACGGGTCCCGCGGGCCGTTATGCTTGTTGTGGCCAACAAGCGTTTCGTTTCGAAACATTGCCAGGTCCTAATGTTAGTTTTGTCCTTTCATCTTTCCTATCTCATTTTCTTTATGTTGTCTCCTTTAAAGGGGTGCCAGCTGCGTGAACACAGTGTGTTGGTGGAGACCGACCGCGAACGCTCTATTCTATCTATTGTGCAGTTGGCTACCGAGGGTCATGCCTTGGCGGATTCTCCTCCTCTAAAGTTGCAAGAGACTATGTCGAACGGAGAAATTGAGCCGCGTTGGCTAGTCCTGTCTCTGATGCCACAACGTTGCCGTCAGGGTTTGTTACCAGTATTGAATCCGGATGGTGAGTTTCATGAAATACATTTTACCCAGTAATTTTCATTTTTTGTATTCGGCCTTTATTTAGTAGAAATACGTTTTATTTATAAGATTAATTTGAATTTTCTGAACAAGAGTTAAATATCAAGTATCTACAGGGTGGGCGATTTAACATTTTAAATTTGAATCGGCTGTTTAAAAAAAGTACTCAAATTATTTTCAAATTTCTGGTTTTATTGTAAATGTTGAACTTTGTCATTTAATAATGGAACACAATATCATTTTCAAGTTAGTTTTTTAGTACATTTTTGATTGTTTCGGGTCGAATCTCTTCAATGGCAACATTGATTTCATGTTTCAACGCTTTAAATGTCTCTGAACGCTTTGCGTAACATTTATGCTTAATGGCTCCACAGACAATAATTCGAAGGGCTCAAATCAAAGCTCCGAGGCTTAATGGCTACCCACAGAAAATAATCCAAAGGGCTTAAATCAAAGCTCCGAGGAGGACAAATGATATCACAATTTTGGCCGATTATTCGATTTTAAAAAACAGTGCGTAAAATATCGATGTTTTCGTTGGCTATGTGTCATGTGGACCCTTGGTCTTGTTGCAACCAAATGTCGTCCACGTCATTCTCTTGAATTTTTGAAAACAAAAATTCATTGATGCTAACGGCGGCTTCTTGCTCACTTTCGAAGAAAAATGGCCCAACGATGCCGCCAGCCCAAAATCCACAACAAGCAGTGACTCGTTGTGGATGCATTGGCTTCTCAATAGTCACATGTGGGTTCTCTGAACCCCATAGGCGACAATTTTGCTTATTGACACCGAAATGAAAATGAGCTTCATCTGAAAACACGATTTTTCGGTAAAATTCTAGATTTCCTGCCAAACAATCATCAGTCCATTGGGCAAAGCGAAAACAAGTCGTATGGTGTTCCATTATTAATTGGCAAAGTTCAGTCTCCAATAAAACCAGAAATTTAAAAAAAAAATTGCAGTATTTTTTATAAATTGCAGTACTTTTCAAATTTAAAATGTTAATTCGCCCACCCTATCTAAGAAACTGAAACTACAAAATTTCTAAAAAAAATGACGTAAAATCGAACAAGAGCCTGAAAACTGAACTTGGTAAAAGTGCTCGTATTGGGTCCCTAGAACAGGACCACATTTTTTCATTCATTTCATTTTATTATAAAGATCAAACAGTAAATGAGCCTGTCCTTAGCGATATTATTCTTAACTCACCAATAGGAATTGTTTGTTTAATGCCGACTTTTAATAGGGTGGTTGAATTTTTAAGGCCCATGTTGATTTTGAATAAAACACAAATTGTTTAGGAAATTATTGTCATTTCTTTTTATTATGATAATATTGGTATGGTTAAATTATGTATGGAACAAAACATCGGTCAAATGGCCGCCGGGACTTCGGCGGCACACTTACATCCGATGGTCCAAATTTTCGATGACGCTGAGGCATAATTGAGGTTCTATGCCGTTGATGTGCCGAATTATCTCATCCTTTACCTCTTGAATTGTTGCTGGCTTATCGACGTACACCTTTTCTTTCAAATAACCCCAAAGAAAGAAGTCCAACGGTGTCATAGCACATGATCTTGGCGGCCGATTAACATCGCCACGACGTGAGATAGCACGGCCGCCAACCCATAAACCGCACCAAACAGTCTCTCTTTGTGGGTGCATTGTTTTTTCGACAATCACTCTTGGATTATCATTCGCCCAAATGCGGCAATTCTGCTTGTTGATGAATCCACTGAGGTGAAAATGTGCCTCATCACTGACGATGATTTTTTTTCGCAAAACTGATCATCCAAGCCTGAATAACTTAAACGCGTTGCTCGCTTGTGTATCTTTCCATGGTTTAAATTGAGTTAGTCTGAAATTGAGAAATATCAAATGAAAAAAACTTGACGTTTAGGTGTGGTTCACAATCAACATTGGCCCTTAAAATTTAACCACCCTTTATTTGCTGATACGCGTCGTTAGCGGACTTTTTGGCGCATGTTTCGAGGCGATTTATAGTCAGCTTGGACATAGGGGTACTCAATTTAAAGCATAAAATTTCTAATTTTCAGAGGAATCGTGTAATTATGTATTACAAAATCAGTATTGATTTTGAGTTAGATCGTGTGAATAGCATTCAAGTTATTACACGAAAACCAAAATTGGGCTGAATGGTGCCTTTTTTCACATTTGTTCACAATTTATGTGAATTTCATGTACTAAGTAAGAAGTTATGTGGGTTCTCATCTTCAGCGGAACAGGGTCATTTGTGTGCGATGTACCAGAAGGGAAGTGGCTCGAAACTACAATTCTCTGTCACCAAGTTAACATATTCCTCGATTCTTAAGTATTGACTTTTGGTGAAATCGTTCAAATAGTATGGAAGACATTACAAGCATACTAGAAATGGGCGTAATGGTATATTTGTGTAGGAGTTACCAGAAGGGTTGTAGTAATATTGTCCATTTTCAATTTAATAGGCAGTTTTGAAAATATTACGACATACAAAATTTGAAAACGATTGTTAGTTTCTTTTGAGAATTATCGTGTGAACCAGCCGCACAGATTAACATTGCTAAGATAACTTAAATAATCATGAAGTTATCGTGTGAACCAGCCGTACAGATGTACATTGCTAAGATGACTTAAAAAGTCATGAAACGGATATGGTCAAAATATATATGTAGGATCTAAAATGCTTTTTTCGATGCGTTACACTTTTTGTCCGTAGGATATATTTAAAAAATATATAATATAACTATTACTCACTGACCGAGACCTACATTTAATGCTGACTCCGAAGGGCTATTGCATTTTATAAATAAGCTTTGACATGTCTTCAGGCTAATGGGCAATTCAAAAAACCCATACGAGTATTCAGTTCTTAATAATGCCTAATAGGTACAATATGAATATATTCCTCAGATGCCAATAGCCGTGTTGCCAGGCGTGTTCGACCAGCCTCATCGAAATTCTTCGCCGACTCAAGCTCTGATACTGAGAGCACCGAAAATACCCTTGAGAATATACGAGCGACATCTCGAAAATTTGGATTGGGTGACTACGGTAGCAGTTTTTCCACAAGTAGCAGTGATGGCTGCGAATCCTCTGGAAGTAAACCCATGGCGCCTAAAAAGAATTACAGCAAAAAACATACCAGAAAAAGGTACTAGAGAATTCGTCATTTTTATATGCATTTTTGCCGTTTTTATTTAACAAAATATTCGTTTGCAGTAAACCACCTCTTAATCCTGGACGCTATTGGTCTGGTGAGTTATCTGCCCGCAGTAATCAAGATCACCAGCGTGAGTTCGAAGAGAAGGTGATGAAGCAGGTTTTGACGTTGGTTCAAAAGAAAACCGGCTCCGATATGAGTGTGAATAAACAGAATCGTCCCCTAGGTGGCAGTTATGTAAAGCTTGAACAGGAGTGGAAGGAGCAGTTGAAACAGCGCTACTATAGCTTGGGTCCCAGTTCGTCAAATTCACAGTTAAATAGTAGCTGCAATACAAGCATGACGTCACTGTCCGTTAAGGCGGCTTCGCGAAAGAAGGCGGACACGGGCAGTGGCCAATAAATTCGAATAAATTGTATACTCGTATCATAGTCATACAAATCGTCGCTTCCCGCCAGTTTCTGCTGTTGGATGCATCGAAAGAATTTCATGATTTTTTCTTAGGCCATAGTTTTTTATGTATGTATAATATAAAGATATTTCAAAAAAGCAGAAAGAATATAGTCAATTTTGGAAAAAATCAACTATTTTTTCCCAATAGTCAACCTATGGTACAATAAAGAAGTTAGTGTTGCACATTCAGCTGATTTCTGTTTAAAAGTAGGTCAAAATTCGGAAAATGAACAATTAAAAGATACGAATTTCTTTTTAACCCTCTAAATGGCGGAGATATTGACATTTTAGTTTCATTTTATGCGCAAAATTTTGAAAAAATTGACAATAGAAATTTTTCCGATGAAATTTTCTAACAGTATAACACTTTTAGACGGAATTGCACACTGTGGTAACGTTTCTTCCATTTTAATTCTAGAAAACTTGTTAAAAACGTAAAGTATTACAATGAAAATAAAAATTAGTCGGAAACTGCGAAAATTGCTCAGCGATGAATACCAGGGGGGCCTCCCAGGTCAAACAATAAATATTTTAAGAGACTGGTGCTTAATTCCAAAAGAGGGAATACACGAGAAAATGTTGCTGATGGATTTGGAGGTAAGAAATACATGAAAGAGAATCCTGCATGAAAACAAAAATAAAATAGATGTATTATTTGAAAGTGTGGTTTATTTCAATGGAAAATAGGGCAGCATGCGAAAGTATTTTTTTCACAAAAAAAATTGTTTTTTGTCAAAAATTGTTTGTGATACGAAAAATAATGGGTACCTATTTTAAATAAAAAGCTAAAACATCCACAAATGCGTGAATTAAAAATTTAAAAAAATTAAAGGTTAATAAGTTGCCTACAAAACAAAATCGAGAAATACATATTTAAAATCATATTTTCCAGTTCGGAGGCATTTTCAGTAAAAAGTCGTGAAAAATTAAAATGTTGCTACCGTTTCTTAATAGGTTATTTAATATATAATAGCCGTGTTTTATTCAGGTAACTAGCTTAGTTGCCTAGTTAGTTAGCAATATGGTATTCTAGCAACATTCAACAACATTTTGAATCAGATGGCAGCATAAGACCAAAAAAAAAAATAGTTTACTTACAAACAAAAAAGGCAAAGCTAATTGTGAAAATCGAATTTTGTTACTTCGTATAGTTTCTTGTTTGGAAACATTTTGTTTGGCAAATTTAAGTTCGTTCAGTACACCATAAAACATGAAGTCCAGACAAGGACAAGTAAGAACCATAATTATTTTATATGTAAAGCTTGGTACTATGATCGTGAAAAACTTAGATATGTATATCACTTAGGAAAAGACTCATAAATGAGGGAGAGTTGTTACTAAACTACATTTAAGCCCAAACACGCATTTTTCAATGCAGACAGTCATCGTGTAAATGCATATGACTACGGTGTGGTTTTAAAAGAAAAATGTTAAAATAGCCCTGGAAAAATATCATCGTGTAAGATTGAATATATAAACTACTTTGTATCGGGTGATTCATCTAGAAATATTTTTACCAAAAAAATTACAAAAATTTAAATCAAGTGTGGAGTCTTTAATGTTTATTCGAAAGGACATTTTATGTCATTTATTTTTTGAGTATAATTTCCTTTAAAGTATGGCCACAACAACGCCCCAGGGTGTCCATTCTGAGGGTCGAGTTTTGAATGAATCATTCGAGCACTTCGACCGGTATGGCGTTAATGACACGCGTAATGTTGGATTCCAAACCTGAATCGTAGCTGGTTTGTCAGCGTAGAATTTATACTTTACATAGCTCCCAAGAAAAAAGTCTAAAAATGTGATATCACACGATCTAGGCCGCCATCTCACCGGACCAAAACGAGGAATTAGCTTCTTCGAAATTACCTCTCAATATATACATTGTTTGAGCAGATGTATGGCAAGTGACACTGTCACGTTGAAATCAAATTTCGTCAAGATTACAGGCTTCAATTTGAGGTAGCAAAAAGTCCCATATCATGGCGCGAGAGCGGGCACCATTCACGGTTACGTTACGGCCATCACATTTTTGGAAAAATATGGACCGATGATTCTACCAAACCGTGGTTTTCTCTGGGTATACTGACACCTCTTGGACCTCTTCTGGTTGCTCTTCAGCCTAAATGTGGCAATTTTGTTTATTGACGTTGCTGTTGAGCCAGCAATGGGCTTCATCACTGACAAAATTTTGGCCGAAGCCAGTTTCTTACCGATCGCTTATTTCCATTATACAGTTGCACAATTAGGAGACGTTGTTGCGGTGTAAGTCTTTCCATGATGAAATGTCAAACAGTACTGAAAACAAATAAAAAATAAAGTTTAATACAACTCACGCGTAATCTGTGAAAAATCCCTTTTGAAAAAAATACCTCTTGATGGACAACCCTATATTTGCAATTATTTTTCGTCTTGTAGTTCATTTTGTTTTGTGTTGACGTTCTTCAACATTTGATTTCACATTACTGCCAAGTTTTGCGTTTTTAATAGTTTTGCTAGACTTGCGCGTTTTTCACAAGTCTGAATATATTCCGTATAGTTATCAGCAAACACCTCTATTAGCCTCTATCATCTAGCGTCCATTTTTTATTTAGGATTCTGGCAACATTTGTTAAGGCTGTCGGTTGGCAACGCAACTCAAAAGTACTTATAGCAGCAACCTTGTCTTGGCACCATTTTGGTACACATTTTTACAACTACGCAAAACGAAATAAAGGCATATTTACAACGAAATTATATGCAAATTAAAGGAAAAACCAATTTAAAATAATTCACTATAAGTTTCTATATTATATTGCTTCAAAATGGTCGATTTAGATTGTGTGGAATCATCGAAGCCTCCTCCTTCGTCATCAGAAGCGGATAACATTCTACCGCAAGAATTGCTTTATCAGCCAAGACAATTGTGTCGGCTTTGTTTACAAGAAGAGGATATGTCCAAGGTGTTTGACATATTCGAAGATGTACAAATGGATGATAAGGGTAACAAAATTAAAGGATTGGAGGATGTGCTTTATGAGCTATTTCAAATTAAGGTATGTATTATTTTTATACATATATAAATATTTTATCTGACACCTATTTGCTTGCTGATGTGGCTTATCAGAACAAAACTTTAGCAGGATATCACATGACGGCTGCCGGATTGCCCAGTAGAAGCAATCTCTCGACCAAGGGCAGTCATGACATGACCGTAAACTAAAATTTTGCCATTACTGGTGACTATGGCGGGCGTTCCAAGACATTAATCTTGATCGACTGAAATCACTCTCTACTTTGTTGGAATGCTTGCGGTCGTTGTCCGGTTAATAGGCCCAAATTAGTGGCATCACTGATGTATGGTAGTCACACAAACTAGAGCACGGACACCAAATTTGCACCAAAGATAGAACTTTTGATTCTAAGCAGAAAATGTTAAATCGAAAAATCGGCGATCTCCCATAGTTTTCGAGATATTGACCTCGAAAGTTCAGATATTAAGGGATATCTGTAAAATTTGTCCCTTATTATTAAGCAATATGGGTATCGTTGGAAAGCTTATTACAACACCATTCCAGTGATACATACATATTTAGTAGGGACATAAATACTGTTACACACGTTTTATGCTGTAAAATAAAAAGTACTAAATGTTTTTGGACCAAATATTTTTTAATATATTTATTGATGTATATTGTATCCGAAAAGAATCTAATTATTCGAAATGAACATCGTCCATTGGAAAATTGGCCACAGCTCCAACCAAAGCAGTCTTAAGAGATCCAATCCAATGTTGGGGTATCTTTTGTGACAAACCTTGTCCTCTAAAACCGTGCACAATTTGTAATGCAATTGGTTAAAACCTGGACTGCCTGAGGGCCATTCTTCAGAGGAAATGACCTCTGGCAAATTGTTTCGAAGCCAGGCCTGGGACGTTTTATCCTTATGGGCCGGCGCAGAATCCTGCTGGAAAGGCCATGGCTGGTTTTGAAACAGGGAATTGTTAAGAGGCTTCACAACAGCTTCCAAAACGGTTTCTTGGTAAACTTTGGCCGATGTTTTGACTCCTTGTTCGCAGAAATGCAGGTCAGTGACCCCATCGTAAGAGACACCCCACCAAACCATGACTGAAGCTGGGTTATGACCCTTTTACACCCTTGGGATCAGTTCAGATGCTTCCTTAGATGTCCGCGCATACACTCTATCATTTTGCTTCGCTTTTTTCATTTCACACTTGAAAGCGCTATTACGGCGATACGGTTTTCATTATCTGACCACTCCATGATGAAAGTTGAAACAATTTTAAAATCCCGTTACAGACTAACGCTATTGAGGTTATCTTTCAATACCCATATGACATTAACGGGGTATGTTCAGTTCTACTATTGAAATGGGTGTGTTCAATGTTATAACAGTATTTATGTCCCTACTAAGTATATATATATATATTGCTCTGGCCTAATAATGAAAATGCGAATAGTTATCATCAAAAATGGTTTTATTGTTTTTCAAAGTATTCTCCAGCATGATTTTTACACTTTTGCATGCGCTCAAACCAATTGTCGAAGCACTTTCCACTCCGATTGAGACACCTCCAAAACATGGTTTTTGAACGATTCAACAGCATCTTCTGGCGACGACAATCGTTGAGCACGCATTTTTTTTTATGGGCGGGAATAAAAATAAGTTGGGTTGGGTGCCAAGTCAGGGCTTAACGGTGGATATCCCATCAATTCGAAGGCGCTGTTTTGAGCCGATATGTCATGGTGCACATTGATACGTCTTCTCTTGTTTGTTTTTCAAATTTCGCCGAAGACTTCAGGCAAACAAATTGTGGTGTACCTCTCAGAATTGACCTCTTACGTTGCTCAAGCAAAACAGTCGCCACATGACCAGGTTTGCCGAAGAAACCGGCGACCATTAGCTTCGAAGTGCTTCTTCCACGAACAACTTTCGTTGGATTTGGCTCGTCTTCGAAAACCCACATGGTCGATTTCTGCTTTGTTTCGGGCTGATACACATAGATCCATGATTCGTCACCTGTGACGAACATATAAACGTCTTTTGAAGCTCCGCGATCGTATTTTTTCAAAATTTCTTTGCACCAATTGATTCGAGCCGTTTTTTGAGCAATTCTCAAATTGTGCGGAATCCAACGAGAACAAACCTTTTTTACAGCCAGGTGTTCATGTAATATCGAATGTATGCTGGTGGAAGGAATGACCAAGGATGCCTCTATCTCACGTTGTGTCACATGACGATCTTGCATTATCAGTTCACGCGCAGCATCGATATTCTCTGGCACAACGGCCGTTTTTGGACGACCCTCGTCTTTGAGCGAGCGTCGGCCACGATTGACTTCATGCAACCAGTTTTTCACAGTGCTATAGGATGGTGCTTCATCGCTTAAGTTCATCGATGCACTCTAGTCGTGGTAATCCACGTTGAAAATTGTGAAAAATGATCGCACGAAAATGTTCACGAGTTAATATCATTTTTTTGCCAAATTGATTTTTTCAAATCACTGTAAACCATACAAATGATGGTCATACGCCAATACGTTCTGAGTACGTTTATGCTAACAAATGTAAACTTTCCAATGGCAATGTTAGATGGCGCCAGGCAATACTTAGCGTTGCCTAGGCAACGCTATTTATCGATCTAGTTTTGTAGCCAAGATATTAACCTTTCATTTAACGCAAATTTTGACGTTTTAACCCTTAGAACTGGAGATAAAGCTCTTTATTAAAAAAATTGAAATATTATCAAATAATTTTTCGTCTGCTGCGCTATTTCCAGTTAAAAAAACATTTATAATGAATTTTTAACTTTTATTTCTTATACATAGTTTAAACCCTTCTAAAACAGGAGATAATACCCTTTATTAAAAATATTGAAGAATAATTTTTCGCCAGCGGCGCAATTTTAAACCTCTCTTATTTCAACATTTTATTCCTGTTTTCATGCATTTCCTAATGATTTCATGTAGTTCTTACCACCAAACCCATCTGTCAGCAGCATTTCCTAGTGTAACAAGCCTCAGATAATGGCCTTTTGGGCAGAAATATTCCTCCACCTTTGGAATTAAGCACCGGTCTCTTAAAATATTTATTGTCCGGGTAGGGATGGCCCCTCTACCTTCATCGCTGAACAATTTTCGCAATTCCCAACTGTTTTTTATATTCATTTTATAACACTTTACGTTTCTAACGTGTTTTCTAGAATTAAGCTTTTCTTTTTTATTACAAGAAATGCTACCACAGCGTGCAATTTCTTCTATACATGTTGCCATATTGTTCGAATATGACAAGATCAGTAATTCCATTTTGGAAAAAGATCTGTATCAATTTTTTCTGAAAATTTTGTGCAAAAACTCAAACTAAAATGACAACATCTCCGGCATTTAAAGGGTTAATTCTAAATCAAAGTCCCAAATGAAAGCTTAAAGTGTTGACAACAAACTAGTAGGAAGAAATAAGTACCTTGAAATAGGCAATTTTTCGAGTTTTAACCCAATTGTTACAGAAACTGGGGGAAAAAATATACAAATTGCCCAACCACCCCTCCTCCCGCTCACAATCGGTTAAAGGATCCATAAAATGTATATACTATTTAAATGGGTTTTTTATTATAAGCTTTCTAACAATACACATGCTCGGCTTGGTCCGATTTCAAATGTCGCAGATATATCCAGTTGTAGCTCCGAAATTTAGGATTTAGTAATTCGAAAAATATAGGTTGCCGCCGACGTTTTTTTAAACTTATTTGTCAATTGTTGCTAAACTAGAGTTGTTCCCCCATCGATGATTTTCTTTAAGCCTGGTTCTAAGAGCGTTTACGAGAAAAACATATATCGCCGATAATTTACTTATATAGGGTGGGCTATTTAACAATAATTGGCTAGTAGATAGCCATGGTTCACATACTACTTTGGTCCCACAACATTCCATTAAGGAACAAGGAGAGACTTCTCTCAAGTCAGTGAACTGTGCATGATTCAATTCTTATACTCACTGACCCGGACCTACGAGGGGGAAACCAGTCACTGAATATTTGTTAGACGTTGTTACCCGGATGTGAACCTGGGTTAACTGACATGAGAGTCGTGCACACTTCCATCTCAACACGCGGCCCATTTTCCTCTCGTTGAAAAGGGCAAAGGGCTTTATGAGGGGGTTTTTTAATAAAGTGGACCAATATGGTCCAGTTCCACCAGAGTTGACCATGCGAAATGTAAGCACTCCGTATTAAATGTATGACTTTCTTAGCCACAGACTTAAAATCGGGATGGACGTCAGAGTGTGGATACACGGTCCACTAAAGTCCAATCCACTTGCGGCCGTTATTGGTAACTCGTATCGTTCTATACGAAATTATATTAGAATCGGACTTTATCACACTTAGAACTATGGGTTGTGAAATCAGAAAATGATAGGAATTTATTTAAATTGGCCTTAAGGCCTAAAATTACAAGCTCTTACAAATAAATGCATTTGGATAATATCTAAATAATAAAACGATATAGACCAATTTGAATACCGTTTGTCTTTGGCCAAATCCTCAACAAAGTGCAAAGTTCATCGGTTCATATTGAGACCTGTACTTTGACTTCTGCTATAGATGGACAAATAAAGGTGCAATGTATAATTCATAATGACTCGGACCTTAGTTAAAAGTTAGTTCCAGTTTTTAGCTCCCAAGTTCTTTTATAATTTATTTTACAATTCATTAATTTAATTTTTTTTTCTTCCAGTATGATCGGTCCTGCACTAATCTACCGCATGTAATTTGCCGTCGATGTTGGGAAATGGTGCAGGCTTTCAACAGTTTTCGACAAATTGTTCAACAGACTGAAGAACGCCTACAAAAGAGACTAGAACTGATGAAATCGAATGCATTCCTACATGATCTTGAAGACAAACGGCCGGGTTTAAACGGCAATCCGGGTATTTTTGTACCCAATGATGACTGTGAAATTGAAGAGGTTAATCCAGATCAAGAATTTGAATCGTCGGAAGACGATTTCTCCATGGAATCTGACTCTGAACCTGAGGAAATCAAGGTGCCAGTTAAGGAGAAGGAGTCGTTGGCAGCAAAAGCACCGCTGCCAACTGTTGTAAAAAATCCAACCGCTCATAAAACGCCTATCATGAATGATATGCATCAATCTAAAGATGTGTCAGCCATTCTTAGTGAGCATAAGGGTTTGGAATTTACCATAACAAATACTTATCTGTGCCAATATTGTGATATGGCATTTACTACACAGCCTGAATGTATGGACCATGAACTAACGCATGATAATAATATGCCCTACGTCTGCAACTTCTGTCCTACACAATATAACAATCGTCAAACAATGATTAGTCATATAAAAGAGCAACACGATCCGGAGAAGCCATATGTCTGTGCTTTATGCAGAAAAGGTTTTTGTAGACGCTCCGATTTAAAGAAACACACCATAGTTCATACCGGAGTCCGGCCTTTCTCCTGTCCTCTGTGTACCAAGAGTTTTTCGCGCAACACAAATTTGTACAAACACATGCGTATTCATAGCAGCGTTAAACCCTATGTTTGTCAGCAATGCCCACGTTCGTTTAGCACCGGCACTGAACTGTTAAAACATGCTCGCACTCACTCGGAAATTAAGAACTTCAAATGTTCGAAATGCCCGGCGACATATGCTCGCAAAGATAAACTGCAGCTACATGAGCAGTCGCAGCACCGCAAAGACGCCGAAATGCTACTAAGCCAAGCAAGAGGTGTAGGCAATTTCCCAGCTGTACAGTCGGAAGAGCATTTCGAGAATATGCCAGCGCCGTTGAATCCTTACATATCGCAGGAATTGAATCAGCTAAAGTCATTGGACGAACAGCAACGTTTAATGTTCGCTAATGTGAATTTTCCACAGAGGCCGACTGCATTCCCATCATTGGCAATGCACTCATTAAAACCGCAGCCCACGACAAAGTCGTCTCATCCACGTATACACACCTGTGACATTTGCGCTAAGTCTTTCACGCGGGAACGAGATCTTCACCGCCATCAGGCATTACATTTGGATACACTTTTCACTTGTAAACAATGTGGTATTGGCTTTAGTCGTCGCGAAAAGTTGACTCGCCATGAATTGGAACATCATGCTCCCCAGTACCCATGTGACATCTGCCGAATAACCTTTCACAAGAAGGACGAATTGGATAAACATTTCAAAATGCACGAACTTC
This sequence comes from Hydrotaea diabolus, assembly GCA_963513945.1. Lineage (NCBI taxonomy): Eukaryota > Metazoa > Arthropoda > Insecta > Diptera > Muscidae > Hydrotaea > Hydrotaea diabolus. Next base: position 22,043,677 of record OY740717.1, read on the forward strand.
AACAGAATGCCGCTTTGTCGGCTCATCAAGCCGTACTAAATGCAGCCGGTGTGGAGATGCCTCAAATTCTTCACATATCTCAACAACCTTTGGCCGCCGTACCGTCTCAAGCGTTGCCCGTAGTTGCTCTGCCGCCGCCGCAACGTCCCTCTGCGGCGGACATGTCATTTTATAGTCAGATGGTACCAACTATGAATTTGGGATTCTACAGCGAGACACGACCGGAAGATCGCAACGGCATTTAAGTTTAGTAGAGGGATGTGTTCGCAACCATTTTTTGCAAATAAATGCATATGACTATTTCTATGTAGTTGCTAAGTATTTTATGTTTCAATTTTTAAGTTTTGCTTGTTTGTTTATTTTGCTCTTTTGCTTTTAACCCATTGAACAGGGACTAAACGGCTCGAGTCCTCATTTTAATAAGAGACATCTACATTTTAATAGGAGACAAAAAAGATTCTGTGCAAGGTCCTTACGTGCCGCAGTCAATCTCATTTTGCCATTTTGTAAAAAACATGTCTTCTATTGAAACGTAGGTGTAAGAGGTCTCGAGCCGCGTAATCCCTGTTCAATGGGTTTCCATATTTAATTTAAAAATCTGTAATAAAGGGATTTAACTGAATATCGAGGACTTTCATTTAGTTTATCAATTCTACAAATATGAGATTAAACATCATTTGGCAGCAAATACGAGTAGTAGACGTTTATCAAGGGGTCGACGCTATACAAATTAGAGAAATAGGTTTAAACTGAGATATGGATCCAATTCAAATGCTTCTCTATTAGGATTACAAAAATAATCGTAAAAGTCGACTTTTGATGTTGACAGTTTTCACCATTTTTAGATTAACAATAAACTCTGTAAAGGGTGATTCATTCACGAATGGACAAATTTCACCAGTGAATGCCTTGGCCCATTTCATGAAAATATGTCCATCTAATACCATGCCCGAAAATGCAATGGGGGCCAATTGGCAGCTGTTTCAAAATTTTCGGATTGGTGGTTAAAGGGTACTAGGGTAAAATGGCTCTGAAGTTCTGAACCAGTTTCTAAAATTACCTAAACGAAGCCCAGAGGCCCCACCGTTCCAAAGTTATGACTATTTTTCTGAATCAATCACCCTGTATCTTTATTAAAGCACAAAGACCCAACGACTTAGACTCAAAATCAGTTGAACATACGTGTGGAAGCTATATCTAAATCTCAACAGATTTCTTTAAATTGCACTAACGTTGAAGGGTACTAGGGTAAAATGGCTAAGTTCTGAACCAGTTTCCAAAATTACCTAAACGAAGCCCAGAGGCCCCACCGTTCTAAAGTTATGACTATTTGACGGATTTTTTTTTTGAATGAATCGCCCGTATTTTTTTTGAATCAATCACCCTGTATCTTTATTAAAGCACAAAGACCCAAAGACTTAGACTCAAAATCAGTTGAACATACGTGTGGAAGCTATATCTAAATCTCAACAGATTTCTTTAAATTGCACTAACGTCCATCCTTTGTCCACAAAGCTGGATTCTGCGTAATTTCTTTAAGGTTGAATGAAATATGCGGTCCTTTAGCAAAATACATTAAATCGGACGAACACATGTCTAACCGATTTTATTCTAATCATTCTTCCTTGGTCCAAAATACTACCTTGTGCCGTATTTATCAAGATTGGCATAAAATATGGCTGGAGCTAAAATCATAAAATCGACTAAATATATGTATGGGACCTAAAGAGTAGTTCAACTAAACGGCACTAAAAGTCTAGTTCTAGTCCGATCAGTTCTAAAGGGTGGTCCAACTAAAACGCACGATGTTAATTGTAAAAAAAACGAAAAGCTTTCAGAGACTTATGCTAATATTTTTTAGTATGATTGAAGAATCTAGGACAATAATTTATTTTTTTATACTTATATATGCCTTATTTGAATTGTTGCTCCTTGGTAGCCTAACAATAAGTATAGGAATCATAAGTATATTTTAATAATGAATCCTTGTATGGGTTGTTGTTGTAGCGGCACATAGTGCCGGGGTGACAGCCCTTGGCCGAAAGATTCCTCCTTCGGGTCGATCCGGTGCATAGAACCGGCTGTCGTGGGATCGCCTTGTATGGGTAATGCGGTTCTCTGCGTATTGTGTGCAGGATTTGACGATTTTGGGTAATTATTGGCAGACGATAGTCGACATTTCAGTGTGAAATCGCAGAAAATGGAAATTTTTAAAAACTCATAAAATTAGTGAAAAAAGAGGAAGACATGTAAAGGGTGGTTAAATTTTAAGGGCCGATGTTGAATGTGAACCGCACCCAAACGTCAAGTTTTTTTCTGCATTTCATTTGATATTTCTCAATTTTAGACTAACTCAATTTGAACCATGGAAAGATACACTAGCGAGCAAGGGTCAGAATGGTGGCAAGAAATGGCATCAGTGGATGATCTATTTTCGAAGAAAATCATCTTCAGTGATGAGGCACATTTTCATCTCAGTGGATACGCAAATAAGCAGAATTGCCGCATTTGGGCGAATGATAATCCAAGAGTGACTGTCGAAAAAACAATGCAGCAAAAATAGTGACTATTTGGTGCGATTTATGGGTTGGCGGCATCATCGGGCCGGATTTTTTTCCAAAATGAGGCCGGTCAGGCAGTTACTGTGAATGGTGTTCGCTATGAGATGATAACGAACTTTCTATGGCCCTAATTGGAAATATGGATGTGGACTATACGTGGCTTCAAAAGGACGGTGCCATTTGCCACACAGCTAACGAAACAATGGCTCTTTTGTGTGACAAATTTAATGGCCGTGTTATCTCACGTCATGGCGATATTAATTGGCCGCCAAGATCATGTGATTTGACACCGCTGGACTTCTTTCTTTGGGGCTATTTGAAAGAAAAGGTGTACGTCGATAAGCCAGCAACAATTCACGAGCTAAAGGTTGAGATAATTCGGCACATTAACGGCATAGAACCTCAATTAAGCCTCAGCGTCATCGAAAATTTGGACCATCGGATGGAGGTGTGCCACCGAGGTCGCGGCGGCCATTTCATCGATATTTTGTTCCAGCAATACCAATATTATCATAATAGAAAAAAATGACAATAGTTTCCTGAATAATTTGTGTTTTATTCAAAATCAACATCGACCCTTAAAATTTAACCACCCTTTATACATTTTCGAATGTTAGTCACGACCTACCTTAGGATTCGATAATTTCGTAGTAATTTTGTTTGCGGTAAAGTTGGGCACATTGCAAAATAGTGTGAAGCATATCAAGACCGAAAAAACCACAGTCATTTACAATGATAGCTGTACGAGTAGCAGACGCAGGTAAGCTAAATGAAGCACGGTGGTATCTTTACAGTGGAGCAACGGCACATACGTGCAAGGATAGAAAAATGTTTGTACGATTTGAAGACCACAACGAACAAACTACATTGCCGGGTGACAACTTTATTAAGGCAGTTGGTAGAGGAGAGGTAATAATCAAATTTCAATATTTTGAAGTAACTCTGCAGAACGTATTGTTTTCACCTGAGCTACAGGCCAATTTCATTTCAATAAGCAAAGCGGTTAACCAGGGGTTTAAAGCAGTATTAACGAATTTAAATGTGGCTATTACCAACGAAGAACGAAATTGTTTTGGAGGCAGTCAAAACAGAGAATATGTTTGTTTTAGAGAGTAAAAATGAACAAATATTTACGATGACACGGAGTATTTGGCACAGCCGTTTCGGTCATTTAAATGATAGTAATTTGCTTGAGCTAACTTCGAAAGATATGGTCCGCGGTATCAGGATTTATCAAGAGTCGGATGATACGAAATGTACTAGTTGTATCCTTGGCAAAGCACATACCCTACCATTTCCACAGCAATCTGAAACGTCAGCTATTGATCTTCTGGAAATAATTCATAGCTACGTTTGTGCCCCGATTAATTTTTAATCCATTAGTGGGGCTAAATATTTTGTATCTTTTATAGATGACAAATCACGCAGAATATATACATACCTTTATATATATTTCCTAAGATCAAAGGACAACGTTTTTGGAAAATTAAAAGAGTTCAAAATGAAAGTGAAAATTCTTCGCAGCGACAACGGTAGGCAATTCGTAAATTCGTAGATTCGATGGTTATCTAAAGAACTGGGGTATTGAGCGTCAATTAACAGTTTCCCATTCGTCTCAGCAAAACTGAGTTGCTGAACGTGCTAATCGTACTCTAGTAGCAATGGCAATAACTATGATGCTATACGCAGTCGTGAATACGAATTTGTGGGCAGTGGCAATAATGACAGCCGCTTATTTGATAAACAGATGTCCCACAAAACATTTGAGAAGCAAGAACCCATATATGGGTTCTTGCTTCTCATATATGATTCTCATATATGAGATATGGCATGGAAAGAAGCCTAATGTAAGTCATCTTCGAACTTTTGTTTCATGTTGCTCATGCTTTAAACAAACAACACAAACGCAAGTTCGAAAAAAAGGGGAGAGGAGTACTCGTACATTATGGTAGGTTATTCCTTAGTTTCAAAAGTGTACCGCTTGTATAGCAAAAAATAAAGAAGGGTAGTTGAGAGATGGGACGTTATTTTCGAAGAAAATAAATTCCAAGCGAATGACGAATGAGAATCTCAACCAGATATTTTAACGTTTTTTTTTTGGACCACATTCAACAACAGCCACAGATCGATCTTAGTGATGGTCAGCAGGCATCGGAAAATGGATCAACCACAATCAACCGATCCCACGACAGCCGGTTCTATGCACCGGATCGACCCAAAAGGCTGTCACTCCGGTACTATGTGCCGCCACAGCAACCACCACAGCCACAGATCGATCTTAGTGATGGTCAGCAGGCATCGGAAAATGGAGAGAGTGGTAGCTGTAACAAAGAAGACTGTAGCACAGCAGGTGAAAATTCAAGTTCTGATAGTCAGGAGGAGGTAAGAATTGGCACTGCAAGACCCAGACTTCTACGAACAGGAAAACCAGATGGACCAAAAAAATCTATAAGTATAATGCATTAAATCGTATGACTACCGAAGATGTCCCTCAGACTATTGAAGTCGCCTTGTCAAGAAAATGGTCGGAAGAATGGAAGGAAGCTAAGAAGGCAGAATACACAGTATTGCAGAAAAACGGGACATGGGATGTGGTCGATCTACCACCAAATTATAAAGCCATTAGTTGCAGATAGGTGTTTGCTTTGAAGCGTACGAGTAATAAAGATGGACACATTGAACGCTATAAATTGATGTAAGTACTGCGTACCTTAATAGCGAACTTAACGAGGACGTTTATATAAAGCAACCTGAGGTCCTTAAGCTTAAAAGAGCTATATGGGTGATTCTGAGATTATAGGCCAAATTCGACATCATTTTTGGCATTCGATTTTGTTGCAGAATTTTATATTTAATTCAGGTGGATGTCTTAGTTCTAAGAAAGACTAGTCATCAAAATTTTAATTTTTAACGGAATCATGCAACAATTTAAAAATATGACCTCCAGGACGATGACTCATTGAACAGAGATATGACGAAGACAATAAAATATATAGTATTTTTTCTTTAAAATCAACAAATTCATTTTAATTCAGTTCTTTTGTAAAACTAATAAAAGAAAAAATCTGTTAATCGTCATTCCCCTGTGAAGAATTTTGGCAGGGGAATGATGAATTTCTATAAAACCCCCTGAAATGTTTATTTAAGTACTTACCCTTACAAAATTGACTTGAGCTGAATGTTTATACTTGCAATAAACACAAAAAACACTTGCAAAAGTATAAAAAGTATTAAATATCTTTTTAAAAAACAACACCGGGGAATGGCCAACTTAAGTGTGAACGTTCGTAACGAGTGAAAAAACACGACTTACTTAATTTAATAAGACTGTTGACGAAAAACTATAAGATCTGCACCCATTTCAAGTAATGTTCAATCATATTTGAGTTGCTTGAAATCAGGATTGCTTTGGAATTTGAATTTTAGCGAATATTTGATTTTACAGGGGAGTACTGTGTATTTTCAGGGACAGAAAATAAACATCCATAAAAATAAAAATTGAATAAAAAATTATAATCGTTAATAGCAACAAGATTAATTGAATATTATTTTTTACTATGGAATGGTTTTATTAAATAAATAATTAATATTTTTGTAAAAAAATTGAGAAAATTTCAATTGAAAGTAGTGTTAGGGACAACCAGGAAAGGTATATAAAGGTAAATTTTTTGAAGAACAAATAAATTTTTTAAAAAACAATTTTAAAGACTTTTAGGTCCTATAAAGATTTATTGTATACGAGGGAGACCGCAAAACTAACTGGCCTGGCATATTTTCTGTTTTACTAGCAACATTTTTTTTTGTTTTTTAAAAGAAATCTTTGATAAGCCATCTGTCAAAATTTCCGAAATATTTAATGATTATTTTCTTTGTTACAGATGATTGAAGTAAACAAGTTTTATAATTTTTGAAAAATGGAAAATAAAGAGTTTCGTGCGGTAATTAAACACTTTTATATGAAAGGTTATACGCCACAATTAATCAAAGATGAATTGGATTCTGTTCATGGTGATAATGCACCATCATACTCCACCGTGAAATCCTGGGTTCAACAATTTAAAATGGGCCGTTCAAGTACGGATGATAAACAACGCTCTGGAAGACCGAAAACTGCTACTACTATTGACAACATTAGAAAAATATTTAATGAAGTGACTAAAGATAGACGAATAAAGCTCAGAGAACTTGCTGATATTGTTTAAATATACGAAAAACAAGTTTGGAGTATTTTACATGATGAACTCCACATGAAAAAGCTATCCGCAAGATATGTGCCGCGTTTGTTGACTTTGCCCCAAAAAATCATCCGTTAGACCAATTCCGAGGAGCTTTTAGCGATTTATCAGCGTAATCCAATAAAGTTCTTGCGCCGATTCATAACTGTTGATGAAACATGGATCCATCACTACATCCCAGAATGCAAAGAACAGTCAAAACAATGGATAGAAGCTGGTAAAAGTGATCCCAAGAAGGCGAAAACTGTTAAGTCAGCAGGAAAAGTAATGGCCACAGTATTTTTTGATGCAAGGGGTATAATATTTATTGATTATCTTGAGAAAGGAAAAACTATAAATAGTGAATATTATTGTGCATTATTGGATCGGTTGAGTGAAGAAATCAAGATAAAACGACCGCATTTAGAAACAAAAAAGTTCTTTTTCATCAAGATAGTGCTCCTTCACACACTGCATTTTTAACTCAACAAATACTGGCCGAATTACGATTTGAAATTGCTCCGCAGCCACCATATAGTCCAGATATAGCTCCTTCTGATTATCGCTTGTTTCCAAATTTAAAAAAATTCTCGTAGCAAAAAATTTTTGTCCAATAGCGAGGTTATTGCTGAAACTGAGGCAAAAGAAGGTCTTGAAAAATCTTATTTTTCGGATGGAATTAAAAAACTTGAAAAACGTTTGATGAAGTGTATTGAGTTGGAAGGAGATTATGTTGAAAAATAAATAATAATAGTTCCAAAAAAACGGGGTTTTTTATGTTAGGCCAGTTACTTTTGCGGTCGCCCTCGTAGTAAATAATTTTTATTTTATTTTTCCCGCTTGAAACAACCAAGGACGACAAAGTGGTCCATAATCTCAGAATCAACCATGTACTTATTCGGATTAAAACAGTCAGGACGAGCATGAAACGAGAAATTGGATACTGTTTTAAAAGTTTATGGATTTTCACTCTGCAAGGATGAACCATGCCTGTACAAAATGACGAAATGTGACCATATGATTTAAGTAGCAGTGTACGTTGACGGCATCTTCATTGCCTATTGCAATTAAAAGCGAATATTGCGGAACAATTTGAAATCAGTGACAAAGGTCGATTACACCGTTTTCTTGGGATGGAGATTAAACGCGATAATGACACCGGGTCTATAAAATAAAATCAAGTTCAATACGTAAAAGACTTGTTAGAACTTTATGGAATAGAGGATTGCAAGACAACGCCAATTCCATTAGCCTCTGGTTATCAAATAAAATGCAAAAACGACTGCAAAAAAGTAAATCAGCAAGAATATCAATCGTTAATTGGTACTTTAACATATTTGTCGCTCACTACTCGACCGGATATTCAGCACCCGGTGAACAAATTAGCGCAACGAAATGCAGAACCTCACATCGAAAAAATTACCAGCAGGCCGGAACAGACTACGGTATCTGGCGAGAACAATTAACTATAGGTTACATTTTACGGATGGACCTAATGGTTTGATGGGTTATTCAGATGCAGACTAGGGAAGTAGTCCCATAGATCGGAAATCGTACACTGGTTACATATTTTTCTTTAACGGGTGTGCTATATCTTAAGAGAGCAAGAAACAAAAGGCCATCGCACTCAGTAACAAAGAAGCTGAATATATGACAATGTTTAATGCAGCAAGAGAAGCTAACGGGTGACCCAAATAAGACCAGCTGATGTAAAACGCAAATAACTTTTTTTATTTTTTAACATAATATATTTTTTCTTTTTGCAGCTTATAACTGAACTCTTGAAAATTTAAAATGAAAACGTACAACAACGCATGAAAATGATCGATTTTTATTATTCTTCTCAACGATCAATTGTTCTGACGCAGCGAAATTATCGCCGTTTTTTTAACGTAAGATCAGCGCCCACATCTTCCATGATTACGCGTTCGCCGTTTTGAGGAACTGGGTTCTGTTGCCGACCGACCAGGAAGAGGTGCTCATCGAAATATTCGTACTGAAGAGAACGTGGAAGCTGTGCGGCAGCTTGGCGCTGAAAAGAGCCAATGCCTGTATCGAGCAAAATGGTGGTTATTTGTCTGATGTCATATTTCACACATAGTCACGTTAAATTTCCATAAATTGTATTTAACATATAAAAATAAATCATTTAAAAAAACCGTTATTACAAGAGTTATACGTGTTTAACATCACTAGGTCTCATTTGGGCCACCCTGTATATACTTGAAGCGATTGTTGAATACGGCGATGTCGCTTCAGGTATATTAAATGTAGATAATCAAGGTGCATATAAACTGGCTCAGACTGGCTCCTGTTTTTCACAATCGCACAAAGCATATACACTGCCGCTCATCTGAATAGGTTAGGAGTTGTTGAAACAGTAAATGTTGGATTTCTCAATTTGTGTTATATGCACACCAATTTTTGTTCTGTCCATTGCGAGATTATATATGTACAATCAACTGGGAGAAAAATCTAACGGTAAAAATCAACCGTCATTTTCTTGCATTGTTTTTAGCTTATTCTTCGGTAGAATCATAGCAATTTTTTGGCTCATCACAATAGGTTCGAAATCAAAACCTTTATTTTTTCTGAGTGAGCGGTAGTCAAAGCATAATAATTTGTTGAATTATTATATTTTGAAGTATTTGGCATAATTTAATTTTTAAATGGGTCGAGGTAAATCATTGACGGACGAAGAAAAGGGCAAAATTAAAGCCTTTAGTGAATGCGGTCTAAATCATCGGTATATCGAAACGAAAATTGGACGAAGCCAAAATGTTGTCAGCAATTATTTACGGAATTAATCAGAATATGGAAAAAATATGTAAGGAGTTACATACAGCGCCACTACGAGTGCTGATAGGAGAGCCATCATCAGATCTGCTTCTAACTCGCATGATTCTGCTTCAAAAATAAAGGAAAAACTGGTGTAAGTGCTAGTCTGGTTACAGTATAACGTGTTATACGCAGTGCCAGTCACCTAAAACGGCTAAAACTAATGAAAAAGCCACCGCTTAACAACACTCGCAAGGAAGCACGACTGCACTTTTGTCGTCAGCATATCACCTGTAATAAAGAATGGCAACGTGTAGTCGTTTCTGATGAAAAAAAAAATAATTTAGATGGTCCGCATGGATATAACTACTACTTCCATGATTTTCGAAAGGAAGAACAGCATTTGGCTCGTTGTAAAGGTGGTGTGATGGTATGGGGAGCCATTTCCTATTATGGAACTTGTGAGCTGCGGTTTCTGACATCAAGAATGAATGCGAATAACTACAAAGCCGTAATTAAGGAGGCTTTTCCGTACTTTTCTAACAATGTGATTGGGAGCATGATAATGCGAACATCCGAATTTTGTAAATTTAATGAGAATATCCTAAAATGTTTCATAATTTTGCAATGGAATATCCATTTTAGCAGGAGTGTCACAATTTTTCTCTTATATACTTCATAAATATTTTAATATACTTTGTTTTTCTATTTATACTACTTTATATCATAGTAGACTTGAATTGTAATTTCGTACAACAAGAAAACATTTTGTCAGTTAATAAAATTATTTAAACCAACAAAGCGTTTATAATTTGATATTTTTTTCTTTTACTCAAATTAAAAATGATGCCATTAGTAGTTATAGCTTGGAAAATGAGTGTAGGGCTGGTCGGCACAATAAGCACAAATCATGTATAAGAAGTGGAATAGTGTACGAGTATATAAATTCTTCGCTGATTAGCACCCTATTTGAGAAACAACAAGGACCGTGATCAGATAGCTTTCGATAGTATTCACTCGTAAATGAAGGTCACTTCTAAAGGTCCAATTAGTCTTGACGGCTGAAGTTTGATTCTGCAACATGGAGAAGTCAACCGTCGAATTGTACTTAGTAGGGACATAAATACTTTTTATGTCCCTACTACGTCTAATGCTGTAAAATAAAAAGTACTGAATGTTTTGGACCAAATATTTTTTAATATATTTATTGAAGTATATTGTATCCAAAAATAATCTACTTATTCGATATGTCCACCTATTGCCTTAACACACGCCTTAAGTCGCACTGGCCAATCGTCAATAGCTGCACGAACCTCGTCCATTGGAAAATTGGCCACAGCTCGAACTAAAGCAGTCTTAAGAGATCCAAGGTTGGGGTATCTTTTGTGACAAACATTGTCCTCTAAAACCATCCGCAATTTGTAATCCAATGGGTTCAAATCTGGACTGCCTGAGCGCCATTTTTCAGAGGAAAAGAACGCTGGCAAATTGTTTCGAAGCCAGGCCTGGTACGTTTTAGCCTTATGGGCCGGCGCAGAATCCTGCTGGAAAGTCCATGGCTGGTTTGGAACGGGGAATTGTTAAGAGGCTTCACAACAGCTTCCAAAACGTTATCTTGGTAAACTTTGGACGATGTTTTGACTCCTTGTTCGCAGAAATGCAGGTCAGTGACCCCATCGTAAGAGACACCCCATCAAACCATGACTGAAGCTGGGTGATGACCCTTTTGCACCCTTGCGATCAGTTCAAATGCTTCCTTAGATGACCGCGCATACACTCTATCGGTAAAAATATTTTCATCGGTGAGCAAAATTTTTCTGTGCTAGTCATCATCGTGCTTCACCAAAAGACGTTTGCATTTTTTAATCCTATTATTGAAACACCCAATCCCCAAGTCTTTTTTAATGATGGACTTTTGCGTGATATTCATCTCACGGGCAATGATTTTCTGTTTTCGGAGCGGATTTCTGTGAGTTCTTGATTTAACGGCTTTGATGATATGCGGTGTTCGAAAAGAGCGTGGGCCGCCCGACCGGTGGCGATCTTTTACATATCCATTCTCTCCAAACAGTTTTATGCATCGGTAGACGAACATGCGGCTAATCCCTAGTGGCCGGAGCGTTTTGAAAATATCGCTTTTTTTATTTCACACTTGAAAAGCGCTATTACAGCGATACGGTTCTCATTATCTGACCACTCCATGATGAAAGTTGAAACAATTTTAAAATCCCGTTACAGACTAACGCTTTTGAGGTTAGCTTTCAAAACCCATGTGACATTAACGGGGTATGTTCAGTTCTACTATGGAAATGGGCTTGTTCAATGTTGAAACAGTATTTATGTCCCTACTAAGTAGTTAGCTTCCACTAACACATGCAAAATGCAACCCCAACTCAAACGGCTGATTGGCTGGCAGCCCTACCACTACTCATAGACTTCGCCCTATGTCGGCTCCGAAAGTGAATTGTTTAATTTAATTTTTGCCTACTCCTCAAAGATTTTCTCAGGCTTTACGTTGTAAAATGTAAAGACGATAAATTGTCCAAGATGGCGATGTGCTTATTCTTTGCAATAATGTAGAAAAACTGCACTTCAGTAACGCACAAATTCTTAGTTTATTTTTCCACATTCGTTTGCACAAAATCACAAGAACGCTAGAAATGCAATATTAAAAAACAAAAAACACTTAATTCTTACACTTTAAACACAAAAAACAGCATTTCAAAGATGATTTTTACTTATATTTGTTTTTCAATTTCTAGATGAAGTTCATATCTCTTGTACAATTTATTGTCTTTGTTAAAAAGTACAAAAAACATTCCTGTATTCGTGCCCAGCAAAGTGGCAGTTGGCAATCATGGCCAGCAATCACAAGTGTTAAAAGGAGCTTATAGTAATTGCCGTTCTTGTTGCACACATTGGTATACATACATATGTATGGCGGAAAACATGTGTAAGAATAACAGTAAATACGTACGCCTGCCCATGACTGGGATGTTGAGTTCCTTGGTGTCAAGAGACGAGTGTTACATGTGCAGAGCTATTAAGAGACGAGACACTGCTCTTTTGTGAGTTTTATTGAGTTCAATTCAGTTTCTAGCTGACATTTGGTCCAAACACTGATTTGTCTAACTTGTCGGCCGGTAGTGGTGTTTTTGTTTGACAGTGTTGCAAATTTTTGTTATTAATTTTTTTCTGAGGCGTTGTTGATATGCTCTCTTGTGCAGCAATGATTTGGCGATGAGAGGCAGTTTAAAAAAAAATCGAAAAAAAGATCTCCTGCCAGCCACGCGATTCATTTTCTAACGCAGTCTTCTTCATTACACACAAAAATAATAAATTAAGAATAAAAATAATTTAACCAATAAATGCCTACAGTGTAACCAAAATGTGGAATCCTTTTAAAAAGTTTAATCGAGTCGCCATGCTATGGTCACAATCGCTTTTACAAAATTAATAAAAAAAGATTACAAAAAAGTGTCGATTGATGAAATTGAGTGCAATGTACCGAACATCAATCCTTTTACAACTCCCAAAACGGGTTTCTTACATTTTTATGTAAACAAAAAAAAATATAAAATAATTTATATTATAGTTTATAAACAAATTTCACATAAACACCGAAGACAACAACTACAACAAATATTGAGAACTTTGAAGTTGCTTAAAGAGTAGTATTTGCAGGTAAGTCGAAAAAATCTAATGCAAAAAATCCTTAAACTATTCGTTGTTCTACAGGAGGAAAGTCTACAAATAAATAAAGAAATCCCACGGAACCTGCTGCTAGAACCTAAGAACAATTCTTTGTCCAAGACCGTCACCCCGGTAGCAGTTGCCGCTACTACAACAATCACAAATAACGTAAGTTCGATTGTCTTAAATAAATGATTTCTTTTTATAATTATCCTTGTGATCGTTAAAAAAGATCCTCCGACATCGGCATCCGGTTTTATTTTAATTTTTGTTTTGCCTACACGCTCTCCCTCCTATCTTACATTATCCGCATTCTATGTATTTAAAGCGTGGTCCAACGGACGATGTTAATTGTAAATTGAGAAAAAAGTTTTCGGAGATTTATCTCAATATTTTTTATTATGATAGAAGGATCTATGACATTTTTATGCGAAACAAAATATCGGTCAAATGCTCGCCACGGCTTCGGAGGCATACCTCTATCCGATGGTCCATATTTTCAATCACTCTGAGGCATAATGGAGGTTCAATGTTGTTAATGTGCCGAAGGATTTCGTCCTTTAGCTCTTGAATTGTTCTTGACGTAAAATTTTTTTTAAATATCCCTAAAGAAAGAATTCCAAAGGTGTCAAATCACATGTTTGTGGCGGTCAATTAACATTGCCACGTCGTGATATAACACGACTGATTTTAATCAAATTATCGACTTTTGCGTTCGACTTTTTCTCGACTTCTTGCTACCGACTGAACAAATATTTTTACCCTCCACATTCTGTGCAACAGGGTATTTTAAGTTAGTTTCATGGTAAATATTAAAGATTGTCCATCTGTCCGTCCGTTCGTCTGCTGTTCATCTAAAGTTTTTAGTTTAGTTTATTTTATTGAGACTTTTTTCAAAAACAATGACAGACATACATATACTAGATCTATGAACAAGAAATTGCTTATGACTATAATGTATTGTCTAAATTATCAATAACGTACAGCTAACAGTACCTAGCCTTTTCTGTGTATAGAAATATATTTAATTTGTATGTAGATCTGATAAGTGTGTTCGCCCTTGCTCCCGAGGCTAAAGTGGTCTTAGGAGTGAAATATCCTAGTAATTAGCATAAAAGTATACTTATAACTAGCCTACAATTAGTGGGTGAAGGGGAGGGGTTTATTACATAAAAGGAGAGGATAGGGAAAACAAAAAAATAGAAAAAATAAGTAGAAAAAATAAGAGATTTTAACAAATGCTGTTCAAGAGCCTTAACCATAGTCCAATCATAAAGATGCTATCCTCTATTCTCTTTTTTGTAAAACTCGGGACGAAAGGAAACCGAGGTATCAAAATCTGTCCGACTTTCATTCAAAAATCCTATCGGAAATAAAAAGCAAACATCTGACCAGCGAATGTCCTTCTGGGCATTGTAAATATCTGTTATAATGGAATTCTCTTGAAGGGAAACACTTGTAATAAATTTATTAATTACGTCACAAATATACAGACCAATAGGAGTAACATCTGACTCCTTATATATACATACTTATTCGAATATCGCTTGGAAAACGACTCAACATTTTTACCAAACAATATCTTAATATGTTTCTCTCATATCTCAAATTCCTTTATAACTGTCGGGGATACATTAAACCATATTGGAAACCCATATAAATTGACCGGGCGTATACTAGTCATGTACAGTAATAGTTTCGTCTCTACCGGTAAACTCCTATTCCACAGAATTTTCGAAAGAGATCCCAAAATCCTATAGCCCTTCTGGAGAACAGACCTAGCATGTCTATTAAATTTCAAAAGTTTGTTGAAGTGAATGCCTAAATATTTCATGTCATTCCTGAAAGGGACTTCCTCGCCATAATTCCAATTTACAACCGTTTACTCTCATCTAAAGCTTGTTATCCAACTACAGGTCTCAGAATCATTAGATTAATCGATATCTGTCTGTTGGATTGGTCAGACAATTGTTATAGATCTAAAGCTTGTAATAAAACTACAGGTCGCAATCGTTGTTCATGAAATTTGGCAGTACATAGTAGGTTTTCTTTGAACAAAGGACGGTCGCTTTGGAATTTTAAGAAGAAAGGGACCTAAGGGTAAAAATCAGTTTTTTTCAGGAGAGCCATTTAAAAGATTCAAATACGTGTATCTTTGGTGTACCATCACTTTCATAAAACGCGCATATATCTGGGAGGGAACACTTTTGGGGCATGGGATCGGTCTCATTCGATGCTCAGATGTTGTCCACATCAAAAAAAATTTGAAAATTGATTTTTTTTACCATTAGGTCCCTTTCTCTATGCGCTGTCACATATATGTTATGCCGGATCTATATTTTTAGCTCTAGAAGCAAGATAATACATCCAATCCCGATAAAATTTGACACAAGTTGCATTTTATACCAAGGATTTGCTTTATTGAAGTTGAAGAAAATTGGTTCAGATTTAGATATAGCTTCCGCATATAGCTAGAATGCACATATTACATCAAATCTTGATGAAATTTAGCACAGCTACAACGATGATTAGTTACTATCTCAGATAAAATTGGGATACATCGGTTCACGTTTTGATATAGCCGCAGTACAAAGGTCCTTCCGGATTTTACATACAACCGATCTAGAACACCATTTTTTATTGAACCAGTTCGAAACTGAACCGAATGGTTTTGGTGCCAGAATAAAATTTGGCTTCATTTGGTTACGGAATATTCGAACGGAATAAAAAAGCCAATATGCAAAATAATAAAGAAAATTTCTCACTAATCCAACTGTGACATTGCTTTTAAAATCTAGATACATTTAGAATCTGACAAGGGGTCCATACACCTGTTGGAAAAAGTCAATTAATCGACTTTTTTCAGCAAGAAGGAGAAAAGTCGGAAGTCGACTTTTAATATATATATTTTTTTTAAAAATGTCGGAAGTCGACTTTTTGCCTCGGCTATGTTGCCCTAGTTAGAACCACATATCGTCCAATTCACATCATATCATCTCGCGATAGCGAACACCATTCACGAGTCGAGGTTGCTGATCTACTGTCAATTGTGTACCTCTCCATGATTGAATTTGTCAAACAGTGAAACAAAGAAATGTTAAATGAAGTTTGGCAAAAAACTAGAAGTTAAGGTGTGACTCACAATTAACATAGAGGTTTAACCTTTATAAAATTTTTTGGTGACGAATATTTTTTTTCACTTTTTTTTGACGTGGACAACATCTGAGCATCGAATGCGACGATCCCATGCCCCAAAAGTGTTCCCTCCAGAGATATGCGCGTTTTATGAAAGTGATTATTAAATTGGCTCTCCTGAACAAAACTGGTTGTTACCCTTAGGTCCCTTTCTATTTTGTGCGTCACATATTTCCATGTGCGAGGGTTTTAATAAATGTTTGACAACGTGATTAATGTTTTTGCCGGCAAACAGTTGGGGAGAGTATGTTCAATGTGTTCCAAACGCGAACTTGGAGCCCAATATATTGTATAAGTAAGCAGGGACCGTTAAAATAAGGACACATTTTTTCACTCTTTTCTAATTTCGGCCATTTACAACAGCTGGAACCATAAGCCATCATCATAATAATTGTATTTTATTAAGACCAATATTCAAATTAAAAATAGTCGATAATTTTTTTTTACAATTTATGAGCGCTTACTCCGGGAAAATGTCGCTGAAAATATAGTGTTTTTGTCTGGTTCTAAGACTTGGATTCTCTCCGATCTATAAAGTGTTAATAATGCTCTCCATGAGATATACAGTGGGCCACAGCTTATTGTATGCAGTGCATATATTAAACATTGAGGCTCTATAACTTTGAAACTAAAAGAAATAAAAAAATCAATTTTGATGTCATTTGAAAGAAAATATATGCGGTTAACCAAGACACTTAATTTATTACCAACATTAATTTTAAAATGCCTTAAAATTAAAAACAAACAAAAATTCTGTTAATTTTCAAATCACAGCTTATTTTATGCGGCTACTTATAATGCTCTAAACATCAATATTAATAAAAATTATGCAACTTTTAATAGTTAGTATGGTATCGCTTTTGATTTACAACAGCTATAAGGCGATTTGAAATAGAATAAACCAATTTTTGAGTAATTTCTGCTGAAATTTATTTTATTCTACTGCTAGACAAACTTTAAGGTCAATTTTGTTGTATATTTTATGGTTCCTGATATTTTCGTCCAATATGGCCCATGTTTGGTACTCTTGGTTTTGACATGGACATATTTGTGGGGCAAGCCAGAGTTGATTTTGTTGATCGTCATAAATGTTTAGGTCTTATATTTGATAGCAAACTTAATTTTGGACATCATATTGACTCTATCCATGCACTTTTAATGCCACAAATTTTGTATGGACTAGAGGTAGTGTCGGGTACAGTCGAATATAATTTGCTTAAACTAAGGCGTATTATGAACACTGTTACTCGGTTTGTATATAATGTTCATAGGCGTGGACATGTATCTGCGTTTGTTAGAAGATTTTTAGGAGTTTAATTTACTGAATACGTTAATCATAGGATTTTATTTCAGTTCTATAAGGTTATTTAAAGTGGTGTGCCTGTTCCACTGTGCAGTTTGTTCTATTTTTCGCACTCTAGTAGGAATACTCAAATCGTTATACCTAGAATTTTTAATTCTATATTTGAAAAGCCTTTTGTTGTTCGGTTAGCCAGGTGCTGGAATCAATTGCCTATTGAACTGCGAGTTTTTTCTCACTCTAATAATGCATTTCGTCTTAAACTCTTTGATTACTTTATATCAGTTACACCTTAATAATTATATTATAAGGTGTAACTAATATAAATTTTTTATATATAAATTTTATATTTTATTAAATATTATATCAGTTACACCTTAAATATTATAATTTTATTTTTATTTCCATGGATATAAAACATGTTTGCCAACAACTTGACTAAGGTTCGTTTGTACAAATCTGGACTATATTTCTATTTTTGTTGTTGTTCTACTTAATGTAAATATGGCTGGGGAGCCAATCGCGTTAAATTATAATTGTATGTATATACTTATACATTTTTATTATTAAAGTTTATTTTAGTTTTTAAGTTTTTCTATTTGGGAATGTTTTTCTAAGTAATACGGGTTTTTTTGGCCCTGTGGGCTTTTGTATTACTATATGAATTAATAATAAAAATAAAATAAAAAATTGTTAATGACGTTCGTGTCAGGGGATTGTGCGGGTGGCGTCATCAAATGTTGACTGTTGTATAAAAACTACGACTGTTTTGGGTCGTTATCCTGGTAAAATCGAAAAATACGCCGTATGCCCAAACGTCCTGTGCTTTGTAGCAAATTGTCCTTTAGAATCTGAAGATACAAGTCCTAGTTTATAGTAGTTTTGATGAAAAGCTAGCTAACCATTATTAGCTGCCGACGTACAGGTCCATACCATCACGCTGCCTCCGTCATGCTTCACAGTCGCTTATAAATTTTCCTTATTTAGCTCTGCATTCGGCTTTCTCCATACATATGTCACAGTCTGAGCCGAATATATTAAATTTTGACTCATCTGCGAAATTGACTAAGTTGCAGAAGTCCGGGCCCTTGCAAAGGGACTCCTAAACAAAGTTAAAACGGCTTGTCTTATATTAAGGGTAAAATAGTTTCCACACTAAACTTTTTGCCAAGACTTTTACAAATTTTGGTGCCGAAATTTTAGGATTAGCCTTTATTTTGTGCACTATATACCACTCGTCCAATGAATTAAAATTTTTATTTGTTGCAGTTCTATCGCTACATGATTTTATGCACCATGGAGGGATTGATATTCACCATTGTATTAATTCTTTGCTGTGAATTACCGTTTTTAAAATGATTTATTTATTACTAACTACCTTTGTTCTATTGTCGTGCGAGGACCCATTTTAAATTTAATTGCGTGCGATCGATCGATCGATCTAGTAACAAAATCAGACTAGTTACTAGCAAAAGCAATCATAGATGAAAAACAAAGGTATATACAAACCACACTTCAAAGTGTATGCAGTCACTTCACAAGCTGTGATATGAAATTTTGATGCGAATTTAGTTTTCTTCGTTCTGCGATCGGTAGGAGAGTGTTTTTACTTATTATTTATTAGGTTATATTCGGTGAACATTTGTCAACACTTCTGTAGTCCGCATTCGTCATTATGACCTTCTGTATGGCAGTTATAGAGACTTAAAGTGCAGTGCACTGCACAAAATAAGCTGTGAGCCACTGTCCATACAATTTCAATACTCACCTATTTAATAATTTTTGACCCTCATCCTGAAAATAACATTGTCGTAATTGTGGTGTAAATTGGCGTACTCTGTAGGTTGATTCATAAAATTCCGGCTGAACCGGTATCTCCACAATAGAGTTGTAGTTAACCAAAATTTCTCCAATATGGCTTGACTGAATTCTAGCATAATCTTCAAAAGGAAATAGAGTGACCTATAAAAATTGAAAATAAATAAAGGCATATCAGGTTCGTTTGAATCCATGGTGCATTAGGGATAAAAAGTAAATTTTAAGTAAAAATTCAGTATTTTTCGTTTGGGCGTTCATGAATAATAACTGCCTTTCAATTTTCAAGTTTAAAAAAGTAATCTGAATTTAAAACGGACCCCTTGCGTCGGATCATAACGCAGGGTGGGAGATTTAAAATTTTAAATTTGAATCGGTCGTAATAAAAAGTACTGATAATTTTTAAAATTTCTGTTTTCATTGGAAAGTTTGAACTTTGTCATTGAATAATGTTGCACAATATCCTTCATATGACTATCACAACTGGCTCGGCAGTACCTTCTCCGATCAACCCAATTTTTCAGTACATTTTCGATTGTTTCGGCTCAACTTTGATTACATGTTTCAACGCTTCAATTGTCTCTGGATGCTTTGTCTAACATTTATCCTTAGTGGCTCCCCACAGAAAATAATCCAAAGGGCTCAAATCACAGCTCCGGAGCGGCCAACTGACAACTTCGGCTGATTATACAGTGGGTAAAATATCGATGGTTGCGTTGGCTGTGTGACATGTGGCCCCGGCTTGTTGAAAACAAATGTCATCTATGCCATTCTCTTGAATTTTTGGAAACAACAACTCGTTGTGAATGCATTGGCTTCTCAATAGTCACGTGTGGGTTCTCTGAAGCCAACATTCGGCAATTTTGCTTATTGACATAGCCACCAAGCTGAAAATTAGCTTCATCTGACAACACCATTTTTCGGTAAAATTCTTCATCTCCTGCCAAACAATTGTCTTTTATTAAATGACAAAGTTTAAACTTTCCAATAAAACCAGAAATTTGAAAAAAATTATCAATACCGTTTATTTTAAAAGCCGATTCAAATTTAAAATTTTAAAAGGTCCACCCTGTATTTCTCATTCATCATAAATTAAAGCAATACGCATTGTCTGCATGGTAATTAAAAATATTTGAAGTGAAAATAACAAGTCGATATGCAAAAGTCGATTTTAGACTTCTTTAAAAGCAAAAAGTCGACTTGCCGACTTTGCTATAGTGGGTGATCCAAGTAGAGATACTTTTTTCAATAGCCTTTTGTTGGCAGATCACGTGTGAGTCGTGTCATGCTGTCATATTATTTTTGTTTAGTATTGTTTGGCATTTCATCATAAAAAGTCTTACGCTTGAACACGTTTACAAATCGTTCAACTTTATTACGAAAATTCACGTTTTGTGAGGAATGCGTTTCGTGCACTTCGTTCAACTTATGGTCAACATAATCGGCCTACTGAGCGTACTATTCGCAACAGCATCACCCATCTTGAGACCCAGCATTCATTATTGGATAATATTCGACCGAATAGACCACGTCCAGTACGCAGTGAAGAAAATGTAGCGGTCGTAGCTGGGAGTGTACACCATGACCGTGGAGAGTCGATTCGGCGCCGTTTGACTGGCGTATGAAACGACTTGGCGCATTTAACGTCGAGATCTTAAATTGAAAGCGTACAAAATAGAGCTTGGGCAAGAACTAAAGCCGCTCGGCTTTCCCAAGCGACATCGCTTCGCTCTATGGGCTCTTGAAATTCCAAGAAGATTCAATGTTTTCGAGCCAAATTTTGTTCTGCAATGAGGCCCATTTCTGACTCAATGGGTATGTAAACAAGCAAAGTTGCCGCATTTGGGATGAAGAGCACCTATCAGAGGTTCAAGAGCTGTCACTTCAGAAAAAACAACGGTTTGGTGAGGTTTGTGAGCCGGTGGAATCATCGGTTCCACATTTCTTCAAAAATGATGCCGTTGAGAACGTAACCGTCAAGGGCGACCGTTATTGTGCCATGATAACCGACTATTTGATGCCTGAAATTGAAGCTCGTGATCTCGGCGACATTTGGTTTCAACAAGACGGTGCCACTTAACACACATCGCATCAATCAATGGATTTTTTGAGAGAACACTTCGGTGAGCAGATAATTTCACGTTTGACCCGGTCGGTTGGGCACGAAGATCGTGTGATATCACACCGTTAGACTTTTTCCTGTGGGGATATGTAAAGTCTAAAGTTTTTGCGGACAAACCCGCTTCGATTCAGGCCTTGGACGCGTGTCATTCGCCAGTTACCAGTCGAAATGCTCGAACTAGTCATCGAACTCAACTCAACTGGACTCAACGGATGGACCATCTGAGACGTAGCCGCGGCCAACATTTGATAGACATAATCTTCAAAAAATAAATGCCAAAAAATGTTCTTTCAAATGATAATAAACCTTTCCCATTCAGTTTGAACTTTCTGTGTTTTTTCTTTAAAAAAGTTGGGAACCTCGAAATGGATCACCCATTATTCACTTAAAAGTCGATTATTCGAAAATCAACTTATAGAACCCTATGAAGTTCCTACCACAACAATTCGGAGTCAGTAGCTAATTCTTCAAATTGTTGAAATAAATTTCAATCCAGGAGGAGATTAATGCATCTTCTCTAAGCTCTTTGGAAAAATATCAGACCTCCATTTAAGATTGTTAGCGCTGATTAATTTTTTCACAAAAAGTTGGTTCATTGGCTTTAGCAGCACAAACTTGGTAAATTTAGTTTTTAAAAAACAAGTTTTTTTTGTTAATTGGTACATAATTTTTAGAACTTACCATGAATGCATCAATGTTGAAGTCGCTAATGGTGGTGTCATCCACATCTGCTTGTAAAACAAATTGTACCGAGTTCAATATAGAGTTAGCTTGAAATGTTATCGGATCATTATCTCGAATAAAACTGTTATCATTTTCACGAGTTGCTCTGAAAGGAAATCCAAAATCGGTGTTTTTAACTATTCGCATATTGCATCTTGAAGTTTATTTTTCTGGAAAAAAACGTGATTTATTCATCTCCCGCCTCCCGAATTCGGAATTTTGATTTACTCTCTGAGGCAAAGTTGAAGCTTTTGTCACAAAGAACAA